>BSBN01000215.1:14800000-16144909 GCA_027924645.1 Cunninghamia lanceolata | reverse complement strand
AGACTTGAAAGCCCACAAGAATATTCCTATCCACTAATTATAATATCTAACCCCTAAATTTTAAAAAGTTAAATTCAAGTTCTAGCCAACTATCACCCATTCTTTTCCCACCTAGAGCTGACTAAACATGTGTTTATGTGATTAACTATTATGTATGTGTATTTAAAGGATTTAAATTACATTCATTTTATCATCCAAGATTCTTATATCTAATCATCTCTCATCCTAGAGCATTTAAGAAACAATCATTACAAAAACACTTCAATTTGGTGCACTAAAAAAAATTAAAGTTGTATATTTGTTACAAGTTATTGTTTGATGTTTGTGATCATTTGTATGACCATAAATTAAATCTTTTTGGGTGATTGACCTAGAAGAACGTGTCCACTAGATATTTTAGAAACCCTCTAAAGGTATTCATAAATACAATCTGTCTAGATAGTAGAGCAAACAAAGACAAATTCAATGAACTAGAGAGTTAGAGTGCAGAACTAACAAGATTAGATGTGTGTGACAAAGAATGAGTTAAAATTGTATTGACCTTGAGACATGGATTCAACCTAGGAAAGAATATAGGTCTTACACAAAATCCAACACAATACACAAATTGAGAGGTCATATTTCTAATCCCAAAATGATCCGGTTTCTAGAACCACAACAAAATATTTTTTATAAGTGTAAAAGTAGGGTTTTTGAAAGGGCCCTAACCCTTTTTACAAAGCATAAAAATAGATCATTAAAGCCCAACCAACAAAAAGGAGCATCAACAAGGATCAAGCAACACTTTAAGACTATGGCACTATAGTAAACAATCAACAACACGTCAAAGGAACCAAATACGGTCCAAACATAGGGCATACGACCCATGGACCAAAATAAATTTGCCAAATCAAGGCAAATTGAAACAAAATACTCGAATGATCTTTGAATATCTCGTTCGATCAAATCCTTCAAGAAAATTTCCTTCTTTGTTGGTATCTCTTTTTTAATTACTACTTTTGAATCGGAAAGAACCAAAGGGCACTCACTTGACTATATCTCCCTTTTTTCTTTATTTGGTGTGGGTGACCTCCTCATTGCATTTGAAAGGATAATGACTTCTTGGGTCTTCTTTCCTTGAAATACTTCTCTCTACAACCCTCCTTCCACAACTCTTCTAAGAGGTACTTTCTAACCTCATTAATTTTAGGTAGAGAGGGGTCATCCTTCTCAAGAGGTTGAGAAGGGACCGCATCTAGGTGGGTGCAAAAAGTTGGGGGGTCAAAAACTGGCCAACATTTTTTAAAAAAATTTAAGCCATAATGCAAGCGCGTTATAATGCGCTCACGTTATGGCTTGGCGATGTCGAGCCTAAGGCTCGGCAACACCAAGCCATAACGCACTCGCATTATAATGCAAGCACGTTATGCTCTGCTATTTAAAAAAATATGTTTCATTTCATTGTTTCATTGCATTTCATAGCAAACCCATGGTTTGGAGACAAAGGAGAGAGCGCTTGCGTTATCGACGGGCATATCGTCAGCAATTTGTAGCCGATTCATTGTCAAAACGCTGCCACGACATCAGGGAGACTGAAGGAGTAAGTTCTATTTGCTTTCTTCTGTGAATTTATTGCTAAATAGGTAGGTTTAAGTAGTTTTTTTGATGTAAATTTCTTTAATTTACAAGAATTGATAATGCACCTCCTCCTCCTGAAAATCCACAAAATCCTTGATCACCTGAACAACAAATACCTACTGAAGAACAACCCCAACAACAAACACCTCCATTCATTCCTCAATATGCCCCTAGAACACAAGAAAATATAATGGGGCAAATTGAAAACAATAAAAAAACAAATTAAGGAAATAATTGGAAGGTTGAAAGAACCTACAACTTCAACCTCGCATAGATCTGCGCTTGCTCAATCTCTTGAATCTATGTTATCAAATGTAGATTCAATTAGCAAGCAAATCTCTAGTTGGTCAAAAAAGAGGAGAGAATTTAGAGAGTTCTATGCAGACAAGTTGTCCTATGAACAAGTTAAAAATAAACAAATTACAAAATTGGACTTGTGTTCCATTTTCACAGACCCACGAACAAATCAACCTCTACCCCTTACATGCAAGAGGTTCCCTATCCATTGGTGCAACAACCAAGTGATAAGGGACAATTTTGGGCAAAGGTGGTGGATGGTTTTTGACCATCCTCCATGCAACAATAATGAGGTCCCGCAATATTTTTTTAGGAAACTCTACTGCGAGTTTGTCAAAAATAAAGTGCCAAACTATTTTGATATGCGGGAGTTCCAAGGTAGAGGTGGGGGTCAACACAGGATAGACCAGGGGCAAGTGTTGACCCACAGCGGCCAGTGAGACGAGCACTCACCAGACCAGCCCATGAGCACATGTCTATACATTCCATTGTGAAGGAGAGTGTTGAGGTCAAGACACTTCAGTCCATTAGTTCCTTGACCCATAGCATCATAGAGCATGCCAGTCCTGTAGCACAGCATGGGTCGAGGGAGAATTCAAGGAGTAGGGTTCCACCCCATACTTGTCAGGCTTGCGGGGTAGCCTATGGTTATGACCCCACAAATAGTTGGGACGCAAGTGCGTAGGCTACATCTGTAGCTGAGCAAGTGGTGATGACAGATGCCCTCCTGAGTGAGACTTTCAGCCTTGATACTTAGGTAATGTTAGCAAGTTCATTGAATTTAATTTATTAAATTTCATTTTGAAATGCAAGATTAACTAATTTAGTTTGATGATTTTAATAAAATTTCAGGGGTCATAGCATTGATGCAGTTTTCAATGATTCTCCACCTACATATTACACTACAACATCTACTATCGGGGTATGTAACTAGTAAACAATTATAAATATTACATGTGAATAGCATTGTTATATGAATGGTATTCTAATATCTGACTTTCGATGTTGAATAGGTTAATCTTGGAGATTTCAAAGCTTCACTCAAGTAATAAAATAAACAGTTTAACTAATGAATTGTACTTACTAGATTTTTGTATTTTATATTCATATCATTTATTACATTGCATTGCACATCTTTCAAACTCAAAGTATTACTAGACATTGCATAACTAATAACTAGATGTTGATAGATGACAAATTTTCAATTACAATATAGTTATTTGAAAAAATGCCTCAAAGAAATGTGGTCTCATGGAAAGCCATGACAAGCAGATGCATAGACAAGGACATCACCATGAGACCACATTTCTTTGAGGCATCTTTTCAAATAGCTCAAGTTGCCTTGTCTATGCTACCACATTTTCCATACATGTCTACCAAATATTGTTGATCCCCTCCACACTATTCTTCGACAAATTATCTCTAATAAACTCATCCAGTTACCACCAATTAGATCCCAGGACATGACACTAGAGAGGGGCACGAGCCTATGACATATTATATAGCATATGATTGACTCCAACATCATCTAGGTTTTAGGTATTAATTATGGGGGCAACAAGTCACCCCTAACCAAAATCTTCAAATCTACACTAACCCATTCCCCTTCAAACTATGACAATCCTATTGGCTCAATTTCTTCCATCCCTACTTCTAATCCTACTGTTAGATTTAGGGCAGACAATTAAGAGGGGGGGTGAATCAGTTGTCAAAACTTTCTTGCAATTTAATCACTTAAATCATTTTCTTAATTCAGCAACATAACAATAAATCAATCATAGAAACATAATGCAACAATTCAAGAGTAGAAACAAATTAACACATATGACACCAAGATTTAAACGTGGAAAACCCGGTTAAGGGAAAAACCACAGAGTGATTAACCCAAGATTGTATTATCTGTTAAAAGAATAGAAAGACACATGCCAATTAGGGCTCACTGCCCAAGCACACTACTCACAAGAGGCTCACTACCTACAAGAGACACACTGTCTACAGAATAATAAGTATCACATACTTGAATTGGAGAATAGCATCTTCACCATGCTTGAGTCAGTTTCATTTAAGCTTAATACCTCTGCTCTACCTTTCGCTCTACTCCTCTCTACCACACTCTCATCTACTCATATTCATTTGAAATGACTTAATAACTCTTTATTTATACAAGACATCAACTTAGGAATAACCATCCAAGTCAACATATAATACAAAGCAAATATATAAATGCAACATGACTAATTACAAAAGGACTTTACACAGATCAACACACGGTTAGCCACACAGATCTGAGAATTCAATCCTTCTTTAGGAACACGTCATTCTTCACATAAACTCTTCAAGATCATCCACATGATTTGTAACTCATCCGGTTGGCCTGACTTGGAAGAACATCATCATCCAGAAGTAATTCTTCAATTAGGAGCTCAACCTTCAATGCGGACCACCAACATGAACTAAAAACAATCCAAAGACCTCCACAAGTTTGCCTGAATCACCAAGAACATCCACACTACTTCTGCTTACTAGAATCATTCTCTCCTTCATCTGGAACCTCAAGAACATAGTCTGTCATCACTGTCATAATGGAATAGATGCTTGTGGACCTCCAGACCACGAACCAATTGAGTTTTCACTTCACATTGACTTCCTAAACATTCCACCAAATTCGTAGAATAGGATATGGCATTTCCAAATCTCACCAGACCTATCTGTATCACTCTGTCACCTCTGAACACCTGCCAGAACTGGTTTTACTTAAGTGGCCATAACTTCTTCATATCTTCATGTGGACCTCTAAAATCTTTACTAGATCATCTTAAGACACATATCTGCAAACCCTTTGAAGTGCATCCTTTGATCTTCATCTTAGTTGGGATCTTTAACTTACTATCTTCACTGTTCTTCTTTGTTCCTGATTAGGACTAATTTTCTCAATATCCTCAGCACACAACTCATCCAATCCTTATCATTAATGTAACAGGATTATGTTGACATCAATGACAACACTGGTTGGGCCCATACTTGCAACAATCTCCCCCTTTTTCATTGATGGCAACATATAATGTGAAAAACTATTTGAACCATCAAGACAAGAACTTCTCCATACTGTCACAACTCCCCCTATCAACAACAACAATTCACATGTCTTCTCTTTCTTTCCTGCTCCCCCTTTGATCAGCAATTACTTGTTTTTCACATGTCTTCTCTCCCCCTTTGACATCAATGGCAAAGGGCACATACTTGCATTACTTCAGAATCACACCAGCTGATCCCCCTAAGTAGCAGCTTCCCAAACATCAATCCGGACCACAAGATATGACTGTGATATCCACCGGACTGATGCACATCAGTGCACCTTAATGCATAACCGGAGGGGTAATAACCCCTAACTTCTCCCTGAGATACTCAAAAGAGTCCTTAGGTAGAGAGGCTTAGTAAAAATATCTGCAATCTGATCTTTGGAAGGCACAAACTCCAATCTGACTTCATTCTTGTTCACTTACTCTCTTAAAAAGTGAAACTTGATGGATATATGTTTAGCCTTTGAATGCAACACCAGATTCTTAGATATATTTATTGCACTTGAATTATCACAGAAGATTGTGATATGCTCCTCATACTCCACTCTCATATCTCTTAGGATTTGCTTCATCCACAAAACTTGAGTGCAACTACCTGCTACTGCAATATATTCTGCTTCTACAGTGGATAGAGATATTACCTCTTGTTTCTTGCTCAGGAAAGAAACCAATCTCTTTTCCAAAAAGAATGCTCCACCACTGGTACTCTTTCGGTCATCCACATCTCCTGCCCAATCCGCATCTGTATATGCATGAAGAGAGAAATCATGATCTCTAGGATACCATAGACCATACTCAACTGTCCCTTTTAGATATCTAAAAATCCTCTTGATTGCCATGACATGAGATTCTTTAGGATCATCTTGGAATCTAGCAATAAGACCAACAACATTCATAATGTCAAGTCTAGTTTGAGTGAGATACAACAATCCTCCAATCATTGATCTGTACTTTTTCTAATCAGCCTTGGGAGAATCATCATCTTTGCTCAACTTACATCCAGTTGCCATAGGAGTATTCATTGGTTTTGCATCTTCCATCCCAAATTTCTTCAACAATTCTTTCACATATTTGGTCTGAGAAATGAAGATTCCTTTCTTTGTTTGAGTGATTTACAGACCCAAGAAGAAATTAATTTCCCCAAACATGGACATCTCAAATTCACTTTTCATTTGATTTGCAAAAGTCTTGCACATACTATCACTTCCTCCAAAAATGATATCATCAACAAACACTTCAACAATCAAGATATTTTCATGATCAATTTTGAAGTACAAATTACTGTCAGCAATACCTTTGTTGAAACCAATCTTCAAAGATGCTTATCCAATCTTTCATACCAGGCTGTTGGGGCTTGCTTCAGTCCATACAGTGCTTTCTTCAACTTGCAGACCATATCACCATGATCAGACAATTGAAATCCATCTAGTTGCTCAATGTATACTTCTTCCAAGTCACCATTCAGGAAGGTAGATTTGACGTCCATTTGATATACTTTGAAATCCTTGAAGGCAACAAAAGCAAGAAATAATCTGACTGCTTCAATTCTTGCTACCAGAGCAAAAGTTTCTTCAAAATCAACTCCTTCTACTTGAGAGTAACCTTTACAGACCAATCTAGCTTTGTTTCGAACTACTTCACCATCTTCATTCAGTTTATTCTGGAAGACCCATTTGGTTCCAATCACATTCTTGTTTTTAGGTCTAGGAACAAGATCCCAAGTGTGATTTTTCTCAATTTGCATCAGCTCTTCCTCCATTACTTTAGTCTAATTTTCATCATTGCAAGCTTCATTCACTGTCTTAGGTTCAATTTTTGAAATCAGACAATACTCTTCTGAATCTTAAGCAATCCTTCTTCTTGTTTGTACACCTTTCCTTTTATCACCTATGATCTGATCTTCAAAGTGATTCAGTCTTACTTACCTGGGAGCTTTGGTAGTTTCTTGCACTTTTGATTCTTGAGCAGGTTCATTCAAACTTATCTCTTCTTTCTGATACACCAGATCAGTCTGAATCTGAGTTTTAGAAGGGGCTTGAACTTCTTGAACAAAAACATCATTCTGATCATCTTCATCATATTCATAAAACCTTGAGGGTTTTTCAATACCTTCATCAACCTTCACATTTGTACTCTCAACAATCTTCCTCAATCTCTTGTTATAACACCGGTATGCTTTACTTTGAGTAGAATAACCCAAGAATATTCCTTCATCACTTCTAGCATCAAATTTTCCTAGATCTTCATCTCTTTTAATGTAACATTTGCTACCAAAGACTCTGAAATACATCACAGGAGTGATGCCCAACCAAATTTCATAAGGAGTCTTACCGGTATTGCTTCTGATTTGTACTCGATTGAGAGTATAGACTGCAGTGCTTACAACTTCTCTCCAATAGATCTGAGGAACATTTGCTTCCATCATCATTATTCTAGACGCTTCCTGGATGGTCTGGTTCTTTCTCTCCACTACTCCATTCTACTGTGGAGTCCTAGGAGCAGACAAATGTCTTTTTATTCCATGTTTCTCACAGAATTCTATGAACTCACCGGATGTGAATTCTCCATCTCTATCAGACCTCAAACATTTTCATTTTAATCCAGTTTCATTCTCTACCATAGCCTTGAATATTTTGAATTTCTCAAGAGCTTCTAATTTCTCTTTCAGAAAAGTCACCCATATCATCTGGGAATGGTCATTAATTAATAACATGAAGTATCTATCACCTTGCACACTCCTGATTCTTTCCGAACCACATAGATCAGTATGAACTAAGCCCAATAATCTGGTAGAGGATTGTTCCTTGCTTTTGAATGAGATTCTGCTTTGTTTACCCAACTGACATTCTTTGCATAAACTATTTGTAGGTTTCACCAATCTTGGAAGATCTCTTACAGCCTGAGTGTTGCTTATCTTGATGATATTATCAAAATTCACATGACACATTCTCCTATTCCACAACCAACTCTAATCAATTTGAACAAATAGATAACTTTTACCAGTACCAACTAAGTGGAAGACATTACCTTTTGTTTGAGTACCGGATGCAATCTCTGTTCTGAAACTTTCAAAGATCTTGCATTTTCCATTCTTGAATCAGAGATCATAACCTTTGTCCACCAACTGTCCAACACTGAGAAGATTGTGCTTCATACCTTCAACATATAGTACATTACTGGTTTTGTTCTTTCCATCAAAAGAAATGGTTCCTCTACCTCTGATTCTACCAGCAGAATTATCACCAAACTTTACCACTCCTCCTTCATACCTTTCCAAATCTATGAATTTATTTTTGTCACCTGTCATATGGTGAGAGCATCCACTGTCAATGACCCAATCATCCTTTTCTTCAACTTGGGCAGCCAGAGCTTTTTCTACAATTTTATGATTGATATATTCAAAGGGCATTAGATCTTCTTCCTTGATGGCAATAAACACCTAGTCACTTCCGGATTTGTTTCCTGTCTCTGATTCATCATATGTTACTCCTTCATTATCATCATCTTCATGAACATAGTAACAATTCTTTTAGAACCTTGATCTATTAGGATTTGGCCTTAAAAATCTTTCTGGACACCTTGAGGCAAAATGACCAATCTTATTGTAGTTAAAACACTTAAAAAGTAATTTCCCCTCATACTTACTGGATCCTCTTGGCAATCTTTTTGCAATAAGGGCTTCAAGTTGAGCAGCTTCTGCTTCATCTTCTTCCAGGTCTTTTCTTGCTTTTTCATACCATGATAGTTTCCTTGAAGAGTTCTCTCCCAGATCAAACTTTTGTTTTCCTTTAACAGAGGCACTAGCTTTGAATGCAAATTCAGTCTTCGGGGGGGCATCACCAAACTCAATCAATTCAAATGTAGCCAATTTACCAGCCAATTGATCTCTTGTGATACCTTAAAAATATCTGAATTCTTCAATAGAAGCAACCTTGTACTTGTAAGAATTAGGAATGGATCTAAGAACTTTGCCAATGATCTCATCTTCATCCAAGACTCCATCAGCACATCTAATGCCACAAACAAGTTCATTTACTCTTGGCATAAAAGTAGTGATATTTTCATCTTCTCTCATCTTTAGATTTTTGAATTTTCCTTTTAGACTCTGTAGCTTGGCACATTTAACATACTTGTCTCCTTCATGCAAAAGTTCCAATTTTTCCCAAATCTCAAAAGCAGTTTGTAGGTCAACAACATTTGTCAGCTCTGAATCATACAAGGCACTTAGAAGAGCTTCTTTAGTCTATAGATTATTTTCAGCATCTGTGATTTCATCTACGGTTCTCGAACCATTCTGTGGAGGAGCATACTTCTTTGAAGCCATGGTCCAATACTGCATTCCCATACATTGCAAGTGAAATTGCATGCGACTTTTCCAAAGAGTAAAATTGGTTCCATCAAACCTCAGACTATCCTTCTTGTAGGACGACATCCTGGATCTCCTCAAGCAGTTAAGCTCTTTTAGAGGAACTTAGCTCTGATACCAATTGTTAGATTTAGGGAAGACAACTGAGAGGGGGGGTGAATCAGTTGTCAAAACTTTCTTGCAATTTAATCACTTAAATCATTTTCTTAATTCGGCAGCATAATAATAAATCAATCATATAAACATAATGCAACAATTCAAGAGCAGAAACACATTAACACATATGACACCAAGATTTTGACGTGGAAAACCCTGTTAAGGGAAAAACCATGGGGTGATTAACCCAAGATTGTATTCTCTGTTAGAAGAATAGAAAGAACAAAATGACACATGCCAATTAGGACTCACTTCCTGAGCACACTGCTCACAAGAGGCTCACTACCTACAAGAGACACACTATCTACAAAATAATAAGTATCACATACTTGAACTGGAGAATAGCATCTTCACCATGTTAGATTTAGGGCACACAACTGAGAGGGGGGGTGAATCAGTTGTATAAAACTTTCTATCTTTTATATACTTAACTCCACATTGTTAATTAGCAGCATAATAGAAGATCAATCATGAAAGCACAATGTAACAAATCAAGAGCAGAAACAGATCAACACACGAGACACCAAGATTTTGACGTGGAAAACCCGGTTAAGGGAAAAACCACAGGGTGATTAACCCAAGATAATATTCTCTGTTAGAAGAATAGAAAGAACAAGATGGCACATGCCAATTAGGGCTCACTGCCTGAGCACACTGCTCACAAGAGGCTCACTGCTCGAGCACACTGCTCACAAGAGGCTCACTGCCTACAAGAGACACACTGTCTACAAAGAGTAAGTATCACATACTTGAACTGGTAAATAGCATCTTCACCATGCTTGAGTCAGTTCCATTTAAGCTCAAACCTTCTACTCTGCCTTTCACTCTTCTCTTCACTATACCATGCTCATCTCCACAAGTTCATCATTGAAATGACTTTGCAATCCCTTATTTATACATGACATCAACTTAGAAACAAACATCTAAGTAGACAAGCATCCACAAAGACACCCACAAGATGTATAATTCATCCGGTCAGCCAGTCACAGAAAGAACACCATCATCCGAAAGTTATTCTTCATTTCTGGGACCCCAATTCTAATGCGGGCCATACACACAAGTTGAGCATGATCCAAGGATCTCCACAAACTTGCCTGAGACACCAAGAACATCCGCACTTCCTCTACTTACTGAAATCCTTCTCTCCTTCATCTGGAACCTCAAGAGCATAGTCTGGCATTACTGTCACAAAGGAATAGATACTTGCAAATCTTCAAACCTTGAATCAAATGAGTTGACACACCACACAGACTTCCCCAACACTTCCCCAAATCCACAGAATGGGATAATGCATTATCGAACCTCACCGAACCTCACCGAACCTATCTGTGTCACTCTGTCACCTTTGGACACCTGCCAGAGCCAGTTCTACTTGGGCGACCATAACTTCTTCAGATCTTCATGTGGACCTCTAAAAACTTGACTGGATCATCTCAAGACTTATATTTGAAAACCCTTTAGACTGCATCCTCTTATCCGCAACCTATCTTGGACTTTTACCTTGTTATCATCATTGTTCTTCACTGTTCCTAATTGAGACTAATTTTCTCAATATCCTCAACACACAGCTCATCCATTCCTTCTCATTAATGCAACATGAGTATGTTGACATCAATGACAACACTGGTTAAACCCATACTTGCAACACACCATGCTTGAGTCTGTTCCATTTAAGCTCAATACCTCTGCTCTACCTTTCGCTCTACTCCTCTCTACCACACTCTCATCTACTCATATTCATTTGAAATGACTTAATAACTCTTTATTTATACAAGACATCAACTTAGGAATAACCATCCAAGTCAGCCTATAATACAGAGCAAATATATAAATGCAACATGACTAATTACAAAAGGACTTTAGACGGATCAACACACGGTCGGCCACACAGATCTGAGACTTCAATCCTTCTTTAGGAACACGCCATTCTTCACATAAACTCTTTAAGATCATCCGCAGGATGTGTAACTCATCCGATCAGCCTGACTTGGAAGAACATCATCATCCAGAAGTAATTCTTCAATTAGGAGCTCAACATTCAATGTGGACCACCAACACGAACTAAAAACAATCCAAAGACCTCCACAAGCTTGCCTGAATCACCAAGAACATCCACACTACTTATGCTTACTAGAATTATTCTCTCCTTCATATGGAACCTCAAGAACACAGTCTGTCATCACTGTCATATTGGAATAGATGCTTGTGGACCTCCAGACCATGAACCAATTGAGTTTTCACTTCACATTGACTTCCTAAACATTCCACCAAATCCGCAGAACAAGATATTGCATTTCTGGATCTCACTGGACCTATCTGTATCACTCTGTCACCTCTGAACACTTGCCAGAACTGGTTTTACTTAAGTGGCCATAACGTCTTCATATCTTCATGCGGACCTCTAAAATCTTTACTGGATCATCTTACGACACATATCTGCAAACCCTTTGAAGTGCATCCTCTGATCTTCATCTTAGCTAGGATCTTTAACTTACTATCTTCATTATTCTTCTCTATTCCTGATTAGGACTAATTTTCTCAATATCCTCAACTCACAACTCATCCAGTCCTTATCATTAATGTAACAGGAGTATGTTGACATCAATGATAACACCGGTTAGGCCCATACTTGCAACACCTACATCTAACCCACCTAACTCTAATGAGGACCCTTCATTTAATACTACTACATTCTTTGAGATGAAAGAGAGCAAAAAATCCTCCAAGAACTCACATAAATATGTACCAAAAGAGCACAATAGCAATGAAGACTTGAGGAAGCATAAGAAAGATTTATAGTATATCACCAAGAGAGGCAAATCTTCACAAGAGTTCACAACTAGTTGAAGAGACAAGAGAGTTCACCATAGAATGCATGTTAATCAAAAGTGAAATTCAAAAATCCACCACATGAGATGGAAAACCTAGAGATAGAGTCAAAACATAGACATTCTGAGCTGGAAAGAGGTGTTACTAGAATCTTGAATCATAAGCCTAATATATTCTAACAATGGACCATGACCATTTCCATTCCTACAACCTGATAATGTTTCATTAGTTTGATATGTTTATGAATGAAACTTGACTATTTTGACACAAATATCTTCACCAATGAAACACCATTGTTTCGAGCCTATAATTTAATAATTATTGAATAGGTTGATAATTTCACCAATGAACCATGATTATTACAAACTTGCACTCTAATAAAGGTCCATGTAATTTATATCTAAACATCAATAAACAATGACTATTTCAACACCTAAACTAAACAATTTTTCATGAACCAATATATTTTCCAATAAAATAGAACCATTTCAACGTCTACAACCTAGCATTTTCTTTTGCTAATTTCTAACTTCTTAGGGGAACCATGAACTTTTCTTAAAATTATCAAACTCCTCACTTTAAATTTTTAAAAACTTTCAACCCACTAAAGCTTAAAATTTAATATTTTTTATCAATAACACTATGTTTAAACCAATCAACCTAACCAACATTAATATCTACAAGTTAATAATCAATATCAATAGACCAAAAAGCACAAGACTCTATAAAACCTTAGGGTTAAAGTAGCACAAGCCCTTACCCTAACTAAACATACCACCATATTTCCAAGGTGTTGATATCATACAAATGCTCATGGCTCCTTTATTCTTCTTAAGGGAAAAGTAAAACACCTCTTTAAATACACAACCACCTTTTCTACAAACCCCTTAATCTTTGAAATGATCAAAGTTCCCTCATATAATATACTTTACATACTTGGAGCCTAGTAGGGTTCTAATTTCTATCCATAAGGGAGTCGATCCTATCTTCCCTATCCAAAATAAGAAAGAACTTATTTACAATTTCAATGATTGTTACCTCTAACATTCATAGTTCTCAACCCAAGAAGATAGATCAATAGATTAAAATCTTGGTTGTGAAGTTTTTGATGCCCATACCCAAGACTTTACTATGGGAATTGATGGTGAAGAATGTGTATTATGTGTCTAGTTGTATCATAGTGATGCATTGGTGACAATGAATATTTTTTTTGGTACAATACAAAGCTTCATTACGATATCTAGACAAAGTACATTCTACATATTTGGATACCTTTAACATGTTATTTGTAAAGTTGGATCATGTTATGTATTTAGATGGAGCCCTTTTACATTTATCTAGTTGGTTGGAGTCCTTTCCGCATAGTTTAAATTTTTATCACTTTTAGTATAATTTAGGTGAACATGACTTGTGTGCTTTATTGTGAATATGACTTGTGTGCTTTATTGTGTGTACTTCCATGTTTAGGTGAACGTGTGTGTATGTTAGGAGCCATGACTTGCATCACTATTCTAGTTTTCGTAATTGAATAAAGTTTTTTTTTTTTTTTTCAGATGATGCAGGCTACGAAGACACCTCCCGAAGTTCATAAGGCAATGGAGCATGGTGTGTCCTTTGGGATTCATAGCTCCATGCCTTTGATGGGGGTATGAGACAGATTAGTAAATTTCAAATTACATTTGTTGTTATAGTTGTTTATTTTTGAAAAATCAAATGATTATTGATTTGAAGTTTAATTTCTATCTAGATGGTTTCTATAGGACATGACATCGCCACAACCTAATCCTGGTACTGAGGTAAATGAGAAGACATATTTTATGGTAGAGGTAAGTGATTATTTTGTTAAATGTTTCATTTTTTATAATGTAATTTCTATATATTAATGTCTATACTTTTTATTGTAACAGCTACAGATCCATGAACAACTAAATAGGAGGAGCAGCCCTCGGGTTCGTAGTAGACCACCCTCATACACGTCTCCATCCTCTCGAAGATCAAAGGCTGCCCGTGATCTATTATCTTCACCAGACAGAGGGGAATGACTTTTTATTTGGTTCCTTTGTTGTGTGCCTATATGGCATTTGTGGACATATATTTTGTATTGCATATAGTTGACATTGTATGCCTATATGGCATTCTTGTAAGCCTATATGGCTATTTTGTATATATGTTATATCAATAGATATTGATGTATGCCTATATGGATATTTGGTTAATACAAATCATTTTTTTTGATGGTGTCCATATTTGCATTATAAATCCACGCTTCAATGTATATTTGTAGATGGTTTACTTCAAATATTTAAAGTCCAATTGTATTACATAGTAGGATTTTTTAAAATTCAATCATCTCTATAGCTCTCATAATCCACTTAGCACACAAAGATAATCCTTTGAAGACACCCAACAAAAGAGTTCTTTAAAATAAAAATGAATCATCATGTTGAATATCAACACGAGATTGTATTTTAAAGTCATTAAAACTTGGGTTGTGAGTGGTGAATTTAATATAGTGGAAGTGGCATCAAACAAGTATGGTAATTTCTCCCCATGTAATAGACAACTAGTGAGATGGAAGCTTAGTCCTACATGCACAATAGATTGGGGCTTTCTTATCTCAATATTGTATGATGTCACAATCACTCTCCATGGTATGTGGAATAATCTCTACTTAGAATATGTAAGGGTTTACAAAGGACTTGAATGACCATTTATGACATGTTTACTAGAATTTGGAGCCACATCCTCCTCATTAGTCTACCTAGATTGAATGGTGAAATAATACTATCAAGCATGCATGCCACTTTATTCACATTTATGGGTGCTAGTTGGTGCATGTTTACTATTGTTCATATAAGGTCACTGATGAGTGTCAAATTGCACTCACAAAATACACCCTTTTTGCCTCTCTTTTCCCCTATTCAATTCATCTTCCTTGAGTCTGCACTCAAATTAGTTAAGCAAGATTGTTCTAATTAGTGATTAATTAAGATAGATTACTTGAGATTAGAATTTCTAATTAAGTGGCTAATGTGCGTGGGATTAATGGAAAAATGTAGAATTTCTCTTTCTTTTTGAATCAGCAGGGGTACATATCAGAAACAGCGGTTTTGTGCATCTCCGGAGATCGCCTTCAATGATCTCCGGAGACCATAACAAAGAACAGTGACACCTGGGTTTTGAAGATTTGGGGAAATGACTCTCCGGAGCTCTGCGAGTGTCTGGAATATCTCCGGAGCTGCAGACAAGAACAGCTATCTTCGGAACCTCCTGAGAACAGGGCATGTTCCAGTCAGAGCCGCCAATCAGACACTTCAGCAGCAATCCTAACACCCCCTTACTTCACTCAAATCATCACCTGAGTGGTGAAGGGTCAACTATCAGTTAAACTGCTGAAGTTTTATCTTTCCAAAGATTTTGCATGAGTTACAAATTGAACTAATCCAATATTCTTATTTTCAGGGCTTTGATGCCCAAGTGTATTAAGACCTAAACTTAGACCTCTAAGTGGACTTCTGTTCCACTCAAGTCTACCTTTCTTGCATGATGATCTTTCATAAGTTTGACAGTTAAGTACAAATAAGAGATGTTGCATCTCCTAGAAAGACTGATAGATAAGTTCAGTGATATATCATCACTCTTTTTATATATACTTTTAGAAATAGTAATGGAACAACGATGATAAAATTATTTTGATTTTCAGAGATTCCAGTTCTGTCATAGCCATACATTTTCATGAATTTAGAAATGAATGAATTGGACTGAATTTAGTGTAGAACATCTTTTATGTTGATTTCCTGCAATAGCCTTCAGCCTCAAAGGTGCGGAGCAAGGGCCCACTCTCACCAATCAGGCAGGAGGCTAGTATCTCTGTTTTATTGTTTCAAGTTTTCTTTTATAAAAGTATTTCCTATTTTAGTAGATAGATGCATGTTATCGTTCTTTGCTTTGAGTACATTTCCTGTTTTCTTCTGTTTTACAAGCATTCATTACATTTATCCAACAAGCAGATAGATTAGTCATTCCTTTAAGCATTAGAATTAGCTATAAACTAGTCACTTAGAATCCCTAGTTGCAGATAGCCATGGACACAGCCCTGGTTCTTTGACATCTGAAAACAGATTAAATGATGAGGTACAGTGATAACCTGTCATTTTTGGCGCCATTGCCGGGGATATAGTTTGTGTTAATTAGGGACACTGAGTTAAAAACAGTTTTTAGAATAGACCTGTATGGTTAGAGCTAGAGATCTCAAAGGAAGATATATTAAGCAGACACCCCAACAACACACCATAGGGGAAAGCAGTGAGGTGGTACAAAATCTTGTTGAAGAAGGAAACCTAGATCTTAATTTGGAACCTGCACTTCAAAACAACAATCCCTTAGATCCCATAGACATTCCACTTGCCAATTATATCCAGGAATTACAATAAAAAGTTGAGGCAGATCCTTTGGTAGAACCTAATTTCCTAGAACCTCAGGGCGAAGAACTAGTACTAAACATGGAAAATGATAATCATGGGGAAGAGGAAAACCGGGCCCCAAGAACCTTCTCTTATCCTATTGTTTTGGCTGCTGGAGACAATGCTCCCATGAAGAATATCTCACCAGCACATCTGCCAAATTTCAGAGGACTTTCCTCTGAGGATCCAGATCAGTTCTTGTTTGAATTCAAAGTAGTCTGCCAAACTTATGATTATGGATCAGATAACCAGAAACTCAAACTGTTCCCTTCAACCCTGAAAGATTCTGCGATGAGATTATTGTAGATCCAGTAATAAAAATGAAGAATTGTTTAAAATTCGGCAGGGGGAGGAAGAATCCTTAGAAGACTATGTGGATAGGTTTAATTTTGCCTTGAGAAGGTATGGCAATCCGGTGGATCATTCCTTGGCCAGAACCCTGTTTATAAAAGGATTGGATAAAGAATCAAAACAGGCACTGGACCTAATGGGAAAAGGGAACATTAATAAAATGGAAATACCTGACATAGAGGAACTCTGCAGGAATTATTCCAGAACTCAAGATGGAGTAAGGTCATCCAAAACTTTTAAAGGGAAGAATGAGATAGGACAGTTGATGGAGGAAATTGCTAATCTAAAAATAGATATTCTGGTCCAACTAAATACCACATTAGATGGGATCTAAGCAAAAACTAGAACAACTGATCAAAGTAGAGCAACTGAACCACTTTCCATTTATTGTCCTAGGTGTAGAAACAAACACCTGTTGAGAGAATGTCCCTTGGACAAATCAGAGATCTGTCAAATCTGTGATAGGGAGCATCCTACCAGTCAGTGTAGTCAGCTTCCAGCCTTGAAAAGATTGAGTAAAAATAATACTGTGATAAAGGAGGAGTTGAACTATGTGGGACAAAAACAAGCCAGAAATTTCCCTTATAATCAGTACCCAAGCCAGTCTTCTTACAGGGGTCCTACTAATTGGGGAAATAATTAGTGGAATCTAGCTTGGTATGGCCCTCAAAATAATCCTCCTTGGGGACAGCAGGATTGGCAAAACCAAAATTGGCAAAACCAAAACTGGCAAAATTAGCCTTGGGGAAATCAACAATGGCCACCACAGTTTGGGTCACAAGGCATGCAACCACAATGGGGTCCTCAATAGGGATATCATCAACAATACCAAGGACAACCTAGACGTTTCCAACCTCAACAATAGGCTTTACTAACTAGAGCCTCCAACACACAAGGTCAAACGCAAAATGAGCCAGCTAGTCAACCACCTTTACCAGCTCAGCCTATACCAAACCCACGGAATAAACAGGGAGCAGCTGTCTATATGACAGATCAAGAAAATCTGGCTGGAATTAATGCCATATATTCAAATAATCTCTAGCTACGTTCTGGGAAAGCATTCCCAAGACCTTCTCCTCTAACTATAGTTGAAATAACCAATGATGAGGAACCTGAAAATCCATCCAATCAACCCTCAAAGGAGATTACTAACGAAAAATGCTAGAAAAATCAACCACAAACAACTCCGGAGTTACTCCTAAAAAGCCAGCTCTGGAGAACAGTCGTAAACACAATCCTGATAAGAGCTCCGGAGATGCTCTGGAGATAGAAAAACTAGCACCCTACCCAGAACGACTTAAACAAAATGCTCCCCAGAAAAAGGTTTTACAAAAACAAATCCAACCCAATCAAGAATCAGAGCTTTTACAGGAACTCAAGCAACTAAACATTGAAATTCCTCTCCTCCAGGCCATCAGAGATGTACTTGAACTAAATCAATTCATCAAATAGTATTGCATCAAAACACAGGGCAGAAAGAGAAGTTTTCCCTCCATAATACAAATGGAAGGAAAAGTGATGGATCTATTGATGGGAGAAATTCTCCTCCCAAAATATGGAGACCCTGGGAACCCTGTCATAACTGTTTTCATCTCGGGGGTAGAAATTTCAAATGTTCTGGTTGACTTAGGAGCAGCAATTAATGTGATGACAGTTCATACAATGGACAAGTTAGCTCTGTCAGGTATCCAATCCATGACTACAATTCTTCAACTTGCTGATCAGTCAGTGGCTGTTCCAAAGGGAGTCATCACTGATGTACCTGTTGTGATAGATTCATGGGAATTCCAAGTGGATTTCTTAATACTGGAACCTAGAATCCAGAGAAATGCTTATCCGCTAATTTTAGGAAGGCCATGGCTGGCTACTGCAGCAGCACCTATTGATTGTCGAACTGGAGATATGGTCATTTCTAATGGGATAGATTTAAAGAAAATATCTCTGTATCCTCCAGCTAAACCATCGGTGCATTACACAGGAAGAGTATGGGTGGATGAACTGGATAACATGAACAACAGTGCCTCATTAGCTATGGTAACCATTAGGGAACATCTGGGATAATTAGGAGAGGAAGTATACTATGATACAATGGAAGACTTCACTCACATCCTAATCAACAAAGATGTGATGGAACTCGCCCAAGACCCTCAGAGAGAACTTCTCGTTTCTTCTCATTGTACCCTTGCCAACATTATTCCTTGTGGGGAAACCTTTTACAGGGACTTAGCCACCTTCCACATGTTACTCCCACATTCTTGTCCTCTCAATGCCATGACACCAATGTATGGACCCACCACATCTATGGATCAAATTACAAAACAGGTCATGATTCTGCCAGGGAAAACACTTAATATAAATACTCAGTTAACAGCAAGTCAGAAAGAAAAACTTATTCAGCTTTTGGTTTCCCACTCTCAGCATCTTTTGCCTGGGAATACCAAGATATGAAAGGCATACCTCCTGAAATCTGTACCCATCATATCTACACTGAGGATATTAAACACGTCAGACAACCACAAAGAAGATTGAATCCTGCCTTAAAGGACATTGTCAGAACTGAAATAGAAAAATTACTCCAGACAGGGTTCATATATCCAATCTCAGACAGTCAATGGGTCTCACCCCTTGTCATTGTGCCTAAAAAGAATGGGAAATGGAGGGTGTGTATTGATTATAGAGAACTCAACAAGGCCACAAAAAAGGATTACTTTCCCTTACCATTTATTGACCAAGTTCTGGACAACCTTGCTGGGAGAAAGTATTTTTCTTTTTTAGATGGATTCAGTGGGTATAATCAAATTCAAGTAGCACCTGAGGACCAAGACAAAACCACCTTCACATGCTTTTGGGGAACCTTTTCTTACAAAGTTCTTCCTTTTGGGTTGTGCAATGCCCCAGCTACATTTCAGAGACTGGTCCTAGCTATTTTTGCTGAACTGGCTAATGAATGCATGGAAGTCTACATGGATGACTTTACTGTGTATGGGAATAACTTCGAGGAAGCTCTCACAAACCTTGGAAAAGTACTAAAATGTTGTGATAAAAATTGACTGTCCCTTAGCCATGAGAAATGTTTTATGATGGTGGAGGAAGGAATTGTTTTGGGACACCATATTTCGGAAAAAGGGATCAGAGTGGATCAGAACAAGATAGAAGTAATCACACAGTTGCCTTCACCCAAAAATCAGACTGATGTCAGAAGTTTTCTAGGTCATGCAGGCTACTATAGGAGGTTCATAGAAAATTTTAACAGAATAGTTGCCCCCTGTTTACCCTGCTTAACAAGGAAACAGAATTTCTCTGGACAGCAGACTGTCAATCAGCATTTGAAACTTTGAAGGAGAAGCTTACTGTGACACCAGTTTTAAGGGGACCTAATTGGACTTTACCATTCCACATACAAACTTATGCTTCAAATGAATCCATTGGGGCCATTTTAGGACAAAAGGAGGAAGGAGATAGTATGCATACCATTTATTACATCAGCAAAAACCTTACCTCTATAGAAAGAAATTATACAACAACTGAGAAAGAATTCTTGGCAGTTATCTATGCTATAAACAAATTTAGACATTATATTACCGGATATAAAATATATGTGCACACTGATCATGCAACCATCAAGTACCTAATGAATAAACCAGTAGTAGGTGCAAGGATCATCAGGTGGTTGTTGCTATTGCAAGAATTTGATATTACCATAGTTGATAATCCAGGAAAGTTTAATTTGGTTGCTGATTTTCTGTCAAGATTACATACAGGAGGAGAAGATCAACCAGTGGAGGACAAATTTCTAGATGAACATCTTTTTGCCATATCCACTACTGCACCTTGGTTTGCTGACATAGCTAATTTGTTAGCTACAGGCTTGTATCCATCCTATTTTACTTCAAAACAAAGAAAACGTTTGCTTAAAGAAAGCTTATCCTACAAATGGTTGAATGGTTTACTATTTAAATGTGGTCCTGATTTCATTCTACGCAGGTGCTTGAAGGCTGATGAGACTTTTGATGTGTTGAGAGCATGTCATGATGAGCCATCTGGTGGCCACTACTCTTTTCACAGGATAGTCCACAAGATCCTTGGAGCTGGTTACTACTGGTCTTCTCTTCATAAAGACACAAAGAAGTATGTGCAGCACTGTGACCAGTGCCAAAGGATGGGGCAGCCCACTTTTACCCAGGAAATGCTGCTACATCCTCAAGTCATGATGGAACCCTTTGAGCAATGGGGTCTAGACTTTGTAGGACCAATTTCACTGCCATCATCAGGCAAGGAGTATATTCTAGTATGCACAGACTATGTTACTAAGTGGGCTGAGGTTCAAGCATTATAGTTTGCAAGAGAAGAAAAAGTTGTTGATTTCCTTTACAATAGAATTTTCTTGAGGTTTGGAGCCCCAAAATCAATAGTTTCAGACAGAGGACCTCAATTTACTTCACAGGTAATCAAGGCATTCACAGATTTATACCAAGTCAAGCACAGAAAAGCTTCACCTTACCATCCTCAAGCAAATGGGCAGGTAGAAGTAACTAACAGAGAACTTGAGAATATCCTAACAAGGACAGTGGCAATGAACAAAAAGGATTGGGCTAATAGACTACCTGAAGCAGTTTGGGCTTACAACACCACTTGGAAGTCCACAACAAAGTTTTCACCATATGAATTAGTTTATGGGAAAAAGCCTATACTATCTATAGAATTTGAACTCCAGACACTTAAAACTGTGTTGGATGTTGGGCTGCCGTTGTCTACAATTCAGCAGAACAGAATTCTTCAACTCAACGAGTTGGATGAGATTCAGACAGAAGCCATTTAGCAAACAGAACTGGTTCAGTACCAAAGGAAACAATGGCATGACCAACATATCAAGAGGAGGACATTTCAATAAGGAGATTGGGTTCTTCTCTATGATTCTAAATTCAAAGAATTCAAAGGGAAATTACAGACTCACTGGTTGGGTCCTTATCAAATAAAGGAAGTGTTTGAAAATGGAACTGTATTATTGCAACCAATTGATGGGAGCACAAACACATTTCTAGTAAATGGTCACCGGATAAAGCTCTACAAAAGACCGTCTATTAAAGAAGAGTTTCTTGATAATCTAAGTTTTGATACAGGGGATACCACCTCTATCACGATGTTGGAATAAAAAAAAAAGAGAGAAGGTTGAAAACCAGCAATGGCTACCTTCTGGAAAAAAAAAAATAAAAGAAGGTTGAAAACCAGCAATGGCTGCCTTCTAAAAAAAAAAAAAAATTTAGAGAAAGATGGAAAACCAGCAAATGGCTGTCTTTCTCGACCAAGGGAGTTGAAAACCAGTAAATGGTGGTTCCCTTCTCTAGGACAGTTGTAATAATTGAGCTCCGGATATGATCAGTTGCCAAAAATTGGCCCAATGCATCTCCGGCGCTTTCCAATAAGGAGCACCTCCGGTGCTTTCTAATAAGGAGCACCTCCGGCGCTCTGTTAATAATGCCGATAGTGTCCATAATAAAGGTGGGACCTACCTCGCCAGGTGGTAAAGTAGACAACTCATATGATGAGGCCATCATGACTCATCTTCTACTTTATCGCACAGCATAAATAAAATTAAAATACTAATAATTGCAGTAGTGACCACAAGCCAGCGCTGACATCACCCGTGGGCGTGGATCTTAGTGCCACTCAGTGTAATGATTGCAGGTCGCGTGCAAGTAGGAAGCGGATGTCATTTCAGGCCACCACTTAAATGCCACGACGCGTGCAGTTTCCAAAACGGCGCAGTATTTCTCCTACGTACGTTGCCTCATCATTAAAACTGATCCAGGTAAATCTATTTTTCATTAATCATTAATTAGTAACTGTCCTGTCTTTCTATTTTGGGTGCTGCTGTGATGACATGTCCCTCCGCCGTCATTTCCTTTTTCACATCCAAGCATGTCGCCATCTGTGCCTTAATGCCACCTTACCTCCGGAGCGCCCTGTCAGTCCGTTACAATTATGGCTGCTTTGATCCCTTAACCCATCTGCATCAGCCCAGCCTGAAAATAATAGCGTCCCTCATTCAAACCTCCGGAATAGACTAAAGCATAAGATAAATTAAACAACTCTCTGGAGTCTACAAAGTAATTTGAACAATACTCCGGAGCCCACAGAGATCAGAGGGACAGATAGACTGCAGATTGCGGAAGTAAAAGAATAAAACACAGAAACTGCCATCAATTCAGCAATGGGGGTCAAGAAAAAGTCTGAGCCAGAAAATACTGCGGGTCTTCTAAAGGATGCAGCTGCAGTGAACATTTTAAGGGCTGCTGGATGGTTGGATTTCCTAGATAAGTTCGAAGGGTTTCAAGAGGATATTGTGGATGAATTCCTTAGGAATTTAAGACATGACCAGACCACTGTGAGAGGAAACCAAATCAGTCTCTCCTCCACAATTATCAGCCACATCTCCGGACTCCCCAAACAAGGTGAGAGGTTCTACCACCTGAAAACCCTGTATACTAATTTAATTAAAAAAATTTATGTTCGTGGTGAACCTACTATTCAATTGCATATGAATAAGAATGAGGTCAAAGGAATTTTGAGGTCCACTGTCCCAAACCCTTGGGCAACTGTTGCTACCTAGTTAATGAAATACTTTACCTGTGATGGCCAATTCTCTATAGTTTTGGGTCCCATAATGAAAATGCTCATTTTTCTCAGACATGGAAATAGGCACCCTGAATATAACATAAATATCCCCAATTTCCTCTATTCTGCCATCAGGGCAACTGCAGAGAAATACCAGCAGGGTAAGGGACCCATGAAACATCATGGCCTCATCTTCCTGATAGTCAAGCACCATTTCTTATCTCAGGCCAATGGGGACAAACTATTACAAAACTTTCTTGAGCATAACCCTCAGGACAGAGCACCAGAGATAACACAAACAGAGGATGAGGGTTCTCCCTCTCACCATGATGAAGAAACCGAACCTACAGCTTCCTCCACAGCCTCTCACAAAAGGACATCACCCTCACAGGAGGCTACATCATCTGCAGCCCCTGTTCCTAACAAGAAAAGAAAAGGCAAACAAATTGCAGAGCCTGCTCCTACACGGCCTCTATATATGACTTGTTCAGTCAGGCGACAAATGACTTTACCTGAGGGATCTAGGCCTAGGGAATTAACAGAGGAAAAAGCAGGGTAGGGAATTGAAGGGAGATGGTGGGTTAAAGAACCATCCCATGACTCTGATGAGGTACCTCTGGTCAGAAAGAGGAAACAAAGTGGAAATTCTCCAGCACCTTCTATTCATATGGAGTCAAGTCCAATTTCAACACCACCATGTGCTCCTGAGACAGGAAGCTTACCAACTGTTACTATCTCCTCAGATTCTGAGGAAGGAAGACCTGCTCCGAAGGCACCAGTTCCACCTGTGTTCCGGAGAAGCAAAAGGAAGAGGCAGCTCTCACAGGCTAAGAAGGATACTACCCTGCTCGCTGAAGCACTCCTGGAATTGAGCACATATGAGGACAAAGCAGGACCTTCAGTTGTGCCAGTAGCAGCAGAGGATCCTCAGGACAGGGGCATTGCAGAAGGAGAAACAGGGCACACAGATACATTGGGAGAAGCAGGGCAGGTGGCCATGGATAATATTGATAGTCAGCCACTAGCCACAGAAACAGAGGCAAAAACTCTATCACATCCCTCTGACCAAGAGGATATAGAAATCTCGGCAGAGCAACAATTAATGGAAGAAATTGAGAATTTAAAAAGGATGCTCTGGGGGAAGAATTTGATTATTACTGACCTCAAGAAGGTCAGGGTAGAAATGGAGATGGAACTGAAGCAAACCATTGCAGAAATCCAAACAGACCTCCAAAACAAGGACAGAATCATCCAAGAGAGGGAGGCAGCGTTGGAAACACAGAAATGTGAGGCAGTAAGAGTGATGGAAGAAAAAGAAAAAGAAGCAGCACAAAAGGTCTCTGAGCTCACCATGGCCAGAGACAACAGCCTCACAGTAATGGCAGCACTGATTGAAAAGGTCCAAAGCCAGGACAAACAATTAACTTGGGCCAATAACAGACTGGATGACCAAGAAGAATATATTCAAGAACTGTCTGGCCCAAGGGCAACCAATGAGCAGGAAATTCAAACAGATGCCTATGTGGGTCCAATCCCCATTGACATTCCTAAAGCCCTGTTTCATTGGGAGGAAAGGTGTAGAGAATTTGAAGCCTCCAAGCCAATGTTGCAATTACAAAGAGCAGTCACTGCTAGAGCAGAAGGATAGCAACTTTGGAAAGCAAAATCATTCAAATGGCCTCCCTTTCCTCAGAACTTCTATCTTGCAGACCTCCAAGTGCCAGCTATTCCATGTTCCTACAGGAAAGGATACTGCAAAGGAAACTCTCCTTGGTCCTATCTGACATTAATGAGGATACTGAGATAGCAGAAGGTTTCATGGCAGCTTACACCAGAAGCAATGATGAAGACAAAAACTTCCTATGTGAGTTATACTTACATGGGTTCTGAATTAATGATATAGCCTTCATGATTAATCACTTTGTGGGAGAATGCTAGCTTAAGGCATTCATGTCCCTCATGAGAAACCACCAGATCTGGGACAAAAGGATGGAAGATCATCTTCAAAAGGATTCAAAAATAGATCTCCTCCTCAGAAAAGAATGTCCCAATCCTTTTGCTTTTCAGACCCATTTCAGGTCCATCATCTATCATCCTGCAAGTGTAACCAGCATATTGCCATTATACTTGAAAAATTTGCAGGAATGCTCCATTGACTTTGGTCTTTTTATGATTAATTTAGCAAATCTTGTCCTTGCTGTAGCAAAGAGGAGATGGAGTATTTTAACACCAGAGCAAAAACTTAGAGAGGTGATCACCCCTGCAAACCTGAGACTATTCATGAGGAAGGCAAAAATGATATCCAAATTAATGGATAAACATAAACAGGAATGGATAGGAGGGCAGTTCAGACCTCCTCTGATAATTGAACCACTCCCTATATAGACAGAGCAACTGGAAGATGAAAAATTGCAAGATTGGATGAAGCAAGTTGACAAGTACAGAGGGAATGGTAACACCAATAAAACTACTTGGACAACCTATCTCCAGGAGTATAGTCTGTCTGACAGATTGCTTCGTCAAAACAAACCCAGAATGTGAAAAGCAGGAGGACCTGCCAAGCCTTAGGTATGGGGGGATGATGAGTGTCAAATTGCACTCATAAAATACACCCTTTTTGCCTCTCTTTTCCCCTATTCAGTTCATCTTCCTTGTGTCTGCACTCAAATTAGTTAAGAAAGATTGTTCTAATTAGTGATTAATTAAGATAGATTACTTGAGATTAGAATTTCTGATTAAGTGGCTAATGTGCGTGGGATTAATGGAAAAATGGAGAATTTCTCTTTCTTTTTGAATCAGCAGGTGTACATATCAGAAACAACAGTTTTGTGCATCTCTGGAGATCGCCTTCAATGATCTCTGGAGACCATAACAAAGAACAGTGACACCTAGGTTTTGAAGATTTGGGGAAATGACTCTCCGGAGCTCTGCGAGTGTCTGGAATATCTCCGGAGCTCTGCGAGTGTCTGGAATATCTCTGGAGCTGTAAACAGGAACAGCTATCTTCGGAACCTCCTGAGAACAGGGCATGTTCCAGTCAGAGCCGCCAATCAGACACTTCAGCAGCAATCTTAACACCTCCCTTACTTCACTCAAATCATCACCTGAGTGGTGAAGGGTCAACTATCAGTTAAATTGCTGAAGTTTTATCTTTCCAAAGATTTTGCATGAGTTACGAATTGAACTAATCCAATATTCTTATTTTCAGGGCTTTGATGCCCAAGTGTATTAAGACCTAAACTTAGACCTCTGAGTGGACTTCTGTTCCACTCAAGTCTACCTTTCTTGCATGATGATCTTTCATAAGTTTGACAGTTAAGTACAAATAAGAGATGGTGTCATCTCCTAGAAAGACTGATAGATAAGTTCAGTGATATATCATCACTCTTTTTATATATACTTTTAGAAATAGTAATGGAACAACGATGATAAAATTATTCTAATTTTTGGAGATTCCAGTTCTGTCATAGCCATACATTTTCATAAATTTAGAAATGAATGAATTGGACTGAATTTAGTGTAGAACATCTTTTGTGTTGATTTCCTGCAATAGCGTTCAGCCTCAAAGGTGCAGAGCAAGGGCCCACTCTCACCAATCAGGTAGGAGGCTAGTATCTCTGTTTTATTGTTTCAAGTTTTCTTTTATAAAAGTATTTCCTATTTTAGTAGATAGATGCATGTTATTGTTCTTTGCTTTGAGTACATTTCTTGTTTTCTTCTGTTTTACAAGCATTCATTACATTTATCCAACAAGCAGATAGATTAGTCATTCCTTTAAGCATTAGAATTAGCTATAAACTGGTCATTTAGAATCCCTAGTTGCAGATAGCCATGGACACAGCCCTGGTTCTTTGACATCTGAAAATAGATTAAATGATGAGGTACAGCGACAACCTGTCAGTCACCACCATAAATCTCTATCATGTCACTTCTGAGTTGAAATAACAACTATTGAAATAGCAACAAATGAAATAATGTTTTCTTAATAAGTTGAAAGAGCTTGACCCTTAAGAGGGCTAATGTCTTTTACTAGTATGTGAAGTGCTACATGAATGGTTGATGCATTGATGTTGAAAGCAACCCAATTTATTGGGGTGAGAAATAAAAAGGATGATAATGCATGGAGAATATTTGCAGAAAGTGTTATCTTGATGTTCTCACGAATACTGATGACATTTCAAAGGTGAAAAGTTGTGACCCTTCGAATAGGAAAGACTATGACCCTTTTATAAAGAAGGGAAGTGACCATGCATAGCGTATATGTGCCCAACTAGATATGTTGCCACTAATGGTTTGGCCCCACAAAGAACAAAACAAAAAGTAGCCTACCTTGCAACTTTACACTACATGCTTCGAACAATTTTTGGAGCAACAGAAAATATTTCACCATGAGCAAACTAAGAGAGGTTATTGTAGAGGGCTTTTATGTGATTGCGTAGCCTCAGAAAAAATGTTTCAAAGTGACACAATTTCCAAGTAACAGCTCGTCAAAGATTGTTGTCTTTTCACACTTTGGTCTCTTAAGGGATATCATCGGTACAATGTAGCTCAAACTGTTTCAGCATGTTTGGGTGTGAAACAAGACCAAACCTAGCCTAAACGTACCCATCTAGACATGTTGGAACTATCAGTTTGGCTGCATGAGGAGCAGAACGAAAGTTACACCCCTTTGCAACTTTACACTACATGCACCTGACCATTTTTGGAGCAGCAGAAAAACTTTCACCACGTGTAAATGTCTCAGAGATATAAAAAACTGAGAGAGTTTATTGTAGAGGGACCCTATGTGATCTTGTAGCCTTAAACATAATGTTTCTAAGTGACACAGTTTTTGAGTAACAGCTCGTGTTACTCGTCAAAGATTGCTACCTTTTTGCACTTTGGTCTCTTAAGGGATATCGTCGATACAATGTAGCTCGGACTGTTTCGGCATGTTTGGGTGCAAAACAAGACCATGCCTAGCCTAAACATACCCATCAGATGCATTGGAACTATCCATTTAGCCACATGAGGAGCAGAATGAAAGTTACACCCATTTACAACTTTACACTGCATGCATCTGACCATTTTTGGAGCAGCAGAAAAACTTTCACCACGGGCAAATGCCTCAGAGATATAAAAAACTAAGAGAGGTTATTGTAGAGGGACCCTATGTGATCTCATAGCCTTAGACAAAATGTTTCTAAGTGACACAGTTTCTGAGTAACAGCTCATCAAATATTGATGCCTTTTTGCACTTTGGTCTCTTAAGGGATATCGTTAGTACAATGTATCTCAAACTGTTTTGGCATGTTTGGGTGTGAAACAAGACCAGGCCTAGCCTAAACATACCCATACGAATGTGTTGGAACTATCTATTTGGCTGCACAAGGAGCAGAACGAAAGTTACACCCATTTGCAACTTTACGCTGCATGCATCTGACCATTTTTGGAGAAGCAGAAAAACTTTCACCATGGGCAAATGCCTCAGAGATATAAAAAACTAAGAGAATTTATTGTAGAGGGACCCTATATGATCTTGTAGTCTCAGATGGAATGTTTCTAAGTGACATGATTTTTGAGTAACAACTCATCAAAAATTTCTACCTTTTTGTACTTTGGTCTCTTAAGGGATATTATCGGTACAATGTAGCTCAAACTATTTCAGCATATTTGGGTGTGAAACAAGACCATACCTAGCCTAAACATACCCATACAGATGCATTGAAACTATCTATTTGGCCACACAAGGAGTAGAACTAAAGTTACACCCATTTGCAACTTTACACTACATGCATCTGACCATTTTTAGAGCAACAAAAAAACTTTCACCACGGGCAAACGCCTCAGAGATATAAAAAATTGAGATAGGTTATTGTAGAGGGACCCTACATGATCCTGTAGCCTCAGACAAAATGTTTCTAAGTGACAAAGTTTCTGAGTAACAGCTCGTCAAAGATTGTTGCCTTTTTGCACTTTGGTTTCTTAAGGGATATCATCGGTATAATGTGATGAAAGTTGTTTGTCATTGATGTCAAAAGGTTAGGAGGTGTTGATCATATTGTTAGACTTAGGGTAGACAACTGAGAGGGGGGGTGAATCAGTTGTCTAAAACTTTCTTCTAAATCAAATACTTAACTCCACACAAGCATAATAGTAAATCAATCATGAAAGCATAATGCAACAAGTTAAGAGCAGATACACATTAACACACATAACACCAAGATTTTTGACGTGGAAAACCCGGTTAAGGGAAAAACTATGGGGTGATTAACCCAAGATAATATTCTCTGTTAGAAGAATAGAAAGAACAAAATGGCACATGCCAATTAGGGCTCACTGCCTGAGCACACTGCTCATAAGAGGCTCACTGCCTACAAGAGACACATTGTCTACAAAAGAATAAGTATCACATACTTGAACTGGTAAATAGCATCTTCACCATGTTTGATTCAGTTCCATTTAAGCCCAAACCTTCTGCTCTACCTTTCGCTCTTCTCCTCACTACCACACACTCATCTCCACAAGTCCTCATCTGAAATGACTTCGTAATCCCTTATTTATACATGACATCAACTTAGGAACAAACATCTAAGTCAGAAAACATCCAAAAAAACACCCGCAAGATGTATAATTCATCCGGTCGGCCAGTCACAGAAAGAACACCATCATCCAGAAGTTATTCTTCATTTCTAGGACCCCAATTCTAATGCGGACCATAAACATGAACTGAGCACGATCCAAGGACCTCCACAAACTTGCCTGAAACACCAAGAACATCTGCACTTCCTCTACTTACTAAAATCCTTCTCTCCTTCATCTGGAACCTCACGAACACAGTCTGCCATTACTGTCACAAAGGAATAGATACTTGTGGACGTTCAAACCATGAACCAAATGAGTTGACACACCACACAGACTTCCCCAACACTTCCTTAAATCTGCAGAACCGGAGAATGTATTTTTGGATCTCACCAGACCTATCTGTATCACTCTGTCATCACTGAACATCTACCGGAACTGATTTTACTTGAACTTCTATAACTTCTTCATATCTTCATGCGAACCTCTGAAATCTCTACTGGAATGTCTTAAGACACACATCTACAAATCCTTTAATCTGCATCCTCTTATCCTCATCATGTCTTGGACATTTACCTTATGTCATTACTGTTCCTGATTGAGACTAATTTTCTCAATATCCTCAACACACAGCTCATCCAATCCTTCTCATTAATGCAACATGAGTACTTGACATCAATGACAACACCGGTTAAACCCATACTTGCAACACATATCCCTATTGGTGTTGTTGTCAAAGGATTAGGATGCTCAGTTATGGTGTTCGTGTTTCATGGTATGGTCTTCACAAGATGCCTTCATTGACAAAGCTCACATGCCTTTCATGCTTCAGGATGGTGTGTTCATGTTTCAAAAGAACCCTGCAAGACATGTATGCAAAGTGTGGAAGCATATACAACAAACGTGAATTATTTGACATGATGCCTCAAAGAAATGTTGTCTCATGGAATGCAATGATTCCAAGATATGCACGAAATGGATTTTTCATAAGGCTTTAAGAACTCTCAAGCAAATGTACAAAAGTAAATTTCAACCAAACGCAAATTTTGGCACGTCTAAAACCAAATTGCACAACCTTATCCAACTTCTTCCTTGCCTATGCCAGAATGGGATATGGGGAACATGGTGTGGACAACCATCAAAGCATAAATGATATAGGAATTTTGTCACATGTATTGTATTTGTAGCTACCCTTGTAGACATGTATGGAAAGTGTGGAAGCATAGACAAGACGCGCGAACTATTTGAAATGATGCCTCAAAGAAATGTGCAGTCCCACAGAATGCAATGATTGCAAGATATGCATAAAATAGATTATTTGAAAATGATTTATAAACTTTCAAGAAAATGCAATTGGCACGTGTAAAACCAAATTCTTGTAACAATAATTGATAATCATATTAAATATTTAATATAAACTTTCATATACATAATGCCATGAACATAACATCGAGTTTATATACAAAGGTATATAGGCATGTCCAAACAAAGCCATACAAACATATATACAAAATATACTTCAGTAACATACAATTTTAAGTATACAAAGCCATCTAGGCATACAAAAAATGTCCCAAAAACTAGTTTCCTATGAACTTTTATGAAATAATCAGTGGCCCTTCCTTGACCATGAAGATGGAGATCCAATCTGTGACAAATCCTCTCTCTATCATCGAGTAGACCTCTTCGATAGAAGTTCATCTAGCTCCACCTATTAATACAATCAAACAATATGCACATTATTATAGAAAATGTATGAAATATATAACATCACATATGTAATTGATCACTTACTGCCACTCAATGATCACTCTCCATCATCTTGTCTCTCTCTTCATTTGTAGTTGGATGAGCTAGAGTTGTGACCTCCTATGAGAAGCATCAAGAAGCAAAATTGACTAAACATAAATATCATTTATGTACATCAAATGACATGAGATAAAACAAGAAATACAAAATTATGACATTTTCATGTTATTGGCTCATACCTCGGTCAAAGGATAGGAATCCTCGATGGAATGGAGTGGTTGAAAGAAAGAATAGGACTATTCAACAAGCTACAAGGACAATGGTAAGAGAAGCAAACCTACCGGATGTATACTGGAGGGAAGCAATTCATACTACTATTTATATACAAAACAAAGTACAAGTTACCATCTAGGAAAGTTTTGTACATACTTACAAATTAATCCAACGAACCATCTGGGTCTGCTCTACTCTTTATTGTGTCAAGTATTTCCTCATGGTTAGACTCACGCACCTTCCACAAGGCCTTGTTCAAAGGTCTACCCCAAAATTGTATCAAATGAATATTGGATGCCATGACAAGGTTCAAGTAATGAAGAATCTTCCGATGCATCTCAAAGTCCTGAAACAACCAAACATTAACACTCTTATGTGGGTACCTTCTAAGCCATGTTCCAATAACAACCACTAAGCCTATAGGGTATTCGATGTTTTCTCCATCTGTAACTGGGGCCTTCAATTTCTTTTTGGCCTCAACACAATGACACAAGTAATAATCCATTACCTCTTCATTGTCTTCATCTGCAATAACTAAATAAACATGCCCTACATTGATATGTGCAGCAAATTAGATGAAATTAGTCAACATTACAAAAACACTACAAAGTAAGATAACATTAGGAATTTTAAAAACTATGCAAGTAGATATATTACCTAGTTGAACTAGATCTGACATGTGGTCAAAGTCAACTAATGATTTCATCTATGTTAGTTCTAGTATCATCGAGGGCTGATACGTGTCAAGTGGGCCAAGATAACTTAATCGTCATTCGTCAACCCATTCCTTTGACTCACACTCATTCTAGGCTTGAATTGTACATGAAGAACAAAAGCATGCCATCTTTTGCGTATGGATACTCCATGAACCTGCAATTGAGCTTCTAAAAGAGTGTAACTCACTTGATCCTATCAGTGTACAACAGTCCTCATATGGTGCAATGTTAGTATCATTTATCAACCAAAAAATCTACGAACTGAAGACTTACCTTCATTACTTGGACCCATCGAAGCATTACACCACTCGACGATTAATTTTGCATCTATCAACTTTGCATTATCTTTATACTTTAACTCTTCTCGTGGTACGACTCTTTTGATACATGCTCCTACACCATCATGCTCCCCCTTTCCATGCCCAACCTCACAAAAGGTCCACATATGTTGAACACCTATAATATTATGCCTCCTACTCAGCCAATAGAAATTCCTTGAGTTCTTGAATTGTGATGCACATTTATCTAACCATATGATATGCTGACTCAATGATATGCCTCTTCTAGCCAAATCATTGTATAACACCTAAAAGCAACCTTACACGAACTCCATAAAATGTGTGCAATCATCACTAATATAAAAATGATACTCCCTTATGATTTTTCTATCATCCTCTGTACTATCACTCGCATGCATGAATGTGATGTGCATAAATATAGAAACCTATGTGGAGTTGTAATATTGTGATTGCACCTCATGTTGTGGTTGTAGACTATAGTTCTCTACAAATTCAACAACTGAAACAATGCTACCAAGCGAAAATGTGTCCTTGCATAACTTGAATTGCAAGTCCAACCATCGAGCTCTATGGGTATGCCTTGCATACTCATACACTATATTATCACGAAATGTAGATATATACACTGGAATCTTTTGAATAACCAATTCACACCTCTTTGCTTCTTTACCATCTTTTGTATTGTAGGCCACTATTTTATACTTGTCAAACTCTACAAGTTCATTTCCAACTACATATGTGCTTTCCATATGTTCACATATTGGCATACATTACAAGCCACCGTAATGCTGACATGTGCCATCCATACACCATTTCCTGTAGAATATTTGACCTTCCTCTCTTTGACATAAAATTGTTGATATGAAGTCTCTTGAAGATGTCGGTGGGGCATGTATGCCACAATCCTGCAAAACATTGTTAGTATGCAAATCTAAACATAGAGACTGATAAATATCAAAATTGTTAGAAAATTCAATATGTAATCTACAACAACAAGTAGTGCATTTGTGATTTATTTTGACATTGAAAGGTTTTAGCATTTCAAAATATTTTTGAGAAATTTTAATTTGAGGATACATCTCTAGAAATTTACCAAAAAACTCTGTTTGAGTCATATCCAAAAAATGCTTTGGATGTGGCTCACAGTTTTGACTACCGATTCTCCTTCTTACCACATCCCTTTGATTCGAAGATACCCTTGTGTAATTCTTCCAAAAGTCTTCAATTAGTGATTTCAATGCTTCAACAATTGGTTTATCTTTTCATGGCAGTCTTCCCGAGAACACCCATAATTCATTGGCATCGGTGTCCTTGATTCTTTGGCGCCTTCCAACGGCTCTTGATAAAGTTTTTCTATTAATTCTCAATGCTTGACTCCTCCTTCTAATGAGATGATCTTTCCTCATTTGATTACTTACTATTGTCGATGTAATGACACGTCGTGTGACATTACTATCTTTTGTGTGTGAGGTGTTACCCACACTCATATGCACTCATTAGATTATTGACAATAGATTTTTTACTTGAAGCCTTCGATGTTCTCAACCCAAGAATCTTTATGATGGACCTATACTTTATACTTCCCATCATTTCAACGAATAGTTGACATCTTGCGGTCTCATTTAACTTTTCAAAGAACACTCTCCAAATCTTATGAGCATATCTTCTACAAGTGCATTTTATAATCTTACCTTCCATTGGCTGCAAAATATTCTCATTAATATCAATCAAATACTTTAGCTTTCTATGCAAAATTCTAGGTGGTGTTAAGAAAGGTAAATTCATCTCAACATTAGGAATTTCATCAATATTTAAATGAGATGGGCTAGATGGCATACCTTCGATCAGAGATGGAATAGATGACATACCCTGAGGTTGAGGTGGGAACAATGGCATACCTCCTTCCTCATATGTGAGTGATGATGTACTCTCAACTTGAGATGTGGTAGATGGTGTCCCTCCATCTTGACTTGTAGTAGAGGACGTGTCTCCAATTGCAGTATTCAAATCTCTCATAGCACAAAGATTTTGCATTCATTCCCTTTGTGCCACCAATACCATATCTCTTGTTGATGGTTGAGGTTCCTCTTCAATTGGCATATCTTCGACAATCATGTCCAATTTCCTCTTCTCACAAAGTTCCCTCATAGCCGCTGCTTTATTTGCATTCTTAGCTTCTTTCTCTTTTTGTGTTGCTTTAATCCTTGATCGTTTCCTTGGCATGACGAAGAATTTATCTATATCATGATAAAGAGACAAATATTAGTTCCTAAGAAATGAATATGGTTCCAAATTTTAGATTTGTTGCCCTCAACATTTCCAGCACTTCCCACACTTTCCTTGCAGTCAAAGAAGAGTTTTCAATCACATGGTGGAGGATTTTTCAGCCCATTGCCATTGTTGAAGTGTTCTCAGCTAGTCAAAGAAGAGTTTTTAATTCACTTTTAAAGGGCTCTTGCTAAAATTCAACGTTAAAGCACTTTACATAAGAGGCCCTATAAATTGTTGCTAAGTTTATGTCTATAAGATATCAACATTGCAAGTGCATACTCAACTAAGTAGTAGATTTTATGGTAAAATTTTGGGTGGACAAAGAGCCCCATATAGCACCCTACAACCATCAAACCAATTCTTGGGTTCGAATATAGATATTCATTTAAGATATATGCCTCATTATATTTATGCATCTTTGAAGGCCCTTATAAATTCCCCTTCCAAATTCATGGTCAAATTGTGACCATTTTTTATCTTTCAAGCCCTATAAATCAATTCCATTATGATGTGTTTGGGGCTCTTAGAGTTGATCATGGTGAGTGTACTAATCTTCCCTATGCCAACTTAACTTCTCATTTCAGATTTAAGTTAGGGTATGTAATGCAAGTATTGACATTAATTGTAAAGTGTGATATTTTCTAAAAATTAAGGCAATAAATTTGTTTATGGTGGTTTCAAATTGGTTAGTTGAGTAGTGGTTGTTGGGGGTGGTGCTTGTGGCTTATTATTAGGTGGATAGGTGTAATGTCTCTTAATTCTAATGAAGGTAGACCTCATGACTCTTTTAGGAAATGTGTAATGTCAAATAATAAACTATCTTTAATTTTTAATTGCTCCTCTCTAGCTGCCTTAAAGTTTGTCAAAGCTATCTAAGGAAGGGGTGTGGATGATGAGTGCATTGAGACTTCAAGCATATATTAGAAGTGATTCTATGGAAAATCTAGCTACTTTCATCCCTTTAATGAAATGGTGGTTAAGGATTCTCAAGTTTGTACTCCCAAGCCACTTTGAAGGTATGTGTTTAGCACCACTAAAACATATCTTCACAAGTAAGAACTTAGTTTTGGTTGTATGGAAATTTTTTAGGTTTTTCTATTTATTTGGTTGGTAGCTATGTTTGTTTAATAGTTGTTAGATCATTATTAGATGTTCTATGGTTGTCTTGACTAGTTTATGTTGGAGAGGAGTGTATTGTAATCCTATTTTTATACTTTTTGAATTTGAATAAAGGAACTATGTTTTGCAGCTAGGATACTATGTTCCTATTGATCATTTTGATAAATTCATGCTTTAGATTGATGATATCTTTCATGAGTAGCTACAAGTCTGTAGGTATAAAGAAGAAAATCAAAGCAATAGAAATTTATAGCTGTTTGGGAAGAAATTTAGAGCTCGGGCTACAAATTCCCTATTAGAAATGTATGCAAAATGTGGAAGCATAGACAAGGCACATGAACTATAAACACAAAATATAAACACAACTGATATAAACACAAAATATAAAAACCATACAAGTGATATAAACATGTATTCAATGAGGCATGATAAATAATTCAAATAGAATTAAGGAAAATGTAACTTAGAACATGTGTAAAGATTTGACATACCTAAAAAATGGAGATTTTTTTTTTAAATGCACCTGGTAAACTTTTTAACGTGACCAGTGACGCTGGTGCGACACGCCCTCTAGCTCCATGCAACTCTTTTGCCTAGAGCTATGAACTAGTGAGGCCACAACACGGGGGACCTCATCCCCAAGAAAGAACACTTCAAACCTGCGAGCTCGTTGGCCCAGTGAAGGCGTAATGCCTGTGAGCTCGTTGGCCCAGTGGGGGTTTGAACTCTGGTGGCCGCCACTACAATTGAGTGACTTAACCACCAAACCACGCCCTTATCAAAAAAAAATGGAGATTTGAATGGAGAGAGTACCTAATTAGGTAGTCTTTTTTCTTCTTGCATCAAACTCAACAATTTAAGTTTTTCACCACTTGTTTCATTTTCAACGTTCAATTGAATAAGACTCAAATAGAATTACTAACAACAATACAATTAACTAATGTATAATGTTAAATTCCTACAATTCAATAACAATTAACATTACAACACTACAAAAATTGAAACTTGAATTGATCTATATGAAATTTGATGTGAAAACTATGTTATTTCCTCCTTAAGTTGGAAAATAAGAAAAAGGTGGTGGAAAGTTCATGCAAAGGTGGTAGAATGTGAAAAATGTGCATGTGCACTTCCCAACAGCATGAAAAAGCTTTTTTTTGTCAAAACACTCACATAACCAGAAGAAAATAGAGAATGTGGGCCTAGATCATGGGTATCCTATCCTTTTTACTGTTTCAATAGCAAGATACAACGTGCTCATGTTATAACGTGTTATGGCTTGCTATACAAAACTCTATATTACTCTCTCTCTCATGTATTTCTTATGTCTCTCCCTTAACTCTAAACCCTAATCCATTATCCCTAAACCCTCAACCATTAACCCTTAAACCTCAAATCCTAAACCCTATCCCTAAACCCTCAAGTCTCAACACTATACCTCAAACCCTAAACCCTAATCCCTTATCCCTAAACCCTAAACCCTATCCCTAAACACTAAACTCTGGTCCCTTATCCCTGAACCCTAAACCCTATCCCTAAACCCTCAATTCTCAACCCTTAAACCTTAAACCCTAAACCCTATCCTTGAACCCTCAACCCTCAACACTATACCCTAAACCCTAATCCCTCAACCCTAAACCCTAAACCCTATCCCTAAATCCTCAACACTCAACCCTTAACCTCAAATCCTAAACCCTCAACCCTCAACATTATACCTCAAACCCTAATCCCTCAACCCTAAGCCCTAAACTCTATCCCTAAAGCCTCAACCCTCAACTCTTAAACCTTAAATCCTAAACCCTGTCCCTAAACCCTCAACCCTCAACACTATACCCTAAACCCTAAACCCTAATCCCTTATCCCTAAACCCTAAAGCCTATCCCTAAAGCCTCAAACCTCAACACTTAAACCTTAAATCATAAACCCTGTGCCTAAACCCTTAACCCTCGACACTATACCTTAAATCCAAATCCCTTATCCCTATACCCTAAATCCTATCCCTAAAGCCTCAACCCTCAAGGTCCATAAACCTTAAATCCTAAACCCTATCCCTAAACCCTCAACCTTCAACACTATACCTCAAACCCTAATCCCTCAACCCTAAACTTTAATCCCTCAACCCTAAACCCTAATCCCTTATCCCTAAAGCCTCAACCCTCAACCCTTAAACCTTAAATCCTAAACCCTATCCCTAAATCCTCAACCCTCAACACTATACCCTAAACCCTAACCCCTCAACCCTAAACCCTAATCCCTTATCCCTAAACCCTAAACCCTATCCCTAAAGCCTCAAGTCTCAACCCTTAAACCTTAAATCATAAACCCTATGCATCAACCCTTGACACTATACCTTAAACCCTAATCCATTATCCCTAAACCCTAAACCCTATATCCCTAAAGCCTCAACCCTCAAGGTCCTTAAACCTTAAATCCTAAACTCTATCCCTAAACCCTCAACACTATACCTCAAACCCTAATCCCTCAACCCTAAACCCTAATCCCTTATCCCTAAACCCTAAACCCTATCCCTAAATCCTAAACCCTCAACCCTTAAACCTTAAATCCTAAACCCTATCCCTAAACCCTAAACCCTCAACACTATACCCTAAACCCTAATCCCTCAACCCTACCTTAAATCATAAACCCTATGCCTAAACCCTCAACCCTCGACACTATACCTTAAACCCTAAACCTGATCCCTAAAGCCTCGACCCTTGACCCTTAGACCTTAAATCCTAAGCCCTATTCCTAAACTCTCAACCCTTGACACTATACCTTAAACCCTAATCCCTTATCCCTAAACGCCAAACCCTTATCCTTAAAGCCTCAACCCTCAACCCTTAAACCTTAAATCCTAAACCCTGTCCCTAAACCCTCAACCCTTGACATTATACCTTAAACCATAATCCCTTATCCCTAAACCCTATCCCTAAAGCCTTGTTGGGTGAATATTTTGTTGTTAACTCACTAACAGCAAAATGGGTATATCAGCCACAGCTATGATGAGACAAAGTCTCTCCTCTCAGCAAGGGGAGTTTCCCTCCAGTTGCTTGACTATTGCAAAATAAATAACTTATGAAACTTATGTACACTAAGAACTATATTTGTGGTGGTTCCATTTCATCTCATTCTCTTTTTTCAGAATAGATGTTTATGCTTCAAGATGATGATTTCAATGAAGGTAATATTAAAGAACTTACAAACTATCACAAAACCACATAAACACAAAGTTTTATGTTGCCTCACTTACTAATTGCAAATAGAACTATTTGAAGTTGAATGCAGCCCAAAGTCTTCACTCTTCTCCAAAATGATAAAAGTAGATTGAATATAACAACTTGTAGCACAAAGTCTTCAAGCTATTTTATCCTCACAAACATAAACACAATCCTCACAAATAATTTTATAGCTCAAAGTCTATTGAAATCAGATTTAGAATACTCCTTAATCACTTGAAATAAACTCTCACACTTCAATTACTTATCAAAGATAATATGATAGCAAAGACATAAGAACAATTCTATCATAAAACAAATAATCCCAAGACAAAGATTGGAATTGAACTTGCTTTCTTGTATTGATAAATATTTGAGAATTGATTCTCACAAAGAAGCACAAATTCTTGATTTGCTTTTCAATTCACCAGAGTTTTCTTGCAATAGATAAAAGATAATATTTACAATAGAGGCCCTCTTTATTTATAGGGAGAGGCCTTGAGAAAATTTAGGAAAAACCTAACTACTTTGACTTATTCAAAAATAGGAGTCCTTTTTGACTTGGGACTTCCTATGTTTTTACATGTAATTACATATGGAAAAAATACATGTAAATATGTCCAAAAATGTTTTGAAAGTACATCTTGAAAAAATGAAAAATAAACTAAGGTAAAAAGCTGCTTCAACTTGTATTGTCTTCTTTCTTCATGTGACCATCATACATAGTAAAAGCTACTTGCATCTCGATACTATCTGGACTGACCATATTCCTGAAAATCATCTTGGCCCTCACTATGGCATCTCTGACTGTAGTGATTGATTTTGCATGGCCAGTTAACTTGGTTTTGAGATTATCCAAAGTTAATTGATTGTCCAGAATATTGTCCACAGAGGCCATTGAAAATGTTTTATCTTCAAATTCTTTCTGGAACATATCTTCAAATTCTCGAACCATTTCTTCTATAGAGAGAAATTGGTTATCCTATGACATGAGCTTGCAGGGTAACTCCTCCAACTTATGCAAAAGACTGACATCACTTTGTTCACTGAGTTTCCTCGCAGTCTAAAGATCATTGATCAAGTCTTTAAGCACACGGCTCCTGTATATCAATGCCTCTTTAGTTTCAGTATAAGAATCCCTATTAGGAATGGTGCCAATTGATATTAGAGTGCTTATTTTTAGTTTTCTCATCTCCACCGATTTATCACGATTCTTTTCTATGCGCTCAATATCTTAGGAAATAGCATCAATGAGATCATCAAGCTCTACTCTTATTTTCCCCATTTTATCTATCTTCTCAGATAGTTCTGTGAGAAGAGATATTCTCTATGTGCGCATCCTGTCTAGGTACTCTTCAAGCACTTTTCCTTTGAGATGAGTCCTTTCTGCTTTCTGAATAACATGGTCTTCTACAGAAACAGCTTCAGGAGTTACTGCTTATGAATTCAGAGTGATTTTCCTTACCACTGCAGTCAACTGTTCCACCATTGCTTTGTAGTGATCTTTCATTTCTTTCTCCCTGTCAAATTTTTGAATCAGGATGTCCATGGCTGACTGCATATCATTCTTGGCACTTTCATGAGTTATCTTGCCAAGTTCAACTCTAGAGATAGAGTAATCATTCATATCAAAATTTTCCATGGTTGCATCCTGTGGAGGTTTTGTAATCTCTAGAAATTTATGTCCCTTATCCTCAAGCATTCTTGAAAGAATCTTTGGTTTTTTTGGGGCCTTGGCTTTTACAGGCACCAACTTATTGAAATCAAAGTCATCTGGGAAGATGGCTTGTTTTTTCCTTTTTTGGTGTATAAGTTGATAACCAAGGTGGAAGCAGAGAAGTACTCACACTGGGATCTGTTCCCATTATTGGCGTTCCCGGAACTGTACTTGTACTGGTAGTAGAAACAATAGGTGGAGTGTTAGTGAAAACTACACTTGTTACATTTACACTAGAGACTTGCTCAGTATTCATTACAAAATGATCAAAAATAGAGGCGTCCCCAATATCAAAAGATGAAGAAGACAAACTAGGAATAGACCCTGAAGAACAGAGAACATCTTCAAAAGTGTTTTGAGGATTATTAAAAATTATTTTGGAAGGAGAGGGAGATTCAGAAGAGGGAGTATCAATAGGGGAAACAGACACAGGAGCTGCAATAGGTGTATCAGGCAAAGGGGATGAGACTCCCGTTTCTTCTTGTGTATTTTCCTGTGGAGACAAAGCTTCCTCGTCTTATTGATCTGTAGTCCTATCTTCAACTTCCATCTCTTCAGTGGTTGGCTCCTCAGTAGCTAGCTCCTTAGCTTCCATATCTTTTATTTCAGGTTCTTCCTCCACAGCATTTGATTTCTTTGTCACAATTCTGATCTTAGGCTTATGTGTCTCAGAGGATGAGGGAGCATCACTCTTGTTCTTCGTTCTATTTTCCACCTTTTTACCAGTTTGCTCTTGGATCTCAGTTTTTGATCCTGTGAGAAATTCTTTAAGAGTAATTCCTTTATCTGCCAACTAATTATTGGTGTTAGCCAATATAGACTCAAATCTTTTCCTCAAAGAGGTCAACTCTTTTTGAGACCATTGGATTGGAGGGAGAGGAGTGTTAGCAATCTGTTCAGTGTTTTATCTATCATTGACCAATTCTCCATCATCCACTAGATCCTTAGGAATATCAGCAAGTCCTAGATATTCAATCTGCTTAAGAGATAACTTGTTGTAGTCCAACTTCCTGACATCTTCTTGTGTTCTCAAATCTACCCAAACGTCCTCAACCATAGGCTCATGGAATTGGGTTTTCCTCCTGATTTTGTCTTTTACGCCCATGTAGTCAAAAATTTGGTCTTCTCTTGAATTGCTTCATGGTAACAAGTTGCATCTCAGTCTCCAGGCCCTAGCCTTTGCAGTAGTTGATACTGAATACCTGCCAATTTCAACTGGGAACCTGAAACTGGGCTTTTTGAGCTCCATTTGTTTATTATGCATGACGATCATTTGTCCGCATAATTCCATTAAGACCAATTTGTCGAAGGGGAATCTTGGAAGCATATAAGGATAACCTTGGAAAAAGCCAACCCTTAGGTATGAGAAAGTAGGGAACTATAAGAACATACACCCAAAATCATTTACCACTGTCCAAGCCTCATCTGATACTCTTCTCTGTTCTAGTTGGGGATAAAAAAGACACAAGAATACTGCAAAGAAAGCATCATTTACTCTCCTGAAATGATGAATAGAACCCTTTAGTGTTAACTGAGAATAGTATTGGTACATAGGGATTACCCTCCTATCTCCTTCTGATGTTACACCTGGAAAGATCCTTATAGAAGCCGCTATATACACTAGATAAGAGGTCATATAGAATTTAAAGGTAGTGGGTACCTTTATCAATTGTTCATGCAAAGCATTTGTGATTTGCTCCCCCCAGAAGATGATTTGTTTGCCTTGGAGTATTACCTTAATGAAAGGATACATCCATGCATGAAACTATGAGGAAGAGGACAAACCTCTTATCCTACTGAGAAGGGTAATCAGGTCACCAACTTCTTCTATAAAATCACTTCGAGGGAAACTACGTGGCCACCTTGACAAATTTGACCTTGCAGTCTTCAGCCATTTATTGTTGATTACTTTCTTTGCGTTCTCAGGATTTTTGTCATATTCCTTTTCTGCTTCAACAAAATCAAGCTTTAACACTTCTGTAGCAGGAGGGCACATAAACACCTTATCAATGAACTCAGGATCCAGTCTGATTATTACATTGCCACTAGCATCCACCACAGCTCTAGTATCTATGTTATAGAATTGAGCACACTAAAGAACAAATTCTGTGTTGTGAGCTGCCACTGGGAAAGATGACACCAGATGAATATTACTGTCAATTATCTTCTTCATTACAGTGCTGGGATTGCTTGATTTGGTTCTTTCTACAAATTCAGCCATATTTACATGGCCAATCTCTGTATCTCTAATGTTGTCAACATTAGAAGTGATCGAGGTGATTGGAAAAACACCTTGATATTTGTACTTCATCGCTTTCAATTTCTTCGGGGACAACTCAGTCATCTGAACAAGCTATCACCAGAAGGTTGTCGATGAAGAATGAAGATCCACAGAAGAAACTACAACAAAAGTCATGATCATGCAATTAGGGGAAATATTGGCAATATGGGAAAATTGCATGTCGACGATCACGACTATGGAGATGCGCTTGAAAGGGCTAGAGTGCGAGCAGGCCAAAAAATCAGAGGAAAGCGAGCTCAGAAAATCAAAACTAAAAATTTCCCAGAGTTAGGAAAATTTGGGAGAATGTTTGAATGGGTGGCCAAATTTCCCGCCCTTGCATATGAGGGATTTTGTGTACTTACATCGGTAGAAAAATTTGCCTCTACTGCATGTCTCAGGAGAATCATGTTATATGTTGGAGTGGCAAAAACTGTCGATACTACATTTGATAAGAAATTACAAGTGTTATACATCGGCAGTAAAATTCACCGACAATGCATATTGGTATAAATTGTATTCGAGGTTCAAGCAGCAAATTATGCCGACACCGCATAGGATAGAAATTGCAAGATTTGCGTGTAAGGGTGGTGGGTTTCACTGCCCATACACTTCCATTTGAAAGTTTAGGAAAACACATAAGCGGCGAATATCGCCGACTTTGCATGTAAGGTAGGGTTGCAAAGGTTTTAGTGTAGGAGCGACGAATTTCGCCACTCATACACTTGCATTTCGATCACAAGTTTATGGAAAGGTCTTAAGCGATAATTTTCACCATCATTGTGGATGTTTCAAAGATGAGTTCAGTAGGGTTGGGACAAATCGCCGATAACACATGTTATCATAAAAACTCAGGGCAAAAACATTGATCAGTGATTTTTGCCGTTTGGATCTACCAGTTTACAATCTAGGGCATAAGCAATAAGACCTATTTGATGACCTAGACAATGTATGTTTGAAGAACGAATTTAGGATAAAAAAAATTAAGCACAGAAATGACAATAACAAATAGGAACACAACATTTTTACAAAAAGTTTTGTTTAAAACAAAATCAGACTAATAAAGTCGTTAAACAATTATATTAATGAAAACCCTAGAAAGTGAAAGCAGTTTTCAAATGACTTACCTGTTGAGTTCAAAACCCTAAGCTTAAAGGTAGTGAATCAAAAAAATTTTGAATCCAATGTCGGCGCGATCAAGCAACTTGAGGAAGGATTTGCTAATCAATCGGAAGACTTAAGAAAATAGAAATAACAAAAGATGACTAAATAACACAAATAAGAAACTTAAAACAAGTCTTTAATGTTTAGAACACGTGGCCATTAATGCCACTTGAAGTTCAAGATCTTGAGGATCTTGCTCAGGCGGTGATTTCAAGTGCTCCAACACGTGTTTCACAAAGAATGCAAAAGCGGCAAAAACTGTCGACACTACAAATGTTAAAACCCTTTTTAGAAAACATGCAATGGCGGCAAAAATTGCCGCTCAAGCATGTGGAAAAAGAAAAATGATGTAAAAGCAGTGAATTTTACCGACTTTACATGTGAAGACTCAAATTTTACTAACACCTTGAAAAATGATAAAAATTAATATTTTGATCAGTTTACGACTTAATCAATTTTCGCAAAGATCAAGGAATCGATTCAAGGGAATGTCACAAACTAATTTAGGATGTCGAACGACTTCACACGGGACCAAGAGAATCTTGTCTCGATTTGCAAACTTAGAGTGTAGATTATGAAACGGACAAGTTTCGTAGGGGTTGTCTACAAAAATGAGTGTAGCTGATTTTGAGAACAACAGCTGGCTCTAACTAGGGAACTTCCTTCGATCAAACTTTGAAATGATCAAAGGGAGAAGAATCCAGTCTCTAAGTGCCTTCATCCATGCCATTGGGCTATAGAGTCAAGCTAAAAAGAAAAAGACACAAAAGACTAAACAAAAACACAAAACTATACAAATGTACAAATGAACTTATCTGATACTTCAAGGATTAAAGTGCTTCAAATATTGTCCACTGTGAGGTAGCAAGAATGGTGATCCATCCTGATACTCCAATAAGAAGCTATTCTCAGCACAGAACTAGTGAATGGTGAATGGACCTCTCCACAAGGAATCAAACTTTCCATGCATTCCCTTTGGTTCTCTCCTCTTGTCCCACAACAAGACTTGATCTCCAATCTGAAACTCACGAGGCCTTGCCTTCTTGTCAAAGAGTTTCTTTACTTGACTTTGGTGCTCAGCAATATGATCCACTACCATAGTTCATTGTTCCTCAAGTTCAGATAGATACATAATCTGTTTATCAATAGAACTATCAAAAGTTCTATCTTCCAATGCCTTTACCAACTTCAGTGCTTGCAATTCCAAGGTAATCGGTATCTCTACATTCAAACCATATAGAAGCTGAAATGGTGGCATGCCTATTGCCCTTTGGGGGTAATCCTATCTACCCATAAAGCATCAAACAACACTTTATGCCAAATTCTCTGATTTTCATCTACCAGTTTCCTAATAATAGTAACCAGATTCTTATTACTTGATTCTGCTTGACCATTTCCTTGTGGATAATAGTCTGAAGAGTGGGAAAGAATAATCCCATGCCTGTAGCAAAAGTCAATAATCTCACGAGAAGAGAAACAAGTAGCATTATCTGCTACAATCTTGTTTGGAACTCCAAACCTGGAAATAATGTTTTCCTTAAGGAAATTACATACCACTTCGGAAGTAGCATGCTTAACTGGGATGGCTTCCACCCACTTGGTAAAATAGTCCGTCACGGTGAGAACATAGTTGTGTCCCGCACTCAACAATGGGTTCACAGTGCCAATGAAGTCAATGCCCCATTGCTGAAAAGGTTCCTCAATCACCACTGGTTTCAGAGGTAAAGTGGCCAACTTCGGTTTCCCAACAAACTGCTGACACAACTCACACCTACGTACCTAATTGTACGCATCTTGAAATCGTATGGGCCAATAGTATCTAGCTCACAGAATCTTGTGAGCCATCACAGGTGTAGAAGAATGTCCTCCACAAGCCAGATTGTGGAAGGACTCCATAAGTTTACTTTGTTGCACTTTATCCATGCAACAGAGAAATACCCCATCAAGGCTTCTCTTGTACAAACCATTGTCCCATAGGACATAGTTAGCAGCCTTCAACTTAACAGTTCTTTTCTCCTTATAAGATAGATGTGTAGGACACTCACCATAGGTAAGAAAATGAGCAATATTTGAATACCACTCATCAGTAGTAGTGACAAAAAAAAATAGTTGGTGTATACTCAACTTCTTCTTCTTCGTCCCCTATCTCTTTTGGCACGTTATCAGCGATCAATTAACACAAACCTTTACCATGCACAAGCTTGGTAGGCTTGATATACAGATCAAATTCTTGGATCTTAGCAATCCAATTACCTCTCTTTATTCCGAACTCCTGTTGAGTTAGGATAGACTTGACTGTTGTATCAAGAACCAAAACAACAGTGTCTGAATTCAAAATATAGAACCTAAAGTGCTTCACTACTTTGACCATGGCATAAGCATGCTTCTCCATATTCAAATACTTCAATTCATGAGCTTTGAGAGGACAACTCATAAATGATATGGGGGATTCCATAGCTTCTTCATTCTACTGAACCAGAATAGCTGAAAGTGTATGTTCTGAAGCGTAGCTATAAACTACGAAATCTTTGGTGTAATCAGGACACACAAGAACTGGAGCATTGTTGGCAAGAGACACTATATGGATTCATGGTTGTTGTCATTGATGGCAACAAAGGTCATCCCACATATCCGCAAGTCATGATATGTCTCTACCGGAAGTCAGATTGAAGATTGTTGTGGTCCGGTGAACAAGAACAGAGCATGTGGCAAGGTCCAACAGATTGGTCCGGATCTCTCAGAGGAAGTGTCTTGGTGCAGTGCGGATCTGGGGAAGTCAAGAGGACTATCTTGAGTGGTATATTCCAAGGATTTAGCCTCCGGAGTTGGACAAGGAAAAAGATATGAATAGTTGAGTACCAGATTCCTGAGAGACAGTGAAAACAGAGGAAGAACTGACTGACAGAGTATCAGACTACTTTCCGGATGTGTTACAGATGATGATAAAGGTTGCGGAGGCATGAATCATGTTTGGCCGACATAATTGATGATATCTACAAGTATATGCTTGATCCGCATTGCTTGGTGAGCAAGGATTCAGCCGACAGAACTAAGTTTGTAAGAAACTAGACTGTTCCGGATGCCGACTAGAAAGGTGATGAAATTACTTGTGCGGATATATATAGAGGATGGATTTAGTTGTAAAGTGTGTGAAATGTGTGAAAGGATAAGCGAACAAGTCTAGAGTAGAGCAGAAGTAGCAAGAAAGATCCGGTATGTGAAAGGATAACAGACTAAAGAACAGAAGATGAAGTGCAGCAGATCAGTATACTGAACCTAACCGGAACTGAACTCCAGCATATGCAGATGCTTCCAATCAGTTCAAGACTGTGATTCTTATCACTTTGTAAGACAGTGTGTCTTCTTGTAGGCAGTGAGCCTCTTGTGAGCAGTGTGCTCGGGCAGTGAGCCCTAATTGGCAAGTGCCATTTTTGTAATTTCCTATTCTTCTAACAGAGAATAATTCTTGGGTTAATCACCCCGTGGTTTTCTCCCTTAACAGGGTTTCCACGTCAAAAATACTGTGTCATGTGTTTCTTATTTCATGGTTAATGTTTTGTGTTTGATTTTATGCTGCTTCAATTAAAAGGAAAGTTCAATAAGGGAAATAATTAGGATAACTGATTCACCCCCCCCCTCTCAGTTATCAACAAGCATGAGCAATATCCCTCTTGATATCCTCAAATGCCTCTTTGCCTTTCGCGGTCCAATAGAAAGTAGCTTTACCCTTCATCATGTTGACGATGTGACGGGTTTTCTCAGCAAATTCAGGAATGAACCTTCGCAGAAAATTCACCTTTCCAAAGAAAGAATGAACTGCAGTCTTACTAGTAGGTAGAGTAAGACTTTGAATGGATTTGACTCTTTCTGAGTCAATTTTAGTGCCTTCCCGGGATACAATGTGTCAGATAAGTTTACCTTTTGTAACCCCAAAAACTGACTTCTTAGGGTTGAGAGAGATACCATTTTGCCAACATCATTCTAGCACTTGTCGTAAATGGTACACATGATCATGACGATGTTTTGAAAAAATAGTCAAGTCATCAAGATACACCATGATGAACTTCCCCATCTCATCTCTGAAGGCAAGGTCCATTGCTCTCTGGAATGTGGCGCCAGCATTGATCAGACCAAAAGGTATTCCGCGATATGCAAAGGTGCCCCATAGTGTTGTGAAAGTAGTTTTGAACTGATCTGCTTCATTGACCTCCACTTGGTTATACCCTAAAAAACCATCTAGCATAGATAGCATTTCTGAACCAGTTACTATTTGCAACACTTGATCCATGATGGGCAAGGGGTAGTTATCTTTTAGGGAAGACTGGTTGAGATTCCTGAAATCAACATAGATACGGCTTTCTCTGTTCTTCTTCCTTTCAGGAACTATGTTTGCGATCCAGGTGGAATGATGAATTGGAAAAATTATCCTTGTATTCAACATCTTCTGAATTTCAGAAAGGATTGTACCTAATATTTTAGGATTGTATTGCCTCTGCTTCTGCTTGTGAGGCAACGATCTAGCTTTGAGGGGAATTTCATGTTGAACCTCCTTAGGTCTAAAGGACTTCAGATCATCATAGGAGTACGCCAAGACATCAATGTAATGACGAAGGAGGGTGATGAATTTGAACTTTTCATCGGCAGTGCAACATTTCCCAATGTTGGCCATTTTGGGATCTACCTCCAAACTCAAATTTACCTGCTCAAATTCCATAGAGGAACTTGAATCCTGTTGTTGTTGTTGCTTGATATACCTGTCATGTTTATCAAATAGCTTCTCAAGGGAAACCAAACCTTTTGGAATCTTATTCCCTTTCAACTGAAGAAACTCTTTGTTGGTTTGTGAATCTATCTTGGAAACATATTCCCGTGGTGGAGATTCAGTGCCTTCAAAATAGAGTTTGTCAAAGCTATCCATCTTTTCTAAGAAAGCAATGATTTGGTTATCACCATTGAACACCTGCCAATGGTCAGCATTATCAGGTACACTTGGTCAGAAGACCATCTCAATAGTGTACTTGTTTCCTTTGAAATCTTTATGAGGAACCATGAGAGTGGCGGAAACAGCCAATGAATCTACATGATCATTAAACTCTCTTGGCACTGTAGAAATGTTGAAAGCATCAAAACCGTCAATGCAATCCCATACACGATTGCGATAGTGTCTCAATCTTTTATTTTTGGTTTGGTACAAATTTCTCACTTGACAAACCACTAATTCGACATCTCCTTGAGCATGAAGATTTTTAACACCCCTAGCATGAGCAGCTTCCAATCCGAGCAACAAGGACTCATATTTGGCGGTGTTGTTGGTATTGTCAAATTGTAACTTGTATGAAAAAGGGAAGATATCACCTTGAGGAGATATCAAGACCACTCCAGCTCCAGAACTGGTAGATGAACAACTACCATCAAATTCTAAAATCCAGACTTCATTAGAATTTGATTTTTTGGAATTTCTTTGATCAGAAGATTCCTCTTCATCAGTGAGGGAATAATCTGGCATTACTATACCTTCACCTAAACTTTCATCTAAAAACTCACCTGACTCTCCATCTAAAATGTCTGAGCTATCACCTGACGTATTCTCATCTGATGAACTAGAAACATCTTTGGTAGACAGGAAATAATTACCCATTCCTGAGGACTCAAACAAAATTTGAGCTTTGGGATTTGATGTTTGGGTAACAATGTATTTCGCCTCCTTCTCAGGAAGCAACTTTTGCATGACACCTTTAACAGGTATCCTTTCTTCAGATAGATTCATGTTCAACTCCCCACCTATATCCTTGCAGAAATTACACCCAAGTAGAATACCATAGGAAGCTGGAACATCAGCTACTAGGACTATCATTTTAATCCTCTTGTCTGGAAAGGCTGCAAATGCAAATTGGGCATCTTTGATTTGACCCAAAAGTGGTACTTTCTTGATTTCCATGGAGAAACATCTCCCAAAAGTCTTAGTTAAGGTGAGGCCAAGGGAGTCTACTACTTTGGCAGGCATAACATTATCAGAAGCTCCAGAATCTATTATGCAGTTACTCAACTTGTGACCATTTACCAATAGAGAAACATAGAAAGGTTCTATTTTTCCAAAGGCAACAAGGGGAGTAGTGACAAGATTATTTTGGGTAGGTTAGCTTTTTGAGGAATCATGCACAACTTTTGGAGAATCTTGTCTTGTAGGGACGGTCTTGTTTTTGATGTATTTAGCTAACCTATCAAACTATTCAGGATTAGCTTGTAAATACTCAACTTCAGACATTTGGATTTTAGTCTTCCTAGCATGATCTATTATATCAAATAATTGAAATGAGATAGAAACAGAGGAAGCAAATCCATCATTCTAATTTTTATTTGAGGTAGTACTAGTCTGAGGGACAGAAGTAGAAGATACAAGATTGTTAGAGGTACTTACTTGCTTATTGTCCACCGGGTCCCTTGATTGGAAAGGCAGCGGAGTTCCTTGTTTAGCAATTGAAATCACTGGTTGAGCTTCTTGTCTCACTTTGCCTTTATCAACTTGCTGAGTTGACTGATTTTGGGATCTAGTGAAAATAGCATATGCTCCATCATACACTTCTCCTTTTTCAGCTTTGTCTTGGTAATTCAGAAAGCCAATGGTAGAGTCGCCAGCTAATTCTTCTTCTCCTTCTGCAAAGATATTAGCATCATTCTCATGATCCAACTTAGGTTGGAAAGAATGATCATTTTCAGCTTCATAATAGCCAACTGCTAAGTTGACCGGCGTTGCTTCAATGGCAAGCTTCCCCTGTGTAGGTGGAAGACGATTTTGTTGTCCTTGATTTTTAGCAGCATTGCCTTGATATGAATTGTTTGGAAATGTCCTCCTTGGTATATCCCGATAAGAAGGAGGGGTAGACATACCTTGGGACATTTTCCTTTTTAGAGCTAGCAATTCATTTGCTAACTTTTGCACCATAGGGTCCGTGGTGCTTGTGGAAGAATTCTCAGCATAAGAGAGACCTTTATTTCTGTTAGAATCTCTCCTTATCTTACCAGAAAGGATAAGATCATCTTCCACTTCAGTAGCCAAAATTTGAGCTATAAGAAGATCTGCAGGACCAGCCCGTCTCAACAGAAAACTTACCTCAGGAAGCTGAGTATGAAGAAACACTTAAGATTTTCTGTCGTTGGCTAAGCGGTTGCAGGAATCCTGTTTCTCAGCTTATTGAACTTAGCGATGAAGTCTCGCATAGGTTCATGAGGCTCTTTCTTCATTTGTGTAAGCTGAGCCAATAAGGCATGTGCATCTTTTGCAGGTTTGAACCTAGCCTCAAACTTGGTTTTGAGAGTGTTCGAGTTGGTTATAGTTTGAGCTTGAAGATGATAAAACCAATCTGCAGCAGCACCTTGCAGTGTTTCCACAAAAAGACTTACTGCTACATCTTCATGCTCAACACCTATCACACCACAAACTATGCAAAAAGCTGCAATGTGTTCATTAGGGTGAACTTTCCCGTCACCATAGAATTTGGGAAAATTCTTTCTCGAACTACGAGGTAGTTCATGCAATAGTGGGGTTAAATTTAGAGGACCAAAAGTGTTACCCCAAGGGCCTTGGGCTTCCATGATGCGTTGATTAAAAGGTGGGATAACAAACCTTTGTGGAGTATGAACAGACAAAACTCTGCTAGCACTAGAACTAGAAGCTTCACCTCGTCTTGGAGACCTGGCGTTAGTAGGAGGAAAACTCCTGGTTCGCTGAAGACGAGGTCGTAAAGGCAAAAGACCAAAATTATTTTGCTACATCAATTCAAATACAGGATCAATAATACCTTGAGCTCTCTTGCTTCTTGTATACCATGAATCTACCAGAATGTAGTATGCTCAACAAAATTTTGCAACAAATGGAAAAGAACTGAAAATGCTTCAACTCGGACGTGAGGCTTCAAGTTGCGCATTCCTTCCCCAGTAAAGTCACCAAAAAATTATTGGGTGAATATTTTGTCATTAACTCACTAACGGAAAAATGGGTATATCAGCCACAGTTATGATGAGACAAAGTCTCTCCTCTCAGCAAGGGCAGGTTCCCTCTAGTTGCTTGACTATTCCAAACAAATAACTTATGAAACTTATGTACACTAAGAACTATATTTGTGGTGGTTCCATTTCATCTCATTCTCTTTTTTCAAAATAGATGTTTATGCTTCAAGATGATGATTTCAATGAAGGTAATATTAAAGAACTTACAAACTATCACAAAACCACATAAACACAAAGTTTTATGTTGCGTCACTTACTAATTGCAAATAGAACTGTTTGAAGTTGAAAGCAGCCCAAAGTCTTCACTCTTCTCCAAGATGATAAAAGTAGATTGAATATAACAACTTGTAACACAAAGTCTTCAAGCTATTTTATCCTCACAAACATAAACACAATCCTCACAAATAATTTTATAGCTCAAAGTCTATTAAAATCAAATTTAGAATACTCCTTAATCACTTGAAATAAACTCTCACACTTCAATTACTTATCAAAGATAATATTATAGCAAAGACATAAGAACAATTCTATCATAAAACAAATAATCCCAAGACAAAGATTGGAATTGAACTTGCTTTCTTGTATTGATAAATATTTGATAATTGATTCTCACAAAGAAGCACAAAGTCTTGATTTGCTTTTCAATTGGCCAAAGTTTTCTTGCAATAGATAAAAGATAATATTTACAATAGAGGCCCTCTTTATTTATAGGGAGAGGCCTTGAGAAAATTTAGGAAAAACATAACTACTTTGACTTATTCAAAAATAGGAGTCCTTTTTGACTTGGGACTTCCTATGTTTTTACATGTAATTACATATGGAAAAAGTACATGTAAATATGTCCAAAAATGTTTTGAAAGTACATCTTGAAAAAATGAAAAATAAACTAAGGGAAAAAGCTGCTTCAACTTGTATTGCCATCTTTCTTCATGTGACCATCATACACAGTAAAAGCTGCTTGCATCTCGATACTATCTGGACTTACCGTATTCCTAAAAATCATCTTGGCTCTCGTATTCCTAAAAATCATCTTGGGTCTCACTATGGCATCTCTGACTGTAGTGATTGGTTTTGCATGGCCAGTTAACTTGGTTTTGAGATTATCCAAAGTTAACTGATTGTCCAGAATATTGTCCACAGAGGCCATTGAAAATGTTTTATCTTCAAATTCTTTCTAGAACATATCTTCAAATTCCCGAACCATTTCTTCTGCAAAGAGAAACTGGTTATCCTGTGACACGAGCTTGCAGGGTAACTCCTCCAACTTATGCAACAGACTGACATCACTTTGTTCACTGAGTTTCCTCGCAGTCTCAAGATCATTGATCAAGTCTTTAAGCACACAGCTCCTATATATCAATGCCTCTTTAGTTTCAGTATAAGAATCCCTATTAGGAATGGCACCAATTGATATTAGAGTGCTTATTTTTAGTTTTCTCATCTCCACCGATTTATCATGATTCTTTTCTATGCGCTCAATATCTTGAGAAATAGCATCAATGAGATCATCAAGCTCTGCTCTTATTTTCCCCATTTTATCTGTCTTCTCAGATAGTTTTGTGAGCAGAGATATTCCCTGTGTGCGCATCCTGTCTAGGTACTCTTCAAGCACTTTTCCTTTAAGATGAGTCCTTTCTAATTTCTAAATAATAGGGTCTTCTATAGAAATGGCTTCAGGAGTTACTGCGTCTGAATTCAGAGTGATTTTCCTTACCACTGCAGTCAACTGTTCCACCATTGCTTTGTAGTGATCTTTCATTTCTTTCTCCCTGTCAAATTTTTGAATCAAGATGTCCATGGCTGATAGCATATCATTCTTGGCACTTTCATGAGTTATCTTGCCCAGTTCAACTCTAGAGATAGAGTAATCATTCATATCAAAATTTTCCATGGTTGCATCCTGTGGAGGTTTTGTAATCTCCAAAAATTTATGTCCCTTATCCTCAAGAATTCTTGAAAGAATCTTTGATTTTTTCAGGGCCTTGGCTTTTGTAGGCACTAGTTTATTGAAATCAAAGTCATCTGGGGAGATGGCTTGTTTTTTCCTTTTTGGTGTATAAGCTGATAATCAAGGTGGAAGCAGAGAAGTACTCACATTGGGATCCATTCCCATTGTTGGTGTTCTTGGAACTGTACTTGTACTAGTAGTAGAAACAATAGGTGGAGTGTTAGTGAAAACTGCACCTGTTACATTTACACAAGAGACTTGCTTAGTATTCATTACAAAATGATCAAAAATAGAGGCATCCCCAATATCAAAAGATGAAGAAGATAAACTAGGAATAGACCCTGAAGAACGGAGAACATCTTCAAAAGTGTTTTGAGGATTATCAAAAATTATTTTGGAAGGAGAGGGAGATTCAGAAGAGGGAATATCAATAGGGGAAACAGACACAGGAGCTGCAACAGGTGTATCAGGTAAAGGGGATGAGACTCCCATTTCTTGTTGTGTATTTTCCTGTGGAAACAAAGCTTCCTTGTCTTGTTGATCTGTAGTCCTATCTTTAACTTCCATCTCTTGAGTGGTTGGCTCTTCAGTGGCTGGCTACTTCAGGTTCTTCCTCCATAGCTTTTGATTTCTTCATCACAAATCTGATCTTAGGCTTATCTGTTTTAGAGGATGAGGGAGCATCACTCTTGTTCTTCGTTCTATTTTCCACCTTTTTACCAGTTTGCTCTTGGATCTCAGTTTTTGATCCTGTGAGAAATTCTTTAAGAGTAATTCCTTTATCTGCCAACCAATTATTGGTGTTAGCCAATATAGACTCAAATCTTTTCCTCAAAGAGGTCAACTCTTTTTGAGACCATTGGATTGGAGGGAGAGGAGTGTTAGCAATCTATTCAGTGTTGTATTTGCCATCGACCAATTCTCCATTATCCACTAGATCCTCAGGAATATCAGCAAGTCCTAGATATTCAATCTGCTCAAGAGATAACCTGTTGTAGTCCAACTTCCTGACATCTTCTTGTGTTCTCAAATCTACCCAAACATCCTCAACCATAGGCTCATGGAATTGGGTTTTCCTCCTGATTTTGTCTTTTACGCCCTTGTAGTCAAACTTTGGTCTTCTCTTGAATTGCTTCATGGTAACAAGTTGCATCTCAGTCTCCATGGCCCTAGCCTTCGCAGTAGTTGATACTAAATACCTACCAATTTCAACTAAGAACCTGAAACCGGGCTTTTTGAGCTCCATTTGTTTATTATGCATGACGATCATTTGTCCACATAATTCCATTAAGACCAGTTTGTCGGAGGGGAATCTTGAAAGCATATAAGGATAACCTTGGAAAAAGCCAACCCTCAGGTATGAGAAAGTAGGGAACTGTAAGAACATACACCCAAAATCATTTACCACTGTCCAAGCCTCATCTGATACTCTTCTCTATTCTAGTTGGGGATAAAAAAGACACAAGAATACTATAAAGAAAGTATCATTTACTCTCCTGAAATGATGAATAGAACCCTTCAGTGTTAACTGAGAATAGTATCGGTACATAGGGATTACCCTCCTATCTCCTTCTAATGTTAGATCTAGAAAGATCCTTATAGAAGCTGCTATATACACCAGATAAGAGGTCATATAGAATTTAAAGGTAGTGAGTAACTTTATCAATTGTTCATGCAAAGCATTGTTGATTTGCTCCCCCCAAAAGATGATTTGTTTGCCTTGGAGTATTACCTTAATGAAAGGATACATCCATTCATGAAACTGTGAGGAAGAGGACAAACCTCTTATCCTACTAAGAAGGGTAATCAAGTCACCAACTTCTTCTACAAAATCACTTTGAGGGAAACTACGTGGCCACCTTGACAAATTTGACCTTGCAGTCTTCAGCCATTTATTGTTGATTACTTTCTTTGCGTTCTCAGGATTTTTGTCATATTCCTTCTGTGCTTCAACAAAAGCAAGCTTTAACACTTCTGTAGCAGGAGGGCACATAAACACCTTATCAATGAACTCAGGATCCAGTCTGATTATTACATTGCCACTAGCATCCACCACAGCTCTAGTATCTTTGTTATAGAATTAAGCACACTGAAGAACAAATTTTGTGTTGTGAGCTACCACTGGGAAAGATGACACTAGATGAATATTATTGTCAATTATCTTCTTCATTGCAGCGCTGGGATTGCTTGACTTGGTTCTTTCTACAAATTCAGCCATATCCACATGGCCAATCTCTATATCTCTACTGTCGTCAACATTAGAAGTGACCGAGGTGATTGGAAAAACACCTTGATATTTGTACTTCATCACTTTCAATTTCTTCAGGGACAACTCAGTCATCTGAAAGAGCTATCACCAGAAGGTTGTTGATGAAGAATGAAGATCCACAGAAGAAACTGCAGCAAAAGTCATGATCATACAATTAGGGGAAATATTGGCAATATGGGAAAATTGCATGTCGACGATCACAACTATGGAGACACGCTTGAAAGGGCTAGAGTGCAGGTAGGCCAAAAAATCAGAAGAAAGCAGGCTCAGAAAATCAAAACTAAAAATTTCCCAGAGTTAGGAAAATTTGGGAGAATGTTTGCATGGGCGGCCAAATTTCCCGCCCTTGCATATGAGCGATTTTGTGTACTTACATCAGCGGCAAAATTCACCGCTACTGCATGTTTCAGGAGAATCATGTTATATGTTGGAGCGGCAAAAATTGCTGATGCTACATTTGATAGGAAATTACAAGTGTTATACATCGGCAGTAAAATTCGTCGATAATGCATATTGGTATGAATTGTATTCGAGGTTCAAGCGGCAAATTATGCCGACACCACATAGGATAGAAATTGCAAGATTTTTGTGTAAGGGCGATGGATTTCGCTGCCCATACACTTCCATTTGAAAGTTTAAGAAAACACATAAGTGGCGAATATCACCAACTTTGCATGTAAGGTAGGGTTGCAAAGGTTTTAGTGTAGGAGTGGTGAATTTCACCGCTCATACACTTGCATTTCGATCACAAGTTTATAGAAAGGTCTTAATCGGCAATTTTTGTCGTCATTGTGGATGTTTCGAAGATGAGTTTAGTAGGGTCGGGACAAATCGCCGATAACACATGTTATCATAAAAACCTGGGACACAAACATTGATCAGAGATTTTTGCCATTTGGATTTACCAGTTTACAATCTAGGGCATAAGCAATAAGACCTATTTGATGACCTAGACAACGTATGTTTGAAGAACAAATTTAGAATTAAAAAAATCAAGCACAGAAATGACAATAACAAATAAGAACGCAACATTTTTACAAAAAGTTTTGTTTAAAACAAAATCAGACTAATAAAGTCGTTAAACAATTATATTAATGAAAACCCTAGAAAGTGAAAGCAATTTAAAAATGACTTACCTGTTGAGTTTGAAACCCTAAGCTTAAAGGTGGTGAATCAAAATTTGTTTGAATCCAATGTCGGCGCGATCAAGCAGCTTCAGGAAGGATTTGCTAATCAATCAGAAGACTTAAGAAAATAGAAATAACAAAAGATGACTAAATAACACAAATAAGAAACTTAAAACAAGTCTTTAATGTTTAGCACGCATGGCCATTAATGCCACTTGAAGTTCAAGATCTTGAGGATCTTGCTCAGGCGGCGATTTCGGGCACTCCAACACGTGTTTCACAAAGAATGCAAAAGCGGCAAAAACTGCCGACACTGCAAATGTTAAAACCCTTTTTAGAAAACATGCAATGGCAACAAAAATTGCTGCTCAAGCATGTGGAAAAAGAAAAACAATGTAAAAGTGGTGAATTTTACCGACTTTACATGTGAAGACTCAAATTTTACTAACACCTTAAAAAATGACAAAAATTGATATTTTGATCAGTTTACGACTTAATCGATTTTTGCAAAGATCAAGGAATTGATTCAAGGGAATGTCGCAAACTAATTTAGGATGTCGAACGACTTCACACGGGACCAAGAGAATCTTGTCTCGATTTGCGAACTTATAGTGTAGATTACGAAATGAACAAGTTTCGTAGGGGTTGTCTACAATAGCTAATTTTGAGAACAACAAGCCTCAACCCTCAACCCTTAGACCTTAAATCCTAAACCCTATTCCTAAACCCTCAACCCTAGACACTATACCTTAAACCCTAATCCCTTATCCCTAAACCTTAAACCCTAAACCCTATCCCTAAAGCCTCAACCCTCAACCCTTAAACCTTAAATCCTAAACCCTATCCCTAAACCCTCAACACTATACCTTAAACCCTAATCCCTCAACCCTAAAGCTTTAAACCATCAACCCTTATCCACCCCTCTCCTCCCCTATCTGCCTCACCCCATCTCTCAACCCTTAGCCATCTAGGTCTCTCACTTATCCCTAAATCCTCAACCCTCAACCCTTAAACCTTAAATCCTAAACCCTATCCCTAAACCCTCAACCCTCAACACTATACTTGAAACCATAATCCCTTATCCCTAAACCCTAAACCCTCAACCCTCAACACTATACCTTAAACCCTAATCCCTCAACCCTTAAACCCTTAATACCTCAACCCTTAAACCTTCAACCCTTAAACCCTCAATCCTTAAACCCTCAACCCTTATCCACCCCTCTCCTCCCCTAACCGCCTCACCCCCATCTCTCCCCTATCTCTCACACCCCTCTATCCCTAGGTTGTAGGTCTCTCACTTGTATATCTCTCACAACTCTCTAGATATTTCCCTTCCTCTCCACCTCTCTCGCTCCTCCTTACCCATCTTTCCCTCAAGTTGTCAACTTCACTCTCTCATTTTATTATATCTATCCCATCACCTCTCTATCTCTCACCTTTGTCTCCCCCTCACCTCTCTACCTCTCCCCTATCTACGTCTCTCAGTCACTCCTTGTCTGCCTCTCCATTCGTCCTTAGCCATCTAGGTCTCTCACTTAACCCAAAACCCTAAACCTTATCCTAAAGCCTCAAACCTCAACCCTTAAACCTTAAATCCTAAACCCTCAACACTATGCCTTAAACCCTAATCCCTTCACCCTTAACCATAAACCCTATCCCTAAAGCCTCAACCCTTAAACCTTAAACCCTAAACCTTATCTCTAAACCCTCTACCCTAGACACTATACCTTAAACCTTAATCCCTTAACCCTCAGCCTTAAAGCCTCAACCCTCAATCCTTAAACCTTCAACCCTAAACCCTATCCCTAATCCCTCTACCCTTGAAACTATGCCTTAAACCCTAATCCCTCAACCCTTAAACCCTTAATCCCTCAAATCGTAAACCCTTAAACCCTAAACTCTCAACCCCTAGATACCCTTAAACCCTATACCCTATACACTTAACCTTGGACACTCAACTTTGAACATTATCCCTCAACCTTCAAACCTCTACCCTATACCCTATACCCTATACTTATGCCCTAAACCCTCAACCCTCATCCATATGCCTTATACCCTCAATGTCAAACCCTAAACCCTATATCTTAGACACTCAACCTTGAACATTATCCCTCAACTATAAACTCTCAACCCTCTACCCTATACTTTCAACCATATACGTAAGCCCTAATCCCTCAATCCTCAACCCTATACCTTAAACCCTGAAGCCTACACTTACAAACCCTCATCCCTATACCCTATAACCTCACCCTTATACCCTAAACCCTGAATATTGTGCCTCAACCCTATACTTAAAACATAAACCATACACTCTCAACCCAAGTCACCCTATGCCTTATATACCCTCAACCCATATCATAAACCCTAAACCCAATATCCTATACCCTAATCCCCATGTCTTACACACTTAATCTTATACACTCAATAAGCTGAATATTATCCCTCAACTGTAACCCTCTACCCTCTACCCTCTACCTATTACTTAAGCCCTAATCCCTCAACCCTCAACCCTATACCTTAAACCCTAAACCCAAAAAACTCAACCCTCAACCCTAAAAACTATACAGGCTCAGGTCCTTATATACATTAAACCCAAAACCCTTACATACATATATACAGGCATACATACATACATGTACATACATACAAACATGCATACATATATACATACATACAAGCATGCATACATGTACATACATACATACGACCATACATACATACCTACAAACATACATATATACATACATCAAACATACTTAAGAAACTTGAACATTAATCATTCAAAGGGAGACATAACGCAAGCGTGTTATAAAGCACTCGCGTTATGTCAAACTAGGCAAACATCGAGCAAAGTTGTCAAAAAGAAAAAAATGCAAAACATAATGTGAGCGCGTTATAATGTGCTCGCGCTATATTTTTCTTTGGGAATCCTAAGCCTTAGGCTTGGGATTTGCTTTGGATTTCCAACCCAAAGGCTTGGAGTGCCTTCCCAATGTCCAAAGACATGTTTTTGCATATTCTATAGGATTTCACATAATTTTGTTTGTGCTAACCCTCAAATTTGCACATGTTTCAAGGTCAAACAAATCAAACACCTAGGTAATGTTACGCTTTCTCTTAGCTATTTAACGATTTTTTTTTTCACATTTTGACAATGTTAAGCCTTTCATCTTTAATTTCTTTTGTTTGTGTGTCCATTTTTGGGCAAAAACTAGTGTTTGGTCTTTTTTTCATTATAAATTAACCGTTCATTGAAATTTCAAAAAAATTACATTTTTATAAACTAGATTCCATTCTACACATTAAAAAAAATTAATTTTCAAAATTTACAAGGGTAGTAAGGCCAAAATTCTATTTTTTAGGATGTGTCCACTTTGAAAATTAGTAAAAAATCAAATATTCATTAAAAAATTATCAGAAAAATTGGGCATAAACTACATGCTATTAGCTAATTTCTCATTGAAGCGATTTTAAAAATACCAAAAAAATAGTTAACCTTTTGAGGGAGCCACAAAACACGCTATGTTATTTTTTTTTATAGAAACAACACTAATTTTTGTGGCTCCCTTTTTTGAACCCCTTAATCTATACCATTTTCAAAAAAAATTAATAGTTTAGAAAGTAGACTCGGAGCAGTACGAACATTGTTTTTGTTGTATCTTCAAATTTTGAGTGTAACTATGCTCAATTTCTCATCCAAGGTCAGTATTTCCTGATTTCAGAAAAAAAGTGGCCACTTAAGACCCCTTTTTGGCCCCCCATCTTCTTGCACTTACCCATGTCGTTTATTCTTCCAAACACTTTATGTTCTCCTATTGCTCAAATATCCTACCACAACATGATTAGGTTTGTGACAACTATGGAAAACCACTAGAGAATCCTAAAAAATGACATGTTGAACCCATACACCTAATTTAGAAGATAAGGTGATCAAAGAAGGGGGCACTTTATCCATCTCCACTATAACACAAAATCTAGTGAACAACAAGTGTTTCCTGGATTTGGTGACCACATCCTCTAACAAGAGCTAGCCAAAGGAGTTAGCAATGTTCACCAAGACCTCCTCCGGTCCCAATGTTCCTATGGCAACCCTGTGAGTCTCACCCAAGCAAGAACCTTTTTGACACATTCTTTCTTATGATCAAAGCCTAAAGCCCATTTTTTAAGGTATAAACCAACCCCGCTAAGAAACCATAGGCCATCTAAAATGATTCATGCACAGTCTTAATGGTTGAAAAGAGAGATAAGAAAGAAACCCTTCATCATTGTTGTAATCTCCAATTGGCCCCTAGGTTTCCATTTACATTGAGCCCACTTCCTAATCACGTCTATATTTGGTCTAGCTTTAAAGAATACCAACAAGTGAATTCCCAAGCTTGGAAATTGTTCTCTCAATAATAGAGTCAGGGATACAAAGCGATAGAACCTTACCATTCGTTGTAGGAACCAAAGACTAAGCAAGAGGGGAGGTGATCAAACCCTTGACAACATCAAGCCATGATTTCTTCGACTCACCACAAGCACCAATCCCTAAATTAAAAGTAGCCTAAGACACCATTCCATCCCCCCACAACCTCCAAGACCTAAGTGAAATGGCTGGCAGAAACCTACGTAGAGGACTTAACAAGGCTAGAAACTTGACCAAACTCTTTAACAACACAGAGATGAAGGTTAGCCTTACTCATAGGAGAGTAGAGGATCTAGGGAGAAAAGGATTCAAAATTATAGGATCCAGACAACCCAACAATAGGAAACGAGTCAACACTCGCAATATCCTTAGGCCCCTTTGGCGAAACCAAGCACCCAACTGCACATAGAAGGAAGTTGTGTTTTAAACCCTTCTTTAGACAACAACTTCTAGAAGGGTTGAGCCTATCCACGGCCAAAGCAAAAACCACAACCAAAGGATCTTTAGTCGCAGAGGAACGAACATCCAATCTCGTTGATGAGGGCTTGGGCCCCACAAAATTCACACTAGAGATGTTTTGACTAGCCTCGAGCCATATGTCCACAAGCCTTTCCTCATCTTCCTCATCCTAGGAGTCTTTCCATTCATCCTTAGCCTCCCCTTCCACAAAGCCATGATTGTATTCATCCACGTCACCCCCATCCCCCTCCTCCAAGTTGTTCCTGCTCTTTGCCATTTCAAAACAACCACTCCCGATCATCCTAATGTTCTTAGTGTACGGACATTGTAAAGCCTAGAGCTAAATATATCTTATTCGCTTTGTATTTACCTTCCTAACTTAATTACGTCGAAAGGTGTTATATAGTCACAGAAGGGTGGGGATGAGAGCACTCATTTTTTCTACCTAAATTTATAAGAAAAAAAATTAAAATACCAAAAAGGAAATAAAAAATAAAACTTAAGAAAATCAAAAAAATAAAAAATTAAAAAAAAATTAAAAACGAGAAAAAGTTAAATCACAAAAACTATGGACCCAAAAAAAGAAATTGGATAATATAAAAATATAAAAAAAATTGGAAAAAATAAAAAATAAAAACCAAAAAAAAATTGGAAAAATTAAAAAATAAAAACCAAAAAAGAAATTGCAAGAGAAAGTCAAAGGAAAAAAGATATACCTTGACTTATTTTAGATATATTTTTTTAAATATAAATATACTAGTATTTAATTCAAAACTACATATACCCATAAAATCTACTATATTAACAATCTATCACTATTAATAGAAATTTATTTAAACTTTATATATATACATTTTATATAATTACCTTTAGGGAAGATTCCTTTAAAATATAAGAGAGCAAAAAGATATATACAATATAAAATAATAATTATAAATAGGTAGATGTAAAAAAAAAAATCTACCTAGTTAAATCTTCTAAAATTTTGCCAATTAAAAAAAACAGTATTTCCCATTCTCTCTCTTACTAATAATAGTTAAAAGTTTTGTTCTTACTAAAAATAAAATTTACGATGCTTTTCATGAACATCGTTATTCAGAGATACTATCCTCTGTTCTTTAAAATCTTGCCATAATTATCTTCCAAAAATCACGCCTTCATTAAGCTTTTTGAGGTTTTATTGGAAGAATCTTATTTTAGGAAATTTCTCTGCGAAAAAAGCTACCCACCAAACTCTCTCTGAATTGTGTTTTAAGATGGGCGAATAAGCGCGCGCACTGAAGAAGTAAATAGGAAATTGGTTAAAAATCTTTTCCAATATCTTTGCTATAAATTTTACTGACACCAACATCTTTGATTTAAACGTCTATTGTCAGCTCTCAAAAATCTACAGTCAGACTAAAACCACCATAAAGTTAGTGTTACTGTTCTGTCAAAAACACTTTCAATTGCACAGAGAAGAGGCGAAGGGTTAAGAAGGATTGAATTGAATTGCTTACAGCAACAACAACACAGGATTTCTCCCTTTCACCGCAACCAGGTATTTTATGTCTTCTGATGTTTTATGACTTTGTTGTGTTATTTTGCTCATTCAAGTAGGAAACATATTTACAGTTGGATATGAATTGATTCAAACTTTAAAAAAATTAAGTCAACTGTATGCTGCTTAGAAAAAAGGAATTCAACCCTGCATGCATATACCTCATATCAAGTAATCAGGTTCTTTTGTAAAGTTTTATTCCACAGTTACATTGATCAATAGATTGCATCTGGAATTTATAGATTGGAGAATTTGTATAACAAAATTGTACCTGAAATTTATTTTGATAATGTGATTTTAACTAAGTTCTTTAAGATTAAGTATACTGACAATGATAATTGTTGTATTTTGACAACGCCTGAAACAAACTGTTGGGACATTGAGATTATAAAACTTATTCTTATTAAACATTATTTTTTGGAATGTGAAGTGAACCTGATTGCAGGAAGTGTTTTATAAAAACAAACCTCTAGGTCTGCCATGCAGGGGTAATCAAATTGTTTTAGATCAAATATAGGTTAATTTCTCCGGCATTTTTAATTAATTTATTCAAACTTTTATGATATACAGACATTTCAGAATTATTTTCTTCACCATTTTTAATTAATTTATTCAAACTTTTATGATATACAGACATTTCAGAATTATAAAGTAATACATCAAAAAAAATTATCCTGCTTTTTAAAATTATATTTTCTTTCTTTTATTTACATTATTTAAGTTGTGAACACTTTAATTTTAGAATGAAAGTAAATTCATATTTATGGTTTGAGCTGAATAACATTCTATTTTAATGTATAAAAAAAGGAGAAGTTGATGTCAAGCTCATTTGATACGAGTGAAAAAACAACTTAGAAAGAACAAAAGATATATGTTAGAAACATATAGTAAATCTAACAGATTTAATTGAAAACTATATTGTATATATATCAAAATTTAAATCTATATTTTCTGTATATCAAAACTATCCCCACCTGCATTATCTATTTTTATTTCTATCAACATTAAAGATTAAATTTCATTGTAATTCTGTTTTTGTTTGCTGTCCCTTTCTCTTAGTGGCTGTCTCTTCTGAGGCAGTGAATGACTCGGTTGGGTATAGGTAAGATAATAGTGACTTACGTAGGACGAAACTTAATCATTGGCAATCGAGGGCACTGGTCCAAGTTAAGGTGATCATAGGCATGATTCATCATTCATGTGACAATAGAACAGATCAATGACATAAAGAAACATCCTTTGTGTTGATCTGGTAGTTGTAGTCCTTTCTAGACTCTCTGCTGTTTCTGTTGAAAAAATTAAATTAAATTTCGTTGTCCCCATATATGTAATTTTAAACATTATCATTTCTTAGCAATTCTTGAGTGTTAACAACATTTTAAAATTATTTGCAAATAAAAAATAGAGACTAACACTTTTACATTAAAATATAATTAAACAATTTTCCTTCCTCTCATATTGTTATATTCTGCTTCTTAAAAGTAACTATATTATTAGGTTTTTGGATGACTCCTAAAAGTAACTGTATTATTAAGTTTTTCCATGCATATAATACATATATTAAAAGAGAAAGTAAAATAGAGACAGGTCCTTAAATATTATGTCAACAATTATTTTTCCTACAAATATAACATTTATCCATTCAATTTTTTGCCTTAAAATTTAAAAAAAAAAAAAAAACCCTAATTAAAAATATGTCTGCTTAACTAAAAAAACATAGTGTAGTGAAAAATTCAAAGCTGTAAGCAATTAGTGTTAATTTCTCTGCTCTTTCAAAATTTCTGAACATTGAATTGAGAAGAATTTTTTATTGACATTTTGTTATTTGGTTAAATATTTGAGACAGCATAATGGCATGGAGGAGATTTTGTAGCTGCGTTTTACCAATATTGCATAGAGCCTTTTGTCCACATCCAACAGTCAACCATGCAACAAGAAATCAACATTTTTTGCCACTGATTACTGAATACTGTTGCATGATGTTTGTCCATTTTGTCATCCTCTATAATGCTATGCTGAGAGACAGGTGTGAGGAAAGAACCATAAAATCATTATGTTGAAAGACTCAAAAAGCCAGAAAAAACAAAAAAAATTTGAAAATATTATTCAAGAAACTACCAAAACTTACAACTGCAATTTTCTTTAACAGATGTAATGATTTTGCATCCTTCCCACACTAAGTTGGTTCTTTAAAATCCCATTTTTATTGGTTCTTTAACATCCCATTTTTCTTGTTTTAAAAATTTTAGAGCCGCTTTTTATGAATTATCAATATCATCCAAAAATTTTCCATCCAAAAATGCCATGATGAAAACAGAAATCTTCCATGTTGTGGAGTGCAAGTATGAAACACCGGTAAAAGGGGGCAAATTTTGAGTCAACCGATGATAAACTATGTAACAGAGTAAGGGTAAACAAAGGAGATGCACAAGACAGGATGTTACAGACAATCACAAAGTTATAGACTCCTTCATGGAATAGCATCTCCTTTGTTCTCAGGTAATGCATTTTCCCATTTTCCTGAAACAATATCCTCAATGGTAAAATGGCAGATTATGATGATGAAATTGTTCCTGGATGCCTGAACTTATGTATATTGAAAGTATGGCTTCCTTCTTGAACCAATGCACTCAAGAATTTAGTCTTTAGATAAGCTGTCTATTTAGAATATACCATGATATGTCTGTCATAATATCTTCCTCTGTCTTCATCATAATATCTTATCCTCTGCGGTTAGTAAAGGATAAAGTCTGTCTTACTGGTAGAAACTTCCATCACTAAGCCCAGGTATCACGCTACTTGCCCAGCCTTGCAGATACCTCTGTTCTTAACCAATAAAACTCACGGTAATCTGTTGGATGATCAACTTAATGAAAAATTCCCCTTGGATTACATGTTCTCGTAATTGTTGCTGTCCATGTGAGGGTTCTCTCCCAAGCGTGCAGGTATTAAAGGCAATTTGACACACTTCTCAGGCATTAAAGAGCAGGTCCTTCCGCGTCTTCATGACAGGGGCAACTGACGCACTTATCTGAAGATTTATTTTTGAACAAACCTTAGAACCTACGCCGACAGAGGCTCAATACCAGCATAGCGCTAGCAAGGCTGCAGGGTTTGTCTTAACCTGAAAAAATAACGCCAAACAATTGTTCAAGTACAAAAGAATTTATTAAAGATGCACCCGAAAGCAACGCCAAACAATTGTTCAAGTACAAAAGAATTTATTAAAGATGCACCAGAAAGCATTTCCCTGATGCCAAATCCCTAATTACCCAAAATAGATTAAGCAAGAGATTCTATGTATACTATTAAAACAAACAACAAATTCCAACTATACGCAGAAAAGCAACAGAAACGTAATTGGTCTATTAACAAAGTAATGGATCTGAAGGGCAGCTGGTAGCAGTCCAACAGCTGACATCTCAGACGTTCGACCTTGTAAATACTACCACCCATCCTTCTAATCTAGCCGTGTTATCTAGAAATGAAATTTCTTGAATGATGGAAACACCCTGAAAGAAAAAAATTATAAAAAATTTTATTCATTCACATCTGAAATTGCTAGTGTACCTGACCAAACTATAATATCCACCAAGAAACCAGAGCCCAAATAAATGAAATCCCATCATATAAGTGCCAATTATTTACAGTAAATGGATGGTGATGTCAAAAGATTTATCTGGTCAATTTTGAAATTTTAATAAAATGCAGAATTCTCTTTTCATTTCTGCATGAGGTTAATGCTGATAAAGGTATTTGGAGATATTACCATGCAGCAGGAACAGGGTCACGCCTGATGTGAAAAGGGGTACTTCATGTTTACAATCCTCTTATGAAAACATGTTTCAATCTTCCTTCAATGAAATTTATGCCAAAAGCAATGTCCTATGCAAAGATGTTCTCGTATGTTTTACAAAGCCCTGTAACACAAAGCCCTCTGACCTGTGTTGCATATATGTCTTCAAAGCCCTTACCACCCCACACTGTGTTTTTAAGCTACTTCTGAATTGCATATGAATCACAGAATAGTATGTCAGCATTTGAGTTGGTACTTGGTCTTCTTCCAAATGACAAGCCACCTGCCTCTACATCTGACCTTGGCATATTTTTGGCATGCCGCCCATCTACAGGCACCCGGCAGGCTCATAGAAGCTTTAATATGTCATCCCTCATAGACAACCATTCTACTTTGTGGTTGATCAGTGCATTGATCGATTCATCCATGGCAATGTGTAGATGACACAAGTTCAATAGTTTGTTGAAGAGGTAAATGACATCGGTGAGGCAAAATATTAAAAGAGGTCTTAGATGAAAAGGAAGGAGGTAGCTGGGTAGAGACAGAGATTTATGGTGCAAGTATGGGAACCATGGCAGAGGGAGGGGGTCACCTGCAATGCCATTGAAGAGGGTACGGCATCCATTTACTAGAACAAAAAGTGGACAAAGCAAGAGTCTGTTAAGCGTAGGGTATGGATGTCTATCAAAGCATAAAGGTAGAGGAATTTCATTGGAGGGAAAAATGTCTGGTGGTCTGCAAGGGCACACAAGGCACCATAGATAGGTTGTCTATGTTTTTTTTTAACATTTTCAAGCCGAGCACAAGAGGATGCCTTGCGCCAGGCATTTATGCCTAAAAGACCAATATGAAGCTCTCTGAGAAGATGACAAGCAATCAAATCACCTCTAGTGTCTACTTATCATAGCCCTCTACATGGTCTTATGTCCTGCTTCTGTTTTTTCTGTGGTGCTCACTATGCATGTAGTTTTTCCTCCAAAGGGAGAGTGGAGCAAGTAGAGAGGAAAGAACAAAATGGTGGTGTGTAATTTTATCTCCTTATTCACTAGGCTGGCACGATTTAGTTCCCTTACTATCGGTGTGAGTAGAGTAGTAGGAGTCAGACCTACCTCTTGTATTGTTGTTGCTCACTTCTCTTCCAATTTCATGGTAAAGATGGAATCCTCCCATGTTTGACTAAGGAGAAAGAAGAAGTTGCATAAGCCTCTACTTGTATTTAAGGAAAATGGAAAATGAAGGTTAAATGGGGTGTCAGAAAAATGTGTTGTATTGTACACCTTGCACAAGAAAGAATTAATTTAATTATGTAAAATAAATATTTATTTGTGGTGCATCTTGTAAGATGTGTTTACTACATTAAATATTTATTTGGGTCCACTTGTAAAGTTGTATTGGACATTGGTTACATATTTTATGTGTGGAAGACATAGGAAAAATATTTAATATTTGTGGGAAATATTTAATTTTGGGGGTCAATGGTTTTGAAACACGTGATTTAGTCAATACCACGGTTGTTTTTTTGTGAACTTGAATCTATGAAAGCAAGCACATGTTTAGTGGTTGGGTTGGTCGTCAATTGTATTGAGCTCTCCTATAGAGTGTGTATTTGAAGCATGGCATAGGATGTGTGGTTTCATGGTTAACCATTTTGCTTGGACACATTGAGGATGCATTGGAGGAGCTTGATGCTTTAGAGGTGCTCATGGAAGCTCGGTAAGTATATTGTAATGGTGTTTTCATTATTGAATAATACATTGAGTGTGGGTACTTTTGGAGGTTAGGTTTTTCATTTTTGAGGGTTTTCATAGGGTATATCTAGTGTAATCTTGTAGTATGTCTTTGATATTTTGATGCAAACACTTCTCTGGATTTGCATGTTTAATTTTTGAGACAGATCCATTTTAGAATTGATTATTCAAGGCAACATATATAACCAAAACAACAAAAGGCTAGAGAGGCACAAGCACACTCAATTCATATAAAAAAGAAAATCATCTACAACAAGTTTTGATTATTCAAGGCAATCAAATAAAAACAAACTTTAGATTCAGCTCCTGAAAAAGATTTTACACTATAAATACCAACTTACAACATTGTATTGTTCCATTTTCTTTCAACAAGAAGGAATCATTACAAAATGTCTAGAAAACTCTACCTTTTTTTACAAAGCATGCACTGTTATATACAACCCCAAAAGCATTAGTTAGTAAATGATTCCTACTATTCCTAGGTTTACTCATAACTCTAAAAATAGCATGTAACTAAATGATTGTTTCTCTAATCTCACAAAATTATGAGTAGTTAGAAAAAGCTACTAATATGAATATATACAATCTCCCCTGAATTCTCAACATCCTAGAAAAGCAAGAAGGAACATTTTGTTAGCTCCCTAATTTAAAGGGGAATCAATTTACATCATTCTCCCCTTCTTTTCAATATTTTTGAACCTCCTAGTTCAAAGCTCATTTATTTGAAAACAAACTTTAAGAAAGCTAAAATAGTAAGAAATTTAAGAGCCCAACTATTACTATGTTTTTATGCAACATTTTCTTTTGTCTTTACTTTCTAGGATGCAACTGCATCAAACGTCTAGATAAGATTTTGGACTAGATGACCTAGTAGAACCATCCTTTTGACCCAAGAATAAGGTCATGGCTTGCCTTTCCACCAAATTAAATATCTCTACAATTTTTAACATCTTTTCTTCCTCTACTTCCAACTACTTGCTGGACCATAAATCATCCTTAGCCAATTTATCTTCTTTCTCTTTTCCCCACTTCTTGTGGGCTTAGACCCATTTCTAGTGGTCCTTCTCCACCAAAATCCATCATGGTTCTTCTCATCACTTGTTCAACCTTCTATTGCACCTACACATAAACCATTAGAAACAAAAATTAAGGGAATAAAAAATTCCCATGGGTGCCTCCTCCTTTGTATGATAAATGTTTATGCCTTTGATTGTCATTCTCATTTCTTCTCCAAGAAAGTGATGATTTTCTATGCTCTTTTCATCAATAATGGGATTTTCTAGACATTCCTCTAGTTGCTTCTGGTTGGTTGTGTTCTCTAAAACCAATGGGATTTCATCACAAATGATGCTCTCAAAGATCTCCATCTCTGCTACAGCTTCATCTCTAATGTGGATTGCTAAAACTGCTACAACATCTTAGGCCTCCTCTTGTGATAAGTTGCTTTCTTCTCCCATTCTCTTCTCCTCTCACATTGTAATCTTTAATATTTTCCCCATTTTGAGGTACAACACAACTCAACATTTTCATCCCACTCATCTAACTCCTCTCTCTCAAAATATTTGTAAATCCCCTTTAAGGGCCTTCCATTCACTAATAATTATGCTAACTCATCAAGGGAGCTAATCTTTCCCTATTTTAAGAGTCATATTCCTTGGATGATCATAGACTCTATGGATTTCCTTTATAAAAATAATAAATACTCACAAGGTGAGTATTTATTCTCACCATTCTTCGTTGCCTCCTCACAACCCTTTAAGTCCTTTGCTACAGTTTTCTTTTTCTTTGCCTTCCTATTATTGCATGTCTAGAGCAGGGCACCTAGCAAAGTTCACGGTGTCCAGTCAATCTAGTCAAATTTACATGTTTTCCTAGTTAAGATAGTATGTTCTAGAGTCAAAATTTTGGTGTTATGGTCTCATTGATGAGAGACATAGTGGTTTTTGTTTTCAGAATATTTTAATTAATCATTTTCAGAGAGATTCTAGTTGCCTTGAAGGTTTTGATAAGAATCTCTTTCATTATCTCATGTGGAGTTAACCTTCCAAGCTATTAAATGGGTGTGAGGGTAAGAAGATAACTTAGAATATGCTGCTCCAATATGGACAACAGTCAAAACCATATTGAGCTCAACCTCTTTTCTGCATTAATTGGCATCAGAGACTAGGGCAGATTCTATTTGGGAAGAAAGAGGGAAGTTGAAGTGTGACAAAGAGATAGTACAAAATGCCTCCAAGAGCCAGTCCAATCCTCACTAGAGAAGTGAGAATAATGAAGGAGTCTCAAGAAGGAGTCCTGGCCAGACTTGCAGCTATTGAAGCAAACCTGAGAAGAGGTGAGGTCATTAAGGAAGACAGTGACCAAGAGAATGAGTGTGAGAATGCAGGCCCTCAAGAGGGATCCAATGTGGAAGAGATGGATCCAGATGATAGAAGGTTTATGAAGATGTTGCAGACTGTGAAAGGAGAGGGTACTCATGTCAAGATGGAGTTACCCATGTATGAAGGAAAAATGAACAGTGAGGAAGTATTGGATTGGATTGATGCCTTGGACAATTACTTTGAGTACAAGGAGATGCCAGAAGTGCAGAAGGTCAAATTGGCTAAGACCAAGTTGAAGGGGTCAGCATTGACATGGTGGAACTATGTTCAATCAAAAAGATTGAGGCAAGGAAAAGCAAAGATCGATTCATGTGACCGGATGGTGTCTAAAGTGAAGAGTCAGTTTCTTCCTAAGGATTATGCAATTCAAACCTTTAGAAGATTACAGAATTTAAAACAAAAAGACATGGATGTTATAACCTATACTGAGGAATTCCACAAGTTGACCATGAGGACAGGACACACTAAAGATGAAGTTGAGAAGATTGTTAGGTATATCAATGGGCTTAGGCTCAATATTCAAGATAAAATAAGGTTGAAGACATACTTAGTGAAGTTCAAGCTTTGCTGGACAAGTATAAGGACATAGTGGTAGATGAGCTACCAAGTTCATTGCCTCCCATGACAGACATCAGCCATCATATAGACCTGATACCTAGTGCCAGTTTGCGTAACAAGGCTGCATACAAGCTTACTCCACAGTAGAACGAAGAGATCAAAGCACAAGTCCAAGAATTGTTGGATAAAGGACTCATCAGAGAGAGCTTAAGTCCTTGTGTTGTTCCTACAGTCTTAGCACCCAAGAAAAGTGGAGAGTGGATGATGTCTACTGACTCAAGGGCCATAAACAAGATCACCATTAGATACAGGTTTCCAATCCCAAGAATGAAGGACCTCATGGATTGCTTAGGAGGTGCATGCTACTTCTCCAAGATTGATCTCAAGAGTGGATATCACCAAATCAGGATAAAGGAAGGAGATGAATGGAATACTGCCTTCAAAACCAATGAGGGACTCTATGAATGGATGGTAATGCCTTTTGGACTCTCAAATGCTCCTAGTACATTCATGAGGTTAATGAATGAGGTCTTGAAACCTTTTATTGGGAAGTATGTAGTTGTCTATCTAGATGATATTCTTGTGTTCAGAAAAACAAAAGAGGAGCACTTGCAGCACCTTGACATGGTTTTACAAAGGTTGAATGAGGAGAAGTTGATGATAAACCTATGAAAGAAGAGCTAGTCTACCTGGGTTTTGTCATCTCTAAAGGCACGTTGAAGATGGATCCATCCAAAGTTGAAGCTATTCTTAGTTGGCCAACTCCAAAATCAGTAGGAGAGGTAAGAAGTTTTCATGGTTCGGCTACATTTTATAGGAAGTTTATCAAAAATTTCAGTCATATTTGTTCTCCTATTCTTGACACCATTAATAGAGATAAGAAGAGAAAGTTTCAATGAACTGAAGAGGAAGCAAAAACTTTTGAATACCCGAAGAAGAGAGTAGCACAACAACCCATACTTGCTTTGCCTGACTTTGACAAAGTCTTTATAGTGGAATGTGATGCCAGTGGAGAAGCCATAGGTGCAGTACTGAGCCAAGAAGGCAGGGCAATAGCTTTCTTTAGTGAAAAACTCAATGAGGCCAAGAGGAGGTACTCTTCATATGATTTGGCTCTTTATGCATTAGTATAGTCCCTGAGGAAATGGAGACATTACTTCTTACCCAAAGAGTTTGTAGTCTACACAAACAATCATGCATTGAGTTTCTTGAATAGTCAAGATAAGTTAAGTCATAGGCACATCAAGTGGGTGGAGTATTTACAGAGTTATACTTTCACAATCAAGCATAAGAAGGGCCAAGCAAACAAGGTAGCTGATGCACTGAGTAGAAGATCAGTCCTAGTGCATGAAGTACAACTTCAGAGTGTTGGTTTGGAAGCACTAAAGGACATGTATGCTGTCGATCCAGATTTCAAAGATGCCTACTCTATTTTCCACCAATTCCAAGGTACTTTTCATGAAGAATTTTTTGCTAGAAGAAGGACTGTTATTCAAGGGAGCTAAGTTATGCATCCCTAGATGCTCTATGAGGACAAATCTCATTAGGGAGAAGCACTGTGGAAGTCTTGGAGGACACTTTGGCATAGACAAAACACTTGATCAAGTAAGAAGGTTTTGTTTTTTGCCTAAGATGCATACTGATATCAGAAAATTTGTTGAGTCTTGTGGAATTTGTCAGAGAGCCAAGGGCTTTAGTTCTAATGCAGGCTTATATCAGCCTCTTCCAATTCCTAGTAGACCTTGGGAACATATTAGTATGGATTTTGTGTTAGGCCTACCTAAGACACAGAGAGGAGTAGACAATGTTTTTGTAGTTATGGACAGATTTAGCAAGATGGCACACTTTATTCCTTGCAAGTGTACAAGTGTTGCATCTAACATTGCAAGTCTATTCTTCAAAGAGATAGTCAGAATACATGGACTGCCCCTCTCCATTGTGTCAAATAGAGATTCAAAGTTTATAGGCCACTTTTGGAAGACATTATGGAGAAAACTTGGAACCAACTTAACTTTCAACTCTGCCTATCACCCACAAATAGATGGGCAGACTGAAGTAGTGAATAGATCATTGGGGAATCTACTTAGATGCTTGACAAAGCAACATGGACAGCAATGGGATCTTGTTATCCCTCAAGCAGAGTATGCCTACAATGACTCCATTATCAAGAGCATAGGTAGGAGCCCTTTTGAGGTAGTGTATGGATTGTTCATTCCAGAGGCATAAATGAATTAAGAGACTTGAGATGGATAGAGAAGAGAAGTGCTAAAGGAGAGGAGTTTGAAATGGCTATGAAGGATATCCATGATCAAGTTAGAGAATAGCTCAAGAAGAGTGTTGAAACCTACAAGAAGCATGCAGACTTGAAGAGGAGAAATGTTCAGCTGAAAGTGGGAGATTTAGTACTTGCTCATCTTACGAAAGAGAGGTTACGTAAGGATAGATATACTAAGTTGATGATGAAGAAGATTGGGCCATGTAAGGTGGTCCACAAGTTTGGTGAGAATGCCTATGAGATAGAGCTCCCTCCTGGAGTTGCTATCTCACCTATCTTTAACATAGCTAATTTATATCCTTTCAAGAGATCTTTGGATGCAGGTATAGGTACTGATGAAGGTATTGCTGATGTTGATGCTGATTGGATTCAAGATCTTCCTCCTACTGCACCAATCAAACTTAAATCAATTCTAGACACCAAGGAGGTCAAGAGAACAAGACATAAGTTTTATAATGAGTACTTGGTAAAGTGGCAAGGTCTTCCTCATGAAGATGCCACTTGCATGACAGCTAAGGACATTGAAAAGCATGGCACTACTATGACTGATCTGATTTCAGGAGATGCCTAAAATCCTTTCTCCTGGGGTGTATGGTGCAGGGCACCTAGCAAGGTTCATGGTGTCTAGTCAATCTAGTCAAATTTACATGTTTTCCTAGTTAATATAGTATGTTCTAGAGTCAAAATTTTGGTGTTATGGCCTCATTGATGAGACACATAGTGGTTTTTGTTTGCAAAATATTGTAATAAATCCATTTTCATGGCACACTTAGGTAGTGGAGGTCAAAAATAATTTACAAATATTATGAAACCTTAAGTCCTATAAAGTAGTGGACTGTCTATTTTTGGGCAGAGGCTTTAATGCCTAGTTTTATGGATTTTCCACGATGGAGACAGCAGAAAATCATGGATTTCTATCTTTGTCATGGAGTAATACATTGAAATAGGCATATTGTTGTTGAAGGAAGGATGTTATGTAGTTTGGAGATGAGAAGAATAGAGTTTACCAGTCTTTTTCTGCATTTTCTATTTTTTTTTCACTGTTCTTCTCACTGGTTTGAATCTGTACAGAATAGTCATGAACTCTAATGCATAAAATATTGTAATGGATTGTCTTAGATTTGTTTTAAGTTAGTTTGCAAATAATTTGTTAGAGTTTGAGGTACTTCCCGAACATTTTTGTTAAAACTATTTTGTAATTTCTATTTTTCTTTGTCATTTCCCACAACTGTACTCAGTCGTACGACACTGTCGAGACCCCTAATGGACAACAGTGGATGAAGAGTTGAATTACCTCTCATTTACATTTAGTAGGAGGAGTTCTCATTGAGGTTGAAGGATTTTATAGTCTTTTTTCTGAAATTGCTCATTTAGCTAGGGTTTTAGAGGGTTTTAAGGGGGTTTTTAAGAATCGATGGGTTTTTAACCCATTCCACATGCACCATAGCTCCAATATGGGTGGAATGGGATTAAATAAATGGTTTTTGTCTTTTGTTTTTATTGCAGATGTAGAGGATCGGTCTGGTGTGAGTTTTGAAGCCATTAGGGCTTAATATCTCCATGTATTAAGCCTGCAGAGTAGTCATTTGAGGTGAAGTTGATGTGAGATGGTCATAGAACTATAGGAGAAGCCTATTTAATCCATTCTCAACCTATTACATGCCTTGGAGTTGTTTAGTAAAGTCTGGAGCAGGTGTATCAAGTATTGGCCTTTGTGGAAGTGGCCTAAATGGGACTTAGGACAGTAGATACAGTACATTTTTGAAGCATATATCCCAAAACAATCCACCTTACATGTTCAGTATGTTGTAGTACTCCCTAAGGGATGTCTAAAAATCTAATTTGATCATTTTTTTGTTAGGAGTCTTCCAAGTTATGCTCAAAATCTCATTGATAGGCTGCAAGGAGCTAAGGCTGATTGAGAAGGAACAACAGAAAGGTTGAGTTGCCTTGATTTTTGTTGAGTTTCATGAGTGTCCTTTGGTCATGTTAAGTCTATCTCAAGTACAATAGAGGATCAATTAGTTATTCAATCCATCTACCCTTCATTTACCCACAATTTCATCTTTTGGTAACCATAAAACTTGGAGACACAAGAGTGTCACACTAGGACAGTAAACTAGGGATCTTATGAATCCTTATTGTCTACCTTTGGAAGTTGTAATTAGTCATTTTTAGAGAGATTTTAGTTGCCTTGAAGGTTTTGATAAGCATCTCTTTCATTATCTCATGTGGAGTTAACCTTCCAAGCCATCAAATGGGTGTGAGGGTAAGAAGACAACTTAGATCATGCTGCTCCATTATGGACAATAGTCAAAACCATATTGAGTTCAACCTCTGCTCTACATCAATGTCTCATACTAATCCAACATCCATCATAAATTCCAATTCAAACTTTAATTTTTGCAATTCCTTTAGTTAGTTCTTTGTTTGCTTCTGCCTCTACCTTTGTCTTATTTTATCTTCCAACCTAGTTATCCTCTTTCTTACGTTATGACACAACTCCATCTTTGCATTCATAGCCATAACCACAACTACCCATTATCCCATCAGACTCTTCTCACAAATTCTATATTCCCAACATCTTAAGATGCTTTGATACCAAATTGATGCTTATACTTCTTTGGATTTACAAGTTTAATTTTTAAGACAGCTCTATTTTAGACTTTATTACTCAAGACAATATATTTAACCAAAAGAGCATAAGGCTAGAGAGGCACAAGCACACTCAATTCATATAAAAAATAAAATCTACAAGTTTTGATTATTCATGGCAGTCAAATAAAAATAAACTTTAAATTCAACTCCTAAAAAATCTTTTACACTATAAATACCAACATACAACATCATATTATTCTGGATTTTCCTTCAATAAGAAGAACTCATTACAAAATATGTAGAAAACTCTACCTTTTTTTCAAAGCATGCACTGTTATATACAACCCCAAAAGCATTAGTTAGTAAATGATTCCTAGGTTTACTCGTAACTCTAAAAATAACATGTAACTAAATGGTTGTTTCTCTAATTCCACAAAAGTCTGGGCAATTACAAAAAGCTACTAAATTTAGTATATACAATCTCCCTTGAATTATTAACATCCCAAAAAAGCAAGAAAGAACATTATGTTAGCTCCCTAATTTAAAGAGGAATCAACTTACATAATCTTTGCATTATGATTATTATGTATGCTTGCATGCATGCTTTTCTCTCATAGGGTTATGTAGGAAATAGTTTGACCAACCTGGTAATTTCCCAACAAGAGGTATTAGAGCCTGGTTGTGGTTGCAGGAGGTGAAAACTCCCTAGTATTATTTAACCCTTGTCTAAGCAGATCTGGTGTAAAGTTGAAGCCATGGCATTGTTGGAGAGATTTTAAGGCATTTCAACGTATGAGGTGCATTGTGCAAGTTGTGAGAGTTACAAATATGGGGTTTGGGGTTTGCATATTTGTGGTTGTTGTAAATCTGAGGGTTTTTTTGTTGTTGGAAAAAGGGTATTTTTTGGGTGATCACCATGAGGGTTTTGAGGAGGAAGTTCCAAAAATGAATTCCTATACCAAAATGGATCTTTCCATTAGATCCAAGAGGCACGAGATTGTAAGGATTCATATATAAAACTTGAAGATTTTGGCCCTTAGGGCCTAATGCAGGAAAATCCCCCTGCCTAGCATGTGGTCATATAAATGTATGGACTAGTAATGCATCGCTTTTTATAAAAACATATATCCCATGTAGAGAGGAAATTTCTATAATGGATAAAAGAAAAAAATAGATTTGATTTTAAATTGGAAACAAAGTATAGAATGAAATTAAAAAAAAAAAGAGTGAATCCCAGGAGTACGAAGTATGCGGACTAGGTATTGACTAATAGTCATGGGAGGTGACAAAAGAGTACATGAAAGCTTACAATACAGGTACCACTGATAGCCTCTTGGTCGGTGGTCATTGTGCTGATGAGACTTAGGCCCCTCGTCAAGTCACCTGGTTCTCAACCCCTGCGAGCTTTCTTTAAAATTTGAACTAAACCAAAATTTGTACTTCATCTCGAGTCCGTGACCAAACCCCCATCCACATGTTGCCCATGCATCACACTATGCAACCCGCCACCAACAAGCCACCCAAACACCACCAACTGATGCCAAAATTATACGGATATGGTCTTTTGGCCCTCTTATAGTATATGTAAGACTGTTATCCTCCTTGTTGACTAAAGAAGCTTGAGATTCTTTAGATGTTTCCACATATTGTTTAGATGATATCGACGCAACTTTTGATGTTTCAACATTATTAAGTTTATATTCCCCTATGAAGGTAGGAGTAAAATCTAATGAACCCCAATCATCACCAGGGAATGCATTCGATAGAGGTTGAGAATCTTGCACAACATTATCTATGGCAAGAAATGTTGATGAATCAACTTTTAAATTGTTTAGAATCTTATGATTGATGATTTGTTTTTGTGTTACAATATGTAACAACTTTCTAATTCTAGATCAGCTTCAATGGTTTGGAGTTTTTTTGCATAAATAAACTTTATTAATCGATGCAGGGAAGATGGAACTACCCCCATAATATGAATCCACAGTCTTCCAAGAATTATATTATATAAAAGAGCACCGGGCATGACATGGAAAAGGGTAGATAATGTCACAGGTCCAGCCTTTATAGGTAAAGTTATAATACCCAGGGATTGTCTACCAACATTATCAAAGCCACGAATGCTAAGTTTATATGGTTTAATTAAATTTGTATCAATGTTGATTTTATGTAGCAAATCAACACTGCAAACATTAAGAGATGGTCCATTATCCACCATAACTTGCTTTATCAACCTTTTGTTTATAGTGATAAAGATTATAAGAGGATCATATTGTTTTTGAACTTCCATGGATGGTAACTCATGTTGTTGAAATGTAGAATGTTTGTTTTTGTTGCATGCATACAATCTAACAAAGTTGCTACATCATTAGGCTTAATAACTAGGGGTACAATCACGTTTTGTAAATCTTCCTGGAGAATTCCATGGTATGTAGGTGATGTTTGTATGAGTTCCCAAAGAGAGCTTGTAGTGGGAGTAGTGCGAAGCTGCTCAACAAGATCAAAATCTTGACCAACTTTATGCATTAAACGAGGTGGTTGAGGAAGCACAGACTGAGAAGTTGGTAAAGATATCAGAATATTTGATTAATGTTTACTTTATTTATTATTCCGTGTATTGTATGTATGAGCAATGACATTGTGGTTGGAATGTTGTGATCCATCTTGATATGGTTGATTTTGACTTGTTATTTGTTTAGCTTTGTTATAGATGCAATCAGGAGGTTGAGAAGAAGTCAAAAAACCTCTTACAATGAGCAATGATTTCATCTGTGTTTGACGCACATCAGAACATAGGTTGACCACTATATTTGGTTTCACAGGTTCTTTTCAAGATTTAGGAACATAAATTACATTTACTAATCTTTGAAATAATGACGGTTTAGGAGTCATACTAGAATATTCAATAGAGATAAAGTCATCCAAGACTTCATCTAACATATTGAAGTCATCACAACTAAATGGCTCATTATATGCATTAAAGTCTTGTAAAAAGAAATCCGACATTTCCACATAATCTAATTAACCCAAGACTTAAATGTAATATAAGGTAGCATATACTTTACAAGAATGAAACAAGATATCACTATGCAAGTAACAAATTTTCAATTTTATGCTCTTTCAATGAAAAGATAGGTATATCAATTAAAATACAATGCATGTACTTTTCATGAAAAGGGTTTGCAATCTAAATTTGATTTAGAATAGCAAATATAATCAGATCTAATTTTAAAGGATGCAAATTCTTTAAAACATGGGTTTACCAAAATGTTTAGTGTGAAAAGAGAGAGAATGATAGTATGTGTAAACTAAGTCAAGCCCCTCCTTTCAATGCACTAACATTTGGAATATGAACCGAGCTCGATCACTATGAAAGGATTAAGTTACAAGTATCATATCACTTTTTGTTGTACATGAAAAGATGTCCCAACTAGGTTTCCACAAGCCCTATTTAACTTTATCCAATCAAACCCTAGTTACAAGATGTGCATGAATAAACTGATTTTAGAAGTAGAAACCTATAGGATGATTACAGAAACACATATAAGAGACCACAATGACTATGTACTTGAAGTTCAAAGGCTTGATGGACTTGGGTGGCCATCAAAATCATTCTGAAGTTTCTCTGTCAGAGAATAGACTGTATCAGGTACCTGAGTCTCCGATGAGGATCCTAGATCTGGGAGTCTAAAGGACTAGGGCAGCCACCGAATTCATCTTGAACTTATCTAATGACAAATCTATAACTTCCATGATGATTGTACCTATAATACCTGCTTCTCCTTCACTTCTTTCTATCAGATCTTCCTTAATCTAACCTGCACAAATGAAAGAAGGAGAAATATGGTTGTGGCTATATAGGAGTTTGCCTCAGTCAAACCCTATCTTCAGTATTTCTACCTCAACGATAGCCAATGTCAAAGTATGTAGATGTGTGTGCTTGTAAACCAAATGTGTAAGCATAAACAAATGCATGATCATAAATGACTCAAGCATCGAGGATTAGATCCATAAATGTTTCACTCAAGGAAATAATAACTTCACCTCAAAGAGATGACATCAATGAAGACTTGTAGAACAAGAAGGCGAGACAGTCATATCCACGAAGGATTCCAAAACTCAAGTTGGAGGCTTTAACCCTTCTCTCAATCGTACAAAAGGTCTCACAAACCCTAGGAAGAGCAAGATAGACTCAAGATCTTGATTCCTAATCTTCACAACATATCTCCAAGATAGCAAAGATCCAATTCTTTAATGAGCTTCAACACTTCACAGACCTTCAATAGCACTTGTAGCAAAATTTTGGTGTAGTAAGCTTGCATGGGAGTTGTGTGTGTTAAAATGATTTTGAATTCTCTTTAAATATCCCACCTTAGAGGTGAAATAAAATGTTGACATCACGAGGGAATGAAGTTTTTAATCCTGGAATCTAGAAGCACATGACATAAGCCGACACCAAAATCAAATTTGGATCCCGAGGATTAAGGCATGACTAGGGTAGTTGGCGTCCAAGTCCAGCCCCCAAATCTCATTCTAGGATCTACTTAAGGGTGCCCTAAATGTTTGGAATCCATCATTCCTTTCTGGGTTTTGTTGGGAATCACTCTGAAATACGACACTTCTTCGATGAGATATGCATTAATCATGTTCTAAATAGGTCCACTGATGAAAGGGGTTAAGAGACACCAAAAGGTAGGAGCTGAACAAGTAGTGAAATTGTGCTAATCAAAGTAGGAACACAATTTACAACATAACAATCTCATTAGCAATGCCTGTTGTCCTTGTCTATGTAGATGATGATGGTGTCGAAGAAGAGGATGTACTAGGTGATGTGGATGACGGTAATTTGATATTGTGCTTTTGAATAATGTGAATCAACTCATCAATTTTATTCTCATAAAACTTATGCTCATCATGTCCTAATTTGTTCCAATATATACATTTTGTTATATCCTTCTTAAATGATTCCTCCTTGGGGGAGGATGAGGACTTAGGTGAATTATTTGACTCCTTTGCTTGCTCATTGTTCTTGAAATTCTTATTTTTCTATTTCTTGTCTTTGCTAGTTGAAACCTTTTGATCCTTTGTACTTTGATTAGAAAGAAGAGCTTGAGGTCTAGGAGACTTCAATGTGCCCATGTGTACTAACTTAGCTTGCTCCCTTGTGAGTGATGTGGCAAACTCATCAAGTGAAGGAATTGTGAAAGCTTTCCCAAGAGCATCCATAGTAGCATAAAAGGTAGAAACAAAGACTAAATAGTCAGGACCAAGCCTAGAAAGGATTGATAGAATCAATTGAGTATCCTATTTTTCAATTACACATTGTTTGAGTTGCAATCTAAGTGACTTTATGTGAAGAAGTCTTGGATGCTTGTAAAGTCGGTTGGATTCAAACCAATTAATTCATTCTCCAATTTGAAACCTCTCATAGTATCTTGCTTACCAAAGAGATTTTCTAAGGTAGTCCACACTTCATTAGGTGTATTACAAGATTCGATATGAAAAAGATCAGGAGAGATAGACAAGCATAAGATTTGTTCCATAGGCTTGATCACATATATTGTACCACTTTCTCTTTTTTGCAGTTGTTGTTGGTTCAGTTTATGTACCCATTGTGAGTAGAGGAAGTTTGTTTTGATCCATGATACAAGAGTACAAAAAAGAACAACACAAGTACAACCCCCCTTTTACTCAATCAAAGAGATCACCCCCAATAAAAAATAATTTTGGGACTTTATAATTAGTCCAATTACAATTGCCACAAGCCAAAGCAACAAAGTGGTCTTTGATTTTGGTATGATGCAAAAGCCAAGATTAGGCTAAAATTGAAAGTACAATTTATGAGCAAAATTGGATCAAGCTGATAACATGTCTGGAAAGTACTTGAAAGATTATGTACTTTCAAAATAAAATTCACCAAAAAAATTTATTGTATGATCCTGAACGAAGTCTTTGAAGTTCTGAAAATGGGAACTACTGAGGTATAATGATGAAAAACTGCAATTTCTAGAAAAATTAGGCACCAAAATTAAAATCTATTGCACCACTGTGAAGCTTGTGAAAATCTAGCCCAAATAAAAAAAATTACATGAAAAATTCCCTAGATTCGTCAGTTTGATGACGTCAACAGGTTGCTGCCAAATGATGACATTAACCAAGAAAATGAGGACGTCAGCAGAAGATTTTGACGGAATATTCTGTATTATCTATTGGGAAGTGTCAGGAACCAAATTATGACATCATACTGATGTCAGCAAATGGAAATGTTTTTTGTCAGTATGTTCTTAGATGCCTCAGAATATTCCAAAACTACTGATGGATTTTTAAAGCTACCCTAAGACAGGTCGAAACCACTATTGTTTAGCGTGAAACTAATTGTTTAGTGCAGGAAACTACTCTACTTGGCACAAAACCACCAATAGGGGGATTTGGTGATGTTAGTGGTGGTTTTGAGATCACCGGTTGGGGAGTTCCACGTTGGATAGGAAATTCCACAGGGAATATGCTAGAGAGGGTGTATTGAATTGCCACCGAGTGCATTTATTTGCACCAGTGGTTTTAAGGCTCCCATCGGTGGAGGTTTTGGAGTCCACAGGAGGGAAGAGGGAACTATTGGGGCTCCTGCCACATGGCACCCAATGATGGAAGTGTACCCTAAAGACTATGTTGGTCTGTGTCGGGTATAGTAGTACCCTACAATTTGACCCGTAGAATATTTTTTTAACCTGCAAAAAATATAGCCGCCGTGTAATATATTTACCCAACAGATAATAAAATTCCACCTGTGCCACAGATTCCACAGATTTTTCTTGTGCCAGCAGTCTTGCAAGAATGATTCTAGAATATTTCACTGTGTAGGGAAATATTCTTTGTGATCTGTACAACAGGAAAGGAGGCAATTTTTTTTGCCTTTTGCTGCAACTACTCTGATTTTGATGAATTAATAGTCAATCTATAATTTGTTGGGCGTTCTGGGTGGGATGGCAAGGTCTAATTTTGCCCAAACTGCTCCAAAATTGCAGCTACCTCCTAGATTAGGTAATCACTCCCAAAATTGAAAACCTTGTAGATTTGGCCTCCAATGTCCAATTTGGATGAAACAAAAGGCGATCTTGACTATCTCAAACCTCTGAAACACAATGGTGTTCTCAGATTTGTAGCAACACACTCCAAAATGAATCTGCAATACAAGGCCACAAAGAGGAAAACCCTCCAAATCCAGTTTTCTATCAAGTTGTTCTGATTCTTCAGGTCATCATTTGATGCAAGAGAAGAGCATACTTAACTATCAAGATCCACCATGATTTGCACTCAATATCTCTCAAAAAATGACTAACAAGTGATTCTTCCTAGAGCTTTGATACCATGTTAGAGTTGGCTATGATGGTAGCCACCCAAGATTTAGGACTTCATGAAAGCACAAGAGAGATCAAATGAGAGAATAATTCTATTCTATCAATGAATGCAAAAGGTTGTTATAATGTACATGTTATGCCTTGCTTATAAAGGCAAGGATGAGAGCTAAGATGTTGTAGTCATGTGACAAGTGTCATATTCCTATGACATGTGACAACTAGAGGATAAGATACCAACTAGTTGATAATACAACTATAAGACAACTAGAAACATCTAGAAGGCTCACTAAGTCAACTTAACATGTGAATATGTGTGTGAATAGTATTTAACTAATAAATAGTTAAATAACATGAATTATTGACACAAGGGATAAACTGGATAGGTAATAACCTTGTTCACACCAACAGTAATTTTAAGAGTTTCTACATCAGATCTCCTATCACCAATCATCCTCTTGACCAAGACTATCATATTCTTGGTCACTATTGTATTGTGTCAATAGTGATGATTGATCTCCATAATCACTGTCACAAAGGACAATTTGGCTTTTGATTAACACATTTGACTCGACAACATACAAACTTGGGATTCCATAGTTTGTATTTAGAAGTCTAAAGGATGGCATCATATCAACCTTAAACCTCACATAGACTCCAAACTAGAGAGTACATAAAATCCATTCCTCTATATATCCCAAGTGATTGCTATGTTGTCCTTCTCCCTTAAGGAATTGCATTGGCTGATAGTGAGCTAACCACTTAAAGTACACCTATCCATGTGCACCATTAGCTTGATTGTCACCTTCCAAATGCACTTCATAATGTAAATGTCACAAAGTTCTTGGCACAAAGCATTTGGCTATGTATTGAAATCTTTGATATCTATTTGAAGATTGTAAAATTTAATTTGCAATCTCATCCACACCTTCGATTCATATTTAAAGTTAAACCACTTTGGATAGTTTTCAAAATATGCCTCACCAATGCTTGGGGCATGTGTTTGTATTTAGTTAATCATGTTCTCCTTGTGCTAATAAGGAAGACTCAACTCTTCTAAATGGAGGAGAACACTGTCAGGAAGGTGGCAATAATATGTGTAGACAACTAAATTTGACCATATCTTATGACATTACATTTTGACATATTTTCTTCTAAGTCCCCTTCATGACCCCTTCCATCACTCTCATTAGTTAAATAAATTATATTTATTTAACTAATTCCTCTCATCCATTTATCCTTCTCTTTCATCAAATTAAATTAATCATATTTATTTAATTCCATTTGTCCTCTATTTGCACCAAATTAAATAAATCTTATTTAGTTAAGCTCATTTTTCCTCCATCATCCAATTTAAATAAATTAAATATTTATTTAAATGCCACTTGTCTCTCATGATTTAAATAATTTTATTATTTAAATTACTTATTCCCACTCACATCCCTATTCTTATCCTCATTCATTGTGCTTCATAATCACTTCTCCAAAATAAATAAAAAATCCCATTCATTCCCACTATTCTCCTAATTTTAGCCTCCTGTCATACTCCTTTATTGTGTGTCATAAGTACTAGGTTTGATTCTCAATCCTAGCCATCTGCCTCATCCCTCACCCTTTGAATCCTAGCCATTCATTTGATTCCCTCTTCTTCTATAAATCAAACTTCATTTTTCATTCCAAACCCTCACTCACTCACTCACACAAGTCATTTTCACGCAATGCTTGAGCTCTGTTATGCTGCAATAGTGAGCAATCAACAATCCTTCAACATCCTGCATTCTTATGCAAGATCGAGAAGAGCCATGGAGATAAATCAAACCTAGCTTGAAGATTGGTTTGTTTTATATTTATGTTTTTATTTTAATGCTAGTTTGTGCTTTATGGTGCTTGTTAGGGTTTAGTTTAGTTTGTTTGTTTTTGACACTAAATCTGATTTTCCCTAGCTACAAAATGGTGAACCCGACGTGAATATACAAAATCTAATATTTTTGGTTGAGTTTGGTGACTAACTTTTGCAGGAGGCCTTCTAGCTCAAATCTAACCCCACCATTGAGTCCAAAAGACCCAAAAACCCTAAGAAGCACATAAAATCTGATAGGGTTTGCTTACAAAAAAATTTTAAAATTTTTTTGAATTTTTTAAAGATGCAGGTCTGTACAGTACAGATCCGTATCATACGGACACACTGTATAGACTACATTCTTCTATGTTTTCATCGTCGCTCTAGTATTTGTGTGTTTTGCAGGAATAGGGAATGGATTGTATGAAGGCTGAAGTTTGCAGATTTATATAACCCTAGTTTAAAACCCTAACCTAGTTTTCATCCCCCGCTTAGCTTTAAACCCTAGTCACAATCGCACTATCAGTGGCAACCTCTGGCTCCGCCACCGCCACCACTTCTCATTGTCTTCATCACTATTGAATCCTCTTGTTGCAGGCTTAAAATACTCACTTAGCCCTTGGGCTTCGCCTAACCCTATCACCACTAAATCTTCCACCGCCTGCTCTAAAAAACCTTTACCTCTACTAAGCCCTAACCTAAATCTAGCCTCCTACACCGAAACCCTACCCTTCCACCTCCATTTTCCTTCAACCACCATCTGCCTTCAAACTCTCACCACTCTTCCCACGCCAATTAACATCCCCAAAGCCTTTGGTCGACAGTCAAAACCCTTACCGTTTGGCCTTTAATCTGCTCCACCTTAAGTGCATGTTAAACAACCAGGGGGTCGCCTCGCTAAGTGCCCCCACTTGAGACTTCAGTTCTATTAGTGACTGCGGATAGGAAGAAAGGGGCCACCGAGCCCTCTTCTTATTTTCTTTTTTCAATTGATGTAGCCCCTAGTCATATGGATGACTAGGGGCCAATTTAAACCTTGACCACCCATTTGGACTACCAGCACATAACAATTACATGTGACTAGGGTTCTTTGACCACTAACAGTTAGCTATCAAACAGTCAGGTTATCCCCTTCCTCCTTAAGTCATATAAGGGCATATTTTTTCTTTTCACTATAACTGGAGCATATGGTATCAAAATTTCACAAACAAGGGCTCATTGGAGAGTTGGTTCAGTCAACCACGTAACAGTACAGGTTTTGTCAGGTAAAGGTGTCATTTTATCAGGTAAAAATTTAGTCAAAGTCAACACTCCATTTAAACTTCAAACGCACATATCTTTCACATTTTTCGTCCGATTTTCACGAAACTTTTTTTTAAAGTGCTTAGAATTTTGTCTAGTTTCTGAAGTTGCTATTATTTTTGTTGTAACTGATCAGATTTTTTAGATATTCTCTAGATTTGCATTCTTGGCCTCTTTGGTCTCCATGGCTTGCAAAGGGGGTATTAACTTGATTGTTTCATGTTTTGCACACTTTCATAGAGATTTTATGGTACTAATATCTAATTTGCAGCATTGTGGCATCCACTGGGAAAAGATTCCAAACTGAAACTACTAACGGTGGTTTTTGTAGGGCTTTCATTGATTAGATATCTTTTTCAAATATTTGTTTACACATAGATTAACTAGGGGGTTAATTAATCATGTTTGTTGTGCTTGAAAGGTGGTAGGTGTATGCTCTCACCTTATGCAAACTCGGTGATCAAAAGCCAGACCCATCTCTTCTATGTTTTTAATCCCTTAGAGGGTCTGCCTCCTGATTTGTGAGAGGAAATGACCCAAGCGGTACTTTCGTTTCGGTCCACTATATAAATAATTATGGTTGTGACGAAAGTCATCAATCACCTAGTGCAGATGTTCTATACCAATGGAAGTCTCCCTCAGTATCCATGAGATGCGTAAAAATGTTTTATGAGGGTTGTGAGACCTCTTAAATGAGTGAACCACCACATGTATAAACACCAGATTATCCCAAAACATTAACTAGAAACCACTTGTTGTAGAGGCCAAAAACCTTTTTTGCTTACTAGTGTAGGAGGTTAGACCTCTGAAGCTGCCCTATATGTACTATTTAGGGTAGAGATAGAAAATCCCTTGGTTCATAAGATCTCTAGATCTTCATGGTAAGACATTTGGTGTGCCCGTGCCGTGGTGGGGGAGCTAGTGTCACCAATATCTCTAGCTGTCCACCTTGTCTCAATATATGGAGTAATCCAAGTGGGGACGTAGCAAGTAGTATCCTCTTTCCAGCCTAGGTTGTGCATGCTTAGGAGTGTTTTTAAATTTGTCAAGACCAATGAAATTTTTTTTGGCTAATCTAGGTCCCCATTCAGAATTCTACTCTAATTTTATATCAAAGTCATCCAAAATATTATGTCTACCATGTTTTGCATGTGTGTTCAAAAATAAACATTGTCAATCTCAACCAAACACCACACCTAGAATCTATAACATTCCAACCTTACACATATTCATATCCTTGAACCTAGTCCAATCCTCATTTGTCAAAATGGTTGTGATCATCAACAAATCTAGGCCAAATCCAAAACCATATATCCTCAGAGGTAACCCAAAATTCATTCCTAGTGATGATGAGAACTTTGTAGATCATGATGAATATTTTGATACTGAGGAACCGCATATCCCCCCATCATCCTGTCAACCTAGTTCATATCAACCAATCTCATGAATATTCCTTCACAACATGAACATGCTAGTACTAGTCGATCCTTAAGCCATCTTAATGATACTCTTGACAAGAGAAATACCACCTTAAGTTTGGAATCATACACCACTCCATCTACTAGTCTTGCATCACCATCCAATAGAATGCCTATCCCAAAGCATGCTAGTCCTACACCAACACCACCATCAAACTTCCCAAGCTTAATCCATCAACCAAAAAATCCTTCAATGATTTTCTCCAAAGACTACTAGCGTGGAATAGACCATCCCCATGTCAAGCACCCATTGATGAGCATACCAAAAAAACTTTTGAATGTCATGTCCACTTCTTCAACCCCATCATGTGGTCCACAACCGCTCGAACCTGTTGAAAAATTTCCTTCCATGAGTTCATTGCCCTCTCATGTTGTTGACCAAGAGCCTATCCAAGAGTCATCCACTTACATTCAAGCAAACCAAGAGGTATGTCAAGTTCACAATCCTAAGCATGTGGAAACATCAAGCCTTTGTTTTAATCAAGAGCAAATCACTTTCATTCAACCTATTCATAACCTTTACCATTTCCATGATCAAGATGATATCTATGATGAAGAACCTATCCATGAACATCTTGATCCTATTCATGTACCCCCACAACCATTCATGAGCAAGATACCCAAGACTTGCGTACTCCATCTAATGGAAGTCTTGTCGACCTACTTGAGCATTCACCCCATTTCATGGCCTTCCTTCAAAAGAAATAAACTTCTCCTCCTATCCATGATCTGCAAACATCCACTTGTCATGATGAGACATATGCCTCCCAAGTACACATAGAAGATCAAACCAATTGCTTGGATCTAGTTGCACATAATCAAGATCCTAATGATCCTTCCACATCCACTATCAACCCCATTTCAAATCCACCAACATGTCCATTTGGTCTTACCACCTTCATCCATGAATGTTCCTCCTTAAGAAAGTAGAAACCATTATCCACCACTTCACCTTCTCCATCCAATAATTAACTCAAGTCTTGTGTCCAAACTACACCTAGTCTCATAGTCCACCGCATACTCCAAAACATGAACTACAAAGGTAAAGGCTTAGGCCTACATGAACAAGGTATTTTGGAACCAATCCATGTCAAAGTCCCTCCAAGCTCATATGGCCTTGGATATACACCCCAAGGTAAACAATATAAAGATGATGGTAATTCCCCCATTCCTCCTAAGTCCACCACTTTCTATCATAAAACCTATCATACACTCAAAAGATATGTTGCCATTCCACCTCCATTATCCTACAAATGTCAAAAGCATGTGACCATACACCTTCCACCATCCAATTTACCCCCACTTCTTCTAACTCCTAATATCTCTCCATCTACTTTACCACCACTTCTCCCAATGCCAAATCCATCCATTTACACACTCCCTCAAATTTCTAATCATGATAAAAAAAAGGCACACATTGTCTAAACATAAAGCTTCCACCCATCCCATGGGATTCAAAAAATAAAAAGTTGGATGCCTCTACCCATAAAGCCAAAAATACTAAGGATCCTCATGCCTTAGGGCACAAATATAGAAAATCAAAGCAAAGTATATCCAAAAGGCTATCCAAGCCCATACCTCCAAAACAAAAGTCTAAAAGTAAAATGGTTTGGGTACCTAAGCAAAACAAAGTCAAGGCAAATGAAGCATCCACATCTCAAAAATCCCAATCATCCTCTTCCATTCAAAAATCCCATTCCATTCCAAAATATGAAATTCCTCCATTCCATGAGTCAAGCAAAAATCATAAAAATATTAAGTCTATGTGTGTCCCTAAACTCCTACATCACCCATCTCCTAAGCAAACATCTCCATTGCTTCCTACACCACCATCCACTCAAAAGCTTCCATGTTTAACATGGTGTGTGCAATTGTTGGTCATGATCCCATTACATTCTGCAACATTCACACATACCTCCATCTCCCCATCATTCAACTAATATCCTACATATCTCCCCCATCACTTTCCTATGGTCCATGCTTTTGCATAAACCTTTCATCCATCCTTGCATGAACCCTACATAATCCACTATCTCTCCATCCATAATCCACATCATAATCCATTATCATTCCTTCCATAATCCACTATGTACCTACTCCATCTCACTTTCAAGCAATCCCTTACCAACATCGTTCAGCATAATGACATTTGACATGGTCCATGCGATGACATCCACATCTAATGGGACTATCACTTTTCATGGAACTAGACACTTGAGCCCCTCCTATCCATATTCCCCTTCTATCAAAAAGTCAAAAAGTCAAAAAATAAAAAAAACAAATCAAAATAGTAAAGAGAAATTCCTTCGTCCAACAATGAAAACCACCCTTGGTGGTGCCTTGGATGAGTACCATGATGAAAACATGGCAAACAGGTGTCATGTGTAGGTTGATCTTCTATGTCACTTACACTTGGGGCACATTGTCTCATCCAACCTATCATTTCTATCCTATCATACTATTTACATACCATATCTTATCTTGCCTTACCATCTTACCATCCTTGGCCATCATACCCATATACTTATCATACTGAGTCCATTCATCCTCTCTTCCTCCTTTTGATCTTGATAAAGATTGGGAGCACAATGTTGACAAATGCTTTGGATATCTTTTGATATACCGCATCTTTCCAAACAAGCCTATCATTATCCTATTGTCATAAGCTTTGTCATGAAAAATCCTAACTATTGCACCTAGAATGGGGTATGTTATTCCTATGCAACATAGCCTTTGGAGATCACATCCTTGTTCTCTTACTCGAACATCTATTCCATCCCTTATCGCCCATTCTTTTATCCATTCATCCCACCTATCTCGTTGCGCCTATACTTGGTTTTCCCTTGTCATTGGTATCTAGCACAAAGGCTATCAAAATTGTCATCCAATTCCATTCCTCAAAACATGTCAAAATCCAAAAAAATCAAAATATTGTCAAAAATTCAAAAAAATCAAAACATTTCAAAATCCAAAAAAAACAATTTTTTTTCAAAAATCCAAACATTCAAAAATTCAAAAAAATCAAATATCCAACAAAAATCCAAGCAATAAAATCAATTCATCCAATCAACTCACATTCTTTCAATCAATCAATCCAATTCATCATCCAATCCTATCATCAATTAATCCATCCAAATCTATCAAAATTCATCAAACCATTCCAATCAAATCACTTCTTCAAATCAATCTCCTCATTTCAATCATTCAATCAAATCAAATCAATCCAAGCCATGATCTAAATGAAAGTCAATCCCTAATCCATACTAATCTAGTCAAACCAATTGACACACATCATCCAATCACATCCTTGGTTTTGTTCCAATCTTGTTGTCAACCAAATCAATCAATCAATCGATCATCATCATAATCAATGGGATATATCATTCCCGCATCCTTGTGTTGATCTAGGGATATATCTTTCCCCGCAATGACAACACTAAATCAATCAATCAAATCAATCAATCATCAATCAAATCCTGGTGTTGCTCGCATGGCCAACAACACTAGTGTCAATCAATCAATCAATCAATCATATCAATTGTCTTATACAGGATGTTGCATTGTCGAAACTAGACTAGGCATCTTATATGGCATGTTTCATATCTAAAACCAGACACTATCAATCAAATCAATCAATCAATCACTTAATCATTGGTTTACAACTTGACAAGGGCAATACCTTGTTTGTTTTTGAATAATTTATGCATGCTTTCTTGCTTGCTTGTGTGTGTTATTATTTTATCTTGCATTTGTATCAAATCCGAATCATTCCAGGCTAATATTCATATCTTGTATCTAGACAAGGTTGTATTACACTGGGGCACGAGACATGTCGTCACCTTGGTCCTTATACCTTGGTGCATAATGTCTAGTGCTATATCAAACATCATGGTTTCTTACCATCATCACAGCATAACGCATCCTTCCCTTTCTTCTATCCATTCCCTTATCTTTCTCTTTGACCAATCCATTTCATTTTGAGAGCCTACCCATGTTTATCCAACCTGGCTATCCTCTTGAGGGGGCATCATCATCATCCATTTTCCTCTATCCATACCTTAGCTTCTTTGAAATGATGTTACTCGACATAAATCTCATAATCTCAAACATCATATCAAAGAGGGGCAAAATGTAGACACCTAAATTTGACCATATCTTATGACATTACATTTCGACATATTTTCTTCTAAGTCCCCTTCATGACCCCTTCCATCACTCTCATTAGTTAAATAAATTATATTTATTTAACTAATTCCTCTCATCCATTTATCCTTCTCTTTCATCAAATTAAATAAATCATATTTATTTAATTCCATTTGTCCTCCATTTGCACCAAATTAAATAAATCTTATTTAGTTAAGCTCATTTTTCCTCCATCATCCAATTTAAATAAATTAAGTATCTATTTAAATGCCACTTGTATCTCATGATTTAAATAATTTTATTATTTAAATTACTTATTACCACTCACATCCCTATTCTTAGCCTCATTCATTGTACATCATAAGCACTTCTTCTCCAAAATAAATAAAAAATCCCATTCATTCCCATTATTCTCCTAATTTTAGCCTCCTATCATACCCCTTTATTGTGCATCACAAGTACTAGGTTTGACTCTCAATCCTAGTCATCCATCTCATCCCTCACCCTTCTAATCCTAGCCATTCATTTGATTCCCTCTCCTTATATAAATCAAACTTCATTTTTCATTCCAAACCCTCACTCACTCACTCACACAAGTCATTTTCACGCTATGCTTGAGCTCTGTTATGCTGCAACAGTGAGCAATCAACAATCCTTAGACATCCTGCATTCTTATGCGAGATCAAGAAGAGCCATGGAGATAAATCAAACCTAGCTTGAAGATCAGTTTGCTTTATGTTTTTGTTTTCATTTTAATTCTAGTTTGTGCTTTATGGTGCTTGTTAGGGTTTAGTTTTGTTTGTTTGTTTTTGACACTAAATCTGATTTTCCATAGCTACAATATGCAAACAACTAAGTGAACACTAATTCATCTATATCCTAGATTAAAACAAAATAAATACAAACATGAATTTCAATGTGACAAGAAATAGTATATATCATTTTCAAATGCAATGTATACATCCACAATTGTAATTTGTAGTTGCTTTATAATTTTTTTGTCATGATAGCTTCTATGCTTGTTCTTTGGAATTAATTTTGCTCTACAATTGGTGTTTCCTTTTAATACACGTGGGAATTCCATGCACATTGTGGTTGGTAGTGTAAGAGAAAAGTTGTAGCTCATTAGCAATAGCTTTGTTTGTGGTATATGTCTCTTACAAACAAAAAATATTGAGTTGTATTAAATCATAGTCATGCAAAATATCTTCTATGTATACTTCCAAGCTACAAATATTGAGAGACACTATTAAAACAAAAGAATATAAGTCTCTAGAGTGATATTTGCTTTCTAAGTTACAGTATTGTTCAAAGAAATTGAGGCACTTCAAGTAGTCATATCAACTATCTCTAAAGTGGCTTGCTATAAAATATATTAAAGAAGGGTGTATTGGTTATTAATAGGAAAACTGGACCATTGATAGTAAGTTAGAAATTTGTTGGTGATGAAATGATATCCTCAAGCTTGGATTTATGGAGATGGAAAGCTTAAATCTAATCAAAATGATGGGTTAAATCTTGAATGATTGGAAAGAATAAAGCCCTATTCTCTAGGTTTGCTTAAGAAGAAGAAAGCTTGATTCTAAATAATAGAGGCGGGCTAACCAAAACTTGGTCTGATTTGGAGCTAGACCCTAAAGTAGACAAGAGAAGAACAACCTACTCGGAGAAGAAGCTGGATGGCTCTGAATTTATGTAGATGAAAATTTTCATTACATTATTGCCTTTCATGGATATGGTAGTCATATCATAATCATGAGAAACTTCTACCATATCAAAAGTTCCCAGCCATTGACATTGCTTGGACTTGGAGTCCCTAATTTTTGTAACATAGTGACCCCATTGGCATCTCCTAACACCTCCATATGTCCTTGCCTTTGTACAGTGTTTGAACTTCTTAGAACTCAAGTGCAAGTCTTGCTTCCTCCATTCTTTTTCTTGGACTCTTGATAGTTCAATTGCTTGAGCAATTTCTTCATTGGCTCTTTGTCATTTTTGGAGCTAGAACCCAAAACAAACAAGGGAACAATAGGCTTCTTGGAGAAGAAGCTAAGTGGTTTTGAATTGATGTAGAGGAAATTTGTCATTGCCCTATTGTCTCTCATGGATTTGGTGGCCATATCATAAGCATAAGCAACCTCTTCTACTATATCAAAGGTTCCAAGCCATCGACATTGCTTCAACTTGGGGTCCTTGATTTTTGAAGCATAAAAACCCCATGTGTGTTTCCTAACACCTATACATCTCCTTACCTTTGTAAAGTGTTTGAACTTGTTAGGGCTTAGGCTTAGGTGTTGACTTCCTTTGTTCTTTTTCTTGGACTCGTGAGATTTTTTTTTCTTTAGCAATTTCTCCATTGACTCTTTCACTTTTCTAGTTCAAAATTATAACTTCATTAGGACATTTCCCCTCCTAAGACTAGCAAAGTTTAAATTCTCCTATATTTGTCATTACAAATTTCTAATTTACATTCCACAAAAAAAATTAGAGTTGATTGTGGCCTAGTTACAACCAACAATTTCAAGTATTTGTAAGTGTTTGCAAGCTACTCGAAGAAATTATGATGTCACCACAAAATTGAAATTTACTACAATGAAACAACACATGGTTTTAGACTATTGGTATGTTGTAAGCAAAAGCAAATCATTAATGTTGGGATAAAGTGCCATTAACCTTGTAAATCCCAATATTGTATTTATTCCATTATTATTTTTAATTTGTAATTACCCATAAGGGATGTACAAGTTTCACCGGCAGTGGTAAAAATTATTTACTGTCCACGGTAATTACGGAGTTACTGCATGGTAAGTCCCGGAGTTACTGGCAGTAGTTACGGGATGTCATTTACTATGGTAAATGGTAATTGGTCAAAGTGGGGTGCACATGTGGATAAATAATCTATTTTAGTGTTATGACGCACGTCATAGATGATGTAAAAAGGTGTAAGAGATTCTATGACAACTGTAAGTTGTCATAAGAATCTATGACACTAATTATAGCATATGACGCATCATAAGATGCCGTAAGTGGCTATTTTTGGCCCCAAGTTGTTCAAGCTTGCATGGGAACATTCTTCCAAGTGTAGGATGCATGTATGACAGCATTTATGACCCTATAAGAGCCTATTCTTAGACATGGACGCCCAAGGTTGTGTTATTAACTCTTGACAAGTGTTATGGGCTTGTAAGAAGTCATTTAATGTCTTGAGGTTGTGTAAATTCTATTAAAACCATAGCATAGTAGATGAGATGCATATAACAGTTTACAGGTACCCAGGTTCTGTCGGAGTGAAGGTTGGAGGACAGAGGAAGTGAATGTATTTGTAATCTCCTTTTGTGAAGATAATACAACTTGGCCTCTTTTCTTGGTGGAGTTTTTTACCCGCAAGGGTTTTCTCCACATTAAACACTTGTGTTATGTGCTTCATTATGCTTTTGGTATATTTTTGTATTGTGGGTTTATGTTTTGTTACAATCTCCATTAATAACACACAGTTAAAGTTTGCTGAAATTTATCTCAAATCAGATTTCCATTGAAGTAGTGTTGCTTTCATTTCTAACATTTGGTATCAGAGCCCGGCCAGCTTTGACTCTTGGGTGGTAGTGTGGAAGCTATAGCTGCAGTAAGAGATTTGGTTGCATTTGTTTTGCAGATCTTATGTTGTTATTATGGTTGCATCCACTGTTGCATCAACCTCTCGTTTGGACATTGAGAAGTTCAACGGAACGGGGTATGAGTTGTGGAAGTTGAAAATGGAAGATTTGTTGGAAGAAAGAAACCAATGGTTGGCTATCCAAAAAGAGAAGAAACCTGATGATGTCTCTCAAGATGAGTGGGATAGACTGGATAAGAAGGCATGGGGAACCATCCGATTATGTCTTTCAGACTCTGTCCTGTTGAATGTCGCAAAGGAAAAGACTGCATACAAATTGTGGAAATGGTTGGGTAAGATATATCAAGCCAAGAGTATGGTAAATAAACTTTATTTAAAAAGAAAATTGTTTTCCATGAAAATGAAAGAGGGTGAGTCAGTTGCAGAGCATTTAAATTCTTTTAATTTATTAGTGAGTCAGCTTGATTCAGTAGATGTTGAGGTTAGTGAGGAAGATAAATGTATCTTACTTCTATGTTCTTTACCTGAATCTTGGGAGAATGTTATCCTTGCTATCATTTCTAACCTTGCGGATCTGAAGTTGGATGCTCTTGTTTCAGTGCTACTATCACAAGAATTGAGGAAGAAGAGTTCGGATAGTTCAGGGGATGCTCTCAGTATCAGGGGAAGGTCTAAGGAAAAGGGACCTAAAGGAGATTAGAAAGGGGCTAAAGACAAGTCCAAGGGCCGGTCTAAGACTCCTGGTAAAAAGAACAGAGTTAAGTGTTGGAACTGTGGTAAAAGGGAACATGTGAAGGAGTGTAAAAACCCCAAGAAACAGTGGGAGAGTGCTTCAGATAAGTCCTCGAATGTATGAAAAAGTTTTAATTATGCATGTAGTCTTGTTTCTAATGATCACTGGTTGGTTGACTCAGGATGCTCGTTTCATATGACCTCGCATAAGGAATGGCTCTCCACATATGAAGAATATGATGGAGGTAATATCTACATTGGTGACAACTCTACATATCTGACTGTCGGGAAAGGAAAGGTATTGTTGTGTTTCAGTGATGGGAGGATTAAAACCCTCCCTAGTGTTTTGCATGTTCCTAGATTAGCTAGAAATCTGATTTTAGTTTCGAAGTTGAATGATCTGGGAATGCATGTGACATTTGACAAGCATGGCTGCAGATTGGTGAGAGGGAACTTGGTGGTAGCGAAAGGGAAGAGATTTGGGAACTTGTTTAAGCTTGAAGCCACTACAATTTGTAATGCCTCTAATGTATCTGAGGCCACTACTGAAAATACATGTATGTTGTGGCACCGTATATTGGGCCGCACAAGCAATAATGTATTAAAAACTATTAAGAATAAAAATTTGTTGGATGGTTTCTCCTATTCTGATGAGCACTTTGATTTCTATGAGCATTGTGTGTTTGGTAAATAAAACAGAAAATCATTTCCTTCAAGAAGCAATAGAGGAAAAGAGAAGTTAAAAAATATTCGTTTGAATGTGTTTGGCCCTATGGATAATGAATCTATCAGAAAATCTCGTTATTTTGTAACCTTCATTGATGATGTATCCAGATTTACATGGATTTATTTTATGAAGCATAAATTTGAAGTTTTCACTAAGTTTAAGGAATTCAAATTCTTAGTAGAGAACTGTTGATGATTGTTTTTGCACATTCATAACGAAAGTTAAAATTCACAAAATGAACCTAACTGTCTTAAAAGATATGAAGAAATCAATGAAGATTACTTAATCCCAAGTTTCTGTATGGTCAGGTCTTGACCTGTTGGACAATTCATTAGGTTGATGTGAAGCTGTAATATGTAAGGGGCCTTACGTGATTTAAGGTTTTTGATGATTTACTGGACTCAAACTATGCAAAATATCACAAATATCAACATTTTCTTCATTCCTTTTACACATATGTGTTATTGTATCACAAAGCTTTATATGATTTATATTAACACAAGCTTTTCTTTTCAAATATTATGAAAACTGTCAAATATCAACTCAGTTGTTCATGTTTTCTTCAAATATCAGACAATCTCCTTTAAATTTTTGCGTTTAAGCTAAGTATTTCAAATGGTTTGGGAAAAGTTAGAGAAAACTAAATTAAACTTTATTCTACTACAGGATCTAAATGCTCTGTTATGCACGTTGTAAATAGTACAGTAAACTTGATTAAATCCAAAGACTAAACCTTTGAATGTAAGCCCTGAGTATTTTCATGAACATACATTAAAGATTGCAAGCTTTAAGAGATATTATTTCAAATACACAGAAGAGCCAGAAGACACTCTGAATATAGACACAGAATTCTAGATTCATTTGTATTCAAAACACACAGTCATATATGATTTACAATGTATGAATGACTCTTAGCTTCATTAATCAACTTCATAAAAACTTACAACGCTTTACAGATACAGTGAGGAAGCTAGATGTTCCATGCATTCCTTATTGTAGACACAGGCGACCTCCTTCTACTCTAGACTAAAATGCTCTTAAAACTGTTATTTACAACTTCCAACTCTGTTCTACAAATTTCTGTCTGAATCCCTATGTAAATCATTATAGAGTAAAGGGGCTCAATATATAGATTTGATTATCCCCAATACAGTTCCAAAACCCTAGTTAATCAACGGTCCACACTTAAGTGCAGCATCAATCGGTGGAAAACAAATCTTGCCAAAAATCTATGAGAAGCATACTCCATACTGAGCGTAAAGATGCCCTTTTGGAAACACTAACACCTCAAAATATCTTTTGTTGCTCTTTTAATAATGTTTCTTTCCATCTGTATTTTTCTCCTTATTGAAAGCCCTTTACTCCTTTCGCTTCCTCTGTGATCCACCGCCACTCTGTGATGTCATCGCCATTAATGCTCTGCCTTTATATCTACCTGCATACCTATGAAACAGACATAAAAAATAGATTTAGAATTCATATTGTTGTTGTCAATTTATACCTTGTCAGAATGTTCGATGGGCATTAATTACAGTAATTAATGCGCTTATCAGCTCGGTCTTCAGTTGCAATGTTGGCACTTTTAAACCTTTTGTATATCCCATTGTGTATACCTTCATCAGTATAACTCACGCAGTCGGGTCGATCAATAAATTTCACACCGATCACATATTTATGACCGATGTAACCTTATTGTTTTGCAGTATCTTCTCCATCGGCGTAACTTTCTTCAGTCGGGTTAATCCAATGAACTTCCGTCAATCATATACTTTTGGCCGATACAACCTATTTGGTTTTTTATATCTCTGTCATCGGCGTAACTCTCTTCAATCGGAGCGGTCCAAAAGCTTCCCGTCGATCGCATATGTCTGTCTGATGCAACTTTATCGGCTAGTATATCTTTCTCATCAACGAGACCTACTTTAGTCGACAAACTTTCCACCAATGGCATATGTTTGGCTGATGCATCCTTTATCATTTTGTATTTCTTTGTTCATCAGTGTAACTTTCTTCAGTTGAGGTGATCCACAAACTTTCCACCGATCACTCCACTCTGGCCGATACAACCTATTTATCGCTTTGCATATCTTTTGTATATTAGAAACATACAAAGTCTCTTGTATCACCTTTCGGACTTCAATTTTGATAAACCACAGCCTATTCACCTTTCAGCTCCACCACATGTGTATACCATGAAATGCATCCAACGATATACATTAAGTTCCGATGCATCTTTTATTTCAGATTTTAATCCTTTTTGAATTCTGCCTTGTATATACCACAATGTATGTATACCAAAATATACATACAATGCGCGAAACATACAAGGACTTAATATTATTTCCTAATCATTTTGGTTCCGTCCATTGTATGTAGCCTTGTATGTCACCCTTTGTATGTTTCGCAACATACAACAACTTTTCGTTATTTCATAGTTATTTCGGTTCCGTCCATTGTATAAAGTCTTTGTATATTTTGCTTTTTTGTCCCGAAACATACATATACAAAGTGCAAAGTATGCAATAATAAAACCAACTTTAATACTTCCTTCGGTTCTGCACTATGTATATAGCCTTGTATGTTTCACTTTGTATGTTTTCAATTCACTCGAACATACAAACATTTTATACATTCGACGAAATCAAATGATTTATGCATTCAAACTTTGAAACCCGTCGGGTCCGACTTGCATGTAAGGATAAAGTGTTTAAGAAATGCATACAAGTATAAAAATTATACAAACAACTTTGTATATGCAAACCACCTTGTATATGCAACCCGATATACAAGACCTTGTATATACAAAGTACAAACCCTCCCATTGTACATTTTACCAAAACACTCATAACTTGCAAAATACAGGAAATTTTCACATGGTTCAAAAAGCAACCCTCACTCATTTTTGACAAGGAATTCACCCATATTTAGCTTAGGTACTCAATGCAATTTTTTTCTTTGTTTCAACAAGGTTTGTAACTTTCACTCTCTTTTCCCTTTTACCACCCAACAAACCCATACACAAAAAGCCAAAAGCAAAGCCACAGCAGGGGTCCTCATTTTGCTAAGGAGTAAAATGGGGCGTGTTGTGAGCATCATAACAACTAGCAACCAAACAAAACAATTAAATTCAAAGCATTAAAGAAAACTAAAATGAAATAAATTCATAACTTCCAACTATCTTTTCTGTAAATCATTATCTAACTTGACACCTAGTGTATTCAATAAGGTGCATGAATTTGCACATTCAGTTTAAGTGGGTGCACGTGATTAATTATCCTCATCTTGAAAATCAGTTGAACAAACTAGTGACTGATATTAGCCTACATAGTTGATGTCATTCCCTCATAGCCAACCGGATAGAGCCTTGCTGCCAGCAGGCGTCCATAGCCCTGACAAGGTTATCATTACAATTCTCCTAAGTAGAGCCCCACTGCCAGCAAGCATCTATAGCCCCGGTAGAGTTACTTAGATGGCTTAACCTAGATTTTCAGTAAAATCCACTTTATTATTTTATTTTATATTTTGTATTTGATAGAGATTTCATAAGATATTGCAGTTGTAACTTCATGATGCAAGGAATGATCAGTTGTAAATTAAGCTGAGAATTGTAATGGTAGCAAGGGTGACCTCTGATTTTTCACCTAATATCTACACTGGTATGTTCAACAAACCCAAGGATTTTAGGTGTGTCATTGTGACAAACTTCCCTTGAATACTCAACCCACAGTTATTGAATACAAAATTTCATAAGTCAAATAACTTTCTACATTCATGATAGTCACAACAAGTAATGCATAAATTTCAAATAATTAACCTGAATGTTCTGAATTTTCTATTGTTTTCAGTGGTTGTCAGTTTGCTCCTGCATATTGCAAAGCAAAATAAAGACCCCAGCACATAGGAAAATAGAAAAGCAAACAAAACAAATGGACTGTACAAACAACAAACAAAACAAAGCAACAAACAAAACAAAAAAAAACAAAAAACAACCCAAAACTATACATTATTTACATTATGATACACATAAACTAACTGCCCTCTCCTCAAGCTTGAAAGTAATGTTTCAAATGTTGGCCATTAACTGGTAATGACACATCCTCCCCAGTCAAGGTCTTGAGCCTGAAAGTATTGTCTCCAATTATTTATGCGACCTGTAATGGACCTAACCATAATTTGTCAAATTTTCAATAATTTTCTTTCTTTTCATGTCCTTTATCCCAGCACATAACTAAGTCTAATATTCTAAATGTTTTGACTCTTTCTCTTTTATCAAACCATCTCTTGACTACTGCTTGATGTTTGGCAAATTTCTCAATGGCTTAATCTCTTTTCTCATCTAATTGTAACTTTGTAGCATTCTAGCCTCTCTATGATCATCAAAGCCTAAGTATTCATTAGCAAACTTCCAAATTGGTATTCTTAAATTCACTGGAAGTATGGGATCAGTCCCATAAACTAAGTGATAAGATGCATTGCCTAAGGCTGACTTAACCTTAGTCCTATCTACCCACATCGCATATTTCAACAATGTGTTCCACTCTCTGGGATTCTTTTTAGTTAGCTTCTTGATTATATCCAATAAAATTTTCATTGTAGACTCAACTAACCCATTCCCTAAGGATAATAATTTGAAGAAAACTTTAAAACTATCCCATACTCAAATGCCCATTTTGAAAATTTTAGAGAAGAAAAAGCAGGGCCATTATCACTTAATAGCGAATATGGAGTTCCAAACCTGGTTATGATGTTTTCTTCAAGGAACTTGATAACTACCTCAGTAGTAGAGAACTTGCAACATGTGGCTTCAATCCACCTTGTACAGTAGTTAGTTACTATCAGTATAAACTTATGTCCTGCAGATGATGGAGGATTTATGACCCCAATGAAATCTAAGCCCCATTGTGCAAATGGTCTAGACTCAATCACTGGATGTAATGGATTAGCCTGATTCTTTCCTTTATATGTTGTAGTTTGACAGGTGTGACAACTTCTAATGTGACTCTCTGTATCTTTAAACATTATAGGCCAATAGTATCCTGCTCTCAATATCTTATGTGTTGTAGCTAAATGAGAACCATGAGCAGTTCCATATTTGTTGTGCAATTCTGACAACACCTTATCTGCTTCAACTCTATTTAAACATCTTAAATATATTCCTTCATGGTTCTTCTTGAATAGAAGACCTCCTTGTACCATGTACTTCTGTGCTTTAATATTTAAAGCTCTCCTCTGAGAAGATTTCATTTTATTTGGATATTTGCTTGATATTAGAAAAGTGTTCAAATCATCATACCACCTTGAGGCATCACTAGAATTCAACACATACTGTTGTTTCACCAAATTTGGATCTGTGTTTGCTATGGTCTGAACTAATGCTTGCCCTCTGACCAACTTCATTGGGATAATTTCCGTATCAAACTCTTGCAATGTTGTAATCCATTTAGCTCTTTTTTGTCCAAGCTCATTCTGCATCAGCAACATCTTCACGGCTGCATCTGGTACTATGGCTTTAACCTGACTACGTAAGATATAATATCTAAACTTTTTCACTGCTCTTACTAATGCAAATGCCTGTCTTTCTGTATCAAGATATTTCAGCTATGCATCCTTCAAAGGTGCACTCATGAAGGCTATGGGTTTTTCCTCATTGTCTTCTCCCTTTTGTGTCAAAGCAGCTGCAACTGAATGTGAAGATGTAAAAGAATAAATGTAAAATGGCTTTGTATAATCTAGACTTATCAACACAGGAGCATCAGAAATGGCCTCCTTGATATCTTCAAATGCATCTTTAGCTACTGGTGTCCATTCTATCTTTGCATATTTCTTCAGCATGGCGTTCAATGGTTGCACAATTTTTGCAAACCCTATAATAAACTTCCTGACAAAATTAATCTTACCAAAAAATGACTTTAGTTCTTTTTTACTGTTTGGTAATTGCAATTTCTTTATTCCTTCTATTCTATCAGGATCAATAGACATCCCATTTTCAGAAATAACATGCCCTAACAACTTTCCTTCAGTACCCCAAATGAACATTTCTTAGGGTTGAGAGAAATTATGTACCTTTCACATCATTTGAGTACTCTTCTCAGATCCTCAGCATGAGTGGATGCATCTTTAGAATAAACAGTTAAATCATCCATATAAATTACAATGCACCATGGAATGCAATGTCCATGGCTAGCTGAAAAGTAGCGCCTGCATTGATTAGACCAAAAGGCATTCTTCTGTATGCATAATTTCCCCATTTACAAGTAAAAATGGTATTTAATCTATCCTCTTAATCTATTAAGACCTGGTTATATCTTGAGAATACATCCAAGAAAGACATCATTTTAGCCCCATTCACTACTTGCAACACTTCATCTATTGGAGGCAGGGGATAATTATCTTTTTTAGATGTCTTGTTCAAGTTTCTAAAATCTACACATAGCCTAATGTCTCCACTTTTCTTTCTCACAGGTACTAAATTAGCTACCCAGGTTGAATGTCTGACTGGGAAAATTATTCTAGCAGATAGCAATTTTTTCACTTCTTCAAAGATTAAACGCTCTAAAATGGCATTTACAGGCCTTTGTTTCTGCCTAAATGGTTTAACATATGGTTTCAAAGGTATTACATGAGTTATGATGGATGTATCATATGTTTTCAAATCTTCATACGTCCATGCTATGACATGTTTGTACTCTTTTAGAACATCCAGAATTTCTTTTCTCAACTCTTCAAAGCAAGCCTTTCCAATAAGTACATTTTGTGGACTCTGCTTTGTTCCAAGGTTATATGGATCACACTCACCTCGCTCAGTTTTGGGCAAATCTTTTTGTTTTACTACCCCATCAAAGTCAAAAATCTGTTCTAACTCAATCACCCCCTTAGGTAAGAAATTGCTTTTCAGGTTGATTATGTCTTCTTCATCCCAAGATACATCAGGCCTTTCCTACTCATCAATAATTTGAGCTGCAAAGACCTCATTACAAGTTAGAAAATCTACAATTTGTTGATCCCCTTCAAATACCTAAAAATGAGTAACATTATCTGGTATGCTAGGAACATTTACTAACTCAACAACAAATCTTTTTCAACCTGACAGTGTTAAGGGTTCTAAAGTGCTAGCAGCAACTACTAATGCATCTGGTCTATGGTTCAATTCTTTAGGGATATGCTCTATGTTGAAAGCATCAAATGAATCGATCAAATCCCACACCCTATGTCTGTAACAAACCATCCTTTTGTAGTTATATGCATACAATTTCCTTACTTTCCTGACCACTAACTCAGAATCTAAAAATACCCTGATCATTTTTACCTTTTTCTTGATAGCCAAAACAAGTCCATAAATTAAAGCTTCATATTCTGCAGTGTTGTTAGTACAAGAAAATTGTAACCTATATGCTGCCAAATATGACTTACCATGAGGATCTATAAGTTCCACACCTGCACCTGCACCCTGTTTAGACTTAGATCCATCACACTTTAATGTCCACATTCCATCTTTATTCTTTTGACCTTTAGTTTTGGCATGTTTTGTGTTTTCTATCACATGTGAGGTGCTATCTTGTTCATTCATAGGCAACTCATTATGGCTTACTTGTACATTTATCCTTTCAGTTTGTAAGTCAGAAGGGCAAACACTTTTATCTTTTGTTTCCCTTTCTAAATCTGGGATCAACACATCAATGTTATTCTGAAAGTATTTCTCTGGTTGATTAGGATTAACCTTTCCTTTTTACATTCCTACTCCCTTTGTGCATTTGATGTATTGATATTCAATAATGTCTCTGCACATTCCACAATTTTCTTCAGAATGTGGCTTATTATGGACTCTACACATGTTTTTATACAATTTGCATTGGACTGGAATATTTTGTTCCGTGCATTTTTCTATTTCTTGTCTAATGATCTGTCCAAAACTGCTTATTGCATTATTTTCATCAAACTCAATGAACAATACTATTTCCTTACTGACATGTTTTTCTCTAAAATTTAACATCAGGATTTCTTCAATTTGTACTCCCTTGTTAGTTATTCTATAAACACTAGGTTCAACAGAAGCATACAATATCTCATTAGTCCTATTGTATTCTGTAATCATGTGTTTCATCTTGGGTTCTGCTTCTATCCTGATCTGATTTGGAACACCTCTCCAAGGTAACCACATATGTGAAAAATCAGTGGCCATATATCCATTCAATGTTTTAGACTAGTCTCTACTCAACAACATCCCATAATTCATAGGTATATCTACTACCCAAATGTCAATAAACTGACTCACCCTAGGATCTGAGGCTAACTGCATCTGAATATGCATTAGTTCTCCTATCACATTGACCTCAATTTTGTCCAACTATGTAACAACTTTGGCAGATTTGGTGGGAGTCAGCCCTAAAGTTTTGCATATTCCCAAAGGCATTACATTGGCTGATGCACCAGAACCTACCATGCAATTATGTATGTTCTTTCCAAACATCCTAATGGTTAACAAGAAAGGAGGAGCTTCTTTCTTATCTGCATACATTACCACATTAGTGTTGGAAGGCTGCTCAATTTTCTTACCCTTTTCTTTGGGTTGTGAATCTCTACTAGGAACACTCACATCAGCAGAAACCTCACCTCTCACAGATGTATCCAAAGATTCTATGAAAGCATTTCTAACCCCTGGACTTTTCAATAATTCACACAAAGGTATACTGACCTTAATTTTTTTATCTCTTCAGATAAATAACTCATCAAGCTTATTGTTTCTACTGTCTCTATTTTAACTGTTTGGACCTTTTGTACTACTGTTCCATTATTTGCATGATGATTAGCCTTCAGTATAGCAGGATTATTAGTAGCACTCTGATCTGGGGGAGTATTGAAATTGTTAGGAGGAGTGGAAGTAGTGAAAGGACCTCCTGCCCTAGTGTTATTTCTCAAATTGTAGGTGTGGCTTTTGTTTGACTGTTGAAAAGCTTGTACCTCTTCTGTTTCATATAACACCTCATTTTTAGTTTCAAAGGGAAACTAAAATGCATTTAGTAAAAGGTTGATTCAGGATATAGGTTCTCACAAAAATAAGGTTCATCCTCTAACAATTGATCATCTTCTTCTCTAGTTGCAAAGGTGAAAGTCTCTAAGACTAAAGCAGTCTCATATCCTAAGGGCACTACTTCATTACCTTTGGGAATGAGAAACTCAGAAGTGGGAGCCTGTACATCTACATTAAAAATACTAGCTACTAAATGGAATTGAGGACAATCTAGTTCAGCATGGGTACTGGTATTATGAAATCTGCACCAATTCTTCAATGTTGTATTAGCCATTTGAATTCTAGTTGTTTGTTTTATATCCTGATTGTCTAAATTCTCAAATGGAGAAGCTAGAGTGCCATTATTTGGCCCTGTGTTCCATGTCTTAGGTGGCCTTGGCTGATTTTGATTCCTATTGTTGTTACCCTAGGGTATATTATCTACCACAGGTCCTCTATTTTGCATTGGTTGTCCTAGATTATGATTTTGATTCTAATTGTAATTCTGATTTTAATATGAACTTTGACCCTGGTTGTAATTTTGATTATGATTCTGGTTATGCTTTGGGTTGTAGTTCTAACTATAGCTTTGGTTATGGTTTTGATTGTATCCTTGATTGTTTCTACCATAGAAATTTTCATTTCTCAGTTGTGTCACTTCAATAGTCAATCTTTTCAAGTGTGCAATAATTTCTTTGATTTCTTCTCTTTCCTCTTGTGCCTTTGCCACAAATGTATCCTGAGGAGGTTGGAAGAAAGATTGACCATTACTCTGATTATTATTGGCAGTGTTACCAGTGTAAGAGGCTATGGCTTGGATTGGGGCAGGATTATACACAGGTGTGTATGTAGGAACTGGATTCAATAATGGAGTATTATGTGTAGGGACTCCATTCCAAGGTTGTGTTTGATTTTGTATCCCAAGATTTCCTCCATTAGGAAATGGATTATAAGTTGTTTGCCTCATCTCCTAGTTTACTGAGGCTTCCTCCTTATAAGCTTTGGATATTGTATCTATGTTAGGCTTTCTTTTGACAAACATAGTAGTTAATGGATCTAAGGCAACATAATACATGGCTAACAATGTATCTGCATTTACTGTGTAAGGAGCTACTATCCTAGAATAAGCCTTTTGAAATCTATCATTAAAATTATCAATCAGCTTTCCTTCACCTCTCTTAATTGTATCCAATTTGTGATATAAAGTGGAAGGATCTATTGGACCTCTAAATCTAGACAAAAATGTTTCTACCATAAGTGCCCAAGAAGAAATGTAACCGTTGGGCAAGTTAACATACCAATTAGAAGCCTGCTCATTGAAGGTGTAAGGAAACAACCTACACACAACATCCTCATAAGCTAACCTGGCCCTAAAGCATGCTTCCTCAAATATCCTAATGTGATCTTCTGGATCCTAATGCAACTGGTATTTAGGACATATCTTTTCAGGATTCTTTGGCATCTCATGATAATCAGTGAAATGTATGGGATAGTTGACATTAAAATAAGCCATTGCAGGTACTTGAGCTTGACCTGAACCTATAGGAATACCTAGATTTCTAGGTGGAATAGGATTCCTAGGAGGACTAGAACCTCTAGGAGTACCTGAACCAAGATTCAAAGTTCTAAATGAAGAACTATCAGGACTCACAATGTTATGGATACTAAAAGGTGATCCAGGAGGTGTTTCAGATGAACCTCCTGCGTGTGATATTTTGGGATTCCAAATGAAAGGACTCTTACTTTGCCTTTTATCAGGTAATTGCACAAATATATCCTCTGAACTGGATCTAGACCTAGTCACTATGTTACTATTATGAGCCATCTTTACTTAGAACAAACCCTAACTTGAATCAGGCCCTCCTTCTAGCACCAAAAATTGTTGATGATTATTTTTACATATTCATAACAAAAGTTAAAATTCACAAAATGAACCTAATTGTCTTGAAAGATATGAAGAAATCAATGAAGATTATTTAATCCCAAGTTTCTGTATGGTCAGGTCTTGACCTGTTGGACAATTTAGTAGGTTGATGTGAAGCTGTAATATGCAAGGGGCCTTATGTGATTTAAGGTTTTTGATGATTTACTGGACTCAAACTATGCAAAATATCACAAATATCAACATTTTCGTCATTCCTTTTGCACAGATTTGTTACTGTATCACAAAGCTTTATATGATTTATATTAACACAAGCTTTTCTTTTCAAATATTATGAAAACTATCAAATATCAACTCAGTTGTTCATATTTTCTTCAAATATCAGACAATCTCCTTTAAATTTCTACGTTTAAGCTAAGTATTTCAAATGGTTTGGGAAAAGTTAGAGAAAACTAAATTAAACTTCATTCTACTACAGGGTCTAAATGCTCTGTTAAGTACGTTGTAAATAGTACATCAAACTTGATTAAATCCACAGACTAAACCTTTGAATGTAAGCCCTGAGTATTTTCATGAACATACATTAAAGATTGCAAGCTTTAAGAGATATTATTTCAAATACACAAAAGAGCCAGAAGACACTCTGAATATAGATGCAGAATTCCAGATTCATTTGTATTCAAAACACACAGTCATATATGATTTACAATGTATGAATGACTCTTATCTTCATTAATCACCTTCATAAAAACTTACAACGCTTTACAGATACAATAAGAAAGCTAGATGTTCCACGCATTCCTTATTGTAGACATAGGCGACCTCCTTCTACTCTAGACTAAAATGCTCTTCTAAAACTATTAATTACAACTTCCAGCTCTGTTCTACAAATTTCTATCTGAATCCATGTGTAAATCATTACAGAGTAAAGGGGCTCAATATATAGATTTGACTATCCCCAATACAGTTCCAAAACCCTAGTTAATCAACGGTCCACACTCAGGTGCAGCATTAATCGGTGGAAAATAAATCCCGCCAAAAATCTCTAAGTATACTCCATACTAAGCGTAAAGATGCCCTTTTGGAAACCCTAACACCTCAAAATATCTTTTGTTGCTCTTTTAATAATGTTTCTTTCCATATGCATTTTCTCCTTATTGAAAGCCCTTTACTCCTTTCACTTCCTTTGTGATCCACCGCCACTCTGTGATGTCATCACGATTAACGCTCTGCCTTTATATCTACATGCATACCTGCGAAACATACATAAAAAATAGATTTAGATTTCATATTGTTGTTGTCAATTTATACATTGTCAGAATGTTCGATGGGCATTAATTACAGTAATTAATGCACTTATCGGCTCGGTCTTCAGTTGCAGTGTTGGCGCTTTTAAACCTTTTGTATATCCCGCTATGTATACCTTCATCGGTGTAACTCACGCAGTCGAGTCAATCAATAAATTTCACACCGATCACATATTTCTGACCGATGTAACCTTATTGTTTTGCAGTATCTTCTCCATCAGCGTAACTTTCTTCAGTCAGGTTAATCCAATGAACTTCTGCCGATCATATACTTTTGGACGATACAACCTATTTGGTTTGTTATATCTCTATCATCAGCATAACTCTCTTCAATCTGAGTGATCCAAAAGCTTCCCGCCGATCGCATATGTCTGTCTGATGCAACTTTATCGACTAGTATATCTTTCTCATCAGCGGGACCTACTTTAGTTGGGGCGATCCACAAACTCTCCACCAATGGCATATGTTTAGCCGATGCATCCTTTATCATTTTGTATTTCTCTATTCATCGGTGTAACTTTCTTCAGTCGGGGCGATCCACAAACTTTCCGCCAATCACCCCACTCTGGCTGATAGAACCTATTTATCACTTTGCATATCTTTTGTATATTAGAAACATACAAAGTCTCTTGTATCACCTTTTGGACTTCAATCATAGCCTATTCACCTTTCGGCTCCACCACATGTATATACCGTGAAATGCATCCAACAATATACATTAAGTTCTGATGCATCTTTTATTTCAGATTTTAATCCTTTTTGAATTCTGCCTTGTATATACCGCAATGTATGTATACCAAAATATACATACAATAAGCGAAACATACAAGGACTTAATTTTATTTCCTAATCATTTCGGTTTCGTCCATTTTATGTAGCCTTGTATGTCACCCTTTGTATGTTTTGCAACATACAACAACTTTTTGTTATTTCATAGTTATTTCGGTTCCGTCCATTGTATAAAGTCTTTGTATATTTTACTTTGTATGTCCCGAAACATACATATACAAAGTGCAAAGTATGCAATAATAAAACCAACTTTAACACTTCCTTCAGTTCCGCGCTATGTATATAGCCTTGTATGTTTCGCTTTGTATGTTTTCAATTCACTCGAACATACAAACATTTTATACATTCGACGGAATCAAACAATTTATGCATTCAAATTTTGAAACCCGTCGGGTCCGACTTGCATGTAAGGATAAAGTGTTTACGAAATGCATACAAGTATAAAAATTATACAAACAACTTTGTATATGCAAACCACCTTGTATATGCAACCCGATAGACAAGAGTCTTTGTATGCAAGCGACCTTGTATACAAAGGACCTTATATATGCAACTCGTGTTGGATCTAGGGCATACAACTGAGAGGGGGGGTGAATCAGTTGTATAAAAACTTGCTCTTACTTCAAACACTTGATTCTTCTTTGTTAACAGCATATCAATTAATCAACCATGAAAGCATAATGCACAAACACAAGAGCAGATAAACATCAACACATTGAACACCAAGATTTTGATGTGGAAAACCCAGTTAAGGGAAAAACCACGGGGTGATTAACCCAAGGATTATTCTCTGTTAAAAGAATAAGAAAAAATGAATGGCACATGCCAATTAGGGCTCACTGCCCGAGCACACTGCTCACAAAGAGGCACACTGCCTACAAGGAGACACACTGTCTACAAAGTGATAAGAATCACAATCTTGAACTAGAGAATGACATCTCTACCATGTCCGAATCAGTTCCATTTAAGCCCAAAACCCTTGTTCTGCCTTTCGCACTTCTCTTCGCTAAGCCACACTCATCCACACAATCCACACTTCAAAATGAATTCTCAAACACTTATTTATACAAGACATCGACTTAGGAACAATCATCTAAGTCGGCAAACATCACAATAACATTCGCAAGGCGTGTAGAACATCCGATCGGCCTGTTACAGGAAGAACACCAACAACTGGTAGCCATAACATCAAATCCAACTCTAACTTCAATGCGGACCGCCAACACAAACTAGATATGATCCAATGATCATCATAACCCTCCCTAAATCATCAAAAACATCCGCACTTCATTAGCTTACCAGAATTCTTCTCTTCATCATCCGATACTTTAAGAACACAGTCTGTCGCCACTGTCACAATGCAAAAGGTACTTCCAGACCTCAAAATAATACACAACTTGAGATGACACATCACAAGGACATCCCAAACACTCCTTCCAATCCACAGATTAGGATAATACAATTCTGAACCTCACCGGACCTTTCTATGATCCTCTGTCACCTTTGAACACTTACCGGAACCGGTTCCACACAGACAGCCACAACTTCTTCAGATCTTCATGCGGACCTCTAAAATCTTAGCTGAAGCATCTCAAGACTCATATCTACAAACCCTTTAATCCGCATCCTCTGGTTCTCAACCTATATAGTACATTTGCCTTCTTCTCATCACTGTTCTTTATTGTTCCGGATGGAGACTGATTTCCTCAATAACAATAGCACACAACTCATCCAAACCTTCTTACTAATGCAATATGAGTAAGTTGACATCAATGACAACACTGGTTCACCTCATACTTGCAACAACTCGATATACAAGACGTTGTATATACAAAGTACAAACCCTCCCATTGTACATTTTACCAAAACACTCATAACTTGCAAAATATAGGGAATTTTCACATGGTTCAAAAAGCAACCCTCACTCATTTTTGACAAGGAATTCACCCATATTCAGCTCAGGTACTCAATGCAATTTTTTTTCTTTGCTTTCAACAAGGTTTGTAACTTTCACTCTCTTTTCCCTTTTACCACCCAACAGACCCACACACAAAAATCCAAAAGCAAAGCCACAGCAGGGGTCCTCATTTTGCTAAGGAGTAAAATGGGGCGTGTTGTGAGCATCACAACAAGAACCAATCAGGTTTAAAGATAAGAATATTAAGATCTAACAATGGAGGGGAATATTTGTCTAAGGAATTTGATGAGTTTTGCAAGCATGCAGGTATAATCAGACAAAAGACAACTCCGTATACACCACAGCAGAATGGTGTTGCAGAAAGGATGAACCTAACAATTATGGAAAGGGCCAGAAGTATGCTTAGTGATGCACAGTTGGATAAATGCTTTTGGACAGAGGCTGTGTACTGCTTGCTACGTGATAAATAGATCTCCTTGTAAGGCTCTTGATTCGACACCTTATAAAGTGTGGACAGGTAAGAAACCTTTTGTTTCACATTTAAGGGTTTTTGGTTGTGAGGCTTTTGTTCATGTGCCTAAGGAAAAGCAATCTAAGTTGGATCCAAAAGATGAAAAGTGTACATTCATTGGATATGGTGATAATGTGAAAGGTTATAAGCTTTGGAATCCACTAACCCGCAAGATTATCTTTTCTAGAGATGTTATTTTTAGGGAACTTATTGCTATTCTGAACCTGAGCAACCAAAAAAAAAAAGATGAAAAGGTAAAGAAGGTGCACTTTGATTTAGAGCAGCAAGATGCACCTCAAGAAGAACAGAATGATGGATTGGGGGGTGAAGAAGAAGAAGAAGATTCAAGTAGTTCTGATGAAGATGAATCTGTTGTGACAGAAGAAATTGGTGCAGATGATCATGTAGAAGAATAAGTAGAGTCTCTTACTCCACTCTTGAGGAGATCCACAAGACAATGGAATCCAGTTGACAGGTATAGCCCACTAGATTTATGTTGTGTATATGCTTTATTGAGTACTAACGATGAACCTAGATCCTACAGGGAAGCTATTTCTGCAGATGATAGTGAGTCTTGGCAACTAGCCATGCAGGAGGAGATGATGGCTTTGGACTCTAATAACACATGGGATCTTGTTTGTTTGCCCAAAGGAAGAAAGGCCATAGGATGTAAGTGGGTCTTCAAGAAGAAGTTTGGAGCAGACAGGTCATTGGAGAAGTACAAGGCTAGATTGGTAGCCAAGGGCTACTCCCAGAGAGAGGGAGTTGATTTTGGTGAGATATTCTCTCCTATCACTAAATTGACTTCTATTAGATTTCTCTTATCCATTGCTATAGCTTATGATTGGGAGATTGAGCAAATGGATGTTAAGACTGCATTCTTGCACGGAGATCTTGAAGAAGAAATTTATATGCGGTAGCCTATAGGTTTTGAGGTAAAAGGAAAAGAACATTGGCTTTGCAGGTTAGAGAGGTCTCTTTATGGTCTGAAACAGTCCCCCAGAATGTGGTATCAAAAGTTTGATTCATTTGTTTTGAAATTGGGTTTTGTTAGAAGTGAGGAGGATCATTGTGTTTACATTCATTATGTTGATTCTATATTGGTTATTGCTTTGTATGTTGATGACATGTTGTTTTTCAGCAATACTAATGGTATGGTCAGTGAGATTAAAGCCCAACTTTCAGGTGCATTTGAGATGAAGGATCTTGGTGCTGCAAGGTATATTTTGGGAATGGAGATTAGGAGGGACAGAGTTAACGGAAAGCTTTGGTTGTCACAAAGTAAGTATGTGAATACTATTTTACAGAGGTTTAGTTTGCAGGACTGTAATCCAGTTAGAGTTCCTTTACCCATTGGTACTAAGCTTTCATTAGATATGTGTCCAAAGACTGAGGATGATCTTGATGACTAATGTGCCATATGCTAGTGTTGTAGGGAGTTTAATGTATGCAATGGTTTGCACTAGACCAGATATTGCCCAAGCAGTGGGAGTTTTGAGCAGATTTATGTCTAACCCTGGTAGACAGCATTGGAACTATGCGAAGAGGGTGTTTAAATATCTTGCAGGTACTCCTGATCATTGTTTGGTTTATTCTAGTACTGATAGTGCTGATAAATCTTTAGACATATAGGGTTTTGTTGATGCAAATTGGGCAGGTGACTTAGATAGTTGAAGGTCCACTAGTGGCTATGTGTTCACTCTGTTTGGAGGTGCAGTGAGTTGGATGAGTAAGAGGCAACCCACAGTTGCTTTGTCCACCACAGAAACAGAGTATATGTTTGCAACTCATGTCTCTAAGGAGGCAGTTTGGTTGAGGGGACTATGTACAGGTATTAGTTTTGATTGCAGGAATATTCAGATTGGTTGTGATAGCCAGAGTGCTATTTGTTTGGCTAAGAATCCCATGTATTATGCTCGAACTAAGCATGTTGATGTTCAGTATCACTTTGTTTGAGAGTTAGTTGCAAATGGAGAGATTGAGTTGAAGAAGATAGACAATCAAGAGAATGTTGCAGATTCATTGACCAAGCCTGTGAGCACAGTGAAGTTCGTGTGGTGCAGAGAGGCCATGGGCCTTATTTCTAGTGCCTGATTATTTTTCATTTGATTTCCTATGGGTTGATTTACACTGTATAATGTCAAGTGGGAGAATGTTGGGATAAGGTGCCATTAACCTTGTAAATCCCAATATTGTGTTTATTCCATTATTATTTGTAATTTGTAATTACCCATAAGGGATGTACAAGTTTCACCGGCAGTGGTAAAAATTATTTACTGTCCATGGTAATTACGGAGTTACTGCACGGTAAGTCCTGGAGTTACCGGCGATAGTTACGGGATGTCATTTACTATGGTAAATGGTAATTGGTCAAAGTGGGGTGCATATGTGGAGAAATAATCTATTTTTAGTGTTATGATGCACATCATAGATTTTGTAAAAAGGTGTAAGAGATAAGAATCTATGACACTAATAATAGCATATGACGCATCATAAGATGTTGTAAGTGGCTATTTTTGGCCCCAAGTCATTCAAGCTTGCATGGGAACATTCTTCCAAGTGTAGGATGCATGTATGATAGCATTTATGACCTCGTAAGAGCCTATTCTTGGCCATGGATGCCCAAGGTTGTGTTGTTGACTCTTGACAAGTGTTATGGGCTTGTAAGAAGTCATTTAATGTCTTGAGGTTGTGTAAATTCTATAAAAACCATAGCATAGTAGATGAGATGCATATAATAGTTTACAGGTACCGAGGTTCTGCCGGAGTGAATTGGAGGACAAAGGAAGTGAATGTATTTGTAATCTCCTTTTGTGCAGATAATACAACTTGGCCTCTTTTCTTGGTGGAGTTTTTTACCCGCAAGGGTTTTCTCCACATTAAACACTTGTGTTATGTGCTTCATTCTGCTTCTGGTATATTTTTGTATTGTGGGTTTATGTTGACAATCTCCATTAATAACACACAATTAAAGTTTGCTGAAATTTATCTCGAATCAGATTTCCATTGAAGTAGTGTTGCTTCCATTTCTAACAATTAATAGAAGAGTTCATTTTCAAGATTACTAGAAAATATGATTTTTGAAATTGTTATTGTTACTAATTTTTGTTCACACTAAAATTAGTTTGACCTAAGTGCAGTTGTTCAAAAGGAATAAAAGAAAACTTTGAAGTTATGCATTTAATGAATAGTTGATATCTTGACAAAACAGAAATGGACTTCAATTGACAGGACAACCCATCAGTCTAATCAAGACTGATGAGTCATCGTGACAAGAGAATAAGGCTACCAAGGTATCAATCATTCAAGAAATCCAGTTGATTTAAATGGTATTATCTTTCAAGAGTTATATGTTAGATTAATTATTTAGTTAATCATATTTGAAATAAAGGAAGAAAGATATTTGTTTAAACTGTTATTCCATGTCATGTTTTGAACATACATTCAATATATGTTACCTTATCCTATGCATTGATTGAAAAAGAAATACACATACATCAAGTGCATAAGATAAATTAACCGATTATGTTTAAAAGAAGTGTTCAAATGTGTCCCACACAAGCCGTGGGAGTAACTAGACTAAGCAATTGCAGACATGCAAGCTATACATCTGAATGATAAAAGAAATAATGTGAACACATGATAAAAGTAAACATCCATCATTACCTAGGCAAGAAAATTGTCATGTTGGTGTTGGTCTTCAGTCTTCATCTTCAGCTCCTATCATCAGTTGAACCTACAAAAAATTAAGGAAAGTCCCATTAGAGCTCTGGATGTTTAGAGTTATCATATGCTTTTATCAAATAGATACATCAACTTGTCACATCATGCAATTCACATGAAAAAGATCAATCAATACCATCAGGTATATTTTTTATGCTAACTTGTTTGTTCACTGTGCAAGTATAGGAAAAGTAATGTTGCTGATTTGAAGAAAAATAAGCATGTGGAGAAAATGTGCCTCCCACAAGGGTCGAGACAAGCATGCTAAAAGTGATACGATTATATGTTATGCTATATCCAATAGCTCGTCAGTGATCAAATTCCAAATGATATGCAAGAAACAAGGTACTGTTCTACTTTCTTTATCATTAATGATGTGTGATTTTTCATAACAACCTTATGCCAGCAATGGATACACAAAGAACAGTATTGAAAGAACAGTCAAGGATAGAAAAACATATATACCAATCAAATCTCAATTGCATATCAAATAGAATGATTAGCTACAAGAGCTTTCATTGTTTATGCATATGATGTTGCATGGAAGGCAAATGACAAGGTCAAACTGATCCATGTCATTTTATTCATCAATCATATGATGATGAAAAGGAGTTTCAGAATAATGCTTATAAGAGACAAATTTGTGCACATGAGTTACAGGATGCAAACACCAGAGGCATTTTCTAATTTTATAATCAAAGGACAGTAAGCAAAATATCATGTTGCAAGTATTCATAATGATCAATTATAGCCAAAGCAAGTGATACAGTTATGCCTTTGAAAAGACAGGATCATACAGGTTCACCATTGATAGCATCTGACAAACTAATGGACAAGGGCAATGAGATCAAGTGAATGCCAACTTCTGCAGGAAGATGCAAAATGAATGTCAAAGAAAATTGCAGAGAATAGCATGAGGTTGAAACATCTCTTTAATTACCAGCTAAATGCAAAATGGATACCAGGATAAAGCTTTATACTCAGAAATATAATTCTTTTACAAGAAAATGATACATATTACTGCCCAAAGTGGAAATTTGAGATCTATTATCAGAAAGAGGAGGAAATGAGATCTATTATCAGAAGGAGGTATTTAGATACAAGAGAGTAAACTATAGAAGGACAGAGATCAAATCTCAAAAATGAAAGTATTGAAACCCTAATGCCAAATTGCTGAACAAAGGTCTTGTTTCATGCACATAAATGTAAGAAAGAATGAATATCATGCTTGTTATAATGAAGTTTATGCAGAATACAATCTCTTGAAGAGGGTTTAAAACCCTAACTCATTTCATACCTACAGATAAAATGAATCAACGTAGTGTTTATTCTGCCATAGCCGTGACCTAAAGGAGGAGTTTTGGCTTTTTTCAAGAAACCCTTATTTTCATCAAAGCCCTCAATTTATTTTCATGTGCATAGTGAAAGAAAGAATGATAGATAAAGGTGTCTTAGTGTTGAAGCCGTAGAAAAAGGAGGGGTTCTCATCATACCCATATGGATTTATTGAGAAACCCTAACATATTTTCTGCATTCTCAACGAAATATGATGCTACCATATGTTTTTATCATGGTCATGCCTGAAATGGAAAATGATATGCATTTTTTAGTCAAGACCCTTATTGCAGGATGAAGCCCTTTTCTCTTTTTTATAGAGACAGTTAAAATGGAGAATAATACATCTTTCTGGTATGGCCGTGCATATGAAATGCATTTGTATGCATTTTTCAAGAAACCTTCATGATAAAATTTGAAGACTTCAAGGTTCATGTAAAAAAACCAAATATATGCTACAAGGAGTAACAATGGCCATGGCCATAGTGAGCTACAAGAAGGAGTTAAATACCCAGATGACAAAATTGAAGCCTCGTCTCTTTTTGAAGATATGCAATGAAAGACAAATATCAAGAGTAAGGAAAAACAAGAGTTACCTTCAGCACGAAGAGAAGAAGCATATATTTGGCCATAGTCTCTTGAAAGAGTTTATCTTTTCTTTCATTTTTTCTCACATTTTACAAGAGGTTTTCAAACACAGAAAGCAAGATAGTGTCAAGAGAAGAATGCAGAAGAGAAACCAATGATGGCTACGGCCATTCATGTTAAGGAAGCCACAGAATGAAAAAGGAAATGCCAGCTAAAAAACAAGATACAACACTCACCTTCATCTATTGTTCTTCTCATTCTAGAAAATGCAAGAAAATTATAGAGTTTCGACATCAAAGAACCAAGGAGGAAGCCATGAAAACTAGTCAAAACCCTAATGCCAAGGAGTTGCAGAGCAACGGCCAGCAAAGAGAAGAAAGTGAAAATGAACTAAGTTTAGGGTTCTTTCATCTTTTGTTCGAAGCTTCTTTGATTTTTTGACTTCACCAAATATAAATTATTACTATATCCAAAATGTCGACCGAGGTCAACAACAGTGATAATGCTTTCTTAGCAATCATCATAAGGAGTGGTCGACAAAAGGGACACCTTGCATGTCAAATGGTGGTCGGTGGTTAAAGAGTAAGGCTTATGCCTTATGAAAATCAAACAAACCTTTCTTTCCTTGGAGGTCGACTATTATATAGTCAAAGGATGCTCAAAACAACACATGGTTGATATGCCTTATCAAAGATTCCTCATAATAACTAATGCATGCAATGACCTAATATGATCAAAGTTGGTAATATTTATGCCTTGTAGAAACATCATTTAAATTCAATGAAGAAAGATGTATGGTAGACAAAATGGGATTACAAGGTGGCAGATAAAGAGACTTAGGGCTTTTATTTTGCATGATATATATGTGGTCATGAGACATTTTGTAGGGTGATTGGAGTTACAAGGCAGAGAGGAGTATTTGTTTTCTTTTGATACAAATATGGAGTTATAAGGATTTATATGTAGTGCCTTGTTTTTATGCATTCTTGATAATGTATTTGGAGAGCTAAGGGTATATTTTTCCCCTAAGGCATATTGGCATGCAAGTGGATGTATTTTCTCACAAGGAGCTATAAGGAGATTGTATTTTTCTCTAAGTCCTATTCTTTGCTCAAATTATGCAAATTAGGCATGTGTATTTAGAGTGATAAGGAGTTTATATTTTTCATGCATGATTTTACAAATAAATCAATTGTAAATAAATAATAAAGTAATATTTTACAAATTACTTTATTATTTTTCACAAATTGTAAAATCAAATAAGTACAAGTTGTAACCAATAATAGAGTAATTATTCTAATTACTTTATTATTTACTCATAATCAATTTTGCAAAAGCAAAATCATGCAAATTGATGAGTTGAGTTAACTAGGCCACCTAGGAGATTTTTGCATGATTTGAGGAGTATTTTTAGGGTTATTGGTCAACTTTTTGGTCAAGTATATGGAGAGGTCCAAATTGGAGCTATTTTTGCTCGATTTGTGGCAGTTTGAGCCCTTATTTTTAGAGATTTTTGAGGTTGCTCGTGGATCATTTTTTGAGAGATTATTTTTAGAGGCATTTAGCTGCAGTTCATATTTTTCATGCCTCTTAGTGAGAGCAAAGCTATATATTGTAAAGAAAAAACTTGTTTTTGGTAGTTCTTGCCTTTTTGCTCTTATACACTTTGAGAAAAGAAGGTTTGTGATGCAAAGCGGGTACTCACAACGGAAACAGTCACAAAATAATCCCTTCTGTCAATATCGGCAAGAACATACAAATGTCTCACCGAAATCTTCTATTCATCGGCCACACTTGTTATCGGCCTAGCTTTCTCTTTACTCGCCGAAACCAACACTCACACTGATGACTTATCACTATCTGCAAGACTCCTAACTTCTTACACTGATGCACATCTCATACCAATATGCTAACCCCAAACTCCATCGTCGGCAACACTTTACACTATCGGTAGCCGCTTACAATCTCCAACCAACGCCTCGTCTCACGCTGATATACTATTCATCGGTGACACTTGCAGTTGTCACACTGATTGGTGAGAGCTCTACTGTCGGCTTAACACAAATTCATCCACCTGATCGCATAACTCATGTCGATACATACCCTTGACCTGTTGACCATCGGTATGACCTCTGCTATCGGCCACCGCACCTCGTGTCATCCCGATACCTTACCTCACACCAATGACAAGCTCCTCATCGCCAAGACATATAACTATCGGCAAAGACTTCATTCCCTCTGCCGATATCACTTGTCACTCCGAAACCCTTTACGCCAACTCCCTCGCCAGCCAGACTCGCTTCTTCGGCCAGACCTTAATCTTATTCTCTAATGATGATACTCTTGCTGACCACTCAATCTTCAGACTTCCTCCATCTGTGAGACTATATGCTATCATTTCAACACAATTCCGTCCACCTGATGACTCTTCTCACACCGATGCCTCTTCCATTTGCCAATGCAGTATATTCACAACTATCTAGGACATACGTTGGGCATATACACACAAGGTGATACCAAGATACAACAGTAATATACACAAAGGAAGTACCTTCATACAGTTACGATATATACAGGAAATGTATATTCGCTGAACAACACAAATTCAGCCAAACAAGACTTTCTATACGTACCCCTTTTTCACAGTATATACATAGAATGAGGCTCGCATGCAAATACGATATATTCATAGACTATCTATAGCATACAATTTATGTATATACTTCAAATGCAAATTTGAATTTTTCTGCCGATGATTTCTCTGGAACGGATTCTGTAATTTCTATACTTCCATGTTTATCAACCGAAAGAATGAAACAAAAATGGAAAACTACTTTACAAGTCCATTCCACTGATTTCACAGAAATCCACCAGTGGAATGGATTTAAACGTGCATCACGGCAACAGAGAAACTAAGATTTGAAATACAACCGGTTCTATACAGATAATAAACAGAACAAATCGATTTACCAAGATTTGACACAGGATTCAAAATTTACAGAACATAATTTGTAGAATTTCTATTCTTTCATTCCAGCTTCTTACATTTGATCAGTTCCAGAAAAGAAAAATGAAAGACTCTCTTTCTCGACCATCTCTCCCCATTTTTGTTAACGACGCTTCCTCTATTTTCAGGATTTTGATTTAACCAAGATTATTAGCAGAAACCCTAATTAATCCCATGACATCTGTTTTGCATAAGATAGCAAAACTCCTAATGACAGGACACATTGTTTAACCCTTCACATCACCCAATATGTCTGAAAAGTAAGTTTTGATGTTTACAAACATGAAATGCTAACATAAAATGTTACATTTGTTAATGACATACAAATGCTACATGGTAACATGAAGTGTCAATATATACAAAAAAACCTTATTCTCCTCCCTCTTGTGCATATTTATCCTGTTGAAGGGGTGCTCTTGCACCATACTCCTCGGGAGAAGAGATCTCAAGCCCCTTTGATATCAAAGTTTGGAAGTCTGCACCATATTTTGTAATCTAATTTTCAGTCATCCAAACTGCATCTGAAACAGGTTTCCTGTGCCAAGCTACCAAGTACTCCATGGACTCTTTATCCCTTGTCTTCTTTGTCACTCTTGAGTCTAATATCTTCTTCAATTTTGGTGGATCATGCTTAGGAATATCATCATCTGCTGCATTTTGCAATGGTTCATGTTCTACATCTGTATTTGGCTTGTATGGAGTCAAATCACATACATTAAAAATGGGTGACAATCCAAGATCAGGAGGAAGTTGGATCTCATAAGCATTCTGCCCACACTTCTTTAAAATCTAACATGGTCCAATCTTTCTCTGCATTAGCTTGGTATATTGACCTTTGGGGAGCCTCTCCTTCTTCAGATCTACCCACACCAAATCTCCAACCACAAATTGTAAATCTCTTTTCTTTTTGTCAGCATAGGTTTTGTACTGCAATGTAGTTTGTTGAAGCTGGTTCTTCACTTGATCATGTACTTCTTTGATGGCTGAAACAAAAGCTTCACCATCTGCACTAATAGGCTCTCCTATAGGCAGATCTCTCAGCTCCAGAATACCTCTTGGATGAATACCATATACCACCTGAAAAGGTGATTTTCCTGTACTCCTATTAATGGTGTCATTATAGGAAAATTCTACTTGTGGGAGGATATTATCCCATTTCTCTCCATGTTGCCTGGTTAAACACCTGAGTAGATTACCCAATGACATTTTTTAATGACATACAAATGCTACATGGTAACATGAAGTTTCAATATATACATAAAAACCTTATTCTCCTCCCTCTTGTGCATATTTATCCTGTTGAAGGGGTGCTCCTGCACTAGTTTGGTAGCTCAATTTTTATAGTTTTATAGAGATCAGCAAGTTACAGGTTCCATTTTTATCTCTCTTGCAATATTTCCTTTATTCTTTGGAATCAAGTAGTTGCCTTTCCATTTAATGCTAATTGTTTGAAGTGATTTGATGAAGTTTTACAGTGTTTAATTATTAAACCTTTAAAATTATTATCTCACTTTTGCTTGCAATATTAAGCATAGTGTTATTGCAAGTCTTAGGTTGTGTTAATGAAAATAATCATTTTGTGTTGTGAAAAATCCTTTTCCTTCATAGAAAGCCTATTTTCAAGCCTTCCTTAGAAATACTTTTTTGATATTTGTGTCAAGATTGGATTGTGTGAGTCAGATTTTTGAGTTATATTGTGAACCAAATTGCATATTTTTACCCATATTAGGTGCATCACCAAATTTCACAGTTTTCATTTCCTTATAGTTTCATTTTTACCCTTTTCCAAAACAGAAAAATCATACATTCCAATAGAATATTTTAAGGGAACCAACCCACAATCTGGAGGTCTAATTTCTGTTGAGATAAGTTGTCATTAACTTGCAATCCTAACCAATTCATGTGTCTCCAAAGTTCTTGGAATGTGTTCCCCAACACATAAAGACTTTGAGAGATTAATTGTTTATTAATTATATCACTTTTACTTTTGCAATCAATTCCTAATTGATAAGTTTCAAACTTGGGCATCCATTTTTAGAGTGGGGGCCATGAAAACTTTGTTGACTTCTCCTAAGTCTATTTTGAGAGTTTGATAACTCCTAGTAAGTGGGAGTTAAACTTGGGTTTCCCCTTTTGATAGGGACTTATATTTAGACTTGGAGTTGTGCCTTTGTATGTACATGAGTGGATAATGTTGAGACACCTTGAATGTATATAATGTTGGAGTTAACTACAGTGTTTGAGATGCATGAATTAGATATTGCTTGCATGTGGTCAGAATAGCTTGCATGGACTTGCATTTTTTTGCATGTAGTTTGCATGTACTTGCATGTTGTTGCATGTTGCTCATATGGACTTGCATGTTGTTGCATGTCACTTGCATGTGCTTGCATGTTGTTGCATGTCACTCATATGGACTTGTATGACCTTGCATGTTGTTGCATGTTAGTCCTATGGACTTGTATGACCTTGCATGTTTTTGCATGCCAGTTATATGACCTTGCATGTAGTTGCATGTCAGTTTTGTGAGATTACTTGCAGAACACTCCAACTCCAAAAACTTGCAGGATGGTGCATCTTAGTGATTTAGGAAATGGGTATCAGTTGCATGTTGTTGAAAATGCTTGCATGTCAATTTTAAGATACTACTTACAGGACACTCCAACTCCTGAAAGTTGCAAGATGGTACATCTCAGTGTTTCAGGTAATGGGTATTAGTTGCATGGTGGATCCAGTGTTTGCATGTCACTTGCATGTACAGAACAAGGTAATTCAAAATAACATTGGGGACATAAATTGTGCAAGTTGTTGCATGAGAATTGGTGTGTGTTGATCACTTCAGTTGACTGAAATAGATTGGGCTAACTTGAGCACCCAATCTTGGGGCTTTCAGTTGTTTATTTTATTTAGAAATATGTTTGATGTTGACAAAGCTAATTTTGGCATACTTGTGTGCACATATCATGAAGGGGCAGTTAACTCAAAGCTTGGACTTTGTTTGTGATGAAGGGGGTAAATCATAAAACACACAATAGAAATTGCACACAAAAAATAGAATGATCTTTTATTGATATGGGAAAAACATTACATCATAGAAGCTCAAATACAATCAGAGGATGAATCCTTTATAGGCTGCATCACATTACAATTTCCTCTCTCTAGACTCTAGAATCATCTAGCTTTTGTAAACCCCAAATCAGCTAGGGTTTCTGTTTTCCCAACTATTCTTGACTCTACACTTTCCCCACTTAACTCTACTATCGCCCAAGGTTCACAAAATAGTCATAAATAGCACTTTTTGGCAGCCTCCGGCTAAATTCAAAATTTGCAACTCCCTCCAAAAGTAGGTCAACTTCCGAGAAGCATAACTTTTGATCTGGGTGTCCAATTGACGAATCATTTTGAGCACCGAAAAGTTCGCGATGTGAACTATCATGCCATAAATTTGTGAAAAAAATTATGTCAACTTTTTGGGATGTTATGGGATGTTTTAGTGCCTCATATCTTGTATAATTTTGGCTCATTGAATTACCAAGTTAGTCAGACTCATACTATGGCCACAAGCATACAAGCTACTAATGAAAGAATAGAAAATGTGGCTAGTCAGATATATGGTCAAGTCTCCCAGTTTGACAACAGAAGAGATACTCAAGCTCAAGAGCAAAAGGTTTTACTTGAGCATGTTGCTAGAAATTTAGAAAAGGTTAGAAAATATGCCAAAAAGATAAGAGTATCTCAGAAAGGAAAGGATAGCTCTGAAGAAGAATCTGAGGAAACAAAAACTCAGAAATCCCATAAAGTAGAATCCAAGCCCAGACCTAAAATACAGAGAAGAAAAAGTATTTTATTCTCTGAAGAAATAGAAGAAGAAAAGCCAGCATCCTCTGCACCTAGAAGCCATACACCACAGATGCCTTCTAAGATTGTTCTTCCAAAACAAAAAGAACATATGTTGCAAGTTTCAAAACCTTTAAGAGACTGGTTAGCAGAAAATGATTTAGAAGATAATGAACCAGTCTATATGGAAGAACTAGTTGTAGCCATGAACTCTTCTAATGAAGAGATTTTTGAAACAATATCCTACCATGAATCCTCCTCTGAACCAGAATATATATCTGCTGATGAACCTTCTTATGTTGAAATCATAGAGGATTGGGAACCTTTGTGCATGGCTAGTGAGGCAACTATAGACAATCAGTTTGATATAGAAATGAAAGATGCTGTATCAGAAAATGCTAAACCAGAAAATCTTCGTGCCTATGCTACTTCTAGTTATATTCTGAATATAGATAAGCTTATAGACCCCTATGATACTATTTGCACATGGTGTGACACCTTAGAGAACTTTTATGATACTAGGGGATCTGTCTGGTCTGAGGCTAACAAAGTCTTGTATGCTGTAAGACTCATGTCTGGTAAACTCCACAACTGGTGGAATTCACTCCCTGACAATGGAATAATTTCAATGGACTCTGATGGGGATGAATATGTAAAAGAAAAAGACATGGGTAGAAATGACATTTCTGCTGAAGCGTTTGCTACACTCAAGTTATATCTGATTGGTTTGTTTTGTGGTAATAGGAAAATTGAGATTCATGAAGCAGAAAAAATCCTTTATTCTTTGCAGCTTAAAGACCTTGGTAAATTGCATAAATATAATTTGGTCTTTGAGAAATATATGATAGCTACAGGAAAATTACATGACTCCACTACAAAGAAGTTTTATCTTAACTCTCTTCCATGTGGTTTAGGAGATTTTGCAGAAGAATATGTAGCCAATAAATATAAAACCAGTGTAGATACTTTTGGTTTTAGTGAATTAAGGCAATTGGTTACATACAAACTAGATAAAGGATGTCTGCTAAAAGCTCTTAGTGATAATAAAGATTAGTATAATTCTTCTTGTAATATGAGAGATTATTGTAGCTTGCCACCAATAAATCAGCTAAAAGAGTTTAAGCATATCAAAAAATTCAGTAGAAAGTCATGTGGAAAAGATTGTCATTGTAAGAAATGTAAATATAGATATGACAATGATGATTATAGAAAACATAGTTCTTATAAGAAAAAGTCTTATAAGAGAAAATATAGGTTGGCCCCTGTAAAAAAAAATTCTTTTAAGAATAGACAACTACCTAAATATCTATTCAGAAAACACAGAAAGGACCAGAAGAGAAATAGACCTGTACAGTGTTTTATTTGCAAAGGTCCTCATTATGCAACTAATTGTCCTAAGAAGTATAATCCAGAAAATAAGGTATATGCTATGTTTGAAGAACAACATAAATCAGAGAATTGGGAAATTGTTGCATCTCATGAAATTCTTGGTAGTCCTAATGTTGATCTCTTTGAATTAGTTGAAATATTGCCTGATCAGTATAATATGGCTAAAGGGAAGCACAAAAAGGTTTATCCTTCTAGTTCTTCTGAATCTGAACCCTCCAGTTCTAATTCGTCTGATCATAAAGCTATTTCCAAGACACTCAAGAAGGCAATCAAAGATCTTGATTTTAAGATCAGCATGGAAAAATCCAAAGATCCTTATCACATGCCTGGATCTCTGGACGATAAGAAACTAGCTACCAAGCAGCAAGTCAAAAATCTCAAAGCTTGGGAAAAAGAAAAAGCATCTCTCTCCCGCAAGCTTAAAAAACCCGCCAACCATTCTGTTTCCAGTTCCCCATCACCGCCACCCAAAAAATCCTCTCATGGTTATATCCATCCTCGCTGGTCTCCAGCTCATCCATCCTCTTCGAAGCGTCACTCCTCTAAATCCCAAGTCTCGCACCATTCACCTTTTGTTTCACTTGGTCGCAGCCCTGATGCTCTCTATGCAAAAGTTGACCGCTATTATGAATCTGTTGATATCCTTGCTCGCCAATGTGCTCTTCAGCAAAAAGCCCTTGATAAATTTTCTTCTCAGGTGGGGGAAATTTATGCATTATTAACTAAAGCTGAAGATGATCATTCCTCCTCTTCTACAGCTGAGTCTGAGCCAGAGCTTCTTGCTAAACATGCAAATGCCTTATATATGGTAGAAAATTGTACTTATATCAGGACTAATCTTTGTTTTCCTGGTTATAAGCCTGTTCCTCTTGATGCATTTGTTGACTCTGGTTCCTCTCGAAGTTTTGCAAAAACCAAAGCTATTCCTCCTGAGTTCTGGAAATCAAAGGATGATTTGCCCACAGGATATGCTATCAATAGAGAAGAACTCAAGATGGGAAGATTTGCTCAGGATGTCCGCATTGAAATTCAAGGTAAACAATTTGTGGTTGATTTAATTGAGCTTGATAGTCTGAGAGAAGACATTGTACTTGGATATACATTCTTGACCAAATATCAGCCTTTTGTGCTTAGAACTAATGAAATATCTCTCAAGCATACTGATGGCATGATAAAAATCCCATCATTAAAATTAGTCAGCCACAAACTTTCTGACAAAGTGAAAACACAGAAGAAAGAATCACTCAAGTTTCAGGGCTCTCAATTGCCTCTTCTCCTTGAACCAGTAGAGGCCAAATTTGAAAAAGATTGTTGTAGTTTAAATCCTTTACAGTTCTGGTCGAAGGATCATGAAGAATGTGAGATTAGGTTAAAACCTGAATGCAAGTCTGTCATACCATTTGAACCAGCCTATCTCATGAGTCCTAGTGAAGTGAAAGAAATGGATGAACATTTGAATGAGTTAATTGAAGGAAAGTTCATCAGAGACAGTAAAAGCCCTTTCAGTTGTCCTGCATTCCTGGTCAACAAGCGAGCCGAGCAACAAAGAGGCAAGAAAAGATTTTGTATCAATTATAAACCTTTGAATGATATGATCTTGCCATTTAATTATCCAATTCCATTCAGTACAGATTTAATAATGAGAGTTGCTTCAAAGAAAGTCTTCTCCAAGTTCGACTGCAAATCTGGTTTCTGGCAGATAAAGGTAAAAGAAGAAGACAGGCATAAAACAGCTTTCTCTGTGCCTCAAGGTTTATATGAATGGAATGTGATGCCTTTTGGTTTGAAGACTGCACCTGCATATTTTCAGCGCAGAATGGATAGAGCTTTAAGGAGTTTGAAAGATTTATGTTCAGTTTATATTGATGACATAATTGTCTATTCCGATGATGATTCACAGCATTTAGAGTCTTTGTATAATGCTATCAAAGAAAATGGAATTTGCTTATCAGCCAAGAAAATGGTTATTGGTAAACAGGAAATTGATTTCTTGGGTTTGGTTCTGTCTCATGGCAAGGTAAAACTCCAACCTCATATTCTGAAACATATCGCAAAATTTCCTGATATCTTAGTTGGTGTTAAGCAGATACAGAGGTTTCTTGGATGCTTGAACTATGTGAGTCCTTTCTATAATGGACTAGCAAAGGATAGAAAGCAACTCCAAGCTCAGCTTAAAGAAGGTGCAGGACCATGGACTGATGAATTGATAGAAATAGTCCAACGAATTAAGCAAAAATGCCAGTATCTCCCAACACTGCATTTACCAGAAGAAGGTTTTCCTTTATATACAGATGCTTCTGATGATGTTTGGGGTGTTGTGCTGATACAGAAGATTCCTCTCAAAGGAGCCCAAGTGTGTGGATACAGGTCTGGTACATTTACAGATACAGAATGCAGATACACCATTTATGAGAAAGAAATATTGGCTGTCAAAAAAGGTAGAGACAAGTTTAAGATTTTTCTTAAACCAGTACATTTTATTGTCAAAATTGACAGTCAGCCAATGAGGTCGCTGCTAAGCAAAAAGCCTAATAAAGATATTGCTCATGGAAGGATTGCACGCTGGTATCTTGATTTTACCAATTATGATTTTGAGATTGAATGGATCAAAGGTGATAACAATCCACTTGCAGATTCCCTTACAAGAGAAATGGCTAAGCTGGCAGAACCAATGCATATGGTCATAGAAATTGGTGATACGTTACCAAGACAAGATGGTGTAGATGTTTTCCTCAGCTAGGATGATCAGGGAAATGACTTATGGATTCCCCAGTTACCACCAGAAATCATCCTCCCTATTCTGCACACACATTTCTTGAATAAATGGCTCCAAGAATTAAGAGATGTGATCAGAGAAAATTATCACAGAGGAATCCTTACAGGAGGACAACAAACAAAATTCCTAAAACATTTTGGTCTTCAGCATGCTGCTGTTTATTTTGCACTAAGGAGTGAAATTACTATGGACATTTGCATAACTTCTTTGCTCCCGATGAATTGGCCTGTAAAGATTAAAAGAAATTTTCTTAAGTGTGCAAAATTTGGTTTCTTTAACAGTATTACTCTGTTACAGACAGAGTTTGAAGACTATGCTAATTTATTCCTTGGATATAATGAGAAAGTTATCCAAGATGATATGAAGGAATTCTTCAATCACCTCCAGGCAAATTTTAGTTGGGCTATTGAAGAAGGCATGATTGGTCCATCTGGTTATCTAAATAATAGGTTTTATTATGCTTTGCCTAGGATAGAATATTATCCTTTAACTCATTCATGGTTCCCACAGGCCCAGGTTGAAGATATGGAGGTTGCATTACTTCCAGCCCTTGTGGCAGTCAGGACAGAAATAGATTTTGCATCACCCGATTTTATCAGGAAAGTGGTTTATGGTTTCAATCCTCGGAGTGATGATCTGGAAATTGCTTTTCGACCTCTTCCACAAAATCTACTGCCACTGACAAATCTAGATCATGATTATAGATCTGATGGCTCTGGCATATGGGACATAGATGGAATCAATTCTGACAATACCACCGATGACGAAGATGATGGTTACAACTCAGATGGTAGCTAGCACATGGGCTTGTCTATGTCGTGATGTCGGCCACATTAAGATTCTGACAATAGGATGCAACCCTATCTAAAAATCAAGATCCCCATAGTCACTTTCGGGTGTAAAGTGGGCCGTGATCACATGCGGTGTGTCTCATGTGAGAATCTTTGTACACTCCACTGTAGAGCACTAAGTCGACTTTATTCTCCACTATCTACAGTTGAGGACGCGTGTCTAATATGTATGGTCGAAACCCAAAGTTGCTATAATCTTTTGACATCTGACTTGTATTATAAATAAGGATCCAGTGCTTGTGTTAAGGCATTAGGAGTTCATCTTAGAAGAAGATATATAGTTTGTATAAAGTTCCAGATTCTGAGAAGAATTTGCTAAAAAGAGTGTTTCAATTGCCTTGTAATCATTCTGAGATAATAAAGGGTGCCTTTATTCTGTGTTAATCCACTGTGTTTCTAATTGGTATCAGAGCCTTGTTCTATGTGTTTGTTGATCTTTGCCATTGCTAAGTGTGTGAGATATCTCTGAAAGTTCTGTGAGTAGCGTGCTGTAGTACCTATGGAGGCGTGCAGTAAGACCCGTTGTTGAAGGCCGAAGGATAGTGTCGTGTTAAGGGCAGTGAGTCGCAAAAAGTAGCAGGGAATATCGCGAAAGATTATCAGTAAGTTATATTTCTCACCAATGGCTTTGCATAGATCTATGGATGCAAGTTCTGCTTTGTCTGATGTTTTGCACAATTATTTCCAAGATGGCAACACTCATGTCGTAGATGATAAAGGCAATTTTAAGTTTCTAGATGTTAAAATTAATACATTTTATCCAGAAAAGGGAATTAAAGCCAAAGTTTGTGACTCTGTGCGACAAAGTGAAGTAAATCTTTTAGTTTCTGGTACTGGTATCTGTCCTATTTATCTTCCATTCCTTCTTCCTGAAGATGTCTCTCGATGGCAAGATAAGGGTTTTTCCATGTTCATTTCCCTCATGTTGACCTGATTGTCCATCCGCATTTTAATTACAATATAGGTGCTGAGTTTTTTGCCACTTTAATTGATACTCGATGTCAAATTTGGGATCAAGCTGTAGTTGCCCAATTTCGTGGTATTCTCAATGCTAAAAAAGGGGATGGTATCCTGTCTGTACAGCCTAATTTTACTCTTTCTTTATCTGATAAATTTATCACTTCTACTTTCTGCCTGCTTTTACAAGTCAAAGGTGTCTCGTTAATGACTGGTTCTATCTATGCTACTATTGGAGGTCGATGCATTTACTGCATCATGAACACTGTGTCTCCACCTGTTTCCTTACCCACGGGGGTATCTTTCCCAAGAGGATCTTCCAATCTTCTTGATTATGGTCGTTTTATCAATTCAACAGGTTTCGACATAGGTTTCCCTATTATCCAAGAACTACTTGATAAGCAAAAGCCACAGTTCATTGACCTACCAATTCATAGAAATAGATTCTCTGATAGACCTTTATTCTAGTCGAGACGAGTAGGCACTATTGCTCTCCAAGCAGTCCCTAATCAGACTATTCTTGAATAGCCCCTAATTGATGAAGCACAGGCCAAAGCTCAACCCTTAGCTCGAAGCAGATCTATGGCACATTCTTATGCTAGTTCCAATAGAAAGCCTTATGTGGACTATAACCCTGAAGAATGTTCCACTTCTGGTAGTTCTCATATCTTTAGGCAAATGCCTTCCCGATCCTCCTTTTCTTCCAGATCACAACGATCTAACCCTGACCAAATAGATGAGATAGCTAGACAAGTTAGTGCCAGATTACATCTAGCTCCTAAAGATAAAGAGTCAGAGAAGAAAAGAAAAGGGAAAGGTCCCAAGATAGCCAAACTAGGCAAACATGCAAGTATGATGAGAGAACACTTGCCTAGATATGGATCTGAGAAAAGAACTAAGCATACAGTCCAGTTAGATCAAGCCACTGCTACTGAACTAGTCAGCTATACTCCTGGTAGATGGCCTACACAAGATAGTTATCAGGTTGTTAACCCTGATGATAAAACATGGGGTAAATATGAAGCCAAAGTTCACACCAAAATAGGTACAAAGCAAAAGAATTCAGAGGCTCAGAGAAATTGGCAGTCTGCATGGATGAAAACAGCTTCTGAAAACATTGATGATATAGCAGTTGATGTAAAACAAGGAATAAATAGGACTATTGCTGTTTATGATGGAATGCTGCAAGTACAGAATAGTCAATACAAGTCTGAAACTGCTATTGGTAGAATAGATAAACAGTGTACCTCTTCTTTAAATAATTTTGGCTCATTGAATTACCAAGTTAGTCAGACTCATACTATGGCCACAAGCATACAAGCTCCTAATGAAACAATAGAAAATGTGGCTAGTCAGATATATGGTCAAGTCTCCCAGTCTGACAACAGAAGAGATACTCAAGCTCAAGAGCAAAAGGTTTTACTTGAGCATGTTGCTAGAAATTTAGAAAAGGTTAGAAAATATGCCAAAAAGATAAGAGTATCTCAGAAAGGAAAGGATAACTTTGAAGAAGAATCTAAGGAAACAAAAACTCAGAAATCCCAGAAAGTATAATCCAAGCCCAGACCTAAAATACAGAGAAGAAAAAGTATTTTATTCTCTAAAGAAATAGAAGAAGAAAAGCCAACATCCTCTGCACCTAGAAGCCATACACCACAGATGCCTTCTAAGATTGTTCTTCCAAAACAAAAAGAACATATGTTGCAAGTTTCAGAACCTTTAAGAGACTGGTTAGCAGAAAATGATTTAGAAGATAATGAACCAGTCTATATGGAAGAACCAGCTACAACCATGAACTCTTCTGACGAAGAGATTTTTGAAACAGTATCCTACCATGAATCCTCCTTTGAACCAGAATATATATCTGCTGATGAACCTTCTTATGTTGAAATCATAGAGGATTGGGAACCTTTGTGCATGGCTAGTGAGGCAACTGTAGACAATCAGTTTGATATAGAAATGAAAGATGCTGTATCAGAAAATGCTAAACCAGAAAATCTTTGTGCCTATGCTACTTCTGGTTATATTCTGAATATAGATAAGCTTATAGACCCCTATGATGCTATTTTCACATGGTGTGACACCTTAGAGAACTTTTATGATACTAGGGGATCTGTCTGGTCTGAGGCTAACAAAGTTTTGTATGCTGTAAGACTCATGTCTGGTAAACTTCACAACTGGTGGAATTCACTCCCTGACAATGGAATAATTTCAATGGACTCTGATGGGGATGAATATGTAAAAGAAAAAGACATGGGTAGAAATGACATTTCTGCTGAAGGGTTTGCTACACTCAAGTTATATTTGATTGGTTTGTTTTGTGGCAATAGGAAAAATGAGATTCATGAAGCAGAAAAAATCCTTTATTCTTTGCAGCTTAAAGACCTTGGTAAATTGCATAAATATAATTTGGTCTTTGAGAAATATATGATAGCTGTAGGAAAATTACATGACTCCACTACAAAGAAGTTTTATCTTAACTCTCTTCCATGTGGTTTAGGAGATTTTGCAGAAGAATATGTAGCCAATAAATATAAAACCAGTGTAGATACTTTTGGTTTCAGTGAATTAAGGTAATTGGTTACATACAAACTAGATAAAGGATGTCTGCTAAAAGCTCTCAGTGATAATAAAGATCAGTATAATTCTTCTTGTAATATGAGAGATTATTGCAGCTTGCCACCAATAAATCAGCTAAAAGAGTTTAAGCATATCAGAAAATTCAGTAGAAAGTCATGTGGAAAAGATTGTCATTGTAAGAAATGTAAATATAGATATGACAATGATGATTACAGAAAACATAGTTCTTATAAGAAAAAGTCTTATAAGAGAAAATATAGGTTGGCCCCTATAAATAAAAATTCTTTTAAGAATAGACAGCCACCTAAATATCTGTTCATAAAACACAGAAAGGACCAGAAGAGAAATAGACCTGTATAGTGTTTTATTTGCAAAGGTCCTCATTATGCAACTAATTGTCCTAAGAAGTATAATCCAGAAAATAAGGTATATGCTATGTTTGAAGAACAGCATAAATCAGAAAATTGGGAAATTGTTGCATCTCATGAAATTCTTGGCAATCCTAATGTTGATCTCTTTGAATTAGTTGAAATATTGCCTGATTAGTATAATATGGCTAAAGGGAAGCACAGAAAGGTTTATCCTTCTAGTTCTTCTGAATCTGAACCCTCCAGTTCTGATTCGTCTGATCATAAAGCTATTTCCAAGACACTCAAGAAGGCAATCAAAGATCTTGATTTTAAGATCAGCATGGAAAAATCCAAAGATCCTTATCACATGCCTGGATCTCTGGACGATAAGAAACTAGCTACCAAGCAGCAAGTCAAAAATCTCAAAGCTTGGGAAAAAGAAAAAACATCTCTCTCCCGCAAGCTTAAAAAACCCGCCAACCATTCTATTTCCAGTTCCCCATCACCGCCACCCAAAAAATCCTCTCATGGTTATATCCATCCTCGCTGGTCTCCAGCTCATCCATCCTCTTCGAAGCGTCACTCCTCTAAATCCCGAGTCTCGCACCATTCACCTTCTATTTCACTTGGTCGCAGCCTTGATGCTCTCTATGCAAAAGTTGACCGCTATAATGAATCTGTTGATATCCTTGCTCGCCAATGTGCTCTTCAGCAAAAAGCCCTTGATAAACTTTCTTCTCAGTTGGGGGAAATTTATGCATTATTAACTAAAGCTAAAGATGATCATAATTATGTCAACTTTTTGGGATGTTATGGGATGTTTTAGTGCCTCATATCTTGTTTTAGAAATTTCCAGGGGCTTTTGAGAAAACAAAAATTTTAATATCTTTTAGCTCACAAATGATCTCTGCCTGATTCCTTTGACAAAGGTCTTATATTTCTATTATGTAACTTATGTAAGTTTTTGCTTCAATCCATGCCCAAATGCAAACTTTCCTAAAATGGCAGGTAAACTTTCCAAAACTGGTAGTTTGCTATTTTTAGCAGTTTTAGAAAAACTGAAAGTCCTACATCATTATTCAGGATATTATGGAACCAGAAACACTAATTATGGAAAGAAATAAAAATAACTACAAAGAATTTTGAATTAACTTCTTTTTGGGTGATGCAAGATTGCCCTTACACCACTAGATGCTCATGCATCAGACACCCAGGGTAATTTGAGAAGTGACCCTGTCACATCTCAGGTGTTTCTTTGAGGAAAACCCAAATGGTCAACCTCTACCTTAGACAACTAAGAATAATCTTCAACAGGCCTTCCTTTCCTTTTCACCAAATATTCTTCCTATTGCCTGTTCCGAGTACTTCTTCCTACACGGCTATCCAAGATCTCTTCTATCTCCTCTATTGAAGTAGATGCCGGAATAATCTACTATTCTTCTGTTGGTCCATCCTCTGTGCCACCTTCATGATATTCTATTAAATCAGTAATGTTGAACACAAGGGAAATATTGATCCCACTTGGCAACTCTACCTCATATGCATTTCCTGAATCATGCTTCTTCAAGATTATGCACGATCTAAATTTCTTCATTTTCAACTTATTATATGTTCCAATTGGGAACATTTATTTTCTCAAGTGAACCAAGACTTCATCTCCTACCTAGAACTCCTTATATCTCCTCTTTTGATCTACCTTAGCCTTGTACTAAGTATTCATCTTATTAATGTGCTTTCAGACCTCTTAATGCAAATTCTTTAGATGTTCTACAAAGTCTTCGGCTTTAGCACTTCTCTTTTCTCCTTTGTCTAGCTTCCTTAACTCAAAAGCATTTCTTGGGCTATTGCCATATACAATCTGGAATGGTGATTTACCAGTACTCCTATTGACAGAATTGTTGTAAGCAAATTGTGCCTGTGGTAAAATCAAATCCCATCCCTTGGGCTTATCTCCTACTAAGCATCGTAGCAGGTTACCCAAACTCCTATTCACCACTTCCATTTGTCCATCAGTCTGTGGATGGTATGCAGAATGGAACTTCAAATATGTCTTCAACTTCTTCCACAATGTCTTTCAGAAATAACCAACAAACTTGGTATCTCGATTTTAAACTATGCTCTTTGGTAGATTGTGTAATCTCACCACCTCCCTGAAAAATAATTCAACAATATGAACAACATCATTAGTCTTCTTGCAAGGAATGAAATGTGTCATCTTTGAGAATCTATCCACCACCACAAAAATGGAATCATGCCCTCTCTGTGTCCTTAGTAAACCAAGAACAAAATCCATACTAATATCATCCCATGGCTTCTTTGGTACAGGTAGTGGCTGATATAGTCCTGTATTCTAACTTGTTCCTTTTGCCATCTAACACACTCTGCAACTCTGCACAAATTTCCTCACATATTTCTGCAACTGTGGCCAAGAATAATTTTCACCAATAATAGCAATGGTCTTATCTCAACCAAAGTGTCCAGCCAATCCTCCACTATGCTTCTCCTTAATCAGGTTCTCTCTCATAGAACTCCTCGGAATGCACAACTGGCTTTCTTTAAACAACATGCCACCTTGAATTATGAAATCCAACCATTTTGTCCTATCCAAAGTAACAGGTTCGAGACAACCTTTCCAGGCCTATGTAAAATCTAGATCTTCAGGATACAAAACTTTGAGCTCATCGAACCCAACAACCTCTATCTTCATTTCTATCAACAAATTCTACCTTCTGCTCAAGGCATCTGCAACTCTGTTGGACTTCCCACTCTTATGCTTCAAAATAAAAGTATAACTCTACAAAAATTCTACCCATTTTAAGTGCCTTTGATTCAACTTTTCTTGACTATTAAGATACTGTAAAGCCTGATGATTAGTATATAAAACAAACTCTTTTGGCAACAAATAATGTCTCCATTTCTTCAAAGCCTGAACTATGGCATAAAATTCCTGATCATAAACAAAATACTTTTTCTTGGCATCATTAAGCTTCTCACTAAAATAGGCAATGGGCTTACCTTCTTGACTCAAAACTGCTCCTATAGCACTACCACTAGCATCACAATCTAACTGAAATACCTTATTGAAATCTGAAAGTGCCAAAATAGGTTGCTCTATGACTTTCTGCTTCAATGTATCAAAGCTTTTGTCTGCTCCTTTAGTCCATCTAAACTCTTTTCTATCCCCTCTCATTGTCTTAGTCAGGGGTGAACAAATGCTACTAAAATTCCTGATAAACTTTATATAAAAACTTGCCAAACCACGAAAATATCATACCTCTTGGTGGTGCCCACCTAGATTTTAGGTTTCAAGTATTCATCTGCAGGCCTTTTCAGAAAAACCCAAAAAAATCTTTTAGCCTCAAGTATTTTCCATCACAGGGTTTCTCAGTTTCATGCTTAGTATTTGTGTATGCAAGATCAAATGTATATTCGCATAAACATTCACCATTGTATGTTCAAAAATACAAGGGAAGTATACAAGGCAGATATACAAGGCAAAGAACATACAAAAGTCATCGCCGTAACAATAGCCATCAGCGGCCTAGTCTAAGGTCTTTCCGATGGGCCGATGAGGGGTACAAGGCAATGGTATATAAGAAGGTCATATACAAATGGAAATGTACATTGGCGAGCATACAAAGGTTCTTTCTGCGTGACAAAGGTCATCGGCAACTTAGTTTAGGATCTCCCCGACGGCTGATACAAATATAAGGATGAAAGTGCAAAGTCTATACACAAGCAAAGAGATACAAAGCCTAGGGCCCACCAAGTGCACATACAAAGGGTCATATGCAATGCGATATACAAAGGTTGCATGTATACGCCGAAATGAAGTGTTGGCAATGTACAAGTGATTGTATATGGTTTTGCTTCTATATTCGCATTGTATATGTGATATACAAGGATGATATACAAAGGGAAAACATATAAGCTGGACTCGACTGGGAAGTCAATTTTAGCAAATTCAAAGGTGGGGTCCGCGGTTTGTATGTTAAGTGCATGTATATGCATATATACAAAGAAGAAGAGATACAAGTCGGACCTGTTGCAAAGGTACAATATGGTTAATAATCATTTTGAGGTCCACGCATTGTATGCATATTACGTATGTACATGTGATATATAATGAAATGTACAAGAAGGGAAGATACAAAGCCCGGACCTGATGGCGATTGCAATTTGTTTTATAAAGATTTGGGGTCCACGCCTTTGTATGCAGGTGATTGTATGTATATACAATCTCATATACAACCACATATGCAAAAGAAAAGATACAATGGCTCGCCGATGAAGATGCAAGTGCTTAGCGATGGTGATCCAATCAACGGCTACCACATGTCCAAGTCAATGTATGTATATACAACTGCATATACAAAGGTAAAAAAAAAAAGAGGGGCGAGAAGGCAAAATGTATGTCGCGATGTGAAAAGCTAAAGCAACAAGAGCTGCCTACATGGCGCGATCTCATTGGCCAATGACTTTTCAACATGAATTGAAGCCATTGATCTTGGCGATAAGGGGGAAATCGATGGCCTGTTTCAAATCTTCAAAGCAGGAGTAGTTTTTCTATATGTTCACTACATCATTTCAAGTGGGAAAACACGCGAACCACTACTGCATTTCAAAAGAGGTAGGTCGGCCATAATGATAGATTACAGAGATATGGGTCGATGCATTGACAGGCTGACTACCATCTTAAAGGAGAAAATCTTCAGGCAGCTACATGTCTCCTGAGTTCAACTGCTCCTTCCCTCTTCTTCTCCCTATTGCATTCAATGTTCTTGGCACCATTTTGATGGTGCAGTGTATCTGAGGGTGATTTGAGATGACGGTGTAAGTAATGTTGAGTACATGTTCTTGTTGTATAGGGGAGAACTGTGTCACTCATCTGAGAGGGGTTGAAGACTTGGGCAATTTTTGGAGGAAATAACGAAAAGCAAGCTTTTATGGGCTGTTCTATCTCTTTTGTGAGTTTATAAGTTGCATTTTGAATGCATATTGCATACATGTTCAATTTCATGTCATTTTTATATGAAAAATGCTTCATTGCATGTGTTTAACTATTTGTCTCCATTGGCTGTATGCATCTCTTCTTTTGAATCTGGTTTATAAGGGTTACTAAGATTCTAGGATATAGATTTCTGTATTGCATGTTTGATCTCTAACTTCCATTCAAGGAGTGGATTAAACTGTTTTAGGTTAAGTATGAAGAAGATTGTATGGCAGCAGGGATGTCTATAAGTAGAGATAGCTAAATACTCATTCTTGGGTGGTGTTTGTAAGGCAAGAACCAATCTAGCCCCTTGAAACTTGAATGCCAGTGCAAATCATTCACTTGTATATGTCTAGTTGACTCCTTGCCCTGAGATAGGCACCAGTCTGCTTGTTGTGTAGTAGTTATGACCCAAAACCCCCTGTCTTGCCTCCAAAACATTAAAACTAATCCATTTCAAAGCTTCAACTTGTTAGTTGTAAGAGTAGAAATATGACCCTTGCATACTCTCATCTTCAACCAGTTAGATATGTCCAAGAACATTGCCAAACTTATGATTTATCATGCAAATATTGGTCCAAACATGAGAGTATTCTGCCTATTTTGTAAAGCTAAATCTTTTATTATGAGTGAGTCAAAGACAAATCTTTAGCAATAGGGATACCCCCCTTGGTGCAGCAGAACCAGAAGTGAAGAGGAGGTAGCTCACGCAACCTCTTGTATTTGTTCACCTAATCTGCCTGTGCATTGGAACTAGCAAACCCTTTGCTGATTTGGGAGAAACACCAACACCTCTATGGTACTCCTTGGCATAGGCCATTCAAGGATAGCTCTCACCTTCTCTGGGTCCATCTTAAGACCTTCCTCTGAGACAACAAATCCCAGGTATACCAATTCCTTCTTTGCAAAACTACATTTTTTAAATTAATCAACAACTTCTCCTCCCTCAGCGTCTCTAAAACTCTTTTGATATGCATCAGATGCTCATCCCAAGTCTTACTAAAAATTAAAATATCATCCAAATAAATAATAACAAAACTTCCTAGAAATTCGTTCAATGCCTCGTTCATGAGTCGCATGAATGTGCTCGGTGCATTGGTTAGCCCAAATGGCATGACTAACCACTCATACAAACCTTCCTTTATCTTGAAGGTTGTCTTCCATTTGTCTACTTCCTTGATATAGATCTAGTGATACCCACTCTTCAGGTTAATTTTCATGAAGTACTTGGCTCCACTCAAATAGTCCATTATGTCATCCATTATGGGCAATCGAAATCTGTACTTGATCATGATCTTATTGATGGCCCAAGAATCTGTACACATTCTCCATTGTCCATCTTTCTTTGGTGCTAGTACTATAGGTACTACACATGGACTTAGGCTCTCCCTTATCAGTCCCTTCCTTAACAGCTCTTGAACTTGTTTTTTTAGCTCTTCACTCTCTGCAGGAGTCATTCTTTGGGCTGCCTTATTAAAAAAACTAGCTCCTGGTATCAAATCCATTTGGTGACTTATCTTCCTCACTGGTGGTAAACCTTCTGGTACATTATTAGAGATAATATCATAAAATTCTTCTAACATATCTGAGACTTCTACTGGTACATCTTCACATTTCTTTTGACTAATCTTAGGAATCAATGCAAAGCAATGACGCTCATGCTTCATACCCTCCAAAAATTTCTTACCATCTACCAAGCAAATTCTAGTAGTACTACATACCTTTTCTTCCACCTCCTTCAAGGGCTTCAACTTATGACGAACTCCATCCTTTGTTAGGGAATATGTGCTTGCACGGCCATCATGGATAGCACTCCTATCATACTGCCACGGCCTCCCCAACAGCATATGACATGCACCCATTGGTATGATATCACACAGTACCTCATCATGGTAGTCCCCAATCTTGAACTTCACTAAACACTGCTCATTGACCAAATCTCTATAGTCCTTCTGCAACCATGCAATCTAATATGGATGTGGATGCTTTCTTCTTGTCAACTTCAACTTGTCAACTATCTCCTCTGAAACAAGATTGTCAATGCTTCCACTGTCAATAATAATGTCACAACACTTACCTTCACATTTGCACCTTTTGCGGAATAAACTCTTCCTCTGATTGGGTTCTTTCTCCTCATTCAACAAAATTCTTCTAACTAGGGTTTCTCCCCTTTCAGCATCTTTAGAATGCTCAGATTACACATCTTCATCTACATGTGCAACTTGCGCATTACCTCCAGGTCTTCTATTTGTCCTTCCTTGATGTTGTGGACACTCGTATGCTCGATGCCCTTCTTCTCCACATTGGAAACAGGTTCCTCTGAAACCTCCTCTTCCATGTCTTTTCCCAGGTCTGCCTCTTCCTCCTTCTCTTTGCTCACCATTGTTCTGGTCACGAGGGTGGTAGGTATTATCTCCTCTCTGATTTTGACTAGCCCAGCTTCTTCACTTTTCTTTGAATCTTCATTTCGGCCCCCATAAGGTCTTCCACCAGTCCTTCCACCTTGACCTCTTCCCCTTTGCTTGCTGGCAAATTTTTTATTCAAATTCTCTTCCACCTTCAGGGAAAACTAGTATGCATCTTCTATGGTGGTCATTCTGACCAACCTCAGCTCCTCTTGAATACTTGGCCTCAACCCATTAATGTAACGAGATACCTTCTCCTTGTTGGGCTCTGCATGGCCTATCCTGATAGTAATTTTATAAAACTCTTCTATATACTCCCTAACAGACTTGTTACTTTGCTTCAGTCTTTGTAGCTTCTTCAACAGCTCCATCTCGTAGTCCACACGAATGAACTGCTTCTTCAGTTTCTCCACCATCCTATCCCATCTGGTGATCTTTCCTTTTCCTCTTCTATTCCTCTCTAATTGGACCTCCTTCCACCAAATACTAGCATGGCCATTCAACTTTGTTTTTGCAAACTTGACCCAATCTGGATCCTCCATATCTTCATACTCAAAATACTCATCCATGTCATTGATCCAATCAATAAGCTATCCTGGATTGAAATCTCCAAAATATGTAGAAACTTCAATCCTGGGCCTCTTTCCAATCTTAGAAATGGCCCTCAGCAACCTAACTTCTGCAGGATCTCCTACAGCTTCTTATTCTTCCTCAGATAGCTCTTCTTTAGCTTCATCTTCGCTTCCTTCTCTTGTTCTCAGCTCAAACCCTCTTCATATCTCCTCTTGCAATGCATCGATTTGCCTTTGCAGGACTCTAAAACCCTCTTCCATCAAAGCATTCCTCCCAATACGATTTCTTCGTGGAGGCATCTTGATCTCCACAATGAACCCACAACCGTAGGTCCTGTGCAAACTACCTCACGGTCGGCGATCTGTCTACACACTCAGGAACCCTTGCTCTAATACCACTTGATGAAGGGGGTAAATCATAAAACACACAACAACAGAAATTGCACACAAAAAATAGAATGATCTTTTATTGATATGGGAAAAACATTACATTACAGAAGCTCAAATACAATCAGAGGATGAATCCTCTATAGGCTACATCACATTACAGCTTCCTGTCTCCAGACTCTGGAATCATCTGCCTTATGTAAACCCTAAATAAGCTAGGGTTTCTATTTTTCGAGAAGCATAACTTTTAATCCGGGTGTCCGATTGACGAACCGTTTTAAGCGTCGGAAAGATCGCGATGTGACCTATCATGCTAAAAATTTGTAAACAAATTTTTGTCAATTTTTTGGGATGTTATGGGATGTTTTAGTGCCTCATATCTCGTTTCAAAAAATTTCTGGGGCTTTTCAGAAAACAAAAACTTTAATAGCTTTAAGATCACAAATGATCTCTGCCTAATTCCTTCGCCAAAGGTCTTATATTTCTATTATGTAACTTTCTGTAAGTTTTCACTTCAATCCCTACCCAAATACAAATTTTTCTAAAATGGCAGGTAAACTTTCCAAAACTGGCAGTTTGCTATTTTTAGCAGTTTTGAAAAAACTGAAAGTCCTACATCATTATTCAGGATATTATGGAACAAGAAACACTAATTATGGAAAGAAATGAAAACAACTACAAAGAATTTTGAATTAACTTCTTTTTCGGTGATGCAAGATTGCCCTTACACCACTAGATGCTCCTGCATCAGACACCCAAGGTAATTTGAGAAGTGACCCTGTCACGTCTCAACTATTTCTTTGAGGAAAACCCAAATGGTCAACCTCTACCTTAGACAACCAAGAAGAATATTCAACATGTCTTCCTTTCCATTTCACCATATATTCTTCATATTGCCTGCTCTGAGTACTTCTTCCTACACTACTATCCAAGATCTCTTCTATCTCCTCTGTTGAAATAGATGTCGTAATACTCCACTATTCTTCTATTGATCCATCCTTTATGACACCTTCATGATGTTCTATTAAATCAGCAATTCTAAACACAGGGGAAATATTGATCCCACTCGGCAACTCTACCTCATATCCATTTCCTGAATCATGCTTCTTCAGGATTCTGCACGGTCTAAATTTCTTCATTTTCAACTTATTATATGTTCCAATTGGGAACATTTATTTTCTCAAATGAACCATGACTTCATCTCCTACCTGGAACACCTTATATCTCCTCTTCTGATCTGGCTTAACCTTTTACTGAGTATTCATCTTATTAATGTGCTTTCTCACCTCTTCATACAAATTCTTCAGATGTTCTACAAAGTCTTCAGCTTCAGCACTTGTCTTTTCTCCTTTGTCTAGCTTCCTTAACTTAGAAACATTTCTTGGGTTATTGCCATATACACTATGGAATGGTGATTTACCAGTACTCCTATTGATAGAACTGTTGTAAGCAAATTGTGCCTGTGGTAAAATCAAATCCCATCCCTTGGGCTTATCTCCTACTAAGCATTGTAGCGAGTTACTCAAACTCTTATTCACCACTTGTGTATGTCCATTAGTCTGTGGATGGTGTGCAGAGCTAAACTTCAAATCTGTCTTCAACTTCTTCCACAATGTCTTCCAGAAATAACCAACAAACTTAGTATCTCAATCTGAAACTATGCTCTTTAGTAGACCGTGTAATCTCACCACCTCCCTGAAAAATAATTCAGCAATATGAATAGCATCATTAGTCTTCTTGCAAGGAATGAAATGTGCCATCTTCCAGAATCTATCCACCAACACAAAAATGGAATCATGCCCTCTCTGTGTCCTTGGTAAACCAAGAACAAAATCCATACTAATATCATCACATGGCTTCTCTGGTACATGTAGTAGCTGATATAGTCCTGTATTCTGACTTGTTCTTTTTTCCATCTGACACACTCTGCAACTCTGCAAAAATTTCCTCACATCTTTCTGCAACTGTGGCCAATAATAATTTTCACTAACAATAGCAATGGTCTTATCTCAACCAAAGTGTCCAGCCAATCCTCCACTATGCTTCTCCTTAATCAGATTCTCTCTCATGGAACTCCTCGGAATGCACAACTGGCTTCCTTTAAACAACATGCCATCTTGGATTATGAAATCCAACCATTTTGTCCTGTCTAAAGTAACAAGTTCGAGACAAGCTTTCCAGGCCTCTGTAAAATCTGGATCTTCAGGATACAAACTTTTGAGCTCATCGAAACCAACAACCTCTATCTTCATTTCTATCAACAAATTTTGCCTTCTGTTCAAGGCATCTACAACTCTGTTGGACTTCCCACTCATGTGCTTCAAAACAAAAGTATAACTCTACAAAAATTCAACCCATTTTAAGTGCCTTTGATTCAACTTTCCTTGACTATTAAGATATTGTAAAGCCTGATGATCAGTATATAAAACAAACTCTTTTGGCAACAAATAATGTCTCCATTTCTTCAAAGCCTGAACTATGGCATAAAATTCCTGATCATAAACAAAATACTTTTTCTTGGCATCATTAAGCTTCTCACTAAAATAGGCAATGGGCTTACCTTCTTGACTCAAAACAGCTCCTATAGCACTACCACTAGCATCACAATCTACCTGAAATACCTTATTGAAATCTGGAAGTGCCAAAACAGGTTGCTCTGTAACTTTCTACTTCAATGTATCAAAGCATTTGTCTGCTCCTTTAGTTCATCTAAACTCTTTTCTATCCCCTCTCATTGTCTCAGTCAGGGGTGAACAAATGCTACTAAAATTCCTGATAAACTTTCTATAAAAACTTGCCAAACCATGAAAAGATCTTACCTCTGTGGTACTCCTTGGCGTAGGACATTCGAGGATAGCTCTCACCTTCTTTGGGTCCATCTTAAGACCTTCCTCTGAGACAACAAATCCCAGGTATACTAACTCCTTTGCAAAACTACATTTCTTCAGATTAATCATAAACTTCTCCTCCCTTGGCTTCTCTAAAACTCTTTTGATATGCATCAAATGCTCATCCCAAGTCTTACTAAAAATTAAAATATCATCTAAATAAATAATAACAAAACTTCCTAGAAATTCTTTCAGTACCTCGTTCATGAGCCGCATGAATGTGCTCGATGCATTGGTTAGCCCAAATGGCATGACTAACCACTCATACAAACCTTCCTTTGTCTTGAAGGTTGTCTTCAATTTGTCTCCTTCCCTAATACGGATCTGGTGATACCCACTCTCCAGGTCAATTTTCATGAAGTACTTGGCTCCACTCAAACAGTCCATTATGTCATCCATTATGGGCAATGGGAATCTATACTTGATCGTGATCTTATTGATGGCTTGAGAATATGTACACATTCTCCATTCTCCATCTTTCTTTGGTGCTAGTACTACAGGTACCACACATAGACTTAGGCTCTCCCTTATCAGTCCCTTCCTTAATAGCTCTTGAACTTGTTTGTTCAACTCTTAACTCTCTGCAGGAGTCATTCTCTGGGTTGCCTTAATCAGCAAAGTAGCTCCTTGTATCAAATCCATTTGGTGACTTATCTTCCTCACCAGTTGTAAACCTTCTAGTACATTATCAGAGATAATATCCTAAAATTCTTCTAACATATCTGAGACTTCTTCTAGTACATCTTCACATTTCTCTTGACTAATCTTAGGAATCAATGCAGAGCAATGACGCTCATGCTTCATACCCTCCAAAAATTTCCTACTATCTACCAAGCAAATTCTGGCAGTACTACATACCTTTTCTTCCACCTCCTTCAAGGGCTTCAACTTGTGACGCACTCCATCCTTTGTTAGGGAATATGTGTTTGCATGACCATCATGGACAGCGCTCCTATCATATTGCCATAGCCTCCCCAACAGCATATGACATGCATCCATCGATATGATATCACACAGCATCTCATCATGGTAGTCCTTAATCTTAAACTTCACTAAACACTGCTCATTGACCAAAGCTATGTGGTCCTTCTGCAACCATGCAATTTGATATGGATGTAGATGATTTCTTCTTGTCAACCATCTCCTCTGAAACAAGATTGTCAGTACTTCCACTGTCAATAATAATGTCACAACACTTACCTTCATATTTGCACCTTGTGCGGAATAAACTCTTCCTCTGATTGGGTTCTTTCTCCTCATTCACCAAAGTTCTTCTAACAACTAGGGTTTCTCCTCTTACTAGAAGGTTTACCACCGGTGAGGAAGATAAGTCACCAAATGATATGCATCTTCTATGGTCGTCATTCTAACCAAGCTCAGCTCCTCTTGAATACTTGGCCTCAACCCATTAATGTAACTGGATACCTTCTCCTTCTTGGGCTCTACATGGTCTGTCCTGATAGTAATTTTATAAAACTCTTATGTATACTCCTTAACAGACTTATTACCTTGCTTCAGTCCTTGTAGCTTCTTCAATAGCTCTATCTCATAGTCCATGGGAATGAACTGCTTCTTCAGTTTCTCCACCATCTAATCCCATCTGGTGATCTTTCCTTTTCATCTTCTATTCCTCTCTAATTAGACCTCCTTCCACCAAATACTGGCATGGCCCTTCAACTTTATTTTTGCAAACTTAACCTGATATGGATCCTCCACATCTTCATACTCAAAATACTCCTCCATGTCATTGATCCAATCAATACGCTGTTTCGGATTCAAATCTCTAGAATATGTAGAAACTTTGATCCTGGGCCTCTTTCTAATCTTAGAAATGCCCTCAGCAACCTAATTTCTGCAGGATCTCCTGCAGCTTCTTGTTCTTCCTCAGATAGCTCTTCTTCAGCTTCATCTTCGATTTCTTCTCTTGTTCTCGGCTCAAACCCTCTTCGTATCTCCTCTTGCAATGCATCGATTTGCCTTTGCAAGGCTCTAAATACATATTCCTTCAAAGCATTCCTCCCAATACAATTTCTTCGTGGAGGCATCTTGATCTCCGCAGCAAACCCACAACCTTAGGTCCTGGTGCAAACTGCCTCACGGTCAGCAATCTGTCTACACACTCATGAACCTTTGCTCTGATACCATTTGATGAAGGGGGTAAATCATAAAACACACAACAACAAAAATTGAACACAAAAAATAGAATGACCTTTTATTGATATTGGCAAAACATTACATTACAGAAGCTCAAATACAATCAGAGGATGAATCCTCTATAGGCTGCATCACATTACAGCTTCCTCTCTCCAGACTCTAGAATCATCTGCCTTCTGTAAACCCCAAATCAGCTAGAGTTTTTATTTTCCCACCTATTTTTGACTCTACACTTTTCCTCTTTAACTCTAGTATTGCCCAGGGTTCCCAAAATAGTCATAAATAGCACTTTTGGGCAGCCTCCAGCTAAATTTCAAATTTTGCAACTCCCTCCAAAAGTAGGTCAACTTCCGGGAAGCATAACTTTTGATCCGGGTGTCCGATTGACAAACCATTTTAAGCGTCAGAAAGCTTGCGATGTGAACTATCACGCCAAAAATTCATAAATGGTTTTCTATCAACTTTTTGAGACATTATGGGATGTTTTAATGCCTCATATCTTGTTTCAAAAATTTTCAGGGGCTTTTCAGAAAACAAAAACTTTAATATCTTTCAGCTCACAAATGATCTTTACCTGATTCCTTTGCCAAAGGTCTTATATTTTCATTATGTAACTTTCTGTAAGTTTTCTCTTCAATTCATGCCCAAATGCAAACTTTCCTAAAATGGCAGGTAAACTTTCCAAAACTGACAGTTTGCTATTTTTAGTAGTTTTGGAAAAACTGAAAGTCCTACATTATTATTCAGGATATTATGGAACTAGAAACACTAATTATGGAAAGAAATAAAAAGAACTACAAAGAATTTTGAATTAACTTCTTTTTGGGTGATGCAAGATTGCCCTTACACCACTAGATGCTTCTACATCAGTTTGAGTTCAGTCTTCTCAATTTAAGTGAGCTTGATTTTTGCATGAGCTTTGGAAGCTATGTTATCAAATGTAATTGATTATATTTTGAGTTTCAAGATCTTGTTAAGAAGCTCTTGAATTAAAATAAGTTCTTAAATTAAAAAAAAGTTCTTGAATTAATAAGAAGTTCTTAAATTAAAAAGAGGGTGCTTTTATTTAATTGAAAACCCCATACATTTTCCAGAGAGTTGTTTTGAGGAAAAAGACTTAGAAGATAAAAGAAAGAAGTTTTTTGTAAAAGACTTAGAATAAAAAAGCAAGAAGCTTTTTTGTTGAAGAAGCTTTTTTATTGAAGAAGTTTTTGAAAAAACAAAGCAAGAAGCTTTTTTGAAGTTTTTTACAGGTTTGAAGATTGAAGAAGCTTTTGAAGTGCATCAAGGACTTAGGGGAATTTCAGTATTGAATGTAATCTTTTCCAAAGAGATTTAATACAAGAAGGAAATATCTTTGGGTGTGGAGTTTTTTCCCGAAAGGGTTTCTCCATGTAAATACTGTGCAAGTTCTTCTCTTCTCTTCTCTTCTCTTCTCTTCTATATTGAATTGAATGTGTAAATCAATTGTTGAGTAAATTGTTACAAGTTAATCTTTATTTTAACTTTGCTACACAAAATTTTAAAGTTTATAGCAGCAGTTCTACCTTCATTCTCAACATTTGGTATCAAAGCTAACGATTGTGTTGAGTGAAGGATGCCTTTCTCTTAAAGTGTTGAAGGTTTGCTGCAGTTGGAGCTTTGTTTTGTAGGTTTTGCAAATCTATGTGATTGGAAGCCATTGTATTTTTTTTGTCTTAGATGGATATTGTCAAAAGAATCTTTGTTGGGCTCTTAAGGCTTAAGTTTATGGATCTTTATGGAGTTGATCTTGTGGTAGTGATTTGGAGCTCCATTTTGACAATATGTGTACATTCTCTTGTTTGGTGGTTTTATTCATTTACCTTGTGGTCATGTGCAGTGAAAGGGTGTTTATGTTGGATGGCTACTTCTAGTTCCTTAATCACATGGAAAAACACTCATTTCTTGGACTACAGTTTGGAGTGCTTATGTTGGGTTCATGGTTTCAGTCCATGGTTACATGAAAGCACTGGATGATTTATCACTGGTTGTATGGAGGTTGTGGAGTTGGTATTTTTATGATATGGACACTCCTGAACAACCTGGATTCTCCTTTCTCATACTCATGATATTTTGAATATGTAGGTTTTCACAGTTTTTTTGTTTCAAAAGATTATGGGTTTGTAGATGTGTGATATTCCATTATTTCAGATGACATATTTGATGGTGTTCATTGGTGTGAATGTTTGGATGTTTAAATGGTTTCAGATTTACAGAGATATGGTTTTGCAGGTTTTACATGTTAATCAAAATATATGGTATTTAGATTTGTGGAAAATTGTGTTCAAACACTTTCTGGATGGAAATGATTTTAGATTTGCAAGGCTTCTTGTTGGGTTCCTATGATCTATGGCTTCTCCTATGAGGATTTATTTGGCAAACCAGATTTAGAGTTAATTCTGGTGTTTGAGTCTTGGACATCTACATGTTATACCTAGTTACATTTGTTTTACATGTTACTGATGTGGGGTTGAATCTATTTTTTTAGTTATTAAAGGTTGGAGCACTGATCATGTTTTTCTCCTATAAGATATTACATGTGTGCAGATCTTGTGAATAAGCTGATATGGGTTCTATTTGGTAGGCCTCTTCTTGGTCACCTTAATTACATTGGTATTTTTTGTATTGAGACAAAAGGGTAGTTTGGAGTACCTGATTTAGTTATTCATTTGAATCTGTAGCAGTAAAGTTATGTTGCATAAGAAGCTTTTTTTTTCACTTTCAGTGGAGTTTTTGGTAACGATTTTGATCATGATACCATGCATAACTTGGTATCACTCTCAGTGGGAGTTTTGTGTAGTTACATAATGTGTTCCATCTTCTTTGTTTAAAGATATTGGTTCTAAACTGTTGTTGTTGCAGTGTTGTGAGCCATGCAAAATCTTTGATTAAAAGATGGATGATCTTTTGCAATGGTTGTTGGTGTCATTAGAAGCTCTTGGATTATGCCTTTAGTTTGTAGTAAGGGTTCTTTGACATTTTTAGTTCTATTGACAAAGGATGCTAGATCGTCATGTTTTTTGAAGAGGTGTTGACATCTTGTTTTTCCATGGAGGACTCTTGGAGTTTTTGGTGAGGTGTTGAGTTTATAATTTATCAGTTTTTGATATATGATCCTTGTTTTAGAGGATGTATAGTATTATGTCATGATGCACTCTTGATCATGAGTTAGAGTTTTTTGGCATAATACAAGTGCTCTTAGGAGCAAGATATGTTCATTGGAGCATATGATCTTCTTTTTGAGAAGATGTTAGATCATGATGTCTTGATATGTTCTTGATTCTATACTTGGAGCTTTGACAATGGTTTGGTTAAGTTCTCTTTAGTTTTGAAGTATTAATCATTTGCTTGGAGCTTCATGATTCTGCAGATTGCATTTGAAGTTGGCATGGATTGATTGTTGAAAACTCATGGATACTAGAGAGACTTGGGTGAGGCTTGATATCTCTTGAACTTAGAGATATGTGTTGGAAAGATTTCTCATTATGAGATGTCAACAAAAAGACCGAGAAGCCTATACTTGGAAATGGATGTGAGTCCATTATAGACCTTATGAGAAGGTTGTCTTTATTGTAAGCTTTTATTGCTTGGTGTTATATGCAAGGACAATCTTGTATCCCACTCTTGGTCTACTCGGCAAGTAAATGATCTAATAGGTGTTGCCCACCTAATTATTAGATGCATTCTTTATATGTATCTTGTCTTCTCTTTTACACTAGTCTTGAAAAGGATTGTTGAGAAGTAGATGCATAGGTTTATGGATTTTTGTTGTTCTCATTATTATTTGATCTTGAGTTATGGAACTAGTTTTGAGGATTTGTTTCGGAGAGGTACAGAAATGGTTTGTGGTTTTTGGGCTTATTCCCTTTGTTGTGGGAATGTTTGGTTAGTTTGATCTACTTTTAGTGAGAGGTTAACATCTATTGCTGCCATGTTTTCATCATAATTTGGATGTTAGATGTTGATACCTTTTTAGTTTGGGAGTGTTGAAAGAGATCTTACTTTACACAGTTTGGCACAGGTTAGTGTGGTATAAAGACATGGAATGATTTTGTAGTTTCTCTTTTTCCTGGTATATTTTCTTCTTTTTGAAGGTTCTCATGTTTATGGAGTTGAGGTTTGCATTGGAGTCAAGTGTTATTGTTGTTAACGATAATTCGGTAACTCCTTGATCTCTTTCTTCATTGGTTAAGAGGAGTTGGGAGAGTTATTCAAAGATTGGTAAAGAGAGATGTTTTATGCATATCATTATATGTTTTGATATTATATGGTAGAGGAGATAGCCACATCCTCTAAGAGAAGTGCTATAGGAGGATTTGTAAATGCCTTGATCTTATTTTCAAATTTGACATTACCCATGCAGTGGGAGTTCTTGGATCTATATGCTCTTTATTATCACGATATCTTCTTGGTTGTCTCAGTTTTCAGGTTATTGATGTGAAGATGATTTTGCATGTTTCACTATTTGGATCTATGAGTTGTGCAAGTTTAGTGGGCTTTCTTTACCCATTGGTTGCATTGAAGACTTGGATGTGGACTTTCAATATCCACACATCCGTTCAGTGTTATTGCAGATTTTGTTTGTTGGCCTTGTCTTTGGTCATTTGTACATTGGTATGTTGCATTGAGATGAGAGGATGGATGATTATCAAGATTGGTTTATAGGGACTTGATTGCAGTTTTGGGTTGGTATGTTGATGGCATGGAGTTCTACCTATGATGGTTTTGTTTACCCTAGTTTTGAGGTATGGATAATTTGGATGAGCTAGCAACTTGCTGTGGTTGCTTTTCCATTTGGTATGAATGTGGCAAACACTTAGAGTCTTATGTTATCATATGATTTGATGATTGTGTTCATGTTGAGATTGGTGCAAGTTTCAGTGACAGTTGATATGTTTCACCTTGGCATGTTTCTTGTTTATCATGGGTGACATGATGTAAAGAGTTCTTGTTTCAGATGATGGTTATCATGGTTGCTTTTATAGGTATCTTGTTGGAGCACAAAAGTATGTTGAAGAATCAATGGTACTTTAATGGCTAGGGATGTTTTTTCCTATGATTTAAAGTTTGATTATATCATTTAGAGTTATTGCAATGTATAATGTCAAGTGGGAGAATGTTGGAATAAGTTGCCATTAACTTGCAATCCTAACCAATTCATGTCCCTGAAAAGTTCTTGGAATGCATTCCCCAACACATAAAAACTTTGAGAGATTAATTATTTATTAATTATATCACTTTAACTTTTGCAATCAATTCCTAATTAATAAGTTTCAAGCTTGGGCATCCATTTTTAGAGTGGGGGCCATGAAGACTTTGTTGACTTCTCCTAAGGCTATTTTGAGAGTTTGATAACTCCTAGTAAGTGGGAGTTAAACTTGGGTGTCCCCTTTTGATGGGGACCTATGTTTAGACTTGGAGTTGTGTTTTTTTATGTACATGAGTGGATAATATTGAGACACCTTGCCTGGATATAATGTTGGAGTTAACTACAGTGTTAGAGATGCATGAATTGGATATTGCTCGCATGTGGTTAGAATAGCTTGCATGGACTTGCATGTTTTTGCATGTAGCTTACATGTTCTTGCATGTTGTTGCATGTTACTTACATGTACTTGCATGTTGTTGCATGTCACTTGCATGTGCTTGCATGTTGTTGCATGTCACTCCTATGGACTTGTATGACCTTGCATGTTGTTGCATGTCACTTGCATGTGCTTGCATGTTGTTGCATGTTAGTCCTATGGACTTGTATGACCTTGGATATTTTTGCATGCCAGCTATATGACCATGCATGTAGTTGCATGTCAGTTTTGTGAGATTACTTGCAAAACACTCTGACTCTAGAAACTTGTAGGATGGTACATCTTAGTGATTCAGGAAATGGGTATCAGTTGCATGTTGTTGAAAATGCTTGCATGTCAGTTTTAAGATATTACTTGCAGGACACTCCAACTCTCGAATGTTACAGGATGGTACATCTCAGTGTTTCAGGTAATGGGTATTAGTTGCATGTTGGATCCGATGTTTGCATGTCACTTGCATGTACAGAACAAGGTAATTCAGAATAACATTAGGGACATCAATTGTGCAAGTTGTTGCATGAGAATTTGTGTATGTTGATCACTTCAGTTGACTGAAATAGATTGGGCTAACTTGAGCACCCAATCTTGGGACTTTCAGTTGTTTCTTTTATTTGGAAATATTTTTGATGTTGACAAAGCTAATTTTGGCATACTTGTGTGCACATATTGTGAAGGGTTAGTTGACTCAAAGCTTAGACTTTGTTTGAGTTCAGTCTTCTCAATTTAAGTGAGCTTGATTTTTGCAATTGCTTTGGAAGTTGTATTATCAAATGTAATTGATTATATTTTGAGTTTCAAGCTCTTGTTAAGAAGTTCTTGAATTAAAAGTTCTCAAATTAAAAAAAAAAGTTCTTGAATTAAAAAAAGGGTGCTTTTATTTAATTGAAAACCCCATACATTTTCTAGAGAGTTGTTTTGAGGAAAAAGACTTAGAAGATAAAAGCAAGAAGTTTTTCTGTAAAAGACTTAGAATAAAAAAGCAATAAATTTTTTTATTGAATAAGTTTTTGAAGAAAAAAGCAAGAAGCTTTTTTGAAGTTTTTAATAGGTTTGAAGATTGAAGAAGCTTTTGAAGTGCATCAAGGACTTAGAGGAATTTCAGTATTGAATGTAATCTTTTCCAAAGAGATTTAATACAAGCAAGAAATATCTTTGGGTGTGGAGTTTCTTCCCGAAAGGGTTTCTCCACGTAAATATTGTGCAAGTTCTTCTCTTCTCTTCTCTTCTTTTCTATATTGAATTGAATGTGCAAATCAATTGTTGAATAAATTGTTACAAGTTAATCTTTATTTCAGCTTTGCTACACAAAATTTTAAAGTTCATAGCAGCAATTCTACCTTCATTTGCAACAATTTCATCATAGGGCACCCACAACCTAAAATTAGTCCCATGTTACACGGAATTGAAAAGCTTTTCTAGCCTTGCATACGGATGCAATTCCCAGTGATAACAGTTATCAAAACAAGTTAAAAACTAAATTGTTACATCCCCAACTTACAATTAGACCTAATCTTTACCTTGCATGGTAATCAGGAGGATCAATCATAGTTAACTGATTTGATATTGTGGAAATATCTGATTTAATCTTTGACTATGAGGTTAATGATTGATGATAGCTAGTTATGAAATTATTTATTCATACGAATATTTAAATAATTTGAATTGTGAAATAGATGATGATGCACTGATCATGGTTTTATGGTCCTGAGTGTGAATAGGAAAACACATCTGTCAAAGAAGGAAGGAGAGTAGCATTTTGGAGGAAGAGTTAGATGTCAGGAAAAGGGGTTAAATAGTCATCTAAGTATCAGACTTTGTCCATTGAATTCTCGCTATTAGGGTGAGTTACGTTCTCTCTCTCGACTGATCAATTAGACTTTACTCGACATCCTTATTTTGAATTTTTAAAAAGGCATTGGTTGCAAGGACGTCATGTTGAGTTGTTAGTTGATTTCGGTGAAGTTTCCAAGGACCCTTTGATCCCATGCTCTTTTTCTACATTTTGTTTAGTGTCTATGTTTATTTGATTATCTATGTTTTGGGATGAATGATGCTTTCTAGGGGAGCAATGCTCGATCCCATAGTCGCATCATAAGTATGAGACCCTAACTAATGGAGTTGAAATATTATTAATACTTATGTATATCCCTAAACCCTCATATAAGGTTCTGTGAGTATATCTATATACCTAATTCATTTGGTTGAATTTTGTTTATGAGACTAAATATGATTAATAATCATATTATCATTTTATTTAATGTGGTTATAAGTTGGTGGGGGTACTCAGCCAGTCATCACCCACGAAGAGTGGAAAGGAGGGTGGCAGCCAAGAAAACCCTATTTTCATGCCTTTATCCTTTCCAACAGATTTAATGATGAGAAGCTAGCAAGCCAAAATATAGGAAAGATAACCTTGTTCTTGCATGCATGCGTAAGGAATCAGTTATTACCGATTGGAAAGGAAAAGTCTTGACTCTCTTATTTTTCTTCTTGGCAATTATGGTTTTATAAGTTGTCTCTTGTGTGTGTTTCTAGGAGATACGACTCTCAAAGGAGAGATATAGATAATTTTCTTCATGCAAGGGTACGGTTGTTACAACAGAAGCTTGAGAAAGCTGAGCTAAGAACCGTGTAAACCTTGAGTTAGCTGTTATATTCGAGCAAACACTAGTTCAGGTATAAACTGAATCTCTGTATTCTATATCCAATATCTTTACTTATTATTATAAGTCTTCAGTCATGCATTTGAGAGAAAAAGTCAACGGATCGACAAGTTTGCAATGCTATTATGTGGCTTACTAAGCCAAAATGAACTCTTATTTGTTTGTTGTGTATTAAGAAGGTGAATAATTGTTTTCTTTTATCATTGCTATGGTTGTAAGTGCACTACTGTGTATACATATAAACCTCGTCCACTTGAGTAGTTATCATATGCGGAATGTAAATGTGAAACTCACAGTGCACAATTAGATAAAGAACTAAACTCTGTTTAAAACTTTTATTTGTTATGTCATCGTATGATGACAATGTCAATGGGATAAATGTTCTCATTGAACATCTGTGTTAAAATCCGATAAGGTTATCATTTTTGTTAAACAGATTTCGAGCCCTAAACTTGTTACAATGTTTCTTAATGCTTGAATGGTAGTCGTGAAGGCTCAAAGTCTTTGTTGAAACTATAAAACCTGAAAGGGCAATTGTATTTTAAGCCCTAAACTTTTTATAATGTTTCCTAATGATTGGATGGTAACCGCGAAGGCTCAAAGTCTTTGTTTAAACTATAAATCCTAAAATGGTGACTACATTTTAAATGGCTATAATAGCCGAGAGTCAAGAGTCATGCACTTGATAACTAGAATCTTACCTATGATAGCAGGTAGATGATGAACCTTATTATGATAATGGTTGGTTCAGTTTTGATGAAAAAACTCTCTTTTGAAACCATTGTTATTATTATTAACACTATTACCTCAAATTGAAAGATGCAAAACATCAACTTCATGCAATGAGTCCTTTGTGCATGTAATGTACTTTGGTAATATAATGTTTCTCATGGTAATGAGAAGTCTCATATGGTCATGTTATTTTCTTTGGACTCCTATGGGTTGAGTCATATCGATATAATATCTTACGTAATAGTACATGAATGCCTCTTTTTGAATGGCTAAGTTTCTTCTTTAAGAATTTGGAATCAAGAAGGTCTCTTGAGAAAGAACCCAGTTAAAGGAAATCAACTTTATGAGCCTTTACAAGTTTACTTGTTGACATTATGACTTAAAGGTAAAACCTGAGTAGAAGTAAACTCCTAGCCAGTAAGGAAGATGTAGAGAACATGATAGAACCTTCTTATTTAGGTAACCAAGTGCTAGACAAAGTGACGTGGAGTCACTAATTTCCAGTTGCATGAATAACTAGAACCTTTAGATGGGTTATCAAGACAAAAGTCGAATGTCCAAGGAATGGACTAAGACGTTTTGAACTTATTGTTCTAGACCGACAAGGGTTGATTTATGAAACTGTAGGACATGACAGCTTATAAGTTGAGTCAAGGTGGTGGACATATGATAATGTTCAATGTGTAACGTTTATGTATGTAAATCTTTGGCCAAAGTAATGCATCCGTCTCAACATGCATTGTCAATCCATAGTGCTCCATATGGCATGGTGTCTCTAGTAGTGTCATACATAGTTAGAGTAGATCTATTGTTGTGTGACTAAGAGGCATTATGAAGGGAACAACACCAAATACTCAAATGGCTATCCTAACGGTTCCTAATATCTAACCCTTCTGCGAAGGGTAGGGCCACTTCCAGTTAGGAAGTTAAGTAGGGGACCGCAGGTCCGTGGTTGGTAGAAAAGCACCGAGATGATGCTCTCCTTCCCAAGCATGAGACAAGCTGAGGCTTATGAAGACAGATGTCATATGTTCCAAATATAGTGTTTTTCATTTTATGACTTGATGGTCAATTGTAATGTATAATTTGATATATGATGCCTTGAGCATAACTTGTACATGCATAGTGAAATATATTCACTAAGGATATGTAATTGATTATTGTAATTATAAGCTTTGTTATATCCTGTTTAGAATAACATGCTTAGTTGTTGAAATGATAATGAATTATTATTGTTTAACTTTGATCCGGATAATCATGTTTTTAACTAATCTCTTGACTAAGATGAATGTTTATGTTGAATTTTTGAGCATTATGGGATGAGATGTTACATATGGTATCAGAGCAACCGGGTTCGATACATGGACCTATGAGCTCAGTACTTGATGATTATTTTTACCCAACATTAAGTACACTATTGTTTGGATGTTCTATGCCAGAATGGTAAGAACTAGAACAACACCTCAAAAGAAGGTAATAGAACATGGACATTACCTACATCGATAAAAGGTCTCGAGGGAACGAGCCTCAAGGATGAGGAAACTTGAATAGATTGGCTACCTAGTAGGAGCATGGTTAACTTATGAGAAAACCTTCGTTGATGTCATGAAACGCATCAAGTAGGAGTTAAGGAAAGCAAAAAGGATGGTTGCCCCTAACTCTATTGATGCATCAGTAGAACCCTCTATACCTAAAGCACGAGTTGTGGAAAATAATCCTAGGGATTATGATGTACCTAAGGAGATTGTGAAGGAGAACTTGTGTGTACCCTCACCTCCTAAGACTAAAATGATAAATCTCAAGGTTGAGAAATGAATATGGGAAGTTATCCCAAACTGTAAATGACTTGCAGTAGCAAGGTGTAAAAAGATTTTTTTTGTAATTTTGGTGGATTCTATGTAATCCAATGAAACTACAATGTAATGGCAAAATTCTGACAATCTTTTCTTTCTTGTTAAATATTACATGAATGAGAATAGATTTGTATTATGAATGAATTAAATGACATGGAAAAACTAATCCTTGATTAATTTGTAAACTTCAGGATGAAGTAGATTGCAGCAAGGTTTAGCTAAGAACCAGGATGGGAGATAGCTAGGATGAAGGACCACATTATGGGCACTCTGAATCTAAGCTAGACCAGATCTGACTTGTTGAAAGAAACAAGAACGAGGGTAGAAACTCTCAAACAAGAGGTCAGGGGCCGACAAGGACCTAGGCGGGATGCCTATGGTGGGGGTGATGACGAGGAATATCATAATGACACCACCCAAAGTGAGCATAGAGAGAATAAATCTGAGGCTAGGAAAGAAGAGGATAGGAGGAGCCATATGGCTTTGGAACTATTCTGAGACATGAAGAAGGTCATGCCTCCTAAATTTGATGGATCCATAAGTGGAGATGTCGTGGAGGCATGGCTTACAGAGATGGAAAAATATTTTGAATCTCAGAAACATAATGAAGTTGGGAAGGAGTCCATAGGTCAGGAGAGATCAGATATGGACAGGTATCCTTTCCTTAGAGATTTTGAAGACATATTTTAGGATGAGCTACTGAGATTACCTCCTAAAAGAGTCTTTGATCTCACCATTGATATAATTCTTGGATCAGAACCTATTTCTAAAGCCCCCTACATAATGACCACTATAGAACTAATGGAGCTAAAAGTTCAATTATAGGAGTTGTTAGATAAAGGGTTAATTAGACCCAGTGTGTCACCCTGGGGAGCATCAATCATTTTTGTGAAAAAGAAAGATGGAATTTTATGGTTGTGCATAGTTTATCGCATGTTGAATAAAGGAACCATTAAGAATAAATACCCGTTACCATGCATCGATGATCTTTTCGATCAAATGAGGGGTGCAACCAAGTTTTCCAATATCGATCTTTGGTCTAGATATCACCAATTGAGGTTGAAGGATGAGGACATCCATAAGACAACCTTTAGAACTAGGTATGGACATTATGAATTCAATGTCCTACCTGTTGGATTGATGAATGCACCATCGACATTTATGAACCTTATGAACAATGTGTTTAGGGACTGTCTGGACAAGTTTGTTGTAGTGTTTCTTGATGACATTCTAATCTATTCTAAGAATGAGGAAGAGCATTTGCAGAATTTAAGAATTATTCTTTAGAGGTTGAGAGAGCATAAACTATATGGCAAGCTCTCCAAATGTACTTTCTTTCAAAAGGAGGTACAATACTTGGGCCACATAATTTTAGCTAAGGGAATAGCTATGGACCCAGCTAAGATTAAGGCTATTTTGGAATGGCTGATACCGTGAAATGTTCATGAGGTCTGAAGTTTCATGGGCCTTGCTGGTTATTATAGGAAGTTCGTGAATTTTTTTTTAAAATTGCATATCCTATAACTTCCTTGCAGAGAAAAGGTAAGAAATTTGAGTGGTCAGATAAGTGTCAGGAGGCCTTTGACCTACTGAAGGAAAAATTGACTTCAACACCAATTTTAAAAGTACTTGACCCAGAGAGTCAATTTGTAGTCATTATAGATGCCTCAGGAGAAGGCTTAGGTGGTGTACTAGTCCAAGATGGACAGGTCATCGTGTATGAATCACGTAAACTAAAAAACTATGAACAAAATTATGCCCCACATGATTTGGAACTCATAGCAATCATTCATGCATTGCAATTGTGGAGACACTATTTGCTTGGAAAACCTTTTGAGTTAAAAACAAATCATTGAAGACTTAAATATATGTTCACTCAACCACATCTTAATGCTCGACAAAGAAGATGGTTGGAATTCATCTCGGATTATGATTCTGAGATTAAATAAATAAAAAGAAAACAAAATCGAGTGGTAGATGCTTTGAGTAGGATAAGTCACATCTCCTCCACAATCTCCATACATTCTAATTTTAGGAATCAAGTGTTACAGGAATTTAAGGGAGATGAGTTTTATGAGCAGGTAAAAAAGGCCTTTGAAGGAAATCCCCATAATCTGAGATAGCAAGGATTCAACCTTGAACCAAATGGGTTATTAAGGTTTAAAGGGGGGATATATGTACCTAACTCAATAGAGTTAAGGAATATGGTATGGAAAGAGGTTCATTCTGCACCATATTCTGGGCATCCTGGAGTAACAAAGTTACTTGCTGATGTGAAACCCCTATATTTTTGGAAAGGAATGAAGAGGGATGTTGCAAAACTTGTAGCTACGTGTATGGAATTCCAAAGGGTGAAGGCGAAACACCATGACCCGGCAGGACTCTTATACCCTCATGAAATCCATGAGTGGAAATGGCAAATTATAAGCATGGACTTTGTGCAAGGGCTTCCTATGTCAAGGAACCGACACAATGCTATCTTGGTTGTGGTGGATAGACTCACCAAAGCCGTTCATTTTATACCTAGGAACTTGACTGATGGGGCACCAGTCATTGCTTGAAAATTTGTTCAAAAGATTTTTCAGATTGCATGGCATTCCTAAGAAAATCATCTCAGATAGGGATGCATGAATGACATCAAGGTTTTGGCAAACCTTATTCTCTTCACTTGGGACCCATTTGAATATAAGCTTTTCTTATCATCCTTAAATAGATGGACAAACTGAGAGTGTGAACCAAGTGCTGGAGGATTTATTAAGGATGTATTGCATGGATCAACAATACAAGTGGGAGAGAAAGTTCTTTTAAGGGTAAAACCTCAGAAAAGTTCCATTAAATTTGGGAAAGATTTCCAAACTGGCACCAAGATACGTGGGTCCTTTCAAAGTTCTTGAAGAAGTCAACCCAATAGCATAGAGATTGCTCTACCGCCATCTCTTGCCATGATGCATAATGTGTTTCATGTTTCATATTTGAAAAATTTTAATACTGTTGATAATCAAATTCCTATGCTTGATTGGAATGCTATACAGGTGAAGGACCCAGGGGTGGTGGTGATCGAGCCCATCAAGGTGCTCAAAAAGTGTAAGCCACACTTACATAACAAAGAGATAACATATTGCAAAGTCTAGTGGGACCAATATGCAGAGGAAAATGCCACCTGGGAAAACTATGATGACTTTCATGCTAGATTTCCTCATCTTTTCTGAAAAACTTATTTATTATGCTCTTGAAACATCTTCTTATTATGTTGATTAACATTTAAGACAATTAATCGTCGGGGATGATGATTCTTATGGGGGGAGATATGTTACATCCCCAACTTACAATTAGACCTAACCTTAACCTTGCATGATACTTAGTAGGATTAATCATAGTTAACTGATTTGATATTGTGGACATGTCTGATTTAATCTTTGATTATGAGGTTAATGATTAATGATAGTTAGTTATGAAATTATTTGTTCATATGAATATTTAAATAATTTGAATTGTGAAATAAATGATGATGCATTGTTCATGGTTTTATGGTCCTAAGTGTGAATAGGAAAACACAATGTCCTTTGAAGAAGAAAGGAGAGTATCATCCTGGAGGAAGAGTTAGATGTTGAGAAAAGGGGTTAAATAGTCATCTGAGTATCAGACTTTGTCCATTGAACTCTCGCTATTAGGGTGAGTCATGTTCTCTCTCTCGACTGGTCAATTAGACTTTACTTGACATCCTTATTTTGAATTGTCAAAAAGGTGTTGGTGGCAAGGACATCATGTTGAGTTGTTTGTCAATTTCAACGAAGTTGTCAGGGACCCTTTGATCCCATGCTCTTTTTTCGCATTTTGTCTAGTGTCTATGTTTATTTGATTATCTATGTTTTGGGGTGAATGATGCTCTCTAAGGGAGCAATGCTCGATCCCGTAGTCACATCATAAGTATGCGACCCTAACTAATGGAGTTGATATTATTAATACTTATGTATATATCCTTAAACCCTTAGATAAGGGTGTGTGAGTATATCTATATACCTAATTCATTTGGTTGAATTTTGTTTATGAGACCAAATATGATTAATAATCATATTATCATTTTATTTAATGTGGTTATAAGTTGGTGGGGGTACTCGGCCAATCATCATCCACAAAGAGTGGGAAGGAGGGTGGCGGCCAAGAAAACCCTATTTTCATGCCTTTTGTAAGGAAAGCACAGGTGTAGAATACAGCTTCCTTAATGTCAATTCCAAGGGGATAATGTAGACAGGAAGCTTTCAATTCAAAATACCACAGATGAATACACCAGAAAAACAAAATAAACAAATAAAACAATCACAGAATGACACCAGTTTTTACGTGGGAAAACCCTTTTGGGTAAAAAACCCACCACCACAATAGAAGCTATCTTTATTACAACAAACTGAAAGATTACAATAAAGATTCCCAGCTCTAATATTCAGGTATCGATTCTATTTACAATTGTACAAAGCAATTTATATCATCTGCACATTCACACAATGATGCCAGTAGATCAGTTTTATATCTCCAATCTGCAAGAGCAAAGATCGTTACTTGATTGTTGCCCTAACTAATCGATCTAACTTCCCATCGCCACTATTGTTCAACAGTCGTAACTATTCACATTCCCATGAGATGTGTAATCCCACATGCATCGAGTTGCAGACTGCTCTGCCGTTTATATTGCCAAACACTCGGTCATACTATCGTTGGCAATTTTGTTGCTGACGATGCCAAACCAAAGACCCATTGGCCTAACCTACTCCATCGGTGATCGCATTGCTTCCTTCACCGATAATATACAGTCTCCACGATCCCCAAGTCCAACACCCTTCATTGGATAGACCTTCACCATCTATCCAAATACTTTCCATTGTTCCGATGAGCAATCTCTTGCCGACCTACTAATGCCAAACTCCTATCAAAGTAACACATAACTGTCGAGGCATGTAGTTTAGGTTCAACCGATGACAAACTTCACGCCAATAGATGTAAGACATCAATGAGACTTCACACATCGTACAATGTCTTTGAAATCTCACTGATATAGTAAGTCATAGCGATGGTCACCAGCATCGGTAAGAAATAGGTCATCGATAGAGATAAATAAAGACCCACCGATAAAGCTCTGTCACATCGATGAACCTTAAACCCGTTGAACCTTGAACCCATTGAACTCTCAAAAGGTTCAACGAAGAACAACTATGAAACATGAGGTTCAAGTGGTAAAATTGAGACACAAGTTCTCTTCAATCTCCCACTTGTCGAAGAGATTACTGCTACCTCTTAGTCCTCTTTCGATTATTGAGAACTATGAGTCCATAGACCCATTTCATCTGAACACCATTTGAACTTGGTCGTGCTCACTGGTTTAGTTAAGGCATCAGCAACATTTTCCAAAGTGTGAACCTTTTCCAGCTTCACCTTCCTGTCTTCCACCATATCACGAACAAAGTGATATTGGACATCAATATGTTTTGTCCTAGCATAGAAAGTAGGGTTCTTCGCTAAACATATAGCACTTTGACTGTCACAATGAATTTGTATCTACCCTACATTAAAACTAACATCAGAACATAACCTCTTCAACCAAACAACTTCTTGGCATGCACGAGTAGCTACCACGTACTCTGCCTCTATTGTGGACAAAGTGACTATAGCCTGCCGCTTGCTCATCCAACTGATAGCACCACCATTTAACATGAATACATATCCACTGGTGGATATTCTACTATCAACGTTCCCTACCCAATCAGAATCAACATATCCTTGAATGCTTATAGACCTCTGAGATCCAACTGAGTTTCCATGATAGCAAATAGCATAGTTAGAAGTTCCCTTCAAATACCTCATAACTCTTTTCATAGCATCCCAATGTGACCTGCTTGGATTCGCCATAAACTGGCTTAGAACTCCCACTGCTTGGGCAATGTCTGGCCTGGTACAAACCATTGCATACATTAAACTGCCAACAACACTTGCATAAGGCACTTTTTCCATGTCGTCAATTTCACTCGAAGATTCTGGACAATCTTCAACAGATAGTTTTGATCCCTGCAAAACTGGAACAACTAACTGTTTAGAATCAGACATATTAAACTTATCAAGAACATTGGTAACATACTTGCTCTGGCTAAGCTAAAGCTTTCTCTTAGATCTGTCCCTTTTGATTTCCATTCCCAGAATGTACTTCGCTACCCCCAGATTCTTCATTTCAAAATTTAAGGACAACTGAGATTTTAATTCTAAAATCATCCCTTTACCATTGCCAATGAACAACATGTCATCCACATACAGTGCAATTATAAGAATCCGATCACCATCAGTTTTATAATAGCCACAGTGATTAGATTTAGATCTCACATATCTTAAAGATAACACATACGTATCAAATTTCAGATACCACATTCTGGGAGATTGTTTCAAACCATAAAGAGACTTTTTAAGTTTGCATACTAGATGTTCTTTTCCTTTTACCACAAAATGCTCTGGCTGGGACATATAAGTTTCTTCTTCAAGGTCCCCATGAAGAAATGTTGTTGTCACATCCATCTGCTCAATTTCAAAGTCATACACTGCTGCAAGTGACAATAGAAATCTAATGGATGTCAACTTAGCTACAGGAGAAAAGATTTCTCCATAATCAATACCTTCCCTTTGAGAATACCCCTTAGCAACTAGTCTTGCCTTATACTTTTCAATACTACCATCTGGACTATATTTATTTTTAAATACCCACTTACACCCTACAGGTTTTCTACCTTCAGGCAAGGGCACTAGATCCCAAGTTCCATTTTTCTCCAACGATGACATTTCGCTATCCATGGCTTCCAACCAAGAATCTGAATCAGGTAAACTAATAGCTTCTTTCACAGTCCTAGGTTCATTAGTATCAGTAAGCAAAGCATAGGCACAACTTGAATCAAGTACTGAAAATCCATACCTATCTGGTTGTCTTCTTTCACGTGTAGACCTCCTCATAGGCTGAGGTGCAGATTCAAGTTCTTGCTCTAGATCTGAATCTTCGGAGCTACTCGAACTCACATCTAAACCATCTACACTTGGTGCGTGTTGTTCCTCTTTTACAGGGGTCAGAGGAATATTCACAATAGTCTTTTCTTTCTTCTCTTCTATCTTCTCCGGCTGAGGATCAATAACCAAAGGTTTCAACTCTCTGAAAATTACATTTCTACTGTAAATTACCTTTTCAGTTTCAAGATTCCAAAGCTTGTACCCTTTAAGACCAATACCATAGCTAATAAAGATACATTTAATTGCCTTGTTATCCAACTTAGATCTCTTTACCTCAGGAATATGAGCATATGCCTCACAGCCAAAGACTCGAATATGTCTTAGAGAGGGCTTCTTACTAGACCATGCTTCCATTGGTGTCTTATCAACCAATGCCGAAGTAGGAGAACAATTCAGCAAGTAACAAGCTGTAGCAACTGCCTCAGCCCAGAACCTTTGTTCAAGACCAGCATAACTCAACATACTTCTTGCTTTCTCCATCAACGATCGATTCAACCTTTCAGCAACTCCATTTTGCTATGGATTATAAGGTGTAGTCTTATGCCTTTTTATTCCATGATCAAGACAAAAAATTTTAAAATCTGCATTGCAATATTCACCACCGTTATCCGTTCTCAAACATTTTATTTTTCTACCAGTCTGATTTTACACAAGATTTTTAAATTCTTTAAACCGATTGAACACTTCTGATTTATTTTTTAAAAAATATACAAATGCCCTCCTCGAATAATCATCAATAAACGACACATAGTATCTTGATTTAGATAGAGAAGGAACATCAACTAGACCAAAAACATCATAATGTACATAGTCCAAAACTCTAGAAGATTTATGAGAACTAGAGTAAAATGAAACACAGTTCTGTTTTCCATATATGCAGTGTTCACAGAAATCAAATTCTAGATTACAATCAATCAGCCCATCTACCAGGTTTTTGTTCTTCAAGGTTTTTAAACCTTTTTCACCTATGTGACCAAGTCTATGATGCCAGGGCATTGTTTTCTCTGTAGGAAGTTTGACTTCCATAGAGTTTGCATCATGTGTTACAATAGTAGCTTTTTCAGATTTTACAGAGACATTATTACAACACACTGGTTTAACATCTTACTTATACAAAGTTCCAATGCGTTCACCCTTTGCCAGAACAATAGAACCTCTAGTCATCTTACAACCACCATTCACAAAAGTAACTTGCACTCCAACATCATTAAGCTTACTAACAAAAAGTAAATTTCGAGCCAGACCTGGTATGTGTAGTACTCCATTCATTCCCTTTATTCTGCCATCTGGGAACTAGATTATGACTCTTCCTCGACCAACAATTTCCAGTGTCGAATCACTTGCCAGGAACACCTTCCCACCAGCATACGGTTCATACTTAGTGAACCACTCTCTATGAGATGTCATATGAAAAGATGCTCCTGAATCCACCAGCCATACATCTTCAGATGCAAGCATTGCCAAGGCAGCAATGAAGGCATCAACATCACTCTGAGAAGAATCAGTGTCAGAGAAGTTCTTCTTCTTCTTCTTTTTCTCCTCTTTGCAGTCCTTTCTAATGTGTCCTTTCTGCCCACAATTCCAGCACTTTGCCTTGGGCTTTTTGCCAGTGGATTTTGATCTCCCCTCTGATTTGGACTTAGACTTCTTGTCCTTCTTCTTGTCTCTTTCCTTTGATCTACCTCGAATGGACAGGGCCTCTTTGGCCGTCTCAGAAGACTTCCTTCGCATCTCTTTAGATAACAGCGAGGCAACAACTGCTTCAGTTGTAAACATGGTTGTTGTACTTCCAATGGCCATCACAAGATGATCCCATGAGTTAGGTAAGGAACATAACAGAAGCATACAGCGGTCCTCTTCTTCTATTTGTACACCTACAGAAGTCAACTGTGCAACAACTGTGTTAAATGTGTTCAGATGATTTGCTACAAATGCTCCTTCATCCATCTTCAGAGAGTACTTCTTTCTGAGGAAAAGTTTATTTACCAAGGACTTGCCCTGGTAAATATCTCCCAACTTCTTCCACAAATCTTTGGCTGACTTCTCCTCATGGACGTTCAAAAGAATGGAATCCACTAGACTCAATCTTATCAGTCCTCTGGCTTTCCTATCTGCCAAGTCCCAGTCTTCTTGCTTCATTGCTGTAGGTTTAACCCCAGACACAGCAACCCAAAGATCTCTGTCGACTAGCATATCTTCAACCTTAAGTTTCCACAACTCAAAGTTTGTGCCATTGAACTTATCAATGTCTATTTTTCCTGATGTAATTTCCATCTGACTTAATCAAATAGACCTCTACAAAACTCCCACTCCCAGAATTGACACAAAAAACCCAACCTACCAACAAGGATAACATAACTGGCCAGGCTCTAATACCACTTGTAAGGAAAGCACAGGTGCGGAATACAGCTTCCTTAATGTCAATTCCAAGGGGATAATGTAGACAGGTAGCTTGCAATTCAAAATACCACAGATGAATACACCAGAAAAAACAAATTAAACAATCACAGAATGACACTAGTTTTTACATGGGAAAACCCTTTTGGCTAAAAAACCCACCACCACAATAGAAGCTATCTTTATTACAACAAACTAAAAGATTACAATAAAGATTCCCAGCTCTAATGTTCAGGTATCGATTCTATTTACAATTGTACAAAGTAGTTTATATCATCTACACATTCTACAGAAAATAAATAGTACAAATCAAATTGTTTCATCATCACACAATAATGTCAGTAGATCAGTTTTATATCTCCAATCTGCAAGAGCAAAGACCATTTCTTGACTGTTGCCCTAACTGATCGATCTAACTTCTCATCACCCCTGTTGTTCAATAGCTGTAACTGTTCACATTCCCATGAGATGTGTAATCCCACATGCACCGGGTCACAGATTGCTCTACCATTTATATTGCCAAACACTCGGTCATACTATCATCGGCAATTTTGTTGCTGACGATGCCAAACCAAAGACCCATCAGCCTAACCTGCTCCATCAGTGATCGCATTGCTTCCTTCACCGATAATATACAGTCTCCGCGATCCCCAAGTTCAACACCCTTGATCGAGCAGACCTTCGCCATCGGTCCAAACACTTTCCATTATTCCGATGAGCAATCTGTTGCTGACCTACTGATGCCAAACTCTTATTGGAGTAACACATAACTGTCAGGGCATGTAGTTTAGGTTCAACTGATGACAAACTTCACGCCGATAGATGTAAGACATCGATGAGACTTCACACATCGTATAATGTCTTCTAAATCTTGCCGATATAGTAAGTCATAGCGATGGTCACCATCATCAGTAAGAAACAGGTCATCGGTAGAGATAAATAAAGACCCGCCGATAAAGCTCTATCATAGCGATGAACCTTGAACCCGTTGAATCTTGAACCCGTTGAATCTTGAACCCATTGAACTCTCAAAAGGTTCAATGAAGAACAACTATGAAGCATGAGGTTCAAGCAGTAAAATTGAGACACAAGTTCTATTCACCTTTATCCTTGCCAGCAAATCAAATGATAAGAAGGTGGCAAGCCAAAATATAGGAAAGATAACCCTATTCTTGCATGCATGCGTAAGGAATCAATTATTGCCGATTGGAAAGAAAGAGAGTCTTGACTCTCTTGTTTTTCTTCTTGGCAAGTATGGTTTTGTAAGTTGTCTCTAGAGTGTGTTGGTAGGAGATATGACTCTCGAAGGAGAGATATAAATGGTTTTCTTCATGTAGGGATATGGTGGTTATAGCAGAAGCTTGAGAAAGCAGAGCTAAGAACTATGTAAACCTTGAGTTAGTCGTTATATTCGAGCAAACACCAGTTCAAGAATAAACTAAAGCTCTATATTCTATATCTAATATATTTACTTATTATTATAAGGCTTCAATCATGCATTTGAGAGAAAGAGTCGATAGTGTCAACAAGTTTAGGAATGCAATGTTATTCTATGGCTTACCAAGCCGTAATGAAGTCTTATTTGTTTGATGTGTATTAAGAAGGTGAATAATTGTTTTCTTTTATCATTGCTATGGTTGTAAGTGCACTACTATGTATACATATAAACCTTGGCCACTTGCGTAGTTATCATATGCGGAATGTAAACATGAAACTCACAGTGCACCGTTATATAGAGAACTAAACTCTACTTAAAACTTTTATTTGTTATGTCATCATATGATGATAGTGTTAATGGGATAAATGTTATCAGTAAACACCCGTGTTAAAACCCGATAGGGTTATCATTTTTGTTAAATGACTTTGGAGCCCTAAACTTGTTATAATGTTTCTTAATGCTTGGATGGTAGCCACGAAGGTTCAAAGTCTTTGTTTAAGCTATAAAGCCCGAAAGGGCGATTGCATTTTAAATGGCTATGATAGCTGAGAGTCAAGAGTCATGCACTTGATAACTAGAACCTTGCTTATGATAGCAGGTAGATGACGAACCCTATTATGATAATGGCTGGTTTGGTTTTGATGAAAAACTCTCTTTTGAAACCATTGTTATTATTATTAACACTAGTACCTCGAAGTGAAAGATACAAAACATCAACTGCATGCAAGGAGTCCTTTGTGCATGTAATGTACTTTGGTAATATAATGTTTCTCATGGTATTGAGAAGTCTCATATGGTCATGTTATTATCTTTGGACTCCTATGGGTTGAGTCATATCAATATAATATGTTACGTAATAGTACATGAATGTCTCTTTTCGAATGGCTAAGTTTCTTCTTTAAGAATTTGGAATCAAGAAGGTCTCTTAAGAAAGAACCTAGTTAAAGGAAATCAACTTTATGAGTCTTTACAAGTTCACTTGTTGACATTATGACTTAAAGGTAAAACTTGAGTTTAAGTAAACTCCTGGCTAGTAAGGAAGAGGTGGAGAACATGATAGAATCTTTTTATTTCTGTAGCCAAGTGTGGGACAAAGTGATGTGGAGTCACTAATTCACAGTTGCATGAACAACTAGAACCTTTAGATGGGTTATCAAGACAGAAGTTGAATGTCCAAGGAATGGACTAAGACGTTTTGAACTTATTGTTCTAGACCGAGAAGGGTTGATTTATGAAACTGTAGGACATGACAGCTTATAAGTCGAGTCAAGGTGGTGGACATACGACAACATTCAATGCATAATGTTTATGTATGTAAATCTCTGGCCAAAGTAATGCATCTATCTCAGCATGCATTGCCAGTCCACAGTGCTCCAGATGGAATGGTGTCTCCAGTAGTGTCATACATAGTTAGAGTGGATCTATAGTTGTGTGACTGAGAGGAAGTATGAAGGACACAACACCAGATACTCAGAAGGCTAACCTAACGGTTCCTAATATCTAACCCTTCTGTGAGGGTAGGGCCACTTCCAGTTAGGAAGTTAAGCAGGGGACCACAGGTCCATGGTTGGTGGAAAAGGATCGGGATGATGCTCTCCTTTCCAAGGATGAGACAAGCCAAGGCTTATGAAGACATATGTCATATTTTCCAGATATAGTGTTTTTCATTTTATGACTTGATGGTCAATTGTAATGTATAATTTGATATATGATGCCTTGAGCCTAACTTGTACATGCATAGTGAAAGATATTCACTAAGGAAATGTAATTGATTATTGTAATTGTAAGCTTTGTTATATTTTGTTTAGAATAACATGCTTAGTTTTTTATAAGATAAGCGGAAAACCAAGGGTGCTGAACCCATTACATTATAGCCCCAAGGGCATACCAAAGAGACATAAAAAAACCATCACAACAAAATGGAACCAAAGCCAAAAACCAGAAACAACAATCTAACAGCCGACAAATAGCAAACAAGAACAAGAAAAACATAGAAAAGCTCCATGAGCTAGTTGAAGAGTTGGTCCCAATCCTCGATGAGAAATTGGTACATGTCCTCGTATTCCTTTAGCTCTCTGTCCTTTATGCCATGCCTGGTGAACGTTCTATATCCTGCAGCATAGCCATTGTAGTCGTAGACCTATGCATGACTTTAGAGGTGAACCTCGCTAGTGTCATAAGCTTTTTATCTAGCACCATCATTCTGGTATTGATGTCTTCCGTCTCTTTACCTTTAATGATAGTCTTCTTACCCTTTTTTATTTTTTCCAGTATCCTGTTTAGTCTTCTCTGGGCTATCAGTCTTTGAAAGTTGGGCATTAAATTCTAGGAAATTGCTCGGTCCTCCATTCACAGTCTCCAGGACCACAGTGTCTTCCTGTTTCTTAGACTTGGTCTTGCCATCTAGGTTCTCCTCAGCACCTTCCGACTCAACAATATACTTCTGTACCTTGCACACAAGGGTAGGTTTAGCAGCCAATCTGGTTGATCTTCTAGTCGACAGAACCCTTCCTATACTCCGAGGAATAACATACTCCTCATCCATCTTATCTTCACTACCATCCCCACCATCCATAGAATCTTCATCCTCTTCTTTTAGATTGTGAACTTCCATACTGGGGTTATTCTTGGAATTCACAGAGAGGCTATCCCCGTCTTTACCCTCCTTAACCTTCTTATGGGGATTGTTGCCTTTGACATCACTAACAACAAGCTTCCTTTTGGTGGGTTTAGGGTTGGCCGCCTTAGGTCAATATGTTCCACATTTGGAGCTTTAGGGATAATCAACACAGAGGATTTCTTTTTGGTAGAAGAGGACTTGGCAATTTTGTGGGAGTGGGTGTAATTCTTAGGGGTTATTTCAGTGATGATCATAGGGTTGCTACGGGTGGGTTTTAGTTTAGTTTTAGGCATTCAGAGGGGCTATCGACGTGGGTGGCGATGATATTCTTGGGTGGACATAGGGGTAAGTAAAACTTGCAAAGCCTATAAATTAGCCCCTGGTGGAGCAGAATGGGGGGTTTCTCAGGGTCATTCTTGTGTTGTTTAATGGCATTCTCAACAGAAACTTTCAGGGAAGAAAGTAGGTAAAAAGGAAAGCTAATGAATTTTCTATGTCTAAAGTGATTTAGTAAAACAAATCTTGGTAGTGGAAGAACCTACGAAACCTACCTTCAAGTGTGAAATACTTGATGATCATATAGAACATGTCATCCCAGGGTTTGGGGAGTTGAGCTCTGTTGAACCCTCCTTGCAAGCTATGGAGGACTTCATCTTTTTCAAAAATAGAGCCATACCCTCCAGGTTTGAGACTTTGTTGGTCTTCTTGTGTTTCATGCCATCTATGGACATGCCTATAGCCAACCCAATAACTTCTTCGATCACTTCAAAACCAATGCCACCAACTTTGATATGTCTGTTTGTCCAAGACCGTGTAAACTACATGGATAAGTTTGTGTCATGCCCCTGAAAGAACAATGCCACTCCACCCTCCTGGAAAATATGTCATAGGGTCTCGTTCTTCCTGAATTCTTCACAAGGATTAGGTTCAGTTCGAGTCCTATCCCCCCATTTGCAGGCAACCAGTCTTAGCAGAAGTTTTAGACAAAAGTAAGGCTTTTTGCGGCCGAATCTCTTTACCAGCAGAAATTTTAGGAGACAAGAAAGCTCTTTACAATGAAGAAACTTTACCACTGTAAATATGAAATGGAGAGAAGTGCAAGGCACGAAGATTAATGATCAACTTGACACCTCTTTGGTTCGAATTGACATAATTCCATAAATTCACCTCATGTGAATTAGTATGCCAACCCATCTTATGATTACAACAATCATGAAGCTAGGTTCTACAGAGATTAGGAGTATTAATCCAATCGCATGTCACATGAGTGGCCATGTGATTAACCCCTTAGCGCATCCATGTCATCATGTTGCTTTTGTAACACGTCAACCTGATGTAATTTATAATTCTTTTAAAGATGATATGTTTATATTCTATTCCGTCACTAGATCTTTTGGTTTCTTTAAAAATATAATAATCAATATTATTAGAATCATTCCTCCTACAACTCCTAAGGCAAACCTTAGGCTGAGTGTCCAACCTAAATAGGTTTAAATTCATGATAACTTACGTATAGAGTCTTGTTCCGTACTTAGGAGTTTTTGAATCTGGGCAGGGAGGTTTTCAAGATTTTTCCAGCATCTCTAATTGCTCAAGTTTTGACCGAGGTTGGCCATGCCATCGGCCACTTTGTTGCCTTCATGATAGGTGTGTCTTATCTCCTTCTACGTGAACCCAATCAGTAAGCTCTTAATGTCCTCCGTGATGTCTTTGAGTTTCCATCCACTGTCAGTCCTGCCAAGGGTAGCCTCAATCATTATTTTTGAGTCTCCCTCAATTTGTAACTTATCCATTCCCAGTGAAAGGGCCAATTTTAGAGCCCATAAGAGGGCCAGCCCCTCAGCCACATTGTTGGACTAGATGCTAATTGTTAGGGTTAGCCAGTAGAAGATATCAATTAAATGCAAATAAAGATTAAACAGAGAAATGGAAATACACAGAAATAATAACAGTGAGAGACAAGTTTTAACGTGGTTCACCCAAACTTGGGCTACATCCACCAAACAAAGAGTCCAATATTATTATCCAGTAAATCAAACTGATTACAATCAGCAATCCCTGCAACTCAATACCTCTGCAAAATGCTACAATACAATATATATCAAAACCCTAACCCTTAGCTACTTTTTATCAAGCTTTTTGTCGGCTACAAAAAATAGGGTTTTCTTATGTCGGTCAATGAAAAAATAACTCCCAATGCCTTTATAAAATAATAAAAACTGTGTGAGGTTTCGGGGGTGCTGCGCCTCGACCCCGCCCTGTATCGCGACAGGGAACGCGCCAGGGGTGCTGCCCCTGGACCCTGCAAGGGGCGCTGCCCCTTGACCCCGTAGGAATTTGGGGGGAAACTACACCGATAAAAGTAGGGAAAATGTAACCTCCGAGTCTGATTAGGCTCCATATAACAACAATCTCCCACTTAGAGACTGATCAGACTCCACACCATATCATCTCCCACTTGGAGACTGATCATAACACCACTGACCCTGTAGCTCCCACTGGAAATAAGCACCCTGGACTCTGCTGTTCTATTTTTGTTATTTTCAGTCTAGAAGACCAATCGAAGCTGAAGAGTAGCTCAGCTTCTTCCTTGTCACTGCCTTTGTAAACATATCCGCTGGATTGTCATCTGTATGTATATTTGCCAGCTGTAATTGTCCATCATCCAACACTGACTGAATGAAGTGATACCTCAACTATATGTGTTTAGTCTTTGAATGCAAAGCAGAATTCTTTGCAAGATGTATGGCACTCTAGCTATCCATAAACAAATAACTGTTAACATGTTGTGTGCCCAATTCATTCATGAAAGATTGTAGCCATATCATCTCCTTGCTTGCCTCTGTTATAGCTACATATTCTGCCTCTGTTGTGGATAAAGCAACCACCTTTTGCAACCTGGAAATCCAACTCACTATTGTTCCACCTACAGTAAAGACATAACCTATAGTACTCCGCCTGGTATTAATATCCCCTGCCAAATTTGAGTCTACATAACCTGCTAAATCAGTATTAGAGCCCCCAAAACATAAGTGTTTATTGGATGTACCTCTCAAATATCTAAGAATCCATTTTACCGCATTCCAATGCTCTAATCTGGGATGACGCATGTACCTGCTAACAACTCCTACAGCATGTGCAATATCCGGTCTTGTGCATACCATGGCATACATTAAACTTCCTACAACTGAAGCATATGGTACCTTGGACATTTTCTCTTCCTCCTCTTGTGTCTTAGGACACATGTCCTTGGTCAATTTCAAATGACTAGGCAAAGGTGTGCTGACAACTTTTGCATTCTCCATGTGGAATCTCTGCAACACCTTTTCAACATAAGCAGCCTGAGATAGAGTCAATTTTCTGTTCTTCCTATCTCTGCAAATTTTCATACCAAGGATTTGTTTTGCTACCCCCAAATCCTTCATATCAAATGATTGTGCTAACTGTTGTTTTAACTCTTTTATGTGATCCATGTTAGACCCAGCTACAAGCATGTCATCAACATATAAACATAAAATAATGTAGCTGTCATTTTCCAACCTCTTAAAATAAACACAATGGTTAGAATTACACCTGTTGTAGCCTTGCTCAGCCATAAAACTATCAAATTTCAAATACCATTGCCGAGGTGCTTGTTTCAAGCCATACAAACTGTTCTTCAATCTGCACACCTGTTACTCCTTACCTTTGACCTCAAATCCTTGGGGCTGTTCCATATATATATCTCCTCCAAATCACCATGGAGAAAGGCAATTTTCACATCTAACTGTTCCAAATGTAAATCTTCAGCAGCCACAATACTTAAAATAGTACGAATAGAAGTCATCTTGACAACCGGAGAAAATATCTCATCAAAATCAATGCCCTTTTTCTGTGCAAATCCTTTTACAACTAACCTGGCCTTAGCTCCATCTTCCTCTTTCAGCCTGTAAACCCATTTGTTTGGTAAAGCCTTTTTACCTACAGGCAACTTACATAATTCCCAAGTCTAATTTTTCAGCAAGGAGTCCATTTCTTCTTTCATAGCAAGCTCCCACTGAACCTGTGTATCCACCTGCATAGCTTCATCATACCCTTCTGGTTCACCAACATCTGTTAACAAAATAGAATACAAAGAGGGAGAAAACCTTTCAGGAGGTCTACTTATCTTTGTTGACCATCTAACATTCACTGGAGTTTGTGGTATTTCTGGTTGCTATTGTGGAGCATGAGGAACCACTGGAACATCACTATTTAGAGTATCATCCAGCACCACATAATCCTTTTCTTTCTTCTCATGCTACTACAACTGATCTTTGTACAACACCTTTTCATTGAATATAACATCCCTACTTCTCACAATTTTCTAATTTTCAAAATTCCAGAGCCTATAACCAAATTCATCAATGCCATATCCAACGAAGGTACACTTTTTTGATTTTGCATCCAACTTGGTTCTATTTTTAGAATCTATATGTGCAAATGCTTCACAACCGAAGGTTTTCAGAAAAGAATAACTCACCTTCTTACCTATCCATGCTTCCTCTGGAATACCACAACCCAAAGGAACTGAAGGACCTCTGTTAATTAAATATACAACAATGTTGACAGCCTCAACCCACATGTTTAAAGGCAGCCCAGCATGCAATCTCATGTTCCTTGCACGCTCCATTATTGTCCTATTCATGCGTTTAACCACTCCATTTTCCTATGGAGTCCCTGGAACCATTTTCTGCCTACGAATTCCATTAAAGGAACAATAATCTTCAAATTCTTTGCTGCAATACTCACCACCATTATCAGATCTGAGACATTTTAATCTTTTACCTGTCTCATTCTCAACCAAGCTTCTCCATTTCTTAAAATGTTTCAAATACATCAGATTTCTGCCTAAGAAAATAAATCCATACCTTCCTAGTTGCATCATCTATGAATGTAACATAATATCGAGAGCCACCGAGAGAAGATACCTGAGCTGGTCCCCATACATCTGTATGCACAACCTCTAACTTTTCATTTTTCTTTTGCTTCCCATCCTTGAGAAAACTGACTCTCTTTTGTTTGCCATACACACAACTTTCACAAAAATCCATATTAATACGTTTCAGACCTGGTAAAACTTTCTTAGAATAAAGTACCTTCATACCTTTTTCACTCATATGCCCAAATCTGTTATACCACAGTGTTGTCTCAGAACCTGCAACAACTTTTCCAGTCTCTTCCTGCAAACCTGCAGCAACTGTTCCTAAACCTGTTTATTTTTTCTCTGTAACAGCTAAAGTAGAAGGAACAATATGACCTGTACAAAGATATAAGGTGCCTACTTTCACACCTTTTGCTACTACTAAGGCACCTTTTGAAACTTTACAATTTTTATCAGTAAATGTAACAATGCGACCTTGTTCAACTAGTTGCCCAGCTGAAATTAAATTCCTACTGAGCCTTGGAACATGCCTTACCTCTTGTAGTAGCCAATGATTCTCATTCTGCAACTTAATCTTGATTCTTCCCTTTCCAACAATCTGACAGGATTCGTTATCTCCCAAATAAACTAGCCCAAAATCCCCTTGGACATAATCAAGGAAATAACTTCTATGGGGCGTAGCATGAAATGAGGCCCCTAAATCTAAAACCCATGAATCATCAGTATTATCTAGGGAAAGAATCAATGCATCATCTTCAGATTTATTGCTTACCACATTTGCCTCCTTATTGCCTTCTTGTTTATCTCCTTCTTTATTTTTTCGAGACCAGCAATCTTTCTTTAGATGACCTAGTTTCCCACAGTACTAGCAATCCTTCTATCCTCTGGTTTGGGATCTTTTATCCTTTAATTTTCCTCATGACTTCCCATGACCTCCAGAACCTTTTCCTCTCTCCTTTGATCTGCCCCTGCTTTCTGCATTCAAAACATTGCCTGATTTGGATCCACCTGAGCTTTTCTTATGAATTTCCTCACTCAGAATACACCAACAACATCATCAAATTTCAGGGTATTTGAAACAGAAACAGAGTTACTAACCGCCATTACCAAACTATCCCATCTTTCAGGCAATGAACATAATATCAAGAGAGCTCTAACTTCTTCATCAAATTTTACATTTACAGAAGTCAATTGACTAACAATCGTATTAAAGTCATTTAAATGATCTGTCACAGATCCACCTTCAACTATTTTTAGATTAAACAAGCGCTTCATGAGAAATACCTTATTTGAGGCTGAGGGTTTTTCATACAATTTAGCTAAAGCTTTCATCAGACCATCTGTTGTCTTCACTTCCATTATATTAAATACCATTGATGGTGCCAGGCACAACCAAATGGTTCCCAGTGCCTTTCTGTCAAGAAGATTCCAATCCTCATCAGACATTATTGCCAGTTTCTTGGCTACTCCTTCCAACGGCATCCATAAATCCTTTTGATAGAGGTAATCCTCCATCTGCATCTTTCATAACTGATAGTTCTGCCCATTGAATTTATCGACCTTCAATCTACCCTCGTCCGCCATTACTCCCACTCAACCGTGAGACCTTCCTGTAGACGATAATCGAACACAACCCGCTCTAATACCACTTGTTAGGGTTAGCCGGCAGAAGATATCAATTAAATGCAAATAAAGATTAAACAGAGAAATGGAAATACACAGAAATAATAATAGCGAGAGACAAGTTTTAATGTGGTTCACCCAAACTCGAGCTACATCCACCAAATAGAGAGTCCAATATTATTATCCAGTAAATCAAACCGATTACAATCAGCAATCCCTGCAACTCAATACCACTGCAAAATGCTACAATACAATATATATCAAAACCCTAATCCTTAGCTGCTTTTTATCAAGCTTTTTGTTGGTTACAAAAAATAGGGTTTGCTTATGTCAGTCAATGAAAAAATAACTCCCGATGCCTTTATAAAATAATAAAAACCATGTGAGGTTTTGGGGGTCACTGCCCCTAGACCCCGCAAGGGGTGCTGCCCCCAAACCCCTGCAAGGGGCACTACCCCTTAACCCCGTAAGAATTTGGGGGGAAACCGCACCGATAAAAGTGGGGAAAATGTAACCTCTAAGTCTGATTAGGCTCCATATAACAACACTAATGCCCCTGACAGAAGCACCAATGAGCTTCCCTTTATCACTTCTAATGACCCCACCAACACTTGCCATTCCAATGGTATTTTTCTTAGCACCATCAAAGTTGAGTTTGACCCAGTCCTTTGGGGGAGGTTTCGAGATGGTGCTTTGCCTAACAAGCTACTTAGAGTTGTCAAAGTTGGTTATGTCAGCTATCAAACCCCAGTTTTTGGCAATATGGATCTCCAGTTGGGTGGGGGTTCCTTGGCAGTTCTCAAGGTACTGATGGATGTGTTTTCTGAGACCATTATGCAAAAGGAGAAGAAGACATCCTTGGCACTCTTCATCGTTTCCCTAAAAATTCTGTTCCTTTCTTTCCAAATACTCCAACCCAGGTGTGGGGGGATTTGCCTCCAAAGTTCTCTAATTCTTGGGTGAGAGAAGGGAGAGAGCTAGCCATGAATGAAGTTTGTAAGGTTTTCATTGTGAACCCAATCTATGTTGAGAATTATCAGGGTCCTTCCCCAGATCTCTTTGGTTTAGTCACAGTGGAAAAGAATGTGTTGTATAGATTCTTCCACTTTCTGGCAAAGAACACATCTATTGACAAGTTGGAAACCTCTTTTGTTGAGATTATCAGTGGTGAGAATTTGTGGTGAGTGGCTTCCCACCAAAAAAACTTGATCTTAGGAGTCAAGTTTTTATTCCAGACTTTCTTCCACATACTACTATCTTGACTGTTGTTAGTCAGCATGTTGTAAGCCGATTTAACCGAGAAGACCCCTTTTTGGTTTTGGGCCCATAACATCTCATCCTCCCTAGGGAATAAAGGGATTCTGTAATTCCTCAATTCCAATTGCAGAGACAAACACCCCTAGTTTTCTATCTGGCTACCCTCCCAGTAGTCTATTATGTTCTTCCATTGTCTTTGGCCCTGATTTTGAACCATGATGTAATTGCTGACAAACCTCCCAAAATGAGTGATAGCTTTGGCTTTAATGTTGATGTTTTCCTGGTTGGATAGAGGAGCCTTGTGAAGCCAATTGTCTTCCCAAAACCTGCTTTTATCTCCTTTTCCTAGTTTCCACTTAATGCCTTTTGACAACGTTCTTCTAGTTTTGATCATTTTGTTCCAGATTACAGAGCCTTTAGGAAGGCTCTCCCTCTCACTTAACTCAATCTTTTCTCTATTGTGAAGGTACTTGGCTTTCATTAACTAAACCCAATCCTTATCCTCCTTAAGAAAATTCCATCTAATCTTGGCCAATAAGGCTTTATTCATCAATTGAGTCTTTCTTATCTCTAATCCCCCTTGGAACTTGGGAAGACAAATTTTGTCCCATCTGATGAGATACATTCTCTTCTCCTCCTCCACCCCCGTCCAAAGAAAGGTTTTCTAAATTTTTTCAAATTTGTCTGCAATGTATCTGGGCATTTTAAAGAGGGTAAGGTAGTAGGTGGGAGTGCTTGTAGGGAAGCCTTTAGTAGTTGATGTTTACCAACTTGGCTCAGGAGTTTACCTTTCCAACCTTCTAATTTCTTTTGAATTCTCTCTAAGATAGAGTTCCAGAAATTTGGGGTCACTTCCTTGACAGTGAAGGGAAGACCAAGGTAAGTCATCAGGAGATTGGCCTAATTGTAGTTCAGAATCTTCTTGACCTTTTCTTAGAGAACCATATCGGCATTAAAGAAGAAAACATTACTCTTTTCATAATTTATACACTATCCTGAGGCATCCACATAAGAGTTCATCAGGTGTTTCTATCTTCTGGCTTCCATGACCGAGGTCACACTAAACAACATGGTGTCATCAACAAATTGTTTGAAAATTGAGGGCCTCACCGTTGATGCTGCTCTGATCCCCTTTAGTTCCTCTCTATCAAAGCGGGAAAAAATGTTTTTGCCCATGACCTTAGCCATAATGATGAACAATTAGGGTGAAAGGGGATCCCCTTGTCTAATACCTTTGCCTACATTAAAGAACCCTTGGGGAGAACCATTGACCAACAGTAAATACTTGACAGTAGTGACACATTATTGAATCAAGGTTATCATTTTATCATGGAATATGAATTTCCTGAGAACCATAAAGAGAAAGTTCCAAGAAATTATGTTGTAAGCCTTAGAAATGTCCAGTTTGAGAGCCATGTTGGGGATGTTGCTTCTGTCCATCGAATGGATAATCTCATGCGTGGAGATGGTAGTGTCGACTATCTGTCTACCTGGAACAAAACCTTTCTGACAATCAGAGATGAGACTGTCTAGCAATGGTTGGAGCCTGAGGACCAACACCTTCGTGAAAATCTTATATATGGTGTTGCAGAGACTAATAGGGCGGAAAGCAACCATTTTCTTAGGGGTGTTCTTCTTAGGAGTAAGGGCTATGAGTGAAGTTAATTTGCTTGAGAATCTTGGTTGTCCTAAAGAAATCCTTTACATCAGCAATGCCATCAAAGAAAACAATTTCCCAAAAGCCCTGGAAGAAGGCCATGTTGTGCCTTGCACACACGCCCCATTTTATCAAATGGAGACCCCCTCTTTTGTTTTGGCTTAGAGTCTCATTATTTCCTCTTTATAATGATGATAAGGTGAATTTGTGCTTAGAGTGCATGATTTTTTACATATTTGAGTCTTTTGCATGATTGGGGTGATTTGATGTCATTTGGAGGTGTCTTAGGTGGTCTTGTGCTAAAAAAATAACCATCTGTTGCTTTCTGCACTGAAATTGGGTGTTACTGCATTTTGCTCCAAAATCTCATGTCACTAGATATTGCCTTTGAAATTGCTACTGTAGGATGTGTCAAGTTGAAATTCCTAGTTTCAAGGTCTTAGAGTTGCAAAATCGTGTCAAATTCCACTAGATTTCACTAAAGGGTCCATGTGCTTTCACCCTAATACATGTTCCTAAAGCCCTGATTTGGCTAAGTCTGAAACCCTGAAAAATCCTAAAAAATGACTGTCTGAAATCTGGTGGAACCTCAAAATTCTAGAATCTGAATATGAAATCCTATGGATCTGGAACCCATCTTAAACATCTTGAAAGTATATTTAAAAATATTTAAAGTATAAATATCTAAACTTATACTTAAATGTATTTTTAAATATACTTTCAGCCTGAGAAGTTCAAAATCTGGTGCTAAAAATGACTCCAATTGCACTTCGCGCCAAAAACAACCCTTACCAACCTTAGCGCTAAAAAATTGAATTCACTGAATTTGTGCTAAAAATAGTCACTACCGATTTTCGGTGCTAAAAACCTCGCCCACAGACTTCTGTGCAAAAATCATTGTCCTCTAACCTTAGCGCTAAATTCACCTTCGACTAACTTCCTTCAAACTACTATTAAGTCGGTCAGCACCAAAATCCTCATCGACCGCATCTATCAAAGCTAGCACTAAAATCATGGTCAACTGACTTGCGCTAAAAATGACCTTCACTAACTTTAGTCGGATGGAACTGAAATCCCCGCTAGGTCAGTTGGAGGTGAAATTCCCGCTAGGTCAGTTGGAGCTGAAATCCCTGCTAGGTTAGTTGGAGGTGAAATCCCTGCTAGGTCAGTTGGAGGTGAAATCCCCTCTAGGTCAGTTGGAGGTGAAATCCCCGCTAAGTCAATGACCCCCAAAATCAACATTTTTTGGTATTTTGGCCTGAAAATTAAGTTTTTCAAGGAGCAAATTAGATTTTATTGATGGATTTGAATGGCACAACTAGTTGTCACATCATGATGAACATTTTACCAAGTTTGTGTAGATTTTTGACATGTTTTACGATAATTAATGCTACTGCACATGAAAAATTTGACCCCCAAAAATCTTGCTTTTTGCAGAAAAGGCTATAAAAATATGAAATAAAAGTCCCCAAATGGATTCAAATGACCACAAAAACTTTCTAAATCAATATATAGGCCAAATGGGTACTTAAAAATGGTAAAAAACTCAGAAAATCATACAAAAATCACTAGATTTGTGAAGAGGACTATAAGGAAGCAACATTGGCAATGAGCTGTTTTTGACTAATCCATGACTATAAATGGGCATATTTTGATTCAAAATGATGGGAAATGATTGTTTAAGATGAAATTGATGCTTGGTCTTCTCGCTTGCAAGTCTAAGAGGACAAAGGAGCCAACTAGAGCCGTCCTGGAAGGATGAACATACAGAGGTACCCTTCTGACCCAAAGATGCAGAATTGACATTTTATCAACCGAATTGCTGTTGCACATGCAAAAGGAAGTCAGTATGATGTCCAAGATGATGGAGATAGGCCTCAAGAACTTAAAGACATAAAAGATCAAGTCTACTTCGTTGTTGTTCCTGCAGATCCAGTCTAATGTCCAAGTGATCCAATCCAGGGTCATAACTCCAACCTATTTTATCAGAATTTAAACTTGTTGGACTCGTTGAAAAGATAAACTAATTATCTAGTTTGAGCTACTCCGCTGTTAAGGCTTAACGCCAAATTTTTGAGCCCCCATTCCGCTCCAAAGGCCTCCGAAAATGTAATTTACTACGATGTAGAAAATACCAAAAATTATATTTTTGATATTTTCCTAAAAATACCACTCAAATGACCCTGGACTGGATTACCAAGACATGCATATAGCTGTCCCAATAGTCCAGTCATCAAGAATCAGTCCAGCAAGCATTTAGTTGCATATACCTTCACCAAAATACTCCTTTTGATCCAGTTAGCACTTGGAATGTTGTGAATCCACATTAGCTCAAGTTTTCAAGTGTCATGTGACTTTATTTTGGTTTTATTAGGCCTTGAAAATTGACTTCTCATCATGTACAACCAAATGGGTATCCATTTTGTCCAGATTTAATGTATTTGCAAGTTGTATTTTGTTTTTTTCCTAAAGGACAAATACAAATCCGAAAATGTAACAAACTATTGTACTTCATTAAATGTCATGTAATCTGGACCATTGGTGTTGAGTTAATCTCCACCGTCCATTGAAAACTAGGTATGGTGCCTTGTCTATAAAAGGGCCATCTTGTTCTCTCATTTGGAAGTAAGATTTGATAATGAATTGCTGAGACTTTGCCAAAATACAGTCAATACAAAGCAAGTTTTGCAGGTTGCTGGGAATTTGTGATTATGTGTTGTCTTATTTTGGTCTTCATGGTTCATGTCAATCTGAAATTAGTTGATATTCAGTTGCACTTGTGATTAATTATTCAGATATTTGATGGATTTTCTATCCATACCATTAATGGCTTGCTGATTGTATGTCATTGTGCATGGTTACTCTAGGCATAGTTTATGAGATAAGTTTGATTGTATGATTTCATTGAGCTGCGCTAAGGATTGGGTGTTTGATGAACCCTCTACAATTTGAAAATCATTACATCTCCTTAGAATATTGCACATTCTCTGTGGCATTGTGGGTTGCCCGATTAAGCAGAGATTTGTTTATTGTTAGAAATTTGTCTATCTGGTTATTGATTATTTCTATCCCTTTCTCTATCCTTTTCCTTTTGCATTTTCTTTACATAAAGTTTGGTAGATTTAGGATTTGAGCAACATTACATTGATCATCTATTAAAATTTTAGACTTCACAGTCTGAACCACCTAGGGTTTCTGCACTTGCATTGCTGCCATCTTTTCATAAACTTTGCATTTCATGTAAGGTCCCTTGTTGGCATAGCTAGACATACCACTAAGTCATTCCAAGAAATCTAAGACCTAGCTGTATTATCCTTGGGGCAGTCCTATCTTGGATAGGATTCTTTTTTCAAGAGAGGTGTGATACCAACAATCATATTTGCGTTGTTGTGTGCTAAAAACACCATCAATAGGCCGGAGGGAACCCATTCGAGATCGGGGCTTTGAAAAGCCCCATAGAGAACACAATCATCCTGACTTCCTCCACGGTAATGGGAGTCAACATTCTATTGTTGTCTTTAGTTGAGAGAACAGAGGGGATGCAATCTAGCAACTCTTCCACAACGAACTGATCAGTAGTGTTCCTCTGTTCAGCTAGAAAGTTCCTGAAGTAGTTGGAGGCTAGAAGCCCCAATTTAGCCTCAGAGTTGACTTCCCTATTGTTTTCATCGAGAAGCTTGGATATTATGTTCCTTTACCTGTGTTCATGGTTGACTGGTGGAAGAACATAGTGTTTTGATCACCTTCAGTCAACTATTGAACTCTAGACTTTTTTTTTCTAGAAGATCTCTTCCTATTTCATGATTTCCCTTAGCTCCTTTTGGAGAGCCTTTTCCCTATTGAAGTTAGTCTCGCTTTTGTCCCCTTGGCCATATTTCCTTGGTTTTCTGAGAGGGTAATAGAGATTTGTTTCTTTCGGTTCATGACATTACCAAAACAAAACCTATTCCAACCTTTGACTTTCTGCTTAATATGAATGGGTTTCTAGGTGAGTCTAAACATCAAAGATCCATGAACCGTGATGCTCCATCAATAATTAATGCAAACTTTGAAGTCAGGGTGGGAGGCCCACATGATTTCATATCTGAATGGGAAAGGTCCTTTCGGGACACCTTCACGCTAGGAGAAGAGAAGTACATTGTGGTCAAAGATGGTGTGGGGAAGGATTGCCAGAGTAGAGTGTTGCACTATGTCCCAATTGGACGAGACCAAGAACATGTCCAGTTTAACCTGAATCAATTGGTCTCCTCTTCTTCTATTAGTCTAGGAGAAGAGTTGGTTATTTACTTCAATGTCCATCAGTCTTGTCTGACTGAGGAAGTCAGCAAGATCAACTATGCTGTCAGAGTAGTCAATGATGCCCCAGACTTTTCTAAAGGGAACAACAGGGTATTAAAATCACCAGCCAACATCTATTTGGTCCTTTTCTCCATATTGATTCTAGGAACAAGGTTTTCCCAAAGGTCCTTCCTAGCACTTCTAGTATTAGGGGCACATATATTTATAATTTTCCAATCTTTCTTATTGATAATGAGTTTCACTTCCAGACTGTTTTTACTATGAGAGCAGTAGTAGCCAGTGACTATGTGCTTATTCCACATAGTGACTAGGCCTCCCGAGGCCCCGATAGAGGGGCTGATGAGGTAATCAGCCAAAGGCTAGACTCTACTAGCAAATTGTTTGAAATTTTCTTCATTCATCTTAACTTTCTGGAGCAGGATTATGTCAACCTTATTTTCATATATACAGTTCTTCACCATGAACTGCTTTTGGGGGCTATTGAGTCCCCTAACATTCCAGGATAGAATTCTCATTTTTTTTCACTTGGAGAGAGCCTCCAGGGTGCTTTGTCTACATATGTCTATTTCCTTGTTGGCTTCCCTATTTCTTGTTTCTCTCTGAGAAAGTATGCCAACCCTTCCCTCTGTACCCACATCCACAAACTTTTTTTGATTTCCTTTGCCCTTCTTTTTGGGGGTCACCCAGCCTTCTTGGTTGGTCCATGTCGAGCTGGGGCCAGCTCTAGGTGATAGCACTCTGGTAAGGGATATATCAGTCATTTTCTCTAGGTTCTTTAGATCCATGGAATGCTCTAGTTTGATCCCAGACTCCCCATCCTGAGGTATGGGTTTTTCCTTCTCTTTAGGGGTCTGGCATCTGATTTCCCCTTCTTCTGTCTCCTCTAAGTTAATGGTCTTAGGTTGGCATGGTTTGAGCATGGCTGGTCAGCTACTGGAGAGCCCTTCTCCTAGGTTCCAGCCTGTTGTTTGGGGTTCTCTAGGGATGTGATAATGCTGAGCAGGTCCTCCTTGAATGGGTAGTCTTGAACACTCACCTCCTCTTCACTTGTTTCCCTAGGTTTCCCATTCCTTTGGAATTTACATTCATTTATCAAATGGCCTTTCCTGGAGCAGTTCTAGCAGAACGTGATAGTGTTCTCATACACCAAGGGATGTTCCCAAATCCCATACTTGGAATTTAAGTTAATGCTGTTAGGGAGAGTTTTGTTGATGTCTACGCTAACATAAAAATGAGCAAATACTAACCTTGTTTTGTGTTTGGTGGTTCCATCCAGCACAATGAACTTTCTAAACAAGTTTTCGATCCATGAGAAGATCTCCTCATCCCAGTATTCCAAGGGGAGGCCAGGCAACCTGACCCAAACCAAAGTTGACCTGTTCAGCTCCAGAGCCACATCAAACCTAGGTTTCTAGCATCCCAGATAGAGGTTATGTTTACCATATAACCATGGACCACCTGCTAAGATTGCCAACAGGTCTTCTTTAGTGGTGAATTTGAAGAGAAAGAGGCCCCCTACCATATCACTGGTAGTGACACTACCTTTTAGCTTCCACCTTGAGGCAATCCATCTCCTCACCATGTCAATGTTAGGTCTTAGGGCCTGGAATTTACCCACCAGTGAGAGTTCCATGGAAGAAATGATTTTCTCCATCATATGATCAGGAATTTAGAGGTCAAAACCATTCTCTGACTTTGATAGCACAAGTTCGAATTAGTCTTCCTCGAGATCTTCTTTGTTGAGAAGGGCATTTTTCCAAGCCTGGGGATTCAGCCTCGAGGCTAGAGAATCTTGCTTAGTAGTACTGCCTGAGGCAGTACAGGAAGTAGGTTCCACAAGAAGTCCTAGCAGGGGAGTAGAGGGCCCCCTTGGCCTAACGGTAACCATGACGAGAGTAGGTTCAAAACTTGTTTGAGTGGGAAAGTTGTAGAGCGGGAAAAAATATGTTTTCCCAACATACAACTTCAGTTTTTCCTCTTGTATTGTTCCTCCTAACTTACAAAACAATTCAACTAGTGTCCATTTGTGATTATTCACAAACATCTATGAATTTTACTCAGGCTTCCACATATGATTTGTAGTACTAGTTTCTTTAGGATTACCTACAAACAAGTACGGTTGAATAACATGCTTAGTTGTTGAAATGATAATGAATCATTATTGTTTAACTTTGATTCGGATAATCATGTTGTTAACTAATCTCTTGACTAAGATGAATGTTTATGTTAAATTTTTTAGCATTATGGGATGAGATGTTACATAAATACCCATAGCAAAGTTATCAAACTAAAGGGCCTTTGCTCCTTGAACTTCAAGTATATATTAAAATAAATTACATAAACTTTTAGTTACACATTATAAGGATAACTTTACAGTTGTTTCACCTATGGAAAATAAAAATCATAGGTAACTTCAATTGAATGTGTACTAATGATAGGGCTGGATGTAAAATAATTTGATCGACATTTAGAGTCCATGGAGATGTTGGTATCTACAATAACAACTTTCAATAGAATAAATTTACATGTTAACATTAATTGGACTTTAAGATTGAAATTGACACAACATAATATTTGATGGCATGGTTAGATTCAATCTCTATTACTTCAAAGATGCAAAGACAAATTGTTAGGAATTGCATGCAGAAGATATCAATTAAATGCAAATAAAGATTAAATAGGAGAATGAAAAATACACATAAATAATAACAACAAGAGACAATTTTTAACGTGGTTCACCCAAACTCGAGCTACATCCACCAACAAAGAGTCCAATATTATTATCCAGCAAATCAAACCGATTACAACCAACAATCCTTGCAACTCAATACCGCTGCAAATGCTACAAATACAATATCAATAGAAACCCTAACCCTTAGCTGTTTTGTCAAGACTTATGTCAGTTACAAAATAATATTTTTTTTATGTCGGCCAATAGAAAAAATAACTCCCGACGCCTTTATAAAATAATAAAAGTCATTTGAGGTTTCAGGGGTGCTGCCCCTTTACCCCACCATGTATCACGACAGGGAGCGCGCTAGGGGCGCTACCCCTGGACCCCACAAGGGGTGCTGCCCCTTGACCCCGTCTTGGGGGCGATGTCCCCAAACCCCCGTTAAATAATTTGAGGGTAAACCACGCTGATAAAAGCGGGGAAAATTTAACCTCCAAGTCTGATTAGGCTCCATATAACAACGCAAATTAGTTTTGAAGTTCTTACCAACAACTCCATCAAATTACTTGCAATGGGCAATGATTACTTGAACAACAATTTAGAGGTCATTTCTACAGAAATTGTGTTGGACTTCAATGTGCTTGGGACTTGAATTCATGTAAAGTGAGTAGTTTCACAAAACCAAAATGCCTAAAAACCATCTTCAAGTTACCAAAAAATGAATTACAAGTTCCTCTCTTTATTCACGTACAATATAGGAATACCCATATTCATCATCCATATTTATGTGTTGGTCATCAACACTATCAACACAAATTTTCCTTGAATTGGATTTGGAGCTTATCTTCCCTTAGTAAGTTCCTTTGCCTTCGATTATGTAGGTCAAATCTATTAGTGTAGATAGTTGTAGTTATTAAATTATTTATTACTTGTTGTTGCAAGTAGAGGAAGCTATAATTGCTAGGCTAAAAAGAGGTTTAGTTGCATTGAATGCTTACCTTGCTACAAACACCTACCTTGTTAGACATATCATAACCTTGGCAGACATTGTTATGGCTTGCAACATGTACTTAGGTTTAAGTAGTTGTATGGCCAAGAATTTCATTAAAGAGTTTCCTCATGTTGAAAGTTAGTTTTGGAGCATGGTCAATCAATGAAATGCCAAGAGGATTTTGGGTAAAGTTAAACAAATAGATGTTGTTCCTTTAGTCGCAAAAACAAATAAAATGGCCAATCAACCTAAAGAGTAGAATTAAAAGCTTAAGGAAGAGCCCAAAACAAAAAACACTACAGTACCACACAATCACACCATATTTGTTTAATATATATACTTGCCTTAAGGTGACAACTTCATATTACTTCTTGCATGACTATTACTCTTGGATTGGGGAGGAACCAATGAATGTTGAACGAGTAGCACATGACTGATACACTAAATATGGCTGATATACAAATATGAGAAGTTTATTCAACTAAGACGAGTAATACAAGGAGTATCAACATTCCAACTATTACAATAGCCAACTCTAATAGCATCATGTGTTAGAAATTATAATGAATGTGAGATGGACTTGCTATTGGTAATTTAAGTTTTAGGTCAGAATGCAAAAACAATTTTGCACCTAGTTATCATTTTAGTAAAATTCAATTGCATTTGGGGGGATTGCAAGTCCACAACAATCTATGTAGTCTAGTGTGCAAGACGTGAGTTCCGAAAGGTGGAATTTTTAGCAACACATGCTTAATTAATATCTATACTTGCATTAAAGGTGGCAACTTCAATATTACTTCTTACATGACTATCACTCTTGGATAGGGGAGGAATCAATGAATGCTGAACAAGTAGCACATGACCAATACACTCGATACGACCGATATAAAAAATGGAATTTTTTTTTGGACTAACCCCATGTCCCCATGCAGTTGCTTAAGTTCATTTTCTACTTAAATTTAAGCAATTGGAGTGGCCCCATGGATATTTATAATTGTGGGAAAATGATAATATAGAATCTTTCCCTATTTTTGTGGAGCAGCTACTATTTAGGAATTGCAAATAAGTTGTGGAAAAAAAAGTGGGGCTAGAAATAAGCACCATTGCATAATGAAAAATATGCCATGTGGCTGTATATATTTCCTTCCTTTTTTTTATTTTTTTTATTTTTTAAATTAACATAATTTTTTTTTAGGTAAGCGCAAGGATATTTAGGCTAACCCGCATTAGCGGAGGTCATAAGGGGACCTCCTCCCCATCCACATATTCAACTTAAAGTTTAGAAGCCACTTAATCAACTCAATTCAACTTAAGAACCACATATTACTTGGAGGATTCGAAGTTGATCTCCATCTTGAGAACCTTATGGCCTTGCCATTTAAGCACAACCCCTTTCACCAAAATTAACATAATTAAGATAATTTATTTTTGGTTTTTTATATAATAAAAAACTACATTTTAAGATAACTCCTTAAAATAAACAGAGAAATAAAATATCATGAGTCATGGCTCCATAAATATCTCTTTAAAAAAATTGAGCAGCTGCTAGCCAAAATAAACTAAGCAACAACATGGGGACATGCGCTACGACAAGCCATACAAGATGGACTTGCTAGTGGTGATTTTATTTCTAGGCCGGAATGAAAAAGCATACGCCCCAACTAGGTAGTATAAACCCCGGAGGTCTGCGCAAAGCAAAAGCAGTGCAACCCTGTGAGCCGTAACGAGGTCGTAGATCCCAACGCTACGAGCACATCGGCGGAACCAGGTCTTTGTTCTGAAAACTGTAATCAAGCTTTTCCACCTATTTTGCTGTTAGGAATATTGTTTCTACATTTGGAAGTAACATATATTGGTAAATACTAGGCGTCTGTTTGTTTGTAAACCTAAAAAATTCTGTTCTAAAAATTCAATGCATTTTAAAGGCATCGTGTTTCAACTTTTCGTTGAATATTCAGGCTTCCGAGGTTTTAAAATGCAATATTGTTTGCTGTTGCCATTTGTTGTGTTCTAAGTAGGTTTTCTCTTTTCGATAGTCCTATTTCTAAATTTATCAGAGCTTTGACTTCATTTTTAAGCCTCTCTGTTACATATTTGTCTTCCTTACAGCTTGGGCCAAATCAAATAGTTCTTTTCTGCTGAGTACTATGGTGCAAGAGCGGGTTGGGCTATCACAGTGAAAGAATGATTTTCCCAAAATTTTTAATCATTAATACATTCTGAGTAATGCAAATTTCCCCGTAATTCTTTAAATACCCTTCTAAAGGTGTTCATCAATACCAGGTTTTCAAAGGTGTTCATCAACACCAAGTTTTGAGATTGCAGGTGCAAGATGTGCCAAACACCTAGAGTGGCTAACCTCCTCCCATAGCAAGCACTTGAGTCTGCAATCAACATCATTCCTCAAGGCAGCACCGGCATCTCCATCACTGCTCGTATTTACTTTTTCATATTTATTTCTTATACTTACACTTACAATTTCAAGTTATCTACTTATAATATGAATTTGTGGTGCAAACAAGGAGAATTTTAGCTCGCATTGAAGTTGGAGGATTATAATTGAAGACAATGGAAAGTCATGTCAGATGTTGGGATCAAATCTGTTATGCAAGCTGTGCTTCTCATTACATTCCTTTATGGCATTGAAGACAGAAGCAACTCTCGGATTTGGTGGACCCCCACAGCACTCTCTGCATTCTTTTCAATTGTGATAAAGTTAGAGTGGACACGATTTAGCAGGTAAAGAAGAGAAATGAGTGTCACAAATGAAAAGAGCGCAGAGAGTGTTGTAGGGATCCACCAAATCCGACAGTTGCTTATATCTTCAATGCCAGAAAGGAATGCAGTGAGAAGCACAAATTGCATAACAACACTTAATTCCAACATATAATTTTTCATTGTCTCCAAATTGTAATCCTTTGACTCCAATGCGAGTTAAGATTCTTATTGGCTACACCACAATTCATATTATAAGTAGATACATTGAAATTGTAATTGTAAGTGTAAGAAATAAATATGGAAAAGTAGCATACCAATAAGCACTTGAGCTTGCAACCAACATCATTATCCAAGGTAGTACTTGTTGATGATTGTTTTTAGACAAGTCAACAATAGAGTAAAGCACCAGAGTATCCCACTCTCTCTTGAATAAAGTTTTTCAAAGGCTGAACTATGTGATCCAGTGAAGTAACTCCAAGGTTCTTTTTATTATGATTTATGATGGGTTAACTCAGTGATTACATGTGATCTTGCTGATAATCACAAAGGGACTTACGCAGACTTATTCTATTTCATTCAGCTTGTTCCTCCTTCTGTGTGGATTATGCTATATACAATGCATCAATGATAAAAAAGGAAAAAAAGGTAAGGGTTTAGAAAACTAATCTAAGATCAATGAAGCAATGATGACGCTTGAATAGACAAACTCCTTGATAAACCTAACTCCACTTCGCCAAGGATGCCTACAACTACATGGAGTTGGTGCAATCTCCTAAGGTTACGCGAATGGTTTTCAAATCATGAAAGCTTATAAAAGCACCCATCGGATGGCGCAGCTCAAACAAGTATCCACAATCGAACTCAAGCAAATGATAAGGCTCAGACTAGCTTTACACAACACTTCACGAGCAATGAATGTTAAAAGCATGAGCTAGGAGTTGATCAAATATCCAACACATACATTGCATCAAAGAGCTTCTAATCTACTTTACTTCTAATTTGAAACACCTCTCCACTTCATCAAAGTACAAGAAACCATGTGATTCCACAAGATAACACTTAACACCAAATAACTTCCAATGTTTTTTGCATTACTTTTGAGAAATATTTACAACAATTTCAAGCCCTCTCAGAGAATTTCGAGAGTCTCTCCTATTCTACTCCTACAAAACTATATATTACAAATGTGGCAACAAGGCCTTAATATGGTGGTCCAGAGTACAACGAATGGCTATAATCATTTCATGTAGCCAAGGGCTCAGATCGTGCCACCTCAATAGGTAGTTACAACAAATTACTATTTTTAGTACATCATAGAGAGGCAATGAAGGCACGTTTTCCTATGTGATAAGGATAAGATGAAATCATTTAAAACATCCTCCACATAGGCGTCCTCTTTGGCTTCTTTTATTAAATAATACATTTAATGTAGTCATATGATGTGGCTGACTGTGATTGAATGATAATGGGTACATGCCACATAGGTGCCACCTTAGCTTATTCCCAAATTGCATCATCTTGTATGATGTCTTTGATGTGATTGCTCTTGATACTTGAGTGCTTGGGATGTAACTTGTTGATCTTGCTTTGATCTTGAATTGTAAACTGGATGAATGATACTTGTTGCTCATTTGGTTTAACTTTTGATGTTTCTTCTCTTTGTAGGTAGGTAAGATACATGATGATCTTCTCTGGATGCATCTTCTTGATAGAGAGTAGTAGAGAGTAGATGATGATACTTGATTCATGATTAGAAGTAGGAGCTCTCTTGGACTTGAAGATTGTAGAGTCCTGAAGCTTGGATGGATAAATGCCTTGGAACTTTTGATGATGGAGCACATGAAACTTGATGTGAGCCTCTTGGAATGATGCTTCCTCTGCAACTTGAAGGTGATTCAAGCACTTGCTCTTGATGATCATGATGTAGTTGATGAAATGCTTCCTTGAAGATGATCTTGAAGTATTCCTTAGAGCAGCCACATGATGACTTTTCCTTGAAGGTTGAAGAACTTGAAGTAGAGTGGATCCCTTTGGAAATCTTGATGAAGATGATATCCTTTGGATGGATGTCTTCTAGATGATCTTAACATGATGCCAAAGAATTCCAACACAAGATTGATGAAAGGTTCCAATTCAATGATTTCTGAAGGAGGCCCTTTGGAGTAGCTACTTGATGCCTTGAAGCTATGATTGATGAAGAAGCCAATTGATACGTGAAGTGATCCAATAGGATATCCTTGAAGTGACTTCTTTGGATAGCTACATGATGCCTTCTACAGGATGATAACTTGTTAACTCCACATGTTAGCCCCTTTGGTGATTCCTTAGCTTCATCAAAGGTCCTTGTTCCTACAAGACATAGACATGAATAAATAACTTTGAAAACAAATCACTTCAGCCTCCTATATTATTTGAAATCTGATTTCAGCGTTCTAAAAATAAAATTTCACAAGAAGATCGTAATGATTGACTATCCTTCATGCAAATTTCATTAACACTTAGACAATTTTCTGTTTAGAATTCAATGGACCTGCTGAAAATGAAGGAGAAATTAGAATTTTATCCTTAGATGAGACTTTCCAAAGAACTGATTTGGAGAGATACCTTAAAATCAGACTCAACTTGGCTAAAATCAGACTTCATTTCCTAGGAAATTGCTTTGCTTCTACTCCTTGAGGCGAATTTGCTCCTTGATGAGTGATGAAATGAAATCTAAAGGCAGATATATATATGATTTGCACTTAACAAACCACCCAATTGCCTAGGCTGACCTCTTTAAGTGCATTGCAAAACATTTAATTTAGTTCCTCTTAACTTAGTTTGGTGCGAATTTCAATGGAGATTAAATCTGCATTTATAAAATCTTGAAAGATGACAAGGGCGCAGTGGTTTAGATTTCTGATTTCCCCTTGCTGTGGCGCATTGGATTGAAACTTTGGGTTCTTCTTGAAATTCACTTACAAATAAGATCAGCCTTCTCTACCTTTAATGATGGAGTAGTAGATGTAGCGCAGCACTTAATCATGTGGGGATCTTCTTAATTTGGATTTAAAATCATCTTTAAAAGGGCGCACTAGATCAAAGATTTGAATCCTTATCTTAAAATGCACATAGATCATCAAAGAAACCTTACTTACCTTGGGCGCATTAGTTAGAGAATTTGGATCCTCTACTCAATGCATTCAAAACTTTGATCTTGTCATCCTTTATAAGGGCGCATCACTTGATGATTTCAACCCTTAACTGAAATTTCACTTAAAATCTTCAACTAGCATACCCCAAATGATGGCGCATTGGATGGGGATATCAATTTCTCCTTTAATTTTGTTCAAAACTCCAATAAACTTCATGCATTGGATTGGGCGCAATGGATTGGAATCTTAAATCTTCTTTAATTCACATTAAAAACCTTGCTTTTCCTTCAAAATTGGCGCAAGAGTTAGGGCGCATGACTTGAAGATTTTGTTGTTTGATTGATAGTGATGCATTTTGCTAAGATTTTGCGCCAAAATTCTGCGCCACTCTTATGACTTGCGCACTGGATCAAGTTTTTGGTCTCTGATCAGCACTTAGTCGTTTTTTCAGGGTCTCTCAGGGTAAAGGTCTATTGAAAAATATATTTAAGTATAAGTTGAGAGGATGTTTGAGATAGGTCTCGAATCCACCGGATTTAACATGGAGAATCTAGAATTTGGAGGATCCACCAGATTTCAGACTTAGCCAATTTTTCAGGATTTTCAGGATTTCAGGCTACCAGACTTAGTCATTTTCAGGATCTCAAACATACATCAGGATTGACCTTAGTGTTCATGAATTAGATGGAATTTGATCAAGACTCTTCATTACTACAAGTTCATGTTCCAGATGAGACCTCCAGTTATAAAGCAAAACCTTCTAGGAGAGAGACTTCTTATTGAATTGGCAGAGGAAACGAATCTAAGACATCATCCAGAACTTCATGCAAAGCATCAGAGCTCAAAAAAGGGGGGTCCCCATTTGCAATGGGGCGATGTGTGATTTGGTCACAACAGTACTGCCATCTCCATCACTACTGGTATGCTACTTTTCCATTTTTATTTCTTACACTTACAATTACAATTTCAATGTATCTACTTATAATATGAATATGTGGTGTAGACAATGAGAATCTTAGCTCACATCAAAGTCGGAGGATTACAACAAACAATGAGCTTGCAACCGACAACATTCAACAAGGCAACACCACCATCTCCATCACTGCTAGTATGTTATTTTTCCATATTTATTTCTTACACTTACAATTACAAGTTTAATGTATTTACTTATAATATGAATTTGTGGTGTAGACAATGAGAATTTTAGCTCGCATCAGAGTCAAAGGATTATAATTTAGAGGCAATCTTGGAAAACCCCACATTTCATGTATTAATTTATGTACAAACAAAATTTATCTAATAAATCTTGCTCTTGGGCTCTAATTCTAAGAATCTTACATTGAACAGTTCAGGGAAGAGAAACTAAAGGCTCAACCAAATGATATTTGGAAGTCAAAATACACCATTCCTCACATATTTTGTCATGGTATATTATAAAAACATGCCTTATACCAAAAACAAAACATGGATTCCCCTTCTTCTGCTGTCACTTACTACTTTGTGAAGATCTAACCTGATTCTGTTGCAAGAAGGGGGGCACACCCTTCCTTATGCATGCACCATTACAACTTGAACAATGGAAACAAGAAATCCAATTAGTTGCCAAAACTCATTAGTCCTTATTTGCTCATTGAGAAATATGCAGAGTATTCAAAATCAAAGAGAGCAGACTTATAAATCAGAAGAATGCAACTATGACAAATGAAAGATACCTTTTTCATAAGGGAACCAAAACACAAAGAAAAAGTTATAACATGCATGTAATCCAGTTCACATTTTATGGTTCCAACAGAGTGACACAAGTGACATCTCTCTACTCCATCGCCAGAACATATGGTGCATTCCTCCTGCAACATATTCTCATTCAGTTTTTTTATTTTGCAGGACAATTTCACACAAACTATGTCACAATTAAATATACCCCAACTTCTCTTGATATCTTTCCCAGTCTATAGGAAACATGATTACATATACACATACTGTTTCAGAATAATCTTACATATAGAAGCAAAGCTCTTTTTAAAGGCCACGGCATACCCAACACATGAATTTAGCGTTAGGATTTAAGGATTTCTTTTCTAGTCATAAAAAATTTAAAAACAATTCCAAGAGGCATATTTTTTTAGGTGTATCTTAAGAGGAAATGGATTTTTTTATAACCCCATAAGGAAAAAGTGGACACCACAGCTTCAATCTCATTAGAATGGAAGTAAAGTGGGCTCTGCCCATCCATTACACTAGGAATACACAGACTACCTTTGAATTTCATCTGACTTTGAACATAGCCCTTCGACATCCCCCCATCCCAGGACTCCATGGAACATAGCTTATTTTGCTTAAAGTTAAACATTTCAACAGGTTGCAAGTTCTTCAGTTGATTGCAATTTTCATTTTGTATTGACATTTGACAAATCACTGAATTATTAATTTATGAGTATTTTATTTTTTGCAAATTATGAAGTGTTTAAATATTTTGTTTATTGGCAATTATGAGCATTATTGTGTTTATATTTGTTAATATGTACAAAATTATAAAGAACCTGTACCTGTACCCAGGGGAGGGGAATTGCCGTAACGGTGTACCTGAACCGGTCCTTGTACCAGGACTGACAACCTAGTTATAAAGGCGACAGCATAGCCAGCACATGAATTTAGCATATGAGGATTCAAGGATTGTTTTAGTCGTAGAAACAATTCTAAGAGGCACATTTTTTTAGGTGTATCTTGAGGGGAAATGTATTTTTCTATAACCCCATAAGAAAAAGGGGGCACTGTAGATTCGATCTCATTAGCATGGAAGTAAAGTGGGCTCTATCAATCTACTATGCTAGGAATACAGAGACTACCTCTGGATCACACTAATCATAAGAGAAAGGGTTATCAATTACAGGAGACAAGGGATACAAAATAATTTATTGAGACCAAACAAAAGTTTGTAGTAGTTTGGAACTCCAGATCGCATCCAAGTTGTAGTTATATCACCATTCAATATTTATCATTATGCAACAGCAATGAAAAACATAATTGTATCAAATAAAGTAATATAGCAGTTTAAAACTGTGATTGTATACAGCAACAATGAAAAACTTAATTAGTGAAATTCAAAGTCATGTGAAAAGATTAGCTGCAGAAGGTAGCACAGACACAAGTTGGTATCCTCAAACAGCCCCACCAGATACGCCTCTGCTGCATCCTGCAAACACTAGAACAACATAGCTCTGGAATCACAGATTGGTTTGCAACAAACAAAATTGTACATCAACCAAGATATGGGATTGCCAGCCATGAATAAATCAAATAATGACTTGAATTTGGTATACTCAAACAGGCCCACCAGATACACCTCTTCTACCTGCTGCGACGATAGAACAGCGTGGATCTGGAATTGTAGATCTGTCTGTAACAAACAAAATTGGACAACATTGACCAAGATGCAAAATTGCCTATGCTTCAGGCAGGTATGAAAAATAGGACAGTTCAAGGCATGCTCGTCTGAGCATAAGAACCTGTAGCCAGATGAAGAACAAGGTGTTTGTGATTGAGGAATCATAGGAGGATTTTGTGGTTGATCAATTACAGATTCTCAAAGATGAGTGGGTAGCTGCTGTTACAATCAACTCCCTGCCCTCTTCCCTTTAGGTTGGCGGTTGTTTTTTGTTGTCTTATGGTGCTGCTGGGTTCCTGTATTCTTTCTGCATTGTTGTTTCTTTTGCCTTGTTCTTAGATTGGCTGTTCCTATTCTGTAATCTTTGCAGTTTCTGTTTCTTCTGGTTGTAAAAGGGTTTGGGTCCCTTTTAAAAACCCATCTTAACCCTTAATAAGAAAAAAAAGATATAGAATTGCCGGCCATTAGTAAATCAAATAACAAACTAAATTTTTAAGTGCTGAAGCTATAATATCATGACACACAAGTCTAAATGGAAAGAAATAGGGAAAAGTCATAAATGTGGCATGCTGAATGAGCATACCTTAAAGTCCTATGCAATCTCTATAACTAGTCTTTGAAAAGATAGTTTCTGGATCAGAAGCTTAGTGCTCTTCTAGTACTTCAGAATTTTACTGATACCCACCATTCCCACCAAAATCATGAAGTTATATTTTGCAATGCCTCAACGAAGCAAATTTTAAAATTAGAAGGCCTATCATGTTCAACTTAGGGTTTAGCAAATTAAACAAAATCAAATTCCTTGTAGATGTCACAAATTCAAAGTTTGAAAGCCTTATAGAGATTGCAATCCCCAAAATTAAAGTCAGAGACAAATAAAAATGTCATACTGCAGAACAATAGTTCCACGATGGTATTTGTGTGGCTTTTTTGCTCCCTCTGTTGTGGGAGTGGATTTGTGAGTGGCCTGCAATAGGAAAAAACAAAACCCTAACATTAAAAAAAATGTATGCACAGTTGCATCAGGGCAGCTCAGTAAGTAACCTTAGTGGCAAGATGCTTCTTGGGAGCTTTCCTTCCTGTGGACTTACAGGCTGCCTGCTTTGTATGGGCCATCCTTCTTCCTTCAAAGGAATCTGCAATTGCCAATTAAAATCCAACAAATCATTGTCATAACTCTACAATGCTGCATTTGAATGACCCCATCTGACTCGTCTGTAATGTGGTCCGCCTAGACCTGCAAACACTATGTCTGCCCGATGACAGGAAAAACTACGAGGGCTTTGAGGACTACAAGGGCCAAGAATAGAACACAAATTTATTTGATGGCAGATGCTTTTTGGATAAGCTTGCTAAGAATTTTTTTCTGAGAGTTGTTAGCTTTGGACGCATGTTATGACTTTAGAATATATGGTCTACTAGGGCAATAAACTATAAGCAGTAAGGCTTATCAATTGTTTAGTAAATCATAGTTAACTCCCACCTATTGTATAGGTTTATTACGGTGTCTAAAAGTAATATTGTCACTTACACTATCTGAGTTATGACTTGCTTTCTTGTCAGTTGCTCATTTATTGATAGACATGTAATATGATTATCTTGTTTATTTGATGGCAAACACTTTCTGCATTGTTGTTTCTTTTGCCTTGTTCTTAGATTGTCTGTTCCTATTTTTTAATCTTTGCGGTTTCTGTTTCTTCTGGTTGTAAAAGCATTGGGTCCCTTTTAAAAACCCATCTTTACCTTTAATAAGAAAAAAAAGATATAGAATTGCCAGCCATTAGTAAATCAAATAACAACCTAAATTTTTAAGTGCTGAAGCTATAATATCATGACACGCAAGTCTAAATGGAAAGAAATAGGGAAAAGTCATAAATGTGGCATGCTGAATGAGCATACCTTAAAGTCCTATGCAATCTCTATAACCAGTCTTGGAAAAGATAGTTTCTGGATAAGAAGCTTAGTGCTCTTCTAGTACTTTAGAATTTTACTGATACCCACCATTCCCACCAAAATCATGAGGCTATATTTTGCAATGCCTCAACTATGGAAATTTTAAAATTTAGAAGGCCTATCATGTTCAACTTAGGGTTTAGCAAATTAAACAAAATCAAATTCCTTGTAGATGTTACAAATTCAAATTTTTAAAGCCTAATAGAAATTGCAATCCCCAAAATTAGAGTCAGAGACAAATAAAAATGTCATACCGCAGAATGATAGTTCCATGATGGTATTTGTGTCTTTTCGACCCCTCTGTTGTGGGAATGGATTTGTGAGTGGCCTGCAATAGGAAAAAACAAAACCCTAAAATTAAAAAAAATGTATGCACAATTGCATCAGGGCAGCTCAGTAAATAACCTTAGTGGCAAGCTGCTTCCTGGGAGCCTTCCCTCCTGTGGACTTACAGGCTGCCTGCTTTGTATGGACCATCCTTCTTCCTTAAAAGGAAATCTGCAATTGCCAATTAAAATCCAATAAATCATTGCCATAAGTCTACAGTGCTGCATGTGAATGACCCCATCTGACTCGCCTGTAGTGTGGTCCGCCTAGACTGCAAACACTATGTCTGCCCGATGACAGGAAAAAATACAAGAGCTTTGAGGACTACAAGGGCCAAGAATAGAGCAAAAATTTATTTGATGGCAGGCGCTTTTTGGATAAGCTTGCTAAGAAATTTTTCTGTGAGTTGCTAGCTTTGGACGCATGTTATGACTTTAGAATATTTGGTCTCCTAGGGCAATAAGCAATAAGCAGTAAGGCTTATCAATTGTTTAGTAAATTATAGTTAACTCCCACCTATTGTGTAGGTTTATTACGGTGTCTAAAAGTAATATAATTATACTATCTGAGTTATGACTTGTTTTCTTGTCAGTTACTCATTTATTGATAGACATGTAATATGAGTATCTTGTTTATTTGATGGCAAACACTTTTTGCATGTTTATTTGATTGCAGACATTAGTCCACTTCTGCAGTGTAAAAGAAGGATTGTCATTGTGTTCTGATTGATACCACTAATTTGTATAAACAATAAAACTCATTTCAAAATGACTCTTGCTAAAGCCTATCAATCTCTATCAATCTACCTTATATTAAAAGAAAATTACACTCAACTACACATGGCCATTGGTGTGCCCGTTGCAATTTGGAACCACTCAACTCCTACCATGGTTGGATTGAGCGTGGGAACCCTGTAAAAGTTATTACTGTGCCTTAACAGTTTCATTGTGTTGTATTGGAGGTTTGGTTTATCTTTGGAGAATCACATTTTTTAAGTCAAATCTTACATATCCTATGATTTACTTTAAATATGCATACCCATTGTTTATTCTCCTACAACTATTTTCCATTTGTTCTTATCTGGGCCCCACTGATTAGGTACAGCCGCCTCAATTTGCCCCTTCTAATGTTGTTACTGGTCTAGAGTTAGAGTTTCAGTAAATCTACTGTTGTCTCTAAAGCTCGTCAATTATACTTTGATGTATGCTCGTGTTCAATTTCCCTATGGCCTACTAGGGTAATAAGCTATAAGCAGTAAGGCTCATCAATTGTTTAGTAAATCATAGTTAACTCTGACCTGTTGGGTAGGTTTATTACGGTGTCTAAAAATAATACATGCAATTATGCTATCTGAGTTATGTCTTGTTTTTTTTGTCAGTTGCTCATTTAATTATAACATGTAATATGATTATATTGTTTATTTGGACAGACACTTTTTGCATGTTTATTTGGTTGCAGACATTACTCCACTTTTTTAGTGTAAAAGAAGGATTGTCATTGTGTTGTAATTGATACTACTAATTTGTATAAACAATAAAACTTATTTTGAAATGACCCTTGCTTTAAGCCCATCAATCTACTTTACATTAAAAGAAAATTACGCTCAATTATACATGGCTATCAGCAAATGCCCATTGCAATTTGAAACCACTCACCTCCTACTACTTTGGTTGGATTGAGGTTGGGAACCTGTAAAAGTTATTACTGTGGCTTAACAGTTTTGTTGTGTTGTGTTAGAGGTTTGGCTGTGTGTCTTTGGAGAATCACATCTTTTAGTCAAATCTTACATATCCTATGATTTACTTTAAATATGCATTTGCTATTGTTTATTCTCCCATAGCCGTTTTCATTTTTTTTTATCTGGGCTCCACTGATTAGGTACGCCCACCTCAAGTTGCCCCCTCTAGTGTTGTTCCTGGTCATAGATCAGTAAGTGTACGATTGTCTCTATAACACTTGTCTATCATACTCGACGTATGCTTGAGTTCAATTTACCTATGGCTATTTTGGTCACATGTGAACATCAATATAATTCTGTCTTTGGGGGTTTCCATGGTAATAATACATGGGTTTTAGAAGACCTATTCTGTGCCGATGATATACTTGTTGTTTGTTACTTACATCTGAAAGGTTTTCCAAGAATTAATCACTCTTTGATATATAAAATAGGCAGCTGAGTTGTTATATTTGTTTTGCGTGCATGTATAGGCTAGAATGAAAATGCAAGAAAATCTTTAAGTGACACCCACTTTTTTCTGAACATTGCTTACCACCATGACTTTTTTCTGCTGACTACTGTGGTGCAAGAGCGGGTTGGACTATCACAGTGAAAGAAGGATTTTCCCAAAAATTTTAATCATTAATACATTCTGAGTAATGCAAATTTCCCCATAATTCTTTAAATACCCTTCTAAAGGTGTTCATCAATATCAGGTTTTCAAAGGTGTTCATCAACACCAAGTTTTGAGATTGTAGGTGCAAGACGTGCCAAACACCTAGAGTGGCTAACCTCCTCCCATAGCAAGCACTTGAGCCTGCAATCAACATCATTCCTCAAGGCAGCACCGTCATCTCCATCACTGCTTGTATTTACTTTTCCATATTTATTTTTTATACTTACACTTACAATTTCAAGTTATCTACTTATAATATGAATTTGTGGTGCAAACAAGGAGAATTTTAGCTTGCATTGAAGTTGGAGGATTATAATTGAAGACAATGGAAAGTCACATGTCAGATGTTGGGACCAAATCTGTTATGCAAGCTATGCTTCTCATTGCATTCCTTTATGGCATTGAAGACAGAAGCAACTCTTGGATTTGGTGGACCCCCGCAGCACTCTCTGCATTCTTTTCATTTGTGATAAAGTTAGAGTGGACACGATTTAGCAGGTAAATAAGAGAAATGAGTGTCACAAATGAAAAGAGCGCAGAGAGTGTTGTAGGGATCCACCAAATCCGACAGTTGCTTATGTCTTCAATGTCAGAAAGGAATGCAGTGAGACACACAAATTGCATAACAACACTTAATTCCAACATGTAACTTTCCATTGTCTCCAAATTGTAATCCTTTGACTCCAATGCGAGCTAAGATTCTTATTGGCTACACCACAATTCATATTATAAGTAGATACATTGAAATTGTAATTGTAAGTGTAAGAAATAAATATGGAAAAGTAGCATACCAATAAGCGCTTGAGCTTGCAACCAACATCATTCCCCAAGGTAGCACTGCCATCTCCATCACTACTGGTATGCTACCTTTCCATATTTATTTCTTACACTTACAATTATAATTTCAATGTATCTACTTATAATATGAATATGTGGTGTAGACAATGAGAATCTTAGTTCGCATCAAAGTCGGAGGATTACAACAAACAATGAGCTTGCAACCAACAACATTCTCCAAGGCAACACCACCATCTCCATCACTGCTATTATGTTAACTTTTCCATATTTATTTCTTACACTTACAATTACAAGTTTAATGTATCTACTTATAATATGAATTTGTGGTGTAGGCAATGAGAATTTTAGCTTGTATCGGAGTCTGAGAATTACAATTTAGAGACAATCTTGGAAAACCCCACATTTCATGTATTAATTTATGTACAAACAAAATTTATCCAATAAATCTCGTTCTTGGGCTCTAATTCTAAGAATCTTACATTGAACAATTCAGGGAAGAGTAACTAAAGGCTCAGCCAAATGATATTTGGAAATCAAAATACACTATTCCTCACATATTTTGGCATGGTATATTGTAAAAACATGCCTTATACCAAAAACAAAACATGGATTCCCCTTCTTCTGCTGTCACTTAAACTTTGTGAAGATCTGACCTGATCCTGTCACAAGAAGGGGGGCACACCCTTCCTTATGCGTGCACCATTACAACTTGAACAATGGAAATAAGAAATCCAATTAATTGCCAAAACCCATTAGGCCTTATTTGCTCATTGAGAAATATTCAGAGTATTCAAAATCAAAGAGAGCAGACTTATGAATCAGAAGAATGCAACTGTGGCAAATGAAAGATACCTTTTTCGTAAGGGAACCAAAACACAAAGAAAAAGTTATAACATGCATGTAATCTAGTTCACATTTTATGGTTCCAGTAGAGTGACACAAGTGACATCTCTCTACTCCATAACTAGAACATATGGTGCATTCCTTCTGCAACATATGTAACAATTAAATATACCTCCAACTTCTCTTGATATCTTTCCCAATCTATAGGAAACATGATTACATATACACATACTATTTCAGAATAATCTTACATATAGAAGCAAAGCTCTTTTTAAAGACCACGACATACCCAACACATGAATTTAGCATTAGGATTTAAGGATTTTTTTCCTAGTCATAAAAACAATTCCAAGAGGCATATTTTTTTAGGTGTATCTTAAGAGGAAATGTATTTTTCTATAACCCCATAAGGAAAAAGTGGGCACCACAGGTTCAATCTCATTAGCATGGAAGTAAAGTGGGCTTTGTCAATGCATAACACTAGGAATATACAGACTACCTTTTAATTTCATCTGACTTTGAACATAGCCCTTGGTCCCGACATCCCTCCGTCCTAGGACTCCATGGAACATAGCTTATTTTGCTTAAAGTTATACATTTCAACAGGTTGCGAGTTCTTCAGGTGATTGTAATTTTCATTTTGTATTGACATTTGACAGATCACTGAATTATTATTTTTTTGCTAAGTTTATGCATCCTAGGGGGATGCTCCCATTATATTATAACCAAAATATCAACAGTATTACATCCATCCTTACATATCAACTGTATTTTCAAAAAGCATCCAAAACAGGACTTCTTACTGAAATTCTCCCCATAAACCCATCCCCTGCCTATTAATTAGTATTAAACATACTATATTCATTATGTTTTTTGACATATATACATTCATATACTACCCAAAACAGAAAATTAACATCCAAACTATCCTATCTTACTGTATTCTCCATTCTCCATCGTCCACTTTGTCTTCTGCCTATGCATCTTCGAACCAATCACTCGCTTCCGCCTCTTGCAATCCCACAACTTGCTTTAGGAAACTGATGGCTTATTCCACCTTTTTCTTCCTACTCATTTCTCCTCCCCTTCTCTCCGAAATAATAAACGGCCACCATTTAACAATTCCTCCATCCTGTTTCACCTTTGCGAAGTCTTCCGACCTCGGGATGCCATTGCCATACTTGGCAGTATCAATTATTTCATCCAGACCACCGAGGATATTCGGCTTTATGAAAGCTCTCACCGGCACTGCAATATCCTCCGTTGATTCGCCGGCATCCAACAAAGCTGTAACAAACATCGAGGCAACGTCTGTGTTAACCCTGTAACAGCCCAAAGAAATTCATCTCCCAAAACCCATTGGAAGGCTAACAACAAAATCCCATTTTTTGTTCAAAAAACGTATTGCAATCTTTTCTCCGACACAAGCCCTAGGAATGCCATTTGTCTATGAGAACTGGTAAGACGGATAGGCGTATCCATGGCTTTGGCTTTCCTTTCTATAATTAGACTCTCCACAAATATCAATGAAATGAATACTCCAACTCTATCCTTCACTTGCTTAACTCTACCTTCTACCACTGCAAGTAATGAATGCTCCATCATTGTATCTGCTTCCAACCCTGCCATCTCGGGTGGCAACCGTAAGCTCGCCTCATGCGAAATGATTATATAATATGCTCATCTTCGGCTAAAACCACCACCAAATTGTCCTTTATATTTACTTCTGTGTTTGCCAAATTATCTGCCTCTCCATTAGCTTCTCTAAATATATGGTTTAGAGTATAGTCTTCAAAGTAAGGTAAAATATATATTATTTGATCTAGTATAGCCTTAAACTTCCACTTTTGAATATTATTTTTCCTTACTGCATTAATGACTAGGAGTGAATCTCCTTCTATGTTCAACTTCTTAATGCCAAGGGACTTACATACTTGAAGACCAATTAGAAGTGCTCCAAATTCTGCATTGTTATTGGTTGTAGAATGAAGCCTTTTTAATGCTTTCCCCAAGACTTTTGATTCCCATTTTCTTACAATGCTTCCTACCCCTGCTGGGCCCAGGTTTCCTTTCAAAGCCCCATCAGAATTTAATTTACACCAACCCTTATCTGGAGGAGTCCATATCGCATTCTGCCTAGCTGAGAGGGAATTATTTCCCTCACCCCCATTAACAGGGGACAAATCACTGAATTATTAATTTATGAGTATTTTATTTTTTGCAAATTATGAGGTGTTTAAATATTTTTTTTTTTTGGCAATTATGAGTATTATTGTTTTTATAATTGTTAATATATATAAAATTATAAAGAACCCATACCTGTACCCAGGGGAGGGGAATTGCTGTACCGGCCTACCCGAACCCGTCCATGTACCAGGACTGACAACTTAGTTATAAAGGCGACAACATAGCCAGCACATGAATTTAGCATATGAGGATTCAAGGACTGTTTTCGTCATAGAAACAATTCCAAGAGGCACATTTTTTTAGGTGTATCTTGAGGGGAAATGTATTTTTCTATAACCCCATAAGAAAAGAGGGCACTGTAGATTCGATTTCATTAGCATTGAAGTAAAGTGGGCTCTATCAATCTACTACGCTAGGAATACAGAGACTACCTCTGGATCACACTAATCATAAGAGAAAGGGTTATCAATTACAGGAGACAAGGGATGCAAAATAATTTATTGAGACCAAACAAAAGTTCGTACTAGTTTGGAACTCCAGATCGCATCCAAGTTGTAGTTATATCACCATTCAATATTTATCATTATGCAACAACAATGAAAAACATAATTGCATCAAATAAAATAATATAGCAGTTTAGAACTGTGATTGTATACAGCAACAATGAAAAACTTAATTAGTGAAATTCAAAGTCATGTGAAAAGATCAGCTGCGGAAGGTAGCACAGACACAAGTTGGTATCCTCAAACAGCCCCACCAGCTATGCCTCTGCTGCATCCTGCAAACGCTAGAACAACATAGCTCTGGAATCACAGATTGGTTTGTAACAAACAAAATTGGACATCAACCAAGATATGGAATTGCCAGCCATGAATAAATCAAATGACGACTTAAATTTGGTATACTCAAACAGGTCCACCAGATACACCTCTTCTGCCTGCTGCGACGGTAGAACAGCGTGGCTCTGGAATCGTAGAGCTGTCTGTAACAAACAAAATTGGACAACATTGACCAAGATACAAAATTGCCTATGCTTCAGACAGGTATGAAAAAATAGGACAGTTCAATGCATGCTCGTCTGAGCATGAGAACCTGTAGCCAGATGAAGAACAAGGTGGTTGTGATTGAGAAATCAGAGGAGGATTTTGTGGTTGATCAATTGCAGATTCTCAAAGATGAGTGGGTAGCTGCTGTTACTCTCAACTCCCTGCCCTCTTCCCTTTAGGTTGGCGGTTGTTTTTTGTTGTCTTATGGTGCTGCTGGGTTCCTGTATTCTTTCTGCATTGTTGTTTCTTTTGCCTTGTTCTTAGATTGGCTGTTCCTATTCTGTTATCTTTGCAGTTTCTGTTTCTTCTGGTTGTAAAAGGGTTTGGGTCCCTTTTAAAAACCCATCTTTACCCTTAATGAGAAAAAAAGGATATAGAATTGTCGGCCATTAGTAAATCAAATAACAACCTAAATTTTTAAGTGCTGAAGCTATAATATCATGACAAGCAAGTCTAAATGGAAAGAAATAGGGAGAAGTCATAAATGTGGCATGCTGAATGAGCATACCTTAAAGTCCTATGCAATCTGTAAACTAGTGTTTCAAAAATAGTTTCTGAATCAGAAGCTTAGTGCTCTTCTAGTACTTCAGAATTTTACTGATACCCACCATTCCCACCAAAATCATGAAGTTATATTTTGCAATGCCTCAACGAAGCAAATTTTAAAATTAGAAGGCCTATCATGTTCAACTTAGAGTTTAGCAAATTAAACAAAATCAAATTCCTTGTAGATGTCACAAATTCAAAGTTTGAAAGCCTAATAGAGATTGCAATCCCCAAAATTAGAGTCAGAGACAAATAAAAATGTCATACCGCAGAACGATAGTTCCACGATGGTATTTGTGTGGCTTTTTCGCTCCCTCTGTTGTGGGAGTGGGTTTGTGAGTGGCCTGCAATAGGAAAAAACAAAACCCTAACATTAAAAAAAATGTATGCACAATTACATCAGGGCAGCTCAGTAAGTAACCTTAGTGGCAAGCTGCTTCCTGGGAGCTTTCCTTCCTGTGGACTTACAGGCTGCCTGCTTTATATGGGCCATCTTTCTTCCTTCAAAGGAATCTGCAATTGCCAATTAAAATCCAATAAATCATTGCCATAACTCTACAGTGCTGCATGTGAATGACCCCATCTGACTCGTCTGTAGTGTGGTCCGCCTACACCTGCAAACACTACGTCTACCCGATGACAGGAAAAACTACAAGGGCTTTGAGGACTATAAGGGACAAGAGTAGAGCCAAAATTTAGTTGATGGCAGATGCTTTTGGATAAGCTTGCTAATAAGTTTTTTCTGTGAGTTGCTAGCTTTGGACGCATGTTATGACTTTAGAATATTTGGTCTACTAGGGCAATAAGTTATAAGCAGTAAGGCTTATCAATTGTTTAGTACATAGTTAACTCCCACCTATTCTATAGGTTTATTACGGTGTCTAAAAGTAATATTGTCAATTACACTATCTGAGTTATGACTTGTTTTCTTGTCAGTTGCTCATTTATTTTTAGACATGTAATATGTTTATCTTGTTTATTTGATGGCAAACACTTTCTGCATTGTTGTTTCTTTTGCCTTGTTCTTAGATTGGCTGTTCCTACTCTGTAATCTTTGCAGTTTCTGTTTCTTCTGGTTGTAAAAGGGTTTGGGTCCCTTTTAAAAACCCATTTTTACCCTTAATAAGAAAAAAAGATATAGAATTGCCGGTCATTAGTACATCAAATAACGACTTAAATTTTTAAGTGCTGAAGCTATAATATCATGACACACAAGTCTAAATGGAAAGAAATAGGGGAAAGTCATAAATATGGCATGCTGAATGAGCATACCTTAAAGTCCCATGCAATCTCTATAACTAGTCTTTGAAAAGATAGTTTCTGAATCAGAAGCTTAGTGCTCTTCCAGTACTTCAGAATTTTATTGATACCCACCATTCCCACCAAAATCATGAAGTTATATTTTGCAATGCCTCAATGGAGCAAATTTTAAAATTAGAAGGCCTATCATGTTCAACTTAGGGTTTAGCAAATTAAACAAAAACAAATTCCTTGTAGATGTCACAAATTCAAAGTTTTAAAGCCTAATAGAAATTGCAATCCCCAAAATTAGAGTCAGAGACAAATAAAAATGTCATACTGCAGAACTATAGTTCCACGATGGTATTTGTGTGGCTTTTTCGCTCCCTCTGTTGTGGGAGTGGATTTGTGAGTGGCCTGCAATAGGAAAAAACAAAACCCTAACATTAAAAAAATGTATGCACAATTGCATCAGGGCAGCTCAGTAAGTAACCTTAGTGGCAAGCTGCTTCCTGGGAGCCTTCCCTTCTTTGGACTTACAGGCTGCCTGCTTTGTATGGGCCATCCTTCTTCCTTCAAAGGAATCTGCAATTGCCAATTAAAATCCAATAAATCATTGCCATAACTCTACAGTGCTGCATGTGAATGACCCCATCTGACTTGTCTGTAGTATGGTCCACCTCCACCTGCAAACGCTACGTCTGCCCGATGACAGGAAAAGCTACAAGGGCTTTGAGGACTATAAGGGCCGAGAATAGAGCAAAAGTTTATTTGATGGCAGACGCTTTTTGGATAAGCTTGCTAAGAGATTTTTTCTGTGAGTTGCTAGCTTTGGACGCATGTTATGACTTTAGAGTATTTGGTCTACTAGGGCAATAAACTATAAGCAGTAAGGCTTATCAATTGTTTAGTAAATCATAGTTAACTCCCACCTATTGTGTAGGTTTAGTACGGTGTCTAAAAGTAATCTTGTCAATTATACTATCTGAGTTATGACTTTGTTTTCTTGTCAGTTGCTCATTTGTTGATAGACATGTAATACGATTATCTTGTTTATTTGATGGCAAACACTTTTTGCATGTTTATTTGATTGCAGACATTATTCCACTTCTTTAGTGTAAAAGAAGGATTGTCATTGTGTTCTGATTGATACTACTAATTTGTATAAACAATAAAACTCATGACTCTTGCTAAAGCCTATCAATATATTAAAAGAAAATTACACTGAACTACACATGACCGTTGGTGTGCCCATTGCAAGTTGGAACCACTCAACTCCTACTATGGTTGGATTGAGGGTGGAAGCGCTGTAAAAGTTATTACTGTGGCTTAACAGTTTCATTGTGTTGTATTGGAGGTTTGGTTGTATCTTTGGAGAATCACATTTTTTAAGTCAAATCTTACATATCCTATGATTTACTTTAAATATGCATACCCAATTGTTTATTCTCCCACAACGATTTTCCATTTGTTCTTATCTGGGCCCCATTTATTAGGTACAGCCGCCTCAGTTTGCCCCTCTAATGTTGTTACTGGTCTAGAGTTAGAGTTTCAGTAAATGTACTGTTGTCTCTAACACTCGTCAATTATACTTGACGTATGCTCGTGTTCAATTTCCCTATGGCCTACTAGGGTAATAAGCTCTAAGCAGTAAGGCTCATCAATTGTTTAGTAAATCATAGCTAACTCCTGTTGGGTAGGTTTATTACGGTGTCTAAAACTAATACATTCAATTATGCTATCTGAGTTATGTCTTGTTTTTTTGCGTCAGTTGCTCATTTAATCATAACATGTAATATTATTATATTGTTTATTTGGACAGACACTTTTTGCATGTTTATTTGGTTGCAGACATTACACCACTTCTTTAATGTAAAAGAAGGATTATCATTGTGTTCTAATTGATACTACTAATTTGTATAAACAATAAAACTTATTTTGAAATGATCCTTGCTTTAGCCCATCAATCTACTTTACATTAAAAGAAAATTACGCAATTACACTTGGCTATCAGCAAATGCCCATTGCAATTTGGAACCAGTCACCTCCTACTACTGTGGTTGGATTGAGGTTGGGAACCCTCTAAAAGTTATTACTGTGGCTTAACAGTTTTGTTGTGTTGTGTTAGAGGTTTGGCTGTGTGTCTTTGGAGAATCACATCTTTTAGTCAAATCTTACATATCCTATGATTTACTTTAAATATGCATTTGCTATTGTTTATTCTTCCACAACCGTTTTCGTTTGTTTTTATCTGGGCTCCGTTGATTAGGTACGCCCACCTCAAGTTGCCCCCTCTAGTGTTGTTTCTGGTCATAGATCAGTAAGTCTACGGTTGTCTCTATAACACTTGCATATCATACTCGACGTATGCTTGAGTTCAATTTACCTATGGCTATTTTGGTCACATGTGAACATCAATATAATTCTGTCTTTGGGGGTTTCCACGGTAATAATACATGGGTTTTAGAAGACCTATTCTGTGCCGATGATATATCTGTTGTTTGTTACTTACATCTGAAAGGTTTTCCAAGAATAAATCACTCTTTTGATATATAAAATAGGCAGCTGAGTTGTTATATTTGTTTTGCTTGCATGTATAGGCTAGAATGAAAATGCAAGAGAATCTCTAAGTGACACTCACTTCTTTCTGAACATTGCTTACCACCATGACTTTTTAAGGTCCTTTTGGCCAATTTTTTTTTCTCTATGACCTATCAGAGTATGTTGGTTCAAGAGATTGTTACTAAGCATTTAGTTTTAAAACGGATTCCCCAATATCTGTTTGATTGTCTTGATTTAAGAATTCATGTATTAGCTTATGACTGCCTATATCTATGTAATTTTTTTTCCCAAAATCATTATATAGTAGGCAGGTTAACAGTAAATGTGTTTCATCTTCTGCTTCATTTGTTATTCATGTTAGAGATTCTTTGTTTCTGTAGTATCGCAATGCTACATTTTGTTTTATGCAACAATCATCATTATAAATGGCAGAGCATGTTTGTAGCTCAGCGTGATTGTACATTTTCTGCTGAGGTGGGGGGCCATGTGTTTTAATTTTCATGTTCTATGTATAGAAGTTTATCACTTTTGTATATTATATACACTGCAGAGCAATATATGGTGGGGAACATAGGAGCTGTTGATCTCTATCCTATCTAGTGGTTGTTAGAGATTGTCATTGTGTCAAAACTCATCGTATTCTCAAGTTTTCGAGAACTGTTGGATACGGTGGTGATCGTGTGGCTTTCAGAGCTTCAGGCCGGTGCTGTGAGCAAAACAAAATAAAAGCTTTGAGATTGGTTGGGCGTGCACAACTCAACAGAAGGTGGTCCTTCTCATTTTGTTTGTAGGCGTAGGAGTATGTCAAAAAGTGGTCTAATAAATTTTATGACTCGGGAATGTGATGTTAGCAGGGGAATGGGATGTGGCAATTTCTCAGTAGTGTTGTTAGAGCTTTCAAGTTCATAGAGTTCTGAGGATCGTCTAATCCAAATTTGATTGTAGGGTTCTTGAGATCTCAGCGAAGCATTTTAAAGGTGTCAGCACAGGTTTTCGACATTGACGAGAGATGTTGAGTCACTAGTGGTGGGTCACAATTCTTGAGCAGGTGGTATCTGGGTAGGTATATTTATGTAGGGCGGATTACTTGACAATGGGCAAAGTTGGCCCAGTGACTAAATTTCCCATGCCCTATTTCATTTCCTCTGCCATGTGCTTTCTGGCAAACAAAGTGCTCACAAGTGTGCTGGCTGTTAGATCAAAAGGTCATTTCAAAAACATACTTTTATTATCACTACTATTAATTAGTTTACAAAGTGGGTTGAGGCCCTCCCCATACAAATCTACTACAACTTTTGATATTTGTTCTTTTCTTTCAACAAATAATTCTATGTTCAGATTGCCTTCTAATATAGCCGCAGCTGATAGTGGCATGCTATTTAAAAATAGAACAGCAATTTTTTTGGGATAAGTTTCAAATTCAACAATGTTTATCTTTTTCTTATTATCCATACAATAATGGTCAATCCAAAGCTACAAATAAGACAATTGAGAGCATATTTTGAGAAAAATAGTAGATAAACATGGTACCAATTAACATATGTAGGTTGTACTTGCTTTATGAGTTTATCACATTAGCATTTGCCTCCTATTAGGTATATTCCTTATTCATCTATTTATGGTATTGAGGCCATTATGTCTCTAGAGTTGGAGATTCTTGTGACATTATTGATGATACTATATATAAAGAGTTGAGGTTACAAGAGCTTGAGACACTTGATGAGCGTTGAGTGCATGCATTAGATCATCTTTGAGTATATCAGAGACTTAAAAAGACCTATAATAAGAATATCATTCAACGCGATTTTCAAATTAGTGGTTTGGTTCTACATGCCAACTCTAAGAATCCAAACACACGGTGAGAATGCATTCATTCTCAACATACCATAATACTTTGGTCTACATCTTGTCTTCAACATGGAGCTACTCAAATTGTACTTCCCTCCACTTTTGGAGCCAACACAATCTCGACATTCCACAGACCTAGATCATGCTAATGTCAATCCACCTATGAAAGATGCCATCATCGACTCCATGACAACCTTACTCGCTTAGGCAATCATTGGTTATTCTGCATAGTCAAGACTACGCAGTACGTTAGTCAGGCCAAGTGGTACAACTTGGAAAAAATTTGTGCGTAGTTTCCTACACTTAGGTCTAACGCAATGGAAACCATTGCTTCTTAAGAAGGGTGAATTATCTATGTGTAGCCATGCACATAACCTTCGATTCAGACATCCACACAACTTACATGCTTGTTTCCACTCAATGTGTGCCATGTAGTCCTAATGCAATTCCACGCATCACTGTACTATGCAACATAACTCCACACATTACTCAAAGTCTAGTCCTCGCGCATCTTTGCACAACAATGCATGCGTGCATAAGACAAACTTGCACATGGGTGTATTAGTATTTTTTTATATACTCATCTATGTCGGCCTGATTTTGTTTTTGTTAATGCTCATCTATGTCGGCAGTTTTCTATTTTTAGAAAACTTGCCTCTTGTACATTGTATATATTGAGCATTTTTGCTCATTTGTAAATCATCAATTCATTAACCAATTCATTTGCATTTTCAAAATCTTTATGGTATCAGAGCAATTCGATTTTGGGCGCGAAAAATTGTGAGTTCGAGTTTTTTTGGTTCCTGGTCGCGTAGCATCCTAGTCGTTGTTCGTGCGGATTCCGGCGGAGTTTTTTTCTTCTTCTGAGAATCGCGTTTTCTGTGTTGGAGTTGCGGGCATCACAGTTGGAATGGAATCGTCATTGGATACATGCTTGGAACGTCTTTTTTGCCAGTCGCGGTTCCTGGTTTGGCCGCGCGAGTCATTTCGCGGGCTCTTTCTGCCAGTCGTGTTTTCCATGCAATCCCTTTCTGGCCACGCTTCCTGTTTGAACGTGTGTTTGCTCGCGTTTTGGGGTCGAAAGTCTCCTGAGGTTGCGGTTTGTTCACTGCCTGAAACCCTTGGTCACAGTGTCTTCTGTGATTTTTTGGGCCGCGTTTTTTGCACATTCTTGGTCGCCTATGTGGTATCAATCTGAGCGTCACCTATGTGGTATCAATCTGATCTCTACACTCTCTGACACGAACACTGGAGCGTCACCTGTGTGGTCACGTTTTTTGAAATATTGTTTTGTATCTCTGAGTTTTCATGGCCGCCTAGGGCACGGACAGTTTTTGTCTAGGGTTTTGAACCCTCAGCATTTGACGAATTTTTTTTTCGAACACATATTCCTTCTGGGTTTTTCGAGACCTTTCATGCGTACCTGTCAGATTTTTTTCGTACCTCGGAGTTCGTGCCTCATTTTTCGTGCAACCGTACCTGTCTCGGATCTTGTCCTTGATCCTGTTCTGCTCCTCAGTTAAACGCTATTTAGTTTTTTGTCGTTTTCCTGCATTGGGAGACATGCAAATGGCGTCTTTGACCAACTTGATGTTGGAGGGCAGTCAGCGATTTAATGGCAGAAACTACAATATCTGGAAGCAGCGTATGATGACTATTTTTGAGTATCGCCACCTTGATGAATTGGTTTTGGAAAAAGAAACTCGTCCTCCCACCGCTGGTGCTGATCAGGACAAGTTTGATGATCGTAACAGAGACGCTGTCATGCTTCTTAAGCTTTCTGTTACAGATGACTAGTTGCCGTAGATTCCTTCAGGCAAGACCGCTGCTGAGATTTGGAAGCACCTGAAGGAGCTTCATGAGACCTCTGATAAAAGCCGGGCTTTCTTTTTGAAGAATCAGTTGTTCTCCATCATGATGGACAAACGTATGTCCTTACAGGAGCATCTCACGAAGATTAAGGACATTCGAGATCAGCTTGAGGCTATTGGTCAAAAAATGGAGGAAGAGGATATGGTAGTCATCACCCTCAAAAGTCTACCTAAATCCTACGAGCACTTTGTCGAGACTCTCAACATTACGTCTACGAATGTTGATCTGAAGTTTCCTGAATTATGCAACAAACTCCTGCAGTAGGATCGCTGGAAACAACAGTTTGGTAGCAGTGCTTCCTCGTCCTCTTCTGAACAGGCATTTGCAGTTAAATCCTTTCAGAAGGATAACAGCAAATTTCAGTCATCTCAGTCATCACAACTGAACGGTTCAAATCAACCTCCGGGCAACCCTAAGAAGAAGAATGTGCAGTGTAATTATTGTCACAAATTCGGCCATATGAAGAAAGATTGCCGTCAGAGGATAGCTTCTGAACAGAAGAAGCAGGGAGGGTCACATCAGAAGGTGCATGTTGCTGAACTTTCTGAGCAGGAGTCTGCCATTTACGCTTTTATGGCTAAAAGGTCTTCAGATCCTGTCAAGACTTCTGCTTGGTACATCGATTCTGGTGCGTCACGTCACTTTACTCACAGGCGTGATTGGTTTACCGACTTTTCTCCCTTCAGTGATTCAGTTATCTTTGGCGGAGGTGAGGAGTACACAGTTGTTGGCAAAGGCACTGTTGAGATACAGTCTGGTGGAAGGAACCTTATCTTCCTAAATGTGTACTACGTTCCTGGTATGGAACTCAATTTGCTTTCAGTAAGTCAGATCATGAGGAATGCTCCTTAGTTGGATGTAGTGTTCAGTGCTCACAAGTGCTCTATTATTGATCGAGAGACCCGTCTTACTGTTGCTGTTGGTCTAGAGGATCATGGCCTTTATCGGCTCATTGACACTGGTGATTCTCCTGAAGTAGCTATGGCAGCCCGTGTTTCTTCTCTCAGCACTTTGTGGCATCAGCGATATGGACATCTCAACATCCATTATCTCTCTCAGCTGTCCCGGCAGGGACTTGTTTCTGGCCTACCTGATATTCAGACAGCATCTTAGAGTATGTGGCGCCTGTCAAGCTGGCAAACAACATCGGACTCCCTTCAAGGATGGAGATTCTTGGCGTGCGTCTAAGGTACTTCAATTACTTCATGCTGATATTTGTGGTCCTATGAATACATCTTCAGTTACTGGTTGCAAATATTTCTTGCTTATTGTTGATGATTTTAGTAGAAAGATGTGGGTGTACTTTCTCAAACAAAAATCAGATGTATTTAGTATCTTTCAAAAGTTTAAGTCCTTGGTTGAAAAAGAGTCTGGCTGTAGCATCATCACTCTTAGGATAGATAATGGTGGGGAATTTTGTTCTGCTGCATTCTCCGACTTCTGTGATACCCATGGCATCAAACGCTAGTTGACTACACCCTACACTTTGCAGCAAAACACTGTTGTTGAGCGTCACAATCGTACGGTTGTTGAGATGGCTCGTTCTATGTTACAGCACCGGAGTGTTCCTAATAAGTATTGGGCAGAAGCAATTTTTACTGCCGTGTATCTCCTTAATTGCTCTCCTACTCAGGCTGTTAAGGGGAAGACTCCAGAAGAGGTTTGGTCTGGTCGCAAGCCCAGGATCAACCACCTAAAGGTTTTTGGCTCTCTTGCATATGTTTGGGTTCCAGATGCTCAGTGCTCGAAGTTGGAATCCAAGAGTCAGAAGCTCATGATGACAGGGTACAGTGACAACCATAAGGCCTACCGACTGATCGATATTGACACTGATCATCTTATCTTCAGCCGTGATGTTGTCTTTGATGAAGATAGAGGACCTTTTCAGTCTTTTTCTGAGCAGTGTTTTGAGGATCAGCCTCAAAGTGTTCTTCTTCCACTAGGTCCACTTGATGGGAGGGATGATGCAGAATCTGTTTCTGATGATGCACTACCTGAGTTTCCTCCAGAAAATAATCCTCTTCCTGCTGCTCCTGAACCTCTTCCAGCTCCTCCAGATATTAGCACTTCTACTCTCCGGCCTAAATGGTATGCTAAAACCATTAGTGATCTCCGGGATGGTGAGCTCATTGAGAGTAGAACTTCTAGAAATAAGAGCAAACAGCAGCCTACGGTCAATTTTGCTCTGATGGCTAACATTAATAGTGTTTTTGAGCCTCAGACATACTTAGAGGCTAAAGGTATACTTGAGTGGGAACAGGCTATGGAAGCTGAGTTCCAGAGTCTTCAGAAGAATCACACTTGGGCACTTTCTGATCTTCCTCCAGGGAAGAAACCCATTAGCTGCAAATGGGTGTACAAGGTGAAATACAAAGCTGACGGAACCCTCGACAAGTATAAGGCTCGTCTTGTTGCTCATGGGTTCTCACAGACGGAAGGCATTGACTATGAGGAGACATTTGCTCGTACAGCCAAAATGAGTACCATCTGGCTTGTTCTTGCCTTAGCAGCCTAGTTTGGTTGGAAAGTCCATCAGATGGATGTTAAGAGTGTTTTTCTGCATGGTGACTTGTAGGAAGAAGTCTACATGACGCAACCTCCAGGCTTTAAGGTTGCTGGTCAAGAACACAAGGTCTGTAGACTCGTCAAAGCTCTCTATGGTCTGAAACAAGCCCCTCGGGCTTGGTACATGAAAATAGATAAGTACCTGACAGATCATGGTTTTCAGTGAAGTCCATCTGATTCAAATCTGTATATCAAACTTTCTGGTGATGATATATTGCTTGTGGTCGTCTATGTGGATGACTTAATCATTACTGGCAGTTCCACACATTTGATTGCTGAGATCAAACAGGATTTGTGCCGTACTTTTGATATGACAAATTTGGCCTTGTTGCATTATTGCCTAGGAGTTAAGGTTTGGCCGACTGAGCACAGTATCTTTCTTTCTCAGTCCAAGTATGCTCGCAGCCTCTTGGACAGGTTCAGAATGCAGGATTGCAAACCTGCCTCTACTCCTGTGGAACCCGGGCTTAAATTGTTAGCTCAGTCCACCTCACCAGTGGTAGATGAATCTTTGTTCAGGCAACTAGTAGGCAGCCTCATTTATTTTATTGCTACTAGACCTGACATTAGTTTTGTAGTGAACTACATATCACACTTCATGACAGCCCCCAAAGCTGATCATTGGACAGCAGCGAAACATGTGCTGCGTTATGTGAGTGGCACTCCTGATTATGGACTTCTGTACACTCGGAGTTCTGATCCTATACTCAGAGGTTACACAGACTCCGACTGGGCTGGTTCTGTTGATGACCGTAAGTCTACAGCGGGGTATGTGTTTAGTTTGGGATTTGGTGCTGTCACATGGACTAGTAAGAAGCAGCAGGCAGTGGCTCTCTCCTCGATAGAAGCCGAGTATCGGGGAGCAGTTAAAGCAGGTTGTGAGGCAGTTTGGCTTCGACGGATGCTTGCAGATATGCATGTTCCTCAGGCAGGTCCGACTCCCTTGTTCTGTGATAATCAGGGAGTGCTCAAACTGGCCAAGAATCCGGTCTTCCATGAACGAACCAAGCATGTGGAAACCCATTGTCATTACATATGACAACTGGTTAAAGACGGATCCATTCAGTTGCTATATGTTCCTACCTCGGAGCAGCCAGCAGATATCTTCACCAAGCCCCTTGGTTCTAATAAATTTGTACACTTTAGGGGGTCTATAGGTGTTGTTGATAGATTGAGCATTAAGGGAGGGTATTAGTATTTTTTTAAATACTCATCTATGTCGGCCTGATTTTGTTTTTGTTAATGCTCATCTATGTCGGCAGTTTTCTATTTTTAGAAAACTTGCCTCTTGTACATTGTATATATTGAGCATTTTTGCTCATTTGTAAATCATCAATTCATCAACCAATTCATTTGCATTTTCAAAATCTTTAGGGTGCGCATGCACTCACTTAGATACGATTCATTTGGCACTCTATGTGTTCAACACATGGACATGCTTGCACCACATGTTTGTGCCAACCAGTTGGCACCATATAGATTCAACACTTGGCACTATCCCATATTGTGCTACAACTAGTAGCATATGGGTTTGACACCTATCACACTCTTGTCTAGATGGAAAGTGCACCATATGTGCATGACATCTATCAACATATTGTTGAAGGCCTAATTGACGACCACTTGTATAAATACTTGTTCTATACAAGGTACAAATAGAGAAGTTTCTACAAGCAAATTGTTGCATATATAACATAGTACAAAGCTTCTTTCATTCAATGCATTCACATTGCAATGTCTTCCACTAATCTTGAATGTGCATTTGCATACTATTCTAAAGTTTCTTATGCATATTCTACAAATTTTGTAGGTTAACACACTATTTTTGCAAGTTTATCCTTTGATTCTCTTGGGGTTCAAATTATATGAGCACACAAGAACAAAAAGAAGGTTTCCTACTTGATTTAATTTTTGAGTATCTAAATGAATGGGGGTGATGGTCAAAAGTGCACGTTGAAGATGTCTCTAGATGTGCAAAAGATGATTTGATATGCTCTTGAGATGCATCACCAAGAGCTCTTTGGACAGTTCCACGAACTCATGGTTCAACTTGGATTGATGTTGTAGTGCATTGTTGAACATGTTCCCACACAACATTAATGCCCTTTTAGAGTGCAAGTCAATTTGAATATCCTAAAGTTCGAAGGCAAGAATTACACTATAACGTTGAATAATTTCATTTGAGAGCTCAAGGAATATTTCTTTTAGTGATAGAAGATTTCCTTTCTAACATTGATGATGTCCATTTTAGTGTCCTATTGGTGGCAAGTACTCAACACAACACGAGAGATCTCAATCCTATTGGAATCTGGGTTTCCTTTATCATTGCTTTGTGGGAGGAATACTACCCCTTCAAACATTATGTGGATGAATACATGAAGTTCCAATACTGGCGATAGCGTAAGGAACAAACAGTCGAAGAGTACACTACCATATTCCATGACTACTTTGAGTGCCTACACGAGAACATCCCAAAGCAACACAAAGTGCTCAAATATATCAAATGGCTTATCACCTTATATTCACATCAAAATGGAGTTCCTAATTTTAGACCCATTGGGACAAACATGCCATAATGCATCCAAGATTGAAGCCAAGGCCACACTCAAGCATAAGCTTTCCTCATGCAAGAATAAGCTTGTGACAAAATTCACTTCGAAGCACTCAATCTAGAAGTAAAATTCCCCTACATAGAAGCCACCATAGAATTCCAAATCATCTTCTCCCAATGCCAAAACATAAAGATCATCCGTACCAAAGCAAGACATGGGCAAGAAGCAATAAGGTGATAATTGGTGTCATTGTCATTGTACTAGTTCCCATGGTGACACTGAATGTCGTGTGCAACAATCTTTGATTGCACAAGCCACATCAAATCTCATGCAAACCATGGATATTGATTTGGAGGCAACATGTCTCAATGCTAGTGTCATGGCTATTGATACTTAGAAGGAACATGAGTATCTCTTCCACATGAAGTGTTGGGTCAATGGATAACTACTTTATCATGAACAATGGAAACTAGAAGAACATCATTTTGCAAGACACAACCATGTGCTTAGGTCTTTGCACTTAAGCACACTTGAAGCCATACTCTTTGGGATGGGTGCAACAAGGTAAGGAAATTTAGTTAGGATGCCAATGTACTTTCAAGTATGCAGTCACACCCATGCAGAATGTAGTCACTTATGTTTTGTCATTGGAAATCTAGGACATAAAGGGCATATGTGTACAACATAGATGTCTAGCAGGCAAATCCACAACTATGGACAATGTATGTCAGCAACTATTACTTCAACCTTCATGAGTCTTCATCGAATATCAAGGGGAATTTGATATTTGTTAAACAATGGTGCAAGACCATTTCACAGACAAAAGTTTGTGCTTCTTATGGTTCATCTAGAGGCACTTGCACAAGAAAGCAAGCACACATTATTAGTATGTAAGGTTGCACATAGTTGCAACAACTCAACGAGGTACTGTAATAGTACGAAGAGCGCAAACATATTCTCACACATCAATACAAGATTGATTTGGTTCTCAAATCCCCTCTTTCAAGGACAATACAAGGCATGGCTCACATTATCTTGTTCTTCCAAGAGTGAAGAAGTCATTAGTGAAATGACCATCAACAAGTTGGAGATGGAGTTGGGAAGGGAAATATGTTTAACTCTTTGTTGGGTAACCATGTTGGCAAGTGAATCACCAAAGCCTTCATCAACAAGAACATATAAAGTTGGAGCAAGAGGGCATCTTTGGCATATGGATTAAAAAATCCCAAAAGAGGATGGTTGTCAACCACTAATGGTGATATAGGCCAAGGTGTTTGCACAAAGAATTTGGATGGACTAAAGAAAATTAGATCCAAACCCAAGAGCTTGAAGCATGGCCAACATCAACTGTAAAGCCTCACAAGTCATGTAAAAGTATTTAAACCAACTCAAAATAATTGAAGTAAATAATCCGCTTAAATACATCGCAATAACCAAAATAAAAAAGAAGTAAATAATCCACTTAGATACAACTTTCAAAGATAAAAGATGTAATTAATCTGTTAATCACAATATCTCAAATAAAAGAAAATCTCAAAAATAAGAATTTAAATGTCAATAAATTTTACATATTCATGTGCTTAACCCAGGTAAAGCACTATAAAATAATATACATAAATCCTTTGGCAAACATGCCATAATACATTCAAAATAGGTACAACAAATGAGTACATCAATAATAAATAAATCAATACTCTCCAGTTGCACGAACCAAGTGGTCCACCACCTGCAAACCAAGAGATGGGAACATGGCTTAGGGGTTTTCCACCCAACCATGAAGTATTTACACTTCCCCGGATCCCTTCCTGAAATGAAGGAAACCTAACCCTGCAGGAAATGTCTAGCTATCTAGTAACAACTGCAGGAGGGAACACCTAATGCAACTTTGATGTCTGAATGTGCAATTCTAAGTAATGAAAAGCAAATTGTCTCACAACAGGGTGTGGCAGAGATATCAATAAATAAGTTTGCTAGACAATAAACATCTATTTCAATGTTATTCCGATTAGATCTAATCATTTCAAGTAACCTGACCAATTCCTAAAAAGAGGAAAGCCATCTTTGATAATCCACATTCAGCATTGCAATCCCACAATTACCCAATACATTCTTATATAAAAACTACTTCTTTCCCCAAGAAGCAAGAAAATAATAAATAATAAAAAAGAATCAAAGTTCATCAATAAATCATTAAAATTTCCTTCTCCCAACAACATTCAAAGAATTACACTTCTCCAATCAATCAAATCATTCATCTTTGTTCATACAATTGCAATCATAATGTCATCAATTTAATATAGTTTTTAATCTTGAAATTTTAGTCACAATGTCTTCAATAACAATCATTCTAAGACATTAATCTACCTTACTGTTTATTTCTGCTACAGGAGGTTTTAAAAACAATAAAAACAATCTATAAGTTTGTTTAATGACATAAACCTCAAGTTCGTATTACAATCATATTTCCTAATAAGTATTCATCCTTATTGCTTTCATCAATCAATCACAGGAAGTTTATCAATCCAATTATTTAACCAAAAGTTAATGATTCAATCAAGAAAAATAACTTTCTGTCCAAATTATGACAATAAATCCCAAAAACAACCAAATAGTCTTCTTGTTGCACAACGACAGGAACTGTTGCAGAAAGTAAGAAAATGAGCAAAGAACATAGTTTAATCTAGTTTAGGTTTTGATTATAATGCAATAGGTTTTCAGCTTCGTCATTCATAAGAAAGTAATAATGTAGTCTATTGTCTTTGTTTTTGAATCAACATACTGTTTTAACAAGTTTTAAACAAAGCTACAGGAACAATTTGCTCAGCTACAGGAAGTCGAATATGTTGCTACAATATAATAAGAAGTTTTGGACAGCCATGAATGGAACTACAAGATTTGATTTCTCAGTCTACTGAGACAATGAAGGATCCACTTTAGTCAAGTATGTTGCTAATGAAGCTGCAGGAAGAATAGTTTTGGCTATTTTAAGAGGTTGATTTTCATCTATACAGAGGTCGACTTTCTATCTAAACTCGATCTCAGCCAAAGAATTATAATCATTTTAATATGTGACAGGGAATTAAACAACAATGAACTAGAGATTTCTCAAGAGTTTTCAATCAGTTTAAATAATCCAAATCAGAAAACGACGACTGGGTTTCAGCATAGCACAGAGGTAAAAGAGAAAACACAGTCATAGAGAATATCTATCAATGATCTAGAGTCGCAATAGGTTTTAAATCATATTTAGAAATCTAGATCTGAGAAAAAAAGAATGGTTCTAGGCAGTCAAAACAACCAAACAAAGGGTCAATTAGCATGGCACTAGGCGGCCAGAAGGAAGGTAACGACCAGGAAGTATGGACGGCCAAGAAGAAAAGATAACGACGACTAGAAGGAAGAAAAGAAAGCAACCAAGATATGCAGGTCAATCTAGGTTTGTAAATTCGCCCAGACAGAAATAAGAAGATGACTCAGAGAATGAGTCAATCAGCCAGGCAGTACATAAGCGACCAACAAACATAAGGATGGCCAAACAAAGCAGTCGCCCAACAACAGTTGATAAAATCATTTTTAAAATAGTCAAGTCAATGTAATTACAACGTAGAAAAACCAAATGAAAACTTGGAAGAATCGGCAATGGTGAAGAGTATGCAGCCGCTAACGCTGTCTCTTTAACGTTCTCCTGTTGTTGAGATCCCTTCTTGCCTCGGTCGCTCTAGAGATCTAGTTTACTTCTTTGCAAATTGTCATGTCCCCTCTGCTGAGCGATCTCCCTTGTTTTATTCCCATAACCTCTCTTATTTTTGGCGATCAGAAAATAGGTTCATAACTCAAAATCAATTTCAGTTTGCATGATTAATTTGACCAATAAAATTAGAGAATAGAAATGCTATTTAAAACAATATAATAGTAATAATATCTTTATCGCATGGGTGACAGAAACATATATTTTTAATTCTTTTATCAAAACTCTAAATATAATAATGCTAATTTTAATATTATTTAACTATTGTTATTAAAACAAAACTAATTAAATAATCAAAGAGAAATGCAATACAATATTGTATAATTATATATATATATATATATATATATATATATATATATATATATTATTTTTTTAAGGAACATATTGTCTTCCAAACATCTATAATATTGAAATAGAAAACAATTATTCATTTAATTATTTATTAAATAAACTACAATATATCATTTGAATATATTTTGAAAAGATATTAAGTTAAAGTAATCACATCATGTATTTGAAAACGATTAAAAATTACGCATTAAAGCAATCAAAGCCAAGCAATAATGCATATGCAACTACGTGATGTGTGTGATTGCATCAGGGTAATCCATCCATCAGTTCTTGCCAAGTGGCTAGAACATCTCTACCTTAGCCATGCTCTCGTCTTTGACGAGTACCTGCATCCATTTGCACTCAACTTGACGTCAATAGATTAATGTCTCCAAAACATAGCTGAAGCAAATCATTGCATCAATATTCAATATTTAAAACAATTTCCAATTTTCATCGATATAACTTATAATAATTACCTCCACGTATCCAAATTACTTAAAGTAAAATCAATCACAATAAATGTTCAATAAACTAGAATAATCATATTGTTCATAAAAACGAGACGTGACATAAATAGTCATTTAGTGTAGTCACATGCTTTAGCAAAGTTGATCTTGATTAAAATAACTTTTTGCTAAGAATGATGGACCCATTCCACACCTTTCTAATGATGTGGGTTTTGACGCACCAATAGGTTGGGATGGGAAAGGTTCCCTTACTTATAAGGTGGTTACCCTCCAGAGTCTTCATTTCTCAGATTTACCAAAATTTTCTAGTTGGAGAGTGTAGGAGTTAAGGACAACACTGAGAGGGGGGGTGAATCAGTGTTGTGTGAATTTTTGAATCTTTTTACAAACTTTAACTTGGAGAGCACAAGGAGAGAAAGTTATCATTGAATTGTCAAACACATATGCACATAACTTTGTTAAACACATAAACAAAACTCATGAGTAAAACATACAACCACAGAGAGAAGATCAAAATGAATCAAGACACAAAAATTGCAGGAGTGGAAAACCCTCCAGGGGTAGAAAAACCACTTCAGAACTACCTCACTGGCTCAAAATGAAAAATCTTCTTACAAATGTCTCACTGACATATACAGAGGTCTCACTGACCGCAAGCCTCACTGGCATAGGAAGGTCTCACTGACCACAAGCCTCACTGACAAACACAATCATTATTAACAAAACATCAATCTTTGTGTGCAAGACATGATTGCTGTTCAATCAGATTTGCACCATTGTATATTCTGTGTTTCATCATACAACCTTATACCTCCTCTTTGATTTTTCAAGTCAAGACCATTTTCTTTTACACACTTCTGCAAACAAGCTCCATATACAAATCTCTATAAACAAATTTCTCTGCAAATTATCTCCATCAATCTTTCATCAATCATTGCAATCAAAGCTTGATTCAATATTTCTTCTACTTTGCAAATTGGCCATCTGTATCATCACATTATTTTCATCATTAATCTGCATAACCTCGACACACTATATGTATTCAATCTCTCATCATCTGTATTTTTCATCTCTATCTCCCAAGACCTATCATCAATGCACCTGAAAAACAATTTTATACAAATTGAATAACCTTTCACCTGCAAAGAAAAATCTTTTCATATTCCTTGATATTCTTGCATTTTTTAAATCTGACCTCTTCAATCTTCAAAACCAAAATCCCATTCATATTCCCTCTTAGAGATGAAAGAAGACCTTTCAACTTCTTTCTCATAAAGAACCTGCAACAAATCCTGAACCAAACAAATTATATCTCTGCAAAAAATCAATTTCTTTTCAATTTTCATTTTGAATATTCTTTTTGTATTCTCCAATCTGCAAAGAAACATATTCTGTGATTGCAAAATAATAAAAAATTGTTTTTAATAAAATTTGTCTTCATCAAACTTTTCATCTCCTTCTCAAAAATTTTGTTCATCTTCTTTGCAAAAATGATCCTTCATATTCTTTTCAACAAGACTCTTCACATCCTTCAAGAATAAAAAATTCACCAATTTTTCTTAAAAAATCTCTTCAAATTTTTTTGATGTTTATCTCTTTTCTGACTTCCAATATCCTCACAAAAATCTCTTCATAAAGATTTTTCTCATTTAGAAAAAACAATAAAAAACTCCTTATTAAAAAATCTTCTTAAAAAAAACATTCTAAATAAAAACTCAAGAAAGAAAATTTTCTTTCTTAGAACCTTTTATTTATATCTTCAATATCACGGGAGTAAGAAAGATTTTTTGTTTTTTAAAAAAATGCTTTAAAAAGCATTAATTATATGCTTTTAATAGCTATCTAAAAATAGCTTCACAAATCTCATGATAGGAAATCTTATTCGGGCTCCCAAAAAAAGTTTCTAAAAAATATTCGATGGTTTAAAAAAAAAACCTTCACAAAAACTTTGAATGATTTCATTTACTTCAAATAATTTTTTTCTCCCCTTTCATTGCTTCACTAGTATGTAGAAATAATATAAAGTTCACTTTAAACAAATCGATGGCTCTCTCTAAATTCAATGTATTTTGAACTTTCTTTATATTTGCCGCCCAAGCTTTTTAAGAGATGACTGATGCAAGTGAAGGGGCCGGTTTTTCTAACGTGCATACCTCCCTTTGACAGGTCACATTAAGTGACAGGCCTGTGATATCAGGTCAACTTCTCAATACAACAAAAGTGTAATAGTGAGAAAGCTATGTTATAAAATAAATGATTTTAAACCTTATTAAAAAACTTTGACCACATTAATATATGTGATTTATCAAAACCACTTCTTGATCACCCAAGATCATGATCTCCTGAACATGCAGACATCTTGAAGCATCCTTAGCATGATATGAAAGGTCATCAATTGAAACACCATCAACCAGACATCTTCATGTGAAATCGTTGAAAAGTCTTTTCATTTGAATCATGATCATGATATGAACGAGAACCATCATCTGAATACATCATTGAACATTCTGAACCACCAAGACATGAAGTATGAGGCATAAGCATGTGGACTGATGAAGCATGACACACAAAATGAACATTATGAACCTTAATCAACTGAGATCTTCTTTGAGGTCTTCTTGAACAACATCTTGATACTGATCTAAACAAGAAGACACTCTTGCCATCAAACTACATTACACCACACCAACTCCACATCTCTGTGAACTGACCAAGCAATGAACAACTATCTCCTCTTGATGTCCTACAACAACTATGGAAACTTTGCAACATCAACTAAACACACTTTTGACATCAATGACAACCTGTCACCATCAGAGAGCGCCTTGGATGGTCTTTTCAAGGGGCTATGTAGGATATCAAGAGTCATTCACGTGAAAAAGAGGTCTACTTAGTGTAATTCGATCACTATTAGCCAATGTAAACCCTCTAATGAACTTGTAAATGTGTTCATGATTTTCATTTCAATTTATTAAACTTTCTGCGAGTGACTTCTAATCATTTATTTGCATAAGAAGAATAAATTATACACATATGAAAAGTCATTTAAAATTACTATCTTGTATGAATGGAAATTCATCATCAAAATCCTAGAACTAACCCTAATCTAACATCGATATAAAATAAAGAGCAAAAAGAGTAGGAAAAAAAGAGAAAAGAAAAGAATCTAAACTTGTCTTTAATCCTTCCATACACCATTTAACGAATGGACAAATTTGATTAAAACCTTTCCTCACTTGACCTATTATCTAGAATCACAACATAGGAAGGTGTGATCTTTAGAGAAACAAAAGCCACATAAATGATTGATGTCAAACTTGTGCTCACACAAATTGTTCAAGTTGACCACTGAGAACGCCCCACCATCGGTAAGGTGTTAGTGATATGAAACACATATTGAATTAATCAAACATTCATTCAATTAAGTGCATAGAAATATGGAAGAAAATAGATTCAGAGTTTGGAAAATACCATAAAATGAAAACCCAAAAAAAATGGAGCAAAATTTGATATGTTGTATTTCAAAGCTAAGTTTCCAAGGGTTTCCAACCCTAACAAATATGTTACAAATGAGTATTTACAACTTTATCTAGATAGGGAAGCTAAAAATCCAAAACCTTCAAAAGAGACAAAATAGAATGGAATACCAAAATACATTTTTCCTTTTGCACCTATTGTCATATTCCCCTATTATATCTGCGTCAAAATTTGACTTGTGGATACATGTCATGCTCATGTGCACACTTCCTAAGAGAACAATAAAGGTTTGAGAAAGAATTCTTAACACATTCAAGTGTATTTCCATAATCAATTGATTTAACATAACATAATTTGTAATGGTCTTAGGAACTAATAAAGATTCACTACAATTTGGAAATCTTATAGGATCAAAGTCTAAAAATATCATATCATCAAGTTCACTTGTCATTTCAACCAAAAACCGTATGCATGTGTCTTGAACTCTGCCATTTTTCTTTGAATCAACTCTTACCTTCTTTGATTGCTCTTTAAAAAAAGGTACACTACCTCTTGAATCTTCAAATTCACTTAGATCAACTACTCCATATTTGCATGATCCATTTTCATGAGATGCACCTTCACCTAAAGCCACAAATTCCTTATAATTAATTGCCTTGAATTGGCATTGTTTACCTTATGAACTTCATCTACCTTGCAATTTTCCAACTTCTCTAAACCAATTGTCTCTTGTTGCCACTACTTTAAATAGGATTTAAATGTCTCCTCATTTAGGCTTTGTTTTTTACTTAGAGATAACCTTGTTATATGTAGTAACCAAGTACACACACAAATGCTACAACTACATTAAACCCTTGGGAAGATGATAACTATATGCACAGAAACACCTACGATGAATTTATAAGGACCCTATACAAAAGGAGACCTCCACTAAAGTGAGTGAAATGGATCACATGAACATGCATAACATCAAAGTGTGTCAAGCACTATTCAAACTCTAAAAGGAATAACTCAAATATTGATGAATGTGAGACCATGAAAGAAAACAAGAAGAATAATACAAGCCATTAAATCCACAATGTGAAAATACAACTAAAGGACAACATTGGCTCAAGGTTGAACAATACAACACAACTCAAATTTGCCCCTACCAAACCAAAAATATGAAAGAGGAATGCAAGCCAAGACTAAAAAACAAAAGACAAGCATCCTAAATCTTGAAAAGATAAGGGTGTCCAGAACACTTCCCAAAAAGTAATAATATTATCTAGAATATATCTACTTTTGATGAAGCCAGTTTGTTCTGATTAGATAATAACCATAAACAAGTGACAAATGCAAAGCACAAGGGCACTTTTCCTTGCAATCCTAATCCAAAAAGTTTTAAAAACCAATTGTTTCATGTGACTAATTTATTTGAAATGCAATAAGAAAATCTACCGTTTTTGGGGATAATGTTTATAAAACCCATTTCATGTAACTAGAACTTATTTGAAATATGATAACAATGTGTAATCCTTTAGAGCTTGTGTATCAATACTAGGAGATCATGCATAAGATTGCAATTACACTGGAACGATTTTATGATCTCAATAGGACTAGCTATCAACCATAACTAAAAGATTGTCTTGAATAGATAATCACCCCTACTCCTTCACCCTACAATAAAGGAGCAAGTGATGAGCTAATAGAGAAGGAAACTTATGAGAAATGGGGAATGTTGAACCCTCTAGAGTTTAAGCATGTTTTTCAAAATATATCTCTAGCCATTGAGGCTATTTTAATTCAATCTTGGAAGCCAAAGCTCTTGTAATGAACTACAAAGGAGATGAAAAGTATGATGAATCTTTGAGATCAAATGGGTTTTGTGTATGGATTAAGATTTTAGATGTTTTTATCTTTCAACCTTGCTCGTGTGATCAAAGTCGTTTCCAATCATTATCATTTATTAAGAATATACATTTTTTTTTTCTAAAATCCAATACATCTTTCTATTTTAGATTCAACCTCACACAACCCACCTCAAAGGATCCTACTTTAGAAAAAATTAAGCATCATGAAACTAATAGTTGGTGAAAAAGCTTTCGGCATTTGAACATTGCATGTCATCCAAATCGAAACAAAGATAAAGTTCTAAAACACAAAATTAGCCATAGTTCCAATTTCCCCACCAGTACAATATTAGTATAATAGATGCTTAATGCAAGATGTGTAAAACAAAGGTATCTTGCCCTCAATACTAGTCAATAATCTTGCAACACTTCACTTTCCCTAATAATGGGTTAAGCATATCTAAAAGGGGCCATCACTTCAATTCTTGCCTCTTGATTTGGTAGAAATGCAATTAGAGATAGAGGAATTTAGTTGTTTGTGATTAGAAATCAATAGAAGAAGAGCCAAGTTACTTCATAATGAGACATCTTTGTCCTAAATTCTAGTGCCTTTCAGTGGTTGAAATACGTTGACAATCTAGGAAATAAGATGATAACAATAGACTACTAATTTAAATCAAATAAGATGATAACAATAGAGTACTAATTTAAATCATGAATATGTTCCTACCAAATAAATACAAGAATATAGTATTATCTAGTGGTCAATAACAATATTATATAATAGCCCGCACGGGTAGCGGAGTTGGCTTGAGTCTTGGGTTTGCTCCCCAAGGTCTTGGGTTCGACTTCAAGGCCCGGACTTAACCGATGCATGTGGTTTGCGGGCTATTGCGTGCATCCCTAGGGACTAGTCTTGCTCCTCTCTCGCTCGCCTCTAGGTGATGCTGGGCGGGAGAGGATTGCGGGGACCACCCTGGGTTATCAAAAAATAAATAAAATTATATAACAATATTTTGTTTACTATTAAACTATAGAAGCTAGTAGAAAATATTTAAGAGAGGCATACTACTAACAAAACTGTGTATGTGATGGACACTAATATTTATTATGACATAAATTATACAGATTGTACTTGCTAAAAAGACAAGTCCTTTAAATGGGATACTATCTTGCATAAAGCTACAAATTGGATTTAAAAAAATGTAAGTTGTCACTCTCAACTATTATCCTAGAAGGGGTTAAACCTACGTAAATTTCCTAGCCAAAAATATTCTATGGGATGATGCACATTTACTTCAATCTCTATGAAATGCATTACAATCTCTTTGGATTGAATCTGCACCTCTCACGTTTGGAAATTTGAGCGACTTTGAGTTTAATTTATACTCTATAGTAAGGCAAGACTTATGAATAAGATTAAAGTCTTGAAGGCTCTCCCACAATGGACAACTATCACCTTCTCATTTAGTAACCACTTAAATAATCAACAATATATTAATTGTGCATACCTTGCTTTAGTTCTACTTGCATTGTGTGGGACTTGGAGTATTGAAGCAAGTTTTAAATGATATTAAGGTATATATATCAATGATTTAATTTGTATTGTACCAATGGTCATTCGCAAAGTTTAGTTTTTCTAATCTAGGTGATGCTTATTTTTAATATAGATAATTTTGTGGGTAAATACTATTTTATAAATGTGACAAATGTAAGGTCAATATTTTTTGTTTCTTATCATATATGACTAGTTAAATAATTCTAGTTTGAGACATGAAAGGTAAAGATCATTTTGATGGTAGTCATTTTAATCTCAATCATTGATTTATATATTTTCTTAAGTGCTCCTCACTAAAAGAAACACAAAGTTCTTAGAGATGCTTCTAGTTACTTCCTCTATCTATAAATGCCACACCTCTTAATTGATGGGATTGTAGTGTTGGAATTATATTACACCTTTAGTATACAAGATAAGAAAATAATAAATAAATGTTAGGTTAGATAATAGTTAATATATACAGAAAACAAATGTTAGTTTTGGGAAGTTACTTCCCTGTAGGTAAGTTTAATTGGTTTTATATGGGAAAATAAAGGCTTTATTCCAAATTATTAAAATGTAAAAATAAATGAGAGATTATGATAAAAATTGAATGTGAGAATCTCTAAACAAATTGATATATCATTTTCATTATTGACTGCAATCATGGTGTAATTTGCATGTATTTACTCTATCAAATTTAATATGGTATCAGAGCATGTAACAATTTTATTCATGTGAGTAGGGAATCTACTTGGACAAGTTGGAGAGCATGGTGAACTTCCTAAGGTAGTGGGATGTAGTCTAAGGATACATTGCCAAGGAGATTTGAAGGCCATGCAAAAACCAGTGAAGAGACTATAAACAAGTTTGCTTCAAAATCCATGACAAGTGCAACATCTGATTGAAAGAGTCCATGTTTCTTCCTTAAATTGATGTAATAATGGTTGTCAAATGTTTGAAAGCTTCTAGAATCCATTTGTACTATCCTCATATTGTCTCTAGACTTACATTTTATTCTCAATTTCTACACATGATTGATCTAAGGAAGAGTCTATGAATTTGGAGTCTCAATTTCTATGCATATGATTGATCTAAAGAAGAGTCTATGTATTTGAAGATTGTGTTTGTAGAGGCTGCATAATGGAACATGCCAATAGCGTGAGCCCCATACAACACAACTAGATGTGGATTGATAATTGCTCCTAACTTTATATTCACTAATGTGGTCAACGCAATTTTATGATGTATCTCTATCATTTGTTTTGCCAATCATATGGTTTAAATTGCACAATGCAAGTTAAAAGGAAAATATGAGCCCATGTGGAAGTTGTGCTATATTGTTGTAGAGGTGACATTTTACTTTGAAGTTTGATTATGAATTAGAGAGCCCACGTGGAATTTCACATTGTGCAAGGTTGCTAGCCATTACCAAACGTCACATCTACTTGCTGTTAGCAGTTTCCATGCATGATATTTATAAGTTGCTTGATCATTCCATTTTCTTGAGGATAAAAAGTATATGTAATACATAAGTTCATCATTGACATTGTTGGTCTATTTTCTTCTTGTTATCTGTTGTTCGTCATTGATATTGTTGGTCTAGTTTTTTCCATGCAATTTTGGAGTTAATGCATGAGAAATCTTGAGAATACCGATTGTTTTAATCTAGATTGGTGGAAAACAAAGGAGCATTGACTCACAACTAGGAGAGGAAGGTTTATGGTGTTAATACCCTAATATACGGTATGAGTTTTTAACTAAAACAACTGTAATTCTATTTTGAATATTAGTGTTTCACATGTAGCCCTAATTCCTTGTTTGAAGTTTGGATGTGTAATAGTTTTGATCATATTGAAGACAATGAGAATGTAAATATGGAGAAGTTGGTGATAAAATTAGATTAGTTTGTTCCCTTTTGGGCCAAATATTGAAACAAATTGATGCATGGAAGGGTTGGTTATAAGAGATTTTAACAACAAATTTTGGATGTGAAGGTTTAAGGTTTCAAATTTTATAATTGCATGTTTCTTTTTTAAAAAATTTATATGAGATGTTTGTTTTGTACATGGTGAAATAAGGGATTTTTGAATTATTTTGGATTTTTTTGAAAAATAAACACAAATCTATGTAAATGAATTCGTAAGTAGTTGATTTTTTATAACATTGGAGGTATTTTGGTTTTTTAAGGAGAAAAAAAGAGGACATCGTAAAAGGTGCATTATGTTGGCAAGAGACACTGTGTGGCTTCATAAGTGGTGTCATTGATGGCAACAAAGTCTATTCTACACATCTGCAATACATAATATGCCTATTTCAGAAGTTAGATTGAAGATTGTTTTGGTTCGGTGAACAAGAACATAGTATGTAACAAGGTATGACAATCAGGTCCGGATCTGTCAGATGGTGTAACTCAGTAAGTTGCAGACTTGGACAAGTCAAGAGGGGTATCATGACTATTGTATTCCATAGATTTAGCCTTTGGTGATAAAGCATGAAAATGATATGAGCATCTGAGTGTTGGGTTTCAATCAGGTAGAGTAGACAGAGGAAGAACTGACCGACAGAGTATCAGACCTCAATCCGGATGTGCAAAAGGCGTTGATCAAACAATTTGTGGCATTATACATCGTTGGCCGACATGATTAATGACTTCTATGCCTATGTTTTGATGGTGATAGATTGTCATTGATGTCAAAAATGTTCAGGAGATGTTTAATGAGGTGTTCATCATGATGTCTTCATCATCAGAAGTATATCATCTTGTGTGTTGTTGCAGGATTACATCAAGGTGATACAGATGACATACAGTGGTAGTGGTTTGGTAATTTGATCTTGGTATTCAGTGACATAGTTTATAGTTGGTCTTGTTTCATGTCTCTCACAATTTCTTTTAGAATTGTTTACTCTATCAAGAACATCAATCAGGAGTTCGATTATTAGGTGGAGTTCATTTTTCTTGATAACTTGTGTTGATCTCATAGTTCAAAGTGTTCATGAGTTGTTGATCAAAACATCTGTCAGTTGTTTTGCTCCTGCTTCATCCAGAGTTGTGTAAAGTATGATATGCAGTGGTAGTGGCTTGGTTTATATTCTTGTCATTTGATCTCAGTGAAACACAGTAGTCTTCATCAGTATTCAGTGGCATGATCTTCATAATCTTGGTTTCAGTTGTGGCAGTTATGATGTTGGATATCATGGTCTCTTGCAAAGTTTTCGTATGTTGTTCATCTCTGATTGTTTCAGTTGACAAGACTCTTCTTACAATGGCAATGAGTTTAACACCTAACAAATATTCAACATGATGATCAAATGGAGAATAGTTCATGACATAACGTTCTCTATTCATAATTGATTCAATGCTTCCCTTAGCCTCTAAACCCTAAATCTTGGTCTAAGTTTTCAAAGCACCAAACCATCATAAGCCTTCATATCTTGTTGCAAGTAGTTTTTTTTTTGGAAAACTTTGTTAAATCATTGAAATTATCTTTTTGATTTAATTCACTGGTGACCTGTTATCACAGGTCTCTCACTTAAATGTGACCTGCTAGAGGGTTTGAGCTTAGTGGGCAACCGACCCTTCTCTTTCTTCCACCGATCTTATATGGAGCGCTTGAAATATATGAGAACATATTGTTTTATAAGTGGAGAGCACGATTTTAAAGGTTTTTTTTTCAAATGCCTTGGGGTCATCATAAGTGGGGAATGCTTTGTTTATAAAAAGCTTATAAATTTGTTAGACGAAACCCGATCCCCAAGCCTTTTATGGCTTTAAGTTTTAGAAACTTTGTTTAATTTCTAAGTGGTCGACCCTTTTAAAATGGAGATTTTTAATTTCAAAAGAAAAGGCATTGGTCAAAAAGCTTGAGCGGGCATTATAAAGAAGGAGCATGATTTTTAGAAAAAGGCATCGAATTGCCTTACTTTATGGGAGCATATTAATAGGTCCTAATTTTAAATTTGGAAAATTTGCTTTGTTATCTCCAAGTTTATCGACCTCCCATATGTCATATGCTTATGACATCTAAGAAAATGAATTCTAATTTCATTAAAGACAAAAGATCATATGACACGAATTTATTAAAAAGCCACAAAAAGTTTTTTTTTTTAAAAAAGACTATTTTTTTAAGAAAAGGCAATTTTGGGAATTTAAAAAAAAAAAACTTCTTTTTCAAAGAAGATTTGTTTCTATTCTCATGGCAGTGAAGATAAGAAGGTGGATTTTCTTTTAAAGAAGGAAGATTTTTTTTGTGAGGATATTTGTTATTTTTTCATGGAGGTCAGAGGAGAGATTTTTTGTTTTTGCAGATTGAATTTGAAGAGGTTATTGTAGAATTGAAAATGCAAAGAGAATATGAAGTGTTTTTGAGATTGTTTTTTTTAGAGATTTTATTGATCAGATTTTATTGAAGATGTTTTTTTTTTCAGATTGAAAAGAGGAGATTGCATGAAGATTGTAGACACCCTAAAATGACCGTGTCATCAAATCACTTGCATTCCGTTATCTGTCTAATCACTTGCATTGCAAACGTTAATTAAATAATCTAATTATTTAATTAATTATCATCAAATTCTTCTAAATCTCCTAAATTCAACATTAATTAAATAAATCCTCATTATTTAATTAATTAAATTAAATTCCTCTATATTCTTCCACAATTAAATAATTTTAATTATTTAATTTGATCATTATCCTCCTTCCAAAATTCACAGCCACATTAATTAAATATATCCCATTATTTAATTAATTCATCACAATTCTATCTTATCTACAATTAAATAATTTACATTATTTAATTAAATCAATTGTTCTTCTAAATTTAAATAAATCATGCAAATTTATTTAAATTATCTCAATCCTCTAAAAATAAATAAAATCAAATATTTTATTTATAATCTTCTGTTCTTCCAAAATCATGCACAACAATTAAATAAATTTATTTATTTAATTTGCTTTTAAATCTTCTAAATTAAATAATTCTAAATTATTTAATTATTTCTTCCAAAATATCTTCTCTAAATTTAAATAAATCAATTATTTATTTAAATTGCTTTTTCTTCTAATTTGAGTTATCTCTAATATAACTCAAGCTTTTTTGCTCATCAATTAAATATTTCTATATTTAATAAAGCAAAATATCTTCTTTTCTCATGCAAATCTCTTCTTCTTATTTTAAATCACTTAACTGATTGCTTTATTCTTTTAATTGATTTATCTCTTCAGTTAACTCATTCTTCTATTCTTGATAACTCCTCTCATGCAAAAGAAAGCAAGACACATGTCTTCTTCTCATTCGTTGCACATTCCTCAACTTATCTCCTCCATTGATTCTTCTGAATTATCTGGACCGTTGATCGATTTTCCTTGAAATCTATATAAACCCCCCTCATCTCCTTCATTAGCTCTCTCTCTTCAATTGTATTTTCAGGCACACTTAATAGCGCTTTGAGCATACACAACGCATCGATTGAGCACTATAACGATCTTTTGACATTGATCTCTTGAGCACTACACTTGCTTGTTGCAGCCATGGCTTTGCAACTACATTGAGCAATCCACATATCTCCAAAAGGGAACAATACAGGTTTTGGTAAGAGCTTTCATTTGTCTTTGATTTGTGATTTATGGCTTTTATTTAGATTCGTTTCCTTTATGTTATTGGGTTCTTTGGTTTTATTTAGTTTAGATTTAATCCATTTTTCCATATACACAAAGATAAAAAGTCTTATGCAAAATGAAGTTTTTTTTTCAGGAATATGAAGGATCATTTTTGCACAGAAGATGAACAAAATTTTTGTAAAAAGATTGTGAAGGAGATGAAAGGTTTGATGAAGATATTATTTGAGAAGGCAGAGAGAATTCAAGATGGAATTAGAGAATTTGGAAAATATTTAATTTTTGTTTTGCAATCACGGAATGTGTTCTTGCAGAGAAGAGGAACATCAAGAGTCCTTTTATTTACAATAATTTTTCAGGTGCATTGATACAACTTCATAATTTGATAGAGATGACACATACATAAGATGAAAGGTGAAAAGACGTTGAATTTACATATAATGGTTTTTCAGGTGCATTGAAATAGTGAGTTTTGGGTAAGGACCAAAATGCGATGTTGAAAGCATTTTTATACAGGGGATTGTGTGGTTCATCATGCAAGGTTGCAGATCAATGATGAAGACAATTTTATGAAAATTCTGTATAAAATGTGAAAAACCAATTTATAATGATTTTCATATATTTCCTGATCAGGTGAATTAGATGATTCAAGGATAAAATATCAGAGGATTGGAATGATGGAATGTATGTTGCAGATGAGTTGATTTGAATGGTGCAAATCAGATTGAGTAGCAATCACTTCTTGCACATGAGATTTTAGTTCTGATTGATTGAGAAATGCCAGTGAGGCACAACAGTATGCTAGTGAGGCTTGTAGGTCGGTAAGACCAATTGTCAGTGAGACACATACATTAGCCAGTGAGGCTTGTAAAGATATTTTCAAGGTTAAGCCAGTGAGGCAGTTTTGGACTGGTTTTTATACCCCAGGAGGATTTTCCACTCGTGCAAATTTGTGTTATGTGTCATATTGTTTTCATCTGTATGTGTATGTTAATACGTTGCTTATAAGGTTTTGTTCTCCTTCTTCATTCTTAGTTTTGTGCATATGTGTTTGACAAATCAATGATAGCTTTCTCTCCTTTGTGCTCTACAAGTTAAAGTTTGAAAACGATTTGAAAATTCACACAACACTAATTCACCCCCCCCTCTCAGTGTTGTTCTTGACTCCTACACGTTTTTGATGCGCATCACTAATCAAGCATGGATTCAGCCGACAAATCAATAACTTGCAAATATCTCAGGTATTCTTGTTGCCAACTAAGAAGTTGTTGGAAATCCTTAATGCGAATATATATACCCGATGGATTCATGCTTGTGAGGGTGTGGATGCGATAGTATGAATGATTAAGTGCGAAGAAAAGCAGAGACAAGTGCGAAGACAATAATTGAAGCCCAAAATGTGACAAGAAAGTAATATTGAGTAGAGGAAGAATGAAATGTGCCAGATCAGTATATTGTGCCTAACCGGAACTGAATTCCTACATGTATAGATGTTGTTCACCAGTTCAAACACCTTGGTATCATCTGTAAGCATTTGTAGACTGTAAGTCTTTTGTAGGCAGTGGGCCTCTTATGAGCAGTGTGCTCAGGCAGTGAGCCCTAATTGGCAAATGCTAAATTTGTAATCTTTATTCTTTTAACAGATAATACAAGCTTGGGTTAGTCACCCCGTGGTTTTTCCCTTAACAGGGTTTCCACGTAAAAATCCTTGTGTTATGTGTTAATTTCTTTTCCAGTTTTTATGATTGCCTTGTTTTGATATGACACTAAATAATAAGATAAGAGAAGAAAGTAAAAATAGAAAAGTTATAAGATAACTGATTCACCCACACATTCTTGGTGGAAATTGACACCTTTAAATATGATAATGTTTAGTTTCATTATGTTAGCAAATGTTTGTGTTCTCAAAGCCAACTATGCTATGCCTAACAAAGATTTCAGAGACTCACATGCTTTTGCTATTAGAGAGTCTAATGTGACATCAAATGGATAAAGTGTAAATTAAGGTCACACTGGAAGTTGGAGGTATATTATCATCTCGAGCTAGCTTCTCGCTCAAAGATGACACTTTGCACACTAGTTTCATTTTGAGTCCCTTCATAGAGCAAGGGGTGCATAACAGTTTTGTTTTGGTTTGTGGATAGTTGAGTATGTCTTGATCCAGAGACTTGATGAGTTGTAACTATGGATAGTTGAGTGTCTCTATCCATAGATTTGCATGTTTGTATTTGTAGATAATTGAATATGTCTCAACCCACAAAGGAAGTAGAGTTATTGTGGATATTTGAGTAAGTATTGATTCATAGTTGGTTTTTTTCTTGTGGATAATTGAGTTTGTCTTGATTCACAAGAAGAGTGGTGTACTTGTGAATAATTGAGTATGTTTCAATTCGCAAGTATTACTGGATAATCGATACATTTGCCTAGACATGAGCAATTTGGGGTTTTCTAAGGAGGATTTGTAGGTTTGATAATCAAGGTATTTGTTGTTGGGATCAATTTGGTGTGCCTTGGGTGAGCGAGGAGATTTGGTGGAGGTGCTTTGTCAAGTTTCTAGATGGGCTTCTGTGTTCAATCTATGTAGTGTTTTTCCCTTTATTCAAATTGATGTAATGAGGGAGTGTTGGAATTATATTACATCTTTAGTATATATGATAAGAAAAGAATAAATAAATGTTTTTGATTAGGATAAGCAGCTTACAAGAGGCTGAATCCTTTACAAACAAGACCCCTAGGGCATAACAAAATAGAACAGGCACAACAAACCAACAACAACCAAGCTGCAAGAAACAAATAGCCCAAAGGGCAACCCAAATAGTGCACGGGACACACATTGACAGTAGGAAAACAAAAGTAGGTTGCAACAACAAACAACCTGCAGAACACACCAAACATAGGATCTAAACAACAATAGATCCTGAACAAGCAAACCTAACTCTCTTAGCCCTAGGGCAGAAATCCGTGACAGATTTGGGGAATCCTTTCTTTTTACGTTGGACCACAGTCCATGAAACCTCTGAGTCAAAGTCCTCAAAGCGTGGTGAGAGGGCGGGTCCTCCATAGATGCTGCAACCAAATAAGGTGCACACAAAGAGACCGAAACAAAAGCAGTCATGACCAAATGAGTGACTAAAAAAGTTGAAGTAGTAGCCTGGCCACGAACGAGAGCTGAAGAAACAATAGGTGCCGATGCAGGGGCCTCAACATGAGCAAATGAATCAACATCCATATCCACCGCCACACCCTTGGTACCACAGGGGAAACAGACAAAGTATCCTGAGAGTCATTTCCCTGGGAGGAGCCATCATCCAAAGAATCGCTAACTGTCAGGTGATCCATGAGTGCATTCTTCCACCAAGTAGCCGCACTCTTGTGGCGAGAGTGAGGATACCCAGAGGCCAAGTGACCAATAGTAAAACATCTTCTGCACCTCAAAAGAAGGCCCTCATAGTCAAGTTGTTGCGTCCAAGGCCTTGCCCCAACCATTAGCACATCTCCATGGAGGGGCTTGGAGACGTCAATATCAACTAAGCTTCGAGCAACTGTAGTATGCCCAATATCTGAGGTAGTAGAATCTACCTTCAAGAAACGACCAATGGCATTGCCAATAGTCTCATAGAAAGAATCCTCCCAAAATTGAAGAGGGAGATTCAGAAGTCGAACCCATATTGGTCTGATATTAAGTAGCTTGGTAAGAGGGTTGAAGGACCGAGCCCAAGGTTTGATGGAGAGTGAATGCTCACCCCACATCCAAACCCTACCATCCAACACTAACTCCTACTCCTTAGTGGAAGCAAATGATGCTATGAAAAAACCCCTAGCTTACCCTCCACCAATGGTTTCCACGAATCCCTGACCCAGAAATGTAGATCAGGTAGAGAAGGCCAGAACTCGTTAAACTTGCAGATCACTTCGCGCTTCAAGTAGAACTCCTCGTTCTCTGAAACCTCAGGGCCACACACCACCACAGGGGCAGAGCAGACAACTGGTAATGGCCTAACCCTTGCCTATGATAAGTGGGCTTGAGATCCTAAACCCTTAATAGCCTCAATGAATGATTTCTGGGGATGACCAGAAGTTAGCGTGGCCCCACCAATCGCTAGATTTGGAGAATGAATAGAGGCTGTACGCGACCTGTTTGTAGCACCCCCAGCATGGTCAGGAATAAAACCTGACTCCAACCCATCGGCGCCCATACCAACTTCCTTTCCATCAGTGCCCACTTCCAGTGTGTGCTCGCATCCAAGCACGCCCTCCGTCTTTGCAATCCTTGCGTCTACATGTTCATCCTGTCTACCCGCGCACTGCATTTTCTAAGATGTTGATTATTTTTTAATAATAAGTAAATGTTGGGTTAGATAAAAGTTAGTATATAAATAAAATAGATGTTAGTTTTGGGAAGTTAGTATCCTATAGGTAAGTTTAGTTGGTTTTATATAGGAAAATAAAAGCTTTACAAGCCAATGTATTGAAATGTAAAAATAAATGAGAAATTTTGATAAAAATTAAATGTGAGAATCCCCAAAGAAATCAATATATCATTTTCATTATTGACTACAATCATGGTGTAATTTGCATGTATTTACTCTATTAAATTTAATATGTAGGAGTGACTCTTAGGCATTAACCATGGCTAGTTAAGCATGTCCTTACTAAAGGTGAAGACCCCTCTCACTATTGTGCATGGTTCATAGTTTTTCTTAATGAACATACCTTGGGATTTTGCTCTATATATGTTTCTAGTGATATTAAGGGCACAATGCCTTCAAATTTAAAAAAAGATTGAACCTATTAGCAACTAAATGGCCTCTCACAGGGAGTTCAACCTGGCTAAACATCAAAATGGATATAATTAGCATTGTCTAAGAAAATTATTTGAAACTTAAGCATCATCAAATATAAACAATGAAAATGTTTTTGACCTATTCAAGTATAGTAAAATGATAAATACAAGATATAACTACTTCCTAGATTAAAAAAGGTTACATGATTTATTGTTAGTTGCACTACTTACATATACTATATCAAATTATTCACTAGATAAAACAAGGATGTTCTTAATATACATATTAGTGTGCCCATTGAACCTTATGGTCCAACTGGACCCAACATTTCAAGGGGCACATCGATAGTTTTCTAAAAAAATTATTACATATATTTTTTCATTTCACTCGTTAGACAATACTTGTGTATTTCAAGAGAGACACGATTTATCCACTAAATTATGTTATAATTACTATTGGAAATTCCATTATATTACATATTGTTAGGAATAGGATTGCAAAGAAATAAAATAATAAAAAAGAATGCATAAATAAAATACAAAAATACAACATAGAAGAGACACATATGTACGTGGTTCACCCAATATGGGCTACATCCATGGAGAAATAGCCAATCCTTCCTTTATTTTGTCCAGCAAAATGAAAGGATACACCCTGCAACACATCTGCTACAACCTTCTTTTCTCTCTTTCACAGTCTCCTCACACAGTTACAACACACTCTCTCATTACATAACTGTTATTATATTTTACTAGCCATTATTCTATTTTACAAGATAATTTTTTTAAAATTTCTCTTTGGGGGCACTACCCCCAAACCCTTGCTAAGGGGGGCTCCAAAATTTGTCACCACCCCTTGGGCTCCCTGGGGACAGAAGTGGGGAGGGGGGTGGGTTTGTCAGGAACTGGGATCCAAACATAACTAAAACAAAACCTCTAAATCAGAGAGATAATCAAGCTCCATTACCAACACATATTAAGATGAAAATGTATGTCAAAAATTTTCTTCATTCATTACATATTTATATTCACCAACTAAATTTCTACGAGTTTTAGTTCTAAACATTTTTTGAGATGTTCCTCCTCTTGTTTTTGTAGTGTGTATATATATATAAAATTTGGCTAGGTTAGGATTGTTCTCCTTTGGTCAAAACCCTATTACAAAGTCAATGCTATGGGATAATTATTGAAGACAATACACAATTATGTAGTATGCTTAGAGTGTAAATGTCATATAATGATGCTTTGATGTCCATAAGTGCTAGGTTCTAGATATGTCCTTGTTTTATAGATTTTAAATTTAAAAATTTAGCGACCTCTTTTCTACCCCTAAGGATTTCGTCACATCACAAAAGCATAAATAACCCAAGAGAAAGAACAATTAGAATAACCCATCAAGACCGGTTCTTGAGGATCTTTAATAATGAAATCAAGTTATTTACCTACATCCATGCTAGAATATGTCATTTATATATAATAATCATTACATTTGAAACAAATGGGTTGAAGTGAGTCCAAAATCAATGGTAAAAATGTTGTGTATGATTTTTACCCTTACAAGGTTTTATATATTATGAAAATGGTTATAGTAATATGGGTTGTTTCTCAAAAGTGGTTTGTAACTCATGGGATCAACATGTGAGAATGCCAACTCCTAAAAATTCTTGCCCTAATCTCTATTATTTGAAAGCTTGTTAAGATAGTGGTATTAAAAATGCCTTTGGAGAAGTTGCTAGATTGCTAGGGTTATGTTCATCTAGGTCAACCACCTATTGGGGGACTGACATTGTAATTTTGAGTCAATGATTGAATACAAAATGCTCAAGTGTACAAATGATCAATGTGATTTTAGACTTGAAAGCCCACAAGAAAAATCCTATCCACTAATTATAATATCTAACCCCTAAATTTTAAAAATTTAAGTTCAAGTTCTAGCCAACTATCACCCATTCTTTTCCCACTAAGAGTTGACTAAACATGTGTTTATGTGATAACTATTATGCACTTGTATTTAAGGTATTTCAATTGCATTCATTTTATCATCCGAGCTTCTCATATCTAATCCTAGATAATTAAGAAGTAGTCATGAGAAGAACACTTTAGTTCAAATGATGCACTAAAACAAATTAAAGTTGCATATTTGTTATAGGGTATTGTTTGATGTCTATCCATCCCTTGTATGACTATAAAGCAAGTCTTTTTTGGGGATGGACCTAAGAGAATGTGTCTCCTAGAAATTTTAGCAACCCTATAAAGGTATGCATACATATTACTAGTCTAGATAGTAGAGCAAATGAAAGCAAATTCAATGAATTAGAGAATAAGGGTGCATAACTAACAAGATTAGATGTGTATGATAAAGGATGAATCTTTGAATGTTGAATTGACCACGAGACTTGTATTTGACCTAAGATAGATGACAAGTATTACACAAAATCCAAAGCAATACATATATTGAGAGGTCATATTTCTAATCCCAAAATGATCTATTCTAGAACCACAACAATTGTTTTTTGATAAAGGTAAAAGTAAGGCTTTTGAAAGGGCCCTAACCCTTTTTTACAAAGCATGACAATATATCATTGAAGCCCAAGCAACAAAATAGAGCATCAACAAGGATCAAGCAACACTAAGACCCTAGTAGTAAATAATCAACACTACATCAAAGGAACTAAATACAACAAACATAGGGCATGCTGTTGGATCTAGGGCATACAACTGAGAGGGGGGGGTGAATCAGTTGTATAAAACTTCTTCTTCTTTCAAACACTTAATTCTCTGTTGTTAGTTAGCAGCATATCAAATAATCATCCAAGGAAGCATAATACATAAACACAAGAGCAGATAAGCATCAACACATTGAACACCAAGATTTTGACGTGGAAAACCCGGTTAAGGGAAAAACCACGGGGTGATTAACCCAAGAATTATTCTCTGTTAGAAGAATAAAGAAAAAAATGAATGGCACATGCCAATAAGGGCTCACTGCCCGAGCACACTGCTCACAAAGAGGCCCACTGCCTACAAGGAGACACACTGTCTACAAAGTGATAAAAATCACAGTCTTAAACTGGAGAATGACATCTCTATCATGTCCGGATCAGTTCCAATTAAGCCCAACAATCTCTGCTCTGCCTTTCGCACGTTTCTTCGCTATGCCACACTCATCCACACACCACACCTTGAAATGAACTCACAAACCGTTATTTATACAAGACATCGACTTAGGAACAAACATCTAAGTCGGCAAACAACCATAGGAGTATCCGCAAGATGAATAACACATCCGGTCAGCCATCACAAGAACATTCGCAGGATGAACAACTCATCCGGTCGGCTAAACAGAGCAAGAACTTCATCCGGAAGAATAACTTCAATTCCGGGCTCTACCATCAATGCGGACCAACAACACAACCTAAACATGATCCAAGAACCTTCACAAGCCTGTCTGAATGTCCGGATACATCCGCACTTTCTCTACTTACTGGGATCTCTTGTCTTCCTCATCCGGAACTTCAAGAACACAGTCTGTCGCCACTGTCATAATGCAAGAGGTACTTCCGGACCTCCAAATCATACACAAATCAGGATGACACATCACAAGGACATCCCAAACACTCCGTCCAATCCGCAAATTAGGATGATACAATTCCGGACCTCACCGGACCTTTTTGTGATCCTCTGTCACCTCTGGATACTTGCCGGACCCGGTTCTATACCGGCAGCCACAACTCCTTCAGATCTTCATGCGGACCTCTGAAATCTTAACTGTAGCATCTCAAGACTCATATCTACTAACCCTTTAATCCGCATCCTTCGGTTCTCATCCTATACAGTACATTTACCTTCTTCTCATCACTGTTCTTCACTGTTCCTGACTGAGGGTAATTTTCTCAATATCCTCAGCACACAGCTCATCAAATCCTTCTTGTCAATGCAATATGAGTATGTTGACATCAATGACAACAATGGCTCACCTCATACTTGCAACAATCTCCCCCTTTGTCATTGATGGCAACATATGATGTGAAAAACCATTAAGACAAGAACTTCAACTTTTCATATGTCTTCTCTTCCTTTACTGCTCCCCCTTTTGATCATCAACCACTTGTTTTTCACATGTCTTCTCTCCCCCTTTGACATCAATGGCAAAGGGATCATACTTGCAATTCTCATACATCAGAATCATACCAGCTGCTCCCCCTTAGTTGCAGCTCCCCATTAGTCCGGATCACAAGATATGACTGTGATAGCCACCGGACTGATGTACATCAGTGCATCTTAGTTCATCACCGGAGGGGCCATGACCCCTAACTTCTTCCGGAGATATTCAAAGGAGTCTTTGGGAAGAGGTTTTGTAAAGATATCTACAATCTGATCCTTGGAGGGAACATACTCCAATCTGACTTCTTCCTTGTTTACTTGTTCTCTCAAAAAGTGAAATTTAATAGATATGTGCTTAGTCTTAGAATGCAATACTGGATTCTTGGAGATATTAATTGCACTTGAATTATCACAGAAAATTGTGATAGGCTTCTCATATTCAACTTTGATGTCTCTTAGCATCTGCTTCATCCATAAGATTTGAGTGCAACTACCTGCTGCTGCAATGTATTCTGCTTCAGTTGTAGACAGAGATATTGCATCTTGTTTCTTGCTTAGCCAAGAAACCAATCTCTTCCCCAAAAAGAATGCTCCACCACTAGTGCTCTTCCGGTCATCCACATCTCCTGCCCAATCTGCATCTGTGTAAGCATGAAGAGAGAAGTCCAGATCTCTAGGATACCATAGACCATACTCAACTGTTCCTTTCAAGTATCTAAAAATTCTTTTGATTGCCATAACATGAGATTCTCTAGGATCAGCCTGGAATCTTGCCACAAGACCAACAGCCTGCATTATATCTGGTCTAGTTTGAGTGAGATACAACAATCCACCAATCATTGATCTATACTTTGTCTGATCTGCTTTTGGAGAATCATCATCTTTGCTTAGCTTACATCCGGTTGCCATAGGAGTGTTCATTGGCTTTGAGTCTTCCATACCAAATTTCCTTAACAATTCTTTCACATATTTGGTCTGAGAAATGAAGATCCCTTCTTTTGTTTGAGTAATTTGCAGTCCCAAGAAGAAATTCATTTCACCAAGCATAGACATTTCAAACTCACTTTTCATCTGATTAGCAAAAGTTTTGCACATACTATCTCTTCCTCCAAAAATGATATCATCCACAAACACTTCAACAATCAGAATGTTTTCATGATCAATTTTGAAATATAAGTTACTGTCAGCAGTACCTTTGTTGAATCCAATCTGCACAAGATGCTTATCCAACCTTTCATACCATGCTCTTGGGGCTTGCTTCAATCCATACAAAGCTTTCTTCAACTTGCAGACCATATCATTATTATCAGACAATTGAAATCCATCCGGTTGTTCAATGTAGACTTCTTCTTCCAGATCACCATTTAGGAAGGCAGACTTGACATCCATCTGATATACCTTGAAGTCTTTGAAAGCAGCAAATGCAAGAAGTAATCTGACTGCTTCAATTCTTGCCACCGGAGCAAAAGTCTCTTCAAAGTCAATTCCTTCTATTTGAGAGTAGCCTTTGCAGACCAATCTAGCTTTGTTTCTGATTACTTCACCAGCTTCATTTAGTTTGTTCCGGAAGACCCACTTGGTTCCAATTACATTCCTGTCTCTAGGTCTGGGAACAAGATCCCAAGTATGATTTTTCTCAATTTGCATCAATTCATCTTCCATTGCTTTGGTCCAGTTTTCATCATTGCAGGCTTCATTTACTGTTTTAGGTTCAATCTTTGAAATCAGACAGCATTCATCCTGACTTTGAGCAATATTCCTTCTAGTTTGTACACCTTTGCTTCTGTCACCTATGATCTGATCTTCAGAGTGGTTCAGTCTTACATACCTTGGAATTTTGGGAGTATCCAGCACTGCTGTTTCTTGATCAGGCTCATTCAGACCTATCTCTTCTTCCTGATTTACCGGATCAGGCTGACTCTGTCTCACCGGAGAGGATTGAGGTCCTTGAACACTGTCTTGGTCATCTTCATCAAACTCATAAAATCTTGAAGGCTTCTCAATTCCTTCATCAACCTTTACATTGGTGCTTTCTATCATCTTCCTCAATCTCTTATTGTAACACCGGTATGCTTTGCTTTGAGTGGAGTAGCCCAAGAAAATTCCTTCATCACTTCTAGCATCAAACTTTCCTAGATCTTCATCTCTTTTAATATAACACTTGCTACCAAATACTCTGAAATATTTCACAGTAGGAGTGATGCCAAACCAGAGTTCATAGGGGGTCTTACCGGTGTTGTTTCTGATTTGAACTCGATTGAGAGTGTAGACTGTAGTGCTGATAGCTTCTTTCCAAAACATTTGAGGAACATTTGCTTCCAACATCATTGTCCTAGCAGCTTCCTGGATGGTCCGGTTCTTTCTCTCAACTACTCCATTCTGCTGTGGAGTCTTAGGAGCAGACAACTGTCTCCTTATACCCTGTTTCTCACAAAAGTCAATGAATTCACCAGATGTAAATTCACCACCTCTATCAGACCTTAGACACTTTAGTTTCAATCCGGTTTGATTCTCCACCATAGCTTTGAAGATTTTGAACTTCTCAAAAGCTTCTGATTTTTCTTTTAGAAAGGTAACCCACATCATCCGGGAATGATCATCAATTAACAACATGAAATATCTATCACCCTGCAGACTCTTGATTCTTGTCGGACCACATAGATCAGTATGTACTAATTCCAACAATCCGGTAGAAGACTGATCTTTGCTTTTGAAAGAGACTCTGCTTTGTTTACCTAACTGACATTCTTTACACACACTATTTGTAGGTTTCATCAATTTTGGAAGATCTCTCACAGCCTGAGTATTGCTTATCTTGATGATGTTATCAAAATTTACATGACACATTCTTCTATGCCATAACCAACTCTGATCAATTTGAACAAACAAACAACTTTTATTTGAACCAACCAGATGAAAGATATTACCTTTTGTCTGAGTACCGGATGCAATTTCAGTTCCGGAGCTTGTAAAGATTCTGCATTTTCCATTCTTGAACCGGAGATCATAGCCTTTGTCCACTAACTGACCAACACTGAGAAGATTGTGCTTCAATCCTTCAACATACAGTACATTACCTGTTTTGCTCTTACCATCAAAGGAAATAGTTCCCCTACCTCTGATTCTGCCAGCAGAATTGTCACCAAACTTTACCATTCCTCCTTCATATCTTTCCAAGTCTAAGAACTTATTCTTGTCACCAGTCATATGGTGAGAACATCCACTGTCAATAACCCAATCATCCTTTTCTTCCACTTGAGCAGCCAAGGCTTTTTCAACAACTTTGTGATTGACAGATTCAGAGAGTATTGAATCTTCTTCCTTGATGGCTATAAACACCCACTCATTTCCGGATTTGCTTCCTAGTTCTGATTCATCATCTGTTACTCCTTCATTGTCATCTTCTTCATGAACATAATAGCAATTCTTTTGAAACCTTTGTCTGTGAGTATTAGATCTTGCAGATCTCTCCGGACATCTTGAGGCAAAATGACCAATCTTATTGCAGTTGAAACACTTAAAGGGTAGTTTTCCTTCATACTTACCGGATCCTCTTGGCAGTCTCTTTGCAATGAGGGCTTCAAGTTGAGCTGTTTCTGCTTCTTCTTCTTCCATGTCTCTTCTTGCTTGATCATACCATGACATTTTCCTTGATGAGTTTTCACCCGGATCAAATCTCTGTTTGCCTTTCACATAGGCACTGGCTTTGAAAGCAGATTCAGTCTTGGGAGGATCATCTCCAAACTCGGTCATTTCAAATGCAGCTAGTTTGCCAGCCAGTTGTTCTCTTGTGACAGTTGTGTGGGCTCTGAATTCATCAATGGCAGCAACTTTGATTTTGTAGGCAGCAGGAAGGGATCTTAGGATTTTGCAGACAATCTCATTTTCATCTAAAGTTCCACCAGCATTTCTGATTCCACATACCAGCTCATTTACTCTTGGCATAAAGGTAGTGATGTTTTCATCATCTCTCATTTTCAATCTTTCAAATTTCCCTTTCAGACTTTGCAACCTTGCACTTTTGACAAACTCATCTCCTTCATACAGAAGTTCCAGTTTAGTTAGGATCTCATATGCAGTTGGTAGGTCAATGACATTCGAGAGATCTGAGTCATTCAATGCGCTTAGAAGAGCTTCCTTGGTCCGCAGATTGTTTTCAGCTTCTGTGATTTCATTCAGAGTTGTCGGACCACCTTGTGGAGGTACATATGGTTTTGAAATCATAGCCAAGTATGCTTTTCCCATACATTCCAAGTGGCACTTCATGCGACCTTTCCAGAGAGTGAAGTTGGTTCCATCGAACTTCGGACTATCCTTCTTGTATGACGACATCCTGGATCTCCTCAAGCGGTTAAGCTCCTATCAGAGGAACTTAGCTCTGATACCAATTGTTGGATCTAGGGCATACAACTGAGAGGGGGGGGTGAATCAATTGTATAAAACTTCTTCTTCTTTCAAACACTTAATTCTCTGTTGTTAGTTAGCAGCATATCAAATAATCATCCAAGGAAGCATAATACATAAACACAAGAGCAGATAAGCATCAACACATTGAACACCAAGATTTTGACGTGGAAAACCCGGTTAAGGGAAAAACCACGGGGTGATTAACCCAAGAATTATTCTCTGTTAGAAGAATAAAGAAAAAAATGAATGGCACATGCCAATAAGGGCTCACTGCCCGAGCACACTGCTCACAAAGAGGCCCACTGCCTACAAGGAGACACACTGTCTACAAAGTGATAAAAATCACAGTCTTGAACTGGAGAATGACATCTCTATCATGTTCGGATCAGTTCCAATTAAGCCCAACAATCTCTGCTCTGCCTTTCGCACGTTTCTTCGCTATGCCACACTCATCCACACACCACACCTTGAAATGAACTCACAAACCGTTATTTATACAAGACATCGACTTAGGAACAAACATCTAAGTCGGCAAACAACCATAGGAGTATCCACAAGATGAATAACACATCCGGTCAGCCATCACAAGAACATTCGCAGGATGAACAACTCATCCGGTCGGCTAAACAGAGCAAGAACTTCATCCGGAAGAATAACTTCAATTCCGGGCTCTACCATCAATGCGGACCAACAACACAACCTAAACATGATCCAAGAACCTTCACAAGCCTGTCTGAATGTCCGGATACATCAGCACTTCCTCTACTTACTGGGATCTCTTGTCTTCCTCATCCGGAACTTCAAGAACACAGTCTGTCGCCACTGTCATAATGCAAGAGGTACTTCCGGACCTCCAAATCATACACAAATCAGGATGACACATCACAAGGACATCCCAAACACTCCGTCCAATCCGCAGATTAGGATGATACAATTCCGGACCTCACCGGACCTTTTTGTGATCCTCTGTCACCTCTGGATACTTGCCGGACCCGGTTCTATACCGGCAGCCACAACTCCTTCAGATCTTCATGCGGACCTCTGAAATCTTAACTGTAGCATCTCAAGACTCATATCTACTAACCCTTTAATCCGCATCCTCCGGTTCTCATCCTATACAGTACATTTACCTTCTTCTCATCACTGTTCTTCACTGTTCCTGACTGAGGGTAATTTTCCAAATATCCTCAGCACACAGCTCATCAAATCCTTCTTGTCAATGCAATATGAGTATGTTGACATCAATGACAACAATGGCTCACCTCATACTTGCAACACATGCAACCCATGGACCAAAGTAGTTCTACCAAATCAAGGTAGTTTGAAACCAAAATTCTCTAAGGAGCTTTGAACAAGCCCTTTTATCTAATCCAAGTAAAGAAAATTTCCTTCTTGGTTGGTTTCCCTTTTTTAATTGCTACTCTTGAATTCTCCATTACCCTTTTTTATTTATTCAGTGTGGGTGACCTCCACATAGCATTTGAAAGGTTGATGACAACTTGGGTCTCCTTGGCATACCTATTTTCCTCCAAATCCTTCCCCCTATAACTCTCCTTCTGCAACTCTTCTAAGATGGACCTGCTAACCTCATTAATTTTAGCTAGAGAGGGGTCATCCTTCTTAAGAGGTTGAGAAGGTACCACATGTGCTTTATTCCTTCAAATAGTTTACATTCTCTTGTTTCTCGAACATCATGTCGTAACATTACTAACTTTGCAAAAACTATGACAAACCCCCAGAAAATCCTCAAAGACGACCCATTGAACCCACACCCCTAATTTAAAAGATAAGGTGATCAAAGAAGGGAACACCTTATCCACCTCCACTAGAGCACAAAATCTAGTGAACAAGTGTTTCCTAGATTTGGTGACCACATCCACTAACAAGAGCTGGCCAAAGGAGTCAATAATGCATGCCAAGACCTCCTCCTCCCAATATTCCATGGCAACCTAGTAAGTCTCATTCAAACAAGAACCTTGTTGACACATTCTCTCTCAATATCAAAGCCTGGAGCGTATTTTCAAGGTATAAACCAACCTTGCCAAGAAACCACGAGCCATCTAAAATGGTCCATACACAATCTTAATTGTTCAAAAAAGAGATAAGAAAGAAACCATTCATCATTGTCGTAATCTCCAAATGCTTGCTAAGCTTCCATTTCCACTAATCTAACTTCCTAAGCACATCTATATTTGGTTTAGCTCCAAAGAATTTACCAACAAGTGAATTTACAAGCTTGGAAGTTGCTCTCTCAACAATAGAAACAAGGATACAAAGTGACAAAACCTTTACCATCCATTGTAGGAACCAAAGACTAACCACAAGCAACAATCCCTATATCAAAAGAAGCCTCAAATACCTTTCCATCCCCCACAACCTCCAAGTCCTGAGCATAATGGATGGCAAAAACCTGCACAGAGGCCTTAACAAAGCTAGAAACCTAACCAAACTCCTTAGCAACACAAAAAGGAAGGGTGCCAATAGCCCTGCTCATAGGAGAGTAGAGGATTTGGGGAGAAAAGGCTTCCAAATCATAGGATCCAGACAACCCGACAATAAGCGACATGCTACCACTCTCAATATCCTTAGGCCCCTTTAGTGAAACTGAACACCCAATCATAGGTAGAATGAAGTTGTGCTTTAAACCCTTCTTGAGACAATTGCTTCTAGAAGGGTTGAGCCCATCCATGGCCAAAGCAAAAACCACAACCAAAGGATCTTTAGCCACATAGGAACCAACATCTAATCTCATCAATAAGGGCTTAGGCCCCCCAAAATATGCACTAGAGATGTTATGACTGGCCTCAAGCCATATGTCCATGAGCCTCTCCTCATTTTCCTCATCCTAGGAACTGTTCCATTCATCCTCAATCTCTCCTTCCGTAAAACTATGATTGTCTTCATTATCGTCATCCCCATCTCCTTCCTCCAAGCAGGTCGTGACCTTTTTGATTTCAAAACAACCACTGTGGCTCATTCTAATGTTCTTAGTATATATACTTTGTCAAGCCTAGAACTAAATACATCTTATTGGCTTTGCATTTAGCTTGCTAAATTGATATTTAATTTAAAATTATATATACCCATAAAATCTACCACTATTAATTGATATAAACTCTATATATATATATTTTATTAAATTAACCTAAATTTACTTATTCATAAAATTAAAAAATAAATAAAACACCTAAATTAAAGGTTCCTCTAAAATATAACGGAGTCAAAAATAAATACATTAGAATATTTATATTTAAAAATATATATATTCTATTTTTGGTTCCATTGTTTTTGTGATTTTGTAGAGTTTTTTCCTTCAACTGTTTTTAATTTTCTTTTGTGGTTTTTATTTTTGTAATTTTCTGGAGTTTTTTCTGGTTTTTATTTCTTTTGCTATATATTTATAATTACGTCGATATAAAAAGAAAAAGTCTACTCAATTAAAAAAAATTTACAATGCCATAATTATCTTCCAAAAATCACGCCTTAGGTTTAATAAATATGTCTCTTAAAAAAAAAGACCCAGCAAACTCTGAAGATTTCAGTTGTAATTCTGAAATATTATTTGTTTAAGGTTTGGCGCAGAGGGCCAATTGCTTGTTCAGTGATTGCTGATTTTTTTTTCCTAAAAAAATGCTAAACAAAATGACTGTCACGGAACAGTTTGCATTGTCTGCCAAAGTTTATGGTCATCACCCAGCGCACACTGAACAAGTAAATACCAAATTAGTAAGAAATCTTTTCCAACGGGTTATGAAAGATTGTTTAAAAATCTTAAATCAAATCTACAAACCCATGTTGCTGTTATGTTAAGAACACTTTCAATTGCACAGACAAGAGGCAAATGATTGAATCGCAACAGCAGCAACAACAGAGGATTTTCCCCTACTCCGTGTAGGCCGCATCCTCTGTTCCATACTTGCTTTACCTTCCAGAGGACGAGACCAGGTATTTTATGTTGTATGTCTCCTGCTGTTTTATGACTCTCTTCTGTTATTTTGCTCATTAAAGTAGGAAACACTTGTAACAGTTGGATATAAATTCACTCAAAACTTTAAAAAATTAAGTCAATTGTATGCTGTTTTAAAAAAAAAGAAATTGAAGCATGCATGTATATATCTCATACCAAGTAATCAGGTTCGTCTGTAAAGTTTTAGTCCACAGTTACATTGATCAATCGAATTGCAGGTTGCCTAAACTATGAAGAATTTGTATTACAAGAAGTGTTTTATAAAAGCAAACCTCTAAGTCTGCTATGCAAGGGTAATAAAGGTCAACATTCTCAAATTGTTTTAGATCAAGTATAGGTTAATCAAATACAATGAAATGTTCTTAGAAAATCATGAGATTGAATATATGATTGAATTTAATAATTTATTAAAATGTAGGTCTTTTTTTTTTTTTTTTTTTTTCTGCTATTTTTACTTAATTTATTCAAATTTTTATGATATATAGGTGGACATTTGAGAATTATAAAGCAATACAGCAAATTTGTTTTCTTAGAATTATATTTTCTTTTGCATATACATATTTATGGTTTTAGCCGAATAACATTCTATTTCAATACAGAGGAACAACAAGAATTGCAAAAGAGAAGTTGATGTCAAGCTCATTTAATAAAAATTCAAAAACAGCTAGAAAAATAAAGAAAAAAGAATCCTCTAAAAATTGGAAGAAATATATATACTAGACACATGCTTTAAATCTAATAGATTTAGTTGAAAATTATATGGTATGTATATCAACGCTATCCCCACCTGCATTATCTATTTTTGTTTCTCTCAACACTAACAATTAAATTTTATTGTCCCCATGCATACATAGCTTTAAACATTTTCATTACACCTAATTCTTAACACACAGGCTGTGGGGTGCTGTTTTCTCTCATATCCCTGTCACTGATACTGCTAGGGATGAGGCTGCGACAGTTAACCAAATCGTCATCCCTGATTCGATCGTTGATAGGGCTGCTGGGTGGCTCTGTAACTCTCTTGTTGGGAGATTTTGCGGAAATCGCCCTAATATCGATGTGGTTCAAAGGTGGGGAATTCGAAGTTGGAGGCTAAGGGGGCAGGTTGAGGTGGTTGCTCTGCTGAACGACTACTTCTTGTTCTCCTTTGCGAACTCTGAAGATTGCTCAAGGATCCTTGCTAGTCCTTGGTTTATTGGGCAGAATGGTCTTTGCCTACAATACTGGTCACCGTGCTTCAACTCTTTAGTGGCTTGTAGGAAGGTTTTTCTAGTCTGGGTTAGGTTGCCAGGTCTCCCACTGGAATATTGGGACGAGGAGATTTTATGGGTATTGCTAATTCCTTTGGGCAATTTGCTGGGGCTGATGTGGTTACAAAATTTAAAAGACGCCTTCTGTTTGCTAGATTTTGTGTGTTTGTGAACGCTGATAAGGTTCTCCCTTCCAGAATCACCTTATTGTCCAAGTTTGGTAGATGGGTTCAGCAGATTGAGTTTGAACACTCTATTGTTGTTTGTTTTAGCTGTCACAAGGCTGGTCATTCTGACGTTGCTTGTCCTAATAGAAGGAAGCAACAACCTGTTTGGAAGAGAAAGGAGTGTATCCCTCCCTTGGTGAATGCACCTTTGATGGAAAACAGGGAAATCTCTGAAAATAAAAGTGCTGAAAAGAGGACTCCTCCGGCTTCTATGCAAGATAATGGGATTAAAGAAAATGGAGATGTGTTGGGGACTCCTTTGGCTGAGAGGCAATGTGACACTAGGACCTCGAGTGGCCCTTTGGATTGTTCTAGATCTTCCAAAAAGATGAGACCTGAGGGTAAGATCAAAATGTGTACTTAGAGCTCGTTGGAGAAATTTGGTTTCAAACCACCCTGATTTTTGTTGGGTTGCTTGGGGTCCTTGACCCTTTGTCTGTTTGTACCGGTGTTGGGATAGTCCTGCATTTTTCTGCTAGTTGTTGTTTTTTCTAGTTTTGCTGGGCTTCATTGCTGTATCTTGTCTCTTGTACAAGGGTCAGGGCCTTTTCAAAATCCCTGCTTACCTTTATCAAAAACATTTATTTGCAAATAAAAAATAGAGACTAACACATTCACATTAAATTATTATTAAGCAATTTCCCTTCCACCCAGAAATTGTTGTATTTGCCTCCTAAAAGTAGCTATATTATTAGGTTTTTCCATGAAAATGATACATAATATTTTACTGAAAGAGAAAGTAAAACTGATTTGTCTCACACTGTCTGACCTACAGGTCCTCCTTAAACATTTAGATTTACCATATATTAATAATAATTTTTCCTACAAATACAAAATTTTCCCATTCAAATTTTTACCTTAAAATAAAAAAAAGATTAAAATATTTTCGTTTTATTTTACAAGTAAAAAAAATTAAATCACCCAAAAAATACTATTATCAATTTAAAAAATAAAAGAAATAAAAAATATGCTAATTAAGAATATGTTTGCTTAACTTAAAAAAATCATAGTGTAGTTGAAAAATCCAATGTTGCAAGAAATTAGTGTTAATTTCTCTACTCTTTCAAAATTTCTGAACATTGAATTGAAAAGAATTTTTTATTGACGTTTTGTTATTTGGTTAAATATTTGAGACAGCATGATGGCATAGAGGAGATTTTGTAGCTGTCTTTTACCAGTATTGCAAAGAGTTTTTTGTGAGATCCAACACTCAACCATGCAACAAGAAATCAATATTTTTTGCCTTTGGGACTCAAAGAATTGGTGATGATAAACACAAAAATACACTGCAAAAACATAATTGAGAAAAGAAGAAAAATATTATTGGATTTCATAGATGTAGACTATGCAGCACTACTAAAACATGATGAAATATCAGAAGAATCGGAGCCTGAGACTAATAGTGATCTGACAAATGTAATTGATCCTTATGAGAAAAAAGATAAGCATGAAGGTTTTCATGTGTTTCCAGTGCAATGTTTCCATGGACTTCTAGTGCAAGGAATTAAGATTGGTTTTCCATATGATCAAAGTTTTGGAAATTCATGCTGGCTACACAACTCTTTCAGAATCCTATATTTTGTCCAAACACAAAGGTCAGAGTCAAGTGGCCTGTCTACTGTGTCTGCAGGCTCAAAACATTATGCAACAGATGGAAAGTTACATGCCTTTAAACCTAACTTACATAAGATCAAAAAGGAGAAGGTATCCTTTCATTTCCATCTCCCAATTTTTTTCTATAAAATGTGGAACAAGATTTAAGGTCAACATTGTTCTAATTGTGTTTTGTTGGTTCATTGTTTCAATCATATTTTTTCATCAAGACATACAATGCATATAGCTAACATGGAGAATTTAATGTATTTAGGAAGAAGAGGATAGGAAACGGATCGAAGATCTAAAAATGTAGAGACGGAAAAGAATTGCAGCAAGGACAAATGCAATTGTTAGTAAATCAACACCCAACACTCAATCATCAAAGCAACAACTAGGGAAGCTTACAACAACTGGGAAGTTATTCTTTATGGAAAAGGACCAAGCTTTTCTCCCTCAGCCAATCACAAAGTTTTCCAATGGAGCAATCAAAAGATTGAGCTCACATAAATCAAAGGTATATGGGAATAATCTTAGTCAATATGTTTTTGCTAGAGTGACACTCAGAAAGAATAGTTCTAATGCCTCCAAACAAGTGCCAAAGTGTTGAGAAGATTCCAAATTCAAAAACATGTAAGCTACGGATCCATTCTAAAGAGTTAAGAGTGCATTCCAAAACTTGAAGTGCATGTACATAATTTTGTAAAAAAGAATTGACAGGAATTAAAAGAAAAATCATATTATTATAATTAAGGATTGACTTTTTTAAAGAAATTGTAAAATAATAACAATATAGAATGAATTTTGAATAAATAGACATATAAGGTGAAGAGTGATATGCTTTAAAGCTCAAAGACAACTATTAGACGGTCAATTTAATTTTATGTGGATATTTACTGAATACTGCTGCATGATGTTTGTCCATTTTATCATCTTCTATAATGTTATGCTGAGAGACAGGCGTGAGGAAAGGACCATAATATCACTATGTTGCAAAAAATCATAAACCCCCAAAAAAAAACAAAAAATATTCAAAATATTATTCAAGAAGCTACCAAAACTAACGACTGCAATTTTTCTTACCAGATGTAATGGTTTTTGCATCCTTACCACACTTAAGTTGGTTCTTTAACATCCCATTTTTGTTGTTTTAAAAATTTTATAGACTTTTTATGAATTATCATCCAAAGTATTCCATTCGAAAATGCCATGATGAAAACAAGAATCTACCATGTTGTGGAGTGCAAGTATGAAACACAGGGAAAAGGGGGCAAACTTTGAGTCAACTGATGATATACTATGTAACATAGTAAGGGTAAACAAAGGAGATGCACAAGACAAGATGTTACAATCACAAAGTTATGGACTCCTCCATGGAATAGCATCTCCTTTTTTCTCTTGTAATGCATTTTCCCATTTTCCTGAAACAGTGTCCCCAATGGTAAAATAGCAGAATTATGATGATGAAATTGTTCCTGGAAGCTTGAACTTATGTATATTGAATGTATGGCTTCCTTCTTGAACCCGGAGCTCCTCTCAAGAATTTAGTCTTTAGATAAGCTGTCTGTTTAGAAGATACCATGAAATGTAGCTTGGGTGAAAATTGTCTGTCATAATATCTTCCTCTGTCTTCATCATAATATCTTATCCTCTTCGGTTAGTAAAGGAAGAAGTATATCTTACTAGTAGAAACTTCATTACTAAGAACATCACTCTATTTGATCAGCCTTGCAGATATCTCTGTCCTTAACCATTCAAACTTACGATAATCTGTTGGAGGCTCAATTCATGAAAACTTTCCCTTAGATTGCATTTTCTTCTAATTGTTGCTGTCCATGTGAGGGTTATCTCCTAAGCCTGCAGGCACTAAAGGCAACTTGACACACTTCTCCAGAAAGAGCAGGACAAGGGGCCTTCCGTGTCTTCATGACAGGGGCAAGTGACGCACTTCTCTGAATAGATATCTACTGATGTGCACAATCCACAAATCCAATTTCAGCAACCACAATTATTATACAACCATACATCATTAGTTTTGAATACGTAGGAGGCATGCTTCGAGTAGCCACCACTATTCTATTTTCTTTGACTGACCATGAATGACTGAATTAACCATGTGTGCTAGATGGTCTGTCCTATTCACCAGCACCGTCATGTTAAGGTGAGCTATCCGATAAGAAGACATTGACAATTTTTTTTTCTGCTAAGAAAATTATATGTGACCATACTTCCCACCAGAAAGATCATAAATTAAAAGACTGAATACCTAGTAAATCAAGAAACATGCCAAAAGAAAATATGATTTTTTCAATTAGCAATCTATAAACGTATTTGTTCTGAACTCTCACCTGCAGCATACCAAAGATGTAGTCGCCACAACTACAAGTAACATCTGGTTCAAGTTCCCAATCATGGCCTGGTGGCCTGTCACTAAGCACTTCTATAAAAGTGACAAAAAAGTTGTGGACTCCTCTTAATTGTTGAATATAGCTGCAGAGACAGCAGATCATAGCAAAGGGATTTGATCTCCAGAACACATGAGATTAAGAAATTAAAGCGCTCAGTTCATAGCCATTACACACGCATTAATAATCAGACTTATGCATGCTGATCTGTGTTTCCTTTATTTCCATATACAGTTAGGCCTTGGTTGACCTGAATAGTGGAAACATTAGCCAAATAATTCCAAATATAAGTCACCAATCAATGAGCCAGAAAGATATGCCATCTCAAAAAACGATGGTTATAAATGTGAAAATTATATTTCCAAATAATTACCCTCTTTCCATCCAGATCAAATTCTTTTCCTAGAGATTCCATGACTAGTGCTGTTGATAGCGACTAAACAAAAGCGGGCTATCTTTATAAGGAAGAACAACCATATCCTGAATAAAATTGATGCTGAGAATTAATAAGGTCCAACAAATTGTAATAACCACCCTGGTTATTACCAATTTTTTTTTTCTCATTTCACAGCACTTAAAGTACTATCTTAATTAGCCATGCAACCTCTAGGCAAAATAGAAGTGTTAACTTCATAATTTTACCATCCAAAGTCCTAGTAACAAATTTGTGCTACAGTTTATAACTTTATATATTTGCACTAAAATATGGTAAGCTCCCAAAATTAGGGTCACAATGGCCTGCTTACGTATCCCTTCTTGAGAATCAGAGTCTTTGTAGTTCACACACCAATAATAGAGAGAATACATTTCTCCTCTTAAATGAGATCTTTGATCTCACTTATAAATCACAGCCATTAAATCCTTATGCTTCCAATTCAATCCTTACACAATATAATGATAGCAAATGCATTCCAATTGAATGTTAGTTAGACGCCAACATTAGTGTATGAATACACACAAAACCACATAGTGACCATCTCATATAAATATCACATGTTCAAGCATATATCACATATACACAATTTGAATAACTCATGCATGTGTCACATATACACAGTGTGACTAACTCATGCATACAACATACATACACAATGTGAATAACTTAGGCATGCTTCACATATAAACAGTGTGATTAGCTCATGCATACAATGTGATTAGTTCACACATACATCACATATATACAATGTGATTAACTCATGCATGGGTCACACCTTCATTGTGTGACTAGCTCATAAGTACATCACAAATACACATAGTGACCAGCTAGCAAAAGGGAAATGGTTGCAACCTTACTGCAAGCATCTTTCCCTTTACCTAGTTCACTAACACAAGCCATTAGTTACATCCTAACCAAAAAAGGGAATGTCAATGCATCTCATGCTACATCGTGGGTCCCATCCTTTTTCTGGGTCACTACCAACTATAATGACAAGAAAGTATGTCATACTACTTGTTGTCATCACTGGCTAAGGGAACAAGTGTAACAATACACAACACGTGCGGCCATTAATAGATATGTACACAATAATTGACTTGCATATACCTAGTGACCAACTGGTAATGGGAAGTGGATGCGACCTACTACATGTGTCTTCCTATTGCTTGGTTCACTAACACTTACCCTTTAAGTACATCCCAACCAAAAAAAGGAATGTCGATGCATCTCATGCTACACCATGGGTTCCATCCTTTTTCCTAATTCACTATCGATTGTGATGAAAATAAAGCATCCTATGCTACTTGTTGTCATCCCTAGTTGTGATGCCAAGAAGTCGGCTCCTGCAGCGATCTTGGTTCAACAATCTAACATTTAGAAGGTGTGAGAACATTGATCTAAAACATATTGTCCTAAGGATTGACACCTTAGACTGGTTAATTTGGTTATATTACCACACAGAGATCCATTATCCTATACAATGGTCCTATAGGTCTTGGGGTCAAAATTACCAACATGCAAGTAACACATTGAACCCACATGAGCTAGCTTCTATCTAATCACATATACATAAACAAATACAACTCATAGAGTAATCTCAAAGGCCATTAACTTCATTCCATTGTTACTTGGAAACATAGTATGTATTAGACATAAATCAAACCCATAGTAGTAATATTAGACAATATTCTACTTCTTAGGACATTAGAAATTTATATATTACCAACGATAAAGCTTAGCAAACCTTTATCTTCCAAACAGATATAAAGGAAAAACACCATATCATATTTGGTAATACTTACCATTAATTACCTGTAGTTGGCAAAGGCAATCATAAAGAACTCCAATCTAATCTTAATACAGATTTGGGCACCTATTTAGAGTAGGTTGATCCTCCATAAAGATTGACACCATCAAATTATAATAGCTTAATTTAGCATCATCAACAAATCCAAAGTTAGCAGGTTTCCTTAACTCATACATAGCCATGTCCTAGCTAAATTTATCATGCCCTTATTTCTTGGAAGAATAGACTTCATTAGTGTCTTGAGGCTAACCTATACCTTCCTACACTTATCACCGAGCCAAGACACAATGCCTTAATAATCAACACACAAAACTGATTATTTTAGTCTAAACAAGTCTAAAGGCATTCACAAGCATTCACTTTAGAGATAGACCATGATGATAGTAACTCTAAAAGTTCATCCAAGGTTGGAGTAAATTTTGGAGATCCAAACACCACAAAACCTTAGAGTAGATAAGCTTAGTGTTGATAGAGTGCCTTTTATTGAGACCTATATAGTGGAAACATATTAATTAGAAGGTGATTTCATAACCATTTGATGCAAATTCAGCTTCAAGTTGTTGAAGCATACTAAAGAGGGAAGGTTGATGAAGTTTAAGAACACCTCATGCCTTGGAGCGATTCCCTAAACCCCTCCTGATGCAGAGTGCACAATGGAAACGGGCAAAACATAACAATAAACTACCAAGCTGTGGTATATGCATAACATGACTTGCTGTAGCCGTCTACTATACCCCGATTCACCGTTACGACCGGTCACTGCTTGTATCTGCCGAAAGATACATTCCCAACATGCATACCTCATATGCATTCATAGCATACATTCTCCTGCGTGCCCTTATGATGTACATTCGCCATTTACATTCGAAACTTACGCCGATGGATTTCTACTGTTGACGCGACTTGGATTATTGGTCGGATTTACCACGGAGTCGCTGCCTCCCTGATCACGCCGATATCACATTCAAACACATTCGTCGGCCAGATTTCAACCATCTGCAAACACTAGGGTTTCCTTCGCCGCTACTCCTATACACCGTTTGCACAGTCTTCCTTCACCGAACCCTAGCACATGGAAATGCTAGGCGAACTACTGTGCACAACCTGCGATTTGGAACATTTGCGCCGCCGAAACAATGAAACAAACAGGAAACGAAAACACACATATATACAACGAAGCCATTCCACTAATTTCGACAGAAATCTTATAAGTGGAATGCTTCAAATCGACATCTTGCAACAATGGGAAAACAGAAAGGAAAGGAAAGCTATGACTATGTAATTCGTATTTACAGAGAACGGAAAGCAATTTGACGACACAGAAATAGTTTGATTCTCCATAACAATGCTTGATTACATTCAATCGATCTGACTACAATACTGATCATCGTGCTTGATCTTATTCCTTTCTCTGGGTTTTATAGATTCGCCCAGAAGAACAACAACCCTATTCCTAGTGGCTGGGAGAATGATTCCAAGCGGCTGGGAGCAAAACTAACTGACTCCAAGCGGCTGGGAGAAAACCCACCATCTTATTTTAATTTGACAATTACAACCTAAGTACTTGGGACTTACAAACATAAATTACATGCATTGGTCGAATAGACCTTATTACAACATAAAACATGAACTTAAATGACTTGTGTTAATAGACCTTATTACAACATAAAACATGAACTTAAATAACTTGTGTTAGGTGCCCCTGCACCACCTCCCCTTTGGACTTGGGTCATAGGGGCATCCTTCACCCAAGGACTACCTACATACCCGCTTTCAAATGGGATCAGAGTCCCATGTGATTCTCTTCACTTTAATCTTTCAAGCGTTATACACATAAGTTCCTACCCTTGGGGTTTCATAACCACTCAAGTAACTTTCCTCATGGAAGTGAAGTAGAAAGAATGCTATAGAAGGAAGATCATATAAGGGTTTAAGACCAAACAGTCTAGCAAGTCACCATTTACCAATACCCATTCAAAATCAAACCATAGCTCATCAAGTTTATTGATTAATCACAAAATTCCAAATTCCTAGAATACTATTTCATAGCCCAGTAGGGTTCCTTTTAATATTTCCCGACAATTTAATACTGCTTAATGGTATGCAGGGAAGCCCAACCAAGTTCTAAATTTAGCAAACCTGTCCTATAGCACTTCGCTCCAAGGACCTCAAGATCTCTAACAATATTTCTCACCTCAATCTGCTAGAACGATTATGATTGACCCATCAACAATGCCCTGCCAATAATAGTATGCATGAAGGTAATGATCTAATAGATTTCATACAGTCAAGAATGCATGTACAGCATGGACTATTGCTGGCATGGAGTTTTATTTAGGTTTAGAACATGATGATAACCTAATCAAACCATTAAAGGGTCCCATTGATAGTTTATCAACCAACAAGTAATCTTGGACCACGAATACTATTGCAAAGTCATACACAATAGTCATGACATAGTGCTTATACCCAAGTGAACCCCTTAAGTAAACTTGTCACCAAATGCAAGGTCTTGTGCATAATTATAGTTGTCTTCTTGAATGTTCTAATTAAAAGCCTCAAAGAGCTCAATTATCAAAATCTTTAAGCCTAAAAGTTTAATTTGGTTAACAGCTACAGTGAGCACAAATGATAAATAACATTTACGAAAACCTTTTACTAGGTAGGGTTCACTAGCCCATTCACTTAGGCGCAAGATGACAAACCATAAAGAAATTAGTGCTAGATACTATACCCTTGACTGGATATTTCTGTTAGAATTTATCCTTGTTAATAGCTAATGCCTTTGACAAAACCCAGGAGCCTTCCATCATAATAGAGTGCCTAATAAAAAGAATTGAACTACCACCTCTCAGACCAGTTTAATTGCATAGCAAGTCTAGAATAGTTTTCAATATTGAATATAGTATTCAAAATTGCGGTACTCCATTTCATTCCATAGAGTAACAAGGTGTTACTTAAATTATTCAAAACTAACATTATCCTTATCACATTATTGGCAATGTAACACTAGGGGAGAGGACCCAATAGTGGTGCACCCTAACTTCATGCCTCTCAAAATCATACGTGGCAATTTCGAATCACTCCAAATTTTTTACAGTAGCTTACTTGGCAACGCCCCTGCTTATAACTAAAGTTTCAGGGCCACATCATCAAATATGATGCCACATCAGCATGCTTTTTGTTGAGGTGTCAAATAGTTCTCCAAAAAAAAGGTTGGACCAATAGGTGTGCATTAAGTCATGTTTTGTTGGTGGGCTGATGTGGCATCACATGATTGGTTGCTTTTAAAATTTAAAGGGCACATTTCATTCAGTTATTAGTACTTATAGTAACATTAACAACATTAAAATCACAACTACTAGTACTAAATTTTAAAAATATTGGGCCTTAAATGCACATATACTAGTACTAAATTTAAAAAATATTAGGCCTTAAATGCACATATACTGTCTCAGCCATTGGAACTATCTCACCTATTGGGTCTTTTCCCCTATATGTTTCTAATTCAAGATTTTTTTTTTCTACATGCTTTTCTAGGGCCAAGTCCACAATAGATCTCACTCCTACCAACTTAACTCATAGTTGGAAATTAAGGATACAAATTACTTTTTGATTCTAAAGTCATAACTTCATACAAGGAAATCAACAAGTATATCAATAACAATCACAATCAACACCTATGCATCAGGGTGTATTACATTACAATCCTACATGTATCAAATGCCAATAACAATGCTATTAAGATATCAAGACCTCATCTACAATGATTCTAGGTGTTGCTGTTAAGTATAATGATTACATAAAATTCACAAAATCATGCAACAGGATCTATATCAACATACAAGGTGTCTTTCAATAATTTTACCATGGCATTTCCTTTAATTCTACAAAATCTTATTGTGACCACTACTTGCTACAGCCATAAGGAGAGACCATCGACCTCTTTAATAGCAATACCATAAACAGGGTCAATCTAGATTAATTATTTCCAATAGCATGAGTGGATAATTCAAAATTAAACACTATTTTAGAAAGGTCATGTGAAGGAGTGTACCCAGGGTCAATCTAGCTTAATTATTTCCAATAGCATGAGTGGATAATTCAAAATTAAACACTATTTTAGAAAGGTAATGTGAAGGAGTGTACCCAGCTCTAGGGAGAATGTTGAAGATGTTTCTGATGTAGGCTTTGGAATCAACTCTGTCAAATTCCTTTAGCTTCACTATAAATGCAGCGTGGAGTGAGAGAGAAAACAATGGGGAAAAACATGATTCTCCCTGTCACTCGCACCACCTAGAGGATACACGTACTCCCAATAACTGGAAGCCTTATGCAAGGGTTGCAGGTGACATAGAGCTCATATCCTACCAGCCTCTGTGCGATTTGTTGTTGTCTGAGATCAAGGATCAAGTTCCAGAACACCAATATTACTAGAAATCGTGAGCTCCCACCCTAAGCTTCCACTATACCAACATAGCAAACATTGTTGCAGCACACATAAGCCCAAGAGGATTCGCCACTGAGTTTTCAAACGCCCCCCGACTTCTCTCCTGCAGAAAATATTTATTTTTCCTACCTCTGCCTTGTTGCTCCTCTCAAAATGGGTTGCCAAATCCTTTTTCAACTTTGTTGAGAAAAATGCTCCCCACTATCTTCCTCCATCGCTATATCATACAATGTTGGGTATGGTGGAAGGAGTGCAAATTTCGCTGCCATGGATGGCATTACTCCTTTGATCCTGTTTTACACTTGCCTTCAAACCCCCTGGTAAGCTAACAACTTGGCTTTAGTGAGGCACAAATTTATGAGTGAATGGAATGAGAATGTAGCAGAACTCGAATCTTTCCAACTTTGGACTCCCCAAAAGCTATCCATCTCCAGAAATTCATCTATCCTCAATGCGTTTATGGATGTCCATACCTTGCACCAGTCAAACTCCTATCAATTCCTGTGAGCCATAGCAAATGGATACCCTTCCTCTACGGCGTGCCAGCAACCCCTCTCCTTCCACCAATCTTAAATTAAATCGCTTTTAGGGTTGTCTGCTGCCCATGCCTCATTAATTTGCCTCCTTTGACACTTTTTATTTTAGCCCATGTGATGACAACGTGAGAACTGCCTACTACGAGGGATGTGACACAAATACACAGATAATGTTTCAAACAAGAAAAAAAAAAATGTATTTTTTTAGCATACAATAATAGGAAAGCTATAATTACTATCCATACAATCCTCGGAAGATTTATTTTGGAACAAACCTTAGAACCTACACCATCAAAGGCCCAATACCAGCACAGTGCTAGGAAGGCTGCAGGGTTTGTCTTAACCTGAAAAAAAATGTCAAACAATTGTTCAAGTACAACAGGGTTCATCAAACAAAGCAAATGGAACACATCATCCAAAAGCACCAAATAAACTAAACAGGATACATACCATGGGAACCCGTGTGGCTCCATCCATTAAACATGCACCCGAAAGCATTTCCCTAATGGCAATTCCCTAATTACCAGAATAGATTGAGCAAGAGATTCTATGTATAATATTAAAACAAACAACAAATTCCAACAATACGCAGAAAGGCAACAGAAATGTAATTGGTCCATTAACAAAGCAATGGACCTGAGGGGCAGCTGGTAGCAGTCCAATAGCTGACATCTCAGATGTTTAACCTCCAACCCAATCAAACATCAGAAATATTTTCACCCATCCTTCTAATCTAGCCGTGTTATCTAGCAATGAGTTTTCTTAAGTGATGGCAACAACCTAAAAGAAAAAATTCATAAAATTTTATTCATTTACATCTGAAAATACTAGTGTACCTGACCAAATGATAATATCCACCAAGAAACCAGACCCCAAGTAAATGAAACCCAATCATATAAGTGTCAACTATTTACAGTAAACGGATGGTTATGTCAAAAGATTTATCTGGCCAATTTTGAAATTCTAATAAAATGCAAAATGTCTCTTTTTCATTTTTGCAAAAGGTTAATGCTGATAAAGGTATTTGGAGATATTACTATGGAACAGGGCCACGCCTGATGAGAAAAGGGGGACTCCATGTTTACAATCCTCTTATGAAAATATGTTTCAATTTTGCTCCACTGAAATTTATGCCAAAAGCAATGGTGGCAGGGATAGTGGATGCGAGCAACAGAGAAATCTAGAAAGTGGTTTCTGTGGGTCATGATAAGTATACAAATACAAACAACATAGAAATCTATGATCCTGTAGACAGTTTATGGAGGATTGTGCTTGAGCTGCCTATCAATGTTTCAATATCCCGGCATCATGGCATAGACTTGTGCAAAGATGTTCTGGTGTGTGTTACAACACTGCCTTGGGCTCCATGGTCTATAACCTGCAAGAGGGTAAGTCAAACATGAGTTTAGTACCATTACCTGTTTAAGAGGCATGTCTTTTTGCTCTCACTCCTCCGACCTGTGTTGCATATATGTCTTCAAGGCCCTTTCCATGCCACACTTTTTTGGCTACTTCTGAATTGCAGTTGTAAGTTCTGGGTTTTTTTATTTTTGTAACATAGTGATTTTATGGTTCTTTTCTCACACCTGTCTCTCAACCATAAAATTAAATTGACCGTCTAATGGTTGTCTTTGAGCTTTAAAGCACATCACTTTTCATGTTAAATGTCTATTTATTCAAAATTCATTCTATATTATTATTATTTTACAATTTCCTTTAAAAAAGTCAATCCTTAATTATAATAATATGATTTTTTTAAATTCCTGTCAAAATTATGTACATACACTAAAAGTTTTGGAATGCACTCTTAACTCTTTAGAATGGATCTGCAGCTTACATGTTCGTGAATTTGGATTCTTCTGCATTGGAACTTTTCTTTCTGAGTGCCACTCTAGCAGAAATATATTGATAAGATTATTCCCATATACCTCTGATTTATGTGAGCAATTTTTTGATTGTTCCATTGGAAATCTTTGTGATTGGCTGAGAGAGAGAAGCTTGGTCTTTTCCCATAAAGAATAGCTCCCCTGTAAGCTTCCCTAGTTGTTGCTTTGAGGATTGAGTGTTGGGAGTTAGATTTACTAACAATTGAATTTGTCCTTGCTGCAATTCTTTTTTGCCTCTGCATCTTTAGATCTTCGATCCGTTTCCTATCCCTTTCTTCCTAAATACATTAAATTATCCATAAGAACTCGTTAGCTATATACATTATATGTTTTATGAAAAAATATGATTGAAATAATGAACCAACAAAACACAATTAAAACAAATTGGCTATTGACCTTAAATCTTGTTTCACATTTTATAGAAATAAATTGGGAGATGAAAGGACACCTTCTCCTTTTTGGTCTTCTGTAAGGTAGGTTTACAAACATGTAACTTTCCATCTGTTGCATAGACACACTAGACAGACCACTTGACTCTGACCTTTGTGTTGACAAAATATAGGATTATGAAAGAGTTGTAGCCAGTATGAATTTCCAGAACTTTGATAATATGGAAGACCAATCTGATTTCCTTGCACTGGAAGTCCATGAAAACATTGCATTGGAAGCACATGTAAACCTTCATACTTACGTTTTTTCTCATGCTTATGTTTTTTTCTCATAAAGATCAATTACATTTGTAAGATCACTATCACTCTCAAGCTCTGATTCTTCTGATATTTCATCATGCTTTAGTAGTACCACGCAGTCTACATCTATGAAATCCAGTAATACCTTTCTTCTTTTCTCAATTATGTTGCTGCACTGTATTTTTGTGTTTGCCATCACCAACTCTTTGAGTCCCAAAGGCAAAAAATATTGATTTCTTGTTGCATGGTTAAGTGTTGGGTGTCAGTGGTAACTTGGATTTCTTTCTTTCTCTGGATGGCGATGGTTTGCATTTTTGGCTGCAGGCGACTGGCTAGGGCACGACCCTAGCTAGTTGCTCGGTCTTGTTTCTGCCTTTTTGCAGGCTTTGGGTTGGGTTTAGGGGTCGTTTCTTGTGTTGCAAGGGTGCTGCAGTTTCCTTTCGGCGTTGGCTGCTCTCTTTTGGGCGTTTGTTGCTTTTGGCAGGTGTTTGTCCCTCTTGTTGCGAGGGTCAGCGTTTTGGGGTGAACCTTGTTCCTTTGGCTGTGTTTTCGATATGGAGATAGGTGGTGTATCTCCAAACTTGGAGATCTCCGAAGACATGGATATGGTAGATCTGTCTTCCTCTTTGCATGCAAGGACTTTGGAGCACCTAGGGAAATTACCGGCTGGCATGGGCTCTTCATCCGTGAGTAGCTTACCCAGAATCAAGAAAGTAAATGGTTGTCTAGAGAGAAGTCAAGAGTGTCCTGTCTTGATGATCCAGCCAGATTTTGTCTTGGAGGATGTAGCGTACTTGAGCAATCATGCTCTAATTTGTAAGTTTATGGGCCTCCGTCTTTTGATGCCAGCTCTAGAATCTTGGACTCAGCGGGTTTGGAACTCCAAAGGTGATATGGAGTTAAGGATGGCTGCAAACAATTACTTTTTGGTTGTGTTTATGTGCATGGCAGACAAAAATAAGGCTTTTGAAGGTGGTCCTTATTTCTTCAATCAGGTTGGGCTTTTCATGAAACCCTGGCGTGTGGGGTTCAACTTGGTTGAGGAGCTCCCTACAAAGGTTCCCGTTTTGGTTCGTCTTCCAAGGCTTCCTCTCGAGTTTTGGAGGAGCAACATTCTGCATATGATTGCTCTTTTGCTTGGTAAGTCGGTTGGCTCAGCTTAGCAAACTCTGGACCGAAAGGTAATTTCTTATACCCAAATTTGTGTGGAAATTGATTTAAATAACCCTTTGCCAAATTATGTGGAAATTTGTCTTGGTTCCTCTTCTTGGATCCAGCAACTCAACTATGAAACCCTTCCTTTTAGATGTCAGCTATGTCATGAGTATGGGCATCTGTAAAGGAAATGCCCTCATTTCAATCAGGCGTCGGTTGTAGCTAATGCTTCCTCCAATTTTGGTCCTAAGAATGATAAAGGGAAGGCTCCTTTGGTTGTTGGGGCTATAGACACAGAGGGATTCATTCCGGTTAAGCCCATAATAGGGGAGAGGTTTGAGGACAACCCTCAAGGACAAACAAATTGATGGGGTCTTTAATCAATTTGATGCTTTGGAGGACTTAGTTTAGGAGGAGGGAATTCCTGTGGAGTTGCCTTTTGGGGTTGGGTCTTTGGGAGTGGCCTTGTCGGAAGACAGAGAAAATGATACTCAGAATTTGCCTTTGGTGGGTGTGCAGGATGGTCAGTTGGCTACATAGGTATCCCCCAGCTGCCAATTATTTCAGAATCAAGTGGGGCTTTAGTTATAAAATATGTGGGTGCTTTGGCTGATCCAGCTCCTTCACAAGTGAAGGAGGCTTTGGATTTAGCTAAAGGTAGTGGAACCGTGCATGCTTTGGGTCTACAGAAAAAACCCCTTAAAAAGGGGCCTCCGGAGAAACCGTCTAAGGTGGGTCGTAAGGACCACAAGAAGGTAAAACTAATTGGGGAGACTCTTGTGGATGTTGGGCTAGTGAAGACCATTGATTCCCATTTCTCCCAACCTCATAAATGATAGTTATTTCATAGAATGTGAGGGGTATGAATAGCATCCCTAGACAAAAGGCTATTCGTGAGATGATTGGTACTCATTCCCCTGCTATTGTCTTTCTTCAGGGAACTCAGGGAACTAAGTTGACTGTGGATGGTTTGTTGAATAGAGCTCCCAATATCTGGACACGCGGTTTGTGTTAGTGTGTTGGGGCTTATGGCAATTTTGGTGGTGTGGCCTATTTTTGTAATCCAAGGAAGGTTGTTCCTCTTTGGTGGATCTCGAGCCGCTCTTCTATTTCTTTGGCTGCCTCTAGTTTAGAATCTGGTGAAATTTGTCTTTTCACTAATGTTTATGCTCCTATAGATCTTCTGGGTAAATCACAACTTTGGTCTCATGTGAATTATGTTAGGTCACTTGCTCCCCTGCTTCCTTGGGTTGTGGCAGGTGACCTTAACACTGTTACTTGCTTGGAGGAAAAAAGAGGTGGCATTGCTAGGCTTGACCCTTTTGCTTATCTCTTAAGGGATAATATGGATCTTTTGCATTTAATTGATGTGAAGCCGAGTGATGGTATCTTCACTTGGAACAATAGAAGATGTGGTGAAGGTGCTATTTCTGAGAGACATGATAGGTTCTTAGTCTCATGTTATTGGATTGGGGATAGGTGGACTACCACCTCAGAGATTTTGGATTGGAAGGGTTCGGACCACTGGCCGATTAAATTTTCAACAGTTCCCTTTGGTGCTCCTAAGAACCCTTCTTTTAAGTTTCAACTCATGTGGTTGAGGGATCCTTCTCTCCAGGACTTAATGGTTGGTTGGTGGCACAAAGGAAGGCCTTCTCATGGCAGGGCTATGTATTCTTTTGCTAAAAGACTACAGTATGTGAAGTTCAGGCTCAAGAAGTGGAATAGGCAGTGCTTCGACAATCTGCACCACAATAAAATGGCAGCATAGGCTCGATTGGACAATATCACCCACCAAATTCGGGATCAAGGTCTTATTGATGATTTGAGCAGGGAGGAGTCTATAGCAACTAAGGAGTTGGAGGAATAGGAGTTGCGGGAGGAGATTTTTTGGAAGCAAAAATCTCGTGTTGATTGGCTATAGGAAGGAGATAGAAATATTGCCTTTTTTCATAACTCAGTTAAAACTAGAAGGAATGGTAATCTTATTACCTCTCTTGTGTCTCTAGAGGGAACTCAACTCTCTTCTCTGGGTGAGATTTCTGGGGAGGCTTCTCGGTTCTTTTCAGCTCTATTTACTGAAGATTCTCCTCTTGCCAGAGAAGATGAAATTTGTATTCTTGACTGTATGAACCCTTGTTAGTTACTAATGAGATGAATGCAGCCCTCATGCTTCCCATCTCGATGAGGGAATTGGAGATGGTGTTCCAAATGAAAAAAGGTAAAGCTCCAGGTCCTGATGGTTTTCTTATAGAGTCCTTCTAGGAGTTTTGAGAAATTATCAAGTTGGATCTTTTAAAGGTGGTGTAGGAGTCTCAAGGAAATAAGCAAATGTTAAGGGCCTTGAATTCTACCTTTTTGGCTCTTATTCCTAAAAAGGAAGGTGCTAATTGTTTGGATCAATTCAGGCCCATTGCTCTCTGCAATGTGATTTACAAAATTATTACCAAATTGATTGCAGAAAGGCTTAAGCCTTGGCTCAGCTCTTTGATTTCTGAAGAGCAAGGTGGATTTGTTGCGGGTAGACAAATTCTAGATGGGATTGTGATAGCTACTAAAGCCATTCACTCCATGGCGACCTCTAAGGAAAAAGCCATGTTCATCAAGCTTGATATGACAAAAACTTATGATAGGGTCAAATGGGCCTTCTTGGAAAAAGTTCTTCTGGCTTTTGGATTTGGTAGGGAGTGGGTGGATTGGGTTATGAGTTATGTGACGTCTATTTCATTTTTTGTTCTTATCAATGGGGAGCCTTCTGAGTTATTCGGAGCCTCCAGGGGCCTCTGACAAGGGGATCCTTTATCTCCTTATTTGTTCATTATTATGGCGGAAGGACTGGGTAGATTTATCAAGTCTCGAGTTAGACAAGGGTTGATTCAGGGTTGGAGCTGGAGTAATAGTCTGCCTCCTCATTCCCATCTTCAGTTTGTGGATGATACTGCCTTGATGGGCATGGCCAAAATTAATGACGCTGTAAATTTAATGAGAACTTCAGATACTTATTTGACTGCCTCTGGGCAAAAGATTAATGAGGATAAGTCTTTTATCTTCTTTTTCAACACTCAGCTTATTCAAAACAGGATTGCTCGGATTCTTCACTTTCAGATTGGTTCTCTTCCTTTGAATTATCTTGGGAATCTCATTTTTGTGGGGTCTCAATGTAGAGAGATTTGACAGGATGTTCTGGATAAGTTCCGCAGGAGGGTAAGTCATTGGACTTGTAGATGGCTCTTGTCAGCTGGATGTGTGACACTTTTAAAATTGGTGGTTTAGACCCTCCCTATTTATAGGTGCTTTATGCAGGTTGCTCCCTTGAGTTTCATTAAGGATTTTGATGCCCTTGCCTGACAATTTCTTTGGGCAGCCAATTTGTCCTCTTCGAAGTGGAGTCTAGTTAAGTGGGAATCTATTTGCAGGCCGAAGCAGGAGGGAGGCCTTGGGCTCAAGCTTGCAGGTTTGAATGGTCAGGTCCTAGCTGCCAAATTGTATTGGAGATGGTGCACCTGCCAGGATCAGGATTGGGCTAGAATTCTTACTCACAAGTACCTTCGAGGATGGACCCTTCTGGGGAGGGGATCTATGATTTGGGATACCCTCAAAAGAGGGGCGAAGCTTATCAAGGAAGGCCTTTTCTGGATTTGTAATGGGGGCTCTAAGGCTCTTTATGGTATGATTCTTGGGATGGTTATCCCCCTATCTTCACAATGTTCCCTCATTTGCAAACCCTTTGCAATAGTTTGCTTGAAGTTGGTTGGAGCAGGGTGGCGGACTTTAAATCTATTCAGGTCTTAGGTCAGGTGGAGGTGATGCGTTGGAAGGAACCTCATGAGTGGCCGCTTGGTGGTAATGAGGAGGATCGTTAGGAGCTTGCTAGAATTTTGGCTGGGAGAATGTGTAACTCTTTCAAAGGGAGGGATGTCCTCGCGTGGGGCCTTGATCCAAAGGGAAAATTCTCGGTTGCCTTGGGTTAATTGGAGTTGGATAGAAAGTTGTACGGGCAGGCTAGTGTTCCTTGGTGGAAAAAGGTTTGGAATTAATTTTCTTGGCTCAAGTGTAATTTCTTTGCTTGGCTGGTAGTGCAAAATAGGTGCCTTACCTAGGAGAATTTGAGGAAGACAGGCTTCTAGGGCCCTTCTATTTATGTGCTTTGTCACAACAGTGAAGAATGTGTTTCACATCTCTTTTTCTAGTGTCCTTTCTCTCGGGAGCTTTGGCACCTTTGGTGGGGGGTGTGGAATATGCTTGCATTCATGCCACTTCTTTGGTAGAGTTCTAGGAAAGTTTGGGTGGGCCACTAGCTCAGACCTCTTTTCTTCAGATTGTTTGGACTATTGGGCCTACTTTCATTATTTGGCACCTTTGGTTGGAAAGGAATAGGATGCTCTTTCAGGATGTGAAGTTGGGGGTGGTTCAGTTATGGCAAAAGATTTGTAGTAGGATCTAGAAGACTACTTTAGCAAAATGTGATTTCTCGGTTAATGTGGATCCTAACGACATGGCTATTATTAGGAACTTGAATTTGGTTGACAGTGGTTGGGGCTTTTTTGCTGGTAGAAGACCTCAGCAGGCCAAACAAAAGATACATTGGGAGGGTCAGTGACATCCTCCTCTCCAAGGAATTCTGAAGGTAAATATTGATGGGTCTTCTAGGGGTAATCTTGGACATGCGGGGATTGGGGGTATTGGCAGAGAGTGCTGGTGATGTCGTGTTTTTCTTCTCTACTTATAAAGGGCTTCATACTAACAATTTTATGGAATCCCTTGCTATTCTTTGCGCTGTTGAACAGGGTTGTTCCCTTGGTTGGAAAAAATAATCTGTGAATTTGATTCACAGATTGTGGTGGATATGCTGAAGGAGCAAAGGATGGATGGAGCCAATTGGCAATTGGCCATAGTGGTTAAACAGATATTGGATCTATGCTACTCTTTGGAATATGTTTCCTTTTGTCATATTCCTTGTGAGTGGAATAGAGTGGCAGATTGTCTGGCTAAGTGGGCTTCAGAACATCTGGAGAGATGGGATGTTGGGGATTGGGATCTTTTGCCACCAGAGTATACTCTGGCTTTAGAAAAGTTAATTATAGAGGATAGGAATAGGTAATTGGTTCTCTTTGGGGTTCCAGGGGGTACTCTTTTTGGTTCTTTGTGGGCCTGGGGCCTTTTGCTTTGTATTCTTTCTTTGTGGTTCAATAAATTTTTACTCCCTCTTTTTTTTTTTGAAAAGTGTTGGGTGTCGGCAAAAAGGTCTTTGTGATACTGCTAAAACTCAGCTACAAAATCTCCTCCATACCATCATGCTGTCTCAAATATTTAACTAAATAACAAAACCTCAATAAAAAATTCTTCTCAATTCAATCTTTAATAATTTCAGTTTGTTTGGTTGATACCTCTTAAGAAATTATAATATTCAAATTATAATTTCAGACATCCCTACAAACTCATCCAACTAACCTTGTTTGCTCCATTCTCTAAGAAATTATAATATTCAAATTACTGTCAAAATACAACAATTATCATTGTCAGTTTACTTCATCTTGCAGAAAGTTGGAGATCACATATCAAAATAAATTCCAGGTACAATTTTGTTATACAAATTCTTCATAGTTTGGGCAATTTGCAATTCTATTGATCAATGTAACTGTGGAATCAAACTTTACAAAATAACCTGAATTCCTTTTTTTAAGCAGCATATAGTTGACTTAATTTTTTTTTAACTTTTGAATCAATTTTTATAGGCTACACAGACTGCTTTGCTTCTATGAAAATCATAAATATTATATCCAACTGATACATATGTTTCCTGCTTGATTGAGCAAAATAACACAACAAAATCATAAAACATCAGAAGACATTAAATATAATAGATTATATGTAGACACATGTATTTATAAAATACCTGGTTGCTGTGGAAGGGAAAGCGAGTATTCAATAGAGAAAGGTATATCACTCAGCACGGAGTAGGGAAAAATCCTGTGTTGTTGGTGCTGCAATTCAATCCTTCGCAATTGAAAGTGTTCTTAATGGTGGTTTTTCTAAGATTTAAATTTTTGGAAGGTGACATCGACGATTAAATCAAAGATGTTGCTGGCAGTAAAATTTATAACAAAGATTTTTTTACAATCTTTCGTAACCAGTTGGAAAAGATTTCTAATTTGGTTTTTTAAAGTTTTATTGTAATTTGTAAATTTGTATTTGATATATAAAAAAAAAAATAACAAGACAAAGCAAAAATCTATTTTTAAATTGATTTTTAAAAATATTGAAGATAAACATTTTAAAAACAAAAGATCATTTATACTTATTTTGAAAATATTGTAAGTTTCTAAATTGATTGTTCAAGATAAACACTCCAATAAAGAAAAGATCATTTATATTCATTTTGAAAATATTCTAAATTAATATTATAAATAAGAATATTATATTATATTTCCGATAATAAAATTTTACTCTTTTATAAATAAGATCATTTATTTTTATTTTGAAAATATTTTAAATTAATATTATAAATAAAAATATTATATTATATTTCCTCTGATAAAATTTTACGAGTGTCATATAAGGTTATACAAAAATTTACTCAGTTAATATGGTCTAATTGTTGAGTTGTTTGTAGCTTCGATCAAATAACATATCTATTATGATCATAATAAATATGAATATATAAGTAATATTAAATATTACTTATATATTCATACTTAATATATAAGGTATGTTAATATAAATATCAATATAGCATGATCGAATGATATATTACCAAAGCATAAACATCTTTTGCATTCTAAATGGCGATTAGTAACTGTTAAAATTGGTGAAACTGATTACAATACAAACGGTGACAAAGTCACACCTGTGATAGGCGTGACTCCTCGAGGAGTCACGTCTATCACAGATGTGACTCCTACCGTTACTCACATATTTATATCAATGTCTTTGCCCTGCAATACTACGGATCGACCCAAAAATCGGAAGTGTATGAGAAGTGGAAATTGCATCTGAAATACAAAAGAAGGTAATAAGTTAAGTCTGCAATATAAATATCCAACTTTCAGAAAATATCCAAGTCAGAGATTATAAGTTCGATTTGAATTTACATGGTATTAGAGCCAAGTTAAGCAGAATCCGGGCAGAAAATTGAACTTGAGAAATTCAGATTTAATACATCTCATTTCTCAAATGACAACAACAATCCGATTTGAAGACAGATTGGAAGGAGGAAATAACTTCTCATCATGGAAATTTAGAATTATGATGATACTAAAAGAAAATAAAGTTGATTCATTTGTGAGAGAAAACAAAACAGAACTAGAGAATGATCCTGATAAAACAACATGAATTGAAGGAAATGACAAAGCCATGAAAATCATAGTTGATGGAGTTAGAGATCATATCGTGCTGATTCTGACAAAACATGAGACTGCATATCATATGTTTAAGTCACTTGAAGGCAATTATGAAATTAATAACTCCAGCATAACCTTAGCCCTAAAGAGAGAAATAAATCATATAAGTATGAACACTGGAGAATCTATCAATGCATACTTTATGAGAATATCTGCACTAAGGGATCAACTATCAACACTTGGGTACCAAATTGAAAGCAAGGAACTAACACTTATTGCTCTAGATGGTCTCCCAAATTCCTGGGAGACATTTGTTCAAGGCATTAGTGCAAGGTCCAAATCTCCAAAATTTGACCGCCTAAGATCAGACTATCTTCAAGAAGAATCTAGACAGACAAAGAAAGGGTCAAAACAAAAAAATATAGATGAAGACCTTCATGTTCTAAATACAAACTCTCAAAAGAAAGAGAAGAAGAAACACTTCAACAAGAGGAAAAATTATCACGAGAAAGGTTCATTCAAGGAAGACATTTCTTGCATCCAATGTTTCAGATGCGACCAATATGGACACTATGCAATCAGATGTCCTGACAGAACCAAACAACAAGCATCTTATGCCAAAATAAAGGAGCATGAATGCGAGAAATATGTATTCTACTCTGCACTTTTAAACCAAGTATCAAATAAATCCAACACCTGGGTTATAGATAGTGGTTCATCAAGACACATCACAGGGTTCAGGGAACTACTAGACACCATGGTAGAAGAGACTGATGAAGAAGTAACAATTGGAGATAACTCTGTACATCCAATCAAGGGTGTTGGCACATGCACCCTCAAATTAAAGACTGGCATCTCCATCCAACTTACTGGAGTATTGTTTGTCCCAGGCATCACAAGAAACCTAGTCTCCATATCTGCACTTGAAGATAATGGATATAGGGTGACCTTTATGGATAGCAAAGTATTGGCACGACCAAAGAATTCTACTATTAAGAAAGCCAAAACCATAGGTCATAGACAAGGGTACTTGTACAAGTTATGTACAGAACCAAATCGAGCCCTAATTCATGAAATTGTAGACTCTAATGAAATATGGCATAGAAGACTAGGACACCTAAATTTCTGTGCCCTATCTTCCATGGAAAGACTAGTTACAGGGTTATCCAAACTCAAACAATGTAATTCAGGGGTATGCAAGGGGTGTGCCTTAGGGAAAAATACAAAGGGGTCCTTTCAAAATAGTTCTAGCAAAACAAATAAAGTATTAGAACTAGTCCATTCAAATTTATGTGGACCCATGTCTGTACCCTCCTTAGGTGGGTTTCTATACTATGTAATCTTCGTTGATGACTTCTCCAGAAAGACATGGATCTATTTTCTTAAATGTAAAGAATCACAGGAAATCCTTAAAAGATTTAAGGAATTCAAATCCATTACTGAAAACTCTTCCGGGAGAAAAATCAAAATCTTAATGGGTATGAATACACTTCAGACATTTTCAAAGACTTTTGTAAAAACACTGGGATTAAGAGGGAGTTCACTGTACCTTATAATCCTCAACAAAATGGATTTGCAAAAAGAAAAAATAGAACCATTGTAGAAGCTGCTAGGGCTATGTTACTTGATCAGAATATAGACACTTCACTTTGGGCAGAAGCATCTAGTACTGCTGTCTATATACAGAATAGATGTCCTCACTCATATTGATGACAAAACTCCTGAAGAAGCCTTCACTGGCACAAAACCAGACATTAGTCATTTAAGGATATTTGGTTGTCCTGTTTACATTCATGTGCCCAAAGAGAAAAGAACTAAGCTAGAACCTTCTGGGAGAAAATGCATCTTTGTAGGCTATAGTGAAACATCAAAAGCTTATAGAATATATATCCCTGGTCAAAGACAGATTGAACTAAGCAGAGATGTGATTTTTGAGGAAGACATAGCTTTCAAAAGAGCCAGAAATTATATTAAGTCAGAAATTCAAACTTCCAACTCAAGCATAGAAGAGGATCCTACACCTGAGTTTCAGAGGGAGTATCTTGAGGAAGAGGTAAACCATGAACAAATCACATCACTAGAAAATCCCAAGAAAAGACCACTCTGGGCCACCAAAACAATGGAAGAAGCTAAAAATTATGCCGCTCCATCAGGGACTTTTAGGGAAAGCACAAGACCTAAGAGATTCTCTAGTTATGTAGCTTTAATGAGTGAATTCATTAAATCAGAACCTTCTAGTGCTATAGAAGCTCTTAAGCACCAAGTATGGAAGGATGCCATGATAGAGGAGTATCAATCCATCCTAAAGAATGATGTGTGGGATATAGTACCTAGACCAAAAGGGAAATCTGTTGTTTCTTCAAAATAGCTATTTAAAATCAAACATGCTGCAGATGGCAGTATAGGGAAATACAAAGCAAGATTTGTAGCCAGAGGATTTTCACAAAAGGAAGGAATTGATTACGACGAAACCTTTGCTCCAGTTGCTTGATATACATCAGTCAGGGCAGTTCTAGCTATTGCAGCAGTTAAAGGGTGGAAAGTCCATCAAATGGATGTAAAAACTGCTTTCTTAAATGGAACCATTGAAGAAGAGGTTTACTTAGAGCAACCCGAAGGATTTGAGATTCACAATGCAGGATCCCATGTATGTAAATTAAAGAAAGTTCTATATGGACTTAAACAAGCCGCCAGAGCCTGGTATGAAAGAATTGACAGTTATCTCTTGAGATTAGGCTTCTCAAAGAATGATGCATATCCAAATCTCTACTTCAAACAAAGCAAAGGTGATATGTTAATATTGATATTATATGTTGATGATCAATTGATTACAGGAGAAGATCACCTTATTGATCAGTGTAAGACAGATCTAGCTTCAGAATTTGACATGGACTTAGGTCTATTACACTACTTCCTTGGACTGGAAGTATGGCATAAATCAGACTGTATTATTCTAAACCAAGGGAAGTACACAATTGATATATTAAAAAGGTTTGGTATGATGGAATGTAGACCTATGTCTTCCCCCATGGAAACAAATCTTCATAAATTGAAGGAAGCAGCAGTAGATTCTCCGTTGGCAGATCCCACTCTGTACAGATAGATAATTGGATCCTTGATGTATTTGGTCAATACCAGACCTGATATCTGCTATGCTGTAAATGCCTTAAGTCAGTTTATGTGTGAGCCCAAGGAGATACATCTTGTGGTTGTGAAGCATATAATGAGATACCTTCAAGGTACTCTAAATTATGGCTTAAAATATGAAAAGGTTGACTTAGATCTACATGGATTCACAGATTTAGATTGGGCTGGAAGTGTAACGGACCGGAAGAGCACCTCCGGATGTTGTTTCAGTTTAGGGTCAGCAATGATATCGTGGATCAACAGAACACAGTCTTCAGTTGCTCAGAGCTCTACAGAAGCCGAATATATTGCAGCTTCTATGGCTGCTAGAGAGGCAGTATGGCTTAGAAAACTGCTTGTGGGATTATTTGGTAAACCTCTGAAACTAACTATCATCCACTGTGACAATCAAAGCTGTATTAAGCTATCTGTGAATCCAGTATTCCATGATAGATCTAAACATATTGAGATTCCTCATCACTATGTGCGTGATATGGTGGAAAGGAATGTGATTCAGTTGGAGTATATCAATACAGGAGATCAAACTGCAGATATTCTTACTAAACCACTTCTCAAGGTGAAAGTTGAATACTTCAGAAAAAAATCTTGGTATGATTGAAATGTAAAATTCTAATTGATTTGTACTAATATATTAAAGATGTTTAATGTGTAAACATCTTGTGTTATATGTGTGACTCTATGACATTATGGGCCTACCCATTCTGTGTTTATTTCCAAAAGGTGATGATTTTTTGGATAATCTACACTTATACCAACATTATAAGGTGACGATCTTATAATGTTCATTAGACTGATATCATGTGACTTGATATTGGTATGAATCATGGAGTTATCATGATTAAGTTATGGTAGACATTATGTGACTTAATGTCATTGCACATACCATAACTGGGATATATATAAGGAGAATGTAATGTTCTCGAGTATAGTATATCCCTTAGTATCACGAGGTAGGTGATGCTACGTATCACGAGATATGTGATATTAAATTACTTTGAGTAATTCATTACAAATCAGATAATTGATATTCACAGAGATTATTGTGATATTGTTATCTTCCCGAGCTAAGAGGGAGTGTTGAGTTGTTTGTAGCTTCGATCAGATAACATATCTATTATGATCATAATAAATATGAATATATAAGGTATGTTAAGATAAATATCAATATAGCATGATCGAATGATATATTACCAAAGCATAAACATCTTCTGCATTCTAAACGGTGATTAATAACTGTTAAAATTGGAAGTGTATGAGAAGTGGAAATTGCATCTGAAATACAAAAGAAAGTAATAAGTTAAGTCTGCAATATAAATATCCAACTTTCAGAAAATATCCAAGTTAGAGATTATAAGTTCGATTTGAATTTACACTAATGAAATTTAAAAACATAAAATACAGTTGAAAATTCTAGGCGTGGGATAAACTATTCATGAATACATATTAATGATTAATGAATAGATTTTTGGCTTTTTTCAGTTTTCATTTGTCCATTTTATTTTGAAAATTTAATAATAAAAAATAGTCATTACCTCCAAATAAAGAGCTATTTTTATTATTCATCTTTTTTGGTTTAGTATTTTAATTTATAACCCCTTACAAAACTAACCTTTACAAAGCTTGCATATTTGTATTATGTGGAGATTTGAAAGATATTATAATCTAATAATATTAATACTATGATAATTTAAAATGCATTAAAATATTATGTTTGAAGAATAAAATAAAAAATGTAATAACATAGCGAAATATTTTTCATGATACTATAGATTTTTAACTTTTCAGTAAATAAAATTGAAATACTGGATTTTTAACTCTTGAGTAAATAAAATTGAAATCTAAAAAATAATCTAATTTCGTAAAATAAAATGTGTAGAACCCTATATTTTTAATAGTATTATTAATATTATAACTTTGTCCCTTTGACAAAAAGTAATTTGTGTTTAACTAATGAATCAAAAAATTAAATTCATAAAAACTGATGATTCTTCCCTCTCATAATTATTGGGAGCATGACTTAACTAGTGGGAGACAAAATTTGTGTTCATAATTTGTTTACTTGCCACATCCTCTCCTCAAACCAAAATTCTCTTTGCATTTATATTTTTGTTGCACTCTCCGACAATCTGCAGAAAAGAGGTCATTTTTTTTTCAGCCAATCATAATACAAATAAATCATTTTTCAATAATTTTTTGTTAAAAATTTATCATGTTGACATAGGAAAAGTACAAATTTAAATCAAATTCGCGTGAGAAGAAAAATAATTATTTCTTTTGATTGGTTTGCAATCAATAGATTAATAAAAAATTTGAGTAGTTACTTTAGCCAAAATAAGCCAAGTAGCCGCATGGGGACATACCCTAAGGGCTTAATTTTTGGGGCTATTAGTTTTTTTAGATTTATGAGTTTTTTTTTGAAAAAAGAAATTATTGAAAATTTTATAAATCTAATATTGTATATTTTGTTAAAGAAAAATGAGTCATTTGTTTTAAGTAAAATAAAAATAAAAAATAAATAAGGAATGCCATTTTATCTTGCTTCTTTTAAGATAAATCAAAACAAACATTCATTTGGTAGGGCTTTTCATCAATCCAATTTGTTAGAATGGGGAGTGTAGCAATTCATACCAACAAAAAATTAATACCAATACAAGTTTGAGAAGTCTTGTTTTTCAAAGAATAAGGTGGACTATTCCTTTAACTTGTGTTTGTTAAAGCATTCAATGTAAATGGAACTTAAGTTTTTCTATTTAAATGGTATGTTTTTAAATATTTTAGTTATATTTACTTGTAATTTTTTATGGTGTATAAAAAATCATGACATACTTGATCTTATTTATTTTGAAGGGTAGATATAGATATTTGTTGTGGGCATAGTTGCTTAATATACACAAGTTTTGGTTATATAGGGAAGGTGAAATTCTCCTTGTACCTCATTAAAGCAATGATCCAATTAAGAGTCTATTTTATTGCATAGACAAGTCACTATTCTTGAAGTTTAAGATTTATATTTTCTTTTGTTCTTAAAGATTTATATTTTCTTGTATTAAATTTTTCAATTTAGAAGCTTGACACTTTTGTAATAAATTGTTTAAGACTAAGCACACATAAGAATATTAGAGATTCTAACTTGAACATTTTTTTTCTAAGTTGTATGCTATTAATATAAAAAAATACAATTACAAAGTATGTTGATTGATTGAACAACATGGCATACATGATTACAAGACATTAACTACAATTTATCTTCCTATTAATTAAAAAAAAATGTTATATAGGAAAAGTGGGAATAGGATTAATTTGATGATATGCCTAGATCCTCCTTTCACTACACACATTCAAGGACATTTAACTGAGTTGAATCTCAACTTTTGCAAGAGGATTCACCTACAGGTTGGTTGTCACTTGTAATGATAGGAAAATTTAGAATTTACTAATTAATGTATTAATTCAATGTTCCATTATGCTTAAAACCCTAATTATAAAAAATCGTAAGTAAACAGACAAATCTTGACAAATGCTCGCACATAGAGATGTTATATTCAGAGTAGATACATACCAGATTTTGAGATTGGAGATGCGGAAAAGTCGGGGGCTAAAGAGCAAGCGCCCCAACCCAAGGTAGGAATTTCTTCAGGGATTTTCGGAAGTTGTCTGCCATTCACCACTGTCCTGGAGGTTTTCCACTTAAGAGATCTAGAGGGCTTCACGGTGGACACCCATGCCCTTGTAGTGCTCTTCTTCTTAGATTTGGAATTTGCACACTTGTCATAGCCTTCTGCAACTCCACTCCGCAAGATACAACACCTGTCACCTACAATCACAAGGAATGGGTTTGGGGGTTTGCTTGAGTCAAGCTCGGGAATGGCATTCAAGCCTTCCAACACCCTTGTTTGATAAAGAGTGCGTATCCTTGCAGGATAGAGGCAAAAACAGATTGATAAATGATTGATTCAACATAAATAGATATCACCTCGGAGGTCTAGCTCGCATATAGATGAAGATCCTTCAACACATGAGAAGATGAAGCCAATTCTGCATAACAAACACAACAACAATATTCTACTCTGCAACAATGAATGCTTTGAATGCTCTAAAATCATAAGTTCGTCAAAATATCATAATCATCTTCTAGTTTACAAATGAAAGCCTAAACATGCTTATATATGTATTCCCACTACAAATTTTATAATTCAAACTTAAGATGTCGACAACAGAACCTTTTAATGGTCACATTATCGTCATTTAAAATTTAGGTCATGACCAAATAGGGCAGGACTAGGGCGCGAGCACCCAAGCCCTAGGCCCCATTTTTAAGGCAGGATCAAGTTCAACACTGTCCCTTTAGCCCCATTTGACATGGGTTTATGGGGATTTTGTATCGGGAGTTAAAATGAACAAGCATGATGAAAACAAGGGACCCAGGAGCTAAACTTAGGAGGTAAAAGTCTTAGGGGGACATTTTACGACATAACATTTAGCCCACACTTTAATGTATGTATGATCTTACGACCCATACATGCATTAAAGTATGGTCAAAACACAGCAAACATGTCAGGGACTTGAAGCTAATGCATACACAAAGATTGAGGAACTATCTCTAGCCCCCAGTCTCAGGTAGACATTAGAGAAAACATGCCGTAGACATGCCAAACACAGTGAAGACAGTAATAGGAACGTAAAACACGGAGAAGACAATAACAAGCATGCAAAACACGGAGAAGACAGTAACAAGCACACAAAACATGGAGAAGATAATATTGAAGACACGCAAAACACGATGAATACAATGAATGCAATGATTATTTCATTTTCATTTTCACATATATAAATGACTGCAGATACATGGAAAGTAAAATGCAACACACAACCCCAAAATGTAGGAGGGGCATTTCGCCACGCTCTTTAGACTACACTTGAGAACAAGCATGCCATACAAATCCCAAAGCATAAGAGGGGAATTTTACCACACTCTTGAGACTATACTTGGGAACAAACACGCCATATGAAGCCCGAGTGTAGGGAGGGACTCATCGCAACACAACTTTAGACTACACAAGGGGGAAAACACACAGAAGACATTCAAAATACACGAGCACCGTATAGTATGCCAAAGACATACTATACGTCTTAAACATGACAAACAAGGTGATGGAAGGGACTTGTTGATAAGCCCCCACCATCTCAAGCACGCTACAGGCACACCTTGAAAGGAAGCTAGGTGTGCAGAAAATGCTTCCTACACTAATCTAATGAGGAGAGGGCTATGCAAATTCAAATTTATCCTAACTATTACAACAATGTTAAACCATTAACATGAGTATTGCAGCAAAACACAAGAACCAGAAAGTAGACAGAAGAAGAGACAGATTTACGGTGGGGAAAACCCTTAGCAGGTGAAAAACCCCACACTCAGAAACCTGCACAATGTATTAACAAATCTGAAAGAATGTTTACAATACACTTGCAATGCAAGCTTCAATGGTCTTCGAAACTCATGTCTGGAGTCAATCCGACAGCATAACAGTACCTGTGAACCTGTGATACAAACTCTATCTCCAAGCACCTGTATATAAAGGAAATGCAAGGCAATATTGAACCTATCTTGGAAAGGGCGTCCAACATGGCATCTTGGACCAAAACCCACGCCTAGGGACACTTGGTCAACATTGTAGAATGTGTCTGACACTTGTCCACAGCTCCCATCCCAAAGTGGTCGCCTATTTCCAAAATGGGCTATGACAGATGCTCTTACGACACTTACGACCGTCATAGAATCTGTCATAGCGGTTACAACTTACAGTTGTAAGAGAATCTGTCATACACATGCTATAAATAACATATTCTCTTACAACATGTCATATTCCACCTTGGGGCGCCCAAATATGCCTTATTCAAAGATGCTACATGACACATGTCATCACTTGTCTTACAACCTTCTATTCTCGACTCTTACATGTTATAGATTCGTCATAGGAATCCATCATAACCGTTTTAGTCAAACATTCCTTACACAACATAGAAGATGCCGACACATGGCAGAATATTCCTACCACTAAGTGGGATGCCTATCTCCTCATGTGAGGACAAAAATACAAGTTGTCATAATCCATGTAGGATTGACACATCACCGTGCCACATCCCACAACATAACAATATGGATTTTCCAAATATTTACAACATAGGCAATTAAATAATAAATATAAACATTACAAATGTAGAGAATTACCAAGGTTGAGACACCTTAATTCCCAACATTCTCCCACTTGTCGAACACCTTGTAAGATTCAATAGAAAAATAGGATTTAACTGCTATAGGCCAAGAGGCCCATAGACTCTGAACACCATCTGAACTTCTCTGTGCTCACTAGTTTCGTCAATGCATCTGCAACATTCTTCAAAGTATCTATCTTCTCCAAATTTACCTTTCCATCCTCAACCATGTCCCTCGCAAAGTGAAACTGAACATCAATGTGCTTGGTTCTAGCATGGAAAGTTGGATTCTTTGCAAGGCAAATTGCACTCTGACTGTCACAATTGATCGTGATTTGACCTACATCAACACCAATATCGGAACACAATCTCTTAAGCCAAATGGCTTCCTTACAAGCATGAGTTGCTGCCATATACTCAGCTTCTATCGTGGACAAATCAACAATAGGTTGTTGCTTACTCATCCAACTAATAGCACCACCAAACAGTGTAAAAACATAAGCACTGGTGGATCTCCTGCTGTCAATGTCACCTGCCCAATCTGAATCCACAAATCCATGAATATCAATAGAATGCAGAGGTCCTGAAACATTACCATGATAGCAAATGGAATACTTGGAAGTACCCCTCAAATATCTAAACACTGGCTTAACTGCATCCCAATGAACCCGTCTAGGATTAGCCATAAATCGACTAACGACTCCCATTGCTTGGGCAATGTCTGGTCTTGTGCAGACCATAGCATACATCAAACTGCCAACAACACTAGCATAAGGTATTTTGCTCATGTCCTTCACCTCACTAGGAGATTTTGGACAATCCTCAACATACAAATTTGTCCCCAAAGAAACAGGAACACACAATGGTCTACAATCTGCCATGTTGAATCTGTCCAACACGGTCTTCACATACTTACTCTGGCTTAACCAAAGTTTTCTGTTGGTTCTGTCTCTTCTGATTTCCATTCCTAGAATGTACCTGGCTGCCCCTAAATCTTTCATTTCAAACTGAGCTGACAACTGAGATTTAAAATTAGAAATCATATTTTTATCCTTCCCAATGAGCAACATATCATCAACATACAGTGCAACAATGAGAATACGATTACCATCAAATTTATAATACACACAGTGATCCGATTTCGATCTCACAAATCCAATTGACAACACAAAGGCATCAAACTTCAAGTACCATCTCCTAGGGGATTGCTTCAAACCATACAAAGACTTCTTAAGTTTGCAAACCAATTTTTCTTTACCTTTCACCATGCAATGCTCTAGCTGTGACATGTAGATCTCTTCCTCCAAGTCACCATGAAGGAAAGTTGTCTTCACATCCATCTGTTCTACCTCCAAGTCATAAGCTGCTGTGAGAGACAACATGAATTGAATGGATGTCAGCTTTGCAATGGGAGAGAATATCTCACCATAATCTATACCCTCCACCTATGAATATCTCTTCGCAACTAATCTGGCCTTATACTTCTCAACACTGCCATCTGCACCAATTTTCTTCTTGAACACCCATTTGCATCCAACGGGTTTCCGTCCAAGAGGCAAAGGCATCAAGTCCCAAGTTTGATTCTTTTCCAAAGAAGCCATTTCTTCCTCCATGGCCTCCTTCCAAGAACCTGCATCCTTCATATCCAAAGCCTCTGATACAGTTCTAGGTTCATCATTGTTAGTAATCAAAGCATAAGCACAACTAGAATCAAGCAATGTAAAACCAAACCTTTCAGGTTGTTTTCTTATCCGTGTAGACCTCCTCAAGAGTTGAGGTTGAGGTTCAGCTTCTTCTTCTGAGCTTTCAGAGCTGCTAGAGCTCTCCTCATCATCAGGTCCAACATTGTCTTTCTGTTCAGTCTTCTCAGGGGTGAGAGGAAACTGAACAACATCCTCTTTATTTTCTTTTTCTTCTGGCTGCAAAATAATGGAAGAAGGTGTAAGCTCTCTGAAAATGACACTTCTGCTATACAACACTTTTTCAGCCACGGGGTCCCAAAGCTTGTATCCTTTCACACCAACACCATAGCTGATGAAGATACACTTAACAACTTTGCTCTCCAACTTTGACTGCTTCTCCCTAGGCACATGTGCATATGCCTCACAACCAAAAACACGAAGTTGCCTTATTGAAAGCTTTCTACCAGACCACACCTCCATGGGTGTGTTTCCAACAAGAGCTGATGTAGGAGATTTGTTTGCTAGATAGCAAGCAGTGGCAACAGCTTCAGCCCAAAACTTTTGTTCTAGACCAGCTCCACTAAGCATACTCCTAGCCTTCTCCATTAGTGTCCTGTTCATCTTCTCTGCAACTCCATTTTGCTGTGGTGTGTATGGGGTTGTCTTATGTCTTTCAATCCCAAGTTCTTTGCAATACTTATCGAATTCTATAGAACAGAACTCACCACCGTTGTCAGTTCTCAAACATTTAATCTTTTTACCAATTCGATTTCAGCAAAGGCTTTAAACTTCTTAAACTTGCTATAGACTTCAGATTTGCTTCTGAGAAAATAAATCCATGTCCTTCTACTGTAATCATCTATAAAAGATACAAAGTATACAGATTTTGATAACGAAGGAACATTAACAGGACCAAACACATCAGAATGAATAAGGTCCAACACACCAGAAGACTTATGAGAACTCGAGTAAAACTGGACACGGTTTTGTTTTCCATAAATGCAATGTTCGCAAAAGTTGAACTCAAGATTACAATCATCTAACCCCTCAACGAGGTTCTTATTTTTCAGGGTACGCAGACCCTTCTCACCAATGTGGCCAAATCTTTTATGCCATAACATTGTCTTTTCTATAGGAAGTTTAACTTCCAATGCACGATTACAACCATCAAGATTAGAAACAACAGATTTCTTCACTGCTCGTTCAAATGGTGGGGATGAAGTGACTGCTGCCCTCTTCCTTGAGTCAGAAGAACTATTGCATTGTGCAATGCATGCTTCCAGCTGAAATAGAGTACCTCTTTGAGTACCCTTAGCAAGCACCATATATCCTCTAGTCATCTTGCACCCTTCTTTCGAAAAGACAACCTGCACACCTGCATCATTCAAACTACTTACAAAAAGCAGGTTCCGTGCTAAGCCTAGGATGTGCATAACCCCAGAGATCCCCTTCACTTGACCATCATGGAATCGGATAGAGACTCTTCCACGACCAACGATCTTCAGATGAGAGTCGTCACCCAGATACACCTTTCCACCATCGAACTCCTCATACTTAGTGAACAGTCTTGATGCGAGGTCATGTGGAATGATGCACCAGAGTCGATTAGCCACACATCATCAGATGCATGGGTTGCCAGGGTTGTGATGAAATCATCACCGTCATCTTGTGACTTGTCAGAATCTGAATCAGGAGCTTTCTTCTTTTTCTTCTTCTCCTCTTTGCATTCCTTTCGAAAATGCCTGGTCTTGCCACAGTTCCAACAAAGTGCCTTGGACTTTCCAGGAGATTTGGATCTCCCACGGGATTTGGATCTACCCTTCTCAGCTTTCTTGTCCTTCTTCTTCCCTTTCTCCTTGAGTCTTCCATGAACTGCCAGGGCCTCTTTGGCTGCCTCAGAAGACTTTCTCTGCATCTCTTTAGACAATAACGAAGAAACCACTTCTTCCATTTTGAATGTGGATGTGATGCTTCCGATTGCCATGACAAGATGATCCCATGAGTCCAGTAGAGAACAAAGCAGGGTCATACACTGATCCTCCTTCATCTTTACACCAATAGATGTTAATTATGCAACCAGCATGTTGAAGGCATTCATATGTTTAGCAATGGATCCTCCGTCCTCCATTCGAAGAGAATACAACTTCTTTCTCAGAAAAAGTTTATTAACAAGGGACTTGGCTTGATACACATCCCCTAACTTCTTCCAAAGGAGTTTTGCAGTGGTCTCTTCATGGACATTTAACAAAACAGAATCGGCAAGACTAAGTCTTATGAGAGCCTTAGCCTTCCAATCCTTGAGATCCCAGTCATCTTGTGACATTGTAGCTAGTTTAGTTCCGTTCACACTATCCCAAAGGTCTCGGTCAACTAACATGTCTTCCATCTTGAGCTTCCACAGCTCAAAATTACTGCCATTAAACTTCTCTACTTCAAACCTTCCTGATGTTCCTGCCATCTCCTTGCTACAATGAGATACAGAATGCTCTGCACATACTCCCACTCAACCTAAGATTAGCTCAAAAAACTCCTACCCAACAACTAGGACCAAAGGTGATCAAGCTCTGATACCAACTGAAAGGAAGTTACGTGTGCGGAAAACACTTCCTACACTAATCTAATGAGGAGAGGGCTATCCAAATTCAAATTTATCCTAACTATTACAGTGATGTTAAACTATTAACATGAGATATTGTAGCAAAACACAAGAACCAGAAAGTAGACAGAAAAAGAGAAAGATTTACGGTGGGGAAAACCCTTATCGGGTGAAAAACCCCACACTTGGAAACCTGCACAATGTATTAACAAATCTGAAAGAATGTTTACAATACACTTGTAATGCAAGCTTCAATGGTCTTCGACACTCGTGTCTGGAGTCAATCCGACAGCATAACAGTACCTGTGAACCTGTGATACAAACTCTATCTCCAAGCACCTGTATATAAAGGAAATGCAAGGCAATATTGGACCTATCTTGGAATGGGTGTCCAACATGGCATCTTGGACCAAAACCCATGCCTAGGGACACTTGGTCAACATTGTAGAATGTGTCTGACACTTGTCCACAGCTCCCATCCCAAAGAGGTCGCCTATTTCCAAAATGGGCTATGACAGATGCTCTTACGACACTTACGACCGTCATAGAATCTGTCATAGCAGTTACAACTTACAGCTGTAAGAGAATCTGTCATACACACGCTATAAATAGCATATTCTCTTACATGTCATATTCCACCTTGGGGCACCCAAATATGCCTTATTCAAAGATGCTACATGACATGTCATCACTTGTCTTACAACCTTCTATTCTCGACTCTTACATGTCATAGATTCGTCATAGGAATCCGTCATAACCGTTTCGGTCAAACATTCCTTACACAACATAGAAGATGCCAACACATGGAAGAATATTCCTACCACTAAGTGGGACGCCTATCTCCTCATGTGAGGACAAAAATACAAGTTGTCATAATCCATGTAGGATTGACACATCACCGTGCCACATCCCACAACATGACAATATGGATTTTTCAAATATTTACAACATAGCAATTAAATAATAAATATAAATATTACAAATATAGAGAATTACCAAGGTTGAGACCCCTTAATTCCCAACACACCTAACGGTTGGGCTTATGCCACAACAACCGCCAAAGACACGCTTAAGGGAGGATAGTCTCAAATCCAACCCCGCCTACTCGGAGGACTTTTGAAATAAAATGATGTACACTAGCTCAAGAGATACACAATCCTCGCCTCCATAGAGGGCTTTTGAATAAAATGATATGCACGATATCCCGCCTCCATAGAGGGCTTTTTGATTGCAATATAGATAAAGATGTGCACTCACACCAGAGATACAACATTCCGCCTCCGCAGAGGGCTTACAAATACACTTCGTTAATACCAAAATCATCAAACAACTTACCTTTATATGCCCCCACCTTAAGGTGGTTGATGTCGTGTACTGATATCAAGCATGTTACGGTAGAGAGAAAACACACAAGGGAACAAGAGCTTTCACAAAGCCCATGCCCCCAAAGGTGACATGTGCTTCACGATTGCTGAATGTTTCCACGAACACACATTATACTAAGATAACTACGATGCATGAAAACAAAGAAGCCAAGGCTACACATACGGATTCGAGTTTGAGTATAGCCGTGGGGCTTTTACTGTAGGAATCTCAGAATCGAGTGTAACAACAAGGTGATACACCCAAAACAAACAAAGTGCACAAAGCACATGTATTGTTATGATTTGTTAGCATGATAAGACAACATCAAACATCACACAGAGTGATTCTAATAGCCAAGCGTCAGATATATAAATCAACCCATCTTTATATATGGACTAGGTCCATTTTCGCTTGCTCGCTGAAGGGACACACGGTCTGTATCAGTATATGTTTGTTTTTTGTCATTCGTCAACTAGATAGAATCACTAGAAGAAGGTAAACAATAAAAAGAGAGGGGAGAACAAGTGTCTTAGGAATAATCACATAGAAGGATGCCCCCAGGTCATCAACTGCAACGCTATGTGCCTAAGACACAACACACAACACACAACACACAATAATAAAAATAGAGGAAAAGCAAGATAGAAGAATGATGATACAAATAGAAGAATGGTCACAATAGAGGTGGTTTCCTGGTATCCTTGACCTTACAAGAGTATCAAGGGTCATCCAAGGAGGCCTAAAGAACACATAACACATCACGGAGGGAACACAACACAAGAGGGGAGGTCACATAAACAAGCAAATAGTGCTACGACATAAGTGACCACAAAGGTTAGAAATACTTACCTGAATACGCAACCATGCTAGGGGTTGTTAGAACTTGTGAGCATCTTAGAAAGATGCTCCATCAAGTTTTGTACAAATTTGTAGTGGTTCATAGTTGCTTGATCTTTGTTTTTGACATGTTTATGTGGTACTTGTTTCTCAAATCCTTGTATATTTGAAATCCTCTGTTGCTTATGAGGGGGAGAACCACTGTTATTTCTTGCTGATGATAACCATCTTATTCTTTTCTGATCCTTTGATTTTTTATTTGTTGAGTTCGTCTATCGTAGTGAAGAGGACTATCTTCCATCATATCAACCTTTTCTTGTGGCATAATCTCTTGTTTCAGTTGTTCTATTTGTCTTTCCAATGCATTTTGGTTAGCTCATGATCCTTGAAGGGATAACGGTGGAGGAACCTCAGCATACATATCGTTTCTTTATGGACGAGGTGAATTCTCAAATTTCTCCTTATCCACTTCTATCATGCCCACTATTTCATCATAATCCAAATAGTCATCTTAGATTGCTCTACTGTATTTTGTTCCATCATATTGTTTTGGTTATGTCTAGGAAATGGATTAGTAAAGATCTATAAAATTCTGATTCAGAGGAGCAACCGACTTATTTCCATTATCATTCACACTAGTTACTTATATAATATTCGAGTCGATGAGGTCTTGAATTTCATGTTTAAGACACATACATCATTCAATATCATGCCCTTGTTGCCGATGATAATGACAAAAAGCAATTAGCATCGAAGTAAGTCCTTGCATTCTACTAGCATCCAATGGTTTAATCGAAGGAAGCTTCAAGAGTTTATTACTCACTGCTTGATTCATAATAGAATGTAAGGAGTCAGATATTGGGGTGAATTGTCTTTGTTGTTGATTTTGAAATGGTGCCCTCTTTGGATTAGTGATAGCGGACACTTGTGAGAAATTGTTTGAATTCTACGCGTTAACCTTGATGAAACTCTTATTATTCCTCTTAAAGTTGTTTTGTGAAGATCCACTCGTGGATTGACCAAATTGAGCTGATGAGTTTTGGTTTTCATATTGCCAAGACTAGGTTATATGAAAAATCTACAATTTTAAATAAAATTTAGCAATTTAAGCATGAAAATGCAATGCAAATGATTATAAAATGATGTACTATTGTAATTTATATCAGATCTGATGCAAAAATCAGAGATTAGATGAAATTTAATGAAATTGACGAAAACTATGTCAAGATGCAAGCCTAGAATGCTAATTTTTTTCAAAATTTTCAATTTTTTTTTTGTAAATTTTCAAATGCAATAAGATGAAAATGAAATGCCTAGATGATATGCTTAAAACCCTAGGCATATCATCAAATTTTGACATAGTATTATATGCGAGCTACACCTCCAAGATATAGCTCTAAAATCATAAGTTTGCCAAAATATCATAATCATCTTCTAGTTTACAAATGAAACCCTAAACATGCTTATATATGTATTCCCGCTACAAATTTCATAATTCAAATTTAAGATGTCGGCAACGGAACCTTTTAACGGTCATATTGTCATCATTTAAAATTTAGGTTCCGACCAAATAGGGCAGGACTAGGGCGTGAGCACCCAAGCCCTAGGCCCCATTTTAAAGGCGCGATCAAGTTCAAAACTATCCCCTTAGCCCCATTTGACATGGGTTTCTGGGGATTTTGCATTGGGAGTTAAAATGAACATGCATGATGAAAAACAAGGGAGCCGGGAGCTAAACTTAGGAGGTAAAAGTCCTAGGAGGACATTTTACGACATAACAAAATGACATAGAGGTTCTAACTTGAACATATTTTTTTCTCTAAGTTGTACATGGTATTATATCAAATAACATAATTACACAGTATACCAATTGATTGAACAAAGACATAAACTATAATTTATCTTCCTATTTACTTAAAAATGGCATACATGCCTCCCAAAAGTGTAAATAACACATGCTAAATTTTATTTTCGTAACACTTGAATCCCTAATGAAATTTAGAACTATAAGAAAAATCTTATATGAAACTAATCTCTCTAACTAAAACCATGGGGTAAAAGAGAATCCTAATGATGCCATGGAGTTTGGTGTTGTGTTGGTGCTTGCCAAAGCTTTGCCACGCATATGCTCCTTTTTGGTTGTTGTTGGAGAAATTGGACTACTAATATAATGAGCTTGGGTAATAACTCCAAAATTCATTAATGCAATGAATGTTTATCATCTCCCTAAATAGATTATGTTGTTTAAGCAAAGAGTCTAATAGATTGCTCAAATGCCTTTGCCTCTCCAATTCCTTCTTTGGCCTTTCAAGTTCTTTTTCTTTTCATCTTGTTGGAGAAGCTAGTTGGTGGAGCAAAGAAACAAAGAGGTAGTCCTATAGGAGGAGCTAAAGGTAGGTCAAGGAGGGGCAAGAGGAGTTGGTGGAGCGCAAGAGTAAAGTAATAGTTTGTAGGAGGAGCTGGTGAGGAGGAGTTAGAGGTAGGGAAAGGAGGAGTTTGTGGAGCAAAAGAATTGAGCAATATTCTTGTAGGAGAAGCTAGTAGATCAATAACTCCACAAGGAGAATTTGGAGGTAGGTGAAGTGTGGAGAACAATATCCCCATAGGTGAAGTAGTACATGGAGGATGGTATGTCTCTGGAGAATGGTATCCCTACAAGAGAGGAAGTAGGAGTGGTATTCCTGCAAATTGAACTGTAAGTGAAACGGTATTCCTACTAGTAGAATGCTAGATAGAGTGATATATTTGCAAGAATGAATTGTAAGGGGTGTGAGCCTTGTTACCAAACCCTCACTAATAAATCTAAAAAACTTAACTAACTAATTACCATGTCAAATAAAATACTCTTTGTAACTTGATACAATTAATTAGATAATCAATTCATTATGCAAAGACCAATGTAATCTAAAAGGAAATAAAATATATATTTTAAAAATTTTCCTTTAAAAGAAAGTAAAAATAATAATTAATCAATAACTAAAATAATTAAATATTAAGCAAATAATTCAATTAGATTACTCTAATTAGTGGAATGTACTTAAATGATTAATTAAATTCATTTATGATTAGTTAGCTAAACTTCACAAAAAAGAAAAGTTTTCTAGGAAAGCACCATTAAGAAACAAGAAATCACAAATGGTTTTTATTTCACTTTTTCAAAATACTATCTTTGTAAAAGTACACAGAGGCAAAATAGAAGAAGATGTAGACTAATTTTTCTTCATTTAACAAAAACCATAAAATCTTTCAGATTGTCATGGAAAATAATACATTTACCTCTTTTATTTTTAATTTGTATCTTCCAGTATGATTAATCTGTGTTGGTTTAGATTTAATCCACTAAAAGGATTCCCACTATTTCATCTAGATCCATCTAAATAGATTAGGCGATCCCAAATAAATCCTTTGGGGAATATTTATTGGTAAGTTATAAATTGTGTGATTTCAATTCTTGATTCTTTTATTTCTTTGAAGTAATAAACTTGTTTCAATGAATAATTACATAAAGTTTGTGAACACATATTTAAATAGATAATAATCTTTTTCCTAATTTCAATAGAAGCTTTGGAGCATAGAATGTTTCGATTAAAGATTTTCAACAAATAATTAAAATTGAATTTAAATATTTCCTAACAAACTAAATCTATCCTATACTACCTACAACATGTCTTTCACAAACAATGCACATACAAACTAAATTAATTACTATTAAATTTACTCTAAGCAAGTAAGAAATTCTACTTCTTGGGAGGTAGATTTGTCTTAGATGAGGAACAAGCTTGAGTGGTGGGAATTTTCCTTAGTAATCCAATGACTTCCTTTTTTCTGGCCTTCAACTATGGTAACTCTCCAAAGTAAAAGAAGTCTAGGTAAACTAAACTAACACTCCCAAGGGCATAAAATATTATGATTTGTAGAGGCAAAATAGTGGCATGTGAGGAATTTTTAAAAGCTTCAACATAATTTTTCATTAGGTCTAAAACTTTATGATAATGGCTTCTTGGATGCAAAAATTGGACCTTTTTTTAAAAATCAAAGAGGGTTATTAATAGATCTAAGGGTGATTTGGAGTAACTAGAGACTAAATATAAACTTTTCTGAACTCAACTGGGTTGAGCAAACATTGGAACTCAAGACAAACTCACAAAATGGGAAAAATCACACATGCGAATAGAAGTGATGCATTTGTTTCTTCGAAAGTAAAATGTTCATCATAGCGAACATGATTTCATCTAGTTTGGAGTAACTAGAAGTTAAATATAGACTTTCCTAAACCTAACTAGGTTGAGCAAACACTAGAACTCAAGATGAACTCACGAAAATGGGAAAAATCACACATATGGTTAGAAGTGATGCATTTGTTGTGTTGAAAGTAAAATGTTCATCATAGAAAACATCAGTTCATTGGGGTGGAAGCTTAGTTCACAACACAAATTATTACTTCTCAAAATGAAGATATAGTCACTTGGTGGATGGCAAAAGTAACTAAACATGACATGTGGGAAGTCTTACAACGCTAACATGGGGCTTTTACCTTGGAGATATTAGTTAAATATTATATTTTTATATTTCATGCCACATAGAGTCATGAGCCATATCATTGAACTTGCCATGTAGGCCATCTAGATTTGGGCACTTACATATTGCCCCTTGGGAAAGGTATTCTATAATACTCAGTAGGTGCCACTTCCCAAAAAGTGGCATAGTGACCCTAGTCACTTACCTAAACTTATCTTTAGCTTGATGTCCCACATCTAGACTTGTAAAATAGGTTAGACAATCATGTGTAGCATAATGATATTTGATATTAAAATCAAAATGTTAAAATAGACAAGATTAATTCCTTATGATTGACAATGGATTAGAAATATCACCTGGGTGTGTGCCTCCCTACATCCTAATACCTACAAAAAACTAACTTGCAAGACTCAAGTGCATTTCATAAACATGACTAACTCAAAATTTTTATAAAATTAGGGATCAGAGGACTAATGTTAGTGTATTTAATTACTCATTCACTATTGTATGGTATTAAGATGCACTTGTATATTCATTGTAATATAATCCATTAATATTCACTACAATAATCCATGGATATTCATTGTATAATTCATGGATAATACAATAATTGGTGCTCACTTATCCACATGCTATTTATAGAGAAGATTATCAATCAAGTTATGAAAGAAAATTGTAGCAATATAAATATTTCCACATAACCTCAAGAGAGATAAATATGCAAACAAGTACTTAGAATAAATGGAATCAACCATGCAAATGAATAAACAAACATACTGTAGTGTATGCAATTTGATTCGATGAAGAAAAGCATGATTTTCCTTACTAAACAATCTCAATGACTACACTAGGAACAACTAACTCACCTAAAATAAATTTAATCTATTGCTATCTCAACAGAAGAGCAAATTTTTACTAGTTGCTCCTATGTGTTTTACCCTTGAAAAAAACTATGTTTTTTAATCAAGATAAAACACTATGCCAATTGATAGAAACTAAATTTTACAGAATATAGAACTTCAAATTCAATATGAAACAAACAAAAATATAAATAAGAGGCCAAGAGGAACTTGAGATAGTAATCTGGAGCTCACTGACCAGGACCCTATCGCATCACATAGATGTTTGTGTATCGTGTTGTAGTTTGTACATCACAAAAGATGAGAATTTTGAAGTTTGTCCTTGACAATCATGTTTGGTCTATATAGAAATTGATAACAAAATAGCTACAACATACCTAGTTGATAATATAAAATAAAAATAAAGAGATTTAATCTATTCATTTGAAGTAAACAATGAAATGATAAAAGGAAAGAGAAATCTACAAAACCCTTGTGCGGTTGGACTTCTCTTCCATGAAAAATCCATGATCTACAAAGAACAAAGGAAAGTGTTGGGGTTCTTTCCTTTAGATCAAGCCCCTATGTAGGTTTTCCAACCTCCACAAATAGTCAATATAGAAGAAAATCAAAAAATAATCGTGTGCTCTTATTTCCTAAGTGTGTCTAGGAAAAATAACAATAATGACTGATAAAAACTATGAATACTCAAGCTAAAATTTATCCAAGCTAAGCAAAATAGTGTGTTTTATAGAGATGAAAGGAAAATGAGGGAACCCACAAAATGCTTTTCACACAAATGTGGTTTAACACCAAGAATAATGAAAAAGAGGGAAAATGGAACTCAATCACCTCAAGAAAATGAAGATGAATGCTATCCAACCAACAACAAGGAACCAAAAAGATCCTAGCAAGAGGTATTGGTTCAAAAAACCCTACAAAGATGCTAAAAACTTGAGGTTTGATAACATGAAGCTTGCAAGAACAACTAAATGTCGTATGCCAAGAAATCTAAAATAAGAATATTGTTGAATGCCCAAAATATGAGAGAAAATACTAATGGAGAACAATGAAGGTGTCAAGAGCTTCATGAGGTTAACCAACAAATAACAATAGTTTTGAAGAAGATTCAAAAAGCAAGACTTGGAGGCAGAAAAAGGGAAAGACAGGTCAAACATGTGATTGAAAATCTGAACTACTGTAGAATCTACTTAAATATTCAATACTCCAATGAAAATAAGACAAATGCAATAAACCAAAGTTATACCTTACGAACTGATTTACCTCGTGTCTTCCATTGTTGCCTATCTCTTCAATGATCTTTGTAGATTATGATTGAGCTCTCAGAAGTAGACTTCCTTGTTGTTTTACGATGACAAAGAGAGAATGGCTTTTGTGGAGGATTATGCAAAGTGAGATAAACTACAACGCAACACTAAGATGAATGATGGATATTATGATATGAAGCCATGGATGATGATTATGCAATGAGGATAATGAGATTACAATGTAAATGAGGGGAGCCAAAGGCACGCTTGATAGATATGGTGGAATTTCTGCAGCATAAGTTTGCTAAAGTTTGAGTTGTATCAAAATGGAGGAATGAGGGGTTCTTTTTATAGGCTTGAGAAGACCAAGATCCACATGTCACAATCTCAACGGTGGAGAATAAGTCATATGAGGTGTACAGTGGAGATTTGATTAGCTAGGATGAGGGAGATAAAGGTGGAGAATGTTCCTCCTACGATGACAAGGTGGAGAAAGGTGTGACAATGATGCCACTTGTCACAATGCTCTCAAGTACCAAAAGACATGGGTCAAAGAAGGATTCCTTCTTTGTAGGGAGGTTGGAAGGAATCTAGGATCTAATGAGACATGTGTCTCTAAGTCTCCTTTGACTAAGATGACATGGAGGAACCAAGTTCTTGAGAATAGGAATGGTTAGAGGATAAATAGGACATGTGGGTGAGGATAATTACCTAAATAAATATTAAAAATATTCAATTATGTGTGCTACATGATGAGGTGTAAAGTGAGGTGGAAATGATGATGTGGATTTATAGAATTAAGACTTTAGGATAGGTGATTAATTAAATAATTTGGAATTATTCAATTAAGGACGATTTAGAGGAATTTGGATGACTTAATTAAATAAATTGATTTTTATTTAATTTTTAGAAGAATATGGTGAATGTGAATCAGGTAAATAAATTAGGATACTTATTTACTGATAGACAAATGATGATAAAATAAAAATAAAAATATTTATTTAATTGATCTCGAGCCAATTTTAGGTGTATACATTTTGCCCCTCTTTGAGACAATGTGTTTTATCATGTTGTTTCAAAGAATAAAAATTTTATGAGTATGATACATGCCCCAGTTTGCCCCTGGTATAGGTTTGATTACGGTAGGATGTCCCCTTGGGAGATTGGTCGGGTTGGATTTGGTAAAAGGATGAACGATCTCACGATGAACAAGAATGATAAATGATGGCTAAGAAAATGGAGGATGCAAGATAAGGGATGGATGAAAGAGTTGAAAGATATGTTATGCAAGATAAAATGATAACACACACAAGCAAGCAAGCAAGTATGCACAAATGATACAAAAACAAATAAGGTATTGCCCCTGTCAAGCTATAAACCAATGATTAATTGATAATAATTGACGATGATAGTGTTGTCATTACGGGGAACAATATATACCTAGATCAACACAAAGATGCGGGAAAGACATATCCCACTGATGATGATGATTGATTGATTTGGTTTACGACAAGATTAGGATCAAGACCATTGATTGCGATTGGATAATTAGACAAGATTGATTTACTCGATTGGTATGGATTAAGGATGACTTGCATTTGGATCATTGCTTGATTTGATTGAATTGATTTGATGATTGGATTGATTTTGATGATTGGATTGTTATGCCAAGTATACTCAAATCATTAATAAAAGATCACTTATAAGAATTAGAGGAATAATAATTAGATGAAAATAACTTGGATGAAATGACATAAAGGACTTGGATCTTAAGCCACTTGGAAATATGTAAATTATAGAATGCTTATAAATGAAATGAAATGCAAACCTACTATGCACAAATGGGTAAGTGCAAGAAGTTGGGTCCACATAGAGGGGAAGTCGTGGGCAAAAATAAAATCCCGACAAAAACGGGTACCCGAGCCTAAATGGGTACCCACTTAGAAACGGGCACCCATTTCTATAAATATATTTGAATTTAAAAAAAAAAGCCTGCACACTTTTTTTTCCCCATACAAAAGAAATAGGTACCCGTTCATAACGGGTACCCATTCCTAAAAGCTTAGGCTTGGGAAATGCATGGTAAGCCAACCTCTTGCCTTGGACCTGCAAGTTTTTTTCTAAGTACAGAACAAGAGAAAAGACTGAGTTTACCTATATGGCTGACGACATTTTTTCTAAATTTTTTTATGAAATTAAAACCCTTATAGATGACAGTGTCTAGTTTTCAAATATGTAATTTTTTTTATTGGACTTGTTTTTCTATTTATTATTTAATTTATAAGCAAACTACTCCAAAAACTTGAAATGACAGGTGTTTGTATTTTTTTAACAACTTTAAATTTTTAAATTTTTTTGAAAAAAAATTATGTCATCAATCTACACATAATTCTTTACATAATGAAAAAAAATTTCATTTTATGATTAGTTTTGCTCAAATTATGTTGGCCGTACATGAGGGTTTTTGAAAACAACAATTAGGGCCAATGAAAAATTAATAAAAACATTATTTGGAAAAAAAATTATAAAAAATATTCTCATCAAACTTCATTGTACTACACATCTTTCCCTAAAAGGGTTTAGAAAAATACTTTTATTTAGGTCAAATTATGTTGGCCGTACATGTGCATGGTATGGTAAAAAAAGTGACTTATAAATAGTGGTTTTTAGAAATGCCTATTAAAAATCAATTTGTATCATCTGGGTATTAAAATAAATTACATATTTGGAAACTAGACTCCGAGTACTACATTTCATATTACTAACTTTTTTTAAGATTCAATCTTTAAGTGCCTCAAATGTTCAGGTCAAATGTGACAAATTCTAAAAATCACCGAAAACACTTCCACTTTTTGGCCAAAAAGTGGACCCGGCTTCTTGCAATGACCCAAATGAGATTGTGTCATCTTGTATACAAATATTTGAAGTACTTTTTTTCATCATTGAGCTTTTAAAATGTTGTAAGAAAATACAAGCATCTAGGTATAATTAAACCATGATGACCTGAGAATCTCTTACATAGATTTTGATTTAGCAAATTAATACAAACATCTAGGAAAAATTGAATCAAGATGACCTGAGTATTGATTGCATGTATCAACAGACAAGGACTGCACTCTTTTATGCTAAGACCCATAATGTCCTCAATGATCTTTTGTTGATCATGTTGTTAGACAAGTCATCATATTACTAAAGATTAATCCACAAACAACAAACAAATGAAGATAGTCATGTCCCCATCATAGCTCCTCTAGTCTTGGACATCCTTGAGTAGCATAAGAAGCATGATAACGAAAATCAAGACCTAAGACTACAACTTATAACAACCATAAAATTTTCTTGTCATAGATATGTTTTCTTGCCATGATAACAGATATAACTATCCTGATAGTTTAGGCACATTGTGGTCTAATATAGGTTAATGTCTTGTATCAAGTTTTGGTTGAAAAGGTTTTCTTGTAGTGCTGCATGTTGTCTGTAGATAGTATCACAATCCGGTTTGTTATCCTCTAGATTGTGGCATTCAAGAATCTGATTCCTTAACTAGCTTGAGGATTTTGCCCCTAGTCAAGTAAAGGACCTACTTATTATGGATGAAACATATGGATGAACGGATGGGAAACTCAATGTGATGGGCCCTAAGTCTTGGTGCAAGTAAGTAGGTGGGATTGGATGGATAAAGGGATGGGTGATAAAGGATGGAATGGATGTACGCGTAAGATAGGGTGGATGTGATCTCCACAGACTATGTTGCATAGGAATAACTTACCCCATTATAGGTGTAAGGCTTGGGATTTGACATGACAAAGCTTATGATGGAGGAGGATGATAGGATTGGTTTGAAAGGGATGAGGTATGTTAAGATATATCCAAAATATTTGTAAACATTGCGCCATCGATCTTTATCAAGATCAAAAGGATGAAGAGAGGATGAAAGGATAACAATATGATAGGTATATGTAGGAGAAGGATGATAGGATGGAAAATGATAGGATCGATGATACAATGTGCTCCCAAGGGTAAGTGACATAGAAGATGAACCTACACATGATCCCTGCTTACTAGGTTTTCATCATGGTACTTATCCAAGGCGTCACCAAGGGTGGTTTTCACCGTTGGACGAAGGGATTTTTCTTTAATCTCTTTTTTAATGGGATATTTGGATGGGATAGGTGGATATGGATAATAGAGACTCAAGTGTCTAGTGCCATGAAAAGTGATATTGTCCCACTAGAGAGGGATGTCATCGCACATAGACCATGTCAAGTCTCATCATGCTCATACATGGTTGTAAGGGGTTTCATGAGAGGGAGATGGATAAGGTAGATACTGCATTATGAAAGGTTCATGCAAGGATGGATGGGGGATAGTGGATTATGAGGTTTATGGTAGGATAGGCTTAGTGGATTTTGACATGGATTATGTAAGGTTTATGGAAAATCATGGATAAAAGGCTTATGCAAAAGCATGGACCATAGGAAAGTGATGGGGAATATATGTAGGATAGTGGATGAAAGGTGGGGAGATGGAGGTGTGGAAAGGAATCATGACCAAGGGTTGCACACACCGTGATAAACATTGAAGCTTTTGATATGCAGGTGGTGTAGGAAGCAATGACAATGTTTGCTTAGGAGATGAGTGACGTAGTAACTTAGGTACCCACATAGACTTAGTATTTTTATGATTTTTGTTTTGCTTGTGGGATTTTTGAAATTTTTCAATGGAATGTAAATTTTGGATGGAAGGGGATGGTTGGGATTTTTGAGATGTGGATGCTCCATTTGACTTGCTTGATTTTTGCTTAGGAACCCAAACTACTTTAGTTTTGGCCTTTTCTTTTGAAGGTATGGACTTCGATAGATTTTTGGGTGTACTTTTCTTTTCCTCTTTGTATTTGTTCTTTAAGGCACGAGGATTTTTAGGATATTTTTCTTTATAGAAGGAGGTATCCATATTTTTATGTTTATATCCCTTAGGGTTGGTAGAATGAGTGGAAGCTTCATGTTTAGACAATGTATGTATATGTTGGTCATGATTAGGATTTTTAGGGGATTCTGGATAAGTTGATAATTAGGTGTTGGTAGAAATGGAAGCAAAGTGGATGGAGGGATAGTAGGAGCTAGAAGGAGTGGAGGTAAAGTGGATAGTAGAAGGTGTAAGGTCACATGGTTTTGACATTTGTAGGATGATGGAGGTGGAATGGCAACATATGTCTTGGGTATATGATAGGGTCTACGATGGGAAGTGGTGGATTTAGGAGGAATGGAGGAAGTACCAACATATTTGGATTGTTCACCTTGGGGTGTGTATCCAAGGCCATATGAGCGAGGAGGGACATTGACATGAACGGGCTCCAAAATACCTTGTTCACGAAGGCCTAAGCCTTTACCTTGGTAGTTCATTTTTTGGAGCATGTGATGGACTATGGGACTGGGTGTAGTTTGGACACTAGACTTGAGTTGATGTAGTGCCCCTCCATTCTCACCCTAGATGAGCAGGTGGTCGGGCTAAGGAGCATGAAGAAGAAGGTAAAATACTCAGAATATGTAGGGTATGATAGACATGTTGATGGTAAGCTTACTGTTATGATATAGTTGATGATACTCATTAATGTTTATTATGATGACATTGTTGATACTTTATGATTAATACATTATGCTTATGTTGTGATCTGTTATAGGTTAATTGGTTATGTAAATTAGTTTTACTACGTGATTAATACGATTATCTGTCTGTGTTATCTGGTTGTTTATTTACTAATGAATTTGTTTAATGTGGATATTTGTGATGTGTTTTGTGAAGGGACAGTGTAGTATTACTCATAATGAGTACCCTACTACGCTGTGATTCCTTGTCACTATGTGTCTGCGTAGATGATTATATGTATGTATTCGACACTTTTGTTTGCTGCAGGTTACAGGTACCCAACATCGACTCCACTTGAATTGGCAGGTCTGAGCGTGCCTTCATACTAATGGAAGTTGTTGAATGGAGATAACATATGGTCCCTTAGCCTAGCCATCATCCTCGAAGAGGATGAGTATCTGGTTTTGTACCCTGTCAATGTTGTTGATTTGGTCATGATAGTCAGTCATTGTTGTGGTGGTCTTGCTTTCTGATCTTGCATAGTAGTCAAGTATGGTTTGATAGTTGGGTTATTTTGTTGGTATTGTTTTGGTTATTGTTGCCTTAAAATAAAATAATTAGTTATGAAGCATTTTTGCTAAATAAATAAATATATAAATGTCCTTATGTAAATTTAGTTTATGAAAAATATATTATTCTAGAAGTTAAGTTAATAAATAATAATAATAGTAATAAATGTAATTACAACTAGAGTTAAATAAATAAATAATATTTATGTGTTTCCATAAAATATATTTATCTTGGTCTAGTTGTAAAATGTTAAAAATAGCAAACTGTAAGATATTGTTCATGCAGGAGTTATTGCCTCTTGTGGGAGGAATCTTCTGGAAGATTTTAGGGGATTTCTTTCTCTAAATAGGGAGTTTTTGGGCTGTATTTAGGGGGGATTTCTCTCTCATAAGGATCTTCAACAGATGGAACTTTTGGGGAGAGAATGGTTTGTGGCTGCAACAGTTGAACCCGACATCGAATCTTCAGCCAGTCAAGCAAGCGAAATTAGGTTCCTTTGGTTCTAATTTTTGTCTCATTTTTCTGTTGAAGCAAATGTTTGATTTATAATTTTTCCTATATATTGTAATTTTCTTGAGAGGTTAGAAACCTTGTTATTAGATCCAATTGTGCATGTCTATATCATTGCATTTCTAGGAATCACCAATTGATGTGACTGTCTATCTCTCGCCCATTTCATCTATGTTTTTACAGTCTATTGTGGAAGCCATAACTTTTGTTTTACAAACTAGGTTCCTCTACATTTTTGGTATATGGTGTACGACTTAGTTATCTAAATCATATCCAAAATTTGTCCATACTCGGTTCGTTGTTTTGGAGATATGAATGTTTTGTGACTGTCTACCTCTCAGCCATTTCGTCTTTGTTTTTAGCAGTCTGTTACGTTAGCCATACCTTTAGTTTTACGAATTGGGTTTCTCTAAATTTTTTATATATTGTGTATGACCTAGTTATCTAAATCATATCCAAAAATCATTCATACCCAGTTTGTCTTTTTGGATATATGAATATTTTGTGACTGTCTACCTCTCACCGGTTTCGTCTGTCTTAAAACAGTTAGTTGTGTCACCAATAAGTCTATATTTTCTAATTGGGTTTCTCTAAGATTTTTCAACAAATTTATTTTTATACATATCCTACAATCATTGATTTCCATCATACAACTCTCTTTGAGGCATTCCATCAATCAGCCTGCATGCTCTGTCTATGCTTTCACATTTTACATTGTTGGTAGCTTCTAAAGCCTTCTCAACAAATTCATTTTGTGATAATCCTATCTTATGTATGTGGTTAAAAGTGTGGTAGATTTGATGAAGATGTTAGATCTATAGGAATGTTTTATTGTTCTGTATTCCTTTTCTCTCAAGCTAACCTTAGAACAATGTTCTTTCATTGTAGCTTCGGGTTTGGTATCTTGTGATTTTAACTAGTGTAAGATATTTATAGCATTCTAATATTATAGGCTTTTAGCCTTGCTTTTACAGTTATATTTAATAGTATTTACAATTATTTAGATTATTAATGAAATCTACATCAATGTAAATAGTGTAAATAATTGTTGTGTTTAATTTGTATGCCTTAGAGTTATTTGCAGTTTGTTTGCAGTCATTTTAATTAAATGAAATTAACATAAGTCTTGGGAACTATTAGTTAAAACATTGTTACTCGTGGACTCTTATATCTTATGATCCTAAAAGTAACTATTACTAGTGGTTAGAATATGATAGTTCTATATTGTTGAGGAAGATTTACTTTATGATTGTTAGATGATTGATCATGATTCAATTAATGTTACATTCTTCAAGACCTATAATTAGTGCATTATGTCATATGTCGCAATTGTGGTGTTGTATTTGAATTATTGATGAAGGATCTTAGTTTGGTCTATTAGGTGATGATGTACATTTGAGAGTGAATGTGATGTGAGACCATAGTGTTTAGTGTGTCAAATGTTTGGGTCATTTGGGAAAGTTGATTCCAAAGGCCAAGAGGGGTAGTCGTGTGTGTGACTCCTGTGATTATGTAATCTTGCTAATGGTTGAATATGTATTGGTTATATGTTGACTTCTCTCTATTTATGGTTTATGTGTTTATGACAACTGTGCAAGAGGGATAATGCCTTGCTCAGTACACTTATTCCGGTTGATATGTCTTGAATCTATGTCGTAGAGTCCTTCTTAATTGTTTTGGTTCATTATTGTATTAAGCATGTAATAGATTTCTATGTTGGTTTATTTTATGGTTGAGATTCTGGGAGCAAGAGGACCCATGCCTTGCTCTGGATTATACTTTGTTTATGGTTGAGATTTTGGGAGCAAGAGAACCCATGCCTTGCTCTAGATATTTATTTTGTTGAGATTTGTATGCAAGAGGGTAAATGCCTTGCATGGTTTATGGATACTTGTTATGCTTGATGGATAGGGTCTTTTAGATGCAGGTAGGGAGGTGGCTTTTAGTGAGGGGCCGGTGCCCAAAGTGGCTGCCAAGATAACCCATTGGAAGTTGTTAATCCAGTGATAACTTAATAATAAATTTGGTGGGTGGGAGAGCTTTCACATTAATCAAGATAAAGTATGCCTCACTCATGGGTCAAGTGCTCGTTTAGGCTTGAGATGAGATGAGAAGGCCTGAAATGGCAAATCAACTACCTTGTCCTCATGAAAGGTATGTTGGTTCCGCATGAGTTTGTATGGGGGCCGACAGTCGGGAGAGGCTACCAGGATAACCCAAGATGGGGGCCGGTGCCTAGGAAGACCTGCCAGGATAACCCATGACAAGCTATGTGATGACACCTTCCCTACTATAGCCTAACATTCTCTCTTTGGTGTTCTTTCCCTCTGTTGTGAGAGTGCCTCTGGAAGTTCTATTAGTATGGATCTGATGTTTATGTTGCTTGTGTTGTCTTGTTGACCCGCGTTGTACTTGAGTCCTGTGTAGACCTTGCACTTGTTAGTCTTCTGTCTTCTCTGTTGTTGCTGCGGAACCTTATGTTATCTCCTAGCATGGAGGGGTGGACCTTAGGATTCCACATGGTTGGGTGGAAGTGCTATTTTCTCTATTGGTTTTTCCCTTGCTATTGTTTGTGTCTGAGAGGAATGGATCTTGTGATACAGATTCTAGATTATGTTCCATATTTATGAGGCAACTATTTATTCTCTTGTGCTAGTTTTGTGTATCAGATTTATCATATTGTATGTATTCCAATATAATTCAGAAAGTGATAGTGTGAATGATGTAATGATGTACCCTTATGTATGGGAAATTGTATATGTACTTGTAGTTCTAATTGTATGATCTTGTTGATTACTTATCTAACGTTATATCATGGAAATGTATGTGTTCATTCATGTGATCTAATAGATTAGAATTGAACTTTTGATGTTAGTTAATTCTTGATCCTGTAAATAGTTTAGTAAGTAATGCAATCGTGGAACCTTAGAGGAGAAGTAGTTTAATGATATGTATTGACGTGTTTGACATTACCCTGTTATTTCTATCCTTAAAAAAAATTATCTTGTTTGTTTAGCATAGTTGTGTTGTCCTTTGGGGTTTTCTAGCGGGGCGTTACATTTGGTATCAGAGCCTAGGTTACAACACTGAGACCTCTGGATTGTTGTTGTTACTCTAAGTTAAGTGATTTTATCTTTGTGGTGAGTTGGTAATTGTACCTTTCACCTGTGTGCATTAGTATGACATTAGAAGGTTGATAAGTTTATAGACTTATCCTTTGATTATGTCTTGTTTTACTTATGTGTCTATGTGTTCTCTCTTCATCTTCTCTAATAATGTGATGATATATTTAAAAATATGTCTTCCTTGAATGTTAGTGCTTGTTGTTTTGTTGAGGCTTTGAGTTTCTCTTGTTATGTGATGTTGTCATGTGCGGGGTATATTAACGTGGTTGTTGATAACCTGACATTTATCACCTAGCTAGTCATGACCTTATATGGAAGAATTGTTGTGATTTATGAAAATTATCATTTTGTATGCCTGTGTGAGAACCGTGTGCAAGGATCTAATTAGGGCTTGCATTGGACCCATAAGATCATGAATGTGATACTATAAATCAATTATAGATTTAAATTATTCCCGTGTGACATCATACATTCCCTTTATATTTTCTTGCATAAGGAAGTACTTGCGTATGTTCATAGCTTAGTAAAAAGAAATTGTACTGTATTAAAGATAGAAGTTGTTTGTACATAAGTAGCGACTGTGTTGCCTTAAATCCTTGTATAAAAGTTGCTTAGATAAGAAGATGTAGTTAACTAAATCATTTGAGTGTTGGTGTACATTCTCTAACACATTCTGGACCTTGTGTCCTTGAGTGTTGTGTAGCAGATACTCCCTTTTTGTGGCTAAAATTAGTCACATCGTGATATGAATTTGTTGTATAATTTAGTTATTTTAAAATTTTTAATGGTTGTTTCATGTGTTGTTGGGGGTGAGCAGTGAATTTTATTTCTTTGAACTTTTTTATGACAGGAATGGTCACCAAAACTCTTTTCTTTTTACTTGATTTATTGTTGGAAATTGCTGGCACTCTGTGACTTAAAGTTGGATTTGATTATTTTCCCACTTGGGTTTGCATTTATTTTTAAAATCTCTATGGTGGCTATTCCAAATGTTTGTTTCTGTTGGCCCCATTTTGTGTTAAGTGATGTTTCTATCATGTTCATTTCGAACCTCTGATAGTATGTTCAAGGGAGGACTCTGCGGAGAATTGTACTTTGTATGTTGGTAATAGTCGAAAGCAGAGTGGAAATAAGATATGAGATGTATTTCTCCTTGATTATATGTGAATGTAATTCTCTAAATTGGATGAAATTCTCAAAATATGTGTGATTAGATATAAGTAGATCACATGATACGCCTTAGAGGTAAATAATTGATGTTCTTTTTGTTGTTATGGAACGATTGTGTCTGTCTTATGAAGAATTTCTTAATATGGATGCCTATGTACGCAATAGAAAGTTGCAATACTAATATGTTATATTTCCACCCTAGTCTGTGACTTCCAGGAGGAAGTCAAGTTTTAGGGGGGAAGGATGTAGTGCCCCTCCATTCTCACCCTGGATGAGCAGGTGGTTGGGCTAAGGAGCATGAAGACGAAGGTAAAATACTCAGAATACATAGGGTATGATAGACATGTTGATGGTAAGCTTACTGTTATGATATAGTTGATGACACTCATTAATATTTATTATTATGACATTGTTGATACTTTATGATTCATTATGCTTATGTTGTGATCAGTTATAGGTTAATTGATTATGTAAATTAGTTTTACTACATGATTAATACGATTATCTGTCTATGTGTTATCTGGTTGTTTAGTTACTAATGAATTTGTTTAATGTGGATACTTGTGATGTGTTTTGTGAAGGGACAGTGTAGTATTACTCATAATGAGTACCCTACTACGCTGCGATTCCTTGTCACTATGTGCCTGCTTAGATGATTATATATATGTATTCGACACTTTTGCTTGCTGCAGGTTACAGGTACCCGACATCGACTCCACCTGAATTGGCAGGTCTGAGCGTGCCTTCATACCAATGGAAGTTGTTGAATGGAGATAACATATGGTCCCCTAGCCTAGCCATCATCCTGAAAGAGGATGAGTATCTGGTTTTGTACCCTATCAGTGTTGTCGGTTTGGTCATGATAGTCAATCATTGTTGTTGTGGTCTTGCTTTCTGATCTTGCATAGTAGTCAAGTATGGTTTGACAGTTGGGTTATTTTGTTGGTATTGTTTTGGTTATTGTTGCCTTAAAATAAAATAATTAGTTATGAAGTATTTTTGCTAAATAAATAAATATATAAATGTCCTTATGTAAATTTAGTTTATGAAAAATATATTATTCTAGAAGTTAAGTTAATAAATAATAATAATAATAGTAATAAATGTAATTGCAACTAGAGTTAAATAAATAAATAATATTTATGTGTTGCCATAAAATATATTTATCTTTGTTGCAAGGTGTGGCCCTTGGTCTCCTTGTTCAGCGCAGCGCTGCGGTGGTTTGCGACAAGGGCTTAACCGTGTCCCGTGCTTGTTAAGTCAAGTGGTTGTATCGGGCATTAATAGGTCGATCTTTTGGTGCAACGGCAGCTAACAATTGGTATCAGAGCCAAGGTCACGAGTTCAAACCCCGCGCTTGCGCTGGGAGGGGGATTGTTGCAAGGTGTGGCCCTTGGTCTCCTTGTTTAGCGCAGTGCTGCGGTGGTTTGCGACAAGGGCTTAACCGCCTCCCGTGCTTGTTAAGTGAAGTGGTTGTATCGGGCATTAATAGGTTGATCTTTTGGTGCAACGACAACTAACAATCTTGGTCTAATTGTAAAATGTTAAAAATAGCAAACTGTAAGATATTGTTCATGCAGGAGTTATTGCCTCTTGTGGGGGGAATCTTCTGGAAGATTTTAGGGGATTTCTTTCTCTAAATAGGGAGTTTTTGGGTTGTATTTAGGGGCATTTCTCTCTCATAAGGATCTTCAGTAGATGGAACTTTTGGGGAGAGAATGGTTTGTGGCTGCAACAATTGAACCCGACATCGAATCTTTAGCCAGTCAAGCAAGCGAAATCAGGTTCCTTTGGTTCTAATTTTTGTCTCATTTTTCTGTTGAAGAAAATGTTTGATTTATAATTTTTCCTGTTGATTATAATTTGCTTGAGAGGTTAGAAACCTTGTTAGAAGGTCCAATTGTGCATGTTTGTATCATTGCATTTCTGGGAATCACCGATTGATGTGACTGTCTATCTCTTGCCCATTTCATCTATGTTTTTACAGTCTATTACGGAAAAATTTTTGATATATGGTGTAGGACCTAGTTATCTAAATCATATCCAAAATTCATCCATACCCAGTTCGTCGTTTTGGAGATATGAATGTTTTGTGACTATCTACCTCTCAGCCATTTCGTCTCTGTTTTTAGTAGTCTGTTGCGTTAGCCATAGATTTAGTTTTACGGACTGAGTTTCTCTAAGTTTTTTATATATCGTGTATGACCTATTTATCTAAATCATATCCAAAAATCATTCATACCCAGTTTGTCTTTTTGGATATATGAATATTTTGTGACTGTCTACCTCTCACCGGTTTCATCTGTCTTAAAACAGTTAGTTGCGTCACCAATAAGTCTATATTTTCTAATTGGGTTTCTCTAAGATTTTTCAACAAATTCATTTTTCTGCATATCCTACGATCATTGCTTTCCATCATATGACTCTCTCTGAGGCATTCCATCAATCAGCCTGCATGCTCTGTCTATGCTTTCACATTTTACATTGTTGGTAGCTTCTAAAGCCTTCTCAACAAATTCATTTTGTGATAATCCTATCTTATGTATGTGGTTAAAAGTGTGGTAGATTTGATGAAGATGTTAGATCTATAGGAATGTTTTATTATTCTGTATTCCTTTTCTCTCAAGCTAACATTAGAACAATGTTCTTTCATCGTAGCTTCAGGTTTGGTATCTTGTGATTCTAACTAGTGTAAGATATTTATATCATACTAATATTATAGGCTTTTAGCCTTGCTTTTACATTTATATTTAATAGTATTTACAATTATTTAGATTATTAATGAGATCTACATCAATGTAAATAGTGTAAATAATTGTTGTGTTTAATTTGTATGCCTTAGAGTTATTTGCAGTTTGTTTGCAGTCATTTTAATTAAATGAAATTAACATAAGTATTGAGAACTATTAGTTGAAACATTGTTACTTGTGGACTCTTATATCTTATGATCCTAAAAGTAACTATTACTAGTGTTTAGAATATGATAGTTCTATATTGTTGAGGAAGATTTACTTTATGATTGTTAGGTGATTGATCATGATTCAATTAATGTTACATTCTTCAAGACCTATAATTAGTTCATTATGTCATATGTCACAATTGTGGTGTTGTATTTGAATTATTGATGAAGGATCTTAGTTTGGTCTATTAGGTGATGATGTGCATTTGAGAGTGAATGTGATGTGAGACCATAGTGTTTAGTGTGTCAAGTGTTTGGGTCATTTGAGAAAGTTGATTCCAGAGGTCAAGAGGGGTAGTCGTGTGTGTGACTCATGTGATTATGTAATCTTGCTAATGGTTGAATATGTATTGGTTATATGTTGACTTCTCTCTATTTATGGTTTATGTGTTTATGACGACTGTGCAAGAGGGATAATGCCTTGCTCAGTACACCTATTCCGGTTGATATGTCTTGAATCTATGTGGTAGAGTCCTTAATTGTTGTGGTTCATTATTGTATTAAGCATGTAATAGATTTCTGTGTTGGTTTATTTTATGGTTGAGATTTTGGGAGCAAGAGGACCCATGCCTTGCTCTGGATTATACTTTGTTTATGGTTGAGATTTTGGGAGCAAGAGAACCCATGCCTTGCCTAGATATATATTTTGTTGAGATTTGTATGCAAGAGGGTAAATGCCTTGCATGGTTTATGGATACTTGTTGTTATGCTTGATGGATAGGGTCTTCTAGATGCAGGTAGGGAGGTGGCTTTCAGTAAGGGGCTGGTGCCCAAAATGGCTACTAGGATAACCCATTGGAAGTTGTTAATCCAGTGATAACTTAATAATAAATTTGGTGGGTGGGAGAGCTTTCACATTAATCAAGATAAAGTATGCCTCACTCATGGGTCAAGTGCTCGTTTAGGCTTGAGATGAGATGAGAAGGCCTGGAATGGAAAATCAACTGCCTTGTCCTCATGAAAGGTATGTTGGTTCTGCATGAGTTTGTATGGGGGCTGGTGGTCGGGAGAGGCTGCCAGGATAACCTAGGTTGGGGCCTAGTGCCTAGGAAGACTTGCCAGGATAAACCATGACAAGCTATGTGATGACACCTTCCCTACTGCAGCCTAGCATTCCCTCTGTTGTGAGAGTGCCTCTGGAAGTTATGTTAGTATGGATCTGATGTTTATGCTGCTTGTGTTGTCTTGTTGACCCATGTTGTACTTGAGTCCTGTGTAGACCTTGCACTTGTTAGTCTTCTATCTTCTTGTCTGTCGTTGCTATGGAACCTTATGTTATCTCCTAGCATGGAGGGGTGGACCTTAGGGTTCCACATGGTCGGGTGGAAGTGCTATTTTCTCCATTGGTTTTTCCCTTGCTACTGTTCGTTTGCGAGAGGAATGGATCTTGTGATGCATATTCCAGATTGATGAGGCAACTATTTATTCTCTTGTGCTAGTTTTGTGTATCAGATTTATCATAGTGTAAGTATTCCAATATAATTTAGAAAGTGATAGTGTGAATGATGTAATGATGTACCCTTATGCATGCGAAATTGTATATGTACTTGTAGTTCTAATTGTATGATCTTGTTGATTACTTATCTAACGTTATATCATGGAAATGTATGTGTTCATTCATGTGATCCAATAGATTAGAATTGAACTTTTGATGTTAGTTAATTCTTGATCCTATAAATAGTTTAGTAAGTAATGCAGCTATGGAACCTTAGAGGACAACTAGTTTAATGATATGTATTGACATGCTTGACATTACCTTGTTATTTCTATCCTTAAAAAAAAAATTATCCTGTTTGTTTAGCATAGTTGTGTTGTCCTCTGGGGTTTCCTTGCGGGGTGTTACAGTTGATTATTGGATGGAGAAGAGAAAGTAGATAAAGGTTGGTATGTTCCTAAGGAAGAACACTCATGAATGAAAGTGGATAAACCAAGTGGATATGATGGTGGATTTACAATGGAGTTGATAGTGGATGAAGGAGGATCATTAGTAGCTTGATTATCATTGTGCTTTCTAAGATCCATGGTATATGTTTGATTTTCTATGTTTATGTGTTCTTGGGAGGCACATTTCTCATTGTGACAAGTGGAAGTTTGTGGATCATGGATTGGACTAGTTGGAGGTGGATGGATGAGGTGATAAGCTCTTGACCATGGAATGCATAGAGTTGACTAAGTGGATCATCATGGTCTTCTTGATCATAGAGGGGATCTTGATCATAGACAGGAGCTTGGTCATAGATAGGATAAAGTGTGTTATGGATAGGATCAATTTTCTCATGGATAGGCTCTTGGTCATAGAGAGGATTATCATGGATAATGTGATAGTGAGCTTGGATAGGATGAACTTGGATTACTTGCTTATGGATAGCAACTTGATCATAGATAATATCTTGATCATAAAGAGGATTAAGTGTGATATGGATGGGATCAATTTTCTCATGCATAGGTTCTTCATCAAATTGTTCAGATGCGACAAAGGCATTACACAAAATCTTGCATGCAATGGAAGGTGGTAAGAAACATTTAAAAAAGATCATTGGGCAATAGATGGTTGTGGGAACCTAGCACGTCACACAGACATTTACACATTGTCCTAGTGTTTGAGTGACTTTAGTTTTCAAACCTTCAAAATATGTTAGAACAACCACAAGAACATAACACTTAAAGAAAATTTTATAAAAAATAAGCACAAATGAGAAAACATAACATAAGCATGAAATATCAACCCCTTCCTTGCTCCCACACCTCCCCTGTGGTGGTGTATGGATAGGAGATTATTGAAAATGAAGATCATTGTGTCAGGCATGGATTAGTCAGCAGGTTTAATGGTTTGTGGCCCACTCTCCTTGAACTAAACAAGTGGATCTCATAATCCTTGAGACCTATTGTCTAGGGTGATATTGATTTATTCCCCTGTGCAAGGGGTTTCTTCATTATCACCTTTTCTTCTGCTAAGGCTAGGGACTCAGTGCTTGATAGCAGGTTATGGATATGGGGAGAGCACGCCCTTCTGCTCAAACCTTGGTCTGCTTCATTTAATCCTATCACATAACCTCTCAATATTAGGCCAGTTTGGGTTAGGCTACCCAATTTCCCTCTTGAGTTCTGGGAGGAGTCCTATTATGAGGGCATTGACAATGCTATCAAGGTCAATACCTGAAAGTGGACATAAATACAATTCTCATGGGACTTGCTACTTATGCTTGTATTTTGGTGGATATTAATGTATCCAAGGCCCTTCATGGAGATATAGTTTTTATGGTGGAGGATAGACCATGGTCCCAACCGCTCAATTATGAGGGTTTATCCTTCTAATGCAGACGATGCTTCACTATTGGACACCTTGCTTTGGATTGCCCCCACTCTCATGGTAAGGATGGTATGACATGGTGGCAGAATGCTTGTGTTGAACAATTGACAGTTAAAGACCTTGATTCTCAGGAGGTTGGTTCTTCTCAGGGTAATGGGTCTCCTTAAGATGATGGTTCCTCTCCTTTAGCTCCCCCTCTTGAGGTAAGGACTTCTTCTCCAGCTCTGGTTCAGGTTGATATCCTCTCTGAGGCACGTGGAGATGGGATTCTTGCTCCTAAATTATCTTCGAACTTAAGGTAGTTTTCAACATCCTTGGGCCTTCAGTCTCCCTCCTATCAGGAGACATATCTGGTGGAGGAAACATTGGAGGATACCCCCTCTCCTAGATCTGAGGAATTTGCTAATGGTGTAACTTGGACATTAGTCCAAAGAAGGAAAAAAGGTCACCCTAAATCTCTGTTTGATTCTCATTCTTGAGTCAAGGGGTGAGGATCTCTAGGACTGGGTCAGCTGGAGATGTTTATCTTTCTGACCTATTTGTGGTTGGTTTTTTTATAGCATGGCTATTTTTAATTAAGTTGTTTATGTGTTGTTGAACTGTTGTATTTGGCTAGGTTGGGCTTGCTTTGCTTTTCCCTTAGGGCAATTGTTGTAAAGGGATCATGACCCTTGTTTCTTGCTCAGTAAAAACACAAACATGAAATTTATGGGAGGGAAAAGGCTAAATCAATAGCTAAAAATGAGCCTAAAATATATTAAGGGAATGGACACTAAAGTGAGTGAAAAATGTAGCGCAAAATTGCAACGGTATACAATTTTGACATTACATTTAGCCCCCACTTTAGCCCACTTATGACCCTAAGTGATATGCTACACTAAAGTACATAAAATAAATAACATTATAAAAGTTGCCTAAAAAGATATTGTAGATTATGCAGAGGGTTATTTGAGATGAGGAATCAGTCCTCTAAGATAAAATTCTACAAAACCATAATATTAGACAACAAAAACCTACACAAGAGGCAATGTCAAAACAACACATATAAAATTTATAAGAAAATAGGATTAGATCAAATATAATTTGCAAAAAAGAATGTTATCAAATCATATAATCTAATGCACACTAAATACAAAACACAAGAGACAACTCAAACAAACACACACACAAAACATTCAAGAAGAGATAAAGAGAGAATGAAGAAGGCATTTCTAGTGTTGTGTTGCTAGAAGGATGCCAAGTATGGTTCTAGGGATAACACACTATGAGGGCCAGGTACCACACAATATCTTTTCCAATCACAAGCACCAACAAGCTATGTTTCTAGTTGAGTCCCAAAAATTAGCTAAAAATGGAGCACAACTATCTAACATTATGTCGCTAGGTGGCTCACATGTCAAAGTAATATTAGGGATCACATGGACTAGCATGTTGTATTGGCTAAGTAATCCTAATAAGGGTAGTCAGTCCAAGAAAGTGCATCTTCTTGGGACCACAAGCTACCAATGTTGCAAGGAGTGAATGCCTCAGCAAGCGTACCATCAATGTGGTGTGTGTGCAATTGTGAAGAGTACAAAATATACCCCCATCTAAAAATAATTGCATATGAAGAACAAAAAAAATATGAGGAAAGTACACAAAGATAATGCAATACACAAGATCTTTACCTCAAACCATTCTTTCTCCTCCGATAGAGTGACAATGGAGTGCACCCTAGCTCCACTAGATATGCTCTTAATAATGATATGTTGATTGCTCAGTAAACCAACAACATAACTTTACTTGAAAGCTCATGATATTATAATGGCTTGGTTGATGTTTGATTTATAGATTTTTGAGTGATAGGATGGATGGCTAGGATTAAGAGGTGCAATAGATGAATGAGATTAAGAGGTGGAATTATGGATAAGGATGAAAGCTTATATTTTCTAAAGATGGATGGATAAGGCTGGTCATGTGACTAGTTGAAAATTTTAATTTATTTATTTGTGGGAAATGGATAAGAATGAAGACAAGTGGGAAGATAATTAATTAAATAATAAGATTATTTAATTAATTATTGGAGAGGGGTCATGTGTGAGGATAAATTAATTAAATAAATAATATTAATTTAATTAATTTGACTAAAGGGGAAAATGGATTAAATTAATTAAATAAAATTATATTTTATTTAATTAATTTGGGAAATAGATAAAATTAATTAAATAAATAGATATAATTTATTTAATTAATTTGGTGGGAGGGATAATCTTGATTAATTAAATAAATATAATTTATTTAATTAATTGGCTAATGGAAGGGGGAATGATAAAGGGGACTCCTAGGATGAAAGTGTTACAAAGGTGTTGAAAGTGGGGTTAGGAGGTGATGTAAGATGATGTCTAGGATGTGGTTAATTTTAGGTGTCTACATTTTGTCCCTCTTTGAGATGATGTTGTGACTAAGAGAAGTAACATTATTTCAAATAAGATAGGGTATGGATAAATGGATGTCCCAGCCACTTAGAAGAAGTGATAAGGAGGAATAGTGGAAAGATGGTATGTGAGATGCCCCTTGAGAGGATAGGCGGGTTAGAAGAACATAGGTATGCTCTCGAACTAGATGGAATAGATTGGTTAAGGAGATAGAGGAAAGATAATGGATGGATGAAATGGATGAATGATACATTATGCTACATTGGGTGAGCAACCATATAGTTTGATATAGCACCGTTGGGATAAGTTGCCATTAACTTTGCAATCCTAACCAATTTCATGTGTTTCCAAAGCTCTTGGGATGTGTTCCCCAACACATAAGGAATTGAGAGATACATTAATATTTAATTATATCACTTGGCATGTTGTGATTAACTCCTAAGAGGTAGGACCAAACTTGGGTGTCCATTTTTGGAGTGGGGTCCATGAAGACTTGTTGCTAACTCCTAGAAGTATATCTTGACTTGTTGATACCTCCTAGAAAGTGGGAGTTAACTTGGGTGCCCACTTTGGAGGTGTCTTATATTTAGACTAGGAGTTTGCTTTTTTGTGTGCATGAGTGGATATTGTTGATACATTTTGCAAGAACATGATGTAGCAGTTAACAATGGATTCAGAGATGCATGCTATTTGCATGAACATGATATAGCAAATAACAGTGGATTCAGAGATGCATGATATTTGCATGAATATAATGTGGTAGTTAACAAAGGAGTTAGAGATGCATGATATTTGTATGAATATGATGTGGTAGTTAACAATGAAGTTAGAGATGCATGATATTTGCATATTGATTGCATGAAATCATAAAAGCTTGCATGGACTTGCATGTTGTTGCATGTTGCTTATATAGACTTGCATGTTGTTGCATGTCACTTATATGAAGTTACATGTGCTTGCATGTTGTTGCATGTTACTTACATTGACTTGCATGTTGTTGCATGTCACTTATATGAACTTGCATGTACTTTTATGTTGTTGCATGTCACTTATATGAACTTGCATGTTGTTGCATGCCACTTATATGAACTTGCATGTTGTTGCATGTCACTTATATGAAATTGCATGTGTTTGCATGTTGTTGCATGTCACTTGTCTATGCTTGCATGTTTTGTATGTCAGTTATATGGACTTGCATGTTTTTGCATATTAGTTATATGGACTTTCATGTTACTACATGTCATTTATATGGTGTTACATGTATCTTGAATGACACTCTAACTTAGGATTAGTTTTGGATAACTCTTGCATGGTGCTACAGGTGGTTGCATTACTCTTGCATGTTACAGAACAAGTTGTTACATAATAATATTGGGGACATCAATGATGCATGTTGTTTGCATGACATTGGTGTATGTTGGTACTTTAGTGATACTTTAGTTGACTATGTCAAATTGGGAGTTACTAAGCGCTCATGAAGAAGCTTTCAGTTTAACATTGTTATTGTCACATACCACTTCAGTTGACTGAGTTTGAGTTTGACTTATTGGGTGGCCATGTTGAGACTTTCAGTTGTGATTTATTATTGTCACAGAAAACTTTAGTTAACTAAGTTTATTTGGGACTTTTTGGGCACCCATGTTTGAGACTCGCAGTTAACAGTTGATTTCTACCATGCAGTTTTGAGTTCACTATATTGGGTGCTTGGATTTGCATGAGGTTTCTTCTCATGCTTTTGGATATAGTTTATTGTATGTTTGACATCCATGGCCTCTATATAATGATGCCTTGAGTTGGTAGAAAGTATGGAATGGAATGAGAAATCAACATAGGAATTATAGGTTAATGAAGGTATTTGAAGTTGAAGGAGTAATGAAGTGCTGACAAAATCTAGAGAAGATTTTAGTATTATTGTAAACTCATTTACAAGAATTAATACAAGCATAATCTCTTTGGGTGTGGAGTTTTTTTCTACAAGGGTTTCTCCACGTAAATTCTATGTCTACTTCTATCATGTTTTTTTCTTCTACTACATTGATTAAATTGGAGAAATACTATTACATCTAAATTAAAAGTAATTTTTAAATTTACACATGCTTTTATTTTAGATTTGAAAAAATTTAAAAGCTATATAGCTACAACTTTACCTTGTTCTCTCTCTCTCTCTCTTTTTCCAACATGTGTATTAGAGACAATGGTTGTAGTGAGAGAGGGTTGCTTTTTTCTTAAGCGTTGAAGGTATTTTGGTTGCAAGGGAAGTTCTATGTGTTAACATTATTTTGCAGATCCATGAGCTTGGAAGCCATGGTATTTAACTCTTAGATAGATATTGTCAAAAGAATCTTTGTTGGGCACTTGAGGCTTAAGGTTATGGATCTTTATGGAGTTGATCTTGTTGTAGTGATTTGGAGCTCCATTTTGACAATATGTGTATATTCTCTTGTTTGGTGGTTTTATTCCTTTACCTTGTGGTCATGTGTAGTGAAAGAGTGTTTATGTTGGATGGTTGGTTGTCCTACCTTTATCACATGGAAAAACACTTACTATTTGGACTACAATTTGGAGTGCTTATGTTGGGTTCATGGTTTCAGTCCATGGTTACATGAAAGCACTGGATGATCTATCACTGGTTGTATGTAGGTTGTGGAGTTGGTATTTCTATGATATGGACACTCTTGAATAACCTAGTTTCTCTTTTCTCATATTCATGTTATTTTGAATATGTAGGTTTCACAGTTTTCCTATTTCAAAAGATTGTGGGTTTGTAGATCTATGGTATTCCATTATTTTCAGATGACATATTTGGTGTTCATTGGTGTGAATGTTTGGATGTTTAAGTGTTTTCAAGATTTACAAAAATATGGTTTTGCAGGTTTTACATGTTAACCAAAATCTGTGGTTTGTAGATCTGTCAAAAATTGTGTTCAGACACTTTTTGGATGGAAACAATTTCAGATTTGCAAGGCTGCTTGTTAGGTTCCTATGATCTATGGTTTCTCCTATGTGAATTTGTTTGACAAATCAGATCTAGAGTTGATTTTGGTGTTTGAGTCTTGGAAATCTACATGTTATATCTTGTTACATTTGTTTTATATGTTACTAATGCAGGGTTGAATCTATTTTTCTAGTTATTAAAGGTTGAAGCACTGATCATGTTTTTTCTCCTATGAGCTGTTGCATGTGTGCAGATCTTGTGAATTAGATGATGTAGATTCTATTTGGTAGGCCTCTTATTGGTCACCTTAATTACATTGGTATTTTTTTGTAGTGAGGCAAAAGGGTAGTATGGAGTACCTGATTTAGTTATTCATCAGAATCTATAGAGTAAAGTTATGTTGTATGAGAAGCTTTTTTCACTTTCAGTCGAGTTTTGGTAATGATTTTGATCATGATACCATGCATAACTTGGTATCACTTTCAGTGAGAGTTTTGTTTAGTTACATAATGTATTTTATCTTCTTTGTTTCAAGATATTGGTTCTAAACTATCATTATTGCAGTGTTGTGAGCCATGCATAATCTTTGATTAGAAGATGGATGATCTTTTGCAATGGTTGTTGGCGTCATAAAGAGCTCTTGGATTATGCCTTTAGTTTTTAGTAAGGGTTCATTGACATCTTTAGTTCTATTGATAGAGAATGCTAGATCTTCATGTTATTTGAAGAGGAGTTGACATCTTGGTTTTCCATGGAGGACTCATGAAGTTTTTGGTGAGGTGTTTAGTTTATAACTTATTAGTTTTTGATATATGATCCTTGGTTTAGAGGATGTATAGTATTATGTCATGATGCACTCTTGATCATGAGTTAGAGTTTTTTGGCATGATACAGGTTCTCTTAGGACCAGGATATGTTCATTAGAGCATATGATCTTCTTTGAAGAAGATGTTAGATCATGATGTCATGATATGTTCCTGATTCTATAGTTAGAATTTTGACAATGGTTTGGCTAGTTCTCTTTGGTTTTGAAGTATTAATTATTTTTCTTGGAGCTTCATGATTTTGTAGGTTGCATTTGAAGTTAGCATGGTTTGATTGGTGAATACTCATGGGTACTAGATAGACTTGGGTGAGGTTCGATATCTCTTGAACTTAGAGATATGTATTGGAAAATTTTCTCATTATGAGATGTCAAACAAAAGGATTGAGGAACCTACACTTGGAAATGAATGTGAGTCCATTATAGACCTTATGAGAAGGTTGTCTTTATTATAAGCTTTTATTGCTTGGTGTTATAGGCAAGGACAATCTTGTATCCCACGCTTGGTCTACTCGGCATGTGAAGGATCTAATAGGTGTTGTCCACCTGATTATCAGATATATTCTTTATATGTATCTTGTCTTCTCTTTTGACATTAGTCTTGAAAAGGATTGTTGAGAAGTAGATGCATGGGTTTATGGATTTCTGTTGTTCTCATTATTATTTGATCTTGAGCTATGGAACTAGTTCTGAGGACTTGTTTTGGAGAGGTACATAAATGGTTTGTGGTTTTGGGCTTATTCCCTTTGTTGTGGGATTTTTTGATAAAATGGTTGCATTAAATTGCAGTTGGATAGCCTTTTTATTGGATACCAATGACAAGAGAAAACCAGGTCTAAAGGGCAAGGATGAAAGTAGGGTTGGATGGATAGATAATGTTGCAAGTATGGGCCTAACTTGTGTTGTCATTGATGTCAACATACTTTTGTTGCATTAATGATAAGGATTGGATGAGTTGTGTGCTGAGGATATTGAGAAAATTACTCTCAATCAGGAACAATGAAGAACAATGATAACAGTAAGGTATTAGTCCAAGATAGGAAGAATATCAGGAGATGCAGATTAAAGGGTTTGTAGATATGTATCTTGAGATTGTCCAGTAGATATTTTAGAGGTCCGCATGAAGATATGAAGAAGTTGTGGCTGACCAAGTAAAACCGGTTCCGGTAGGTATTCAGGAGGTGACAGAGTGTTACAAAAAGGTCCGGTGAGATCCGGAAATGCATTTTCTTGTTCTACAGATTTGAGTGAGTGTTCAGTAAGTCTGTTTGAAGTATCAACTCGATTGGTTTGTGGTATGGAGGTTTGGAAGCATTTATTCCTTTGTGACAGTAGTGATAGACTGTGTTCTTGAGGTTTCGGATGAAGGAGAGAAGGATGTCAGTATGCAGATGAAGTGCAGATGTTCTTGGTGATTCAGGAAATCTTGTGGAGGTCTTTGGATCATGTTTGGATCATGTGGATGGTCTGCATCGAATTTGGAGCTTGCAATTGAAGGATAACCTCTAGGTGAAGGAGTTCTTCCTGAGACTGGCCGACTGGATGAGTTACACATCCTGCGGATGTTCTTGGTAATGTTTGCCGACTTAGATGATCATTCCTAAGTTGATGTAATGTATAAATAAGGGATTGCAAAGTCATTTCAAGGGTGTTCTTGTGGAGATGAGTGTGTGGTAGCAAGGAGGAAAGTGAAAGGTAGAGCAAAAGTATTGGGCTTAAATGGAACTGATTCAAGCATGGTGAAGATGCTATTTTCTAGTTCAAGTAGGTGATACTTATTTCTTTGTAGACAATGTGTCTCTTCTAGGCAGTGAGCCTCTTATGAGCAGTGTGCTCGGGTAGTGAGCCCTATTTGGCATGTGCCATTTGTTATTTCTATTCTTCTAACAGAGAATACAATCTTGGGTTAATCACCCCGTGGTTTTTCCCTTAACTGGGTTTTCCACGTCAAAATCTTGGTGTCTCATGTGTTGATATGTTTCTGCTCTTAATTTGTTGCATTGTGTTTCCATGATTGATTTATTATTAGACTGCTAATTGCAAAGTGGAATTAAGTGTTTAATAAAGAGAAAGTTTTGCACAACTGATTCGCCCCCCCTCTTAGTTGTGTGCCCTAAGTCTAACAATTGGTATCAGAGCTAAGTTCCTAAAAAAAAAGAGCTTAACTGCTTGAGGAGATCCAGGATGTCGTCTTACAAGAAGGATAGTCTGAAGTTTGATGGAACCAATTTTAATCTCTGGAAAGGTCACATGAAATGTCACTTGAGATGTATGGGAGTGACATACTGGACCATGGTTACAACACAGTATGTACCTCCACAGGGTGGTCTGAAAACCCAAAATGAAATCACAAACGCTGAAAACAATCTGCTGACTATAGAGGCTCTTCTAAGCACATTATCTGATTCAAAGCTCTCAAATGTTATTGACCTACCAATTTCTTTTGAGATTTGGCAAAACCTGGAACTTCTACATGAAAGAGACAAGTATGTCAAAAGTGCAAGGTTACAAAGTTTGAAAGAAAAATTTGAAAATTTGAAGATGAGAGAAGATGAAAACATCACTACTTTCATGCCAAGAGTAAATGAGCTTGTTTGTGGAATTAGAAATGCTAGTGGAGTCTTGGATGAAGATGAGATTGTTGGCAAAATTCTCAGATCCCTTCCTACCTCTTACAAAATCAAGGCTACTGCCATTGAAGAATTTAGAGCCCATACAACTGTCACAAGAGATCAATTGGCTGCATTTGAAATGACAGAGTTTAGAGATGATCCCCCCAAGACTGAATCTGCATTCAAAGCCAGTGCCTCTGTTAAAGGTAAACAAAGGTTTGATCCAGGAGAGAATTCATCAAGGAAACTGTCATGGTATGAAAAAGCAAGAAAAGATCTGGAGGAAGAAGAAATAGAAACTGCTCAACTTGAAGCCCTTATTGCAAAGAGGCTGCCAAGAGGATCCGGTAAGTATGAAGGAAACTTACCTTTCAAGTGTTTTAACTGCAATAAGATTGGTCATTTTGCCTCAAGATGTCCGGAAAGGTTTTCAAGGCAAAATCCTAACAAGCCAAGGTTCCAAAAAAACTGTTATTATGTACACGAAGATGATGATAATGAAGGAGTAATAGATGATGAATCAGAAATAGGAAACAAACCTGGAAATGAATGGGTGTTCATTTCCATCAAGGAAGAAGATCCAATGTCCTCTGTATCTGTCAATCATAAGACTGTTGAAAGAGCTCTGGCTGCCCAAGTTGAAGAAAAAGATGATTGGGTCATTGACAGTGGTTGCTCTCACCACATGACAGGTGACAAAAATAAGTTCATAGATTTGGAAAGGTATGAAGGAGGAGTGGTAAAGTTTGGTGATAATTCTGCTGGTAGAATAAGAGGTAGAGGAACTATTTCTCTTGATGGAAGGAACAAAACTGGTAATGTACTGTATGTTGAAGGTTTGAAGCACAATCTTCTCAGTGTTGGACAATTGGTGGACAAAGGCTATGATCTCTGGTTCAAGAATGGAAAATGCAAGATCTTTGAAAGCTCCGGAATAGAGATTGCATCCGGTACTCAAACTAAAGGTAATATCTTTCACTTGGTTGGTACTGATAAAAGTTGCTTGTTTGTTCAAATTGATCAAAGTTGGTTATGGCATAGGAGGATGTGTCATGTGAATTTTGATAATATTATCAAGATAAGCAATACTTAGGCTGTAAGAGATCTTCCAAAATTGGTGAAACCTACTAACAACTTGTGCAAAGAATGTCAGTTGGGTAAGCTAAGCAAAGTCACATTCAAAAGTAAGGAACTATCCTCTATCGGATTATTGGACTTAGTTCATACTAATCTTTGAGGTCCAACAAGAATCAGGAGTATTCAAGGTGATAGATACTTTATGCTACTAATTGATGACTATTCCCAGATGATGTGGGTAACCTTTCTAAAAGAGAAATTAGAAGCTCTTGAAAAATTTAAAATATTCAAGGCTATGGTAGAGAATGAAACCAGATTAAAATTGAAGTGTCTGAGGTCTGATAGAGGTGGAGAATTCACATCCGGTGAGTTCATAGAGTTCTGTGAGAAACATGGAATAAAGAGATAGTTGTCTGCTCCTAGGACTCCACAGCAGAATGGAGTAGTGGAGAGAAAGATCCGGACCATCCAGGGAGCATCTAGGACCATGATGATGGAAGCAAATGTTCCTTAGATCTATTGAAGAGAAGCTGTCAGCACTGCAGTCTACACTCTCAATCAAGTTCAAATCAGAAACAATACCGGTAAGACTCCTTATGAACTTTGGTTTGGTATCACTCCTATTGTAAGGTATTTTAGAGTTTTTGGTAGCAAATGTTACATTAAAAGAGATGAAGATCTAGGAAAGTTTGATGCTAGAAGTGATGAAGGAATATTCTTGGGTTACTCCACTCAAAGCAAAGCATACCGGTGTTATAACAAGAGACTGAGAAAGATTATAGAAAGTACAAATGTAAAGGTTGATGAAGGAATTAAAAAACCCTCAAGATTTTATGAATATGATGAAGATAATCAGAATGGTGTTCTGATTCAAGGAGCCCAAGCCTCTTCTGAAAGTCAGATTCAAACTGATCTGGTAAATCAATAAGAAGAGAAAGTTTGAATGAGCCTGATCAAGGAGCAGAAGTGCAAGAAACTCCCAAAGTACCTAGGTATGTAAGACTGAACCACTCTGAAGATCAAATCATAGGAGATAAAAGCAAAGGTGTACAAACAAGAAGGAAAATTGCTCCAAATTCAGATGAATATTGGTTGATTTCAAAGATTGAACCTAAGACTATAAATGAAGCTTGCAATGATGAAAACTGGACTAAAGCAATGGAGGAAGAGTTAATGCAAATTGAAAAAAATCACACTTGGGATCTTGTTCCCAGACCTAGAAACAAGAATGTGATTGGAACCAAATGGGTCTTCTGGAACAAACTAAATGAAGTTGGTGAAGTAATCAAGAATAAAGCCAGATTGGTCTGCAAGGGTTGTTCTCAAATAGAAGGAGTTGATTTTGAAGAAACCTTTGCTCCGGTGGCAAGAATTGAAGCAGTCAGATTATTTCTTGCTTTTGCTACTTTCAGGGACTTCAAAGTATATCAGATGGATGTCAAGTCTGCCTTTCTAAATGGTGACTTGGAAGAAGAAGTGTACATTGAGCAACCAGATGGATTCCAATTGTCTAATCATGGTGATATGGTCTGCAAGTTGAAGAAGGCTTTGTATGGACTAAAGCAAGCCCCAAGAGCCTGGTATGAAAGATTGGATAAACATCTCTTGAAGATTGGTTTCAACAAAGGTACTGCTGACAGTAACTTGTATTACAAAATTGATCATGAAAACATCTTGATTGTTGAAGTGTTTGTTGATGATATCATTTTTGGAGGAAGAGATAGTATGTGTAAAACTTTTGCAAATCAAATGAAAAGTGAGTTTGAGATGTCCATGCTTGGTGAAATAAATTTCTTCCTGGATCTGTAAATCACTCAAACAAAGAAAGGAATCTTCATTTCTTAGACCAAATATGTGAAAGAATTGTTGAAGAAATTTGGGATGGAAGACTCTAAACCAATGAATAGTCCCATTGCAACTGGATGTAAGTTGAGCAAAGATGATGACTATCCTAAGGCTGATCAGACAAAGTACAGGTCAATGATTGGAGGATTGTTGCATCTCACTCAAACTAGACCAGACATTATGCAGGATGTTGGTCTTGTTGCTAGATTCCAAGCTGATCCTAGAGAATCTCATGTCATGGCAATTAAGAGGATTTTTAGATATCTAAAAGGGACAGTTGAGTATGGTCTATGGTATCCTAGAGATCATGATTTTTCTCTTCATGCTTATACAGATGCCGATTGGGCAGGAGATGTGGATGACCGGAAGGATACCAGTGGTGGAGCATTCTTTTTGGGAAAGAGATTGGTTTCTTGGCTAAGCAAGAAACAAGAGGCAATATCTCTATTTACAACTGAAGCAAAATATATTGTAGCAGCAGGTAGTTGCACTCAAGTTTTATGGATGAAGCAGATGCTAAGAGATATCAAAGTGGAATATGAGGAACCTATCACAATTTTCTGTGATAATTCAAGCGCAATAAACATATTAAGAATCCGGTGTTGCATTCAAAGACTAAACATATATCCATCAAGTTTCACTTTTTGAGAGAGCAAGTGAATAAGGATGAAGTCAGATTGGAGTTTGTACCTTCCAAGGAGCAGATTGCAGACATCTTTACTAAACCTCTTCCTAAGGACTCTTTTGAGTATCTTAGGGAGAAGCTAGGGGTTATTGCCCCTCTGGTGATGAACTCAGGTGCACTGTTGTGCATCAGTCTGGTGGATATCACAGTCACATCTTGTGGTCCGGATTGATGATGGGGAGCTTCTACTCAGGGGGAGCAACAGGTATGATTCTGAAGTGGTGGAATTGCAAGTATGTGCCCTTTTCCATTGATGTCAAAGGGGGAGCAATAAAGGGAGAGAAGACATATGAATGGTTGTTGCTGATAGGGGGAGTTGTGACAGCAAGGAGAAGCTCATGTCTTGATGGTCAAAATAGTTTTTCACATCATATGTTGCCATCAATGACAAAGGGGGAGATTGTTGCAAGTATGGGCCTAACTTGTGTTGTCATTGATGTCAACATACTTCTATTGCATTAATGATAAGGATTGGATGAGTTGTGTGCTGAGGATATTGAGAAAATTAGTCTCAATCAGGAACAGTGAAGAACAATGATAGCAGTAAGGTATTAGTCCAAGATAGGAAGAATATCGAGAGATGCGGATTAAAGGGTTTGTAGATATGTATCTTGAGATTGTCCAGTAGAGATTTCAGAGGTCCGCACAAAGATCTGAAGAAGTTGTGGCCGCCCAAGTAAAACTAGTTCCGATAGGTATTCAGAGGTGACAGAGTGTTACAGAAAGGTCCGGTGAGATCTGGAAATGCATTTTCCTGTTCTGTGGATTTGAGTGAGTGTTCAGTAAGTCTATTTGAAGTATCAACTCGATTGGTTTGTGGTCTGGAGGTCTGGAAGCATCTATTCCTTTGTGACAGTAGTGACAGACTATGTTCTTGAGGTTCCAGATGAAGGAGAGAAGGATGTCAGTATACAGATGAAGTGCAGATATTCTTGGTGATTCACGAAATCTTGTGGAGGTCTTTGGATCATGTGGATGGTCCGCATTGAAGTTGGAGCTCGCAATTGAAGGATAACCTCTGGGCGAAGGAGTTCTTCCTGAGACTGGCCGACCGGATGAGTTACACATCCTGCGGATGTTCTTGGTAATGTTTACCGACTTAGATGATCATTCCTAAGTTGATGTATTGTATAAATAAGGGATTGTGAAGTCATTTCAAGGGTGTTCTTGTGGAGATGAGTGTGTGGTATCAAGGAGGAGAGCGAAAGGCAGAGCATAAGTATTGGGCTTAAATGGAACTGATTCAAGCATGGTGAAGATGCTATTTTCTAGTTCAAGTAGGTGATACTTATTTCTTTGTAGACAATGTGTCTCTTGTAGGCAATGAGCCTCTTGTGAGCAGTGTGCTCAAGCAGTGAGCCCTATTTGGCATGTGCCATTTGTTCTTTCTATTCTTCTAACAAAGAATACAATCTTGGGTTAATCACCCCGTGGTTTTTCCCTTAACTAGGTTTTCCACGTCAAAATCTTGGTGTCTCATGTGTTGATATGTTTCTGCTCTTAATTTGTTGCATTGTGTTTCCATGATTGATTTATTATTAGACTGCTAATTGCAAAGTGGAATTAAGTGTTTAATAAAGAGAAAGTTTTGCACAATTGATTCACCCCCCCTCTCAGTTGTGTGCCCTAAGTCTAACAGATAAAAGGATTGTAGATAATGGATGAGATGGATGAAGGGGTTCATAATGTGATCTCTAAGGACTATGTTGCATAGGAATAACATGCCCCACTCTAGATATTACTCAGGACTTTGTGTGATAATGGTTGCAATGGTAAGGATGATAGGATTGGTTGGAAATGATTGGGTATATCAAGAAATGTCCAAAGCATTTTTCATAATTTTCCCTTGTCCTTATCAAGATCAAAAGTAGCAGGGGAGGATGGTTTGATTCAATGGGCTAGGTATATAGATATAATGGATGAAGATGGTAAGATAGGATATGAAAGAAGGGATAGATGAGCCAACTTGCCCTCAAGTGTAAGGTACATAGTAATTGATCTCCACATGACACCCATGAATGGGTTTTCATCATGGTACTTATCCAAGGCACCATGAAATAGTTTTCACCATTGGACAAATGATTTCTCTTTACTATTTTGATTATATATATATATATATATTTATTTTTTTATTTTTTTGGATATTGGTATGGGATAGGTGGAGGCAAAGATTTGGAGGAAGGTGGGGACTCGTGCGTCTATTTCCATAGCAAGGTGATAGTGTCCCATTTTGGATGTTTGTCTCACATGGACCATGTTGAGTTTGTTAGGCACATGGATGTTGGTAAATGGTTGCATGAGATGGATGGGGGATAGTGGATTATGGATGGTAAAGATGGAGAATGAGTGGACTTATGCGAAGGCATGGATCATACGGGTGTGATGGGGGAGATATGCAGGATAGGGGATGTAAGATGAGGGGGAGGAGTTATGTGGAAATGTCATGGTGTCAAGGAGAACCAAGACCAATGTTTGCACACACTGTAGTGGATGTTGAAGCTTTTGATTATGATGAGGAGTGGGGAGTAATGGGGACTTTTTATTATGGGATTGGGTGCTGCCACAATAATGGGTTACACTTTCTGGGACATCCTAATTTTTACTGAAATCACATATTTTTAGAAAATATAATGATTTAAGCCTTGAAAGGTTCCATTTAAAGGATTTTAATTGAAGAGGGTTTGATCAAACCCCCTTAGATTCAAACCCCCTTGGATAGAACCCCGCTAGTTTTAAACCATACCTATAATGAAGTCTCCTCTATACCTATCAAAATGCTGATAAAAAACTACTTTTGATTTACTTTTTGGGGGATTAAATGAATTAATTTAAAATTCATGTTTTGTAAGTATGTAGTCCTTATTATAAGCTTCCCAAAAAGTATAATTTTAAATATATTTAATTTGATTATTATATTTATTTTTTATTTCTTGTGAATGTATGTTTTTCAATGAACATCAAGGTCTTTGTTTCACACATATGAAAAAATAGGAAAATTGAGAAAAAAATTCTAAAAAATACATGTCCTCTAGGTATTGATGTTCTTATTCCAACAAAAAAAAATGAATTCTGATACATACAAAAAAAAGTTTATGTTGGATAGAATATGCCCATGTCTAAATTATAATTGGTTTGACTTCAAAACTTAATTAAAAAAAATTCAACAAAACATTATGAAACTAAATGCATCCTCTAGATATCGATGTTACTAATCTAAATTCAAAAGAATTAGAATTTTATCCTTTGTAGAAAAAAGTTATGTGCGACAGAATACACATCACTTTAAAAAAATGATGTTTACTATTAAAAACTAGTTATCAAAGGAAACGCGAAACATTTTAAAATTTAACTCTAATTTAAAAAAAAAATATTTAGAATCTATAGAAAAAATCTCACAAATCACTAGTTCGCATTATCTTCAAATTCCTAACGGTTTAGAAGCTATAGGTGTCAGAAAGTGAAGATTTGGTTCAAAATGTTCATTTCAATGTCAAGTTTGGCCAAAAAGTGTAACCCATTATTGTGGGATGACCTGATCGGGATGGAGGATTTTGGGATTGCTGATTGGGGATTTAGGGACCCAAATAGACTTAAGATTCTTAGGATTTTTTGATTGGGTGCAGGATTGTTAGGATTTTTCGGATTTGGGATTTTTGATAGAGTGGGATTTGGATGCTCCATTTGGATTGACTGCTTTTTCTTGGGGACGCACACCATTTTTATTTTGGAATTTTCTTTTGGAGGTGTGGGCTTGTGTAGCCTTTTGGATTTTGGATTTGGCTTTGTGTATCGATGCCCTATGACATGATAATCTTGAGGAATTTGTGGAGTTTTTGCTTTATGTAAGGAGAAATCCAAATTTTTATTTTTGAATCCCATGGGTTTTGTGATGGCTTCATGTTTAGGTGATGTGTGCATTTTTTCACCATGATTAGGAGTTTTAGGGGATTTAAGGGAGTTGGATGTGTAGATGGAGGGATTAGTGGACTTGTGGATGAAGGGATGAGGGGATTTGAGTATGGGAATGTTGAGAGTTGGGAGGAGTGGATGAAGAGAAGATTTAGGGATGGGAGGACATTTTCATTGATGGATGAAATAAGATGGAGGAGGGGGGATGCTGGTGTGTGATTTGGAGGTGCGATGAGGGGCACTTAGCTTGGGATTGGAAGAAGATGCCGTATGAGGTGTAAAAGTGGTATCAAAATGTGTAGATTATTTTCCTTGGGATATATAGTCAAGGCCATGTGATTGTAGATAGGTTTTGACATGGATGGGATCTAATATTCCTTGTTCATGAAGGCCTAAGCCTTTGCCTTGATATTTCATGTTTTAGAGCATGCGATGTGGGATGGGATGTTTGTTATTTTTAAAACAAGAAACGATTCCATTATTAGATGGGGAAGGATGGGTGGTGTATAGAATTTGTTCCTCTCCTATGAGAGTGTTATGTCAGAAAATGTCCCCTTGGGGGATTTTCCCTCTTAAGGTTTAGCTCCTGGGTCCTTAGAATTCATTATAAGCATATTGCATGTTAATTTTGAATCCCAATGAGAAAAACCCTAAGTGTTATGGCAAATAGGAGTTAGGGGGTGCTATTTTAATGAATCTTGACCACAATTGGGAGGGTGGACTTGGGTGCTAGCGCCCTAGTCCTGGCCTATTTTAGGTCAGCCCTAAATTCAAATGTTGATTTTTGACCGTTACTTAGGTCCTATGCCGACATTTCAAGTTTGAATTAAGAAATTCTTAGCAGGAATGTGTGTAGTTACATATATAAGCATGTTTAGGACTTCATTTGCAAACTAGAGATGGACATTGTGAATTTGTGATCTTATGCTAAAGTGATTCAAGGCTTTCATTGTGTTGTAGAGCAGTATTGTGTTGTTATTGTGTTGGTTTCTTGCAGATTTGACTCCATCTCCTCATGGAATGAAAGAGCTTTTTCCTTCCATGAGATCTACACCTCTAAGGTGACATTTATTTGTGTTTTCAATCATTTATCATTTGGATATTGCCTCCATCCCGCAGGGATATGCACTCTTTATCTGACAATAATGTTTGTAAGACTTGAATGTCTCTCCAAAGCTTGACTAAGGCAAGCCTCTAAACACCACAACCCCCAACCACTCTCCTTGTGATTGCAAGTTATAGGTGTCGCATCTTGACGGAGTGGAGTTGCAAGGAACAATAAGACAGTGTGCAGATTTCATATCCCTAAAGAAAAGGACTGTTCGGAGATAGGTGTTAGTGGTAGTATCCTCCAAAGTTGCAAACATAGAAACCATTGTGATAGGGATAATTAGCATCTAAAGAGGCTCTAACATCTTGAAAAACATCTGGCCTTGGACTTGGGTGCTAGTGGTAGTGTCCTTATTTCCCGGGGTAGAAATAAAAAATACAGTGATCATTAGTGTTGGGAGGAGATCAGGATTCCACAGAGAAAACACCATCTTAGACAGGGGTGTTAGTGGTAGTGTCCATGAGTATTCCACATCACAAACTTTGAAAAATAGTCAGTTATTAATTTATGCCTACTACCTTAGTTTGCAAGGATTTGTCGTAATTCATCAATTTGGTTATTGTTTTGCATAATTAAGGTTTTAATGGTATTTGAGCATTAAATTGATACATTTGTTGATAACATATGAGCTTCCGCATCATTCCAAGTGACAGCCTAACCTATAGGTGAATCCTCTTGCAAAAGTGTGATTCAACTCGGTTGATATGTTCTTGAATGTTTGTTGAGAAGGGAGGATTTAACCCTTGTTTTCATTTCCCCCCCTTTTCATACAAAACAAAGAACCACCACATGTGAAGGTGTTGGGTCCAAGGGGATAGGATGATGGATTTGGGATAGGGTTGAGATGGGATGGTGAAGGACCAATGGGGGATGGTAAAGGGGTGATAGGAGATGGTAAAGGATCAATCGGGGATGATGGGAGATCAATAGGAGATGGTGAGGGATCGAGAAAGGGGTAACTTGGGATTCTTGGATCTTGATTAACATTATGCTCATTAAGATGTGGTGTAATATGATCAAAGTCATTTATTTTATTGTCTATGCTTTCTTGGGGACCAAGTGTCTCATCATGGGAAGTGGATGTTGTTGGATGATGGATAAGACTAGTGGGATGATTGATAGAATTAAGTGAACTATGGATAGGAAAAAATTTGGATTTCTTGCTCATTGATAGGATCTTGATCATAGATAATATCTTGATCATGGAGAGGATTAATGTGGATAGTGTGATATTGAGATTGGACAAGATGAATGGGGGTTCTTTGATTTTGATAAATTGTGATGGTAAAGGTTGACCATGCTTTGGATTTGATTCTTAATATAGCTCTTGAGTTTGGATAGGAGTGAAAGTTTATTGGATGGACTTGGTAGGCTTTGGATGGTTGACAACATGGCTACATGGATCTTGACTTGTACTTATGGTAAGAGGATCTTCAATGGGATTGAGAGGCATTAGACTGGAGGATGGTATTGGAGAGATAGGCATGGTACTTGGAGGCTCTTTGGTAGGTTAAAGGATAAATATTGGATTGCATGATGGATTTGGAGAGATATGCATGGTACTTGGAGGCTCTTTGATAGGTTCAAGCATAGGCATTGGATTACATGGTGGTGTTTTATTCCTTGCTAATAGTCCTTGGGTCACACCCTTCATAGCTTCATGGGTTGATGGATTAGGGTCTTCATGGGTGGATGGTAAGGGTTTTGTGTCTTGAGTTGGGAAATATCAAAATCATATGGTAACTTGGCACCCTTTTTAGCTAGGAATAGAAATAAATGGTCTGGGTTTGCTTTGAGCTAACGATTAAACAACTCCATGTTTTTAGGATCTTTAGCAAACTCTTGTAGTCTTGGTGAATATTGAGGGTTATTTTTAGGGGATGGTGTTGAAATACACTAGACAATTGAGAAGGGGGGGTGAATCAGTTGTCACAAAAACTTAGCTTCATATGAATATCAAACCATCAACAACTTAATTACTTATAATCAGATTTAACCATGAAAGCTTGAAACCATAAACTTAATCACAATCACACATCCAACATAGTAGACACTAGATTTTTACGTGAAAAACCCTAAGAGGGAAAAACCATGGTGGGTATTAGCCCACAGAAATATATGAGTTATAACAATATCGAAAACATAGGCTCACTACCTATAGGGTTCATAGCCCAAATTGCTCACTGTAAAGAATGACTCACTACCAAAGGGTGGCTCATTGCCAAGGGGTGGCTCACTGCCAAAGTGGTGAATTGATTAAGTAACATCTACTCCATGCCTGGGTTCAGTTCCATTGAAGCACAAGATAATATCTCTGCTCTACTCTTTTACACCTTCGCACTTATCTCTTCATCTTCGCAACACACACCCTTTTTTGCAGCTCTATTACATGCTTTTATACAATTCATCAACCTTGGAGTGTACATAGGTCGGCATTACATTCATCACCATTGGAACATTATCCAAGGTCAGAATTACAAAACATACACAGGAATAGGTCTAGACCTATTACAAAATTTAGCTAAGGAAATATGTAGAGAAGTATGATGAACAAGCCACACCTTAGCTAAGTCTCAAACGCAATCCTCCATGCCACAACATGCTTCTACAATCTTCAATGGAACTCCGCAAATAGTGATATCAACAAAGTCAGTCAAGACTAGAGTTAACACTAGGTCTTCTAAGAACATTCTTCTTTCACGATCCAAACTTCTCTTTGTGGACCAATCCCAAGGTAGGAACATGATCAAGAGACATCCACAAGCACATTGTAATCACCAGGAACAACTGTACGATCTCTAATCACTCTGTCAGGAAGATTCTTCAAACCGAAGCACAAGAACAACACTGTCAGCCACTGTCATAATTAGAAAAAGATAGCTTGTGGACTGCCAAATCACAAACCATTGTAGTTGAAAGCACTTAACATCATCTCAGACTTAACTCTAGAACTACAAACAAAAATAATTCAATGCAGAGCATAATACTTTCTCCTCGTCTTTGCCAAACATACAGAAAAAACTATTTTCACTCCGGTGAATATAACTCACTCAATTCTTCATACCGGAGGCTCAAACTCAGAGAATAGCATCTTTAGATGTGCCTCTAAATAACTTCCAATCCGTAGACAAAGATATTCATCTTTTAGGAAATGCAGAGAAATCTACTAGACTATTCTTTTGTAATACACAAGAAACTTTACAACACACTATTTCCACCGAAGGAGCAAATTTTCTCAATATCCTCAATATTTGGATCTCCAATACTTACATAGGCAAATACAAAGCATCTAAATCATCACAATCGAGCATAAAAACAAGAGCACAGTTGACACTAATGACAACACTGATATGTTGACATCAATGACAACACTGATTAGGCACATACTTGCAACAATCTCCCCCTTTGTCATTGATGGCAACATATGATGTGAAAAACTGAAAAGACCATCAAGACAAGATTCTCCCCCTTTATTTTTACACCTCTACATTCTTTCTTCTCCATAGTTTTTCACATGATTTCTCTCCCCCTTTGACATCAATGGAAAAGGGCACATACTTGCATTCTGCTGCTCTGATCCAACTAAACTGTTACCAACACATCTAGCTAGTCCCCCTGAGAGGTAGCTCCCAAAACATCAATCCAGATCAAATTGTATATGCCTAAAAATGACACGATTCGGTCTAGATAAATATTCTTAATATTTATTCCCTTCTAATTCCTCTATCAATAAATAAATAAACAAATTTATTTATTTGATTCATATTCTTCCAACAATTAAATAATATCCTTTATTTAATTCAATTCTTCCCAAACAATTAAATAATTCTTAATTATTTAATTAAATCAAAATTATTCTTCCAAATTTGAATAAATCAAATCAAATCTATTTAAATCCTCTCAATCTCCTAAAATAAAATACAATCAAATATTTTATTTATTCTTTCAAATCATGCACACAATTAAATAAATTTATTTATTTAATGTGTTTTCTTATCTTCTAAATTAAATAATATTCTTCCAATAATATCTTCTCTAAATTTAAATAAATTAATTATTTATTTAAGTTGCCTTTTCTTCTAAATTGAGTTATCTCTAAATATAACTCAAGCTTTTTGCACATGCAATTAAATATTCCTAATATTTAATAAAGCAAAATATCTTCTTATTCTCATGTAAATCCCTTCTTCTTGTTTTAAATCACTTAACTGATTGTTATATTCTTTTAATTCCTTTAACTCATTCTTCTATTCTCAGCAAATCCTCTCATGCAAAAGAAAGCAAGGCACATGTCCTCTTCTTATTCGTTGCACGTTCCTCAATTGTTCTCAATCATTGATCTTTTCATTCTTTTTATACCGTTGATCTTATTTCTCTCAAGTCTATAAATTGAACCTTATTCCTCCACTTCAATCATCCAAGCTTTAAGTATTGTTACTCTGCAGGAATTACAGTGCGTCTTTGGCACCAATTCCTTCATTGCTTGTGATCACACTTTTTACTACGCACTACTACCATCGTTGTGAAGCTCCTCTTCATTGCAACATTATCACCGCCATTCTCAATCGACATTCTTGAACAAAGCAAAGAAGTGCACTCTCTGAAGGCTCTATTTCATACACGCAAGGACGATTTTGATAGGCAATCAATGGAAGTTTCGATCTAAGGAAGGTTTGCTTTGTTGTTCATTGCTTTATCTTATTGGATTTCCTTAGTTCACTATTTCATTGAAGTTTTGGGTATTTGATATTGATTATTATTGTTTATTCATTGTTGAATCCAATTTTCCCTTAACATTTTTGGCACCCACTATGGGGCCTAGCCCCAAATTTAACCCAAAATCTAAGTTTTGTGTTTTAGAAAGCCATATACAGGAGGAAATAGCACATCCGTCACTTCCTAACACACATCTGTCAACTGTTATGACGCTTTTGTTACTACAATGCATATACACTTTGTTACGACACTTTTACCATCTGAAGCGGTGCATCCGCTAATTCAGCGCATATACACTGTATTTCGGCGCTTTTATCCTCTGTTGCAGCACATATGCATTACAACGCTTCTGTTGACTGTCTCTGCGCATTCAGTCTATGAAGTGGTGCTTCTGTTGTAGGCAGTGATTTTAGGGTTTTTTAGGAGATTTTTGCTAAACGCTGACGTCTTTGCAGGAACTCTCTTGATCTATTTTGCATGCTAGGTACTGGTTTAGATTCATATAGCTGCACTTGTTAGCTCACATTGCAATTTCTAAAAAAGGAAAGTAAAATGAATGCTCATGCAAATCTCACATAGTTTTAAACTAGGAAAGTGGTAATTGAATCATTGCTATCTTGCATTGCAACATTGCTATATTTTCAAAGTTATTTCTATTTGGATAAAATTGAACTCATCATTGCTATCTGGGTAACACTGAACCATTGCTATCTCGATTGACCATCACTTCAAAGTTAACAACTTGTGCTATCGTGGATAAAATTGAACTCATCATTGCTATCTGGGTTAAAACTAAACCATTGCTATCTCAATTGACCAACATTTCAAAGTTAACATTTCTTGCTATGTGGATAAAATTGAACTCATCATTGCTATCTTGGTTAAAATTGGACCATTGCTATCTTGCAAATCACTTGAAAGTTCTGTGCTTGCCCAAGTAGATAGCTCATCTAGTTTTTTTCATTTTAACTAGGGGGAAGGAACCACTGTATTCTGTGTTTTGGGAATGATACCAAGCCTATACTCTCCCCTATCTTGGGTGATCAAAATGCCAGACATATCATTTTTGCATGTGTTTTTCCTTTAGAGGGGCCTGCTTTTGGATACCGTTCATCCAAGTAGGAACGACCCTAAGTGGTAACAAGCTAGATGCCAAGCCCTTACAAGCCACTATAAATAAATTGTGTTTGGAGTGAAAGCTTCAAACATCGAGTGAAGTTGTGTTATACCGACAGCTAACCTCCCCCCAAACCCTCCAAGGTGCAACCCTTGCAGGCTGGGAGACTCCATAACGGAGATTAGTACTACCGCATGTATAACCACTTGAATGGTTGCCTTCATTAAACACCTTTGTTCTAGTGGCCAAAAACCCTTGTTATCCATTTGAAGCCTAGGATTTTGTACTTGTTTTTCCTTTTAGTCCAAAAAGAGTCAAAAAAATCACAAAAAAATAAAAAACCATAAAATATTCTTTGTGTTTGCTATGTTTTCTTGCCATAAATTCAAAAAATCAAATTAGAAAAACATTCTTGCAACCAAAGTACCAAAAACACCAAAAAATTCCAAAAAAATACAAAAATATTGAGAAAAGCCAGAGCGGCGCATCTGTCCTCTGTTTCTGTGCATCTGTGCTGACTTGCGGCGCATTTGTAGTGACTTTCAGCGCTTTTATTGACTGTTCCAGCGCATATACATTTTAGCAGTGTGGCGCATATATCCAGACTTCCAACACATTTATCTATTCTCGTAGTGCATCTATTTTAGTTCATACACAACAGTGAGCACTTGCACAGTTTTCGAGGGAAAAATTTTACCAGTTCTGAGTACCCATTTCAGTCTAGTTTTAGGTTCAGAGATTAGGTTCCACCTTGCAGTCAGTTTTTCATCCATTTCACATCAAAATCTTTCTTTAGTCATCCCATTCACCTTCTATCAGGTCTTTCTAGTCCAAAAGTCAAAAAACTATCCCATATCAGGTCAGCACAGGCCCCTTTTTTGTATCACTTTGGATTCAAGCAAACCTAGTAGGTCACAGAACTTTGCTAGTATGTCTTGGTGCACGACTAGTCCCTACATAGTAAGACAGGTATCGAGTACCCTTACTAGTGGCTATCGTCTTGTATCGGCCATCTTGCTTGGAGTCATTGATCAAGAAAGTCCTTTTTCCAAATCTTGTCATAAGTATCCTATTCTCAGCAATCTCCATCAGCACCTTGCCAAAATCTCTTGTCCCATCCCACCTCGTCCCACGTCACCTTGCATGGTTCTTACTAGATCTCAATACAAAAAGCAACTTGAAATGGTTGGATCATCCAACCACATCATCACACCTCACGATAGTGATGAGAAAATCTCTAACGAAGACTATCAAGGAAGCATCCAAGATTAGAAATTCCAACGCTTAGTAGAGAAAGTGCTCCATGCAAACCCTCATAAGTATTTCTATCATCTTGCTAGTCTTGGAATTAAACTCCCTGCGGATTTCGATATAAGCACAATCCTAGAAAACGTAGAGGATGATCATGAAAAGGGAAAGAAAACCTTAGACCCAAATGTGGAAGATAAAGGAAAGAAAACCATAGACCAAAGTACTCCTATGGAAGAAATGAGGAAAGAAATCGAGGGTCTAAAGAAACAAATGTCAGATCTCAAAATGGGTACAAACACTAAAACCTACTCCTTGGAAGATATTGCACCGTACCCCTTTGATAAAAGTTTGAACATGACACCATTTCCCTATCAATTTGAAGTTCCTAAATTTGATAAATACAAAGGAAAAGGGGACCCTAGAGATCACATTAGGGAATTCAACGTAGCATGCATGGAAGTAGCTCAGAATGAGACCTACCTAATGAGATTATTCCCTAGATCACTAGGTAGTCAAGCTATGGAGTGGTTTTAATGGCTCCTACCGGGCATCAAATCTTTTGATGAGCTAGTCAACAAATTTATCATGCACTTCTCTTACAATATTGAACATGAAGTCTCTATGCTTGACCTATGTAACACCAAGCAAAAGAGTGGTGAATCATTCGCCACCTTCCTACAAAGATGGAGACAACTAGCAAGCAAATGCTCATATGATGTACTTGAGAAGCAACTAATGGAGATGTTTGTCCATAACCTCAACACTGATCTTGGCTATCAAATACAAATACAATGCCCTACATCATTCTTAAAAGTCATCGAAATGGGATTGTTTATCAAAAAAGCTATGATTGCCAAGGGGCAAATCAAGTTATACAAGGACACACCTGCCTCCAACTACACAACTGACAAATCAAAGTTTTGGACCAAGAATAAGAATGTTGTCAACGATGGAGTGGTTGACGCCAAGGTGGCAGCTCCCAAGCAACAACCCATACTCACTCTCAAAAGAGAAGCAAAAAATGTTACGCCCAACAAAACATTCTCTCGGGAGCCAAGACCATGGTTCAGTGCCAATCCAAGATGAAAGTTCACACCGCTGGGTGAGTCCCAAGAATCTACATTACGAAAGTTATTGGCTAACAATGAAATCTCTCTACCACCAACAAGTGATTATGAGCCTATAGTCAAACCTCCCTATTGGAAAGACACTGACTATTGTGAATATTATAGAGGAAGGGGACATATAACCAATAATTTATCCATCTCAAACATGTTATCCAAGATGTGCTTGATCAAAATCAAGGAGGAACCCAACAACATACCTCCAATGAGACACATGTGGCTTACATGGATCCACTTCTCAATCATGACAAGCCGTACAACAAAAATAACAACCATGGCAATAACAACAACGGTAACAACAACAACAATCGCAACAGGCCAAATCAGAATAGTGGAAATAGTAATGCCAACTATGCAAGTGTGCCATTCGACTACACCATCAATTGCCTATCCGAGCATGTCCCACAAGTCAATGTGGTCACACCCAATCAACAATCGGAACCTAATAGAACTGGTTGTAGTATCATTACCCGCAGTGGTAAAGTCACACTGAATACCATCCCTCCAAGGTCGTCACCTTCTCAGTCCAACTTCTATCAGTATAATGTCATAGACCAACTATAGAAGACTCCAACCCACATTTCTATCTTGGAGTTGTTGCGTCTATCTCCTTCTCATAAGGAGATTCTCAATAAAGCCTTAGTGGAAACCATTGTCCCCACTAACTTGGACCAAGAGAAGTTTTAGGCCATGGTAGGTAATCTGACCTCCTCAAGTACCATATCATTTACCAAGCAAGATGACCTCTCAATGTCTCAACCTCATAACACCCCTCTACATATTGTCGCCTTCATCCACAAGCACCTCATCAAGAGGGTTCTCATTGATGGGGGAGCTGGTTTAAATATTTGCACATTAAAGCTAGTCCTTACATTGGGGTTCTTTGAAAATGTCATCAATCCAAGGAAGAAGATTACTATCAAAGCCTATGAAGAGTAGAGAACTACAAAAGGAACAGTGGTGTTGCCCATACAAGTAGGACCAATCATAAAAGATGTTGTGTGCCAAGTCTTAGATAGGGAGCTCACCTATAATATTCTGCTAGGGAGACCATGGATTCATGCCATGAAAGCTGTTCCCTCTACTTATCACCAATGCATAAAATTCTTGCATGATGGCAAGCAAGTCACCATCCAAGGAGACCCTGATCCCTTCCAGCATTGCAACTCTGTCCTTTCAAAACCTGATTGCATCATACCAAATAATAGAGCATCTACATCTCCTACCCCATAGCATGATCATACCTCTAAAGCTTCCTCGTCAAAGCGTAAAGAGTAGAAGATTACCATCAAAGAAACTGGAGTTGGGGAATACTCCATTAAGCACAACCTAAACCTAACCAAGATGCCTTTATCTCTTAGATCCTTTGGTCGACCCAAGCATTTTCCAAAGCCATCTGCCCCTCCTATAGCTCCTACAACTCCCTATGTAAAATGGGGGACCTTATCTGATGAAACAGAGGAAAGAGATGTCCTACAATGGCTTTATACTGAAGAAGAAGAAAACATACAACAGGAACCACCTAGGCTCCCAACAGAACTCTATGGGTGAGGAGAAGCTATCCTACACAAAATGGGTTACGAAGGAGAAGGCCCTATCGACCTAAGAAAAGATAGAATCATAGAACCCATTCAACCTTCCTCATCCTCACTGGCTAGAAATACAAAGGGCCTAGGATACAAGGAGAAGGGCAAGGCTAAAGAAAATGCTTATCTTGTAGAAATGATCCATACACTTCAAGTGGACAGTGACACAGATTCCAATGAATATGAGTGGGATGAGCTGATAGAGCATTCCTATGATGACAAAGAGGTCAATACCATTCAAACTCATACCCCTTATCGTGAGGGACAAACGCTACTGAATAGACCACTAGAGTCTGATTTGCCTATCCTTGAAAATACGACTTTCGAGGAAGGTTCAAGTTCTATCGCAATAAACAACTTGGAGGAAAGTACCATCCCGAACACTCCCCCTCACAATACTCCTAGTATATGCATTCAAACTATCAACAAATTAGATCTATCCTATGACTCACTCCCCCTTATGCATCCTGAGCTTATTGACTGGGATCTATGAGGAACCCCTCAACTAGATATGTTCCAAAACGATGATGCTTATATTGACTACATGGAACTTAGGGACCACCTACCCAAAGGGGATCATAAAGCTAGTTTTGCTATTGAACTTAATACCATGGCTTACTTCGGAGAGGGTGCCAAGCCTTCCAATCACAAAAATATCAGAATAAAAATTGGATCTGACAGTGAAAACCATTCTGTGGCAGTGTTAGATCCCAAAATAGTAAAAATAAAGGACGCATCCGAAGGTGAAAACCCAACTGTGGCACCTAACGATGGAAGGCTTGACACTCTCCCTAATGACATGCATTGGGAGGAGTCTCAGATTGTTGTGGAACCGACAGAGCTGATTAACCTTGGAACAGAGGAACAACCTAAGATCATTCACTTTGCTAAATCTCTAACCCCACTAGAGAAAACCAAGTTTGTACCATTCTTCAAGAGCAAACAAGTCAACTTTGCTTGGTCATACACAGATATGCCAGGGTTAGATCTAGATTTGATTCTACACCATCTTCCATTAGATCCAGGAGTGAAACCAGTGAAACAAAAGCTTAGAAAGATGCATCCACACATAGCACTGCTTGTAAAAGAAGAACTCAAGAAATTACTGGATGTAGGGTTCATCAGAGCTATAGACTATTTGGAATGGGTCTCCAACATTGTACTAGTGTCCAAATCAGATGGCCAAGTCAAACTATACAATGACTTCAGAGATCTAAACAAAGCTTGCTGCAAGGATGATTTTCCGTTGCCAAATATAGATATCATAGTCGACTTAACAGCAGGGCATACCATGTTATCTCTCATGGATGGTTTCTTAGGATATAATTAGATTAGGTTAGCACCAGAAGACCAGCATAAGATAGCCTTTACTTGTCCATGGGGCACTTTCTGTTGGAATGTCATGCCATTTGGGCTAAAGAACGCAGGAGCCACATATCAATGTGCTATGACCACTATATTTCATGATATGATGCACGTCACCATGGAAAATTATGTAGATGATATCCTAGCAAAATCACTCACAAGAGAATCACACCTGGATGTGTTAGAGAAAGTCTTTCAGAGATTAGAGCAATTCAAGGTCAGGTTGAACCCAAAGAAGTGTGTGTTTGGAGTCACCTCAGGCAAACTCCTAGGTTTTATTGTTTCAACAAATGGAATAGAGGTGGACCCCACCAAAGTCAAGGCTATCATGGACATGCCACCACCCAAGACTCTCACTCAACTAAGATCTCTACAAGGAAAGCTACAAGCAATTCGTAGATTCATATCACAACTGGCAGACAAGTGTCAACCATTCAGTCATCTCCTGCACAAGAACATTCCATTCAAATGGGATGAGAAATGTGAAGAGGCATTCAACAAACTGAAAGAATATCTCATGAATCTGGCTATTCTCATGCCTCCTATCCAAGGGAAACCATTGATACTATACATATCTGCTACACCTACAGCTCTTGGGGCTTTTCTAGCACAACAAGATTATGAGAATAAGGAAAGAGCCGTCTACTATATCAATCGCACATTGGTGGGCTATGAGTTGCAATACTCTTAGATAGAAAGATCATGTCTTGCGGTAGTTTTTGCTTCCCAAAAAATCTGACATTATTTGCTTGCACATCCAGTCAAACTTATCACAAAAATAGATCCACTGAAATACCTACTAAGTAAAGCAACTCTTACAGGTCACCTAGCCAAATGGGTAATGCTCCTAAGTGAATACAACATTGAGTATGTAGATAGAAAAGCTATCAAGGGACAAGTCATTGCTGACCAGCTAGCGGATGCACCACTATAGGACACCACACCAATGCAATTTTAGTTTCCAGATGAATCCTTATTCACTATCTCAACACATTCCTGGAAACTATACTTTGATGAGTCCTACACAAACCATGGGTCGGGGGCAAGAATCTTGTTTGTAACTCCTCATGGTGACACCATACCGAAGTCTTACCATTTGTTATTTCCATGCACCAATAACATAGCAGAGTATGAAGCCTTAGTCATTGGCCTCAAGATGGCAACAGATTAAAAAATCAAAGAGCTACATGTCTACGGTTATTCTCAACTAGTGATAAATCAAGTCAATGACGATTACCAAACCAAAGATGAGAAGCTTGTCCCATACAAGCGCATGGTAGATGACTTCAAGGAATACTTTGTGATTATATCTTTTGAGCAAATACCGCGCATTAAGAACAAAGCAGCAGATGCCATGGCGACCATTGCCTCTCTTCTCGAGATACCAGAGAATGAGTCACGGTATGAGTTCTTAGTGGAAACTATTCGACAACCAGCTTATGATCTTCCTGAGACCCATACCATATGCCTTTTAGTTGGATCTGATTCACCTTGGTACGATAAGGTTTACACTTACCTCAAGGACAACACCCTCCCACCTGACTTACCTTCAAACCAACGATGAACCTTTATACGCCAAACCTCTTGCTATACCATCATTATTGACACCCTATATCGACGTGGTCTAGATGGTACTTTACTCCGTTGTTTAGAACGAGAAGAATCCGTAACTGCCTTACAAGACGTACATGAAGGGATTTGCAGGACACACTCTAGCGGTCCTTCCTTAGCCAAGAAACTCATGTGTTTGGGTTATTACTGGCCGAACATGGAGATAGATTCATACTAGTTTGTGAAGAAGTGCAAGTAGTGCCAAATACATGGGAGCCTGATACATGCACCAGCTCAAGAGTTGAGACCTTTAATGACACCTTGGCCCTTTTTCCAATGGGGACTTGACCTTGTGGGAAAAATCCATCCACCCTCCTCCAACAGCCATAAATTCATCATAACCGCCACTGAGTATTTTACCAAATGGATTGAAGTTCCCCTCACCACCATCACAGATAAGCAAATCTCCTCATTCATCTTGAATTACTTCATTTGTAGATACAAAATTCCCCCATCCATTATCATGGATAACGAAAGACCCTTCAAAAACTAGGATGTCCAAGAACTCTGTGACCGATTCAAAATCTAACACCGTTTCTCTTCACCCTATTACCCCCAAGGCAATGGTCAAGCTGAAGCATCCAACAAGACCATCTTGAAACTCCTCAAGAAAACAGTCAACGATGCTGGCCATGATTGGCACATCCAACTCAATCCCGCTCTGTGGGCCTACAGAACCAGTATACGTACTCCCATAGGTGCTACCCCTTACGCCCTTGTCTATGGCTTAGAAGCTATCCTTCCCATTAAGGTTGAATTACCATCTCTTAGGGTGTCATTAAAAAGTCTCATATTAGATGAAGAATACAGAGTTTCCAGATTGCAAGAACTAGAGTTACTAGAGGAAAAGAGACAGAAAGCCTTTGACCATCTCAAAGCATATCAACATATGATGTCACGAAGCTATAACCACAGAGTTCACCCATGAGTATTTAAGGTTGGAGATCTAGTACTTAAAGAGAATCCCCGCAATCAATAGGATAGGAAAAAGAAAGGCAAGTTCGAACCCAACTGGCTTGGGCCTTATGTGATTGTAGCTGCTTATGGATCGGGGGCATATCAGTTAGCAACATCAGAGGGTGAGTTGTTCGATGACCCAATCAATAACATGCATCTTCACCGGTTCTATACCTAGGGGAGCCCCAATATAAGGGGGGTAGAAAAATATAAAAAAATAAAAAAATCAAAAAAATACAAAAAAATCAAAAAATTAGAAAAGTACAAAAAAATCATCCTCTGGTGAAAACCTGACAAACAGGTGCCTTGGATAGGTATCATGATGAAAACCTGGCAAACATGCATCATGTTTACTTTCGATTTTTTCATGCAAATAAAAGCAAGTGGTGAAAACCTGGTAAACAAGTGTTACTTGTGATAAACTGCCTTCTCCATCTTTGGGAAACCAATCACTTTGTGTCCATTCTTCCTCATGTCCCATTCGACCCATATCTGTTCCATAATAAAATCTTGATGGTAACCTATCATGGCTTGACACTCTATCTCTTTGTTGGCCTTGTCAACCAAGGTGTTATCCCATATCATATCCATAGTGTGAGCCTAGCATAGTGTCTCTTGTCAGTATCCATGGTCCAAGTCCATGAACTACGTTGCCTCTGCGTCGTCACGTAGGCAAGGCCATTATTCTAAATACACCCCTGAGGCTCCATTGTCCCATCCATCCCATTTATTGTCATCTTTCTTCTAGTCCATCCACGGTCCATTAGGGTTTACCCTGAATTACGTTGGCTCTGTGTCGTCACGTAGGCAAGGCCATTTAGCAATGAGCCCCCGAGGCACTAGGTCAATCCCTTAGGGTCCGTCTCACTAATAAGGATTGTGAAATTTTCTCACCAAGCAAGCAAGCACAAGTAGAACCCGATCCCAAAGAAGAAATTTTGACACGAGGCACTTAACCTATCCAAGGCAATGCAGAAAAACACCTAAGGCCTTCTAAAATGATTTTACTCAAATCATGGCAAGAAATAAACACATCTAAATGCAAGAATGTTTTGTGTTGGTTAGGTTAAACTTACAGAGTCTTAATTTCTGCTATCATGCCTTTCTATGCTACTCAAGGATGCCAAAAGCTAGAGATGCTATGATGGGGGCATGATTATTTTCTTTGTTTGTTGTTTGTGGATTAAACTTTAGTAATGTGACGCCTTGTCTAAAGACATGATCAACAAACGATCATCGAGGACATCAAAGGCCTAACATGAAAGGGGCCAATCCTTGTTTGTTAATACACAAGAAATACTCAGGTCATCTCGGTTTAATTATACCTCGATGCTTGTATTAACTTGCTAAATCAAAATCCATGTAAGCAATGCTCAGGTCATCTCGGTTCAATTATACTTAGATGCTTGCATTAACTTACAATATTTGGAAAATGTACCAAAAAAATTGCCCAATGATGAAATAGGCACTTCAAAATATTTGCACCATCAAGATGTCAAAAGCAAACACCATTCACATTTATCCACACATCCATACATCCATATCCCATGCATTAAAAGATCCAACAATGCAAAGTAACAATACAAATAAAAGCTTGTGAGTTCTTCTGTCGAGTCATTTTTCTATCTATCATCATATCTTTCATCCTTGTCCAGTCAATCTGAGGAGTGATCAAAATGCAAGTCTATCCTTAATCCATACTAATCAAGTCAAGTCAATCTTGCACAAATGATCCAATCACAATCAGTGGTCTTGATCCTTGTTTGGTTGTAAACCAACTCAATCAGTTAATCAATCAAATTGTCTTATACAGGATGTGGCATTGTCAAAATCAGACCAACACACACGTCTTACACGACATGCTTCATTTCCTAAAACCAGACACTATCCTTTGTGTTGCTCTAGGGATCTATCGTTCCCTGCCATGACAACATGCCTACCGTGTTGGTCTAGGGATATATCGTTCCCCACCATGACAACACTGTTGTATATCATTATCAGTCTATCGTTGGTTTACCGCTTGATAGGAGCAATACCTTGTTTGTTCTTGTATCATTTGTGCATACTTGCTTACTTGCTTTTGTGTGTTATCATTCTATCTTGCATCACGTATCATTTGACTCTTTCTTCAGCAAATTTCTTCATCCTAACCAAGTTTTCCCTTCGTCTTCGTGAGGTTATCCATCTCTCGTCCTTTTGCTTTCTTCCCGTCCAATCTCCCGAGGGGGCATCCTATCGTCATAACCTATACTAGGGGCAAACTAGGGCATGTATCATTATCAAACTATTTATTCTTTGAGGCAACGTCGTAAACTGCATTGCATCAAAGAGGGGCAAAATGTATATGCCTAAAAATGACACGATTCGGTCTAGATAAATATTCTTAATATTTATTCCCTTCTAATTCCTCTATCAATAAATAAATAAACAAATTTATTTATTTGATTCATATTCTTCCAACAATTAAATAAAATCCTTTATTTAATTCAATTCTTCCCAAACAATTAAATAATTCTTAATTATTTAATTAAATCAAAATTATTCTTCCAAATTTGAATAAATCAAATCAAATCTATTTAAATCCTCTCAATCTCCAAAAATAAAATACAACCAAATATTTTATTTATTCTTCCAAATCATGCACACAATTAAATAAATTTATTTATTTAATTTGCTTTCTTATCTTCTAAATTAAATAATACCAATTATTTAATTATTTTCTTCCAATAATATCTTCTCTAAATTTAAATAAATCAATTATTTATTTAAGTTGCCTTTTCTTCTAAATTGAGTTATCTCTAAATATAATTCAAGCTTTTTGCACATGCAATTAAATATTCCTAAAATTTAATAAAGCAAAGTATCTTCTTATTCTCATGCAAATCCCTTCTTCTTGTTTTAAATCACTTAACTGATTGTTATATTCTTTTAATTGCTTTAACTCATTCTTCTATTATTAGCAAATCCTCTCATGCAAAAGAAAGTAAGACACATGTCCTCTTCTTATCCATTTCACATTCCTCAACTGTTCTCAATCATTGATCTTTTCATTCTTTTTATACCGTTGATCTTATTTCTCTCAAGTCTATAAATTGAACCTTATTCCTCCACTTCAATCATCCAAGCTTTAAGTATTGTTACTCTGTAGGAATTACAGCGCGTCTTTGGCACCAATTCCTTCATTGCTTGTGATCACACTTTTTACTACGCACTACTACCATCATTGTGAAGCTCCTCTTCATTGCAACATTATCACTGCCATTCTCAATCGACATTCTTGAACAAAGCAAAGAAGTGCACTCTCTGAGGGCCCTATTTCATACACGCAAGGACAATTTTGATAGGCAATCAATGGAAGTTTTGATCTAAGGAAGGTTTGCTTTGTTGTTCATTGCTTTATCTTATTGGATTTCCTTAGTTCACTATTTCATTGAAGTTTTAGGTATTTTATATTGATTATTATTGTTTATTCATTGTTGAATCCAATTTACCCCTAACAACAATGAGACTTTGAGCACCGCTGGATTGATGCATTCTCATGTATCTTTGTTTAGGGGAGGAGGGGTAATGACCGCTAACTTTTCTCTGAGATACTCAAAAGTACCCTTAGACAGAGGCTTGGTGAAGATATCTACAATCTGATCCTTTGTCGACACATATTCCAAATTTACTTCATTCTCTGTCACCTTTTCTCTCAAAAAGTGATACCTTATAGATATATACTTTGTTCTTGAGTGCATCACTGGATTCTTGGAAATATTTATGGCACTTGTATTGTCACATAAGATTGCAATTGGATCTTCATAAATAATTCTTATATCCTTCAAAGTCTGCTTCATCCATAATACTTGAGTACAACAACATGCTTTTGCAATATACTCTACTTCTACTATTGATAAAGAGATTGAATCTTGCTGCTTGCTCAGCCATGAAACCAATCTATTTCCCAAAAACAAAGCATCTCCACTTGTACTTTTTCTGTCATCAACATCTCCTGCCCAATTAGCATCTATATAAGCACTGAGAGTAAAATCATTATCCTTTGGATACAATAAGCCATGATCCAGAGTGCCTTTTAAATACCTTAGGATTCTCTTTACTGCCATCACATGTGATTATCTTGGATTAGCTTGAAATATTGCAACAAGACAAATTGCATGCATAATATCAGGTCTAGTTTGAGTTAGATAAAGTAATCCTCCAATCATGGATCTGTACTTTTTCTGATCAGTCTTGGGTGATTCAACAGTTTTGGTCAATTTGCAGCCACTCACCATGGGAGTACATACCGGTTTAAAGTCTTCAATCCCAAACTTCTTTAAAAACTCTTTCACATACTTAGACTGAGATATGAAGATTCCTTTATCTGATTGATTCATTTGTAGACCCATAAAGAAATTCATCTCACTAAACATAGACATCTCAAACTCTTTCTGCATTTCACCAGCAAATTTCATACACATACCTTCATTTCCATCAAAGATGATATCATCAACAAAGACTTCAACTATCAAAATTTGATCACCATTAATCTTGAAATAAAGATTACTGTCAGCAGTGCCTTTACTTAATCCTAACTACAATAAGTACTTATCCAACCTTGCATACCATGCTCTAGGAGCTTGCTTGAGTCCATATAATGCTTTATTCAACCTGCATACCATATCACCTTGATTTGATTGTTGGAATCCTTCCGGTTGCTCAATGTAGACTTCCTCTTCTAACTCACCATAATGTAGACTTCACATCCATCTGATACACTTTGAAATCTTTGTGAGCTGCAAATGCCAAAAATATTTTGATTGCTTCAAGCCAAGCTACTGAAGCAAAAGTCTTTTCAAAATCTATTCCTTCAATTTGAGAATATCCTTTACACACAAGTCTTTCTTTATTCCTTACAACTTCTCCATTTTCATTCATCTTATTCTTGAAGACCCATTTGGTTCCAATAACATTTTTGTCAGTAGGTCTAGGAACTAATTCCCAAGTTTCATTCTTCTCTATCTGCATTAGTTCTTCTTCCATTACCTTAACCCAATTTTCATCATTGTAGGCTTCATTCACAGTTTTTTGTTCAATTGTAGAGAGAAAACAATAATTCACTTGTTCTTCTGCAACTCTTTTCCTTGTTAGTACTCCTTTCTCTTTGTCTCCAATAATTTGATCTTCAGAGTGATTTATTCTTACATACCTGGGAGTCTTAGCAATTTATAGAGCCTTTTATTCTTCACTTTGATTGTCTTCTTGTTCAACTTTTTCTTCAACAAGTTCATCTGACTCATAGCCACTCTGATATGATGTTTTTCCTTTGCCTTCATCCACCTTCACATTTGCACTCTCCATAATCTTTTTCAACCTTTTGTTGTAGCATCAGTAGGCCTTGCTCTTGGTAGAGTCTCCAAGGAAGATTCCTTCATCACATCTTGCATCAAATTTCCCTAGGTCTTTATCTCTTCTGATATAGCACTTATTTCCAAAGACTTTGAAGTATCTTATTGTTGGAATTCTTCCATACCACAAATCATAAGGGATTTTAGTACCATTACTTTTCACTTGAACTCTATTTTGAATGTAGACAACAGTATGTATAGCTTCTTTCCAGAAAACTTTCGGCATGCCTCCTTCATTCATCATTGTTCTGGCAACTTCTTGAACTATCCTATTCTTTCTTTCCACAACTCCATTTTGCTGAGGAGTCCTAGGTGTAGATAAGTGTCTCTTTATTCCTTGCTCTTCACAGAAATTTTTGAATTAATTTGATGTGAACTCACCTCCCCTATCAGACCTCAAGCATTTGATTTTCAATTATATTTCATTTTCAACCATTGCCTTGAAGGATTTGGACTTTTCTAGGGCTTTAGATTTGTCTTTAGAAAAGTAACCCAAGTCATTCTAGAATAATCATCAATAAGTAACATGAAGTACATGTCACCTTGTAGACTTCTTATCCTTGTAGGACCACATAGATTTGTATGAACTAGATCCAGCAAACTGACAGAAAATTGCTCTTTACTTTTAAAACTTGTTCTTGTTTGCTTCCCCAACTGACATTCCTTGCAAATAGTATTGGTGGGTTTCACAAGTTTTGGTAAATCTCTTATAGTTTGACCTAAACTTATCTTTACTAGATTATCAAAATTTATATGACACAACCTTCTATGCCACAACCAACTTTCATCTGCTTGGGCTAATAAATAGTAATCATTAGTTCCTCTTAATTGATGGATGTTACCTTTGGTCTTCTTACCAGTAGCAATCATAGTTCTGGAGCTTTCCATTATCTTGCATCCATTGTTTTTGAATCTCAAATCATAACCTTTGTCACCAATCTAACCAACACTCAAAAGATTATGCTTTAAACCCTTCACATATAGAGCATTGTCAGTGTTATGCTTTCCATCAAATGAAATGGATCATTTTCCACAAATCTTACCAGATGCATTGTCTCCAAACCTAACCAGTCCTCCATCATATTTTTCCAAACTTACAAACTTACTTTTATCACCAATCATGTGATGTGAGCATCCACTATCAATAATCCATTTGTCCTTATCTTTCTCAATCTGAATAGCCAAAGCACTTTCTTCCACTGGTTTTTCTTCCTTCACACAACTAGCAGGATTAGTAGACACAGGTTCTTCTTTAATAGCAATAAACAAGCATTAATTTGCATTAGTACTAGCATCATCAGATTCATCATCAGTCACACCTTCATTATCAAAATCTCTAACATAGTAGCATTTCTTTGGAGCTCTAGGCCTATTCTCATATCTTTTTTTGTTCCTTTCAATTCTTTTAGGACATTTGGAAGCATAATGACCTACTTTACCACATGAAAAATATTTGAGAGGTAGTTTGCCTTTGAACTTACCAGAACCTCTTTGTAGTCTATCAACAAAGTTGGATTCAATTTCATCAAGCTCATCATTAGGTTCTATCTTGTACTTTTCTACTCTGGAGATCTTTTCTGAAGTATTGGCTTTGAAAGCAGTTTCTACTTTTGGTAGAGCATCACCAAACTCTCTCATTTCAAAAGCAGTAATCTTACCAAGCAACTAATCCTTATTAATATTTTTCATAGTCATTATTTCTTCAATTGCAGCTACCTTGTGAGCATAGGATTTAGGTAATGACCTAAGAATTTTCATCACAACTTTAGTTTCATCAACAGTTCCTCACATACCTTTGATTCTAGTAACAAGTTCATCAACCTTCTGCATGAAGGATGTTATGTTTTCATCTTCTCCCATCTTAAGACCTTCATATTTGGTTTTCAGTCCCTGTAATTTGGTACTCTTTACAGATTCATCTCCTTCATACAAATTACTCATCTTATCCTAGACTTCTTTAGCAGACTCATAATCCATGACCTTTATTAAATCAGAGTTAGTCAGTGCACTCAGCAGAGCATCTCTGGCTTTTATAATTATCTCATATTATTTGATTTCATCTTAAGTTGGCAGACCATTCTCTAGCATGGTATAATTAGTCTGTGTCACTCGCCATATTTTATAACCAATGCAAAGCAGATGGATTTTCATGTGAATCTTCCAAGTTACATAATTCATCCCATCAAACTGCGGAGCCTCCTTCTTGTAAGACATCCTGGATCTACCTCAAGCTGTTAAGCTTATCACCGAGGAACCTTGCTCTGATACCAATTGTTGAAATACACTGGACAACTGAGAGGGGGGTGAATCAGTTGTCACAAAAAATTAGCTTCATATGAATATCAAACCGTCAACAACTTAATTACTTATAATCAGATTTAAACATGAAAGCATGAATCCATGAAACCATAAACTTAATCACAATCACACATCCAACACAGTAGACACTAGATTTTTACGTGGAAAACCCTATAAGGGAAAAACCACGGTGGGTGTTAGCTAACAGAAATATATGAGTTATAAAAATACCAAAAAATAGAGGCTCACTGCCAACAAGGCTCATTGCCTAAATTGCTCATTGCAAAGAGTGACTCACTGCCAAGGGGTGGCTCACTGCCAAAGTGGTGAACTGATTAAGTAGCATCTACTCCATGCCTGGGTTTAGTTCCATTAAAGCACAAGATAACATCTCTGCTCTACTCTTTTACACCTTCGCACTTATCTCTTCATCTTCGCAACACACACTCTTTTTCGTAACTCTATTACATGATTTTATACAATTCATCAACCTTGGAATGCACATCAAGGTCGGCATTACATTCATCAACCATTGGAACATTCTCCAAGGTTGGCATTACAAAACATACATAGAAATAGGTCTAGACCTATTACAAAATTTAGCTAAGGAAATATATAGAGAAGTATGATGAACACACCACACCTTAGTTGGGACTCAAATGCAATCCTCCATGCCACAACATGCTTCTATAATCTTCAATGCATCTCCGCAAATAGTGAAATCAACCAAGTCAGCCAAAACTGGAGTTAACACTAGGTCTTCTAATAACATTCTTCTTTCATGATTCAAACTTCTCTTTGTAGACCAATCCAAAGGTAGGAACATAATCATGAGACATCCACAAGCACATTGTAATCACCAGGAACAACCACACGATCTCTAACCACTTTGTCAAGAAGATTCTTCAAACCGGAGCACAAGAACAACACTGCCAACCACTGTCATAAGGAAAGGATAGCTTGCGGACTGCCAAATCACAAACCATTGTAGTTGAAAGCACTTAACATCATCTCAGACTTAACTATAGAACTACAAACAAAAATAATTCAATGTGGAGCATAATACTTTCTCCTTGTCTTTGCCAAACATACAAAAAAAGTTGTTTTCACTCTGGTGAACATAACTCACTCAATTCTTTATACTAGAGGCTCAAACTCAGAACATAGCATCTTCAGGTGTGCCTCTAAATAACTTCCAATCCACAGAAAAAGATATTCATCTTTCAGGAAATGCAAAGCAATCTACTGGACCATTCTTCTACAATACACAAGAAACTCTGCAACACATTGTTTCCATCGGAGGAGCAAATTTTCTCATTATCCTCAATATTCGGATCTCCAATACTTACATAGGCAAATACAAAGCATCTAACTCATTACAATCAAGAATCAAAACAAGAGCACAATTGACACTAATGACAACACCGATTAGGCACATACTTGAAACAGATGGATTAAGATTTGGATTAGATGGATTGTTTGATAGTTTAGGATTTAGATGGATTAAGTAATGTCTTAAAGAATTAGGGCTTGCAAGGTTTGATGGGGGAGGTAATGAGTGATTGACTATAGGGATTGATGGATTGGGAGGTATGTGGACTAATAGATTAGGATTGGGAGGGTTGGAGGGATATTGTGATGGAGGCCCGACTATAGATATTGATGGATTGGAAGATATGTGGACTAATGGATTAGGGTTAGGAGGGTTGGAAGGATACTGTGATGAGGAACTATAGGGATTGATGGATTAGGATTAATAGGGTTGAAGGTATATTGTGATGGAGGGAGTGGTGAGGTATATGAATAGGTGGAGATTGGATAAATTTGAGGTATTGATAGGTTGGATTGATATGATGACATGGTCACATAAGAGGATGAAGTTTGGTATGAGGTTGATGGGGATAACATATGGGATGTTAATGTAGATGTGATAGGGTTATAAGAATAATATTGATAATATCCAATGATAAGATGTGCTAAGGGCATATGATTGATAAGATTTTTGCATTTTTTTAGTGAGAGGATCAAATCCTTCATAGATATGTTTAATTTCTTGTATTTCTATATTAAGATGGGTGGTATCAAGTTCACCAGGATATGTGCACGGACTAGGTTGATATGATGGCACAAAATGGGTTGGATTGGAGATATTGTTAGAGGAAGGGGTTTGGCATAGACATTTTAAATTCTATAACCATTTTGTCAAGCCAACTCATGATACTTGTAGATGTTGGATTAGATTAGGCTTAGATTGGGATCTTGATTGGATGCAGATGGGGTTTTGGAAGATATATGATGATGGATTTGGGATCAAATGTCAAGTCCTTAAAATAATTTATTTGATTGAATGAGGGATGATTCTCTTGTTGCATATGTTGTCATTGATGTCAAAGGAATGGTGATCAGAGGAATTGTGATGTGAAAGACATGATGATGAAAGACATTGCTACTGGATCAATATCACCTGCACACTGTTGTACCTTATCTTTTGAATCTCATGGATAGGTGAAGGTTGTCAAAGTGTTTTGATTGATGGCATGCATTGATAATATGAAGTCGTGCTTGTTGTATTGTTACATATATTATCACTTGATGAAAATCATTGCATGGGATATGAAGGAAAATGTCTAAGTTATCAAAATGTCAAAGGCACAGGGAATTGTATTGCAGAAGCACAAGAGATTGTACCACATTCTACTATAGATGAAGATATGACCTCATAGTTTGAAGGATAGATAAATATGGCTATGAGGTATGTGTGATCCAAGTTTCAAAGCATATGGACTACCGCAAGGAAATCTAGATTTAGTAGATTGATAACAAGATTATTATAGTGTAAGGTTATCAGGTATGAAATTTAAAGATGCTGTATTTCACTGCATCTACACATATGACTTGGTGGTTTGGAGATTATCTAAAGCAAAGATACAAGAATGACATATTGAGGTTTCAAAGGTTATAAGGTATTGCAAGTATGTTTTTCAATATTCTAAGTTAAGATAGTGTGACTAGATAGTGTAAAGGATACCGACATCAAAGCTTGATTGCTTGCACTAGTAAGCTGAAGCATGAACTAGAAAAAGGAGTGCATGGGAAGGTTTTTCAGGTCATATAGTGTTTGTGGCATGAAATGCTTGATGATATCCCACTTCTTTGGTACCACATAGGGTCTAGAGCTAACGCATGAAAGGATAAGTATCTGCGGAGCTGACATTGCACTGTGTGTATGGAAGTGTGCAGAAAAAAGAAAGCTTGGGAAGAAGGAAATTAGGTCGAGTAGATCACTTGGTATGAACTGCATAATGGGATTTCACTCCTACATTATTGCAGATGATTTGGGAGCTGACAAGTAAGGCCGATTACATGTTTCATGATACACGTTTCATTTAAGGCCAACAAAGCTGATGTTTAGAAGGCTTGCAGAGGATATTTATGAAGGTAAAATATTTCTACAAGGGGTGTGTGTGCAATGAAAAATTAGTGATAAAAAAGGGGAGACAAGAAACTCTATAAGCAATAGTGAATAATCTATAGAAGAGTTAGTATTGTAGAGGTATTTGAGCTATTAGAATCAGTCAAAAGATCAAGAGGATATCAGATATGATAATGCGGAGGTGTCTGAGTTATTAGAATGAGTCAACGATGTCAAAGTGGTAGCAAAGATATTGTTACGGAGGTAATTGAGCTATAAGTCCAGAATTGCAGAGCAGAGGTTGGTGCCTCATCTTGTAAGTGTTATAGCACTTCAGGGAGTTGGTGCTTCCTTTGGGTTGATGCCCGTAAAATATTGTTTTAGGGAGTTGGTGCTTCCTTTGGGTTGGTGCCCATAACACTTTGTTTTAGGGAGTTGGTGCTTCCTTTGGGTTGGTGCCCATAAAACTTTGTTTTAGGAAGTTGGTGCTTCCATTGAGTTGGTGCTCATAAATAATTGTAATAGGGGATTGGTGTCTCCTTTGGGTTGGTGCCCATAAAACTTATTGTATACTTTACTTTATTTGTGAAGCTAAATTTGGATAGTAGATCCAAGTAGCTAGCTCATCGTGGTTTTTCCCATCTTGGGTTTCCACGTAAATATGGTGTTATGTGTGTGTATGTTCTTTTTCTTAATATGGGTTAATTATTTACATTGGATTGAAAATATCTAAAGGGAAAGAATTTGAATATATACTGATTCACCTCCCTCTTAGTATATCTATGTGTTCAACATCTCTATACTTAAGATAGACAAGTTCTTAAGCAAAAGGTTGATTGGATTGATTTGCTTTTTAGTTAAGATAGACAAAGTTATTAAGCAAGAATTGATGAGATTTGATGACTATACTTAAGATAGACTTACGTTCTTAAGTTTTGATTAAGGATAATGAGATCAACTTAAGGTCTTGATTTTTTATTTGAAGATTGGGAATGGATGATGGAGGATTAGGGCTAGCACCTTTGGATGAAGGATTTTGATGATGATTTTGAGGAATAGTGATTAGGATTTGGATAAAATTTGATGAGGTATGAAAGAGGTTGAGTCCTTAACCAAAATTTGATTTTCAAAGGATAATTTTTGATAAAGGATTGGGGATTGGATGTTTGATTGAAATATATAGATGGATAATGGGTGATTGATTGTGGATGAGGGATAAATGGATTAGATAACGATTTGGTTGAAATAGAATTAGGTAGATAAAGAGATTGGATTAAGATGATGGTTAAGGCTATGGATTAAGGATGATAATTAGGACAAAGATGAATGATGAAATTGGATTAAGATAGTGGATTATGGATGATAATAGATGGGATTCGATTAGGATAAGGATGAATGATGAGAGTGGATTAGGATGAATAAGGGATGGGGTTGGATTATTATAAGGATGAATGATGAGATTGTATAGGATAGGGATTATGATGTGGATTAAGGATGACAAATGGATGGAGGATGATTAGGATAAGAAGGAATGATGGAATTGGATAGGATAGGGATTATATATGATAATGGAAGAGGATGATCAGGATAAGGATTGGATTAGGAGGTGATTAGAATGATGATAGGTTATATTAAGCTCAATGATGGGATTGTGATTAGGATGATGATTGTGATTAGGAAGTGGATTAGGTGGATAGAATGAATTAGGATTAGGACCTTGATTAGATTAGTAAAATTGATTAGCATTAGGGTCCTAAATAATAGATTAAGATTGGAATAGTGTGGATAGGAAGATTAGGATGATTGGGATGATTGGGATGGGTGATTAGGATGGATAAGGGATGAAGTGGATTGGATAAGGAGGACTATGATGAATTTGGATTGGATTGGATTTGGATAAAAATGAATGATTAGAAGTTGATTGTTGATTGATTAAAGCTTGACCTTGGTCAACTATGCAAACAATAGATTTTCACACAACATGCAAAAGTTTGCAAAAGTTTGGATTTTAGATGAGGGAAGTGTATGGGTTTCAAAAAATGAACACACACACACCAAACACAATAACACCCTAGATTATTCAAGTAGGTGTGTCAAATCTTGTGGCCTCACAATGGACTCATCCATCCCCTTAATATAATCTACCATGGTATGGATAGCTAGGGATAGCCTGCATACATGAGAAACCCCTTACCTTGGGGGTGAAAATATTTTCCCAAAGTTAGCTCTATCTCACGCATTGGTGCAGGTGCACCAAGCAACTGAGTTTTACACTAGGAGGTCATGTGATGGTTTGTGTTTAGTGTAGGGGTCTTTTGATTCTTTTTGCATTAAATAAGGTCATTGAAGACCATGATAAATGTAATAAGGTCCATGAAGACCATTTTCCATGTTTTGAGTCATATTCCTATGTTTTGGGTCAAATATTGTAAGTGTTTGTGAGGGTTATTTTATCAACTCATCTAATTATGCTTTAAGAGAGGGACAAAATGGTCAAATAGGTTGGTTTTCAATTGGGGACTTTTAAAAACTACTTCAAACATGTACAAATACCTTCTCACAGATCAAGGAGAAGTTGTTGGAGGGCTTTTGAATGACAAAATCAATACAAACTCTATTTTTTTGCTATTTTCCAGAAAACTTGCTGCTCCAGGTCATGGTACTCCCTTGTACGGACCTATCACGACTTGCACCCACTTTCATCTGAAAGAGGAATGAACTAGATTCATTTTGCACATGGTTTGAGGAAAAATCATTGAGTTTGCTGAACATTATCACGTTTTTGCTGAAACTAGTTCAGAAACCCTGATTTGGGGTTTTGAAGTCCTCAATGGCAAAAATGACTCATTCTTCCTATTGTAAACTCTATGGCTCAGAGGAATGAGTCTTGTAGGTTAGGTTTAGATAGTAGAATGACTATTTTGTGATAGGATAGAGGATTAGTGGAGTTTGGAGATGTTGCCCCTATTGAAATTGAGTGGGAAATAGGGTGAAAATGGTGGTTTTTGACTAGGGTTTGGTGAAATATTTGGGGGCAGAGATATCTCTTGAGTTTTTAAGCATATGAAAGTATAATGCAAGGTGTTGGAACTAGTGTCAAGGCAAGGTCTGCAAGTGGGTTTTTCAATAAACCCTTACCTAAATTGTGCAAAAAGAGGGTTTTGTGGGATGGGGTCTTAGAAGGCGAGTTCCTGAAGATAAATTGGAAAATTGGAGGTTTTTTCACATGGTGAATGCTGCACCAACAATTTTAAGGGGTTGGTGAGTGTTTAAAGGTATGCTTCTTTGTAATTTAGGCCTAATTAGCCTACTCAAGACAACGTAGAAGGCCATTTTTTATGCTTATTGTCTAAAGGAGTCAAGGTTGATTTTGAAGTATGTTGTGTAACTTGATAATGGCTATCTAAATCTCTATTTGGTTTGTGAAGTGTTTTGGAAATTTTGTGAGGAAAATCCCAAAAAAGGGTTAGCAAACCTACTAGAATAGACCTGGTTGAAAGGTGAAAATTGTGAAGATTGAGACTTGGTGTTTTGAATATTGTTTGATTCACACCTAATTGAGTTTGTTGATTGTTTGACACCCCTGCATTGCATCACCCATGGATGTACATGTGAGAACTTCTCCTCCCCAGTAGAGATGCACCACAAGATATGATGGCTGAAAGGTCTTAAACTAGGATGAACAAGCATCTAAGAGAGTCCCCTATATACACAATGTACGTGGGATCCAATCTATGAACACTAGTCCATCTACAAGCATGAGACCTATGTAAAGGCTCGAATGATCTCTTCACCTTCTGTCATGAATCATCAAGGGCCCCAAGGTTGTGCTAGACATGATGATAACTAGATTGAGGTACAAGTTTCATTATCCCCCTTTTATATATAATGCCAGAACATGTGGTTGAGATCATCTCTTGGGGTGATGAAATCCCAAGAAGGCCTCCTAATGGGAAAGGTTAATGTTAGGTGTTTTTGATCTCCAAGCTTGTACAAAGTGCAAGGAGAGAGTATACACACACTAACACACATCATGTAAAAAAGGTGAATCAAGAGGTGTTTTTGATCCCCAAGTTCACCTTGTGGTGTGACGAGAGAGCATACACACACACACACTTGATCCACACAAATAGATTAATTATCCCTTAGAAATAAATGTGTGTTGTGAAAATGAAATGTGGCTAAAGGGTACTTTTGATTTCCAAGATCATTTTGCAATGTGTGGGAAGAGCATACACACACCTCAAGTCAAAATCAAACTCACCAAACAAATCAAACACAAGGGTTTGAAAAATATATCTTTGACTAGCAAACTTGTTGGTAGTTTGAGAGAATTGATATTTGACAAGTGAAAAATCTACAAACAAGTGTGTTAGATTAAATTGATTAAATATGAAAAAATTAGAAATAGATGATAAGTATTAGTATATTAGATGATACCACCAAATTCCTTGTGATTTTCTATGCAATTTAAATTTTTTTTGTTAAATTTCAATTTGAAATACAAAAGATATGAGAGATTAACGTTTGCAAGAAAACAAATTCAAATGATTATACCTAATTATTCTGGTCGAGTCTGATGAAGAGGCCTACACCACTACAAATTTCATCAAATTAACTTTCCAACTCTTGTAATTTTACAAAAATCTAATATGATTTGCCCAAGTTATGAGACAATGAAAAAAGGCCTAGTTTAGGAGCTCTAAGAGGTGGGGGTCTAGCCTAGCAGTCAATAGTAACCGCTAGTAGTTAGTGACAAACTGGTGACATGCCATGGTCTAGGAGTTGGCATTGAGACTGGGTATTTAAGGTTAGCACTAGGAGTTTCAATTGTGCATGGTCATATTAGGTGGTTTAGGAGCCATGGTTTGGGTAGGTAGTTAGGGTTTTGGGCGTTAGCCCCTAGTCCTCAATATAACTAGGGGCCCAGGGAAAAGGGCAGATCTGACCCTGAATTGATTGCTAACCATTGCAGGCTGTGGGGAAGTCATAGGTGATGTGGTCAAAGGCAACAGACAGTGGGTGAGAGAAACTACTAGCTGGAGGCCCTGTGGGCTAAGGGTAAACCTTGACTCTGAGTTGTGGGAGATTAGGCTAAACCTTGACTCTCAGGACCATGAGCTACACTAGTAGGGCAATCATTGTCAAGGCAATGAGCCCTAGTCATCAATGTAACCAAGGTTATGGAAGTTGGTGCTGGAGGGTTGGGAAGTGCTAGGTAATGGTCCTCGATATGACCACATATGAGAAGTGAGGGTGTTGGTAGGATAATTTAAACAATGCAGGTGGTTTAGCAATGACTATTAGTCACCAATGAGACCGTGACTTGAATATCTTAAGGGCATTCTAAGGATAAGGCCTAGTCACTTTAGTGACAAGGGGTCTAGATCAAACAACTAAGGGTCATGACAGATTAAGACTTTCAACAGTTGATTAAGTTTAATAAACATAGATTAATAAAATTCAAATGTGATTAATTTTTTCTAATGTATAGCCTGACACAGTATAAAAATTTGAATGTAGATTAGTGCCAGGAGTCTGCAGACCTGCATAGAAGAACCAATAGGGTGGGTCCATACTTTACGGACTGTACGGATCCATACAGTACAAATTTATGTACTAAAAAATTCTAAAATTTGTTTACCTCCAAAATATGGAAACGTTATATGAATCCTAGGGTTTTTTGGCCTCCCAGATGCAACCGTGAGGTTATTTTTTGCATAGGATGCTTCCTATAATAGGTCACCACCAAGATTTATCCAAATGGGCATAAACCTGCAACAAAAATCTTTAGGAAATCTTTAGGAAAGCATATATGGAGAAATATTTTCCCAAAGTCACCCTCAAGAAGGGGTGCCCCTAAGGAGAGGCAAAAAAAGTGATGCTACAAATATGATACACAAAAATTATGTAAACATGGAATGACACAAAACAACACAAGTACATGCCACATAAAAATTAAGTAGCATCACAAGAAACACAAATGGATCTATGTGCTTGGGGTTAGTATAAATATAAAGGAGTTGAAGATCATTAAGGCACAAGGATGGAATCATCATCATCCCCTAAGTATGTAGAACTAAAAACAAAAAGGAAGAATGTCACATGAAATCAAAGAAAATAAAATTTTTGGGTCAACATGGAAGGAAGCTAAATACTCCAACACTTTGCATCATCTCCAAAATGTGGAAAATCAAAGTAGATAATGAATAGAAGAATGTGGATACAAATAGAAGAATGATACAACATTTTCATTCCCCATGTATCCATGTACCTACAAGGGTAACATGGGTCCTCTTAGAGGAACCAAAAAACATATATCAAATATTTATTATGGGGAAAACAAAACAAACAGGGAAGCACACAAACATACATACACATGGAACAAAGGTATTGGTCTCATGGGTTAGGCTCCATCAGATCATCTAAGTCCAAATACTTTTATCATAGGGGGACGAAGGATGGATTGTTAAAGGGACCACATTAAAGTCATACTAGTGAATCTTCTACAATATAGTGCAAAGGATCATGAGAGCAACATCCTTATGATCATTGGTAGGTATTATGATCAACAACCTTGTGAAGATTGAAGACAATGATGGAATATCCATGAAGGAATCAAACATACACTCCCTTATAGAAGAGTCATGTGAATCACTATGAGAATATTGCACAAGAGGAAGAAATGAGGATAGTAAGAAGGTTCTCTATAAGAGGAAGAACTGATGAAAATGGATTAGAGGGGATGGAGATGGAGGCATATGTTTCATCTTGAAAAGAGGCAGTGTGGGGTAATGCTTTGGTTTGTGTTTGGGTGGAGGGTGAGGAATATCAATGTCAATGGTGGCAGGGTGGAGAACATCTAGGAAAATCTAGTGTTGGGTATGCTGAACCAAGAGAAGTGATGAGTGCTAGAAATTACACTAACATTGGGAAGATGAAGGGGCTCTATAAAGGGAGGTAAATCTAGAATGAGAGGAATAATGGAGTCCTTAGTAGATGGGGCTAAGATAACTTGAATCCTTTTGGGGATTCGTTAATCTAGGTCTAACTATGGAGATGAAGGGGTCAGGGAAGGAAGATGCTTAGGATCAGAAGGAGGAGGTTGAGGCTCAAAATGAGGTAAAAAATCAAGATTTAGCCACATAAGAGGAGAATTCTCATGTGAATAAGGTTAGATTCAACATGTTCTCGGTCTACTACATGACGATGATGCTTGCAAATTATATCAAGGTAATTTTTTCAAGTGTGAGCTAGAGCCTCTATTGAAGGAGCAGGGGCTTTTCCAACATAGGCTCCTTTTCTTCCTTTTTTAGAGGGACAAGAGGAGGAACAAAAGGAACCATAGAGGGTTGGGATGCCACAAGGCAAGGGAAGGTCTCACAAAACAAGTTTCTTTCCTATTTCTATAATTGAAGGGGCAAGAGGAACAGAAGCAACAACTATAGGTTGAGAAACCATAGGGATAGGAGGTGGTCTACATAGTAGTGGTTGTATTCCTCTAGCCACCAAATATGTAGTAGGAGGTGAAATTGTTGAATACTAGTGAACCACATGGGAATGGGGTTGCCCAACATGGGTTTCTTTCCTCTTATTACTAGAGAGGTAGGAGGAGTGAGAGAAACCAATGGAGGCTGAGTCCAAAGGAGAATTTGTAGGAGAGGAAGAAAGACCACTAGACAAATATAAATAAAAAGTCATTGCATGGGTTAGAGAGGCTTTTTTGGGGCTAACCAAAAGTAATCTAAGAAGAAGTTACCACACATAGAGAGGGGCTAAAATTGACTATCGTGGATTATATTCACTACATCCTCGTGCATAAAGTTTGGGAACTTATGTACCATTGAGGGGACTACTTTCATAGAAGTGATCCATAGATGACCCAACTTAAGTTAAAATTAATCTGAGGTGAGGGTCATAGAGAAAGGGACATCTAAGATTTTTTGTCCTACTTGGACAAGAAGGGTGATTGAACCTAGGGTTAGTTGAGAAAGGCTATTGTACATTTGTATAAAGAGTTTGGATTTTTCATACTAGTCTTATAAAACTCATGTATATATAGAAATTCCTCCATGATTACATTTATTATGCTAACTAGGTCAATAAGAACACCCCCAGTGTGTTTTCCAGTGACCTAAGTTGTAATATAAAGAGGGTCATCATATATGTTTACAAGCACATCGATAGAGGAGAAGGAAATCATAGGTTGGAGAATAGGCCACTCCCAAGAGGATCAGGGGAAGATGTCCACCATTCTTATAATTTTGGAAAAGGGAGAAATGGATTTATCAATGCTAGTTTCTAGAACCTAGGAGGTGGAAGCAAAGTCAATGAAGTTTGAAGAATGGCAAGGAAGTAGGTTTGTATAAATTTGCAAGTTCTGATTTGTGGACCAACTAATTTATTACCTCTATCATTAACACCAAAGACATGTCTCACGCTTGAATCATAGAGGTATATCTTTCTACATTGAGGAGATCAAGAACAACTCAACATTCAACTACATTATCATACATCATTTTGGAGCACATCACCAATATCAAATGGAAGGTATAGTATTTGTACTTTGATTTTGTGTTGGCTCGTTTGTCTCCCATTTTATGTTCTAACCCTTGTTTAGAGTGAGTTTAGAAGTAGGGAACATATTTTGTCATATTTGTTTCATTTTGAATTTTAACTTAATCATTACATTTTACACACTCGATAAATAGTGAAAAAGAAAATCATTTTTTTTAAATCTCACTTTTCTTTTATTTTAATAGTTTTAATTTCACTTTCTTAGATTTTTAATTTTTATAGATTAAATTTTAACTTTTTAGATTTTTAATAGTTTAGTTTAATTATTACTAGTCTAGTTTTATTTTATTTAATTAATTTAGCTTTTAATTTTAATAGTTTAGTTCTACTTTTTAATAGTTAGTTTTAAATTTTAATAGTTTAAATTTTAAATTTAATAAGTTAGGATTTTTAATAGTTTAGATTTTTAAATTTATAATAGACTAGATTTCAAATTTTTAGATTTTTTAGATTTTAAAATTTTAATAGTTTTTTCTTTTTTAATATTTATTATTTTTGTAGTTTAACTAAGTTTTAAATTTTAAAACACAAGATTTTTTAAAAACATGTAGGCTTTTAGCTAGTGCGCTGCACATATCCTCCCATCCCATGCATTAAAAGCTTTTTAAACTTTTAAATTTTTAAAAACTTTAAAAATAAAACCCTAAACTAAACCTTCAATCTACCCAATCCTACCCTCCACTGCGCACCACCACCACCTCCTCCTCGCCTCCCTTCCCCTCCATCTCCTACTTTCTCCCCTCTTCCATCGCTCCATCCTTATAGTTTTTAATAGTTTTTCATAATTTCTAACATAGTTTTTTTTTTATGAATGTCCTATTTAATTTATATTGAAAAGGAATAAATAGTACATATTTGTGAAGAAAAGTAGGGTGGTAAAAAGTCACACCCACGCAAACACAACCTTAAAAGGTGAATAAAACATAAGTCACAACCTTAAAGGGTGATCAAAACATAATGTTTAAAATGAAAAGACATAACAAATACTAAGCAGCAAGTGCAGCACCAATAGAGGTAGGAGGATCTTTATCATCAAATTTCCCCAAAAACTCCCTAGGGGTGGCATCCTCAATAGGCTCCTTGTAAATTCAAATCGAACTTATGATATCTAACTTGGATAACTTCTGAATGTTGGATATTTTTATTGCAGACTTAATTTATTACTTTCTTTTATTTTTCAGATGCAATTTCCACTTCTCATACACTTTCGATTTTTGTGTTTTTTTCATGGTATTGCAGGGCAAAGACGATATATATATATATGAGTGACAGTAGGAGTCACATATGTGATAGACGTGACTCCTCAAGGAGTCACACCTATCACAGGTGTGACTTCATCACCTTTTCATTGCTTTAGCAATTGCTAATCACCGTTTGAATTGTAGTCGGTTTCATCAACTTTAACAATTACTAATCACCATTAGAATGCAGTCAGTGTTTATACTTTGGTAATATATCATTCGATCATGCTATATTGATATTTATTTTAACATACCTTATATATTAAGTATGAATATATAAGTAATATTTATACTTTGGTAATATATCATTGGATCATGCTATATTGATATTTATTTTAACATACCTTATATATTAAGTATGAATATATAAGTAATATTTAATATTACTTATATATTCATATTTATTATGATCATAATAAATACGTTATCTAATCGAAGCTACAAACAACTCAACACTCCCTCTTAGCCCAGGAAGATAACAATATCACAATAATCTCTGTGAATATCAATTATCTAATTTGTAATGAATTACTCAAAGTAATTTAATATCACATAACTCATGATATATAGTATCACCTATCTCCTGATACGTAGCATCACCTACCTTGTGATACTAAAGGATATACTATACTCGAGAACATTACATTCTCCTTATATATCCTAGTTATGGTATGTGCACTGACATTAAGTCACATAATGTCTACCATAACTTAATCATGATAACTCCATGATTCATACAAATATCAAGTCACATGATATCAGTCTAATGAACATTATAAGATCGTCACCTTAAAATTTTAGGTACAAGTATAGATTATCCAAAAATTGTCACCTTTTAGAAATAAACGTAGAATGGGTAGGCCCATAATGTTATAGAGTCACACATATGACACAAGAAGTTTACACATTAAACATCTTTAATATATTAGTACAAATCAATTAGAATCTTACATTTCAATCATACCAAGATTTTTTCTGAAGTATTCAACTTTCACCTTGAGGAGTGGTTTGGTAAGAATATCTATAGTTTGATCTCCTCACTGATATACTCCAACTGAATCACATTCCTTTCCACCATATCACACACATAGTGATGAGGAATCTCAATATGTTTAGATCTATCATGGAATATTGGATTCACGGATAGCTTAATACAACTTTGATTGTCGTAGTGGATGATAGTTGGTTTCAGAGGTTTACCAAATAATCCCACAAGTAGTTTTCTAAGCCATACTGCCTCTCTAGCAGTCATAGAAGCTGCAATATATTCAGCTTCTGTAGAACTCTGAGCAACTGAAGACTGTTTTCTGCTGATCCACGATATCATTGCTGACTCTAAACTGAAACAACATCTGGAGGTGATTTTCTGGTCAGTTACACTTCCAGCCCAATCTAAATTTGTGAATCCATGTAGATCTAAGTCAACCTTTTCATATTTTAAGCCATAATTTAGAGTACCTTGAAGGTATCTCATTATATGCTTCATAGCCACAAGATGCATCTCCTTGGGCTCACACATAAACTGACTTAAGGCATTTACAACATAGCAGATATCAGGTCTGGTATTGACCAAATACATCAAGGAACCAATTATCTATCTGTAAAGAGTGGGATCTGCCAACGGAGAATTTGCTGCTGCTTCCTTCAATTTATGAAGATTTGTTTCCATGGGGGAAGACATAGGTCTACATTCCATCATACCAAACCTTTTTAATATATCAATTGTGTACTTCCCTTGGTTTAGAATAATACAATATGATTTCTGCCATACTTCTAGTCCAAGGAAGTAGTGTAATAGACCTAAGTCCTTCATGTCAAATTCTGAAGCTAGATCTTTCTTACACTGATCAATAAGGTGATTTTCTCCTGTAATCAATTGATCATCAACATATAATATCAATATTAACATATCACCTTTGCTTTGTTTGAAGTAGAGATTTGGATCTGCATCATTCTTTGAGAAGCCTAATCTCAAGAGGTAACTGTCAATTCTTTCATACCAGGCTCTTGGGGCCTGTTTAAGTCCATATAGAGCTTTCTTTAATTTACATACATGGGATCCTGCATTGTGAATCTCAAATCCTTCGGGTTGCTCTAAGTAAACCTCTTCTTCAATGGCTCCATTTAAGAAAGCAATTTTTACGTCCATTTGATGGACTTTCCATCCTTTGGCTACTGCAATAGCTAGAACTACCCTGACTGATGTATATCGAGCAACTGGAGCGAAGGTTTTGTCGTAATCAATTCCTTCCTTTTGTGAAAATCCTCTGGCTACAAATCTTGCTTTATATTTCCCTATACTACCATCTGCAACATGTTTGATTTTAAATAGCCATTTTGAAGAAACAACAGATTTCCCTTTTGGTCTAGGTACTATATCCCATACATCATTCTTCAGGATGGATTGATACTCCTCTGTCATGGCATCCTTCCATACTTCGTGCTTAAGAGCTTCTATAGCACTAGAAGGTTCTGATTTAATGAATTCACTCATTAAAGCTACATAACTAGAGAATCTCTTAGGTCTTGTGCTTTCCCTAAAAGTCCCTGATGGAGCGGCATAATTTTTAGCTTCTTCCATTGTTTTGGTGGCCCAGAGTCATCTTTTCTTGGGATTTTCTAGTGATGTGATTTGTTCATGGTTTACAACTTCCTTAGGATACTCCCTCTGAAACTCAAGTGTAGGATCCTCTTCTATGCCTGAGTTGGAAGTTTGAATTTCTGACTCAATATAATTTCTGGCTCTTTTGAAAGCTATGTCTTCCTCAAAAATCACATCTCTGCTTAGTTCAATCTGTCTTTGACTAGGTATATATATTCTATAAGCTTTTGATGTTTCACTATAGCCTACAAAGATGCCTTTTCTCCCAGAAGGTTCTAGCTTAGTTCTTTTCTCTTTTGGCACATGAATGTAAACAAGACAACCAAATATCCTTAAATGACTAATGTCTGGTTTTGTGCCAGTGAAGGCTTCTGTAAAGACGTTGATATATATATGAGTGACGGTAGGAGTCACATCTCTGATAGACGTGACTCCTCAAGGAGTCACGCCTATCATAGGTGTGACTTCGTCACCTTTTCATTGCTTTAGCAATTGCTAATCACCGTTTGAATTGTACTCGGTTTCATCGACTTTAACAATTACTAATCACCGTTAGAATGCAAATGGTGTTTATACTTTGGTAATATATCATTCGATCATGCTATATTGATATTTATTTTAACATACCTTATATATTAAGTATTAATATATAAGTAATATTTAATATTACTTATATATTCATATTTATTATGATCATAATAAATACGTTATTTGATCGAAGCTACAAACAACTCAACACTCCCAACCATCAAGAGCAACAGTAACATCATTCTCCTTAGGAGGCTGAGTGAAAACTAGGGAAATGACAATTTGCAGTTGAGGAAACTTGCCAGTGTCTTGCTAGCTAGCATCCCGTCAAGGAGATGACAGTCTGGAAGGCAAGGTCCACCCTCCATAGGTAGCAGAATCCCTAGAGGGCTAAGGTCCATGGGAATGAGAGCCACAATAATGATCACCATGGTTTCCACCACCATCCCATTGGTCACGTCGAGAGGACTAACTATAGCCACGCCTATGCTCTCGAGAGGAGGAAGAGTCAGGCAGAACTTAGGCAATGGTGTAGGGAGCATTGCCCCAATGGTCCAGCAACTCTTGGAGATGGGAGACCTCAAGTGCAAATTTACTAGCTTGCACCTGAATCTGCATCAGAATATTAGAGAAAATGAGAGCTTTAGTGTATAATGAAAAGTTCTTATCAATAGAATAATGATTGAAAATAATAGCATTTCTATCTTTCCAAATGCTAAAAAGCGTGCCAGATCTAAGCATATATGTGGGGAAGATAGGGCCAGTCCCTAAGTAAGACCATATGCCAAGAAAAGGAAGTAGGTTTGAAAGGCTGAAATAAATCATGTATTCAATTCCAAGCTTCTTGAGCCTGAGGGAAAAACTAGAAAAGGTGCTTAAGAGACTCAAGCTGCCTACAAAATGGGCAATGAGGGATGGCAATTCCCCTGTGAGCTAGGTGATCCCCCAGAGGGAGGCCTTGATACAACAAAAACCAAGAAAAATATGCCGACTTAGGCTCAACCACAATAGATCAAACATATTGAAACCGTCTATGTTGGAGGTCCCATGAGAGGACTGAATGCCAATAGTGATTTTGTCGCTCCACCATATGCAAATGGGGAGACATCCAAGAGTACCCTTTACAAGGTTTGTAGCTTTGAAAAGGAGTGTTGGGGTACCATTTCCAGTCTTTCCACCACGTCTCCCAATTTATGAATCATGTGAGGAGGAATGACCTTTATGATAACCTGGTAAGTTTCATGGTCTATGTTAACAAGTCTGTCTTTTTGCTTGAACTCGGTCCAAGAAAGGAAATTCTTGGAGGCATGATGCAAAACTCAGGTAGAAAATGAATCTTATGTTTGAAAAACTTTAACACCTGAACCCAAGGTATCTTTGCAAGCGGTCGATCTTGATTGCTTAAAATTGGGGACAACCAAATGGATTGCTGGTAATGGATAGACCATTACGAAAATCATTTCCAGCCCAGTGAAGCCAAGGATCGAGGGCTTCCAAGGATTTCAAAATGCTTTTGATCACAAAAGTTCCTTGGATGGAAACATGTTCTCTCATGATGACAATGGAACCTATATCCGAACCTTTCCATGATGGTCGGCTTATCGGAGTGTCTGTGCTAGTGTAGTGCCTAACAAGAATTTTTAAGGCTTTGTTACCTTGAAGGGCTCGAATAGTCTATTGAGCACACGAGGCAATTCCTTGAAAGTGAATGAATATCAATCCAAGACCTCCAATCTCATGAGGGAGGCAACATAAATCAAAAGTAACTCAGTGACATTGAGTGCTGTCATGGGAGGCCCACATAAAATCTTTGAGCAACTTTTCATATTTCAAATAAGAGGCTTTTGAAGGGACCCAACATAAAGAGTAAAAAATGTTTGTGGTAGCTAAGATTTTGGAACAAACTTGAAACTTTACTGCCAACAATAAGAGTTTGGTAATCCAATACTGCAACTTTTTGAATTCTAGCAATAACAACTTGCCACAACTTCGAGGGGGAGGCTTTAAAGGAAAAAGGAATGACAAAAAAATAGAAGTTTTCCTCATGATCAATCTATTTCCATTCGAAAGAATCCAGCTAGCCTAGTTTAGGGAGGAAGGATTTCCTGTAACATAAAGTTTTCTACCACTGAATGCTTGAACCAGATGCCTGGTAAAAAATATCTAGGCAACAAAGTGCTTGTGTGATATTCTCCTCATCCTCAATGAGAGTGAGGAAAGATTCATCAGCAAAATGGCCATTCACAAGCTGCTAAGGAGAATTAGGAAGGGAAATTCCATTAACACAGGATTGAGAAATTCCATTAACCAAAGCCCTCTGTAGCTAAAACATAAAGAGTAGGGACAAGAGGGCAGCCTTGTCTGATCAATATGAAAATACCAAAGGAGCTATACTACCTGCTAGAGATGGTGATACAAGTAGAGGCATCAAAAAACAACATTTGGACCATGTGAATGAAGTGGGGTCCAAAGCCAAGATCCTGAAGCATGGAAAGAATGAAAGGCAACTCGATACAATCATAAGCCTTAGCAAAGTCTATCTTGATAAACAATGCAAGTTGTTGAGAGCGACAAGCCCATTCCATACCTTCCCAAACATAATGATATTATCAAAGATAAACCTAGATTTAATAAAGCTCATATGTTCAGGTTGAATGATGAGAGGCAACATCGAGCGAAGTTTGAGCACTAAAGCCTTAGTAATGATCTTATAGGAGACATTCAACAATTTGATGGGATGCCAGTTGTTGATATCCTCATGATCTCCAACTTTGGGTATGAACTTGATATTTCCTTTGTTTATGAGCACCTAAAGAACTAGTTTGCATGGCTTCAAGATATACATTATGCAGGTCATTACCCATCGTATCCCAAAGAGTTTTATAAAATTCACATAGAAAGCCATCAAGGCCAGGGGCTTTGTCATTGGTCATAGATAAGACTACTTCCTTGAGGTCACCTTGAGTAAGAAGCTGGTCACATAAAACCTACTGAGCATTTGAAAGCCGACAAGGGACAACTGCAAGGCACTATTGCAAACCACATTGCCTAGTAGGAGTATTATCTTGAGCAAAAAATACTTGTTTATAGTGATGAACAAAGGCTTCTAGGATATCAGAAAGCTCCTAAAGAAGTTGTTGTCCTTCGTAGATTTGTTTAACCGATTGGGAAGTATGATGAGCTCTGAGAGCTTAAAAATTCCTTAGAAAATTTATCCCTAATCTTGAGCTAAGGGAGCCAAGCTTTGATTTGTGCTCCATGAGTTGAATGAGAATCTAAAATTTTCTTTTGTTGCCTTAGTTGAGCCAGCCAAAGTTGGGCAGTGGAGTCAAATGGATGAGCCTCCATAATGGCAGTGGCAAGGCAGAGCTTGTGGGTGGTGGCATCATATAAATGATGGAGAAATTCGGCAAGTTGCCTCGAATAGATGCAAAGAAACTATGAGGTATGGGTGATGGCATCATTTCACCAAGAAATATATCCCACACCATGCAAAATATGTGGGTCTAAATTCCAAAGACATTGAATGTGAGCCAACGTGGCAGTATGGTTTAGAAGAGACATGTTTAGAAAAATTAGCTTTTCTGTAGTTTGGGTCTTGAATAATACCACTCGATATGGAAACAGATTAGAAAGTGATCCGATAAGTCTGCATCATCTAGCAATTCCACTGGCAAGGAAAAACAACTGGCAAAGAAGAAAAAAGATTGAGCAAATATCATAGCTATATCAAGCCTCTTTAAGACCCTATCAAGACCAGCCTGTAAATTGCTCCAAGTATACCATTGATAATTAAGAAGGTGGCGACCTATGTTGGGATCAAAAAGACCCAATTTATTACACATATGGAACCACGCCTCCCTTTCGGCAACTGTCCACAACATTGGCAAATCACTGCATTTATCATAGGCCATTTCAATCATATTGAAGTCCTTGCACGAAACCCAAGTGGTTGTAGGCACTGAATTTGCAATCTAATGCCAAAGGGAAGATCTTTCTATGACATCATTGGGAGCATAGACATTAATAACCCCAAAGGAATGATTGTCAACATTGACAAGAGTATACAACATGCGGTTAGTGGGGTCACATCCATGATCAACCAACAACTGATGCCATGTAGGAGAGAGAAAGGAGACATCTCCACCATGACCAACTTCATGGTTACTACAAAAAACATGGCTAGAAGGCCAAATTACACAGCAAGTTTTAGACAACAAAAGGCTAAAATTTTTAACTTCCTAGAGGTCAAAAATGTCTAAACCAGGAAACTTTAAATGGAAGTCACGAATTGCATATTTTCAAGGGAGGTCTATAAGACCTCTCACATTCCAAGAAATACAGTTCATTTAATGATTGTCGAGGGGCATATCCTTGCTATCCATCCCATTAAGGGAAGAAAAACTATTCATGTTATGCAGCACTGGCTCCTCAAAGCTCCCAATTTGGAAGTTGATAGACCCTAGATAGCGAGTACAAGGTACAAATTCACCTTCCTCCAATCTCTCAGAAGGGCTACGATACCTCCTCTACCCAATGAGCAGGGAGAAGATTGTCATGCGTTAATAGCCATAGTTGAAGCCATTGTCATTGCCTTAGATGCTTTCGTCACACTCGATGTACCAACATCAGGTAGCTTTAAAATAGTTAGGGCCAAAGTGGATCCCCCGGGCCTATCAGTTTAGCTGAGGGTTTGGAAGTGCTAGAATTTTTGGCTTTTCAGCTAGCAACAATAGACTATCCTTCATCTTCTTTTGCAAGAGGTGCTAGCCTGGAAGTAGGCTAAGCCAATGGATTAGGTTGTTGTGTGGCTAGAGGGAAATCTCATATCTTATGATCAAATGACCGGAATCGATAGCATGTGTTGGGAAGATTGATATACTAGACCCGCTAAGAGTAGCAGGTTTGACCTATTGGAATATCAACTGACTCTTTGAGGTCTTTGGATAGGTCCACCTTGATACAAATGCATCATTGGGGATGGGTTGAATAGAACTTCTTTGATTCTAAACAAACAACAGAACCTAAAGAAGAAGTTATTTGGTTGAGAAAATTCCAACACGACAATAGAAGGCTAGGAAATTCCACCTAGATAGGGACACAAATGGACTTATCGTTAGAGAGAACAGTCTTGGGTCTAAGGTTTGAACACAAGGAGGGAGAGAAGAATAACCATGGGCCCCAGGAGAGGACAACTTCAGCATGGTTGGTTTCAAAAAAATGAAAAAGAAAAAACCCCTTAGTGAGGTTTTGCATGGCCTCAAGGCAAATCCCATGTGGGGACTAGGCCTGACTAACCCAATCGTAGAGCACACTTTTAGGTGGAACTCTACCCAAAAAAATCCAATCAAGGTAAAATTTTCAATCCATTTACAAGCATTATCAAACTCTGGAATGGGAAGCACAATATCAGGGGGTTAATCAGGGGATATACCTCATTAAACACCTTGGGAATAAACTTCTGGGGATGCTTGGGTGGTGGAGGAGCCATTGGTGTTTTTTTGTCAAACCTTCAACTCCATTAGCTGCTGCTGCGGAGGAATGAAATGATGAGGATATTCAAAGGGCAGAAAATGCCCCCAGTCCTAGTGAATGATAATGTGCCACAATAAATGCAGGCTAACACAAGGAATTTCTTGCAGAATATTACAGTATGATATATGCACGGGGAGGTTGAACGGAAACCCTCGCAAAGTGATTTTCCCCAAACTAATGTCGCAACATAGTTTTTTATTTAATATAGTTTTTAATTTACAATAGTTTCCAAAATAGTTTTTAATTTAAACTTAAATCTTTTTAAAATAGTTTTTTAATAGTCTTTAATTTAGTTTAAATTTTTGAAAATAGTTTTTAACTAGTTTTTAATTTAGTTTAAATCTTTTTAATATAGTTCATAAAATAGTTTTTGGTTTAGTTTCAACATTTTAAAATTGTTTTTAACAAATTGTTTTTTTTTTCTAATTTAGTCATTTAATTTTATATATAGTTTAAAATTGTTTTTACTCTATTATTTTACTCCTAGTATAGTGTAGTATTTTTTCTTCCTTTCCTTTCTTTTTAATATAGGTTAATTTAGCCTTTAGTTACCTTTTTCTATTTTAGTTAGTTAAATTTTCCTTAGTTTAGCTAGCTTAATTTTTTTCTTCAATTTCCATAATAGTCCCTTTGCTTAAAACTAGCACAAATTTTATCCCATCTAGTGATTTTTTGTGTTTTAATAGGTGTTAGAGTTTATATCACCCTCTTCACCATAGGATATGCCACTTCTCCCAATCCCATCACAAACACTAGTTATAGTTATTTTAATCACAAATTTGTATATTTTTTTGTCATCAACCCTTTCATTGTAGCAATCTCCATTGGTCAAAGACTCATTTTTGCAAACTACTAGAAAGTGTGTTGCAAGTTTGATTGTTTAAGACTTATTATTAAAACCCACTTGTGTTTGTTTGGTGAAGTTGGTGTGTTCTAAGGTGTGTGTATGATGTTCCCTCCCGCTACAAGGCGATCTTAGGAATAAAAGCATCCTTTAAACACATCCATTTTCACACCTCACATTCCAATTCTTAATGTTAATTAACTTTGTTTGGCATGCTTGTGTGGGTCAAGGGAGTGTGTATGCTCTTGCCTCATATCAAAAGGTGATCTTGGGGATTAAAAGCACCTCTTGGTTTACTTTTATTTATCCCACAAATTCTAATTTATGTATGCTCTTCCCTCGTGTCGAAAGATGATATTGGGAATCAAAAGCACCTGGAGTTCTTTCCCTCAAGGGTCATGCCTTAGGATTTCATCACCTTAGGGGATGAACTAAACCATGTGTTTCGATGGGATGTATAAAAGGGGGGAGAATGAAAGTTGTACCCCAATAGGATCTATTGTCATGTCTTAGCATAGCATTGGTGCCTCTTTTCATAAGGAGCCAAGATGAAGTGGGATTGGATTCAACCATGGACACATGCTTGTAAATAGGATTCTTGTTCACAAACTTTAGCCCCTTGTACCTTGTGTATGTCAAGGACATCCCTAGAAGCCTTTTTATCCTAGCTTAGAACCTTTCAGTTGACCTTTGTCATGGTGCACCAGATACTAGTTAGGCTTGGGAAGTTACATCATACTTCAAAGTTCGTAGAGATAGAGCTTGCCATTAGAAATGCCTTGACCTCCATGGAAAGGGGTGTATATGTGGTACATGACCTTACATTCCCTAGCTATCTACAACTTAGTAGATAGTATACTCATGGGCCCATGAAAATTGACACACCCTTCTTACTAAAGTTGGGTTGTTAATGTGATTACTTTGTTTGTTATTGTGATAAACCCAACACTAGTACAAAAAGAGCAATATATTACTAAAAAAAGTACTAAAAACTGCTTATAAATGACCAAACATGGTCACATGACCATTAGTAATTTATTGCCAGTCATTTATAACACGACCAAATTGATGACTAAACCATTTTTAGTCATTTATTGGTTGTTTTGATTGATCGATTCAGTAGTATATTTAGTAGTTGATTTAGTCATTGATTTCTGTAATCTGGTCACTTATTTAGCCATTTTTTTTTCATTGATATATTTAGTCATTGATTGTTGTTAATTGGTCACTTATTTAGTCATTTTTATTCACTGATTTCTGTCCATTGGTAGTGTATTTAGTCATTAACTTTAATCATCATTTTGATCAATTTGGTAGTATATTTAGTCATTTTTATTCATTGATTTAACATTGGTCATATATTTAGTCATATTTATTGACTGTTCACTAATTTCTGTCAATTGGTAGTATATTTAGTCAATTTAATTATTAATTGACATCAATTAGTAGTATATTTAGTCATTTTGAAGCTTTCTTTTAGTCATTAGTATATTTAGTAGTATATTTTGAAGCTTGCACAATGAAACAACTTTGAGAAGGTAAAAACAACTTGTTTTATTGATAAAAAATGCTTACAAACAACATACAGATCTGAAAATAAGTTACAATGCTTTCTCTTTGGTAAAAAAACCTTCATGGTTACAATACATATCTCAAAGAATGAGCAAGAAATTGAGTTTTTGAGTATCACTGAGCATAGAAGCACAAAGACATTCATAGATGTCTTCTTCACAAATCCATGACTGTCCCATGAAGTTCATTGTTGGCCTAGTTCAAGATCACATTGTCATCTCTGTAGAGATCTTGTCTCATGCACCCTACTTGCTCTAGTTCATAAGCTGCCATTGTGAATTGTTACCTGTAGCAATAAACTGTCCTTATCTCTAATTATTGTGCCTCTGATGACTGTCATCTTTGGTAGGATGCCTCAATTGTCATGGACTGTTATTCGACAATATATCCTTATGACTAGGCTATGCATTGTCCTAATCAAACTTGTAGCTTCTAGAAATGCATTGTCCAATCACTTGTCAACCTACTGTCATGCATTTTCCCTTTATAAAATAAAATGCCTCATGACTGCCAGTACATAGCTCATTATTCTAGCATTCTTTCACTTATACTATGCCTCCCATCAATGTAGAACACTGCCCCTCTATTGAATGCCTTGACTACTTCTGACATCACTGTATCTTTTCAAAATTCCTTGAAAATAGTTCATCACTACTACTATTACCTAGGTATGCACTCTATGTCATCTGCCAGACTGTTACAAGTTCACACAGTCCATCATTGGCCCTGTCACTTATCACATCACTATCATGAACAACTGTCATATCATATCATCACCTCTAATATAGAAATCAACATCCCATTAATATACCGTTGTTGCAAAATATCTATCTTGGCAGATAGCTCATGATAACCCTCAACCTTGGTGCTGCTCACTTGTACCAACTCCATGGTACTGTCCTAGGTGTTCATGTATCTAACATGAAGACTCTTGACTATCATGAGCTTTGGAACTATCAAATGCATACTAGAAGGTTGTCTCCTTACCCCTTTAAATACCTCTTGAGACACGAACAAGATTGTAACCTTTGCATAGTTCTTCTCATTGACTCTAAGATTATCTTTTAATGTTTGCATGATCACTGTCTTTTGCATGAATCTCTACCCCTTAACAGTCACTTGTAGGTTTTCTTCATGCATAGATGGAAGCTATTTCATAGACTATCCTTTCAAACAACAAATAGAGGACCTACAAAGAAAAAATATAGTTTTCAGTACTCGATCAATGATTTTTTTTAAAGTTTTCCCAGTTGGACCATAATGAAAAATCTATAGAACATTATCAATAAAAAACTAACAACCTTTGCCAGCATGTGTAAATCCAAACTCCACAACCTTTTCCAACATCCTCCCTACTTGTGCCAAAATGGGAACATTGGAACATGGTATGGACCTCTATCAAAGCATAATGAAACATGGATTTTTGTCCAATACTGTAGTTGGAAATACTCTAGTAGACATAAATGCAAAATGTGGAAGCATAGAAAAAACTTGTGAACTGTTTGACAGAATGCCTCAAAGAGATGTAAACTCACAGAATGCAATAATTTAAGGATATCACAAAATGGATTTGTTGAAAGGGATTTCAAAACTTTCAAGCAAATGCAATTGGTAGTTCTAAAGCTAAATTCTACAACCTTTGCCAGCATCCTCCCAGGCTGTGACAAAATAGGAGCTTTGCAACATGGTATAGAAATCCATTAAAGCATAAAGGATAGAGAAATTTTGTCAGATGTTGTAGTGGCAACTACCCTAGTAGACATGTATGCAAAATGTGGAAACATAGACAAAGCACGTGAACTATTTGACAAAATGCCTCAAAGAAATGCGGTCTCATGGACTGCAATGATTGCAGGATATGCACAAATTAAACTTTTTGAGAAGACTTTAGAAACTTTCAAGAAAGTGCAATTGGCAAGTGTAAAGCTAGACTCCACAACCTTTGCCAGCATCCTCCCTACTTGTACCAAAGTGGGAGCTTTGGAATAGGGTATGGACATCCATCAAAGAATGAAGGATAGAGGAATTTTGTCAAATGTTGTAGTTGCAACTGCCCTGGTAGACATGTATGCAAAATGCAAAACCATGGACAAGGCACATGAACTGTTTGATAGAATGCCTAAAAAATGTGGTCTCATGGACTGTGTAGAGAGAGCTTAGAGAGGGCCTCCTGATCAACTACAATATAAAGGAGGAAAGAAGAAGAATGAAGAGAGGTGTAAGTAATGCAGTCGTGCATGATGAACTTGCTTAGAAATTTAGGGAAGACATCTATTGGGTATTTCATTTGGTGTGATTGCTGCCTCACCTACTTATCGCTATGCATTCTAGGCTCCTCCACAACCCTGCAAGGACCAGGGCATGAGGGCGCGGGATGGCAGACTCTCCCCACATCCTTGCTAAGGAACTTTTGTGTCTACACAGGGATGTGGGAAGAGAAAAAATGTGGTCTCATGGACTGCATAGAGAGAGCTTAGAGAGAGCTCATATGATTGATAAGGTGGCACGAAACTTTCATGGTATGTATAATGATTTGAATGGTAGTGTGTTCATATTGTTAGCCTCTTGATTGATTGCAATATAAAGGAGGAAAGAAGAATGAAGAGAGGTGTAAGTAATGAAGCCGTGCAGGATGAACTTGCTTAGAAATTTAGGGAAGACATTTGTTAGGTATCTCATTTGGTGTGATTTTTGCCTCACCTACTTATCTCTATGCAGTCTAGGCTCCCCCGCAACCCCGCAAGGACTAGGGCATGAGAAGGTGGGATGGCGGACTCTCCCCGCATCCCCACGAAGGAACTTTTGTGTGTGTGTAGGGATGCAAGAAGAGCAAAAATGTGGTCTCATGGACTACATAGAGAGAGCTTAGAGAGAGCTCATATGATTGAGAAGGCGGCATGAAACTTTCATGGTATGTACAATGATTTGAATGGTAGTGTGTTCAAATTGTTAGCCTCCTGATCGACTACAATATAAAGGAGGAAAGAAGAATGAAGAGGTGTAAGTAATGCAGCCATGTAGGATGAACCTACTTAGAAATTCAGGGAAGACATCTGTTGGGTATTTCATTTGGTGTGATTGCTGCCTCACCTACTTATCTCTATGCAGTCCAGGCTCCCCCGCAACCCCGCAAGGAGCCAGGGCATGAGGGTACGGGATGGCAGGCTCTCCTCGCATCCCTGCAAAGGAACTTTTGTGTGTGTGCGAGGATGTAGGGAGAGCAATTATTATTGGATATGCACAAAATGGATTTGTTGGAAAGACTTTACAAATATTCAAGCAAATGCAATTGGTAGGTGTAAAGCCAAATTCCACAACCTTTGCTAGCATCCTTCCTGCCTACTCAAAATGGGAGCATTAGAACAAGGTATGGACATCCATCAAAAAGTAATGGATAGAAGAATTTTGTCAAATGTTGTAGTTTCAATTGGCCTGGTAGACATGTATGCAAAATGTGGAAGCATTGACAAGGCATGTGAACTGTTTGGCATAATGCCTCAAAGAGATGTCATCTCATGGAATGCAATGATTGTGGGATATGCACAAAATGGATTTTTTGAAAAGGCTTTAGAAACTTTCAAGTAAATGCAATTAGCAAGTGTAAAGCCAAATTCAACAACCTTTGCCAACATCCTCCTTGCCTGTGCCAAAATGGGAGCTTTGGAATAGGGTATGGACATCCATCATAACATAATGGAAGGGGGATTTTTGTCAAATATTATAGTTGGAAATGCTTTGGTAGACATGTATGCAAAATGTAGAAGTATAGATAAGGCACGTGAACTATTTGATGGAATGGCTCAAAGAGATGTCATCTCTTGGAATGCAATGATTGCAGGATATGCACAAAATGGATTTTTTTGAAAAGGCTTTAGAAACTTTCAAGCAAATACAATTAGTAGGTGTAAATCCAAATTCGACAACCTTTGCCAGCATCCTGCCTGTGATATCATGGATACCCGCTCTCCCGCAAGCACTTCAAGTCATGCCTGTGGTGATGAGGGGCTTTCCCACATCACCATAGGCATGACTTGAAGTGCTTGCGGGAGAGAGGGTGATGCGGGGGTATCTAATTCTTGAGATAAACAAAGAAGCAAGCCAAATTTCCATAATATATTTGTGCAAATCCATATTTTTGGGAAAGCCCCGCATCATCATAGGCATGAGTTGAAGGGCTTGCGGGAGAGAGGGTATCCATGATATCACATTTCTTTGAGGCATTTTTTGAAACAGTTCACTTGCCTTGTCTATTCTTCCACATTTTCATGTATGTCTAGTAGGGCACTTGTAACTACAACATATGACAAAAAACAAGGATCACCGAGTCTGATACACTTACTTGGGACTGTGCATTCTTAGTGTATCTTATTCTTGTGGCTGTGAGGTGGAAGTTTTGACTATCCAAGTGATGGGTTTAGAATTTTCACAATCACGATATGGTGGTCATTGTGAGAGGACTGTCATAGTATAGTAAAATGCCAAACAAAGATGATGAAAGGATAGTGACCAATTTGATTAAGGTAGTGAAATGCCAAGCTCATTAGAAGCTGCACATAAATATAACAAATTGAAATATAAACCTGAGAATGAATGCATATGAGATTACTCTTTACCTCCAAGTGGGACCCTTAGTCCTCATGACATTATCAATATAGTGGTATGTTTTCAAGGGCAATACTTTCAACCTACAGGGACCTTGCATTGTGACATGAATGGAGGAAGTTGTCTAGTAGTCTAGGGTGGTGATCTTCAGGAGTTTTATGCCAACAATGATTTCAATAAGCTATGTTTCATATGCCCTATATGGTTGTTAAATTCTAAGGCATGAATGTAAATTTCTTCAAGTGCTATGCAAGGCCATTGAAATCAAAGATCTGTCCTCTAAGTCATTTGCACATGGTAATTGAGAACACAATGAGTAAGAAGTAAAAGAGCACTGGATCATAGCACTGCAAAATGGTCCTGAGTTATGCAATGAACTTCACTATTCTTTTGATCACAAAGGAGATCAAGATAATAACCAACATACTGATGTGCACAGAGAATGTTCATGGAGGAGTGCAAACTTCCTTACAAAGTAATTACCATAGTAGAGTTTGAGGTGAATTGTACCTGCTATTTTATGCTGATATGGATATGTTCTAACCTGTAGTTAATTGTTGTAGCATAACAGATAGGCTAAATAGTTGTTCATATACCATTGTTTCTAATTCAAAATTGCTATACCTTATTCTAGGAGCAAATCATAGGGGGAGTCTATACATAAGACACCATTGTTTCAAATTCAAATTTGATGGCTCTTTCACAATTGTTTGCTTCATTTGTTTGATCTAAGATAGCTTGCTGTATAGAAGATGCTCTCAAAATCACAATAAAATCCTTTATTCTAGGAAGACTGTTCAGAATCTTCCCATCATAACAATGAACAAAAGCATCAGTCATTAACCTAAACTTTGCAAGAGTTTCATCAAATTGTACTTTTCCACTCTCTTTTCCATTTTAAATTTTATTCCCAATTTCATCCATGAAGAACTTCCTCAGCCTATAGATCCTACTAGTAGCCATAACTTTACCAGGTGTCGAGGATAGCTTTGAGTTTTTACCCAAGCAACAATTGAAAAAATTCAGCCTTATCAAATACAATGTGTTGAAAAGCTCTTTGAAGTTATTCTGGAAAAGAGTTCCTGAAAGTATAATGCGCAGTTTTGAATTAACCTTTTTGCATGAATTCTATTGTATCTAGTAAGGCCGAATTTTGTCAATTGTTGTTTTTTGTCAAAATTTGGCTTTACCAAATACAATGGAATTCATGCAAAATTTTAATTCAAAACTACACATTATACTCTTAGGAACTCTTTTCTAGAATAACTTTAAAGAGCTTTTCAACACATTGTATCTGGTAAGGCTGAATTTTTTCAATTGCTGCTTGGGTAAAAACTTGAAGCTATCCTCGACACCTGGTAAAGTTATGGCTAATAACATGATCTACAGGCTGAGGAAGTTCTTCATGGATGAAATTGGGAATAAAATTTAGAATGGAAAAGAGAGTGGAAAAGTAGAATTTGATGAAACTCTTGCAAAGTTCAGGTTAATGACCGATGCTTTTGTTCATTGTTATGATGGGAAGATTCTGAATAGTCTTCCTGGAATAAAAGATTTTACTATGATTTTGAGAGCATCTTCTATACAGTAGGCTGTCTTAGATCAAATAAATGAAGCAAACAATTGTGAAAGAGCCGACAATTTTGAATTTGAAACAATGGTGTCTTATGTATAGACTCCCCTTGTGATTTTCTCCTAGAATAAGATATAGCAATTTTGAATTAGAAACAATGGTATATGAACAACTATTTAGCCTATCTGTTATGCTACAACAATTAACTATAGGTTAGAACATATCCATATCAGCATAAAATAGTAGGTGCAATTCACCTCAAACTTTGTTGTGGTAATTACTTTGTAAGGAAGTTTGCACTCCATGAACATTCTCTATGCACATAGCCAAATATTTAAAGTTCTTAACCAAAGCTCTAAAAATAAGTATCTTGTCATTGCATGACTCTTACTTTTGCTTTGAATATGACAGTACCTGAGCTTCTGGTGTTTCTAGATGAAACCTATAGTGGAAACGTGTAGTCTCCATCTGAAGGAACCATCTTCGGAGCTCTTCAACCATCTTCGGAGCTCTTCCCTAAAATGAGGGTTGAAAACATTAGAAGAAAAGCAATACATAATTCTAAAGTAACAATTTGTATCAAGATAAATGTCATAAAGTATAATTAAAAAGACAAATCCTTACAATTGGACCTCAAATTGCACCAAGAAGATTTATGATTTTATCTTTAGAATGTGGGAACTTTCTCTGTCAGAGCTTCACGACCTCAAATTGGATCTCAAATTGGACCAGCAGATTTATGATTTTATCTTTAGAATGTAGGAACTTTCTCTATTCGATATTCATGACCTCAAATCAGATCCAAAATTGGACCAACAAATTTATGATTTTCTCTATCCACCGACATTTGTATTCCTATACTTAGGTTTTGCTTTTGAGCGAAAACACCTGGAAGTGTTTCAGACCGGTTCAAGGTACTCTCCAACCTGGTTATGTCACTGATAGAAATCCAAGTTTACCTAAACCATCCATGCCTGAATGTTGCATCACAATCTATTCTTCCTACACATAAAAATGTAACATATTAACCCATTCTAAATAAAACATTTGATCATCATAAAACCATAATTAATAAATCATTTGAATTTTAGAAAGAATCCGATGTGATTTTGATGAAGAGGGTAAATCATAAAACACACAATAACAGAAATGGCACACATAAAATAGAATATTTCTTTATTGATTTGGACAACTTGTTACATTACAGAAGCTCAATTACAATCAGAGGAATCAATCCTCCACAGGCTGCAACCCACTACAGTTACACATCACCAGGCTCTGGAATCTTCTGCCTTTTGTAACCCCACATCAGCTAGAGTTTATGTTTTCCCACCTATTCTTGACTCTATACTTTCCCCCTTAACTCTACTACTGTCCAAGGTTCCCAAAATAGTCATAAATAGCACTTTTTGGCGGCCTCCAGCTAAATTTCAAAATTTTGCAACTCCCTCCAAAAGTAGGTCAACTTCCAGGAAGCATAACTTTTGATCCGGGTGTCTGATTGACGAACCATTTTAAGCGCCAGAAAGCTCGTGATGTGAACTATCACTCCAGAAACACGTAAATGGATTTCCATAAATTTTTTAGGACATTATGGGATGTTTTAGTGCCTCATATCTCGTTTCAAAAATTTTCAAGGGCTTTTTGGAAAACAAAAACTTTAATATCTTTTAGCTCACGAATGATCTTTGCCTGATTCCTTTGCCAAAGGTCTTATATTTCAGTTATGAAGGTTTTTGTAAGTTTTTTCTTTCATCCGTGCCCAAATGTAAACTTTCCTGAAATGGCAGTTAAACTTTCCAAAACTAGCAGTTTGGAAAAACTGAAAGTCTTACATCATTATTTAAGAGATTATGGAGCTAGAAAAACTAATTATGAAAAGAAATGAAAACAACTGCAATAATTTTGAATCAACTTCTTTTTGGGTGATACAAGATTGCCCTTACACCACTGGATGCTCCTGCATCAAACACTCAGAGTAATTTGAGAAGTGACCCTGTCACGTCTGAGGTGTTTGTTTGAGGAAAACCCAAATGGTCAACCTCTACCTTAGACAACCAAGAAGAATCTTCAATAGGTATTCCTTTCCATTTCCATTGATATTCTTCATATTGCCTATTCCAATTACTTCTTCCCACATGGCTATCCAAGATCTCTTCTAACTCCTCTGTTGAAGTAGATGCCGAAATACTCCACTATTCTTCTGGTTGTCTATCCACTTTGCCACTTTCATGATATTCTATTAAATTAGAAATATTGAACATAGGAGAAAGCTCTACATCATATGCATTTCCTGAATCATGCTTCTTTAGGATTCTGCACGGTCCAAATTTCTTCATTTTCAACTTATTGTATGTTCCAATTGGGAACCTTTCTTTTCTCATGTGAACCATGACTTCATCTCCTACCTGGAACTCCTTATATCTCCTCTTCTGATCTGCCTTAGCCATGTACTAAATATTCATCTTGTTAATGTGCTTTCTCACCTCTTCATGCAAATTCTTCAGATGTTTTGCAAAGTCTTTGGCTTTAGCACTTGTCTTTTCTCCTTTGTCCAACTTCCTTAACTTAGAAGTATTTCTTGGGCTATTGCCATATACAATCTGGAATGGTGATTTACTAGTACTCCTATTGACAGAATTGTTGTAAGCAAATTCTGCTTGTGGTAAAATTAAATCCCATCCCTTGGGCTTATCTCCTACTAAGCATCATAGCAGGTTACCCAAACTCCTATTCACCACTTCCGTCTATCCATCAGTCTGTGGATGGTGTGCAGGACTGAACATCAAATCTGTCTTCAACTGCTTCCACATTGTCCTCCAAAAATAACCAACAAACTTGGTATCTTGATCTGAAACTATGCTCTTTGGTAGACCGTGTAATCTCACCACCTCCCTGAAAAATAATTCAACAATGTGAACAACATCATTAGTCTTCTTGCAAGGAATGAAATGTGTTATCTTTGAGAATCTATCCACCACCACAAAAATGGAATCATGCCCTAGCTGTGTCCTTGGTAAACCAAAAACAAAATCCATACTAATATCATCCCATGGCTTCTCCGGTATAGGTAATGGCTGATATAGCCCTGTATTATGACTTGTTCCTTTTGCCATCTGAGACACTCTGCAACTCTGCACAAATTTCCTCACATCTTGCTACAACTATGGCCAATAATAATTCTCACCAACAATAGAAATGGTCTTATCTCAACTAAAATGTCCAACCAATCCCCCACTATGCTTCTCCTTAATCAGGTTCTCTCTCATGGAACTCCTCGGAATGCACAACTGGATTCTTCTAAACAACATGCCATCTTGGATTATGAAATCCAACCATTTTGTCATGTCCTAAGTAATAGGTTCCAAAAAAGCTTTCCAAGCCTCTGCAAAATTTGGATCTTCAGGATACAAACTTTTAAGCTCATCGAACCCAAAAACCTCTATCTTCATTTCTGTCAACAAATTTTGCCTTCTACTCAAGGCATCTACAACTCTATTGGACTTCCCACTCCTGTGCTTCAAAACAAAATTATAACTTTGCAAAAACTCAACCCATTTTAAGTGCCTCTGGTTCAACTTTCCTTGACTATTGAGATACTGCAAAGCCTGATGATCAGTATATAAAACAAACTCTTTTGGCAACAAATAATGTCTCCATTTCTTCAAAGCCTCATAAAATTCCTGATCATAAATAGAATACTTTTTCTTGGCATCATTAAGCTTCTCACTAAAATAGGCAATGGGCTTACCTTCTTGACTCAAAACAACTCCTATAGCACTACCTCTAGCATCATTCTACCTGAAATACCTTATTGAAATCTGGAAGTGCCAAAATAGGTTGTTCTATGACTTTCTACTTCAATGTATCAAAGATTTTGTCTACTCCTTTAGTCCATCTAAATTCTTTTCTATCCCCTCTCATTTTCTTAGTTAGGGATGCACAAATGCTACTAAAATTCCTTATAAACTTTTTGTAAAAACTTGCCAAACCATGAAAAGATCTTACCTCTGTAGAACTCCTCGGTGTAGGCCATTCAATGATAGCCCTTACTTTTTTTGGGTCCATCTTAAGACCTTCCTCTGAGATAACAAATCCTAGGTATAACAACTCCTTCTTTGCAAAACTACATTTCTTGAAATTAATCAATAACTTCTCCTCCCTTAGCTTCTCTAGAACACTTATGATATGCATCAAATGCTCATCCCAAGTCTTACTAAAAATCAAAATATCATCCAAATAAATAATAACAAAACCTCCCAAAAATTCTTTTAGTACCTCATTCATGAGCTGCATGAATTTGCTCGGTGTGTTGGTTAGCCCAAATGGCATTACTAACCACTCATACAAACCCTCCTTTGTCTTGAAGGCTATCTTCCATTCATCTCCTTCTCTGATTCAGATCTGGTGATGCCCACTCTTTAGGTCAATCTTCATGAAGTACTTGGCTCCACTCAAACAATCCATTATGTCATCAATTCTTGGCAATGGAAAGCTGTACTTGATTGTGATCTTATTTATGGATCAAGAATCTGTACACATTCTCCACTCTCCATCTTTCTTTAGTGCTAGTACTATAGGTACCGCACATGGATTGAGGCTCTCCCTTATTAGTCCCTTAACAACTCATGAACTTGTCTATTGAACTCTTCATTCTCTGCTGGAGTCATTTTGTAGGTTGCCTTATTTGGCAAACTGACTCCTGGTATCAAATCCATTTGATGACTTATCTTCCTCACTAGTGGTAAATCTTCTTGTACATTATCAGAGATAATGTCCTGAAATTCTTCCAACATATCTAAAAATTCTGCTGGTACATCTTCACATTTCTCTTGACTAATCTTGGGAATCAATGCAAAGCAATGATGGTCATGCTTCATATCCTCCAAAAATTTTCTACCATCTACCAAGCAAATTCTAGCAATACTACATACCTTTTCTTCCACCTCCTTCAAGGGTTTCAACTTGTGATGAGCTCCATCCTTTGTTAGGGAATATATGTTTGCATGACCATCATGGACAATGCTCCTATCATACTGTTATGACCTCCCCAACAACATATGACATGCATCCATCGGTATGATATCACACAGTACCTCATTATGGTAGTCCCCAATCTTGAACTTCACTAAACACTGCTCATTGACCAATGGTCCTTCTGCAACCATGCAATCCGATACAGATGTGGATGCTTTCTTCTTTTCAACTTCAACTTGTCAACCATCTCCTCTGAAATAAGATTGTCAGTGCTTCCACTGTCGATAATAATATCACAACACTTACCTTCACATTTGCACCTTGTACGGAATAGACTCTTTCTCTGATTTGGTTCTTTCTCCTTATTCAACAAAGTTCTTCTAACAACTAGGGTTTCCCCCCTTTCAGCATCAACAAAACACTCAGACTGCGCATCTTCATCTACATGTGCAACTCATGCATTACCTTTAGGTCTTCTATTTGTCCTTCCTTGATGTTGTGGACACTCATATGCTTGATGCCCTTCTTCTCCACATTGGAAATAGGTTCCTTTGAAACCTCCTCTTCCAGGTCCTTGCCCAGGTCGGCCCCTTCCTCTTCCTCTTTGCTCACCATTGTTCTAGTCATGAGGATGGTAGGCATTATCTCCTCTCTAATTTCTATTGGTGCCAGCTTCTTCACTTTTCTTTGGATCTTCATTTCGGCCTCCATAGGGTCTTCCACCAGTCCTTCCACCTTGACCTCTTCCCCTTTGCTTGCTATCGAATCTTTTATTTAGCTTCTCTTCCACCTTCAGGGAAAACTGGTACACATCTTCTATGGTGGTCATTCTAACTAGGCTCAGATCCTCTTGAATACTTGGCCTCAACCCATTAATGTAATGGGCCACCTTCTCCTCATTAGCCTCTGCATGGCCTATCCTAATAGTAATCTTATAAAACTCTTCTGTATACTCCTTAACAAACTTGTTACCTTGCTTCAATCCTTGCAGCTTCTTCAGCAACTCCATCTCATAGTCCACAGGAATGAACTACTTCTTCAGTTTCTCCACCATCCAATCCTCTCTGGTGATCTTTCCTTTTCCTCTTCTATTCCTCTCTAATTGGACCTCCTTCCACCAAATACTGGCATGGTCCTTCAACTTTGTTTTTACAAACTTGACCCGAACTGGGTCCTCCACATCTTCATACTCGAAATACTCCTCCATGTCATTGATCCAATCAATAAGCTGTTCCAGATTCAAATCTCTAGAATATGTAGAAACTTTGATCCTGGGCCTCTTTCTGATCTTTGAAATGGCCCTCAACAACCTAACTTTTACAGGATCTCCTGTAGCTTCTTGTTCTTCCTTAGATAGTTCTTCTTTAGCTTCATCTTTGCTTTCTTCTCTTGTTCTTGGCTCAAACTGGTGCAGGAGCACCAAGGGTTTGGAGCCCATGTATATACTTGTACATTTTTGGTGGGATGTTTTTGATTTTCATTAGGAAGGCGCAGGACTGATGCAAGCGTAGGTTCATTTGATAGCATATCAAGTGATTTATATATATGAAAGTGGATCCATTAGCATAAGGCTAGACGTCGAAAGAGAAGGAGTGAGTTAGGCCGATAGTTGATGTCTCGCCGATAGGCAAAGACCGATAGGAGAATGCTTGACCGATAAAGATGACCATCGGAGTGAAATATGCGATCAACGCTGTGAATTTGTGACAGGCTGATAGTTGATGTCTCACCGATAGGCGAAGACCAAAACCATAGGTTATTGTATCGGAGTGACCGGAGGCGTCGAAACACCTGAAGAGCACCCGACCGATAGGCTAAGTCTTGCCGACGTTGAAGTCAAGCAAACCGTGACAGTGAAGACAGGGTTAAGTGAGACACATCAGAAAGAGATGGACTATTGGAAGGCGAGTAGAAGGTTTCATTGATGGAGGCAGTCTTGTCAAAGTGAAGTTGGTGTTATGTATATTTCAGTGTGATATGATATCAGAGAGCAAAGAGAATGTGTCACTGATGGCTTAAGTCTGAGCGATGAAAAGGGCATCGGAGAGAGTGGGTGCATCGGTGGAATGGTAAAAGGTCTCGCTGATGTTGAAAGTCACACCGACAAGTGTGAAGGGAAGACTCATCGGGGAGAAGATGGATATCGGCCAGAAATAAGAAGGCACCACCGATAGCAAATGTCCTGCCGAAGGTAAAGCAAATGTGTATGTCGATAAGACAATAGATTATCTTACCGATGAAAAAGTGTAGGCATATTTCAGTATATGCAAAGGAGCAACACTAATGTAGGAAACCCTAACCGTCTGATAACAGACATGACGAATGGTATAAGAACTATTCTTGGCTTTGTAAATGGGTTGGAATGTTGGACAAAGATTGAAGAACATACATTGAATGTAATAGAGAAACTTTTGATAATAGAAACATTGACAGTTTGAATCCATTTGTATATTGTCTGTAGAGTACTTGTATAAGCCGGTTTGCAGTAGAGTAGATAGTTTAATTTCTATTCTTTTGTTTCTGTTTGTACAAGATGTCTTTGTCTTGATGCCCCTGCATTTTCCTTGTATAGTCATGGAGGGCCATCAAGCAGAGACCTTGTTTCTTTTGTTTCGATTTGTGTTAGTGATTGGATTGTCAATGAGAGGCCATGTGAACTTGTCCTAGGCGAGCTGTGCTATAGCCCGGCTAGGTATGCAAGTTGTAGTCTAAGAAGACGGGGGTGAAAAATAGAGTAGAAAGAATTGAGCACCAAGCAATCAGAACCCTGGACCCAGAGAGGAGGGCTAATAACGGGCTCAAGAAGGCTAGAAGCCTTAGAGATTGGGAATCTTGGAAGCAATGAGGATAAGGAAGAGTACCTCACACCAAGAAAGCAGAGTCTGTATGGGAAACAACAGACAAATAGGACTTTCACCTTTGTAAGAGACTGTTTAGGTTGAATTAGGCATTTTGGGGTAGAAAATGTCTATGAGCACTTGAATTGGTAGGGAGACTTGGGATTGACATAGGTCTTGAAGTGTTGTGTCAAGATAGAGTGACTAAACCCATAGGCCTCCCTATCAAATTGGTATCAAAGCCAAGTTAAAGATTTGGGCTATTCTTAGATTAGAATAGAAGAAGTTGTATGTCATCACCGAGTTCAAGTGAGTCTATAGGTTCATCCAAGAAGATGGTGACTAATGCAGAATTGACAAAGAAGGTTGATGACCAAGAAGAGGAGAATAGGCTCCTACAGGAAAGATTGGCAGAAATGGAAAATAAGCTAGGAGAAATGATGGTAAAGACTGAAGAAGTCAGTCAGAAAATGAAAGATTCTGAAGGTAAGGAAAAAGGTGTGTCTATAGAAGAGGAAGAGCCCACACCTGATCCTAAGATGGATGAAGAACCTTTCTTGAAGGCCTTGAAAGCCATGAGTGGTAAGACATTGGAAGGAGTTCCTCTTTTTAGTGGAAAGATGGAACCTGATTTGGTCATAGAATGGATAGAAGGTTTAGAAAATCACTTTGAATGTGATGGAGTGAGTGAAGCACAAAAGGTGAAGGTGGCTAAATCAAGACTCAGAGGAGCTGCCTTGACATGGTGGAAATTTGTTCAAACTGAAAGAGAAAAAGAAGGCAAGAAACCTATAGCTACTTGGAAGGGTATGGTGGCTAAAGTCAAAGAAGTATACATGCTTGGAGATTATGAAGTCTAGTTGTACAAGAAACAGCAAAATTTGAGACAAAGAGAATTAGATGTCAATGCATACACTGAGGAGTTTCAAAAATTATGCCTGAGGTCTAAGGAGATGGAAGATGAAAATGTGAAAGTAGCAAGATATCTCAATGGTTTGAGGTGGAGTATTCAAGAAGAAATTAGCTTATTTAGCCCTACAACAGTGCATCAAATCTATCAGCTAGCACTCAAGGTAGAGGAGAAGGGCAAGAAGAAACAAGAGTCGAGCAGCAGATCAAGAGGAAGAGGTAGAGATAGCAGAGGAAGAGGAAGTTATGGTGGTAGAAACACTGATCAAAGACCCCAAGGAGAATCCAAACTCACAGAGCAGAGTGGGGAGACTAGTAGTAGAGGAAACTACAGAGGAAGGGGATCTAACAGAGGAAGATCAGGAGGATCAAGCAGAGGATCCTACTTTACCACTATGAAATGCTACAATTGTGGTCAATTGGGCCATCCAGCATATGTGTGTCCTGATAAGGGCACATCTTCTTCTCAAGGAGTTGATAAAAGAAATCATTATGTACAAGATGAAGCTTCAAGCAGCAAATCACCTAAAGTCAGTCTAGCCTTAGAAGTGGGAGAGAACATCATGGTAAGGAGAACCTTGATCAAAGAACCAGTGAAAGCTAAACCAAGCCAAAGGAGAGCTTTATTCTGAATCAGATGCAAGATTATGAACAAGGTTTGTCAAGTAATTACAGACTCAGGGTCTACTGATAACATAGTGTCTGATGAAGCAGTTAGAAAATTAAATTTGCAAAGAATACCTCATTCAAATCCATATAGAGTCACATGGTTAAATAAAGGTCAGCATGTGATAGTCAATAAGCAAAATTGGGTAGAGTTTGGTATAGGTGGATACAAAGACAAAGTACTCTGTGATATCCTACCCATGGATGCATTTCATCTCTTATTGGGCAGACCATGGCAATATGACCGAAAGGCCATACATGATGGTGACAAGAATGCATAATCTTTTCAAAAAGATGGTGTCACATATAAAATTCAATCATTGGAAGATGCAGAAGCAAATAAGACTAAGAGTCCTAGTATCTTAGTTGTGAGTGGTAAAGAGTTTTTGAACACTCTTAAGGAGGATGGTATTGGTTATGCTATCATAGTGAAGCCTAAGGAGGAGCAAAAAGACAAAAAGGTAGTGATCCCAAAAGAGGTGCAGACTATACTGGAATAGTATAAGTACATCATTAGTGATGGAACACCAGCAACACTACCTCCACAAAGAACTATCAGCCATTAGATAGATCTGATTCCAGGAGCATCTTTGCCTAACAAGGCTCCTTACAAGATGACTCCAGATCAACATAAGGAAATAACCAGACATGTACAAGAATTGCTTGACCAGGGGTTGGTTAGGAAAAGCATAAGTCCTTGTGCAATGCCTACAGTGTTGGCACCAAAAAAAGGAGGAACATGGAGATTGTGCACAGATTCCAGAGCTATCAATAAGATCACCATAAGGTATAGATTTCCAATTCTCAGAATTGAAGATCTTATGGACTATTTAGGAGGAGCTAAATACTTCACTAAGATAGACCTGAAAAGTGGTTATCACCAGATCAAAATCAAGGAAGGTGATGAATGGAAAACAACCTTCAAAACCACAGAAGGACTGTATGAATGGCTTGTTATGCCATTTGGTTTATCAAATGCTCCCAGCACATTCATGAGGCTCATGAATGAAGCCCTTAAGGATTATACGGGCAAATTTGTAGTTGTTTATCTAGATGACATCTTGATTTTTAGTCAAACTAAAGAAGAGCATATTGAACATGTAAATATTGTTTTGAAAAAGTTACATGATGAACAACTAACCATAAATTTGGAGAAGTGTGAATTCATGAAGTAGGAATTGGTATACCTTGGTTTTGTGTTGTCCAAAGGAGAATTGAAAATGGACAAGTCAAAGGTAGAAGCCATATTGAATTGGCCTACTCCCAGAGCAGCAACTGAGGTGAGAAGTTTTCATGGCTTAGCTCAATTTTATAGAAAATTCATAAAGAATTTCAGTGCTATTTGTGCACCCATGCTTGATATAATCAAAGGTGGAATGAAAACAAAGTTTTAATGGACACAATCAGCTGGTAAGAGTTTTGAGTTGTTGAAGAAAGAAGTTGCTACACAGCCAGTGTTAGTGCTGCCTAGTTTTGATAAGTTATTAACTTTAGAATGTGATGCTAGCAATATTACAGTAGGTGCAGTACTCAGCCAAGAGAATAGACCAGTAGCCTTTTTTAGTGAGAGGCTAAATGAAGCAAATAGTAGATACTCTTCATATGACTTGGAGCTCTATGCTCTAGTCGAAGCACTTAGAAAATGGAGACATTATCTCCTACCTAAGGAATTTGTTGCGTATACAGACAATCAAGCTTTGAGTTTTCTGAACTCACAGGATAAGTTGAGCCATAGGCATATCAAGTGGATGGAGTACTTGTAGTCTTATATGTTTACAATTAAGCATAAGAAGGGACAACTCAATAAAGTAGCAGATGCTTTAAGCAGGAGGCTGCTCACAGTACAAGAAGTGCAATTAAGAAGCATAGGAATGGAAGAGTTTAGAGCTCTCTACAAAGAGGATGAAGATTTTGCTGAAGCATACAAGGTCTGTCAAGACTTTGAAAATCACTTTCATAGTGAATTTGCAGATTACACATTGCAGCAGGGTTTGCTATTCAAAGGTGGATAGTTATTTGTACCAAAAGGATCCATGAGGGAAAGTCTCATACAGGAGAAGCATAATGGCAGTTTGAGTGGACATTTTGGTTTGAACAAAACATTGGAGTTAGTCCAGAGGTTCTACTATTGGCCGAAGATGCACAAAGATGTCAAAAAGTATGTGGAGCAGTGTATCATCTGTCAGAAGGCCGAGGGAACTTCTTCAAATGCTGGACTGTATCAACCATTACCCATTCCTTCAAGACCATGGGATTGTGTAAGTATGGATTTTGTAGTTGGTCTACCAAAGACTAAGACTGGTTTTGATAGTATTTTTGTAGTTGTTGATAGATTTAGCAAGATGAGTCATTTCATTCCCTGTAAGGTGACTCATGATGCTAGTCATATAGCTCATTTGTTTTTCAAAGAGGTCATAAGGATTCATGGACTACCAGCAAGCATTGTGTCTGATAGAGATGCTAAGTTCATGGGACATTTCTAGAAAACTTCATGGCAGATGTTAGGAACAAATCTATCTTTTGGATCAGCATATCATCCGCAGACAGATGGCCAAACAGAAGTGGTGAACAGAACGTTGGGCAACTTGTTAAGGTGTTTGACAAAAGAATATGGACAGAGTTGGGATCAAGTCATTTATCAGGCAGAATTTGCCTATAATGACAGTGTGAATAGGACTACTGGCAAAAGTCCATTTGAGATAGTATATGGAATACATCCTCAAGGTGTATGCGAACTCTGACATCTTGGAGACATGGAACATAGAAGTGGTCATGCAGAGGATTTTGCACAGTCTATGAAGGAGATACATGAACAAGTCTAGAAGACATTAATGGAGAATACTCAAAAAATCAAGGATAGGGTAGATGCACACAGGAAGGATGTTCAGTTTGAAGTGGGTGATTTAGTCATGGTTCATTTGAACAAAGCACGATTGCAGAAAGGGATACCAACTAAACTGCAGATGAGATGGATTGGTCCTTGTAGAATTCTGAACAAGTATGGTAACAATGCTTATAGAATTGATTTACCAACAGACTTGGCAATTTCACTAGTGTTCAATGTTCAGGACCTGGTACCATATAAAGGTCCTCATCCAGCAGCAGGGGAATCTAGTTCAAAAGCTGCATAGACAGTGAGTGATGTGACCTTGCCACCAAAACTCAAATCACAGGCTGAGAGAATTCTGGATTCTTGAGTGCACAAACAGACTAGACATGGTGTGTATATGGAACATTTGATCAAGTGGGAACAGTTGCCAGAAGCAGAGGCTACCTGGATTGCAAAGTCTAATTTCAAGAAATGGGGCATTGATTTTGCCTCGTTGTCACCGGAGGTGACTTGACTTTTTCCGCGCAGGGGGAGTATGGTGCAGGAGCACCAAGGGTTTGGAGCCCATGTATATACTTGCACATTTTTGGTGTGATGTTTTTGATTTTCATTAGGAAGGCGCGGGACTGATGCAAGTGTAGGTTCATTTGATAGCATATCAAGTGATTTATGTATATGCAAAGTGGATCCATCGGTGTAAGGCTAGATGTCGGAAGAGAAGGAGTGAGTTAGGCCGATAGTTGATGTCTTGTCGATAGGCGAAGTCTGATAGGAGAAGGCTTGACCAATAAAGATGACCATCAGAGTGAAATATGCGATTGGCACTGTGAATTTGTGACAGGCTGATAGTTGATGTCTCGCCGATAGGTGAAGACCAAAACCGTAGGTTATTGTATCGGAGTGACCAGAGGCATCGGAAGACCTGAAGAGCACCCAACCGATAGGCTAAGTCTTGCCGATATTGAAGTCAAGAAAACCATGACGGTGAAGACAGGGTTAAGTGAGACACATCGGAAAGAGATGGACTATCAGAAGGTGAGTAGAAGGTTTCACCAATAGAGGCAGTCTGCCGAAGTGAAGTTGGTGTTATGTAGATTTTGGTGTGAGATATGATATCAGAGAGCGAAGAGAATATGTCACTGATGGCTTAAGTCTGAGCAATGAAAAGGGCATCGGAGAGAGTGGGCGCATCGGTGGAATGGTAAAAGGTGTCACCGATGTTGAAAGTCACACCGACAAGTGTGAAGGGAAGACTCATCAGGGAGAAGATGGATATCGGCCAGAAATAAGAAGGCACCACCAATAGCAAATGTCCTGCCGAAGGTAAAGCAAATGTGTATGTCGATAAGACAATAGATTATCTTGCCGATGAAAAAGTGCAGGCATATTTCAGTATATGCAAAGGAGCAACACTAATGCAGGAAACCCTAACCATTTGATAACAGACATGATGAATGGTATAAGAACTATTCTTGGCTTTGTAAATGGGTTGGAATGTTGGACAAAGATTGAAGAACATACATTGAATGTAATAGAGAAACTTTTGATAATAGAAACATTGACAGTTTGAATCCATTTGTATATTGTCTGTAGAGTACTTGTATAATCCGGTTTGTAGTAGAGTAGATAGTTTAATTTATGTTCTTTTGTTTCTGTTTATACAAGATGTCTCTGTCTTGATGCCCCTACATTTTCCTTGTACAGTCATGGAGGGCCATCAAGCAGAGACCTTGTTTCTTTTGTTTCTGTTTGTGTTAGTGATTGGATTGTCAATGAGAGGCCATGTGAACTTGTCCTAGGCAAGCTGTGCTATAGCCTAGCTAGGTATGCAAGTTGCAGTCTAAGAAGACAAGGGTGAAAAATAGAGTAGAAAGAATTGAGCACCAAGCAATCAAAACCCTAGACCCAGAGAGGAGGGCTAATAAAGGGCTCAAGAAGGCTAGAAGCCTTGGAGATTGGGAATCTTGGAAGTAGTGAGGATAAGGAAGAGTACCTCACACCAAGAAAGAAGAGTCTGTATGGGAAACAACAGACAAATAGGTCTTTCACCTCTGTAATAGACTGTTTAGGTTGAATTAGGCATTTTGGGGTAGAAAATGTCTATGAGCACTTGAATTGGTAGGGAGACTTGGGATTGACATAGGTCTTGAAGTGTTGTGTCAAGATAGAGTGACTAAACCCATAGGCCTCCCTATCACAAACCCTCTTCATAGCTCCTCTTGCAATGTATCGATTTACCTTTGTAGGGATCTAAAACCCTCTTCCATAAAAGCATTCCTCCCAATATGATTTCTTCATGGAGGCATCTTGATCTCCGTAGCAAGCCCACAACCTCAGGTCCTGGTGCAAACTACCTCACGGTCGATGATATGTCTACACACTCAGGAACTTGGCTCTGATACCACTTGATGAAGGGGGTAAATCATAAAACACACAACAATAGAAATGGCACATAGAAAATAGAATATTTTTTTATTGATTTGGACAACTTTTTACATTACAAAAGCTCAATTACAATCAGAGGAATCAATCCTCCACAGGCTGCAACACACTACAGCTACACATCACCAGACTTTGGAATCTTCTTCCTTTTATAACCCCACATTAGCTAGGGTTTCTATTTTCCCACCTATTCTTGACTCTACACTTTCCCCCTTAACTCTACTACTACCCAGGGTCCCCAAAATAGTCATAAATAGCACTTTTTGGTAGCCTCTAGCTAAATTTTGAAAATTTGCAACTCCCTCCAAAAGTAGGTCAACTTCCGGGAAGCATAACTTTTGATTGGGGTGTCCGATTGACGAACTGTTTTAAGTGCCATAAAGTTCATGATGTGAACTATCACATCAAAAATATGTAAATGGATTTCTGTGAACTTTTGGGATGTTTTACTGCCTCATATCTCATTTCAAAAAATTTTAGGGGCTTTTCAGAAAACAAAAACTTTAATATCTTTTAGCTCACAAATTATCTTTGCTTGATTCCTTCACCAAAGGTCTTATATTTTAGTTATGAAGCTTTCTGTAAGTTTTCACTTCAATCTGTACCCAAATGCAAACTTTCCTGAAATGGCAGTTAAACTTTCCAAAACTGGCAGTTTGCTATTTTTAGCAGTTTGGAAAAACTAAAAGTCCTACATCATTATTCAAGAGATTATGGATCTAGAAGCACTAATTACGGAAATAAATAAAAAAAAAATGCATGATTTTGAATCAACTTCTTTTTGGGTGATGCAAGATTGCCCTTACACCACTGGATGCTCCTACATCGATTTACTATCAAAACAAAAGTTGTATAAATCATAACAAATCTATGAAGCCTCCTAAATGTATCTTAAAGCAAGTTTATAGGATGGGTTTTAGCATAAGAAGCTTTCTACTATGGCTCTTAATGAATGTATTATAAGCAGAAAACAAAATTCTTCACACTCGAAGTGAAACATTTATTCCAAAAGTATGTTAACAGGAGTTAACTAAAAGCAAAACAATTTTTTGCTTGGTTTCTTTTATCAATATGCCATGTGGAAATGGAATAATCACTAAGAAACCCTAACAATAAAAAATGAAGTAAAGGTTCAAGAAAGGAAATTCCAATGTACTATTGTGTAATGGTGACGAAGGCACTTTAATGAGCATGACCTGTATACAAATCCCTACCATTGAATTGCCATCCATCCAAAGAGAAAATAAGCAATGTAAGGATTTGAGAAATATAAGTCCAAAGGGTTATGCTGTAATGGTAATGGAATCACCATAAGAGCACAACTGAGGAATAAATTCTTGTGACTGTAATTATGTGATCCATAACTCTATTGGTCATGTGGCACAATTATGCTATAACAAATACAGGATGCATTCATGTGTGACCCAAGTTTAATGTGGCTATGTTGTGATAGAAATGGAGGTACTCATATGAGCACAATTCATGTACAGATTAATCATTGTCATCACAATTAGGTGTCAATCATCATTGGGTGCATTCAGGTTGACTCAAGTTTAATAGGTTACAATGTAATGATAGCATGATTCAAGAGCGATTACCTCTTGCTGTAATAAAGAGCCTGTAACTCTGGTTGATATGCAGAGTGGTTGTGTTATATCAATTATGTAGTGCATTCAAGCACAACCCATGTTTAATGGGCTATTCTAGAGAGTGATCAAGATTTTCTAAACCTTATGAATGTTACTTAAAAGTGTACAGCTTAAACTACAGACCAAGTTTGATACATACTTGAATGCAATCTTGGGTTGCCACAAACTATAATAATGTGATCTGCTAATAACCATTATAGGAAGTATTAAAGCAAGACCCATGCTATAAAGGATACATTTCCCTAATCAGGTTTACATACCTTAATGATCAAACACAAGCTTCCCACACACTCTAGGATACAATCCAAAATCATACCACACCCTGTCAAGACAACTAATTTTCTGACCCAAGATTTAAGTTTGTTTTTTAATACCAACAAAAGCATTGGTAAGAGCACGACTAGGGTACAAACCCTAGGCCTCCGTAGAAACATAACCCATAACTCTAGCGGATTAGTGAGGTTGCAATACCAGAAAGATTGAGACATTGTAGCCAATAACAAAATCTTGCAATCTAAAGATTGTAGCCAATAACAAGCACACTCTGTAGCTTAGTGAAATTTGTAAATGCAATCTATGGTAAGAAGAATGACAGTCACTTGAGGTGTGATAGTCAAAAAGAGGCTGAGCAATGACAAGATAATAAAACTCAAACCTTGCATAGTAAAGTGGAGATTTTAACAATGAGTTTCCTTACCCCCTTGTTGACCTTAAAGGTTTTTCAAATGCTATTGACAATGTTAGACAAGCCAAATGTAATAAGGGAATGACTGTCCAAATGAAATAATAGTGGTAATCACAGGTTCAATGTTTCTTCTTAGCCATTGTATAATGGAGGTAGTGGATTGCATGTTTGAGCAGTGTTTTGAGACTCATCAAAGATGGGAGAATAGTGAATAATACCTTGTGGATTGTGAAGTAGTGACAATAAGGTTGAAGGATCTTAAGACCCACAATACCATGAAATAATGAGTCCCTTGTAGTAAGTAAGTAGGCAGTCTATAGGGCATGGCTTGATTTTATAGAAGGGTGCTCATGAAAGGAATCTTCAAGTGATAGTGAGTGAGTTGTTTGAGATTGCAGCTAAGGGTGTAGTATCCAATCTTAAAGGCAGTTAGCAAAGCAGTAAATATGCAAAAAAATCAAACCCTACATAGCAAACAATTCACAATGTTATCTTGCATAATGCCTTGAGTTTGAAGACAAAAATCTCATTGTATCTTGATTAAAGTAGTGACCTTAATGGTCAATCATTGGTAACCATGATTTTAAAACATGCTACTGTGCTTATGGAGGCAACATTTTAAGCAAGGCAGTGAGTGGCGGTTTGGAACAATGGTAGGTATGAAGGACTTGCTTTATATGTATACCATGCAGTCTAGCTTAAGACAACATTCTTAGAAGAGATTGAAGGTGGATTATGGAACTCAAGGGTTACCATAATAAAGATTTAAAAAAAGACTGAAATCTATTTAAAAGCCATTGTCATGACGATATTAAAGATGTCACATGCAAAACCCTAGCAGCTGGAGTAATGAATACAATGCCAAAGAGGACAATGAGCTAGGGCAGATTTAGGAGATCTCCACATTATCTAATCACATGAAAACACATCATTTATTTATTTATTTAAATTAAAAGAAATCATTCTAAACCCTATATAGGATACATTCTAAACCCTATATAGCATACATTGATATTTCAAAAGCATATGAATTAGGAATTTGAGATTATGCAAATATATGTCAATTAAATACCTAGATTACAAACAGTAGTGCGAACAATGTAACCCTTGTTGAGCATAGTAGGAATGAGATAAGCAACAATGACTCCTATGCCTCCTGTCACGCACATCTCCTTACAATTCTCTATCATTCTTTACTGAAACACTTCTCCATTTTGGCGGGCTATGCTTGAAAATAAGGTTTGGACAAAGGTTTTAGAGTATGTTTATTAAATGAAAACTCCATTTTGGCGGGCTACACGTGAAAATAAGATTTTGATGAAAGTTTTAGAGTATGTTTATTAAAGTTTTAGAGTATTTTGGTGGGCCATTGATTTTTGATTCCTTAAATGATTTATTCAAATGGATTGTGATAAATAAATGACTAACTATTTAGTCATTTTTATTTGTGTGACTAAATAATTTTTTAGTCAATGACCAAATTAGTCATTTATTTACTCATTTATAGCTAGGTTGCAAAAAATGAGTAGAATTTAGTCATTTTTAGTTGTTGTGACTAAAATTTTTAGTCACTTAGTCATTTATTTGCCAAAATTCTACTTGTGTGTGCTTGTTTGTAAAACCTTAACCCAAACCAAATCCACCTAAAGTCCTAAACATTGCCTTGAAAAAAACATTGATCATAAGTAAACCATTTGAATCCAAGGATACCTAGCCCATCAAAAATTTTTAATACCAAACATCCTGCATATTTTCCCCCAAGCTTATATAATCCCATCCCATCTCAAGCCAAATCATTACGTCTCTTTTGAACCTCTAAACCTTTGATTCGAAAAAAATTTAGACCTCGTATATCCCTAACATACTGACATAGTTCTAATACCTTTCTATTCCCCCCATTCCTAAATTACCCCATCCATTCCAAATTGCCCTTCCACTCTTTAGAAACATCCTAAACCAACAACATCCACCCTTGGACTATTTGAAAACATCTTCTTTATCAACAATCCAATCAAATAAACTATCTTCGGGACCTTAATCATCTTTAGGCCTTAAAAATCAACCTATCCTTGGGGTGTTAATCGTCCTTAGACCCCAAAATAAATCCACCCTTGGGACCTTAATCATCCTTAGGCCCCTAAATCAAACCAATCCACAATAATCTTTAAGGATCCAAAGCTTGACTATCCAATAGTCCAAGTTCCCTCACATTGACCAACTTGATCCATTCTCCTAATCCATAAAATCCAATCATCCTAATAGTCATCCTTCACACCTTAGGGTACTCCTAGGTTACCCACAACACTTATAGAAAAAATCTAAAAACCACTCCATCCCAAATCTTCAAAACCAATATTTTAGTCACCCTTTGATTTATCATCCCACTTTACCATCTAAATCAACCATCCAACATCAATTATCCACAAACCAAAAAACCTAATCACCCTTAGCATTTGTCACATCCTAATCCAAACCAACTTGATCATCATAACCATCCTTGTAAAGGGATTCCTTCTTGGAACCTTAGATCCAAATCCAAAGTCCACCAACCAAAGCATTAATCTTTAGCCAAGGCTAAATATCCCAATCAAAACAAAACCAATCTTCCCAAAATACCTTCCTAGCACTTACTTGCATGCCTCCTATCATAAGGAAACAAGATAAGTTAAGGATGGAGTTCAATGAAAGAACCCCTTCCTTCCTTTGACCTTCCACCCCCATGTGGGAGAGCCATCACACCCTCATGATAGTGATAGTGATAGTGAGGCTCCCAGCCAGCCTAAATACACCTTTGACTATGATCAATTTTTGAACTCCCAACAAGGACATATTATTATCAATAGGTTCATTAAAACAAACAAAAAGGGCGTCCTTTGTCATGTAATCAAGGAAAAGGCCAATGTTCCCCTAGCTATGACCTTTCAAACCTAAACAACATAGTGCAAAATGAAACCTGTAATCATGGTCATGACCATGACAAAATCCTAATCTGACAAAATCCTAATCCGTGACATTCCCAACACAAGCTATGACCATACCCACCATATTGAGTCCAAAACTAAGAGTCAACCTAAGTCACCCCTTGTGATAAAGGGGAATAATACAAAGGAAGACCGAAGTAGACCCTCTCACCATACCAATACCCTTAACACACCTTCCACATCCCAAACCACATCTACTGTTGACACCCAAAGCAAATCCAAAGCCCATGCAACCCACTCAAAACATAAGTATAAACCAATCTACACTTATGCCAACATGTCCATCCCAAACCATGGCCACACTTCAAACCCCAACCACATACTTTCCAACAACCCAAACCATCAACATCAACAATACCACACCTACATTCATCCTCCACTACCTTGTGGAACCCCTTTTGACCTTGAGTGGCAAGCAATGAAGGATGCCATTAAGGGATTACAAGATGGGTCAATTCCACAAATATCATTCCCCCTTTCTTTGTAGTCCCTAAATTTGACAAGTACAAAGGTAAGGGTGACATTAGGGAACATGTTAAAGTATTATACATGGCCTACCAAGAAGTTGCACATTAGGAAATGTACTTGCTTCACCTTTTCCTTCAAATCCTAGGAGGCCAAGCCTTAGAATGGTTCCTCCATCTACCTAAAGGATCCATTACCACCTTTTCTAACCTTGCAAATAAATTTGTCAAAAATTTCTCCTACAATGTCAAACATGAACTAACCATGATGAACCTTTGTAATACTAAACAATGTTGGAGTGAGAGTTTCTCATCCTTCCTACAATAGTGGAGGGGCCTTTCAAGTCAATTTCCTTGGCCCATTCTAGAAAAACAACTTGTACATATTTTTATCACAAACCTATACCCAGAATTGGCTTTCCACCTGCAAGTTCATTGAGTGAACACATTTGATGAAATAAGTGAAAAGGGTGTTCACATTGAAAAGGCCCTTATTTCTAAAGGATTGATCAAAATATATTCCAAAGATCAAACCCAACCTAAAAAACTAAAATTCTTTAGAAAGAATAAGAATGAAAACAAGAACGTAGTTGGTGATGGGGTAAACAAATCAAAGCATGTCCAAAACCTACAACCCTCCTCCATCACCATCCCCATAGGGAAACCCAAACAAGACAAGGAAAATAAAAAGAGACAGTTCACCCCACTTGGTGAACCTATTGAAGTTTTTTTCTAGAAACTTGTTAAGGCTAACATGATCACCTTTCCCCTCACCTAGCCTTTTGACAAGAACTAGCCCAAACCATCATGGTTTCATGAAAATGAATATTGCAATTATCATAGGATTAAGGGTAATGCCACCAGAAAATGTAGGAAGTTAAACATTACATCCATGATCTCATTGATTAAGGTGAAATCAAAGTCAAAAGACCCTTCGATTCATCACCTAACAAGGATATGGGCATTTACCAAGATCTCTTTCCCAAGCATGATCAACGTCAAGGAAACCAAAAGAAAAAGCAAGGCCAAACTTCTTGAACCCATAAAATTGACTACCATAAAACAACTTACAACTATGTCTCTATTATTGGGAATATCAAGAAATCCCATGAACATGTCCACACCATCAAAATAAAATCATTTGAATGTGTTGTCACAGCTCAACACGACAAAGTCACTATCCAAGGGCCACCTCTGGCTAATTTGTAAAACAAGTATGACCTCCTTGACCATCTTGAGCAAACACCCACACAAATGTCCATCCTCAAACTCCTTAAATCCTCCCCCACTCACAAGGATATCCTAAATCACATTCTCTAGGACTAACATGTCCCTAATGACATTGATCCATCCCATTTTTAAGCCCTCATCGAACATCTTTGCATCGATCATTGCCTCACTTTTAGCCCAACCGACATGCCCTCCATTGATCTTGTGCACACCCATCCCCTTCATATTGAAACTATCATCTCCAAGCAAAAAATCAAATGGGTGCTCATAGCTAATGAGTTAGGATTGAACCTCTACACCTTCAGATTGGTCCAACAACTTGGATATTTATAGAAGCCCTACATCCATAAATCATTACTATTAAGGCATATGATAATGCAGAAAGAGACTTAGTTGGAACCATTCACCTCCCTATAGAGGTAGGGCTTGTATTCAAGCATACTTTATGCCATGTTGTTGACCTTGAACTCCCCTACAATATTCTCCTTAGTTGCCCATGGATCCATGCCATGTTGGCCATTCTATTGACCTACCACCAATGCCTCAAATTTCCATACAATGGTCTAGAGGTCAGTATCCCCACAAACCCTCACCCATTTCAATATTATAAAATGCTAGAGGGTCAATTCCACATTTATCTCACCATTGTCCCATTTATGAGGTTGTGCCTATCAAATCCACATCCTATATTGACCCTACCAACCTCCCTTCCACTTCTGCTGACCCTAAATAGGCACCCATCAAAACATCCCTTAAGATCGTTGATAAAGGATGCGGTAAATACGAAATCCATATTGTCTTCAACATCATCACACTTCCCATCTCACCTCAATCATATGTTCAACCTCATGCCACATCAACGACCCCTCCACTATGCTACAATATGGACCTACTATCTTTATCCCCAATGGTTCATTGGCAAAAGAGATCATTGAAGGCTCAAACAACACCTGGCTCTATGATTATGAAGAGTATGCCTCCTACTTCAAAGAGAATAGATACCCCATACCCATGAAAATGTGCCACAACATGAAGTACAAAGGTAAAGGCCTTGGCATCTGTGAGCAAGGCATCCATGATACTTCACATGTCACATCAGGTAGTGGCCATCATGGGCTAGGCTATGCCTTTGGGATGAACAACACTATGCTATTTGTGATACCCATGATCTTGTTTGGCACGCTTCCCCTGATCTTAATGACATTGATGTACGCCCCACTCATGACCCTTTCAAAGAGCTTTCCACCACTAATCTCTTCCATGATACCACTATCCTCACCATCTCTTTAGATCTGCAATACCATGAGCTTATTGATTGTGACCAACATGACCCTTCAACATTTGATATTTTCCAAAACAATGAATCCATCATGGAAATTATGAAGCTTCAAGATTGAATCCCCCTTGGAGATCATAATAAATGCTTTTACACCATACTTAACCCCTACGCCTATTTTGGAGAACAAGAGGAACCCTCTAGTCTTGAGACCCCCTATCGGGCAAAAGAGAAACATGATTAGAAGAAACATGTGACGGATTTAGATGAACCAAATAACATAGAAACTTCCCTAGAGCTCCTTGATGACAAACTTCACCTTCCATTAGCGCCCGCCTAGTTACAATATGGCTCCCCTCTCCTTGTTAAGGAGGCTACAAACATTAACCTAGGAACATAAGATGACCCTTAACTTGAACCAAAATAGTAGCCGCATTGGATCATGACATCAAAGAAGGCATCACCAGCGCCCTCAAAGATTACACTGATGTATTTGTATGGTCTTATGCTGATATGCTAGGAATCAACCCATCTTTAGTCATGCATCATCTTGTGGTTTTCCCCAATGCCAAACCTATTCGCCAAAACCTACACAAAATGCACCCCCAAGTGACCCTATTGGTCAAAGAGAAATTGCATAAACTCTTGGGTATGAGGTTCAATTGGCCCATTTACTATCTTGAATGAGTCTCTAGTGTGGTCCCTGTTAGTAAGAAAACTAAGGGCATCCATGTTTGCACTGACTTTCGGGACATCAACAAAGCATGTCCTAAAGATTACTTTCCTTTGCCAAAAATTTATATGATCGTGGATCTTAAAATTGGATATGAAATGTTATCATTAATAGATGGATTCTCTAGATATAATTCGATCCAAATAGCCTCTGAAGATCAACATAAGGCCACCTTCATTACTCCATGGGGATCCTTTTGTTAGAAGATCATGCATTTTGGGATGAAAAATGCTAGTGCTACCTATCAATGAGCCATGATAGTTATATTTCATGATATAATTGAATATTATGTGGATGATATCCTTAGCAAATCCAAACTCAAGGATGACCACCCAACTATCTTGTACTGCATCTTTCAATTCCTTAGGGAGTAGAAGGTGTTGGTTCCCAAAATAACTCCAACACAAAACTCTAAAACATTCCTAGAACACCTAGGCCAGGGATTGTCGTCAAGATGGAAGGAAGAGGTTTATCAACAAGTAAAGGGGAATTTTGGCTAACTATAGGAGTGGGCAAACTCCTCTACTCTTCGATCTCAACTTAAAATCTGGAGTGATATTCCAAGGAGTATTATACCTAAATAGGTATTAAAATCAAACCAGGTGAACAACTAAAATAATAAAAACCAAACCCAAATTACTCTCTTAGCCCCAAGTTTGTCACTGATCTAAGAAAAGTTGGCTATTGTATGATCCCTATATAGCTAATAAATGCAATCCTATATAATGAGGATGCATAAAGACTACTTCTGCTTCTAAGAGTAAGATGTAAAGTTTTTTATTCTGAAGATGGGTGATCTAAGGCTACTCAGGTTGGTGCCTATCCATTGGGCTATATAGTCTAATGTAAAATAGAGGAAAACAACCACACAGATATGTATAACTACCTATTTGATGAATCAAATGCAAAGAAATCACTACCAGATTACTAAAAAATACTTAAGAATCACACACCATACCACATTTTTCCCTATGCAATACTAAAATGATCATTCAAAAAGCTTGGAAATGAATTAAGAACTGTCACATTCATCAAATCAGAGCTTACAATCATACCACACAGTGTGGTAAAAGTAAATTGAAACTGCAATTATAATTTACTAAGAAAAACACCTACAGTAGTGGAGAAAAACAACAATCTGATACAAATATTTGAACTGTATTACATACATTTCATGATTGATCCATGTATAAACATAGCCTACATAATATCCTTTCTTAATCTACCTCCTGGAGATCACAAACTTGTTGAGAAAATGCCAAAATGATCAACCCTTAACACCAATTCTGACCTTGCATATATAGCAATTCATTTCAAATTGAGTGTACCCATTTCCAGTGCTGCACTTAATCAATGAGTACACACCATGTTGCATTAAACTCTTGATGATGGATCATGGAGTATGATCTGAAATGTTGAGGGAAAAAAAAATACATAGTTTAATCCTAAAGCACATCACATTATTATGGACTGTGGAAATCAGATGTCTATTATTAAACTCAACTCCCAATATGTCAGTTGATTTACACATCGGGATTGAGACCCATGTCCTACTACCTCTACAATCAACCTGTTAAAGATCGCCTGCACTCTAAATGTACCTTGAGCAATAATGAGGGAAGCTTCTAATCCTCTCCTTCCCACCTGCAACCTTTGACTTATCTGATTTATCCTCTGTGCATTAAAGAATTTCACTATTTGAACAACCTGCACAATCCTGGCCTGCAACCCATTAATGTTGAGTACAAAATCTGCATTTATGTATCCCTACAATCATGGCATGCATTCAAGGAATTAACCATTTCCAATATTGACAACATTCCCAGTGTATCATCCTCCTTCTATGTTTTGAGGCATTTGACTTCTGTCTATACCACTATGGATGCAGGGCACCAAAATCCTTAACAACCCCATCAATTGCATTAAACGCATTAAATTCGGCCACCCATTTCGCATTAAAGGTGTACTTGGATGTTGTCTACTCATTTAGCGGTGACTGGAGGAACATGGAAGGCCAAAAAGCCAACCTCTAAAAAGTCATACTTTCGGACCTCGGGATTTTGGCCTTCGTCCCTCTTCCTTTGTTTTTCTTTGCCTTAGTCTTTTTTCTTTTGTCAAACTTTAGGCTTCAGGTGTTCCACTTTTTGCCTTCGACAAGGAAGAAGAAAGAATATAAAACCCCAACCCCCCAAAGTATGCAACACTTAGTATGTTCCTCAAGCCTTAGGCAGACTTTGGCCTTTCAGCCTTTTGCCTTTTTCTTGTCCAATGAAGAAGAAATCCGAAGCCCTGACTCCTGCCCACCAAAACACTTTGTAGAATTTTGAAAATGGTGAGGGCGGCTGCCAGACCTTCTCCCTTCACTGCAAATACCACGTGTCCATTTTCCACAATTTCGCCAGCCAACCGGTTGGCCCACAAAAGGCTCCATGGAATGGAAGAATACCTTATAACTGTCAAGGGTCGGCCATTGGGCCTTCCCTGTTTCGCCTTCCTCAAAAGAAGGAAGAAGAGCAGAACTCTAACCTCCGCTGCATACTTCACACTTAGAATATTTTTGAAACCCGTCAAACTTTAGACTTCGGGGCTTCCTCTCGATGCTTGCCATGAAGAAGACTAAAGGCCGAAGGCCCAAAGTCTAACCTCCAAAATACTTTCCATACTGTTACTCAAAATTTTAAACCTGGGAAATTTCAAACTTCCATAGCGCCCCGAACACTTTAACCTACCAAATCATGAAAACAATTAATTCCAAAAATCCACGCTAGCTAGTGTAAAATCCTTCTGTGGAGTTTATGATAACTTCATTTTGTCTCATGTGACAAGTTTTCACGCCAAAATAGCTTACCGTTTGAAAGATTTTGAACTTTAGTTTTCCCAGGCAAAAATTTGTAAATAAGGCCAATATTTGACATTCAGGTTACTAGAGCAAAAAAGGTCTCTGGCTTTTACTCTGGAGCCTTCACAAATCTTCTTGTCTAAATTTCATAGAAAATGGAGCTATCATGTGAGAGATACATAATTTCTCATTTTTTAATCAAAGCATGGTTTTAGGTTTATAGGATTTGAATTTCTATGAATTTAAATTTTGGAGATAATTTCATTTGTTAAAAAAAAGAAAAAAGAAGTTATAAAGCCCGAGGGTTTAAAAAGTAAATAACTTTAGTAAGGCCAGATAATTACAAGTAGCTCCAAAATCTTTATTTGAATATTGTTGGCTTTATGAATGTGCAACTTTTTATAGTCGGGTGCTTCATTGGTTCAAGAACCTCATGTAGACACCCAAAATGGACCTAATTATCATTAGTATCAAATATTGCATTATCTATCATCTGCATTTGTCTAACACACTTGAGCAATTTCCCTATTCATCAAAATCACTTATTTATTCTATTGATTAAATAAATTCATATTTATTTAATTAATTCATTATCTATTTTTCTCTAATCTATAATTAAATAATCTTTAATTGTTTAATTATCTTCATTCTATCTATTTTAATTAAATAAATTTTATTTATTTAATTAAATTCCCTTCATAATCCCACTTTTCAATTAATTAAATAAATTTTATTTATTTAATTAATTTCTCTTATCATTTATCTTCATCTTTCATCACAAGTCGACATGTGTGTCTTTTATTTAAAAACTTGTGGTACAACATCTTTTTATTTAATATCTTTCACATGTAGTACTTTTTATGTACACAATCACACAAGAGCCTTATCTTCCCTCCACTTGTCATTTACACATTCACCTATGACTATCATTTCATCTCAGCCATTCACATAGCCACCAACTCTCTATCATTGATTGATTTTGGTTGAGGTCTATATAAACACCCTCTCATTCCATACTACATCAATCCATCATTTTCATATAGTGTCCACATTATCATCCTGAGCATATTGAGCACTTTAGCATCCATCTAGCATTTTATCATTATCATCCATCCATCATAAAGCTTTAATCTTTATAATTGTTCATTGTTGAGAAGTAATCCACATCAGAAACAAGGAATCATACAATCTAGGTGATCTTGTTCTTGAATTGCATGCTTTTGATTACACTTGGATTTAGTTCTTTGATGGTGGTAGGATTAGGTTTTCATTTGTATGCTTGATCTTATTAACCTGATTTTTACCTATCACATTTTGGCACACCCAGTGGGACCTGTTGGAACTGGAAATTTCCAGTCAATTTTTTTTCAGAAAATGATTACCTTATATGCACTTCAAGATTATTTTACCTAATTGAGTGCAAAATTTCTAGAATGCATGTGTAAGATTGCTGGTTCAGTTCCAATGTAGAGGTAAATATTGTCAAGCGATGTGATGATACATGAAAGATCATTTTTGTGTATACTTTCTTGCCCAGTCGATGTGTGTCATACAGCTCACGAAGTATATAATAACTATATGCGTTGTCATTTAAAAATCAAGTTTATGTCAAGGAAGGTATGTTGAGTTTGGGGCCTCCCTGTACCGAACAATTGTATAGAAACTACCTTTATGAGAACATCTAATTATTTGGCATTCATTGTGTTAATTGATATTACTATTGTCATTTATATGTTATCGCAATTTAGTAGTGTAAAATCAATAGCAAACATTTCGGTGCCATTACCTCCGTAAACTGGGTCATCAAAAGGTGATTGAAAGGAAACATCAGTCAATACTTATTGAAGAAGACATTAAAATGACGGCAAAATAAATGGGATGACCGATCAACGAAGTAGTGAATACAAATCAGGAATGTGAGATGGATTTTGAAAGGAACTTAAAATATTTGTGGGACCTCTTTGCACGAGAGCATGTTCGTGAAGAAGCTAAAAGGAATCAAGTGTCACAAGACATGATTTAGAATAATTGGGCGGTAATTGAAGACATAGATACAGTGCTTGATCGCTATCTTGACTCCTTGCTTGTCGTTATATCATATTGCAAGATCTTTGGGCCAAATTAGACCATAAAGCACAATTACAACAAATCCTTTAATGGTACAAAGAAAATAGTCATTTTGAAGAAGCCCTAAAATTTATTGTCGTATGTAAACACCCATATTGACTGTTATGAACCAAAAAGTTAAAACAAAAAGAATCTGCAATTTTGATCATAAAATTGCACTTGTGAACGTGTACACCGTACGCTTTCATCCCCACGTCACGACAGACCTCACAAAAGGTTTGTTAGCCTGCAAAAATAGTAAAGCTCTGACAATGGGGAAGAAAAAAGTGTCAAACATCCCCTGTTTTTGGCGACACAGGCCAAAAGTTGCAGTGGTTGTTGAGGTAAGACGGCAAGCATATCGAGGGTTTAAACTCAATCATTCATTCACATTATTTCAAATTCTCGTAAGGTAAGCTCCGATGTAATTATGATACGCAAGAGGCACAAAGTTAATGCATTTTATAAGTTATTTATCACATTTTTGCATCGAAGGGGACGCTTTTAGATATTTTTTAGGGCCAAATGACATGTTTGTGTTATTTGAACACGAATTTTAAATATGGAGCCTATAAGATAAAAATTTCTATGCATTAGGGTTGCCGAAAATATTTTTGAGTTAGTGCCTATTCAAGCTCAAGGATGGCCAATGGCTCTGAAGGGACGAGACTTGATTGGACTTGCTGAGACTGGTTCTGGAAAGACACTGGCATATCTTCTGCCTGCCATTGTTCATGTTAATGCACAACCTATCTTAGCTCCTGGAGATAGTCCTATTGTATTGGTCCTAGCTCCTACTCGGGAGCTTGCTGTTCAGATTCAGAATGAGGCAACCAAGTTTGGGACATCTTCAAAAATAAAAAATACATGCATATATGGAGGGGCTCCAAAAGGCTCACAACTTCAAAATGGGGTTGGGATAGTCATTGCAACACCGGGTCGATTGATTGATATGCTGGAACAACAATATACAAACCTGCGAAGAGTGACATATCTTGTATTAGATGAAGCTGATCGAATGCTTGACATGGGTTTTGAACCACAAATCAGGAAAATTGTATCTCAAATTCGGCCAGATCGACAGACGTTATACTGGAGTGCCACTTGGCCTAAGGAAGTAAAACAACTTGCCTGGCAATCTCTACATAATGCTTATAAGGTAACTATAGGATCACAAGATCTCAAAGCAAACCATTCAATTGATCAAATCGTGGAAATTGTTTCTGAGCATGAGAAGTACCCAAGGTTAATAAGGCTTTTAGAAGAAATCATGGATGGTAGCCGTCTGCTTATTTTCTTGGAAACTAAAAAAGGCTGCGATCAAGTTACAAGACAACTGCGTATGGATGGATGGCCGGCACTCTCTATCCATGGAGATAAAAAGCAGGCTGAAACTATCCCAAATGCAATGCAAACTGCACTAGGAAATGACCACCAGTCAAAAAGTGAGGATGTTGATCAAATTCCTACCTTCAAAATATCGGCAAATGTGGCACAGACAGAAAAAAGTTCGCCGGATACACTGAAACAGCAGTAAGCACCAAAGAAGAGATTGTTTCTGTGGATGTTAATTGTCATCACCAAGAAGAACAATCTAAAAATGTGCAACAGTCAGAAAATGCTGTAGAGAATATGCCCAAAATGATAAGTTACATGCCAATCTTTCAAGGAACGGCTAAGAAATCTTATAATATTTATATTCGATACGAGTCAAACCATATAAAACCGTTCCACACAGGCGAATCACAATACAGAAAGGATTTTCAATTTAAGGGGCTGTTTTTTTAGCTTGGAAAAAGCAACTGTGACAATTACAGCGTTATAAAATGTTCTAGAGCTCCCAAAAAAGTCTAGGCTCTGACCACTTCTGCTTCTAATCTCTGGTCGCAATATCTATTTTTTTCTAGTGACAAATGATTTGCCATAGTACAGACAATCTAGCCCACTGAGCAGGTGCAAAGATCTATTTCACAACCTAATTTTCTAGATCTCAATACACCGGTCTCTTGGAAGAGAATTGATCAACCCTAATTCTTTCTCCTTTTTAAAGCCCATTTCAGACCCACATCGCTCAGGTAGCAGGTGGAACATCCTTATCTAGCCCTTTGATAAACTTACTAAACCTAATGGCTACTTTTCCCTACATCATGAACTTCCACAGTTATGACCTTGAATTGGAGGATTATGGCCAGTCAAAAATCAGTTCCTTGTCACCAGGCTACCTATTTCAACATCCCCATGTAGAGGAATGTAATCAAAGTGTTGTGGAATGTTATCAGAAAATCTCAGATAGCCCTAATATAAACCCTAGTTATTTGGAAAACATGGGTAATTCTATTCAGTCAAAAGAGAAGAAGACAATCGTGAATCCCACTAAGCAAGTCATTCATAAAGAGATTGAAAAGCAGCGGCAGAGAGATATGAATTGTCTCTATTCACAACTGAGGTCATTACTTCCAGAAGAATTCTGTAGAGGTGGTCATCGAGGAAAGCCAAGAAATACATTTGCATGAGTACAAAATCAGTCATATGTCCAAGGGTTTTAGCCTCCACAGTTGTGGAATTCTTCTGTGATGCTGTATCTACAGTTGGCAAGAATTTTTTCAAGTATTTGTATGAACTAAATTGCCTTCTTTCTACTCTTAGTTCAAGAGGAGATCTTGCACCCCCACATTTTAGTCCTCTTGTGATCTGTGTCTTGTAAAAGTGCCTTCGAGTTGTTGAGTGAAGTTCCAAAAGTCAGAAGGTTTCCCAGCGGACAATGATTTCAACCTATGTGGCTAGTATATTATCCAAAGGGGAAACTAGATCCAGCTTCGAATCAGTAGATAATCAATTTTTGAGCGAAGGCAATCCTACCATGCAACGGTCTCTTCCCCAAGTACTGTTAGTTGTAGAAAATACAGATTGTAAGTAGACATTTGGTGCAGCAACTGCGTTTGCCTCCTCCACGGTATCTACAATGCCAAAAGAAATTGTGGAAGTTGCAAAAATCATATATAGAATACACGATGAGCCTCAGAATCAAGATTATAACCATGTCAAAAAGATTTCAAATCGAGCATTGAAGAAAGAAGGGGGCGGCACATCGATCAAGGCACTAGTTTATCTAATCTACGGTGCCTATCAAAATAAAACTGGAAGCTACAAATACATAGAGGCCTCTTAGAAAAAGTCAACAATGTATAAAAAGTATCAATGCATCAACCAAAGTCCCCAAAACAACCATGGCATCACCATTGATGAGGGCACGACCTCCCCACCTAAACAAGGATGTTGTTCAAGCTGCAGCTTTAAATCAAATTTCAGAGAGGACATTCTCAACAAAGTGCTTATTAAACCAGATGAAAGAAGATGTAATAAAGGAAGAGAACCAAGAGCTTTCCAACAAACATCGCAGGTGAACAAGAGAACCCTAAAGTCACACATTGGAGTAACAGGTATTATCAAAGTAGGTTTTCCATATCTCTCCAACTATACATGTTACTCCGATAAGGAAAATCATTAAACGTAGAATAAGATTTCAAATACAAGGTGTAAATAAAAAGGCAAATCTCATAAAGAATTACAAGGTGAATAATTATTTCACTCAGTGCATACAATCAATATTCCAAGTGAAGATTTAGTAAATATAACCAAAGATTTCAATTTGGAGATAAAATGCTTTCCTGGAAGAATTAATTGAGCAAGTAAGTGTCTTACCTAGGGAATGCATTATGGGTAAAATGTTTAACCAAGAAGTAAATAAGAAACACTCTGGGAAATATATTGAAGTCATTACACGAAAAATTATTTTGGGAAGAAATAAATTTTGCAAAAATAAGAAATATATTTACTAAAACTGCCATGAGATTAATTGTTATTCACGAAAAGGTATTGTAAATAAGGATATGATGTTTTTTACGAAATCAATCAAAAGGTGAAGATTTTATATGGTAAGATACCTTCACGGGAAAATTGAAATATTTTCCACTTGAAGGGTTATAAATTGGACATTACCCTTTCATTTAAAGTGAAGTATTTATCACTGAGGAGGTGCGAACACGAAAATGTTTTACCCAAATTAACATTCCAACAAATGAAGGTGAAAACACACAAGGATATAATTGAGAGTTAAAAAATATTGAGGAATATTTTATTTCATGACGGCAAAAGATTAATATTAAAAATAATTAATTAAACCTAAAGTCATGCCATAAAATTTGTGAAACTATTGGAGCCCTAAAAGGAAATATCAAGGCAAGTTATTATTATCATTTGGGTATGATAAAGTGACAATAACAATTGATAAAATCAAATATTGTCGCAGTGATGAAAACCCTAAATGTAAATATAGGTGAGAAAATATACAACAGAAACATTACCGCATGCCACAGGTCCAAGGCTCACTTCAAATGCAAATTATATGTTATATATTGCTTATCTAATGCATATTTTGTTTTCTATGCAGGATTTTGGTCATGTTGAAGCAGTTTTCGATCGGCATTTAAATGAAGCGGCTCGGGAAGATTAAAGATTAATTTTCAGCCTGAGATGATCATTTAAATCTTTCAAATCATGTTATTTAATTTATGTAATCAATAAAGTCGGTTCTTATGGTTGGTTCAACCAATTATCAACCGTCATGAATGTTGTAACGGGTCTGAGGCTTGTTGCATCTCTATAAATAGAGATCCCAGGACCCGGAATAGGGAGTTAGAAAGGGAGTTAGAATTAGGTTAGAAATAGGGATTTTCACAAAAAGACAATTGAAATGATTTTATTCAATCTGATGCAAAATTTATCCTTCTGTGCAATGTTGTTCTGAGAAAGATTATGGTGCGTGATATGTTTTGAGGCAGCGTTGTTGAGGATTCAAATTCGAAATACACTGTGACGGTATCATCTGTTTGTTGTTTTTCATTCAATCAATTTAATTATCTCCATGTCATTCATTTTCTGATTATTCAATTCGAATGTGTTAAGGATATGTTCAAATTGTCTGATTACAGTTGCTAATTCAGTATATTTGATTTGATTGGTTTCTCAAGTAGAATTAAATCCTTTCTTATCAATTATAGTAATCTTAGAATATTGAATGGATTATTAAGTACGATTAATTGATTAGGTTATTAATTTGTCTCCATAGTTGATCTAATTTGTTAATTTGCAAATCTAAATTGGTTCTTTCCGGAAAGATTAAAATCCTTTTAATGTTTTGCATTTAATACAATTATGTCCTCTGGATTATTAAGAATGAATTAATGATTTCTTCCTTGCATGTTTGTACAAGTTGCAAACAGTTATATGTGCCAATCAGATCGAGTTATTACCTGATACAAGTTGTTTATTTTTGATATCCTGACTCCGTTGCCCAAATAGACAAAGCACCAGTCTAATTATTGATTTATTTTACATTTAAAATCTTTGCTATGTTGTAGATTCATTTCATGTTATTTGTTATTTCTGTTAAAATTTAGATTAAATCATTTACTTTTCCTTAGAAATAGTTTATAGTATTTCATCTGATTTACAAGTATGCCAGTGTAATCAGATAAACTAGCAGCAAACCAACATCGATTTAATCATACAACCTGCTTTGAAAATCAAAGGTTCACCCGCCTAGGTTGTAGCAGGACCTGAAGTGTAGGGAGAAGTTGATCGTTAAGGCCAAACTCCAGTCATTGGCTCAAAAACGTTGTAGATTTGACCATAGGGCTTGGCATCCCCTTAGAATCCACAACCTGCATTTTCGAGACCCAACAGGACCTGTGATCTATGAGAACAAAATGAAGTTAGAAATACAAATCAAATGCAAATACAAATGATTATACCTTCACTTGATCCACAAATCCAAGATAGCGGGAAGGAGTTGCACCCGATAACTCCTCAGATTTTACCCAATTTGATTGAAATGTGGATTGCTCAATGCATACAACACAACGTAGATGAGGGATTTGGACTTAGATGGAGATGGAGATGGGGATGAGGCATGATTTTGGCATTATGATGTTGGGATGAGAGGATTTTGGAGAGATTTTGGTAGAGTTTTGATGCAAGATGAAGTCCCTCCTCAATGGCTTGGGTGAGGGTTCATTTATAGACAAATGAAAAGATGATGGAGGGTGAGGATCACAAGTTGAGATCAAGGGCTAGAAATGAATGAGAGTTAGGGTTAGGATTGGATTCATAGCCTTGTGACAAGTGTCACAAGGAGAGTGGATGAGAGAGATCAAGGGTTGAAGCTTGTTCAATGGATTGGAGGTGTGATAGGTGAAAAGTCAGGTTTAGAAGATCAGACAAAGTCATGAAACCCTAACCCTACCATCATCAAGGAATCTAATCTAAATGAAACCAAAGGATAATGCAATTCAAGCATAACATCACCTAGACCATGTGATTCCTTGTTTAAGAGATGTGGACTGCTTCTTCAGCAATGAACAATTGCAAAGCTGAAAGCTGCCATGATAAAAGCTCAAATGAATGCTCAGATGCTCAAGATGCTCAAGATGATAATGTAGGTGCTATATGATTGCTGGATGTCTCATATGGAATGAGAGGGTGTTTATATAGGACTCAACCAAGGTCAATCGACGGTGGAGATTCAGAGGCTATGTGAATGGCTAGGATTGAAAGATACTAAATTTGGGTTCCATTAGTTGTGCATGTGAAGGATATGAATGAAAGTTGTATAACAACACATGATTGACTGGATAAGTGTTGGAATGTGATAAAAGATGAGTGTTTAATTCAAATAAAATATTTGAATTAGTTGGGATATGAGTTGGATATTAATTAAATAAATAAAATTTATTTAATTAATTGGTTAAGTAGGATGAGGATGGGATTGAATGGGATTTTAATTAAATAAATAAAATTTATTTAATTAATTGGCTTAATGGATAATGATTTAACAAGGTGTTGCTAGACATGGACAAATTTGGGTGTCTACATTTTGCCCCTCTTTGATACAATGTTTGATAGAGCGTTGTGTCAAAGAAGATACAATATGCATTCGATAAACAAGTTATGCCCCAGTGTAACTGGTAGGTGATGCCCCCTCGAGAGGTAAGCCAGGCTAACCAGGAAGGGCTAGGTTGCCTCGCGATAGAAAAAAGGCTAAAAGGAAGGCAAACGCGAAGAAAATGGGGGTTGGGTGGAAGAAAATAGGTTGTGGCATAGAAGAATTAGGGTTTTGAGAAGGGCTATAAGTAGGTTCTACAATGGCAAATAGGCTCATTTGTGCTTAGAAACTAGAGAAATCCAGAGCTCCTGAGAGTGAGGGTTGCAGAGCTATCAGGATGGTTATTCCATGCAGGGATCATCGTGCGGAGCGAGTGAGGACACATGGGCGACCAGAGGGAGCAGGCGTACCGGTATGTTTCAAAACTTTTCCCAAAAATGTGTAATTAATAGCCTAAAAGCGTAATTAAACACATCACCAAAAGTGACTAGGTTAGGAAATAGCGGTTTTAGGTCACTTATGTAGGAAAACAAGGTGCATACAGTAGTAGAGCTCGCTTATGGGCACGGCGTGGTCGCTTATGAAAAAAGTGGTCGCATCCCATCGGCGGGAAAAACACAGGCGAAATACGTGTATAGGGCAAAATGCGTCGCTTATAGGCAAAAAGCACCTGCATAAGGTAGTATAGCGCGCATATGAATAGGAGTGGCTCGCATAGGGTAAACAGGGTGCTTCTAGGGCTAGAATGGTCGCGTATGGTAATTTAGCTTGCTTACGGTAAAAAAGCTAGCGCATATAGGATAAAGCTCGCATTTAGGGAAAACAGGAGCGCATGTAGAATATAACGCGCATATGAAGCAAGGATGAGCGCATGCGGAAGTTTAACTTGCTTTTAGTTAAACAGTGAGCGCATAAGCAAAAGAGCTCGCATGTAGGCAAAACAGGCACGCATGTGGTAAAACTAGTCGCTAGTTAGCTAGGAAGAAGCGCATGTGGTAAAGTGGAATGCTTATGGTAGGTGTAAGGTACAATAGCAAATAGATAAGCAGATGTTGAGATGGATAACTAACGGAATGGACTGACAAGGATAAATGGATGATGCAGGATGTACTACCACCATTGCTATCACGAGAGCCACATCCGAGAGATTTACGGCTGGTGAGATGGTTAGATGCAGAGGAGCGACTGGTGTTAGAGGTCCTTGGCTTGGAGCATGTATCACGATTAGAGCCAGTGCAGGCACATCGGGGGCTGATGACAGCGATGGTGGAGCGATGGATGAGCGAGCACAGTTCATTCTTGTTACCGATAGGAGAGGCGACCATCACCTTAGAGGATGTGTTCTAGATTTTGAGGATTCTGATAGATGGGGAGCGTGTGGACTATGATCCCAATATGGGCCCAGCAGCATTCAGAAGATTATTTGGGACACCAGACATCGGAGCAGAGGGTTCAGAGATCCCTATGGTGAGGATGGAGGAGCTCTGTGACAGGTTACAGCGGGTAGTAGTGGCTATCATTAGATGGCTAGTGGGTGATAGGAGAGCCAAAGGTTTTCCAGTAGGATGGGGGACAGTGATGGAGCGCATGTTTTCATATGGCACGAGATATGCATGGGCAGAGTGTGTGTTGGGACAGCTCTATCATTATCTGCATGATTGCGCTTATATGTTTGGAGCGAGTATGTCAGTAGGAGTGACAATTTTACATGTATGGGCGTATGAGCACATTCTGATTACGAGACCAGAGGGATGGTTGGCTAGAGTAGCAGGAGGGCCCTTTGCGCGGATGTATAGAGGAGCTTTGACATATCGACAGAGCCGAGGGGTGGTATACTGGCGGAGGAGATTGGATGAGGTGGATAGATTTGTATGGAGGCCATGGCTAGGATGTGAGAACTGGGATGAGGAGGATGCAGAGCTTGTCTATGCTAGACAGGTGAGATACATTTTTGGACGCGGCATGTATATTATAGAGTGCTATTTGCTAGAGAGAGCTTTGAGACAGTTTGGGGAGGCACAGGCAGTACCAGTAGGTGATGCCATTTTTGGGAGGACGAGACAGGAGGTATTTGATTGGGGTCCAGAGGTTGTGGTTGAGACAGCTTTGGCAGAGAGAGATGGATTACAGCCAGTAGCATGGCAGTGGGGATAGGGTCCTGCAGATCCAGGCACATTGCCAGAGTATGATGTACACTGGGCAACAGCGAGGCTGACTTGGTTGACACGGGATGGGGAGATTGGAGAGATTGGGATGGAGAGACTAGTTCAGAGGAGACGACGATGGGCTCCACCAACACAGGCTGTTGTGCCAGTAGCACCAGGGATACAGATGTCAGAGCAGGTGCCAGGTCAGCCTGTTATACTAGCACAGCCTCAGGCACAGGTTGTAGCAGGTGATGATGTTGGTATTCAGCAACTGCAGAGATGGATCAGAGAGGAGAGGAGATGGAGACAGCAAGCACAGATGAGGCTGAGGAGGGTGGAGATAGATAGGCATCAGGAAGTGATTGGTCTGCGGCATGCAAGAGCACAGGCATAGACATATCAGGCTTAGCTACAGTTGAGAGCACAGGGGGGAGATGGACAGGATGACGGTGCTCTAGCTAGAGTGACTGGAGAGAGAGATGCGGCTAGACAGCATGAGGAGATGATGAGACTAGAGTGAGACACTGCGATACAGCAGATGCAGGCTATGAGAGCAGAGAGGGATGTTCTACGAGCTGAGAGAGATTGGGTAGTGCAGCAGCTGCAGGGGATGACCAATGAGCGAGACAGAGCAGTGGCTACATTGGGGACTGATGGAGCTACGATGTACTTGGTTACACAGTTGACAGAGGTACAGGCAGAGCTTCAGAGAGTGCAAGGTGAGGCTGAGTATTATAGAGGCTTGTACTATGGAGCTGTGCCGGCAGAGCAGAGACAGCCTAGTTTCAAGAGCAGGTCAGGGGCTTTGAGTTCACGAAGGTCAGGTGGATCTCGATCAGTAGCCTCAGTAATGGGGCCACCGAGAGATGGAGGACCAGGTACAGGACCTAGTGGTGGTGGTGGTTAGGGCGAGGGAGCTGCCAGTAGTCACTAGGGCTACCTTCTTTATATTGTATCATGATGAGGCCTAGAGCCGATTTTGTACATTCAGTCCTTCAGGGCTTAGCTTGTATTGTAGACACTTGTATTTTGACACACATGTATATATATATGTGGCAGTTTTGGCGATCGACATGATGTTGTAATGGTTATGATGTTGATATTATGATGGCTATGCATGTTGTGTGTATACTGTTATGGATTATATATGGATGTTTATGCAAATGTTGATGAATGGAAAATATGTGAATATGTAAATGGTAATGATATGGATAGATTTATGCATATAGATAGATGGTAAATGAAAGGATATATGATGGACTTATGTATGTCTAACACACTTGTTTTATAGGAGCAGGAATATGGACAAAGGATGATGGAAATGATTGATCTTGGCTAAGTATGATGGAATGAATAGATAGAATGAATAGATAGGATGATGATGGGCAGCTTTCAAGTAATTGCTCAGAATGAAAAGAAATGCAGTCCTTATGTTGGATATAGCATATGGATGTTATACACCAGGGTATAAGAGACCAAGGTGTCAAGATATCCAATGCACAACTAGCGTGTTACAATCTTGTCTGAATGCATGAGGTCAAGATGTTGAGCCAACATGCACAAGATATGAATAACAGCTAGTGTTGGACTTTGACACTACAAGCAATGGTTTGAGCTTATCTCCACTACACATAATGATAGCTTGCTGGTTATATGTATGGAGTTAGTCTTAACATAGAATAGTCTCAAATGCATAAGAGACTGTTTAGCTTCTCAGATGCTAGAGATATTGATATGTAAGATGCTAATCCCAACACGTACAAGATACCAATATGCATAGGAAGAGGATAAGATCATCCTGCAAACACGACATACAAAAGCTATATGACCATGCCCCAGTCCTTACTTCATCGCAACATACCAAGATATAAATAGATCAAGGCAGTCTTGATTAGGCATAGAAAAGGGACAAAAGATAAATCAAAAGATAAAACAAAAGATACTGTCATCACGTTCTCTTGCCAAATGTTGGGTGCTCTTGGATGGATCAAGCTGGCGCCTTGTTAAGAGGAAAGCTACATCCTGTTGAAGGCTAAAGTTGTTGATAAACTACTATAGCAAATTTTGGCTTAAGGCATGCAGACAAATAGCATCTGGCTTATTCTTGATTGGTTAAAGTGCTTGAGCTTTCAATATACACATGGTTTGCTTCCTGTTTGAGCTAATCAAAGAAGAAGAAGACGGATGAGGAAAGAAGATGAAGAAGATGGGGTTGATCATCTGTGCTTGAGTACTAGAAACTTCCTTCGTATTCCAAACTGCCTACATACCCTATATCCACGGGATCAAAAGCACATTTACGATGAAGATGAGACATGATGAATATGTATTTCTGGGTTTTATTGATGATGTAAGTGATGAAAGATAGAAGTATGTGAGCTAAAAGATTGAAGGATGTTTAGAAGAAAGATGAATGATGAAATGGGCTATCGTCTTAGCCTGAATCAGAGTGCTTCCTTCGCATCTCAGATTGCCTACATACCCTGTATCCACGGGATCAAGGCATTAATGATAGAGCTAGATGTAGTTCTTATTAATGTTGCTAATTGGTTGGATGTTTGATCAAGCGATGTTTATTGCGATTGTTGGATGAATGTGGATAGATTGCGAAGATATGGGTCTTGGTTGCAAATTGTTAGGTCACATTTGTCGTTGGATATATGTCATGGCTGAAGTTGATAAAGTTTGCTATGTTGTAAGCTGAGTTGTTTGATGTGTTATGAGCTAGAGATAGCAGTATCCACTTCCAAATAAGACTCAACAATTGCCCCCAGTGCGGGATGAGGTTTATTATGCAGAAGCGACAATGCGGAAAGGCTGTGGCCAAGATGCTAAGGTGCCAAAAGATATAGGTATCGCGACAGTGTCTCAAATATGATAGCTAGCATTGGCAAAGACGAAGATGAAGATGAAAGGCTATGTATGGCATTGCGATGTGGATTGTGATTATGGACTATACAAGATAAAATGGGGGAATGTGATCAAATGAAGCAAGCAGATGAGAGAAGCTGGTCACTACACATAGCGCCTATTTGCCAGGTTTTTACTATGGTACTTATCCAAGGCACCTGTTTACCAGGTTTTCACCGTTGGACAAAGGGATTTCTCTTTACTTTTTTATTTTTTTATTTTTTGAATTTTTTGTTTTTTTTTTAGATGGGTTGACAATTACACATGGCGCCTGTTTGTCAGGTTTTCACCATGGTAATGGATAGGAGGGACTAAAGTGGCTAGTTCTATGAGAGGTGATATTGTCCCTTTCGAGATTGATGATGTCTTCGCATGGACCATGTCAAGTGTGCTCATAGATGTTGATAAGGGATTGCATGGATGGGAGATGGATTAGGTGGATAATAGATTATGATGTGGATTATGGAAGGTTCATGCAAGGATAGATGGATGGGGATAGTGGACTATGATGTGGATTATATTGGCTTATGGAATGAAGATGGATGAAAAGTTTATGCCAAAGCATGGACCATAGGGAGGTGATTGGGAAGATACGTAGGATAATGGATGGAAGATGGGTAGATGTAGTTATGTGGAGGTGCTGCGAAGTGGAAGGGAACCATGACCAATGGTTGCACCCACCGTGATAAACATTGAAGCTTTTGATTGGAGAGTGGTGTAGGAAGCAATGGAGATGTTTGCTTAGGAGATGGTTGATGTAAGCATTTGGGGACCCACATGAACTTAGTATTTTTAGTGCTTTTGTTTTTCTTGTGGGATTTTTGAAAGTTTTGGATAGAAATAGGCTCTTGGATGGATATAGGTGGTTGGGATTCTTGAGAGGTGGATAAGGATGCCTCAATTGGTTGGTTTACTCATGTGCTTAGGGAGCCAGACCCTTTTGGTTGTAGGCTCTTCTTGTGGATTGATAGTCTCAGCGAGTTCTTTAGAGGTATTCGGCTGTGATTCTTTGCTTTTATGTCTTAAGGCATGAGAATCCCTAGGATTCTCGATAGGATTTTCATCTTTAGAAGTAGAGGCATCCAAATTTTTATTATTTTTAAATTGTATGGATTTGATGACAGAGGGCTTAGTGGGATGAACAAAAACTTTATGCTCATACAGTATGTGCATTTGTTGGTCATGATTAGGAATGTAATGGTGAATAAGGGGATAATGAGACATTGGTGGTACGGGAGGTGAGGAAAATGGAGAAATATCTGGAGTTGGAAGTAGTGGAGGTAAATTAGATGGCGGAAGGTGTACGGTCACATGCTTTTGCAAGTTATAGGATGGTAAAAGTGGAGGATGTGGAAATAAAGCTAGTGGTGGGATTTTAGGAGTTGGAAGAAGCGGAGGTAAATTAGATGGCGGAAGATGGACAGTCACATGCTTATGAGGTTTAGCGTGTGATTGTTGACAAGAAATGGTGGACTGAGGATGGATAGTGGGATTAACAACATCTTTAACTTGGAGGGGCCGACGATTGACACCTGGACTAGGAGTGCTTGAAGAATTAGACTTGAGTTCTTCGTCAGATGGGGATGAAGGGGTTGTGGAAAGCATGAAAATGGAGGACCCAGAAAAAAGGTTGGTGAGATGAAGGGAGGAATCATCAAGGGTAACGGAGTTAGAAGTCTCTCTCCCCAAAGAAGATCCAGCTTCCTCTTGCAATGTGTACTCACCAGGGCCATGTTCGGTGTACTTGATATGGAGATTATAAGGGGTTTTACTAGACGAGGGCTTGAGGAGATCAGATGGATCTACATAGGATGATGATGGATATGCCTCAGTGTTGATAGGGATATGGTTTGATTTCTGATATTTAACTTGGAAGGCACGACAGAATTCAAATGGATTGGGATCAGCTTGAATGGTAACCTCAACACCATTATGTGGAAATTTAAGACATTGATGGTATGTAGAAGGAACTGCCTTAAGGGCGTGTAACCATGGGCGACCAAGGATGATGTTATAAGGGAGGTCAATATCAAGGACTTGACAGCGGGTTTCTGTGGTAACCGGCCCAATTTGGATAGGCAAGAAGATAATCCCTTCGGTATCTCTTTCAGCATCATCATATGCTCTTATAGTTATAACCTTGGATGTGTCAACATCTTTCTCAGAATATCCCAATTGCTTAATAAGTTTCAAAGAACATATATTAAGACCAGCTCCCCCATCTATCAAGACTTGTTTGATACGGCATTGTTTAACAAATACTTCAATATGGAGGGCTTCGTTATGTGAAGGATGAATGGAGGGTTGAAGATCTTTTTCAGAAAAGGTTAAATGATAAGGAGCTGCAATGCTAGCGACCATAGATTGGAATTGTGTGATATTAATATTATTAGGCACCGAAGACTCTTGTAAGGCTTTATCAAGGATAGCTTTATGTGCGGGGGATATGCGGAGCAGCTCAAGAATAGATATGTGCACGGGTGTTTTGCCAAGGTGATCCAAGAGGTTATAGTCAGAGAGAGGTCGAGGAGGAAGTGGAGGTGCCCATTGAATAGTAACTCGACCTCTTCGCGTGGTTACGGCACAATCAGGTGCTCTCCCTTGGACGGTAATGGTAGAAATGCGAGCATGGTCAATGCGGCCAATGGGAGACGATTCATAGTTATACTGAATAGCATTTCTAGCATGAAGGTTATTTGTCTAATCATGAGATGGAAGTGGATTCTTGAAAGTCTCTAGATCATAGTTTGACGTTGATTGTTGGGCAGGTTGGGCTGTTAAAGGTGTGACATTGATTAAACCTTGATCAATGCAGTCTTGGATAACATGTTTTAAGCGCATACAACCATTTGTTTTGTGTCCTTTAACTCAATGGTAATCACAATACTCATTTTCTTTGTACCAAGGAGCTCGAAAGAGTGGTTCGCCATTTGGTGGTGCATCAGGTAGAATAATATCTCTTGCTTGAAGTAGCTTTTGAAAAACAACTTCCATAGGTTCCGCTAATGGTGTAAATTGTCGGCATGGATTGGAAGTTCAGTGTTGGTTTCTTCGTTGTGGAAAAGGTTGTGTTGGTGTAGAGGCTACTTGAATGTTGATGGGAGCTCTCATAGTTTGAATATTCTTTGCGTCTACAATACCATCATTTACAACATTCTTGTTCTTGTTCCAAAAGCGAGACTTATCGTTGGAATTCTGGGGAGAATCTTTGTTGTCACGAAAAATCTTGATAGTTCCCTTGGCAATGAGGGCTTGTTCAATAATAACTCCTTTGGAAACTAGTTTGTCAAAGGTGCTAGCACTTTGTAATTGTAATTGGAATGATAGCTCAGGATGAAGATTTTGAACAAAGATGTCAAGCTGTTGTTTCTCAGGTATTTCCCATGATAATTTGCTAGCCATATTACGCCATCGTTGGGTAAAAGCAGAAAAGGGTTTGCCATGGCGCTGTTTGTTGTTGACAAGGTCATTCATGTTTAACTCATGTTCAATGTTGAAGGCAAAGTGTGATCGAAACTTGTTTGCTAATTCTGAAAAAGTCTTAATTCCTGGAGGTAAATGAGAAAACCATTCGAGAGCTTGTCCTGCTAAGCTTCAAGGAAATAGTCTCAAAAGATACGTATCATCATAAGAGACATCAAGACATGCCACAAAAAAGGCTCGAAGATGGTTTTCCGGATTTCCTTTCCCTTTGTATTTATCAAATTGGGGGATTTCAAAATGTGGCGGAAAAGGTATCATATTAAGAGACTTGTCAAATGGACAGGCGCATATGTTTTCGAGAGAGAAAGGTTTCTTGCCTTGTCCTACCGTTTCATTGATCATTTGTTGAACATCTGCTAAAGATAATTGCTGTTGTTGCGAAGGGGGTGGAGTATGGTATGAGATATATTGTGGTTGTGGTTGTGGGATATATGGAGTTGTGACTATTTGTTGCGGTTGTGTACCCACAATGTATGTCGAAGGATTGGTATGTGACACGTATGTGTTGGAGGATTGCTGTCCTTGAGACCCGAGCGGCAATTGGGTGTGCATCACATGGGAAGTGGACAACGGATTGATAGTAGTGAATGGTTGGGAAGTTGGGATTGAATTGATGACATGGTAAGTGATGGAAGGATTGGTAGATATGATAGAAGGATAAACGTTTGGATTTGTATTTTGGACAACATGAGGATTGGTATGTGTCATGTGTTGGGTGATAATAGGGAAGCCTTGGGTGGCATAAGATGGATTGATGGTGTGTGAAGGATTGGAAGAATATGATGGCATGGATGTAAGTTGATCAACATAAGCAATCTTATTGTTCGGATTGGCTTGAGAAATGGGTGGATCACTCATGTCAATGAGACTAACATTGGGATTATATGATAGCATGGAGGGATTAGCGGTTGGTGTATGGGATATGGTATTCGTATGAGATGTAGTAGCTTGTAATGGGTGTGAAGCATGGACAACAGGTGTTGTTGGAGTAGTTTGAGAGGTTTGCACACTATAAGACATGGGAATAGCTTGTGATGCTTGAAACGTTTGCGCTTGAGTTACATGGACAACTTGTGTTACTTGAGGCATGGAAACAGTCATGGTAGAAGGAGAGATATGTTGAGGAACATGGAAAGGTGGAATGTTGAGATTTTGTGACATGAGAGGGAGCACATTGGTTGGCACTAACAATGGTTCTAAAGTATGCTCCGATCGTGGTGGCTCAAATGAAGCAACAATAGGCAATGAGGACGATGTTTGCGATATAATAGGAGATGATGTGACTATAGTAGATGGTCCCTTCACAACAACAGTGGTAGTGTCAGGATCTTGCTCTCTAATAGTGGATATGTCAAAGTCCTTTGGTAGTTTAGCACCCATGTGAGCAAGTTGGAGAAAGCAACGATTAGGCTCAGATATCATGAGTTTCTCAACTTGGTCCCATACATGGGTATCTTGAAATTCTGATGAGTCATCTTGAAATTATTCTTTGAAAGTTTCCAAGGATGCTGTAGGTTGCATTCGTTGTGAAGATGACTCGCCAATAGTGTATCCTTGAGGCATAAACATATGAGGAGGCATACCAGTTGTGAATTGAGTTGCGTCCTTAAGAGGTGTTGATTTGAATTGTTGCATCTCAGCTTGCAATTTGGCTTCCATTTTAGCTCTCAATTTGGCTTCTATTTCAGCTCGATATTGACTCCTAGTTTGAGGCATGATGTTGATGATGAAGTTGAGCTTGTCAAAGTTTTTGAGACCCAAAAGATGATAGTTGGCTAGTTGGTTGATTGGTTGCTGTTTTGGTTTGCTGGTTTTGCTAATTCGCTTGGTTGGTTTGTTTTGGCTGAGTTGTTGTTGTTGGGTTGTTGTTGGCTTTCCCTAGAGGATAGCTCAAACACTCAAGGGAAAGATTGTTTGCTACTGATGTTTGTTGGAGCTAAAGCTGAAGAATGATGTTTGTTCAAGCTAAAGCTGAAGGATGATGTTTGCTGAAGCTAAAGCTGAAGGATGATGTTTGCTGATTGAAATGTTGGGTTGATATCTGATTTGTTGGTTGGGGTCTTAAAAAGATGGAAAGCTCATGAGTTGTGATTGATTGATAAGCTCAAAAATAGGAGACAAGTATTTGCTGTTGATCAAGGAGAAGTCTGAAAGCTAATGTTTAAAACCTAAGCAAAGCTGGATTTGTGGCTAACTCAGTTGAGGCACTAAGATTTGCATGTATTTTAGCTACAAGCGACAGATGATAGCTCAAATGCGACTCAAAGGATGCCAAAGGCGATCAATGATAGCATAAATGCGATCTAGTTTAGTCTCGACAGTAAATCACAATGCTAACTAGAAGCGATTGCTTTTCCAAAGGCGATGACTGTTGGTTTAAAAGTGGTTTTCTATTGATTAAAAGTGACTTAGATTTTCCTAAAGGTGACAATCTGTTGTTCAAAGGTGAGCTTGTTCAGACAAAAGGCGACTAACTGAGACTTAAAAGCGACTTAGATTTTCCTGAAGGCGACAGTCTGTTGTTCAAAGGCGAGCTTGTTCAGACAGAAGGCGACTAACTAAGATTTAAAGGTGATCTTGTTCGGACAACATTCGATCAGCTGTGGTTTAAATGCAATTTTGTTCAGGCGATATGCGATTAGTTGTGGTTTAGATGCGATGCAGTTTAGACTATATGCGAGCAGCTATTGTTTAAAGGTGACACAGTTCTGGCTAAAAGCGGTTGTCTACAGTTCGAAAGTGATGTCTGTTATCTGTGCGGGCAGTTTAGGTTCAAAAGCGACTGTGTTTGTCAAAAGGATGTCTGATTTTGTAGTTTTTCAGCAAGAAAACAGTGATTACAATCACTCACACTCACAACAAGCACAAACTGATACAACCTAGGCTAGGAAAGGACTGTATTCGTTGAATCCCCTGGCCGTGCATATTCAAAGCAGATAGCTTCAGGATCTTGGTAGCACCGGCTCCCCTCCATGGCATTCACTTCTCATGCATTCCAAGTTTTGGGCTTCCTGTAAGGCTTGTCCCCACACCAAACCTTAGGATTGTCCCTGCTATCTCTACTAAGAACCATGTGAATTGGGGCCACTTCAAAGGTCCCACCTTTTGCATCAACAGATAGAAGGTTTTTGGCTACTACACAAAGTTGCTAATAAGGGCATCCATTCGGGTGGCTATACATGTGGCAACGCTACCCTTCGTTATGGAGTCTCCCAGCCTGCAAGGGTTGTGCCTTGGAGGGTTTTGGGGGAGGTTGGCTGTCGGTATAACGCAATAACACCCGTTGTTTGTGGCTTTCAACACAAACATTTTTCTTATCTAGCAGTTCGTAAGGACTTGGCTTTAGCCCATTACCGCTTGGGTCGTATCCCTTCTCACACCGGGAAGGCAGGCCCTCTAAAGATAATGACAAGTTCTCATACACCCAAGATCCATTTGATAGGCAAGGGGAGAGGATACTTTTGTCATTAAATTTGGGTTACAATCAAGCACATGCAAGCAATCAAAAAGATAAATCAAGCACGGAGCAAACAATGATTCATTTTAAGCACCAAGCCCAAATGTTCCTAATTTAGTGATAAACCACAAATCTTGGACCAATCGAACTTGCAACAGATATGTCAATAGTTTGATAACTTCCTTTTCTTGGACAAATCGATAAGATGCTGCACAAATACCTAATTAGTAGCCAAGAAATCAAACTGCAAATGAAACAGATTTAAAAGAAATAGAGTTTTACCAGATGCGATTCACTGCTGATCAAAAGCGATCTGTATTTTGCAATAGGCGAGATTCTGAAGATTAAATGCGATAAGAAACATACCAGATGTGACCCCTGTCAGCTTATACGCGAGGCAGATAAATGTAGAAGCGACTGTTTACAGCCTGAACGTGATCTATATCTACAAAAAAAGTTGAAACACAAAAACCCTAGTCTGCACAGGCGAGCACTGTCAATTCATAAGCGATGCATTCAGATTAAAAGCGGTTATTGTCTGTTCATAAGCGATGTGCATAAGATCAAAAGCGATCCGAATGAAAGCAGAAGCGATCTCTGTTAAGTCATAAGCGATCAATACAGTTTAAAACTGATAACTAACAGCGAAAACACACAGGCGAGTTCTATTAGGGCAAAAGCGATGTGAATCAACTAGAGGCGACGACTGTCGGTGTATAGGTGATCCAGAGAGCGATGAAAGCAGCCGATTCCAGCGTAAAAGTGACACAGAGATATAGAAAGCGGCAGATTTTTGCTCAAAAGCGACTGGAATTTACCATAAGCACCTGCAAAATCTGATCTTCAAAGAAACAACTCCAGAAAATGAAGTTAATCAAGGACGCGAGTCCCACCGGGCGTGCCAAAATATGATAGGTGAAAAGTCAGGTTTAGAAGATCAGACAAAGTCATGAAACCCTAACCCTACCATCATCAAGGAATCTAATCTAAATGAAATCAAAGGATAATGCAATTCACGCATAACATCACCTAGACCATGCGATTCCTTGTTTAAGAGATGTGGACTGCTTCTTCAGCAATGAACAATCGCAAAGCTGAAAGCTGCCATGATAAAAGCTCAAATGAATGCTCAGATGCTCAAGATACTCAAGATGATAATGTAGGTGCTATATGATTGTTGGATGCCTCATATGGAATGAGAGGGTGTTTATATAGGACTCAACCAAGGTCAATCGACAATGGAGATTCAGAGGCTATGTGAATGGCTAGGATTGAAAGATACTAAATTTAGGTTCCATTAGTTGTGCATGTGAAGGATATGAATGAAAGTTGTATAACAACACATGATTGACTGGATAAGTGTTGGAATGTGATAAAAGATGAGTGTTTAATTCAAATAAAATATTTGAATTAGGTGGGATATGAGTTGGATATTAATTAAATAAATAAAATTTATTTAATTAATAGGATAAATGAATAGGATGGGATAAGATATGATGTGGAAATTAATTTAATAAATAAAATTTATTTAATTAATTGGGATGAGGATAGGATATGATTGGGATATGATGTGGAATTAATTAAATAAATAAAATTTATTTAATTAATTGGTTAAGTAGGATGAGGATGGGATTTTAATTAAATAAATTAAATTTATTTAATTAATTGGCTTAATGGATAATGCTTTAACAAGGTGTTGCTAGACATGGACAAATTTGGGTGTCTATAGGAGGGTCCTCATTATTTGTGAATTTTAAATTCACATGGGGAAAGGTGTGGAGGACAAAAATGAATTAAAGATTCATTTTTGGGAAGAGTGGACACGACAAGTAAATTTTTAATTCAACTCATGGGGGAGTGTGAATTAAAAATTCACTTTTATGTGGAGATGTGAAGATGTACTCTTACATGTGTAAAAGGGTGGTAAATGAGGGGTAAGGAGGATTTGACCCCTTTGAATAAAAGATTGATTTTTATTCAAATCTATGTGGAAGGATGGGCTAAGCAAGGTTGATTAAGTGTTTAGCTTAATTAACTTAAGTCTAGGGGATAGGTAGGTAGGATAGATTGATTAAATAATTACTATTAGTTCAACTAGGCTAGGGATAGGTTGATCAATAGGGCAGGTTAATCAGATAAGCATGATTTATCTAATTAACAAGGATTAGGGAAATGGAGAAAATCAACTAAATAAATATTGAGAATATTTATTTAATCAATAAAGATATAGTCATAAGGTATAGTGATAAATTAAGTGAATTAATTGATCACAAGGGATAGACAGATGGTTAGGGATAGATTAATTAAATAAGATGAATCTATTTAATTAGTAGGGGGGATAAATTAGTGTATGAGGTATGGGAAATTGATTTGCAGAGCAAGTCAATTTTAGGTGTCTACATTTGCCCCTCTTTGAGATGGTGTTGCGACTAAGTAACATGATTTCAAAGAAATTAAAACATAGAGTTGGATTGGATAGAAAAAAGATTTTGGCTTAGAAGAATAGGGTAAGGTTTGGGGTTAATTGGTAAGGGTGATGCCCCCTTGAGAGGATAGGCGGGTTGCAAGAACACGGTTGTTCTCTCGACATGGATGGAACAAATTGGTAGAAGTGGTTGGAGGATAAGGGACGAGATGATAGTGTGATAATGTTGGGAGATTGATTGGTGGATGATCATTGTGTTGAAAAATGATTTAGAGCAATCCTAGGTTTGATATAGCAAAGTGGATATTTTCACCAAGGTATAGAAGACCAGGGTGATGATGTTTATCCAACATTTGCATGGACTAGACACATAGACAAAGGGATGATCTCATGCATGCCCAAGATAGTACAACCTTTTCTAGATGAGGGAAGGGGACTCATAGCATAAGTTCTTAGTACACAAAAGGTATGATGAACCTTAGATGCACAAGGAGATCAATATGCTAGAACCGACCCTATGATCCACAAGATATGAATACTAGCTTGGAGTAATGAAACCAACCCACAAGCACAGCATACAAAAGCAAGACTATGCCCCATTCTAGATTTTTTTGCCACATACCATGATATAGTGAGATCAAGGTAGCTTTGATGTGATCTTCAAATAGGACAAAAGATAAAAATCAAAAACAAAAAGACCAACGAACCAAACAAGTAGCCATTGTATCTCTTGCCAAGATGGATGATGATAGGATAGATTCTGCCTATCGTAGGAACGATATATCCTAAGGTAGGAATCGATTGATGATTGGATCATGCTTAGTTGATGTTGTAAGATTGGCTCAAGATATGATGGTGACAAGTTGAGGTTGATGCTGATTTGATAGTTGATGATTTTTGTTAAGGTATGATGCTTTGATAGGTGATGCGATGTTGGAAGATGATGCGTTGGAGGATTTGGGTGATTTTGAGGATGTTGGGACATGATGAGATGTTGATGGAACAATGTTGATTTTGTGATGGATATATTTTTGGGATTTTATGGATTTTTTTATTTTTTTGGATTTTTGTGATTTTATGGACTTTTTGATTTTTTTGGTGTTTTTTTTTTGGATTTTTTTATTTTTTTGGTGTTTTTGGATTTTTTTATTTTTTTGGTGTTATTGGATTTTTTTTTTTTTGGATTTTCTGATTTTGGAAAAGGAATGGTTTATTTTGAGATGGTTGCATTGGTTTTCGTTTGGATAACCTTTATGCTAGATACCAATGACAAGGGAACACCAAGTCTAGAGGTGAAGGTGATGGGGTTGGGTTGGGGGATTGGCGATGAAAGGATAATGGATAGGAGATTTTGATAAATGGATAGATACATGTGGATAAGGGGTAGGATGGGGGATAAAGGATCAGGTAGGGATACATGATAGATGAATGGGGGTTTGGTAGTGGAAGGTGATAGAGCGGAGATTCATGGTAGATGGATTGGAAGATAGAGATAGGAATGTAAGATACATGGATGGGGGATTTTAGGATTTTTTTCTAAGGGCTAGGTTGCAAGGAATCATATGCCCCAATGCGTAGGATTTTGCATGATGGGTTCATGTTTGAATGGATGGACTTTGTAGTAGATGGATGGAGGATATGCTTGAATAGGGAGTATGCCGAAAGGTGTCCAAAGCATGTTGTTAATATTTTGCCCCTTGTCTTTATCAAGATCTAAGGAGGGGGATATAGTGGATAGAATGGATGGGGAATGATAGGATAAATAGGGGATGGTGGATAGGAATATGATAGGATAAGGATAAGATAGTGGATAAGATGTGCAAAGGATAGTATGGATGTGGATGATGGATATGGTTTTTCCCCTAATTGTAGGGATACAAAATGGATGGAGAAGGGATTACGCATGATGCCCACGTTTTCATCATGGTACTTGCCCAAGGCGCCACAAGGAGTGGTTTTCACCATTGGGCGGATTTTTCTCTTTACTATTTTCTTGATTTTTTTATTTTTTTGCTTTTTTGATGGAATGGGGACTCTAGCGTCTATTTCCATAGCAAGGAGAAGATGATCCCATGTTAGATAGCATTATGGATGATGATTGCATGGATTGTTAGTAGATAGGAGAAGATGGAATGTATGGTGGTTGGTGGATTATGGTGTGGATTATGCAAAAGCATGGACCATAGGAATGTGATGGGGAAGATATGTAGGATAGTGGATGAAAGATGGAGAAATGGGAGTATGTGGGAATGTCAAGTGGTGGAGGGGAACCAAGACCAACAGTTGCACACATCATGATGTATTTGGAAGCTTGTACTTTGGATGTGGAGTTGGGAGTAATGGGGATCGGGATGGGGGATTTTTAGATGGTCGATTTGGGGTCTTAGGGACCCAAATAGACTTAGGATTTATGGGATTTTTAGATGGGGAGAGGGATGTTTGGGATTTTGAAGTGGATTGGGATGTGGATGCCTCATTAGATTTGATTGATCTTTGCTTAGGGACCCACACCATTTTTGTTTTTTTCTTTTTCTTGTGATGGTGTGGGCTTTGATAGCCTTTTGGGTTTTTCATTTTGATTGGAAGGGATAGCATTTTTAGGCTTTTGTGTTTTATGAGTCAAGGTATTCAAATTATTACTTTTGAATCCCATGGATTTGATGGAAGCTTCATGTTTGAAAGATGTGTGCTTTTGTTGGTCTTGATTGGGAAATTTAGGGGGTTTATGGGTGGAGGGGTAAAAAGTGGATTTATGGATAAATGGATGAGGAGATTTGAGGATGGCGATATTTGGAGTTGGTAGGATATGAGGTAAAGTGGATTTGATAGGGATATTAGGAGTTGTAAGTAGTGGAGGTAAATTTGATGGAGGGAGATGAATGGTCACATGCTTTTGCAAATGATATGATGATGGAGGGGGGATGGCGACATATGCTTTGGGGGTGCGATGAGATGCACTATGTTTGAGATTGGATGAATGGATTTTGGAAGGTGGGCGGATGATATCAACATGTTTAGATTGTTTGCCTTGGGGTGTATAGCCGAGGCCATGAGAGGATGGATGGAATGTGGTGTGGATGGGCTCCAAGATGCCTTGTTCGTGAAGGCCTAAGCCTTTTCCTTGATAGTTCATATGTTGGAGTATGCGACATGCGATGGGATGTTTGGTGCTTTGGAAACAAGACGCGAGTCTATTATTTGTTGGAAGAGGATAGGTGGTGAAAGGGAGTTGTTCACCTCCTATGAGGGAGTCACCGCAGATGAAGGTGCTTTGTCCAAGTGGATAAGGGGATGGATTTGGGATGGGATTGGTAGATGGAGGTAAAGGATTAATGTGGGACAGTAAAGGGGTGGTAGAAGAAGGGGTGGGATCAATAAGTTGATCAATAGATGGAAAGGGATTAGGGATGGGATTAGATGGGAGGGGATCAGGGATGGGATTAGATGGGATGGTTAGATCTTGATTAGGAGAAGGGGTTGATATTTCAACATGCTTTGGATTTGATTCTTGACATGGCTCGTGTGTTTGGATAGAAGTGGGGGTGATGGTAGGTTCTTGGATGGATGTGATAGGTGTTTGACTTATGCTAGGAGATTGTTCAAGAGGTTTAGTGGGTGTTGGATTGCATGAGGGTGTTTGATTCCTTGCTAATATCCAATGGATGGCATCCTTCATGAGTGTATGGGTTAAAGAACAATATAATAGATGGATAATGATGGTGGATGGTGTAGAATTAGGGTTGGGATTGGATAGGTGGGTAATGGGATTAGGTTGTGATGGTTCGTGGATGGGTTCAAGGATAGGTGTTGGACTAGATGGTGGTGTTGGAGGGGTGGAGGGTTTGGGGGATTCCATTGCTTTGCTTGGTGATGTTCTTTGGAGGAAATCCCACAAGGATTCTTTGGATGTCGTGGGCTTAGGATTTGGAAGATTTGATGGTGGATTAGATGGTGTATGGGTGATGGGGGTTGGTGGATTGGGAGATACATAAGATGATGGATTAAGGTTGGTAAGGTTGGGGGGATATTGTGATGGGAGGATTGGAAGATGGGGATTGGGGGATTGGGGATTTGCTTGGGGAAATGGTTGTTGATATAAGGTTTGGATTTCAGAGATAAGGTGTGATAGATTGGTGTTCCCTTGATCAAAGTTAACATGACAAAGGTTGGGGGATGGATAAGTTGGAGGTATTGATTGATTGGATAAGTATGATGGCATGGATGTGTAAGAGGATGGAGATTGATATGAGGGTAAAAGTTGATATGATGGAAGTTGGTATGAGGTTGAAGGTTGATATGAGGTTGATGGAGTGGATATGTAAGATGTTGAAGGTTGATATGATTGTTGAAAGAATGAAGATTGATATGATGTGGATGGGAATGATGTGTAGGATGTTTGTTGATATGATGAAGGTTGGGTAGGGGCTTGGGATTTTCCAATGATGATGTGTGCTAAGGGTATATCCTTAATGTCATTTTTGCATTTTTCCTTAGCATTAGGATCCATGTTCTCATAGACTTTTCTAAGTCTTTGTAAGTGTTGCATTGCTTCATAAGGATCCATTTTGTGGGAGAGATATGAGATGAAATAGAGGATAATGGATGATTGCAATGTTGGGGATCAAACTTCAAGACCTTAGGGTGATTTGATTTGCTTCAAAAGATGGATGATTCTCTATACTTAAGGTGGACTAATGACACTTAAGCAATAGAGTTGATTGGTTTGATTGTTGATTTGAATGATTTACTTAAGATAGACTAATGATCTCCAACAAGTGTGAATAAAGGTTGATAATAATCAACTAAGGTCTTGATTTTTGATTGGGTTGATTTGGATTTAGATTTTGATAATGATGTTGGGGGATTTGGATAATGTTTGGGATCGATGTGGATTTTGGATTGGATTTGGACTATGGTTTGAAGATTATGGATTGATGTTGGTTGGGTTTTGGATGTGATTTGGATGAGATGGGATTAGAATGATGTTGATGAGGATGATGAGGGTGATTAGGATAAGATTGGATTGAATGATTTGGATGATGATGTGGATAAAATAGGTGGTTAGGATGATTAGGATAGATGGGTGATTGGATTAAGATGAAGTGGATAAGAATGATTAGGATGATGAAGATAGATTATGACTAGAGAGGAAGTGGATTAGAATTTGATCAAGCTCAAATAAAGGGATTGGATAATCTCAACTTATGGGGTTTGATAAATGGGGGGATGGTTTACCGGTGTTGGGAGGAAAACCTGACTTAACATGAGGGGGGGTGCGGGGGGGCGGACATGACCCCTTGCTGATAGGGGTTTGGGGGCGTAGCCCCCGACTGGAATTTTTTTGAAAATGAGCTTATAAAATTGATGTTTTTGATGAGAAAATTTGATTTTTGGGCATGGATGAAGAAGGTGCTAAAACAGATGGAAATGGCGTTGAAACAGAGGAATGGCGCTAAAGGATGCAAATGGTTGGATTGATGGATGAATTTGATTTTTCTTGGCAAGTAGACAAACAATCAAGCAAGAAAACATAATGGCCAAAGGTTTGATTTATGAAAAATGTGATAATCAAGCATGTACAACCTAAGGCGAAGCAAGGATAATACTTGTGGGACAAGTAGAGGGATTTGGGCCACTAAAACAAAGGTTCGTAGTGAGTTTTTTCATTCAGGTGATTATACATGCGGCAGCGCTACTCTCCGTTATGGAGTCTCCCAGCCTCCAAGGGTTATGCCTTGGAGGGTTTTGGGGGAGGTTGGTTGTCGGTATAACACAACAACACCTATTTCTTGTGACTTTCATCACAAACACATTAATTTATATAACAGCTTGAAAGAGCTTGGCTTTAGCTTGTTGTCACTTGGGTCATTCCCACCTTTTGAAGCGGGGTGGCAGGCCCTCTAAGGATTAACAAAAGTAACACAATCACAAAAATACTTTTGATCCCCAAGTTCATACAAAATGTGAGGGGAGAGCATACATATTCTTTATGATTACATCAAACTAAACATGGTTCATTTTAGTTCTTTGGATTAGGTTGGGGGTGATTAATGCAAGTATTGTGAGGAGCTTTTGATTCCCAAGGTCACCAAATGCTGCAAGGGAAGAGCATACACTTTTCACACTACAAACACAAACCACAAAAACACTTCACACAAATTAGATTGGTTTTCTTGATTATATGAGTGAAGAATGCAGATTATTGTTTTTTTTAATCCAATGATTTCATTGATGCAATTTATGGTTCTTTCTAAAGCCCAAAATTGAAGTGTTTTGATAGTTGTTGTTGGCACACACTTGTCAATTTTAGAAGACCAAATTCAAATGTTTTCTAAGCTAATGCACACACACACAAATATTTGATTGTTTGTTTGTTGATTTTATTGCACCAAATCAAAATATGTGTCTAAGCTAGCATGAAAAAGGGTTCCTTTTTAGATTTCCAATTGAAGTGTTTTTGCTAAACTAGAGATAAAAAACATCCTACAACAGTTTGTTAGTATCTAAAAAATGATAGTAAAGACTTGCAAAAACACTTGTCAGTACCTACATAGACAGCAAATTCAATTCTAGAAATAGTGCTAAAATAGAGATAAAATGGCGCCACTGTAGATAATAAAGGGCGACACTGACAGAAAATAGACTGAGAACCCAACACCCTATATCGATGGCGCTAATTCAATAGATAGCACCAATATGAGACCCATAAGGCGCCAAAACAGAAGATGGTGCTACAGAATTACACCGAAGGTGCTAATAAAATAGATAGCGCTAATACAATATACTATAAGTGCTAATTAAGACAATAGCACTAAACGGGGTCTAGTAAAGTGCCACTGCGCAAGTTGCCAAGATGTTCATTCACAGTTGATGATAGCGCCAATCTGGGCGGATAGCGTCGATACGGGTCTGAGTGCGTCTGACCGACAAAATGGAGACCTCCTTATGAAAACAAGGTGTTATGCTGCACACACAAGGTGTCCCATTAGCATTGTTAGTCTGCATAAATGAAAAACAAGACAAAAGCAAAGCCAAAATGCATGTTTAGACTTTTATTAAAATTTTGACATAACTTCCCCTTGTATTTTCAAGATCTCTATGAAAACAGAGAGCAATTAAACACCAAAAACAACAGGGAGATCATAAGAAAAAGACATGTGAGTGAGTTCATAAATGGAAACGTGCTGTGCAAAATAGTGCTAAAACAGAGGATAGCGCTAAAAAGTGCCAGTGATAGCATCGTTGCGCAAGTAGGATAGCGTTGCACCTGTAAACACATGTCCCTTGCACAAAACTCACACAAAACGGATTAGACTTGGACCTTGTGGGTCCCACTAGGCGTGCCAATGTGATCTATGAAGTCAAAATGAAGTTAGAAATATAAATCAAATGCAAATACAAATGATTATACCTTCACTCGACCCACAAATCTAAGATAGCGGGAAGGAGTTGCACCTGATAGCTCCTCAGATTTTACCCAATTTGATTGAAATGTGGATTGCTCAATGCATACAACACAATGTAGATGAGGGATTTGGACTTAGATGGAGATGGAGATGGGGATGAGGCATGATTTTGGCATTATGATGTTGGGATGAGAGGATTTTGGAGAGATTTTGGCAGAGTTTTGATGCAAGATGAAGTCCCTCCTCAATGGCTTGGGTGAGGGTTTCATTTATAGACAAATGAAAAGATGATGGAGGGTGAGGATCACAAGTTGAGATCAAGGGCTAGAAATGAATGAGAGTTAGGGTTAGGATTGGATTCATAGCCTTGTGACAAGTGTCACAAGGAGAGTGGATGAGAGAGATCAAGGGTTGAAGCTTGGTCAATGGATTGGAGGGTCCTCATTATTTGTGAATTTTAAATTCACATGGGAAAAGGTGTGGAGGACAAAAATGAATTAAAATTTTATTTTTGGGAAGAGTGGACATGACAAGTGAATTTTTAATTCAACTCATGGAGAAGTGTGAATTGAAAATTCACTTTTATGTGGAGATGTGAAGATGTACTCTTACATGTGTAAAAGGGTGATAAATGAGGGGTAAGGAGGATTTGACCCCTTTGAATAAAAGATTGATTTTTATTCAAATGTGTGGAAGGATGGGCTAAGTAAGGTTGATTAAGTGTTTAGCTTAATTAACTTAGGTCTAGGGGATAGGTAGGCTAGGGTAGATTGATTAAATAATTGCTATTTAATCAACTAGGCTAGGGATAGGTTGATCAATAGGGCAGGTTAATCAGATAAGCATGATTTATCTAATTAACAAGGATTAGGGAAATGGACAAAATCAACTAAATAAATATTGAGAATATTTATTTAATCAATAAGGATATAGTCATAAGGTATAGTGATAAATTAAGTGAATTAATTGATCACAAGGGATAGACAGATGGTTAGGGATAGATTAATTAAATAAGATGAATTTATTTAATTAGTAGGGGGGATAAATTAGTGTAAGAGGTACAAAAAATTGATTTGCAGAGCAAGTCAATTTTAGGTGTCTACAAGACTTACGTCCTTGATTAACATTGATGTTTGAAGTTGTTTTTGTGAAGTTCAGATTTTCCGAGTGCTTACAGCAATTTGCGGTCGCTTTTAAACAAAAACCAGTTGCCTTTAGAAATTTCACATCGCTTTTAATCTACAAGCCACCGCTTTCAGCATTTTTTAGAGCACTTTTAAACCAACAGTGGTCACCTCCGGTCAAATTCACATCACTTTTAATCAGAAATGGATCACTTTCGATTGTTTGGGTCGCTTCTTGCAATTTAGGGTTTTCTGCTAACAACTAGTTTTTGCAAGGGAATTTTTACGCATATGGCACATTTAGGTCACTTTTGAGCATTAATAGTTCACATATGGTTTTTCAGCATCACTTTTGAGTAGTAATAGTTCACTTTTGGCAGTATTCATATCGCTTTTGATCAATAGTTGATCACCTCTGGTAACTGTGTGCTGCTTTTAGTTTTATCATTCACAGTTGGGTTTTCTTGGTTATTAATCATTTCTTTGTGCAACATCTTATTGATTGTCCAATAAAAGGAGGTTGTGAAACTACTAACATATCTGTTGTAGCTTCAATTGGTCTAAGACATCTCATTTTTATCACTAATTTAGGAACATTTGGGCTTGGTGCTTAAAAAGAATCATTGTTTGCTCGGTGTTTGTTTATCTTTTTTGATTGCTTGTTTGTGCAGTCACGGTAGGAGGGTTCATAGAATGAACTATCTAGATCATGCAACAAGAGTAAACACAACAGAAACAACTCAAGGACATGAAACAAATGCAGATTCAGTCATTCAGTATATCATAGAATTCAAATACAATCTGGCCAGCAACATGTGGGCTTACAACTAGGGCTCAAAGGCTTGATTACATACATACGCAAGATAAAGATTTGAAGCTCCTTTGCACAAAACCTAAACTATTAGATCTTTCTTATGTGAATAGCTACTTTCCTAAGGATCTATTACATCAATATATATCATATTCAGACCAATAGATTCCTCCACGTTAGCCAAGAAAGGTCACAAACTCCAATGAAGAGTTGTAACGTGTTCACAGATAGGTCAGACCTAAATGCATAGAACACTCCCTCAAATGAATGGAACAATGTGAGGACCTTTGGGGAAGGTCGGCCATGAACCAAAGGATGTTGAATGATGTGTCATTAAGATCCACAAGTCAAGAAATGATCTGCAAGCCTTCTCCTTTAGCTGATTATCTAAGACTGTCGGGATGCTCTGTTTTAAGAAAATAGTTGATCTTTTGATAGCGATATCTTTTCGGTAACTGATCCAAATGTTCTGAATTCTTGACATGATGTATATGAATGAATGTAGATGCTAATTCCAGATCTACAAGGTGTGAAATGCCAATACCAGACCACAAGCTGAAACTGCTTCTGACTAAACTACCTAAACTAAACTGGAAAATAAAAGAAACTGAAATGCAAACAAACTGAAATGTAAATGTTTTTGGTTCATGCAAGATTGCTCTTGAGCCAAGGATGCTTCTACATCAGACATCTGGGGTTATTGAAAAAGTGAGTCCCTCACTTTTTCGGGGCTAGGGGAGAACCAAGACGGTCCACCTCAACCTGAGAAATCCAAGATGAATCTTCTTCTGGTCTGCCTTTCCACTTCACAAGATATTCTTTGTATTGTCTTCCTCTGGTGTTGCGTCCAACTCTGCTGTCCAAAATGTCCTCTATCTACTCTGGTGCTTTGTGTGGTAATTTCTTCTTCAGGTTTTCTTCCATGTTGTCACTGAACTTTGCTTCATGATACTGATATAGATCTACAATGTTGAAAACAGGTGATATGCCTAATGTCTTTGGTAGCTCTACTTCATATGCATTTCCTGGATCAAATTTCCTTAGTATCTTACAAGGTCCAAAATTCTTCATCTTCAACTTGTTATATGTCCCAACTGGAAATCTTTCTTTTCTCAAGTATACCATCACTTCATCTCCAATGTCAAATTCCTTATGTCATCTCTTCTAATCAACCTTTTCTTTGTACGTATTGTTCATATCCTCCAAATGCTTCTTCACTTGATTATGTACTGTCTTCATGTGATCTATAAATTCTTCTACTTCTGCACTCCTCTTGTCTTCCATACCAATGTCTCTCAATTCTACAACTCCTCTAGGATTCACTCAGGTCACAATCTCAAAAGGTGTTCTTCCGGTTCTCCTATTTACTGAATTATTGTATGCAAACTCTGCTTGTGAAAGAATCAAATCCCAACTTCCTACCTTCTCTCCAACCAAACATCTCAACAAGTTTCCCAAACTCCTATTCACTACCTTTGTCTATCCATCTGTCTATGGATGAAAAGTTGAATTAAACTTCAAATTTGTCTTCATCTTTTTCAAAAGTATCTTCCAAAAGTATCCAACAAACTTTGTATCTTTGTATGAAACTATACTCCTAGGTAATCCATGCAATCTCACAATCTCCTTGAAAAATAGGTCAGCTACATGCACTGCATTAGTTGTTTTCTTACAAGGTATGAAATGAGCCATCTTCAAAAATCTGTCAACCACCACAAATATTGAATCATGTCCTCTCTATGTCTTAGGTAGTCCCATTACAAAATCCATGCTTATGTCTTCCCAAGGTCTCTTTGGTACTGTCAAAGGTTTATACAATCTAGTATTCTAACTACTCTCTTTTACAACTTGACAAACTCTACAAATCTGCACAAATCTCTGAACATCCTTATGTAGCTGAGGCCAAATGTAGTTTTCACTTACCAAATCCACTGTCTTATTAATGCCAAAATGTCCTGCATATCCACCACTATGTTTCGCCTTGATCAAATTATCTCTCATTGAACTTCTAGGTATGCGCAACTGACTTCCTTTGAACAACATATCTTCTTGAATGAAATAATCCAACCACTTTCTCCTATCTACCACAATAGGTTCCTTACATGCTCTCCAAGGCTTTGCAAAATCAGTGTCTCCCTCATACATGATATTTAATTCATCAAAACCCAACACTTCAACTCTCATCTATGTCAACAAATTTCTTCTTCTACTCAATGCATCAACGATTTTGTTTGATTTTCCACTCCTATGCTTCAACACAAAAGTATAACTTTGCATGAACTCTACCCATCTCATATGTCTCTGATTCAACGTACCTTGACTGTTCAAATATTGCAAAGCTTGATGATCTGTATACAACACAAATTCCTTAGGCAACAAATAATGTCTCCACTTCTTCAAGGCTTGAATTAGGGCATAGAACTCTTGATCATAAAATATCTTCTCCTTGCATCATTCAACTTCTCACTAAAATATGCTACAGGTCTACCTTCTTGACTTAACAATGCTCTAATTACATTTCCACTTGCATCACAATCAACTTGAAATACCTTATTGAAATTCGGTAATGTCAAAATAGGTTGCTTTGTCACTTCTGCTTCAACAACTCAAAACTTTTATCTGCTCCTAATGTCCACTTGAAATCTTTTCTGTCACCTCTCATTGTCTCTGTCATAGGGTTACAAACTAAACAAAAATTTCTAATGAACTTCTAGTAGAAACTAGCCAATCCATGAAATGATCTAACCTCTCCAATGCTCTCCGGTGTAGGCCATTCAACAATTGCTTTCACTTTCTCAGGGTCCATCTTCAATCCTTCTATAGAAATCACAAATCCCAAATATACCAACTCTTCTTTCATGAAACTACACTTCTTGATGTTTATCAGCAATTTATCTTCTCTCAGTCTCTGCAAAACTTGTCTAATATGCCACAAATGTTCTTCTTTTGTCTTACTAAAAATTAGAATATCATCCAAATACACAATAACAAACTTACCCAAGAATTTATTCAGAACTTCATTCATCAATCTCATGAAAGTACTCAGTGCATTTGTCAATCCAAAAGGCTTCACTAACCACTCATACAATCCTTCATTTGTCTTAACAGCAGTCTTCCATTCATCTCCTTCTCTGATTCTAATCTAATGGTATCCACTCTTCAAATCTATCTTTGTGAAATATCTTGCTCCACTCAAACAATCCATGATATCATCCATCCTAGGTAAAGGAAATCTATACTTAACTGTGATCTTGTTTATTGCTTTGGAATTAGTACACATTCTCCATTCTCCATCTTTCTTTAGTGCTAACACTACAGGTACTGCACAAGGACACAAACTTTCTCTGATCAAACCTTTTCTCAACAACTCTTGTATCTGTTATTCAATTCTTCATTCTCTGTCGGTGTCATTCTATGTGTTGCTTTGTTAGGCAAACTTGCTCCCGGTATAAGATCCATGTGATGACTAATACTCCTTATAGGTGGTAATCCTTTAGGCACATTATCAGATATGATGTCTTCATACTCTGTCAGCAACTCTCTTATCTCCTCTGGTTGTGATTCTTCAATCTCCTTCTTCAATGTTTCAGGCTTTTTAGGAATCAAGGCATAGCACATATTCTCATGTCTCAAACCATCCAAAATTTTTCTTCCATCTACCAAACAGATTCTAGCATTCCCACATACTTCACTCTTAGGATCATCCTCCAAAGGAATCAAAGTAATGCTCTTTCCATTTTTTGTTATAGTATATGTATTCTTTCTCCCATCATGTATAGCTTTTCTATCATATTGCCAAGGTCTACCCAACAAGATATGACAAACATCCATAGGCATAATATCACACAAGACTTCATCATGATAAGATCCAATGTGAAATTTCACCAAACATTGTTCACTCACCAGGATCTTATGATCATCTTGAATCCATGCTATCTGATAGGGCTTAGGGTGTTTCAATCTTTCCAACTTAAGCTTAGTCACCATCTCCTCTGAAACTAGGTTATCTGAACTACCACTATCAATTACAACTTTACAACACTTACCTCTGGATTTGCATCTAGTTCTAAACAATCTTTTCCTCTGCAGTGGTTCCTCATCTGTCTCTACTTGAAATAGTGCTCTCCTCATCACCAATGATTCTCCTTTGTCAGGTTTGCCAACTGAACAGGGGTCACTTAGTTCAACAGGTTCTTCAACATAGGTTACTCTTCCACTATTCTGTCCTCTTGCTTGTACTACCCTAATTACATTCAAATGCTCTATGTCCTTCACCTCCACACTTGAAACATGTACCTCTTAATGTTTTCTTATCAAATCCTCTTCCTTCTCTCCTATATCCTTCATTCTGATATTCACTACGGTTTCCTCTCAGGTAAAAGTTTCTATCATCTCTCCGGTAAGTATTGTTATCTCTGTCATCCTTCTTAAATGGGTTGTCAAACTTGTTCTGCTCCACAAATGATCTATCATATTCAGAAAATGTTCTACCTCTCTAACATTTACCTCCTCTGCCTCTCTGTCTTTGATCATGTCTTTTATTTAGCTTCTCTTCAACTTTCAGGGCAAACTGATATGCTTCTTCCAAAGATGTCATCCTTACCAAGCTCAGTTCTTCTTGAATGTTCAATCTTAGTCTATTGATGTATCTAGCCACTTTCTCCTTGTTTTCTTCACTATGTCTTGTCCTTATGATCATTTTATGAAATTCTTCAGTATACTCTTTCACAAATTTCTCCTTCTGTCTTAGGTTTTGCAATCTCTTCAATAGTTCCAACTCATAGTCAGCAGGTATAAACTAATTCTTCAACTTTGTCACCATCTGGTCCCACTTTGTAATCTTTTCCTTTCCTCTTCTGTTTCTTTCCAACTAAACTTTTTTCCACCATATAGTAGTATGTCCTTTCAACTTTGTCTTTACAAATTTCACCTTCTCTGGATCTTTAATTTCCTCATATTCAAGCTATTCTTCCATGTCATTTATCCAGTCAATCAATTCTTCAGGGTTCAGATTACCAGTATAATTCGGTACATCAACTCTAGGTCTTTTTCCAATCTTTGAAATAGCTCACATCTTCACTTGAACTAATTCTCCTTCTTTATTACCTTCTAGGGTTTCACCAGTTTGTTCAGTAGATTGAAATTCATCTTCATCATCACTTTCAAAATTAGGTCTAGGTGTCAATCCTCTTCGCCTATCTTCTTCAATAGCATCCAAATGGATTTGCATTGTTCTCATCAATTCCATCATCTCATCCATTCTATTAGCCATTGTACCAACAGAAGGAACTCTTCACGAGGGCATCTTCCTAGGATCAAGTGCAAACTACCTCAAATTCGGTGATCGGGCTACAAGCGACAACCGCCTCTCAATCGGTGATCTACTTACAACAAGATCTTACAAAATCCCCTTCACCAATTCGCTCCAAAGAATCAAACTTTCGCTTTGATACCATTTGGTGCAATCACGGTAGGAGGGTTCATAGAATGAACTGTCCAGACCGTGCAGCAAGAGTAAACACAATGGAAACAACTCAAGGAAATGAAACAAATGCAGATTCAGTCATTCAGTATATCATAGAATTCAAATACAATATGTCCGGCAACATGCGGGCTTACAACTAGGGCTTAAAGGCCTAATTACATACATGCATAAGATAAAGATTTGAAGCTCCTTCGTACAAAATCTAAACTATCAGATCTTTCTTATGTGAATAGATACTTTCCTAAGGATCTATTACATCAATATATATCATTTCTGGACCAATAGATTCCTCCAGGTCAGCCAGAGAAGGTCACAAACTCCAATGAAGAGCTGTAACATGTTTACAGATAGGTCAGACCTAAATGCATAGAACACTCCCTCAAATGAATGGAACAACACGTGGACCCTTGGGGAAGATCAAACATGAACCAAAGGATGTTGAATGATGTGTCATTAAGATTCACAAGTCAAGGAACGATCTGCAAGCCTTCTTCTTTAGTTGATTATTTGAGACTATCGGGATGCTCTGTTTTGAGAAAATAGTTGATCTTCTAATAGCGATATCTTTCCGATAACTAATCCAAATGTTCTGAATTCTTGATATGATGTAGATGCTAAGTCCAGATCCGCAAGGTGTGAAATGCCAATACCAGACCACAAGCTAAAACTGCTTCTGATTGAACTACCTGAACTGAACTAGAAAATGAAAGAAGCTGAAATGCAAACAAACTGAAATGTAAATGTTTTTGGTTGATGCAAGATTGCTCTTGAACTAAGGATGCTCCTGCATCATTTGTTGTGCATGTTTGTAACCCAAATTTAATAGCAAAAGTATCCTCTCCCCTTGCCTATCAAATGGATCTTAGGTGCATGAGAACTTGTTATTATCTTTAGAGGGCCTGCCTTCCTCATGTGAGAAGGGGTATGACCCAAGCAATAATGGGGTAAATCCAAGTCCTTTCGAACCGCTATATAAGAAAAAGTGTTTGTGTCGAAAGCCACAAACAACAGGTGCCGCTTTGTTACATCGACGAATGTTTCCCCCAAAACCCCTTAGAGTGTAACTTCTTTGGGCTGGGAAGCCTCCATTAATGGAGAGAATCACCACACGTGTAGCCACTCAAATGGATGCCCTTACTAGCAACCTTGTGTAGTAGCCAAAATCCCTCTATTTGTTGATGTAAAAGGTGGGACCTTTGAACCCGCCCTGATTCTCGTGGTTCTTAGTAGAGATAGCAAGGACAATCCTAACGTTTGATGGGGGACAAGCCTTGGGAAACCTAGATCTTGGTATGTGTGAGAAGTGAGTGCCATGGACGGGAGCCGATGCTACCAAGATCTTGAAGCTATCCGCTTTGAATAGGCACGGCAAGGGGACTCAACAAATACAGTCCTTTCCTAGCCTAGGTTGTACAAGTTTGTGATTATTGTGAGTGTGATTGACTAAAATCACTATTTTCTTGTCAAAACATCATTCAAACACACCCTCTGTCAGACACAGATCACCTCTAAACAATAACTACTCACTTTCAGAAACCCAAATCACTTTTAAACAATAGTTGCTTGCCTTTTGCAAAAACCAGATCGCTTTTAAATGACAGTCCATCACTTTTGGCAAAATCTACTTCACCTTTAAACTAAACTTGATCACTTCTAGAAAACCTAGTCACCTTTGGTTAACACTGTAGCCTGTCACCTGCAACAATCCAGACCACTTTTGAGCTATTACCTGTCACTTTTGGCATTTTCTGAGTCACTTCTAGTCAAATATCAGCAATTCATATCAACCCAACCAAATCAGCTGCACTTTTAGACTTCTTAGCTCTGTCATCATCTTTCAAATAGTCCTTTGATAATCTATAGTCACCTGAGCATTATCTCCTATCTTGAGCATATCAAACCATTAGAATTTTTCAAGCTTTCCATCCTTCTAAGACCCCAAAACAACAACCAACCAGCAAAACAAGCAACCTAGCAATAGAAAACATCATCCTTTTGGCTTTACTTAGCCCTAGCAACACCAACAAACATCATTAAATAGCTTTTCCCTTGAGTGTGTGAGCTATCCTCTAGGGAAATTTATCCAATTCACCAACAACAATAAAGCAACCAACAACAATCAAGCAACCAAACATCAAACCAACAACCCATTAGCAAACCAAGCAACAAGCAAACTAGCAAAATAAACCAACACCAAACAATCAGCCAACCATCACCTTTTGGGTCTCAACCTTGAAAAACTAGTCCAATCTCCAACATCAACCATCATGCGTCAAACTAGGAGCCAATATAGAGCTAAAATGGAAGCAAAATTGCAAGTTGAGATGGAAGCCAAAATGCAACAATCTTGATCAATGCCCCTCAAAAATGCAACTCAATTCACAACCGGTATGCCTTCTTACATGTTTAACCCAAAGGATACACCTCTGGACCATCATCTTCACAACAAGTGCAACCTCAACCATTTACAGAGACTTATGAAGAGTAATCCCAAGATGACTTATCTAAATTTTGAGACACACACACATATGGGACCAAGTGGAGAAGCTTATTTTATCTAATCCGGATCACTATTTCTTGCAATTAGCTCGCATGGGAGCCAAATTACCAAGTGACTTTGACATATCTGCTATTCGAAAACATGATCCAAACACTCCCATTGTTGTTGCAAAGGGATCATCCACTATAGCCACACCATCCCATCCACCTTCCAATCCATCTCCTTCATTGCCTATTGCTACACCATCAAACCCACCACGATCAAAGTACACTCTAGACCCATTGATAACTGCAACTGAGGTACTTCCTTTCCTTTCACAAAATCTGAGCCTTCTACCTTTCCATGTTTCACAACATACTCCCTCTCCTACCATGATCGTATCTTGACCTCAAGTATCACAAGTTGTCCATGTTTCACAAGTGCCAACTCCTCAAATATCACAAACTATCCCAATACTACAAACTCTGCAAGTTTCACAAGCTATCCAAACACCACAAGCCATACAAGTCTTGCAGCCATTACAAACCCCTACTCCTATTGCATCACATGTGGAAACCACACCCCACACTCATATTCCTATCACCTCTAATATGGTCTCCATGTTTTCCACGAATCCATCCAACACACCATATAATCCCAATGTTAGTCTTATTGACATGACTGACCCACCTATTGTATCACAAGCCAATCTTAGTACCACTGTCTCTTATGTTGATCAACTTACATCACTTCCTCCACCTCCATATAATCCTTCACAAAACATCAATCCATCTTATGCAACCCAAGGATTACCCATTGTCACCCAACACATGACATATACCAATCCATATCGTGGCACTCATGTTGTCCAAAACATAACCCAAATGTCCATCCTTCCTCATCCACCAATCCTTCCATTGCTTACCATAATACAAACCCAACTTTCAATCCACAACCATTGACCAACATCAATTCATCTTCTACTTCCCATGTGATGCAAAATCTTGGAGTCAATCCATCGCAATATGCCCAATCACCACTTGTGTCTCAAAGACAGTAATCCTCAAACACATATGTGTCACATATCAATCCTTTGACATATAATGTGAGCACGCAACCTCAACAAACGTCATACCCACATACATTCTGCAACACCAACCACAATATACACCATATTACATTCCACCTCCAAACCACCAACCCCCTTTGCAACAATAGCTACTATCTCAAGTGGATGTCAAACAAATAGTAAATAAGGTAGTAGGACAAAACAAGAAGACATTTTCCTTGGGAGACATATGCTCGTATCCATTTGACAAGCCACTTCACATGCTGCCTTTTCCGCCACACTTTGAAATCCCACAATTTGACAAATACAAAGGGAAAGGTAATCCGGATGACCATCTTAGAGAATTCTATGCTGCATGTCTCAATGTTGCTCATGATGACACATATCTCTTGAGACTATTCCCCTGGAGCTTAGCGGGACAAGCTCTTGACTGGTTCTCTCACTTACCATCGGGCATCAAGACTTTTGAGGAATTAACAAACAAATTTTGATCCCATTTCACTTTCAACATTGAACATGAGGTGAACATGAATGATCTTGTCAACAACAAACAATGCAATGGTGAAGATTTCTCCTCATTTACCTAACGATGGTGTAACATGGCTAGCAAGTTATCATGGCTAATACCTGAAAAACAACAACTTGATATCTTTGTCCAAAATCTTCATCTCGAGATTTCATTTCAACTACAATTGTAAAGTGCTAGCACCTTTGACGAGCTTATCTCCAAAGGAACCACCATTGAGTGAGATTTAATTGCTAAGGGCACCATCAAGATTTTTAGAGATAACAAAGATAATCCTTAATCATCAAATGATAAATCTTGCTTTTGGAAAAAAAACAAAAATGTTGTTAATGATGGCATTGTGGATGCACAGAACATACAAACAGTGAAAACTCCCATTAACATCCAAGCTGCATTTACAACAAATCAACCTTTTCAACAAAATTGACCAAGAGCAAATCCAACACCTCGACGATAATTTACTCCTTTAGGGGAACCCGTGGAGGTAATCTTTCATAAGCTTCTCCAAGTAGGAGATATCATATTACCTGAAGCACCACCCAATGGCGAACCTGTCTTCAAAGCTCCTTGGTACAAAGAGAACGAATATTATGAATACCATAGAGTCAAAGGACATAAAACAAATGGTTGCATGCGATTAAAACATGTCATTCAAGATTGCATCGATCAAGGTCTAATTAAAATTACACCACCAACATCACAACCAGCACATCAACCTACTTCAAACTATGATCTAGATGCCTTCAAGAATCCACTTCCACTTCATGACAAGACAAGTAACCCTCATACTGGGAATTCTATCCATTACAACTATGAGTCATCCACGATTGGCCGCATCGACCAAGCTCACATTGCTACCATTACTATCCAAGGCAAAGCACTCGACTGTGCTGTAACTACTAGAAGAGGTCGTGTTACCATTCAAGGAGCACCTGTCAATCCTCCTTGACTGCCTTCTAGTTATAATATCCTTGATCACCTTGGCAAAACTCTCGCACACATTTCCATCCTTGAATTGCTTCACATATCCCCCGCCCACAAACCTATTCTTGAAAAAGCATTGTAAGAGTCTTCGATGCCCAATGATATCGATACCACACAATTTCAATCTATGGTAGCTAGCATTGCAACCGCTTTCCATCTCACCTTCTCTGACAAAGATCTTCGACCATCCATCAACTCATCACATAACGAAGCCCTCCACATAGAAGTATTTGTCAACAAACGCCATATCAAACGAATTCTAGTGGATGGTGGAGCTGGTCTCAATATATGTTCTCTAAAACTAATAAAACAATTGGGATATTTTGAGAAAGACATTGATACTTCTAAGGTCATTACTATCAAAGCATATGATGATGCTGAGAGCGATACTGAAGGAATTATCCATTTGCCTATCCAAGTTGGTCCTGTCACTACTGACACTCATTGTCAAGTTCTTGATATTGACCTTCCTTATAACATTATCCTTGGCCATCCATGACTCCATGCTCTCAAAGAGGTTCCTTCCACATACCATCAATGTTTCAAGTTTCCACATAATGGTGTTGAAATTACTATCGATGCCGATCACAATCCATTTGAGTTTTGTCGTGCTTTTCAAGATAAATATAAAAATTCTAACTGTATTCCTATCAACACTGAAGCATATCCGTCTTCATCCTATGTGGACCCATTCGTCCTACTCAAGCCATCATCTAGCACAACCACTTCAAATCTCTGTATCAAGTGCAATGAACACGGTCCGAGTGAATACATACTGCAAGAAGCTTCACCCACATCTGTTTCTGATATAGAAGTTGGACCTTCTTTGGTAGGAGAGACTTCTCACTTGGATACCATCGATGATTCCTCCCTTCATATCATCGACTTTTTTCAGGAAAACTCCATCTTCATGATCTCTACCACCCCTTCGTCTCCATCTAATGATGAACCCAAGTCTAGTTCCCAAAACACCCCTAGTCCCTGTGTCAATCGCATGTCTCCCCAAGATAAAGATGTTGGTAATTCCTCCATCCATCCTAAGTCCACCATTTCTCATCAAAAACCCCATCCTAAACCCCAAAAGTATGTTATCGTACACCTTCTGCCATCCAATTTACCTCCGCTTCTTCCAACTCCTAAACTCCCACCATTAACTTTACCTCCATATCTTCCACTTCCACATCTGCCAACCTATAAATTGCAAAAGCATGTGACCGTACACCTTCCACCATCTGATTTACCTCCACTCCTTTCAACTCTTAATATCCCTCCGTATTCCTTACCTCCATTACTCCCAACACCTAATTATCCCCTTTTCCATAAGCATTATTACAATCCTAATCATGACCAACAAATGCACACGTTGTCTAAACATAAATCTTTCACTCATTTCACCAATCCCGCTTCCATCAAACCCATGGGATTTTAAAATAAAAATTTGGATGCCTCTACCTCTAAAACCAGAAATCTTACCAAGAATCCTAAAGATTCTCATGTTTCAAGGTACCAATGCAAAGAATCACAGCCAAGTACATCTAACAAGCTAGCTGAGCCTATAACTCCACAAGAAGAGCCCACAACCAAAATGGTTTGGGTTCCTAAGCAAAAAAGCAAGCAAGCCTAATGAGGCATCCTTATCTACCTTTCAAAAATCCCAACCATCTCCTTCTATCCAAATCACCATTCCATTTTAAAAAATCCATAAATCCCACAAGCAAAACAAAAATCATAAAAATACTAAGTCTATGTGGGTACCTAAGTCACTCCATCACCCATCTCCTAAGAAAACATCCCCATTGCTTCCTACACTGCCTTCCCATCAAAAGCTTCAATGTTTATCATGGTGTGTACAACCATTGGTCATGATTCCATTCCATTCCCCAACATTTTCATATACCTCCATCTACCCATCTTTCATCCATTATCCTACATATTTTTTCGTCACCATTCTATATCTATGGTCCATGCTTTTGCATAAGCCTTCTCTCCATACATCCTTCCATGAACCTTTCATAATCCATTAGCCTTCCATCCACTATTTACCTACTCCATCTCTCATCCATGCAAACATCACCCTTACCAACATCTATGAGCATAATCACTTGACATGGTCCATAGGACGACATTCATCTCTAATGGGACTATCACCTTTCATAGCACTAGACACTTGAGCCCTTCCTATCCATTACCATGGTGAAAACCTGGCAAACAAGTGCCATGTGTAATTGTCATTCCAAAAAAAAAATCCATCCAATAGTGAAAACCACCTTGTGGCACTTTGGATGATATATATATATATATAGTACAAGATAAATAATTCATCCTCTGGTGAAAACCTAGTAAACAAGTGCCTTGGATAAGTACCATGGTGAAAACCTGGCAAACAAGCGCTATGTGTAAAGACCAGCCTCCATCATTTACTTTGTTTGTTTGATCACAGCTTTCTATAGCATCATCCACTATCTTACCTACATAATCCACATCATAATCCACTATTGTCCCTATCTAAACATTGCAAGCCATTATCCCTTATCCATCCATAATAAAAACCTTTTCGCCCTTACCTCTGCCATGCTAGCTTTTGTAGTTTGGACTTCATTGGGGTTAAGATATCATTTGGCACCTTAGCACACTATCTGCGTGAACACATCCATTGCAGCCTCTTCATAACAAATTTCATCCCACGCTGGGGGCATTTGTTGAAACTTATTTGGAAGTGGATATTTACAGATCTAGCTCATATTAACTAAAACATAGCAAACATCCAAACCAAAATATAGTGAACATCCAAAACACAACCAATATACACAAAAAAATCTAAAAAAAATCAAAACATCACAAAAATTCAAGCAAAAAAATTGATCCTTTGACATCAATCATCAACACAATAAACAAGAACTGCATCTCATTTCTATCGTCCAAATCCTTGATCCTGTGGATATAGGGTATGTAGGCAATCTGAGATGCGAAGAAAGCACTCTGATTCAGGTATAGACGATAGCTCTTTTCCCATCATCTATCTTTCATCTTTCTTTTAATCATCCTCCAATCTTTCATCTCACTTTCTTCTATCTTTCATCACTTACAACATCAATAAGCCCAAAACTACATATTCATCATGTCTCATCACCATCGTAATATTTTTTGATCCCATGGACATAGGGTATGTAGGCAGTCTTGAATACAAAGGAAGTATCCAGTACGCAAGCACAGACGATCCACCCCATCTTCATCTTCTTTCATCTTCCATCTTCTTCCCTTTGACCAGTTCAAGCAAGAAGTAGACTATGCGTATCAGAGAAAGCTCAAGCACTTTAACAAATCAAGGATAAGTCAAAAGCTATTTGCCCTCATGCCTTAAGCCAACATTTGCTATAGCATTTTATCAACATCTTTAGCCTTTTAACAGGATGCAGCTTTCCTCTCAACAATGCACTAGCTTAAATCCATCTAAGAGAACTTAAATTTGGCAAGAAAACATGATGAAAATATCTTTTGAATTATCTTTTGTCCCTTTCCTATGTCTAATCAAGACTGCCTTGATCTATCATATCTTGGTATGTTGCGATGAAGTACAGAATGGGACATGGTCATATTGCTTTTGTATGCTGTGACTGTGGGATGATCTTATTCTCCTTCCTATGCGTATTGGTATCTTGCATGCGTTGGGATTAGCATCCTTCATATCAATATCTTTTGCATCTGAGAAGCTAAACAATCTCTTATGCATTGAGACTATTCTATGCTAAGACTATTTCCATACATATAACTAACAAGGTGTCATTATGTGTAGTGGAGATAAGCTCAAACCTTTGCTTGTAGAGTCAAAGTTCATCTCAGCACACTAGCTACTATTCATATCTTGTGTATGTTGGATCAACATCTTGACCTCATGCATTTAGACAAGATTGTAGTATGCTAGTTATGCAATGGATACCTTGACACCTTGGTCTTTTATACCCTGGTGCATAACATCCATATGCTATATCAAACATAAGGATTGTATTTCTTTAATTTTGAGAAATTACTTTAAAAGTTGTCATACTATTTATCCATTCCATCATATTCTTATATAGTCCTCAACCAAGATCAATATTTCCCTCCATCTTCATTTTCTGCATTCCTCATCCTAAATTACACTATGCAAATACTTTTTGCCTAAAAGCGATTAGGTTTTACCATATGTGCATTTTGCTTCTCTACCTAACCTAGCCGACTGGAAGCGACGTCATTTTACCCTAAGTGATCCATCTGTGCCTATAAGCGACCTATATTCCCATACGCGACCACTTTTCCTCTACAAGCGACTTGAATTTCTGATCTTACAACTGCTCACTTCAGGTGACGTGTGTGCATTTATTACACTTTTAACTTTAAAAAATCACGCCTTTAGCAAAAGTTTTGGTACATACCAGTAAGCCTGCTCCTATTGGTCGTCCATGTGTCCTCACTCGCTCGACACAATGATTACTACGTGGAATCACCATCCTAATAGCTCTCCAACACTCGAAGCACCAAAACTCTAGGGAGCTCTAGATCTCTATAAGCACTGAACACAAATGAGCACAAATTAGCCTATTTGCCCTTGAGGGATCTATTTATCCCCCCCTTTCCAAACCCTAATTCTTCTATACTATCCCATTTTCTCCCACCCAAACCCATTTTCTTTGTGTCAACCTTGTTTTTAGCCTTTCATCTTATCGTGAGCCAACCTAGCCCTTCCTAGTTAGCCTGGCTTACCTCTTGAGGGGACATCACCTGCCAATTACATTGGGGCATAATCGTGTTTATCGAGCGAGTCATCGTATCTTCTTTGTCACAACGTTCTAATGAACATTGTATCAAAGAGGGGCAAAATGTAGACACCCAAAATTGACCTAATTATCATTAGTATCAAATATTGCATTATCTATCATCTACATTTGTCTAACACACTTGAGCAATTTCCCTATTCATCAAAATCACTTATTTCTTCTATTGATTAAATAAATTCATATTTATTTAGTTAATTCATTATCTATTTTTGTCTAATCTATAATTAAATAATCTTTAATTGTTTAATTATCTTCATTCTATCTATTTTAATTAAATAAATTTTATTTAATTAATTAATTTCTCTTATCATTTATCTTCATCTTTCATCACAAGCCAACATGTGTGAGTCTTTTATTTAAAAACTTGTGTGGTACTACATCTTTTTATTTAATATCTTTCACATGTAGTACTTTTTATGTACAGAATCACACATGAGGCTTATCTTCCCTCCACTTGTCATTTACACATTCACCTATGACTATCATTTCATCTCAACCATTCACATAGGCACCAAATCTCTACCATTGATTGATTTTGGTTGAGGTCTATATAAACAGCCTCTCATTCCATACTACATCGATCCATCATTTTGATATAGCGTCCACATTATCATCCTAAGCATATTGAGCAATTTAGCATCCATCTAGCATATTATCATTATCATCCATCCATCATGGTAGCTTTGATCTTTATAATTGTTCATTGTTGAGTGGAACAAGGAATCATACAATCTAGGTGATCTTGTTCTTGAATTGCATGCTTTTGATTTCACTTGGATTCGATTCTTTGATGGTGGTAGGATTAGGTTTTCATTTGTATGCTTGATCTTATTAACCTGATTTTTACCTATCACACCTCATATATTGCTGACCTCTTATTGTCAGGAGTCTCATGGGTACAAGGATTACAAATATAACCGACCCTTTGTTGTCAAATGATTCACAAATTCTTGAACTCCATATATCGCTGATTGCAAAGTTCAAAAGTATATATAAAGTTATTGACTCCTTGAAATCCATGTACTTGGTTGTTTCAAGTTAAAAGGAGGCTCCCAAGTTAAAAAAAATTATGATGGATCGATACTCTCTTATTGGGAATTTTACAGCTTGGGAACCTGTGTCTTTGCCATGATTATAGGATACACACAAAATAGATTTGTTGAATTGGCACTATGATATGTACAAAGCAAATACCTTTGTCAGCGTAAGACCAAAGCTTTCACACTTTCAGCCAACGTATCCTCTTCTCTGTACTAACATAGGAATCTTTGAACCAGTTGTGGACATTCATCAAAACATAATGAAAATGGAATTTCTTGCTGGATATTATAGTTGGAAATGCTAAATGAAAAACATGGATTACAAAATATGGAAGCACAGAACCAACGCACATGAATTCTTCAACAGAATGCCTCAAAGATATGTCATGTCATGGAATGCAGCGGCTGTAGAATATGCGTAGTTAGAAATTTGTTGAAAAGGATTTAGAAACATTAAAGAAAATGCAACTGGCAGATGTAAAACTAGACTCCACTACCTTTGCTAGCATCCTCTGAGCCCGTGCCAAAGTGAGAGCTTTAAAGTAGGGTATAGATGTCCCTCAAAGCATGATTAAAAATGAATTTCTGTGAATTGTGTTAGTTGCAGTCACCCTGGTAGTAGATGCACTCCCCCTCGAGGTTGCTTTAGCTATAATATCTCCAGGGTCGCACAAGATCTATCTGCCTAATTCAGATGATATTCGATGCATTGAGGAACAAATTCACAATTGTTATGATACAAACACAATTGGTATCTATTCAATGCATCAAAATTATGCTCATGGAGGCGTGGGTAATAGTGAATATTAGAAGTGTAATGCAGCAATGGGTTCCTCTACAATTCATCCAGAGGTGCAAATATGGTTAGAAGTTCAATCTCAGATTTTGGCAGCCCAAAAGACTTCAATGATGAGTGGAAACAACACACAAAGTCCTTCCACTAGTTCACAATATTTCGATCAAGCTATCAATAACTTCTCCAGATTTTTTAACATTTAGTAGTTATTACTAAAACAAAAAAGATAGAGGCATTGCAGCAAGAGCTTCAACATGTCTCACAACTACATTCTTCTTTGCAAACTAGGAACTCTCTTGATTCAATTTCTGGGCTCAAGACTAATAGTTCTAGCATCAAGACTAAGGCCATGGTTGAACATAGTGTTTCTAGAGACACTATGGATTCTATAGATGTTAAGGGGAAGAACTTAGTCACTAGTGAGATTAATGAGGAAGACCATGCTTATCCCTTTTGCTGGTCATGCAAATGTGGAAGTGCGTCTTAGCATGATGCCTTGACATAGTCTCAATAAATTATTCATTGTTGTTACATTGGTTCTCGCATTTGTATTTGTTGTGGTTGCTCTTCATCCTAAGGTGAATTGAAGCCTCTTGCCAACTTTGATAATATCAGTGTACTACTCATACTTATACTACTGTGGGATTTCAAGTAAACTCAAGGACTATGAATGCTATAATTTTTGCTCTCTATATGATCACTTGGAGAGAATTTTGCTTGTTGTATACACAAATCCAGAGTATTTATTACATATATCACAACATTCAGTGTGGCCAAAACTCTTGCTTTGGTTCCTGATTTTGTGAAGAGAGCACATAAGTCAAGGGTGACAAAGAATGGAGTCATGTGAAGCTTTTCTAGACCAGATAGTATTGTTTTGAGGACTTAGGTCTATAAATCCATCAGGAACAAGCTTAACTTTGGGAGGTCCAAAAAGCTCAGGAAGAAATCAGTTGTATCCCTTCTAATAAAGCTTTATGATCCAATATAAGGGGTAGTCTTTTAGATGACCTAAGTCTATAAGAAAACTAAGGCTCAAATCTTCGAGACACCAAATTGGTTTAGTGCAGAACACTCAGTATGGGAATATGGGACTTCTAAAATTGAAATAGTGGAAGTTGCAAAAGCAACTAATGCACACAACTTCATCAGTGGCCTACCTGAAGGTTATCAGATAGATTTTAGTAAGAAAGGATTGCATCTCTCTAGAGGGAAGAAACAAAGAATGGTCATTTAGGACACTGCTCTTTATAATATGTTTTTGGTATTGGCTCTACTAGGTCGTGATTGTGTCAAGGTAGTTGATGTTAAGTTGCAACATCTAGAGCAATGCAAACTTGATTTTTATGGTATAAGAAATTGCTTTCTCAACATAACTACTCCAAAAATTCAAGTCCTAGAAATTCAAGGGTTTGCTTGAATACATGTAAAGAGGGAATCATTATTTGTGGTATCTTTCAATAATGAATAATGCAGGCAAGGTGAGTAAAGTGGGAAGTGGAAAGAAGTATATAAGTAACAATATTAATGATTAGTGTAAAGTGGAGATTGATGGAAAAATGCAAACTGATGATATCGTAGCAATCACATGTGTTGGAAGAGGCCTGGTGAAGTTGAAAAGCCATTTTGTAAATTAATCTTGGGAAGAGTTTTTCAAGAATTAATTACGAGAGGAAAAGGCTTTTATTTTTCATTTACCATTGTTTTTGCAGAACAGTTACAAAAGAGAGAGGATATAAATTTCTTTTTTAAGAGAAAAAGGGGATCTTTTTCTGATTTCATAAAGGGGGAAGAAGGGAATTAATTTTCTATTAGCATGTAATCATAGTTATCATTTTTCTTGACTCAGTCTATGTACATGGGAATTTTCAAAGACTTTGAGCTTTGTTCCGTTGAAGAAATGAAGAGTTTTAGTACTTTGTGTCTTTAAATGTCTTCTTTGGTTGTAATTTTTCCTATGTTAATTTGTAATCAATCTTCGATGTGGTCCTGTTATGTGTGACTATATCTGGATTCCAGATGCATATCTTTCTTATGTTTGGTATTTGTTGAGGGAGATATAACTGCCTTTTATTAATCTATTACCATCTATGGGTGTGGAATAGGTGAACTTTGTGTCATTTGTTTGCATTCACTTCATTCTAAGTTAATCAATTGCATCTATGTCATGGTTATGCGCAGTTGTTATTTTTCCCTTTCCTACTTTCAGGTTAAAAGCATATTGTGTTTTCATTCATTGCACATCATTTGAAGGTAGTTGCATCTTGTAAAATAAGTAGAGAGTCATTGCAAATATCATTACAATTGACTCAACTATTGGTTCGGTTGTCATGTGTGTGGGCAAAAGAGTATAAAATTTAAGTGACAAATCTGTTAACCAACAGATTTTTGGTAACTCTACTAGGGAAAGAATTGAAGTGCCAGTGTCTTCTTTTCTCAAAAATCTAAGGGTACCTTCCTGAGGATGGAGGTTGGCAACTTTGTCATATGGAACATGCTCAAAAAATATTCTTGGTAGAAGATCTAGTCATTCTTTTTCTAAATCTATATTATGGTGTTGCTTTCACCCCAGCCATGGTGTGCTCAATTTGGGCCTTATTGCTACCACAATATTCAGACTTACCTACAGGTTCAAGAAAGCATTTTCTGAAGTTTAGTGGAGATGACTCACAAGATGTAGAGGATCATATTTTGGCATTCACCATTGCATGTGGAGTTTTGGGGTAAGTGAAGAAAATATTTTTGTATAGTTGTTCATTGAATCTCTTGTTGGGTATGCTATGAATTGGTTTCAGAATTTGGAAAATGGATGCATAACCGATTGGGATACACTGAAAAATAAGTTTCTTGGAAGATACAAATCCGTTTTGGATGAAGGTGCATTATTGTGTCAATTTTTCAATATACAAAAGAAAGAAGGTGAACCCATCAAGGATTTTGTGGATCGGTATACATGGCTGCTCAAAAAGATTCTTGTCCCTATTCAACCAAGTAAGCAAATCCAGGTCTGTATTTTTATTTCTTCATTGCATCCCAATGTTTAGTTTTTCTTGAAATGGTGTAAAGTAAATGATATTGAAATTACTTAGCAAGAGGCCATAAAAACTGAGGATGATATGATTATAAGTGGTTTATGGAAAGCAAATCAGGTTATAAACAATTCAAGTAGTGAACCATGAGGAAACCTATCATGCAAAAACCAATTTCTTAGCCTATAGATTTTCATTATGTGCAGTCTCCTTCTATTGAATGCCTTAATCTCATTGTTTTCGATCCAAAGCATTTTTGTAGAGATGAGGTAAGTGATGTAGAAATTAAGCCTCATGTGGATAGAAGAATTGAAGCTTATTGTTTGCATTATGAAGAAGATAATAATGAATCTGAAAGCTCCTCAAGTGACAAAGAAAATGAACAACCCTTCCATGATGTAAATTGTAAAGAGGGTAATGCAGATGATATTGTTTTGGTCTCCTTATCTATCGCAAAATGGAAGCATTCACCTTTACCAGCCATGAAGAACAATTTGAGGATACACAACATAAAGATGAGGTATTAAATATCATTTCTCCAAATTGCGTGCAAGATGAGTATGAAGTCTTTGAGTTTCCAGAGCAAGATAATACAGAAATATGGCTGCAAAGAGAGGTCAGAAACAATTTTATCTTTGAATCCTTTCATTTTGAAAATTTGGATGCCAAAATTTTTAAACAAAAATTGGAAGATGATGTTACAAGTAGTCATGATAATTTTGATGAAAGTGATCGAATTGACAAATGTGTTGAACCTTATATTGTTTCTATCCTAAACTGATTCCTTAATGCATGTGAGGATGAATTTCTGTGTGGAGAAGGGGTCGTCATGTCTGATCTGTAGATTATAGATAGGGATGATGAAGTGTATCATGGAACTGTTGAGTCAAATCCTATAGAGAAAAAGGAGATTGTTCCAATTGAGGTTGATTTTAAGCCACAAGAAAATATTATTTGCAATACAAATTGTTAGCTTGATCCACTTCCAATTTTACATGAGACACATATGGCTAATAATTGGTCTTCTAGTGATTCATGTGGTTATTTTCAGGCATGGGATATCAATTTGTCTGCCACAATGCATGAGGAAACAACTGGTAATATGACTGAATATGTTGGAGAAGTTTCTAAGGTCTATGATGCTAAATGGCTATTTAGTTTTGAAGAATTACTCAAGAAGTCTTTTTGCTTCACAAATTCTAGATTTTTGTCTCAGATCATTGGATGGCTTCTGAGTTTACAGGTGCTTCATAGGTACATTTCCCTTTCTTGCACATGCAGTTATTTCTCCTAGCCCGTCAATGGATTTGCATGATCATTTTGGACTCATCTAAGATAGGGTCTTCCTACCATGTACATACTAGGAATTTTTGTTGTGCTGGTAGTTAGTTTATTTTCTTGCTTTGTCCTATTTTTGTCTTGGTCTTTCTCCTTTTCCCCCATGCTATCTGACCCTATTGCCCATGGAATTTAAGCACAAGTCCATGCTTGAGATTCTATATTCCTTTCTTCATCCTTTGCAGTCCTCGTCCCCAACTAGAGCCTGTTGTTACCCAAAATTTTAAACCTAGGAAATTTCAAACTTCCATAACACCCCGAACACTTTAACCTACCAAATCATGAAAATAATTAATTCCAAAAATCCACACTAGTTGGTACAAAATGTTTCTGTGGAGTTGATGATAACTTCATTTTGTCTCATGTGACTAGTTTTCACCCCAAAATACCTTACTGTTTGAAAGATTTTAAACTTTAGTTTTCCCAGATGAAAATTTGCAAATAAGGCCAATATTTCACATTCAGGTTGTTGGAGCGAAAAAAGTTTCTGGGTTTTACTCTAGAGCCTTCACACATCTTCATGTCCAAATTTCATAGAAAATGAAGCTATCATGTGAGAGATACATAATTTATCATTTTTGACTCAATGCATGGTTTCAGGTTTCCAAGATTTGAATTTCTATGAAGTTAAATTTTGGAGATAATTTCATTTGTAAAAAAAAGAAAAAAGAAGTTATAAAGCCTGGTGGTTTAAAAAGTAAATAACTTTAGTAAGGCTAGATATTTACAAGTAGCTCCAAAATCTTTATTTGAAGATCGTTGGCTTTATGAATGTGGAACTTTTTATAATCGGGTGCTTTATTGGTTCAAGAACCTCATATATTGCCGACCTCTTATTGTCGGAAGTCTTGTGGGTACAAGGATTACAAATATCACCAACCCTTTGTTGTCGGATGATTCATGAATTCTTGAACTCCATATATCATTGATTGCAAAGTTCAATAGTTCAAATAACTATCGATTGCCTAAAATCCATGTAATTGGCCATTTCAAGTTAAAAGGGGGCTCCCAAGTTAAAAAAATGTTGATGGATCAATACTCTCTTGTCGGGAATTTTACAGCTTGGGAACTCATGTCTTTGCCATGATTGCAGGATACACACCAAATGGATTTGTTGAATTGGCACCATGATATGTACAAAGAAAATACCTCTGGTAGCATAAGACTGAATCTTTCATGCTTTCAGCCATCGTCTCCTCTACTTTGCACCAATAGAGGAATCTTTGAACCAGTTGCAAACATTCATCAAAACATAATGAAAATAGAATCTCTCACCGGATATTATAGTTGGAAATGCTCTAAAAAACATGCAATACAAAATGTGGAAGCACAGAACCAACGCACATGAATTCTTCAACATAATGCCTCAAAGATATGTCATGGCATGGAATGCAGCGGCTGTAGAATATGCATAGTTGGAAATTTGTTGAAAAGGATTTAGAAAATTTAAAGCAAATGCAGCGGGCAGATGTAAAACCAGACTCCACTACCTTTTGCAGCATCCTCCGAGCCTGTGCCAAAATGAGAGGTTTTAAGCAGGGTATAGATTTCCCTCAAAGCAGATTAAAAACAAACTTTTGTCAGTTGTGGTAGTTGTAGTCACCCTGGTAGCAGATGCACTCCCCCTTGAGGCTACTTTAGCTATAATATCTCCAGGGTCACACATGATCTACCTACCTTATTCAAATGATTTTCAACGCACTGAGGAACAAATTCACAATTTTTATGATACAAACACAGTTGGTATCTATTCAATGCATCAAAATTATGCTCTTAGAGGCATGGGTAATAGTAAATATCAGAAGTGTAATGCAACATTGGGTTCCTCTACAATTCATCCAGAGGTGAAAATATGGTTAGAAGTTCAATCTCATATTTTGGCAGCCCAAAAGACTTCAGCAATGAGTGGAAACAACACATAGAGTCCTTCCACAAGTTCACAATCTTTTGATCAGGCTATCAATAACTTCTCTAGATTTTTGAACATTCAACAATTATTACTAAAACAAAAGATAGAGGCATTACGGCAGGAGCTTCAACGTGTCTCACAACTACATTCTTCTTTGCAAACTAGGAACTCTCTTGATTCAATTTCTGGGCTCAAGACTGATAGTTCTAGCATGAATACTAAGGCCATGGTTGAACAGAAGGTTTCTAGAGACACTATGGATTCTGTAGATGTTAAGGGGAAGAACCCAGTCATTGGTGAGATTAATGAGGAAGACCATGCTTATCCCTTTTGCTGTTCATGCAAATATAGAAGTGCACCTTGACATGTTGCCCTGACATAGTCTCAATACATTCTTCATTGTTGTTACATTGGTTCTCGCATTTTTATTTGTTGTGGTTGCTCTTCATCCTAAGGTGAATGGAAGCCTCTTGCCAACTTCGATAATATTAGTGTACTACTCATACTTATACTACAGTGGGCTTTCAAGTGAACTCAATGACTATGAATGCTATAATTTGTGCTCTTTGTATGATCACTTGGAGAGAATTGTGCTTGTTGTATACACAAATCTAGAGTATTTATTGCATATATCACAACATTCAGTGTGTCCGAGACTCTTGCTCTTGTTCCTGATTTTATGAAGAGAGCGCATAAGTCAAGGGTGACAAAGAATGGAGTCATGTGAAGCTTTGCTAGACCAGATAGTATTGTTTGGAGAACTTAGGTTTGCAAATCCATCAGGAACAAGCTTAACTCTGGGAGGTCCAAAAAACTCAGGAAGAAATCAGTTGTATCCCTTCTAATAAATCTTTATGATCCAATATCAAGGGTAGAGTTTTAGATGGCAAGTCTATCAAAAAACTAAGGATCAGATCTTCGAGATACCAAACTAGTTTAGTGCAGAACACTCGATATGGGAATATGGGACTTCTGAAATTGAAATAGTGGAAGCTGCAAAAGTAGCTAATGCACACAACTTCATCAGTGGCCTACCTAAAGGTTATCTGACAGAGTTTAGTAGGAAAGGATTGTAGCTCCCTGGAGGGCAAAAGTAAAGAATGGTCATTTATGACACTGCTCTTTATAATATGCTTTTGGTATATCCAATATTGAAGAGATTAGATCTACTAGGTTGTGATGGTGTCAAGGTAGTTGATGTTAAGTTGCAACATCTAGAGCATTACAAACTTGATTTTTAAGGTATAAGAAATTGCTTTCTCGACATAATTGCTCCAAAACTTCAAGTCCTAGAAATTCAAGGGTCTGCTTGAATACATGTAAAGAGGGAATCATTGTTTGTGGTATCTGTCAATAACAAATAATGCAGGCAAGGTGAGTAAAGTGGGAAGTGGAAAACAATATATAAGTAACAATATTAATGATTAATGTAAAGTGGAGATTGATGGAAAAATGTAAAGTGAAGATATTGTAGCAATCACGTGTTGGAAGAGGCCCGATGAAGTTGAAAATCCATTTTGTAAATTAATCTTGGGAAGAGTTTTTCAAGAATTAGTTACGAGAGGAAAAGACTTTTATTTTTCATTTACCATTGTTTTCAAGGAACTGTTACAAAAGAGAGAGGATATAATTTTTTTTTTAGAGAAAAAGGGGATCTTTTTCCAATTTCCTAAAGGGGGAAGGAGGGAATTAATTTGTTGTTAGCATGTAATCATAGTTATTATTTTTCTTGACTCAGTCTATGTACAGGGGAATTTTCAGAGACTTTGAGCTTTGTTCCGTTGAAGAAATGAAGAGTAATTATCAGAACTTTGTGTCTTTAAATGTCTTCTTTGGTTGCAATTTTTCGTATGTTAATTTGTAATCAACCTTTGATGTGCTCCTGTTATGTGTGAATGTATCTGGATTCTAGATGCATATCTTGCTTATGTTTGGTATGTGTTGAGGGAGATATAATTGCCTTTTATTAATCTATTATCGTCTATGGGTGTGGAATAGGTGAACTTTGTGTCATTTGTTTGCATTCACTTCATTCTAAGTTAATCAATCACATTTGTGTCTTGTTTATGCGCAGTTGTTAGTTTTCTGTTTTCTACTTTTGGGTTAAAAGTATACCATGTTTTCATTCATTACACATCATTTGAAGGTAGCTACACCTTGTAAAATAAGCAGAGAGTCATTGCAATTGACTCAACTGTTGCTTCGGTTGTCATGTGTGTGGGCAAAAGAGTATAAAATTTAAGTGACAAATTTGTTAACCAACACATACTTAGAATATTTTTCATCTCTTTGAGCAAACCTCATGTGATGCCCCGTCATGCAACCCTAGAGAGTTAGGCTAACTCGCAATAAAATACAGAATAAATTTTTTTTTTAAACCAATTATTCGCATTAATCACTAGATAATGTAACACTAATTACATCATTTAAATTATATGATCAACTACCATCCTTAGGAAACATAACTACATCAAATAATTATAAACAAAGATCATTAACAACATAATACATCACACATGCCCATATGCAATTTTGATACATCATAAGATGATTACACCTTTCAATTTACAAGGTAAGTACAAGTACAAATGAGATCAAACACAGGTTTCTATGATTACAAGACTTCTTGACTGATTACATCAAATTATAATATAAGTCAGGACTATATAATTCTAGAAGCATAGTACAAATCTTTGAATGCCATTAGGATCTGGAATTGGAAAGTCACCTCTGCCACGAACACAAACCATGATGCCAACAAAACCAATGGATTAAGCTCTTCCACCTGACCATGTCGAACCTTGAGGTCCACCCCCCGAGCTAGGAGATAACATAAGGTTCTGAAGCAACAACCAGACAAGAGGACAAAGGACTGACAGGAACAAGAACTACTCAAGTACAACACTATCCAATAAGACATTATAAGCATCAAAACATCACTTCCACACTTAACAAAACTTCCAGAGGCAGTCATACAACATAGAGATGAACAACAAGAGGGAATGCTAGACTGCAGTAGGGAAGAGTGTCATCGCATGGTCCTAGCATAGGTTATCTAGGCTATCTCTCTCTAAAAATCGGCCCCCATCTATGGTTATCCTGACAGCCTCTCTCTAGGCACCGGCCCCATAGGGTGACACATGCATAACCAACATTCCTTTCGTGAGAACAAGGAAGTTGATCTTGCCAACCACGGCCTTCTCATCTCATCTCAAGCCTAAACAAGCACTTGAGCCATGAGTGAGGCATACTTTATCTTGATTAATTTGAAAGCCCCACCCAATCCTCCAAATTTATTATTAAGTTATCACTGGATTAACAACTTCCAATGGGTTATCCTGGCAGCCACTTTGGGCACCGGCCCCACATTGGAAGCCACTTTCCCACCTGCATCTAGAAGACCCTATCCATCAAGCCAGACATAACGACAAGTATCCATATACTATGCAAGGCATTAACCTTCTTGCATACAAATCTCAACAAAAAGTATCTAGAGCAAGGCATGGGTCATCTTGCTCCAAAACTCAATCTTTTACATAAACCAACATAGTATTTAATAACAGGATCAACACAATAATGAACTACAACCTTCAAGAAGAACTCTACAACATGGATTCAAGACATATCTACAAGAATAGGTATACTGAGCAAGGCATTATCCCTCTTGCACAGTCGTCATAATCACATGAACCATAAATAGAGAGAAGTCAACATCACATAAAACCAATACATATTCAACCATTAGAAAGGTTACAAAATCACTAGAGTCATACACACGAATATCCCTCTTGACCTCTGGAATCAACTTTCCCAATGACACAAACACTAGACACCACTGTAACACAAAAGTCCCACATTGACATTCACTCTCAAATGCCCAACATCGTCTAATAGACCAAACCAAGATCCTTAAACAATAATTCAATTACAATACCACAAATGCAACATATAATATGATGCACTAAATTATGGTTCTTAAAGAATGTAACATTAATCAAACCATGATCAATCATCTACCAAACACAAAGTGAATCTATCTCTATAATGCAGGACAATAATATTCTAACTACTATGATCATATGATATATAAGTGCCCACAAGTAACAATATTTTAACCAATAGATCCCAAGACTTATTTTAGTTTTGTTTAACTAAAAATGATTGTGATCAACATGCAATTAACCCTAAGGCATACATATTAAAACACAACAATTACTTAAATGCAATTCTTATCACAGTGAGAGACTATTACCACTATTAAAATCATACAATGGAGTATTAACAACCATAAAACATGAATGCTATACCAATAGCTACAAAATTCACTAAACCACTATTTACACAAATGTAGATTTCATTAATAAGCTAGACAATTTTGTGGATACTATTACATATCACTATATAAGCAAGACTAAATGCGTATAATAGTAGAATGCTATAAATCTCTTACACTAGTTACAATCACAAGATACAAAAACCCGTAGCTACAATAAAAGAACCTTGTTCTAAGGTTAGCTTGAGAGGAAAGGAACACATAACAACAAAATATTCCTATAGATCTGACATCTTCATCAAATCTACCCCATTTTAACTACATGCAAATGATAGGATTAGCACAAAAAAATGAATTTGTTGAGAGGGCTTTAGAAGCTACCAACAATGCAAAATGTGAAAGAATAGACAGGGCACGCAAACTAATTGGTACAATGCCTCAAAGAGAGTCATAAGACAAAAATAAATTATTGTAGGATATGCACAAAATGAATTTGTTGAAAACAATCTCAAAGAAACCTAGTTCGAAAATATAGAGTTATTGGTGACACAACTAACTGTTTTAACAGAGACGAAATGAGTGAGAGGTAGACAGTCATAAAACATTCATATCTCCAAAATTCCAAACTGAGTATCGACAAGTTTTGGATATGATTTAGGAAACTAGGGCATGCACCATATACCAAAAACTTAGAGGAACCCAGTTCATAAGACTAAAGTTATGGCTAACGCAACAAACTGCTAAAACTGAGATGAAATCGCTGAGAGGTAGACAGTCACAAAATATTCATATCTCCACAAATACAAACTGGGTATGGACAATGTTTGGATATGATTTAGATAACTAGGTCATGCACTATATATAAAAAACTTAGAGGAACCCAGTTCATAAAACTAAAGTTATGGCTAACCCAATAGACTGTAAAAATAGAGATGAAATGGGCGAGAGATAAATAGTCACATCAATCGGTGATTCTCAGAAATGCAATGATGCAAACAAGCACAATTGGATCTGATAAGAAGGATTCTAACCTCCCAAGAAAATTACCATCAATAGGAAAAATTATAAATCAAATATTTGCTTCAACAGAAAAATGAGACAGAAATTAGAACCAAAGGAACCTAATTTCGCTTGCTTCACTGGGCTGAAGATTCGATGCCGAGTTCAACTACTGCAGCCACAAACCAGTCTCCCCTCATAAGTTCCATCCCCTCCCCATTATTATGAGAGAGAAATCTCCCCCCTAAATACAACCCAAAATCTCCTTATTTTTAGCGAAAAAAATCCCCTAAAATCTTCCAGAAGATTCCTCCCATAAAAGGCAATAGATTCTCCTTTATTACTTTCTTACAATTTGCTATTTTAACCCAACAATAATTTCTCTTTGATTCTATTTATTTTAGAATTTGCTATTTATTTCATTTACAACTAGACAAGATTCATTTATGATTTTATCTACTTTAGTATTTTCTATATTTATATATATGACAACTTGCAAATATTATTTATTTTATTGCCATTAACACAACATTAAATTATAATAATATATTTATTCATCTTTAGCTAGAATTTACATTTATTATTATTTTTTTATTATTATTTATTTTCATAAACTCAATTTCTCATAAGGGCATTTATATTTACTTAACTAATAATATTATTTTAATGCAACAATTAACCAAAGCAGCAATCAAACAATGCCAACAAAATAACCCCAATGCTGAACAATACCTGACACAATGCATGATCAGAAAGTAAGACCACCACAACAATGACTGACTATCATGACCAAACTGACAACACTGATAGGGTGCACAACCGGATACTCATCCTCTTCAAGGATGATGGCTAAGCTAGGGGACCATATGTTATCTCCATTCAATAGTTCCATTGGTTAAGGCACGCTCAGACCTATTAATTCAAGTGGAGTCGATGCCTGGTACCTACAGCCTACAACAAACAACACGGTCAGACATGTATATAGATGCAATCATGTAGTCATACACACAGTGAAAAGAAGTCGCAGTGTAGCAGGATACTCATGCATGAGTAATGCGACACTGTTCCTTTCACCCACACATCAAACATGTAATCGCAACACACATATCAATTAGTTACTAAACAACTAAGTAAGAACCATCATCAGATAGTTGCATGATACTCATAATACGATTGATCCACACAAAACATCATAACCTCCTATGATACATAATCAGTCGCATAAAACTCAATTCTAACATATAACAATCATAGTAAAATCAACATCATAATCACCTGAATGCAAGGCAATGTTAGAGCATGTGAATTATCAGTATTGCAATAAGGTTCATTGATAAAATATACTAACCTAAGTATTCTGATTATTTACATTCATCTTCACGCTCCTTAGTCCGACCACCTGTACATCCAAGGTGAAACTGGAGGGGCACTACACCTCAGCCCTTGGGCCTTCATCCCTACACTTTCCATTAGGAAGACGGAAGGGAGTAACTTTGACCTCTGAAACTCCACCGAACACTTAGAAAACTTCAACACTTAGGCAATTTTCAGGACCAAAAGAGGAAGCATAATGGAAGGAGGAAGCCCGAAAATCTGACTTCTGAAAAAAAGAGAAAACATAAGGGAACCTTAGGATATTAGGACTTAGCCAATTTTTTGAGTTTCCTACCTTGTATTTTCAAATGGCAAACACATGAAAACCTATGAAAAATATATTTGATCGGTTATAAACTATAGGTTCAAGTGGGATTCATATGAGACTTGGGGCAAAATGGGCACAATGGGAACTGATTTATTGGTGCGGAGCACCTACAAAATCATGTTTTCGTTTGTAATAAGGTCTATTTGACCAATGCATTTTCATTTCAGTTGGTAGCTAGGTCTATTTTGTAAGTCCTAAGTGACTTAGGGGACATTTGTCGAGTTGTAATCGCATAATGCTAAAAATAGCAATAATGCCAAAATAAGGCAGTAGGGTAGTTTTGGTCGGTTGTCTCCCAGCCGCTTGGATTGTTCTCCTAGCCACTTGGAGCTAGTGTAGTACTACTCAGGGCGAGTTGATAAATACCCAGAGGAATGATCAAATGATCATCGAATGTAATCATATTGAAGTAGAGGAAATCGAATGTGATTGTACTGTGCTCAGGAGAAATAAAGCAATTTTGTTATGTCAATTAGTTTTCTATTTTATGTAACTGTAGATTGCGCAACTATAGATTTCCATTCATTTTTGCATTTTCCAATTGTTGCCGTATGTCACCATGAAGCATTCCACTAGTGAGATTTCTGTCGAAATCAGTGGAATGGCTTCAATGTATCAGTATTCGTTTTGTTCTTTCTTTTGTTTTTCCTATTCGATAGTGCAGATGATCCAGATTGAGGGGTTCGCGTAGTAGAAGGACCTAGCATCTTATGTGCTAGGGTTTGCAGGAGGGAAGTTGTACGATGATGTTTTGGTGAATTGGCCAAAGGTTATGAGCATTCACTGACAGAACACCTCCCTGCAAAAGCGAATGCCATCGGGGCATTGGGGAATGACGAGAAACTTGGCCGATGGAGTGATTCGGTGGCTCAGCTGTTAGTTGTTCGCCTGTGAAAAACAAATTTAGGGCATCAGTCTGTGGTATCCGCTGTGCGCTCCCCATCATATTGGTATCAAAGCCAAGTTAAGATTTGGGCAGCAAATCGAATCGAGGATTTGTAGAAGTGTTGGCATTTGGGTGTTGTCTATGAATGTTTGTGTCAGACAGAGAAAGTGAAGCAGGGGCCAGCGAGATGCCTCCAAAGGGAATGACCACTGAAGTGGTCAAGAAATTTAAGGAGATGGAGGAGATGATCAAGACTGGAGTCAAGGAAGCACTCCAAGCAAAGTTGAAGACCTTGGGAAAAGGCAGGAAAGCAGACGAGGAGTTTGATGGAGAAGATGAAGATGGGGAAGAGGAAACAACCCCAGCACAGGTAGATATATCTGCAGATCAGAAACAATTTCTGGAGGCCATAAAATCACTGGGTAAGGAGTTGTCCGAGGCAAGAATGGAGATTCTGATGTTCAGCAGAAAGATGGACGTAGATAAAGTCATCGAATGGATTGAGGCTCTAAACAACTACTTTGAATACAAGGAAGTTCCTGAAAGTAAGAGAGTTAGGTTTGCAAAAACTAAACTCAAAGGTACTGCACTCACATGGTGGAACTACACCTAGGGAGAAAGGGTGAAGAATGGCAAGAGCATGATCTCATCCTGGAGTCAGATGGTAGAAAGGATCAAGGATCAGTTCCTACCGGCAGATTATGAAGTGTAGATATACAGGAAAATGCAGAATCTCAAGCAGAAGGATATGGATGTATCCACTTATACAGAGGAATTTCATAAATTGTCCCTAAGGTGTGGACATGCTAAGGATGAGAAAGGAAGAGTTGCCAAGTATATTAATGGCCTAAAGTATAGTATACAAGATGAGATTACCATCTTGACACTAGAACTGTGGACAAATGTTTCCAGGTGGCGCTGAGAGTAGAAGAAAAGCAGAAAAGGAAGAGTGAGAAGAACAATAGAGGTAGAGGTGGAAGGAATTTCAAAGGTAGAGGCAGTTTTGGAGGAAGAAGTCCTAACCAGAGGCCTAGTGGTGAGTCTAACCAAGAAGAACAAGTTGGGGACTCAAAAAGTAGAGGAGGCTACCAAGGAAGAAGGCCTAATGGAAGAGGTGGGACAAATGGATCAGGTAGAGGATCCAAATTCTCCAATATGAGATGTTATAACTGCAATCAGATAGGGCACCTGACATACAAGTGTCCAGAGAAGGCCTCAACTTCTCCTGGTGGTGAGAAGAGAACCACTTCGACTCAAGAAGATGCAAGGAGTGTGACATCTCCTGAAGTGAATCTAGCATCAGAAATAGGAGAGAGTATGTTGCTCAAGAGAACGCTGCTCAAGGAAGCAGTGCAAGTTGAACCATCACAAAGAAGAGCTTTGTTTAGAATCAACTGCAAGATCCAAGATAAGGTTTGTAAAGTCATTATTAACTCTGGTTCTACTGATAACATTATATCTTTGGAAGAGGTGAATAAGCTGAATCTAGTAAAGATACCCCATAGCAGTTCGTATAAAGTTAGTTGGTTGAATAAGGGGCAGCATGTGCTCATTAATGAACAAGCATGGGTTGATTTTAGTATTAAGGGGTATAGTGACAAGATTCTGTGTGACATCCTTCCAATGGATGCTTGCCATCTTCTACTGGGCAGACCATGGCAGTTTGACAGAAAGGCTCATCATGATGGAGAAAAGAATGCTTACACATTCCAAAAGGATGGTGTGACTTATAGGATACAGTCATTGGTAGAAGAGGATTCATAGCATGTAGGGTCTAGTGTAATGCTGGTAGGAGAAAAAGAATTCATTGACACATTATAGGAAGGTGATGGAGTAGGTTTTGCTTTGATTGTGAAGCCTAAGTGGGAAAAGAAGCAAAGTGTGAGAGAAGTAGGGCCTAAAGAGGTCAGAGATTTGCTTGAGAGTTACAAAGGAGTGGTTGCAAAGAATATACTTGATTCCCTACCACCAATCAGAGACATTAGCCATCAGATAGATCTCATACCAGGAGTAGTACTTCCTAATAAGGCAACATATAAAATGACCCCTCAGTAGAATGAGGAGATAGCTAGGCAGGTTCAAGAACTTTTAGACAAGGGGTTAATAAGAAAGAGTTTGAGTCTATGTGCAGTCCCCACCATTTTAGCACCAAAGAAAGATGGAAAGTGGAGATTGTGTACTAATTCTAGGGCCATAAATAGGATAACCATTAGGTATAGGTTCCCTATTCCTAGAATAGAAGATCTCATGGATTGTTTGGGAGGTGCTACTTATTTCTCTAAAATAGACTTGAAGAGTGGGTACCATCAGATAAGGATAAGAGAAGGGGATAAGTGATAGACAACTTTCAAGACCAATGAAGGGTTGTATGAGTGGCTTGTGATTCCGTTTGGTCTTTCAAATGCCCCTAGTACCTTTATGAGGCTGATGAATGAGGTGTTTTAGGACTTCATAGGAAAATTTGTGGTAGTCTACCTTGATTATATTTTGGTGTTCAGTAGGAGCAAGGAAGAGCACTTGAAACATTTGGAGATAGTCTTGAAGAGGCTACAAGATCATAAATTACTGATAAATTTGGAAAAGTGTGACTTCATGAAGCAAGAATTGGTGTACCTACGTTTTATCATCTCTAAGGGTGATTTAAAAATGGATCCCTCCAAGGTAGAAGCTATTTTGAATTGGCCTACACCCAGGGTGGCAGGTGAGGTCAGAAGTTTCCATGGTTTGGCCACATTCTACAGGAAATTCATTAAGAATTACAGTGACATTTGTGCACCTATGTTGGAGACCATCAAGGGTGGAGGTAAGACGAAGTTTGTTTGGACAAGAGAAGCAGATTGGAGCTTTGAGAATCTGAAACAGAAAGTTGCTAAATTCCCTATTTTAGTGTTACCTGATTTCAATAAGGTTTTCACAATTGAATGTGATGCAAGTGGGTTGGCCATAGGAACAGTGTTGAGCCAAGAAGGTAGACCAGTAGCCTTCTTCAGTGAAAAGTTAAATGAAGCCAAGAGGAAATACTCATCTTATGATTTAGAGTTGTATGCTATGGTACAAGCTCTGAAAAAATGGAGGCACTACTTGCTTCCTGTTACCTTTTGAGTCGCCCTTATTTATTTATGTATCGGTAATATTTCTTAAACAAGAGTCAGTTTACCGTACTATATTTTTGGTCATACCTTTGCTTTGTAAATCGACTCTTAGTCCTTCAATTTTTACTCGTGTGTCGTCTTTGTATAAAAGGTTTGAACCTTTGAACCCGAACCATTCTCAAAGTTCAAAGTTCAATGGTTCAATATGTCTGAAGTGTCATATAAAGCAAGCTGTCTTTTTGTTTGTCTTAAGCGTCTTCGTACTTTTGGGTTGAACTTGAACCTTCTGCTTGTACTCTGTCGCGGGGTTCAATGGTTCAAGGTTCAATAGTTCACTATTTTATAATTGGAAACCTTTTACCAAAGCCGCATAACTTTTTGTTGGTCTACATAACCCTTGCGTCGTTGAACCTTCGTATTGAACCATGTCTTCACAAGTTCAACGGTTCATGAGTCAAGTCCCTGTTTCCGTAAGTCAATCTTTTGCCTACCTATAAAGTCCAGTTGGCATGTTTGAACCATCACATTGAACCACCGCATCGAGCCATGTCCTAAAGGTTCAGTGGTTTAATAAGTTTGAAGATTTGGTAAGTTTGGTCCCGTTTGCTCCCGCGGCTTTCTAAGTCAAATTTAGCGGGAAAGTTGGAGGAAAATTTGTTAGAAACTCATCATGAAACCGAGAGCTCTAATTTAGCGGAGACTATGGATAATCATTGTACTTCATGATGGCGCATGAACATTACTTGTTATTAATGAAGAAATCAGAGTTCACGTCTTTTCAAATATTTTTGGCACGTATTGTTCCGAGCGATAATTATTCATTCTGGTAAGTGCCATTATTAACCAAGAACAAGCTAATTTTAGCAAGAAAACATACTGTGCAATGCAGAGAAGGATAGCGCTGGAAGTGTAAGGCTCTCATTATTCAAGTTTTCGTAGTAAATTTAAATATCCTGAAGGTGAGTTCTGCTTCCCCTGTGCTATTCTGAATTCTTATACTGGAAAGAAGAGCCTCTGGAATTTCTATTATTTTTGAAATTCGAAGCATTTTATTATAATCGTCCAAGTATGTCTTTGAAATCTACATGTTTGGGGGATGAACATGGTCCTGGTCTCACTTATTCTCACTCAGAATTTGGAGATACCGCATTAGTTCAATATGATTTAAAGGAATTCATAGAAAGAACTAGAAACCCTGTTCAAACCCCCACAATGAAGAAAATTGTAGACAGTGGTTTAGTTGAAGCCGCAGCCTTTCCTCAGGCTATATTCTGCCCAGAGTTAGTTCAAGAGTGTATGAACAGATACGATCCCCAAGACAGGTGCGTCAGAAAAGTAGACAGGGATGTGTTATTCCATGTTGACAGACAAACCCTCATGTCTGTGATGAAGATACCACCTAAGGAGGCGTATTCCAGTCTTGACATTACTGCCTCCAATGGATATTTCTCAGAAAAGAGACCAACTTACAAAAGTGTAATAGCGAGGAACTGGCTGCTAAAATTTCAAAAGGGCGGTTCAAGGCTGCCCATGCCCCTTACTAGAGATCATTTGATACAAGAAGTAAGGGATATTGTGGTGTTGTTGCACAGACTGAGAGGCAATCAGCATGCCTATTACTGGGAGGACTGGATGTACTTTTTCATACAAGTCATCCTTCAAGGCGAACAATATTTGGATTGGGCTGAGATAGTGGCCGACTGTCTACATCAGAGTTTAAGTAATTGTCTGGGTAACAGGAATTTCTATATGTCTTCATATCTGTTCTACTGTTTAGCATCCACAAGAGATTGGTTTGACCTACCTCATGAGCCTTTAGATGAGAACAGTAAAATTTACGAATATTATTCACAGTTGCAAAGAAAAAATTGTTATGAAAATTATAAAAGGATTAATGATGTCTTCACTGGAAAGATGACCTATGAACTGACAGGCAACCTGGGTAAGAGAATGACCAGTGAAGCAATGCAACTGATCAGTATCTACGGTAGCTTTTTCATCCAATTTTCTGAGTTCACTTATATCAGAGTTGGAGGATTTGATGGTGAACCTGTGAAGTTGCCTAGATATGTATTTGATCGTTTTGTACTAATGGAGGTATGTCGGCAATTGGCACATGTTGATAAGAAATTCCCATCAAAAAGGGGTTGTGGTATTGCTTTTCCTATTGAACTTGGGCATTATTCATGCCATTCAAAATCTGATGCCTTGAATCTGGAGGTGAACCTCAAAAGGTTCAATTCGATAGTAAACGGTTTGTCAAAGATAACCTAGATTCTGGAACAGGGCACTCACACCTTCCTAAGCTGGAAGATTATTGGGAAGACTGTCCAGATGAATTTGAGGTTAGGAGAAGGCTGTGGTGTAGACTTTCTTTGGGGTAGATAATTACCCTTAATTTAAACATGGACGTTTCTAGAATTTTTAATGATGATGAACAAGTGGTTGATCCACAATTTGAGAAGGTAGAACACTTACCCATTCCAGAGGTGGACTGGAGCAAGAAAGAGGAAGACAGAATTGAAATTAAAACCCTTCCTGTGATAAGGAGGACTGAGAAATGGTTGAGAGAAAAGAGACAGGAAGGGCTTCAGAGTAAAACTGTCCAACAATTCTCTTCAATGATCGCCTCATCACTTCCCATGGACTCTTCTAATCAACCTCTTGCTATCTGTGGTGTAGGTGCTTCCAAGCCATCGACTGAGAAAAGCCCTGTCACCAAGAGATCCAGAAGAGTCCTCATGGATATTCTGCCATCTCGTGTTACCAGGTTGAGGACAAAAGGGAAAAGAAAGAAGCAGACTTATAAAACAATAATTGTTGATTTAAATTCAGAGGAAGAATCAGAAGAGCCTATGGGTGACAAACAGGCAAGCCCAAACAGAACAGAGGTAGTTGACACTGGTTCACAGTCAGAGGTCGTTCTGGAGACCCCTGAGATGTTAATGATTTCAAACGAACCCTCTGATGGAGAGAAGCCCAAGAAGACAACCTCGGCCCCTGCACCGAAGTGGCTGGAGAGCTCCATATCTGACAAAAAGAAAGTGATTCCTTTTGTTCTCCCTTTAGAGGACATGGTAAGTAAATGTTTGGGGAAGACCCCCAAGTCCAAGAGACTCAAAACAACGTCCAGAATAAATATTGACCCAAACACTGGTAACTGGAGTGTAGAAATAGCTAAGCCAGTGACTAAGGAAGAGGTTCAAGATCCTACAATGCATGATTTCACTGTGGAGAGGATAGATCTCGGTACTGCCTCTAGAGCTGCAGATGTGCACCACCTTGAAGCTTCCACTAAGAGAATGGTCAGTCGAACAATGAAAGATGAGAAGGACAAAAGAGAGTTGAAACAAGCTCTGCGTTCAATGGCAGAGTACATTGAGGCCATTAACAATCCTAACCCATAGTCGATCTCACAGGTCCCCTTGTCTTTCGACCCGAAATCACCTGTCAATCAAAAAATGTTAGATCAAGTTCATAGAAGCAAAATGGTCTCAAAAACATTTGACAACTGGTTAGACAACATAGAACAAAAAGGAACTGAATATATTCATGAACTCAAAAATATATATGATCTGACTGCTGCCACTGTTGAAGATCTTAAAGCACAGGTTGCTATTTGGGCAAAAGACGAAGGTAAGTGGACAAGTGTAATAAACCAAATAGAGGAAGTTCAGAAATATGGGTTGGGGAAGTTTTTGGTAGAAAAGAACTTGACTGGTGTGGACGAGGATTTGTTATATGTGAACAAGAAGAATATTGAATGGAGGAACTCCATATCTTGACAAGGACGCTTTGAGCTCACAAAGCTAATTAAGGAGATAACGGAATTCACCCAATCACTGCAACATGATTTGCAATGTATCGAGGTTAAATACTTAAAAGATGATGGAAAGCCTGTGGAAGATGTTGAAGCAGTGGTTCAATCTTTTAGAGATAAAATCAACTTTGTTAAAGAAAATAATAATATTTTGATTGAGGATTTCTCCAGGATTTCTAAAGTCGAGTCACTGCTCTATCTCTGCATTGATGCACTCCCAGAACACAAGGCAAGGTTTGGGAAAATGCAAAGGGAAAAGGAAGTTTGGAAATCAAGAATGAAGCATATAGGTATACCAAACTTCCCTAAAATTCAGGAGTTCATTGCTGCCTTTCAGGAGTGGAAGACCCAACATGCTTCCCAGGCTACCGATAGCAAATCAGGAGATGCTGATCCGTCGCTCCAGTCATAACCTCATTGGCTCGTTCTCTTTCAGTTCCTTTATCTATGTTATTTCCAGCAATCTTGATCTTTTATAATCAGTTGTTGAAAACTAAATCCCGTACGGGTCAGAGTTATGTTAACTCTGGGTTTAATTTGCTCAAGGACACAGTTAAGGCATTCATATATATATGTTTTTATATTTTGAAAAGGGGGGAGTTTTTAAAAAAAAAGAAAAGAAGAAGAAAGTTTTTGGGGCTGAACAGTTGATATTTTACATTACGTGATAATTGTCTGAATAATTTTCATCTGTGAATGAGAAGAAGAAACAATTACTGCCTATTTTAGATCTGTGCGTCTGAATGTGTGGAATTAGATTTTCTGTGCAAAATCTCCTTTCATCTAGTAATTGCTCTTTATTTAGACAATTCGTCATATGTGTTTTGTTCTTTATTGGTTCAGCAAGTTTGTATGAATGTATTCATATATTTGAACGTATCAAAGTAGAATCTGTACATTCTATCCTGTTACTGTACAAATTTATCGCGTTCATGACATGGTTATGTATGAATGTTAGTTTGCCTTAAGCATTTTCTGGTTAAAAATGCATTCGGTTAGTTGAATAGGTTAAATTCACTGAAAATCTTAAAGGGAGCTGTACCTAAATTCAGAGGGGAACTAATTTAAAAGGTTCACCCATTTGTTGTTTAACTCATTTGTTCTTTAAAAGAAGGGTAAAGAGTCAGAATAAATTATTTTCAGAATAAGGACAAATCCGTTAGCCAACACTTCCTAAAGAATTTATTGTGTATATAGATAACCATGCTCTCAGTTTTTTGAATGGACAAGAAAAACTCAGTCATCGACACATGAAATGGGTAGAAAAACTTCAAGCATACACCTTCATCATCAAACATAAGAAGGGGATAACAAATAAGGTTGCTGATGCTTTAAGCAGAAGAGTGTTGACAGTGCAAGAAGTGCAGCTACAAAGTATGGGTGTTCAGTCACTCAAAGGATTGTATGAAGAGGACCAAGATTTTAAGGAAATTTACAAGGTATGCAGTGAGTTTGCCAATTCTTTCCACATTGAGTTTTCAGATTATACATTGCAGGATGGACTTTTGTTTAAAGTTAGTCAACTATGTATCCCTAAGTGTTCAATGAGGGATAATATAGTGAAGGAGAAACATAGTGGTGGCTTAGGAGGACATTTTGGGCTCAATAAGACCTTAGATCTTGTCAGAAGGTTTTACTTTTGGCCAAGGATGCAATCTAATATCAGAAAGTTTGTTGAGAGTTGTATGATTTGCCAGCGTACAAAGGGAGTCTCAACCAATGCAGGACTGTAACAACCTTTGCCCATACCAAACAGACCTTGGGAAAGTTTGAGTATGGATTTTGTGATGGGATTGCCCAAAACCAGGACAAGTTATGACACTGTGTTTATTGTGGTAGATAGATTCAGCAAAATGGCGCACTTTATTCCTTGTAAAACCACCAATGATGCTAGTTACATTGTAGGTTTGTTCTTTAAGGAAATTGTCAGGATTCATGGGTTACCTTTGAGTATTGTATCTGACAGAGACAACAAATTTGTGGGACATTTCTGGAGAACTTTGTGGAAAAGATTTGGTACAAATTTGTCTTTTAGTTCAGCCTATCATCCTCAGACTGATGGCCAAACTAAGGTTGTCAATAGGCCATTAGGCAATCTGTTGAGATGTTTGACAAGAGAACATGGCAGTAGTTGGGATATGGTACTCCCACAAGCAGAGTATGCCTATAATGATTCTACAAATAGAAGTACAGGTTTAAGTCCTTTTGAAGTTGTTTATGGTAGTCATCCTAGAGGAATTTTTGAATTACGAGATGTTCAAGGGTTGGACACAAGGAGTGGACATGCTGATGCATTTGCAGAGGCTATGAAAGAGATCCATCAACACGTCAGAGATACTCTACACCAGAACAGTCAGAAGATCAAAGCTCGAGTGGATCAAAGAAGAAGGGATGTGTAGTACCAAATAGGAGATATGGTCATGGTTCATCTCAACAAGACCCGACTACCCAAGGGAAGCCACAGCAAGTTGATGATGAGGAAAATTGGACCTTGTCAGATTCTGGAAAAATATGGTTCTAATTCTTACAAAATTGAACTCCTTGATGATATTGCTATTTCACCTATCTTCAATGTTGTTGATCTGACATTATATAGGAGTCCTGACATAGGCGACGGGACATCTGATTCTGTCCACGACAATGCAGAGTGGGTGCAGTATTTACCACCTAAGGAGCCACCGTAGATGGAGTGTATTTTGGATAGCAGGATAGCCAAGAAGACCAGAAATTAGACATATTTTGAGCACTTGGTCAAATGGCAAGGACTTCCAAACTCAAAAGCCACATGGATGCTGGAAGAAGACATCAAAAAGTAGGGTGGTGATTTACAGCAGTTAGTCTCTAAGAGGACTTGAGACAACTTTCACTCGGGGAGTATGGTGTGGAGCACCTACAAAATCATGTTTTTGTTTGTAATAAGGTCTATTTGAACAATGCATTTTCATTTCAGTTGGTAGCTAGGTCTATTTTGTAAGTCCCAAGTGACTTAGGGGACATTTGCCAAGTTGTAATCGCATAATGCTAAAAATAGCAATAATGCCAAAATAAGGCAGTAGGGTAGTTTTGGTCAGTTGTCTCCCAGCCGCTTAGATTGTTCTCCCAGCTACTTGGAGCTAGTGCAGTACTACTTAGGGTGAGTTGATAAATGCCCAGAGGAATGATCAAATGATCATCGAATGTGATTGCACTGTGCTTAGGAGAAATAAAGCAATTCTATTCTATCAATTAGTTTTCTATTTTCTATAACTGTAGATTTCCATTCATTTTTGCATTTTCCCATTGTTGTTGTATGTCACCGTGAAGCATTCCACTGGTGAGATTTCTGTCGAAATCAGTGGAATGGCTTCAATGTATCAGTATTTGTTTTGTTCTTTGTTTTGTTTTTCCTATTCGATAGTGCAGATGATCCGAATCAAGGGGTTCTCGCAGTAGAAGGACCTAGCATCTTATGTTCTAGGGTTCGCATGAGGGAAGTTGTGTGAGGATGTTTTAGTGAATCGGCCAAAGGTTATGAACGTTCACTGACGGAATGCATCCCTGCAAAAGTGAATGCCATCGGAGCATTGGGGAATGATGAGAAACTTGGCCGATGGAGTGATTTGGTGGCTCAGCTGTTAGTTGTTTGCCTATGAAAAACAAATTTAGGGCATCGGTCTGTGGTATCCGTTGTGCACTCCCCATCATTTTTCAAGTACCAACAGAAGGTCTGGTTGAATCCAAAAAAGTGTGTCTTTGGGTCACCTCTGGAAAGCTCTTGGGTTTCATTGTTTCCCATCATGGAATCAAAGTAGATCCTGATAAAGTCAAATCTATTATAGAAATGTCTCATCCAAGCAATCTCAAGTAGCTACACAATCTTCAAGGCAAGCTCCAATCCATTCATCACTCCATCGCCTAACTAGTAGACAAATGCCAGCCCTATTCACACCTACTAAAGAAAAATACCACCTTTCAATAGGATGAGTCATGTCAGCAAGCATTTGACTAGATTAAGAAATATCTCAGCAATCCACTAGTCCTAACAAGCCCTTGTTACTCTACATATCCATTACTCAACATGCCTAAGGTTCCCTCACACAACACAATGACTAGAAACATGAAAGAGCCATTTATTATTTGAGTCAAAACCTGGTAGGTAGTGAGGTTAACTACACACTCATTAAAAAAACATGCCTAGTAGTCATTTTCACTTCCCAAAAACTCTGACACTATATACCCAATGCCACTACCCATCTCATCACCAAAGTTGATCCCCTTAAGTACCTCCTATTCAAGGCAACACTTACACGTAGAAGGGAAAAATGGGTAATGTTACTCAATGAGTTTGATATTGCATATGTGAATCACAAGGAAATCAAGGGACAAATCATCATTGACCATTTAGTAGATGCTCCATGACAGGACCTACAACCATTGGAATTTGATTTTCCAAATGAGTCAATCTTAAATGCAGAACACAAACCATGGACTCTATACTTTGATGGATCCTTCACCACCCATGGTTTGGGGGATGACATTTTGTTTTTCACACCACAAGGTGGCCTCGACCCTAAGGCATTCTGGATTGGGTTTCTTTGTACAAATAACATCATCGAATATGAAGCACTCATTTCTAGTCTCAAAATAACCATCCAATGGAATATATAGTATTTGCAAGTCTATGGTGACTCTTGGCTAGTTTTGAAATAGGTTAATGATGAATTTATTACTAAAGATGACAAGATCATACCTTACAAGTGTATGGTGGATAGCCTTAAACAATTCTTCCTAGCTATATCTTTTGTGCAAATCCCCCATATCAATGACAAGACTGTTGATGCTATGGCTACAACCAAATCTCCATGAAATTGGTGATACCCAGCTAACCTACTACCTATCACACTATGGATAGCTCCTATCATCCTTCACCATTGTGATATTAGTGAAAGCTAGCTAATCCTTAAGTATGACAGTTAGCTTTTGGCATCTGTCACTTTCATGACACTGGTGACAATCAGATAACCACACCTATACTAGAATCAATTTTAACATGTGGTCTTATAATCACTCAATACTTATATGAGGTCTTAAGACATCCTTCCCTCAAGAGATTATGGGCAATAATCTTAACCCTTAGGTGTTTAGCTAATATAAATAGGTGGCACTTGACCTTTGGCTCTAGTTGACATCAAGCTAAAGGAAATTTAAATTGTAGGCTCATAAATGAGCTGTCCTATAGCCTCGTACCTTAGGTACAAGTTTTCCCTTTTAGCCATTTCTTGTTTAGGAGTACTTTTGGACCTTCCCCATCCTTATTACCATGAAGTTAAAGTACCATTCATATGTATAATCTAATCCTAATGCAACCTAGCTAGTTGTAAGGCTTGAACATACTTTGAGCATGATTTTTCACCCAATGTTAGGAAAAATATGCCTCTTAGCCTATTGGACTAGCTAATACTTCCAAAGGAAGTTTATGTAAGATGGGGAAATCAATTCAAAACTACACCTAATGAATTATATACTACACGTTTGTTTCTAAAGGTGGAATCTTTACTATTTTTGAAATAGCAAAGCATTAGATCTTACTAGGATAATAATTTTAGCTCTATTTATGCCCAGATGTGGTTGAGGAGGGTCACTCATTAGTTAATGGTTGTTAACACCTAAAAAATAAAACTCATGGAGTAAGGCCAAGGTAAACTACCCTATCTTGGTTGTGCAAAACCACTATTTAAGGGAGCACGATAAGAGCTAAGAAAGTGTATTCTACTGGGATTAAACTTAAACTAGAAAATATATTCATTCCAACTAACTTGCACATCATTATGGGTTGTAAATTAAAAGCAGAATTAACATTTGTCCTATCTTATATTCATTATCCAATGGATGACTAAGTTTTAACTTAAAAGGAAACTAAACTCTATTTGGATAATAAGAAGATAATAACATCAACATTCTTAGACACTAACTTAAATTACCCTCAAAGCTTATGTCATAACACCCTACAATATTCTAACACCATCTTTTTATTTTATAAGTCCTAATGTTAATAGGTCTACCCTTCTCTTTTTAGGCTCGCCTTAAACCTAAGGTAATTAATTTCAAATAATCCTTCCTTAGGACTGCTAGCCAATTTTAGGGGAGAATTAACAGTCAAGCTGCCCATACTCAATAATACAACATATTAACTACTCAATAAGTATATGGATTATCAAATTATATTTCAATTTGGCTCAAAATATGGCATTCCTTGCTAACATAGTCTTCCCAATGGTTTTCAGACCTCTCAATGGTTGCCCCAAGTTTCCAAGAACTATCCTCTTAGAAAAAATTAAAGGCTTAAGAAACCGGCACACTAATATTTAACAAAGCATGACAACCATTATCAAGTTAAAATAGTTTATACCTGCCTAAAAGAGAACACTTTTTCCTAACTCCAAGTTGGGCAAAGGTAGGCAAGGGAATGGTGAAAATTATCTGAAATTGTTCAACCTATTTCATCTAAGTTTTTGGGCAATCTAGCTGCCAGGGCATTTACAAGGGCCATCCTAAGGGTTTCAGGTATTTTGTCAAACCACTCACATACCTACTCTAAATAACTTTTCTAGATGCATCTCTTAACACTTAGGAAATGCTTGGAAAAGAGGAAAAGGAGGGTTTTCAAAATTTAAACCCTTCAACCCCATTTGGTTTACCTTGTTGCATACAAAATATTTGATTTAAACTGAGGATGCCTACACCTAGCTATGCATGTAGCAAGGAAAAGGTTTATTGCAAAGGTAATCCATTCATACATTCATAAAATTATCTTAAATACAATGCCTATGATCAATAAGGAATAGATTTACCGACCAATGGCTTCCTTCATGGGATATTTTTCCAATCTTCCCACTGAATCTCCTCTCACAAACTAAGTCATGCCTCCTTTCTCCTTCCCTACTCTCTCTCTTCCATGCATTATTTTTTCATGCTCCTGAAAATGGATCACCTCCAACATTTATGTGAGACCTTTCTCTTTCCTTAGCCAACCATTCCAACCTTCTATAGAGTGGTAAATGTGGCAAGGAAGGGGACAACATTCCTAAGTAATGGTGTGACCATTCCCCTACTACAACTTCCATAAATTTGCCTCCTTTCAATAAATTGGTGTTCTCTCTTCAAATGCCTTGTCTTTTTCATTCTCCCTTCTCCATTGTATTTTATTTTTCATGAGGTTTAGTCAATGGGGGAAGATTTTAATAGCATTACCTTTATTTGATTTTAAAAAATATTTTCTTCTGAATATTTCCTTTTTTTTTTATATCCAATTTATTAATATTCATTATTCTTGAAATAACATAATTATTCTTGTCTAATTATAGACTCAAACAAACATAGAGGTTGGTTAACTAGGCTAAGGTAACAATACTCAGTTGGTGGCTGTTATGGAGTAAAAAGTAACCTCATGCCTTTTTACCTCCTAGTTTATCTCCTAGGTCCCCTCATTTACATTATGCATGCTTAATACTCATCCCAGAGCAATTTCCCCCAAAACCCATGTCAAATGAGGCTTAGGGGCCCATCCTAAATTTTAGACAAGACTTAAAAAGTGCCTTGGGACTTGGGCACCCTCGCCCAAGTCCAGGCTAATTTGTCGGGGCCTAAATTTAAGTGTGTTGGCACTAGACCTTTAAAAAGGTTTCCCTCTATCGGCCTTCTCAATTTAAATTATGAAAGTTAGTAGGAATGCATATATAAGTGAGTTTATGTCTTCATTTTACAACTAGATGGATAATACAAACTTTTGATATTGAGCTAAGGGATTCCAAAACATTCATTATGTTGCAAAGCAAAATTGTGTTGTTATTGTGTTTGTTTGTTGTAGATTTGGCTTCATCAATCCATCTCCTCATGGTTTGAAAGATCTTCATCTCCGTGAGGGCTTCACCTCTAAATGATATTTATTTGTGTTTCAATCAATCTATTTCATCATTTTATTTGGTTTCTATCCTCCAAGGACACACACTCTATCTAACAATGGTGTTGGAAGACTTGAATGTCATTTTGGGGCTTGACCGAGGCAAGCTCCTAAACACCACAACCCCCAAACCCCTCTCTTTGTGATTGCAGGTTACAGGTGCAAGATTTGGCAAAGTACATGTGAAGAGAAGCTATTTAGAGGATAAGGATTTGGGATCTAGAGAAAACTTTCTATAATTCTACCCTACTAGACTAGGGCACTCGCCCTGTAGTCCTCCCGACTGGAATTTCTGGAAACTCAGGAGCTAAACATCATCTAACATTGCTTACTATTCCAGATTTGCAGAAAAGTTACTCTATCAGACTTAGGCACCCACCCCATAGTTCGCAAAGTTTTCGTCTTTGAAAATCTAACTTCTAATATGTTTCTGATCCTTCATTAGTGCTTTCCTGCATAGTCATCTGTAGCATTTTGTTTGTTTGTACCTGATTTAATTATAATTAGGGTTTGACAAATCTATCAATCTAATCTATCTTTCCATATCATTCCTGAGTACATCAACCTATAGCTAAGTCCTCTCCATCTGTAGTGACTTGGCTCAGTTGTTGTCCTTGAATGTTAGTGTGAAAGGAGGGTTTGATTGGACACCTTTAACACTATCTTCCATCTTTCCCACATTTTCACACATATAACATTTTGGTGAACCCATGTTTTTAGTGAACTTGCATCTTTCTGAGTGTTGTAATTAGTCTTTGCATTCATTCATATCATATTATCATCTTGCATTGAAAATTTTTGCATACATTTGAAAAAAACAAGCATTCTAGGCTTGCATCAAGACATAGTTTCTCATATTTTCTGTTGCATATCCTAAAAATATTTCATTTTCTGATTTTTGGATCAAATCTAATATTTATTACAGTAATTCATCATTAATTCATATTAAATCTTGCATTTAAAAGCTTCATTTGCTAGGGTTTTGCTTAAAAAGTTGCATTTTTTTTAAATAACCTAGTCTTCACAAAAACTAGTGTTTGTAGTCAAAATTTCATGTTTTGATTTTGCTACTCCTTTTCAACATTCATTCAAATCTGATTTTGAAGTGTAGTGTAGGATCATAGTGCATACTTTTTCATCCTAGCATTGAAACTTTCATCTTTTACAATTACACATTGTGTATTTCAACATCAAGGGTTTTATACACTATTTTCAAACTTCTCTAAGGAAACTTTCAAATCATTCATCTTGCCTTGTTGTGTAGCACTATTTCCATCTTACTCACTTGGTTTGTTGTCAAATTTGTGTGTTTTTCTCTTTAAAAACCCGATTTCTTCAAACAAGTGTTGTGGTGTGAAAGAGTCTCACATACATGGCTTCTCATCACAACAACAATGCTAGGTTCCCTCCTAGAGTTTATAGGAAGAGGAAAACTCCTGAACCTAAATTAGTCTTTACATCACATGATAGAACAATTGGAAGCATTAAAGGACCTCTTTGCATCACAGTGAAAGTAATGAACAATCCTACAAGGGGAGCTCTTATTGATCCTAACTGTATGACTAATTTGGCTACTGAAGAGTTCCTTTATTCACATGATTTGATACAAGAATCTTATGAACCCACCAACATGATGATTAAGACACATACTGGAGCTTTCCTCCCAGCCATAGGGAAGATTACTTTATTGACCAGAGGATTTGATAAAGCTTTGGAGCAATCATTCAATATCATACCTACATCTGACCTCTTCCGTATAAAATTAGGCCATCCATGGCTCAAGGCCATGAAAACTGTCCCCTCAGCAATTCACAAATGTCTAAAATTTCCTTTCCATGGAAGCATGCATACTATTCATCATAGTAAGTGACAACCTATGGTTACTCAAAAAAACTTCAATATTGATTACTTTTGGCCACGACCTATTGAACCTCCTGAACCACGATAAGATCAAACATTCTTGGGATACCAATGATACAAATCAAAATTGATAACAAAATTGGTTGGACCTCCTCCCAAACAAATCATAAGTAAAGAGCCACCTGAATTGAAAGAAACCCCTAGACTGAGAGGTAAGGGGGTCTTTGTTGAGGTTCCTCCTCCATCATCCTTACAAGGATCAGGAGATACTTGTAAAGAACAAAACACTTCATCACAAAAGGTTAATATAGCACAAGCTTCCTCCTCTAAGATGTCGAAGATTGTGGAGAATCATAACAAAATTTTTGCAAACCTCACCAACAAAACAATAAGGAATAGGAAAGAAAGAGAAAGGAGGAAGAGAAGACAAGCCTTAGCTCAAAAACCAACACCTCAACAAGAGAACATTCCACCACATGACATTGAACAAACTAGAGTAGAGCTTAAGGTTGAAGAATTAAAGGATGATGATCTAAGTTAGGCAATTGTCCCCTATGTGCCTATCTCCCCTTGCATTTGAGATTGGGAGGAAGATGATTTTCTTGATGACAACCGCTAGTTTAGTTGTGTAAACAGGTAAATATTTCTAACCTTTTTTGGCCACCTTTGTCATAGCATACCTTTGCTCAATTACGTGGCCTCCTCTTATGTGTTGTGTTCCCACATGTTGTGTTATTTGTTGTTTAGGTCTCTTGGGATGACCCCTTGACTTGTAGAATCACTCCGTGTGATACATCATATTTTCATATCTCTTAACAAACATTTTGCAATACTCTCAATCTACTCTGTTTACTTTGGATTGTTTTGTATCTCACCTTGTTGTTACACTCAATTTTGAGGTACCTGCAATATAAGCCCAATGACTATACTCAGCTCCGAACCCATAAGTGTAGCCTTGGTTTGTGATGTGATCTAATTTATGCATAGCTTTCATGATTCAATTTGGTTATTATCTTAGAATAAGATGTTCTAACCTTATCTCTTGTTCATTGTCTTAGCAATTCTTATCAATGTGTTTGTGGGAACATTTGGCGATTGTGACACATGCCACCTTCGGGGCCATGAGATTTGCAAGAGCTCTTATTCTTGTGTGTGTTTTCACTCTACCTTAATGTACTTGATACTAGTATGCAGCATCAACCACCTTAAGGTGGGGGCATATATAATGGTATCTGCCTGATTAACTTTTACACTGACAAAGCATGTTTTTGCCCTCTCCGTGAGGAGGGATGTTGTATCTCCTAAGCGAGTGCACATCCTTTTATATAAAAAGCAAACTGCCCTCTTTGTGAGGAGGGATGATGTATCTCTTGAGCTAGTGCGCATGCTTTTACCTCATCGTGAGGTGGGACAGTGTATCTCTTGAGCTAGTGCACATCCTTTTATACAAAGTCCTTTGCGGAGGCAGAGTTGGATCTTGAGTCATCCTCCCTTAAGCATGTCTTTGGCAGTTGTGGTAGCATAGCTCAACCGTCAGGTGTGTTTTGTGTGTTTTAGATGGTGGGACTTAGCAATAAGCTCCTTCCATCACTCATGTTTGCCGTGTATAAGATGTATAGTGTGTCTATGGCATGCTATACGGCGCTCATGTATTCTATGTGTTTTCCTTGCATGTTTACTATGTCTTCCCCTGAGTGCGGTATAAAGGCGCATGGCGATGAGCCCCCTCCACATTTGGATCCTTGTTTGGCATGTTTTCCCTGAGTGTAGTCTAAAGGCATGTGGTGATGAGCCCCCTCCACATTTGGGTCTTTGTTTTGCATGTTTTTAGTGGTCTAAAGGCATGTGGCGATGAGTCCCCTCTACCCCCTAGTTTAGGATTTGTTTAGTCATTAAGTCAATGTATTCTTCATATTGCGTGACTACTCTCATGTCTTCTCCATGTATTATGTGCTTCCACTGTATTCTCTATGTTTTGCATGCTTCTTATTGTATTCATTGTGTCTTGAGTGTCTTCCATGTATTTTCTAGTGCTTACCTACGATTGGGGGCTAGAAATAGTCCTCCAAACTTTGGGTATGACTTAGCTTATGTGCCTGGTGCGTTTGATGTGTTTTTGACCATACTTTAATGCATGTATACATACATTAAAGTGGGAGCTAAATGTTATGGAGTAAAAAGTAACCTCATGCCTTTTGACCTCCTAATTTACCTCCTAGGTCCCCTCATTTAAATTGTGCATGCTTAATACTCATCCTAGAGCAATTTCCCCCGAAACCCATGTCAAATGGGGCTTAGGGGCCCATCCTAAATGTTAATCAAGACTTAAAAAGTGAATTGGGACTTGGGCACCCATGCCCAAGTCTAGGCTAATTTAGTAGGTCCTAAATTTAAATGTGTCGGTATTGGACCTTTAAAAAGGTTTCCCTCTGTCAGCCTTCTCAATTTAAATTATGAAAGTTAGCGGGGATGCATACATAAGTGAGTTTATGTCTTCATTTTACAACTAGATGGATAATGCAAACTTGTGATATTAAGCTAAGGGATTCCAAAGCATTCATTGTGTTACAGAGAAAAATTGTGTTGTTATTGTGTTTGTTTGTTGTGGATTTGGCTTCATCAATCCATCTCCTCATGGTTTGAAAGATCTTCATCTCTATGAGGGCTTCACCTCTAAGGTGATATTTATTTGTGTTTCAATCAATCTATTTCATCATTTGATTTGGCCTCTATCCTCCAAGGACACACACTCTATCTAACAACAGTGTTGGAAGACTTGAATATCATTCCGAGGCTTGACCGAGGCAAGCTCCTAAACCCCAAACCCCTCTCTTTGTGATTGCATGTTATAGGTGTGGGATTTCGTGAAGTGTAGGTGAAGAGAAGCTATTTAGAGGATAAGGATTCGGGATATGGAGAAATCTTGTAATTCTACCCTACTGGACTAGGGTGCCCGCCCCGTAGTCCTCTCGCCTAGAATTTATGGAAACTCGTGAATTGAATATCATCCGACACTGCGTACTATTTTAGATTGGTAGAAAAGTTGCCCTATCAAACTTGGGTGCCTACCCCATAGTCCGCAAAGTTTTCATCTCTAAAAATCTAACTTCTGGTATGTTTCTGATCCTTTATTAGTGCTTTCTTGTGTAGTCATGTGTAGCATTTTGTTCATTTGTACCCGATTTCATTATAATTAGGGTTTGAGGCTTATTGGATTTAGGGTTCGACAAATCTATCAATCTAATTTATCTTTCCATATCATTCTTGACTACATCAACTTGTAGCTAAGTCCTCTCCATCTGTACTAACTTGGCTCAGTTGTTGTCCTTGAATGTTAGTGTGAAATGAGGGTTTGATTGGCCACCTTTAACATTATCTTCCATCTTTCCCACATTTTCACACATAACAATGGCCAAATGATTTCATTATAAAATTGACTCCCCAAAACTAGTGACCATACGCGTTTCATTAGGTAAGCCCTGACCATGAAGATAAACTCAATACTTTAGGATACTTACAGTTGGATAACTTTTAACTTTGACTTGATATTCTAGGACACAAGAGTAGGCTCAATTTGGCATCAAAATTTGTCTCTTGACTGAACCATTGAGCTTGCTTTGTTTTGCACCCTTGTACCTGCAAAACCCAATTAAGCTCCTTATACACAATTCAAAACACGAGCAATAATATCTAGGTAATCTCAAGCTTAATCACCAATTCCACTATGCCATGTCATCATCTTGGGAATAAAGATATTTCAATTATAACATCCACAATTTAATCAACATAATGACAAGTCATAAAGATACCATTAATTAACAAGACTTTAAACCCATGACATTCATAGTTTAAATCATCACTACATTCAAGTCAACATATTATGTTTAGAGATCAAAATATAAAGGTTTTTGTCTTGGACCAAATTACATTGGGATTTTAGGAATCTAAAACATGGGGTTTGTAGGGATGTGACAAGGTCGAGCCTATCCATGGCCAAAGTAGAAACCATACCAAAAGGATCTTTAGCTACAGAGGAACCAACATCCAATCTCATTGATGAGGGCTTGGGCCTCACAAAATGTGCACTAGAGATGTTTTGACTGGACTCAAGCCATATGTCCATGAGCCTCTTCCCACCTTCCTCATCCTAGGAGCCATTCCATTCATCCTCACTCTCCCCTTCTGTAAAACTACAATTGTCTTCATCCTCGTCACCCCATCTCTCTCCTCCAAGTTGTTCCCACTCTTTACCATTTAAAAACAACCCTCGTGCTCATTCTATTGTCTAATGTTCTTAGCGTATGTATGTTGTCAAACCTAGAACTAAATACATCTTATTTGCTTTGCATTTACTTTCATAAATTATTATTTAATTCAATTACATTTACCCATAAAATCTACCACTATTAACCAATCTATTACTATTAATGGAAGTTGATTTAAACTTTGTATGCATTTTATTAAATTAGCCTAAATTAAAGGTTAGCACAAGTTCCTTTAAAATATAACCCCATCAAAAGATAAATACAATATAAAATAATTATAATTAAATAGATGTAAAGAGAAAAAGTCTACAAAATTAAATCTCCTAAAATTTTAACAATTAAAAAAAAATGTAAAAAACTGTGGTTTACATTTCCCACTCTCTCCCTTACTAATAATAGTTAAAAACTTTTTGTTCTCACTAAAATAAAATTTCTAATACTTTCCCTCTTCATCGTGACTCAGAGATACCTTACTCTGTTCTTTAATGCAGGTTTTGTTGGTAGAATATTATTTTAGGAAATACCTCTGTAAAAGAAAGTGAGATTAGCGCAGAGGGCGACTGCTGATTGTTTTTTTCCTAAAAAAAGGCTAAACAAAATGACTGTCAACTCTAAAAAATCTACAGCCAAAGAAAAACAACATAAAACCAGTGTTGGTGTTTTGTTAAAAACACTTTCAATTGCACAGACAAGAGGTGAAGGATTGAATTGCAGAAGCAACAATAGTGGATTTTTCCCTACTTTGTGAAAAAGCATCCTCTGTTGTATATGTAAATACTAAAACAGAATTGAAAAACAGCAAAGAACAGCAATATTAAAACAATAACTCAGAATGAAAGAAATATGACAGAACACACAGAGCAATCAGGCAGTTTAACGTGGTTCGCCAATGTTGGCTACATCTACAACGAAGGGCAATGTTATTAAAGTCTTAATACATCTCTCTCTGGATTCAGTACATCACAGTATGACTATATATCTTCTAACAGTAGCACACACAAACTCAGTGTTTTATCTCTTTCTGATATCACAGTATAACTGGAGCCTCAGCTCTCATATCTTGCGTCCTGCAATAACCCCAATACATGACAACTGCCAAAACGTCTGGAGAGAATCCAGAACCCCTGCAGTTACAAGCCAAGAATGGCTATATGTAGAAAAGGGCGGTTACAAGGAATAAGGGAGTCAGAAAGTGTACGCCGTTACTATTGGGCTTCACATAGTCCACGTGCCCAACAATCTCCCACTTGAAGACCAATGGGAACGGCAATGAGGCTGCTCTGAGAGAGATCCCCTTCAAGAAATTCAGTGTCACAGAGGCACAAGGCCGAGAGAAGATCTACAGAATTCAAACTTCTCTCAAGGAACAATCTTTGTTAATGCATCCACCGGATTAAGCTTAGTGTCAATCTTTGTGACCTGCAACTTGCCTTCGTCAATAAGATGGCGGATAAAATGGTAACGAAGGTCAATATGTTTTGTGCGACTGTGGAACGCTGAATTTCTTGACAAGTGTATAGCACTTTGGCTATCACAAAATAATGGAAATACAGATTTTGGACAGCCTAGTTCCGTCAACAAACGCTCAAGCCATATCATTTCTTTGGCCCCTTCCGAGAGCGCTATGTATTCAGCCTCTGTTGATGACAGAGCTACAATCTGTTGCAACCGAGAGACCCAAGTAATGGCTACCCCTACAAAGGTAAAGACATAACCAGTGGTAGACCGGCGTTTGTCTTTCAAGTACCGAAGAATCCACTGAACTGCCTGCCAGTGAAGTTTGCCTGGATTACTCATGAATCTGCTCACAACAGCAACAGCTTGTGCTATGTCTGGACGAGTACACACCATTGCATACATGAGACTACCGACTGCAGAGGTATAGGGAACAGACCTCATATGTTCTTCTTCTTCCTGATTTTTCGGACACATAGCTGAAGATAAGCGGAAGTGATCAGCCAAAGGAGTAGAGACCGGTTTAGCATGAGACAAATTAAATCTGTCCAACACTTTGGCAATGTATCTTGCTTGGGAAAACCTGAGTTCTCTTTTATTTCTGTTTCTGAATATGTGCATCCCAAGTATTCTTTTGGCTGGTCTGAGATCTTTCATGGCAAAATGAAGAACCAACTGTTGCTTCAGCTGAGCAATAATCTGAATACTAGTACCAGCTACTAACATATCGTCAACATAGAGCAATAGTATGACAAACTCACCAGTATTGAGCTTCTTGTAGTAAGCACAAGGATCTGATTCGCACCGAATAAAGTGGTTATCAATCATGAAGCGGTCAAATTTTAAATACCATTGTCTTGGAGCTTGCTTCAGCCCATACAAACTCCGCTTCAATTTGCAAAATAAATGCTCCTTACCTGGTTGAGCAAAGCCTTCAAGCTGCTCCATGTATAAATCCTCATCAATGTCTCCATGTAAAAACGTTGTTTTCACATCTAGTTGCTCAAGTTCTAAATCCCAAATGGCTACCAATCCCAACACAGCACGGATTGTGTCCATTCGAACAATTGGAGAATTTTTTTTAGAAAAATCAATACCTTTTTGTTGATCAAACCCCTTGACGACTAATCTGGCCCTGTATCTTTTACGTCCTTCATCTTCATCTTTCAAGCGATAAATCCATTTGTTTTTTAGAGGCTTTCAATTTGGTGGAAGAGGAACCAAATCCCAGGTTTGATTAACACTCAACGACTCCATTTCTTCGTTCATGGCTGCCATCTAGTTCTGTGCATTTTCATGCTTGTAGGCTTGTTTATAAGTTGTCGGCTCTGCATAATCAGAGAGCAATAACTCATAGTCATCGTATTTTGCCGGTCTCCTCTTCGCACGGGTAGACCTCCTTAATGGTGTACCTTGCTCTGGCTGGATATTGGAGTCCAGATTGAGTCTCTAGAGTAAGTTCTGAACATCATCAACCTCTGATTGTAGAGGAATCTGTGGCAAGCTCCCCTGTCTCTGCATATTGCTGGGTGCACTGAGAGTGCCCTGTCCTGTAACTGGCACTGATGGCTTATCAGTTTGAAAAAGATTAGAATGCATATTGACTGACATCTCTTCCTGAGGCAACGTTATGTGTAGTTGCTGTGTAGAACTTTGCATATGCTGCGTAGGCAGGGAAGATGGCTGCGTTGAAAGAGAAGATGTGACTGGCTGCGTTGGGGGCAGCGTTGCAAATGGAGGAGGCTGCGCTGAGTGGTGAGGAGGTAGCATAAGACTTTGTGATAGCTGCAGAGACTTATTTGAAGGCAGTGTTGAATGTTTGATAGTCAGTGGATGATCTTTTGAAGGCTGCAGTTGAGGTAGGAAAGGCAGCGTCACTTGTGAAGAAGGCTACATATTAATTTCTAAAGGCAGCGAATACCTATGGGAAGGCTGCGTAACATGTGCTGAAGCACAAGGCAGCGTATCATGTGAGAAGGCAGCAAGGACTGTTCTAGAGGCAGCAAGTTAATGTTAGAAGGCTGTGTAGCAACAATAGAAGGCATACCAATTGACTGGGTGGGAATAGTGCATCCAACCGAAGGCAAAGTAGCTGAAGTAATAGGAGCTCCAGACATATAAGAATGTATAGTAGTAACAAGTGGCTAGGAAAATGTAATGGTGGATTGCCTCACCTTTCCATTATCGAACAAATCCACATCAATATATTCCGGCAGAGGTGAATTGCAAGAGTGCAAACCGGGAAACTCCCTCTCGTTAAACACAACATCGCGGCTATGAATGATAGTCTTTGCAACAGGATCCCAAAGACAAAAACCAAACTGATATTCACCATAGCCGAGAAAAACACACTGTTTGGACTTGAAGTCTAACTTAGTCCTCTGCTCTTTTGGAATGTGAACAAAAGCGGCACAGCCAAATACCCGCAAATGCTGATAGGAAATTTGTTTTCCAAGCCATGTCTCCTCAGGTATGTCAAAATCTAGCCTGGATGATGGAGCTCGATTGATTAAATACACAGCAATGTTACATGCCTCTGCCCAAAACTCTTTGCCCAATCCGGCATTGGAGAGCATACATCGAGCTCGCTCAAGTATTGTGCGATTGAGCCTTTTAGCTGCACCGTTTTCCTGAGGTGTATAAGGGACAGTTTTGATCCGTCGAATACCATGGTCTGCACAAAAAGAATCAAACTCTGAAGAGCAATATTCTCCACCATTGTCTGTTAGTAGGCATTTAATTTTATGCCCAATCTGGTTTTCAACTGAAGCTTTAAAAATCTTAAATTTTGAAAAAACTTCAAATTTTCTGTTCAACATATAAATCTAGATTTTATGAGTGCAGTCATCTAAAAATGTGACAAAATAATTTGCTCCACCAAAAGAAGTTACCTGAGTTGGACCGAATACATCAGAATGAACAAGTTCCAACGGAGTGGTTTTCTTGTCATGCCCTGTTCTCATGAAACTGGTCCGGCACTGTTTGCCATAAAGGCAATGTTCACAGAATTCTAAATCGATGGAGTTGAGGCCTGGAAGCTGATTGCGTTGAAGCATAACTTGAAGACCTTTTTGGCTCATATGACCGAGCCTCTTGTGCCATATTTCAGACCCACTGTCCATAGACGGCAAGGCAGCTCCCACTTCACCGAAACAGTCCAGAATGTATAGATTACCTTGCTTCTTTCCTCTTGCCATTGCTAAAAGTCCCTTTGTAATTTTCCATGAGTCAAGAGAAAATTTAACATTGCATCCATTGCATATAAGCTGACTGACAGAAATTAAATTTCTTTTTAATAGAGGCACATATCTAACATCCATCAAAGTTAGTTTGTCACCATTTTTATGATTCAATAGTACATCTCCTTTTCCTAAAATGTCACATTCTTTATTGTCACCCAGAAATACCTTACCGAATGTGCCTTCTTGAAAATTCGTGAAAGCTTGACGGCATGAAGTGGCATGAAAAGAGGCGCCGGAATCAAGGACCCACGAATCTGCATTTGTATCACTTGCTGATAGGACCAAAACACCATCACTTGTAGTGTTTGCTTGATTATTTGTGCTCACATTGCCTTGAGCTTTCTTATAGTTCCAACAATTTTTCTTATTGTGTCCAGGTTTTCCACAAAACCAACATGAACCGGTTCTGCCCCTAGACTTCGATCGTGGACCAGATTGTGACCTTCTCCGGTTGTTGAATCTACCTCTGTCATTACTTCTTCCCCTATTGTTTATACTGACAACTGTTAGAGCATCGCCGGCTGAAGGTTCCTGATGTTTCCTTCTCATGTCTTCGCTAAGAAGAGTAGCTGCAACTTCATCGAAAACCAATGTACTCTTGGCTGCTACAGAAGTGCTCACAGCCATGACAACACCTTCCCAGCTATGTGGTAAGGAACACAACAGCAGAATCGCTTTAATCTCAAGATCTAATTTGATGCTCACCGAAGCTAATTGAGAGACTAAGGTGTTAAACTCATTCAGATGGTTGGACATCACCCCACCTTCTCTCATTTTCAGGTTATATAATTTCTTCATAATAAAAACCTTATTTGACGCCGAAGCAATCGCATACATACTAGAGAGCTTTTTTCAAAGCGCTTCCGTATTGATCTCATTTGAGACATTAAATAAAACATTACTTGACAATGAGAGAAATATTGTTGCCTTTGCTTTCGAATCCAATTTTTCCCAGTCTTCATCCGTCATAGTACCTTGTCCTTTGGCTTTCCCTATAAGGCGAGAGACAGGTTCTGTTTGATGAGAAGAGACTCCATGTGCACTTTCCAAAGACCAAAGTTTTGGCCTGTAAACTTTTCTATTTTCCATTTCTCCGAGTCATCCATTCTGATTGCTGTGCAAGTTCCCCAAAAACAAATTTCACAGATTCCTGGACCGAGCTACACACACAAGCTCTGATACCAATTGTAAATACTAAAACAGAATTGAAAAACAGCAAAGAACAACAATATTAAAACAATAACTCAGAATGAAGGAAATATGACAGAACACACAGAGCAATCAGGCAGTTTAACATGGTTCACCAATGTTGGCTACATCCACAACGAAGGGCAATGTTATTAAAGTCTTAATACATCTCTCTCTGGATTCAGTACATCACAGTATGACTGTATATCTTCTAACAGCAGCACACACAGACTCAGTGTTTTATCTCTTTCTGATATCACAGTATAACTGGAGCCTCAGCTCTCATATCTTGCATCCTGCAATAACCCCAATACATGACAACTGCCAAAACGTCTGGAGAGAATCTAGAACCCCTGCAGTTACAAGCCAAGAATGGCTATATGCAGAAAAGGGCGGTTACAAGGAATAAGGGAGTCAGAAAGTGTACGCCGTTACTGTTGGGCTTCACATAGTCCACGTGCCCAACAGTATATTCACACCGCAACCAGGTATTTTATGTTGTATGTCTTGTGATGTTTTATGACTCTATTCTATTATTTTGCTCATTAAAGTAGGAAACACTTAGTAACAGTTGGATATAAATTCACTCAAAACTTAGAAAAATTAAGTTGCTGCTTTAAAAAAGGAATTGAAGCATGCGTGCCAAGTAATCAGGTTCGTTTGGGAAGTTTTAGTCCACAGTTCCATTGATCAATGGAATTGTAGGTTGGATAAACTATGAAGAATTTGTATTACAAGAAGTGTTTTATAAAAGCAAACATTTAAGTCTACTATGTAAAGGTAATAAGGGTTAACATTGAGGTAATAAAGGTTAACATTCTCAAATTCTTCACAGAACATCATGGCATTGAATATGATTTATTGAATAATCTACTAAAATGTAGGTAATTTTTTTTACTATTTTTATTTAATTCAAATTTTTATGATATATAAGTGGAGATTTGAGAATAATAAAGCAATATAGCAAAAAATTCTTATTAGAATTATATTTTCTTTTGCATATACATATTTATGGTTTTAGCATAATGATATTCTATTTCAATATATAGAAACAACAAAAAATATAAAAGAGAAGTTGATGTCAAGCTTTTTTTCTATAGAAAAAGAAAAGAAAAATGAATCCTCTAAAAATTGTAAGAAAGATACATATTAGAAACATCAACATACTGTAAATCTAATAGATTTAGTTGAAAGCTATATTGTATGTATATCAGAGCTATCCCCAAGTGCGTTATCTATTTTTGTTTCTCTCAACATTAAGGCATCAATGCATACAAACTCCTTCCCGAACCTTGGGACCATACATAAATTTTGAAGACATCCCATAAGATAGCATAGCTAAGAGCAAATACAAACTAACATTTCAAATCTTCCAATGTCAAGCTTCAAAGGCTACAATACCACAACAAAATGGAACAAAGGACAACACGAAAGCAACAATGAATCCAATGACTCGGAAAAGTCACAAGACTAGAACAAAGCACACCAAAAGCTTCACGAGGACGATGCTCCTACATCACATGGATTTTTTATCTCTCTTTAGAGTCATAACAATTGAGGTTTTATTTTCCAACATGACATGCATATGAATACTTCTTGTAATTGCAAGTACCGACATGCTAGGATACCAACCATATCATAGAATGTTATTTACTAGCACTTGCACCATAGGAGGTTCAAGAAATATGCCGATAGGAACAACCAACAACTTTAGGAAACTTTCCGGCGTGAATTTTATGGCGTGAGACAATTCTGAGCACTATAATGCTCACATATAAAAGCCTATCGGCTAAATATAATTACTAAATATAGGGAACTCATGTTTAAAACTCATTCACTAATCTTATACTCAAACTTATGAAACAAAACATCATATCATATACCATTGTCCTATAACTATTTTTAGTAAGCATGGTAAGAAACTTGTATCACAGTCTTTAGAATTGTCTTCTTCAAGATAAATACACCATATAAACTATGGTTTAATATTCGAGTATATGGAAGCATTCTTATCATACTCAATTACACGAAAATAACATGACCTTCACATCTAGTGATATCAATAGTCTTAATATTTAATGATCTCTAGTGTCATTAGCACTTAATGATTAAGACTAGCATATAACAATCAACCTAGTAACAATGCACTAGAATATTAAGATCAACAATACTATATAGATAAGGCATGCCAATATAATAACCATACACTACAAGGTTAAGGGCATCGAGATACACTACATAGTGATGTCTTAAGTACGATCATTTTGGTATGCGTAATATCCTAATAGCTACTATCTAGGATGTAATGACATAAAATTTATTACCCTTAGAGATTTATTAATGAACTATAGCTATTCCATAAAATAATATTTCAGGGTGTTTAGCACACCTATTTGCCTTTCCAACTTTGAAGGTTCCAAACTTGTAGCTGATGCTATAATATTTATTATGGCTCTATATCCATCTCATCAAGTTTATAACATTGTAATACCTTATCCAAATTAGTAACAACAATGCTACTATTAGTAGATGTGCCAATACTTTTGTTAAAATAGGTTTCTATAATACCAACAAGTTAATTTATGCTTTCCACTCATTGGACAAATGACATGGAAACTAGATGTAATGGTCCTAGCAGTAGAATTGATCACCAAATATACTTTGTTGTAAATGATAAACAAGTGACCTGACCATATGAAAATGGGTCCTTTTAATATTGGGAAAGGCACATATGGATGTCTCGAAAAGTAGTTAGAGTTGCTAATTCTAGTATAATACTTCTTTTAGGCATAGTAGTTTCTATCCCTTAAAGTATATTTCTTTTGAAGGCCCACCATAGTTAGGGAAAACTACATTCTTAAGAGCCTCCCTAACTGCATATGCTCTCACATCTGATCTTCTAGTTCTCTCCATGAAGCATGCTATTCTCTACATGCTTGTACTAGGCATTCATCTACGTCCAATAACTCTAGAACCAAAACTTAACTTGGTGGGGTCTGAATCCCAGATCCTTGTTAAGCTATAACCTTTGTCTCTCCTAGGAATGCAAGCCTTCCTTATACATCACTTCCAATTCCTAAATTTGGCACACAGTGTGCTTGTGGTTGTGCTTCTTCTATTGGTTTCTTATGTGCGACTTCAATGATCATTTCAACAAACTAGGATTACAATTTAAGAGCTTTTTTTTTAAGCTAAAGAGTGAATAGGGCCATCTTTTGTCCTTTAGAAGCATTACCATGTGGCTTGTACATCTTGAATCATCTACAACAACTACTCATTATAGTTGAATGGTAAACGCCCATGGTAGAAGTGTAACTAGAGTAGTGAAGCAATGGGCACCACCCTCAAAATTACTACCAATAGGGATTAGTAATATCCCCCACCAAACTTCTATCTAACTCCCCTTAATATGCATCTACCGCCCATGCCTTATAGTAGAAGAGTGTTTTATCATCCTTAATAAAGATTACAAGATTGTCTCCTCTAACCACTCATGCCTTCCCAACCAACCATCAATCACTTTGATGTTTTGATCCAAATGTTCATGCACTATTCCAAATCTCTCAACCATACCTCAATAAATATCTTTACTAAATATCGATTTGACAAAAAACAATGTTTTTATGTTGGAATACTAAGGATCACTAAGAGTGGGGGTGAATCAGTGATCTGATAAAACTAATTCTAAAACCAAGATCTTCACACAATAAAAAATCTAACATGATCATGAAACACAAGACTATTGCATCAGAACATAGAGCATTGACAAAGCACATGAGTCAGATAGAATCAACACATAACATAGGTGATTTGAGTGGAAAACCCCAAAAGGGTAAAAACCACTATGAACTTTAATCTCCATTAAGCCTCACTAGCAAACCACACTGGTTACAGTCTGTGCCTCACTGGCAAACCTCACTGGTTGTAGACTATGCCTCACTAGCAAACCTCACTAGTTACAATGTCTCACTGGCCATAAACCTCATTGGTTACAATGTGTGCCTCACTGGAAAAACAAACTCAAAAGAAAAATAAAAAGATTACAGAGGGTTTATTTGTTTCACTACAAATCTCTGATCAGCGTATTTTTCTTCATTTTTATCTGCAACAAATCTATCATCTCTGCTTGTTGTTATATCATTTCATTTAGACTCATTTATCACCTGCAAATAATATAACTCTTCATCTGCAATCAACAATGCCCCTGATACATCTTTCACTCTGTGCAAGACTTCAACTCACCTTGATTCTCCATTGACCTCTGCAATTTACCATGCCCTGATTCAACCTTCAATACAATAGCAAAATTTCAAGTACATACCCTTGCACCTACTGCATTCTAATCATATCAAACAAAAGAACACTTACTCCATCTGCTCACACCTTAATCACAGTCCCAAAAATACTCATAAGAAATACAAACCTTTTTAATGAATACCCACACTCAACATAATGTCTATCTGTTTCAATTTTCAGAGGTGCAATTTAATCTCCCCCCTGGCACTTTTAGAAAACTAATTCATACACTAAGATATTATATCAACAACACCCCTGTCTATATTTTATATAAACACTAATTTGATCCACACCACCATTGGTTTTTGAAGTGTATTTATGATGATGTGATAGTGGATTCGAACAATCTTCATGCATTGTGCATGTTTTGCTGTCAAAACCTATATTGAACAAACTATTTTTAGACTCTGATATTCCCCTGCGGTGCAGTTGTTGTAGGAGATCGTCAAATTTAGAATGCAACATATAATCATTTTTGTTCAAAATAAATTTGAATATAAAACTTTGATTTGATTTACCGCCTTCGATATCTTTGAACCTCGGCCTTAGATTTACTTTATGGCGCTCGATCCATGTTGTGTTGACCCAAAAGATCGGTGACTCCTAGTGAGGGCCGGTCACAAACATGATATAACACCCCTTCAAATAGTAGCTTAAGTTAAGTTGACTTGTGATAATAAGTCACTTAACAAATATAACAAAAAGCAACTTTACAGTTGATGGCTTAGGATTTAGGGCTTTAGGATAAATGAATTAGGGTTTAGTTTATATGGTTTTAAGGTCTTGCAAATTAGGTCAATAGGAATTAAAAAATCTTAAACGAAAAAATGCTCATTGACATTGAAACTTGTAAACCCTAATTGTTGGCAGGGAGGAAATAAATGTATGTTAGGGTTCTAGGAAGTATTAGGGAACTAAACCTTCAAGAACATGATAAACCCTAGGTTATCAAAACTAAACCCTAGATCTTAGAAACCTTTCTTAGGGCTCTAGATATAGCTCCAAACTGCAAACTAAGGATTGGATGACTTGCAACATCCTCTAACTTGCAATGTCCTTCAACACAAACTCCAAACTCCTTAAGCATGCTAAAGACATGTTGAAAACAAAGATCACCATCACAACTCCTTTGATCATCATCCTACAAATCAACCTTTCACTTACATTCACTTGCATTATCATGACAAGTCTTTTGACTAACATGAATGACCTTTCTTTCTAATGCACTTTTTGGTCTCCATCTGGTCTCCAACACAACTCCATTTCCTAAAACATGGATGACAGTCAAAGAAGATGAACATAGACAACTTCACTGTTGTATCAACCAATACACATTGTATCCACCATATGATAAAACAACCCTTTTGCACAAGACTTTGATATGAATAGCCAACTACCTTAGATCATCAACTGAGTAAGGACTTCTCTATCATGTTAGATGATCAACAACATAATGATATATCAAACCATACTGCCAAAGCTTTTTGTTACATCATGAATGAATCAAACACCATTTGATCAAGTATGAACACCATGAACTATGATATGACATGAAGAAACACCTGAAGCAGAAGCATGACAAGAACATCACTTGATATGCACCATGAATGACCTTTTGACATCAGTGTCTTGAACCTCACTCCAACATTTTATTTATAAAATAATTACCACCAATGGGGTTGTGACACTAAGCCACAAAAGTTACAAGCCAACTACATAAAAAGTTAGAGCAACACCAAAAGAAACAACATAGAAAACTACAAAAACAACATAAACACTACAAACCAATTTTTTTTTGTAATGCCCCGCCATGAACACCTTAGAGATCAACATATCTATGCTATGCAAAGCAAATTTTTTTTTTTTATATGAATAAGATAACAAAGTAATGTTAACACATCTATACACATCATTTGAACTAACGACTTGTCCTCTAAGATTTCATGGTTACATTACTTGCCAAATCAATTAACATAATTCAACATACATTATTAACTAACATTAGTAGATCATTCTAAATCTATAGCATTAAATGAATAAACATATACATCTCCATATCATAACATCAAATGAATAATCGACATGATCAGGATTACATGTGAATATACAAATTCCTATACACATGAGTAAATCATTACATTGATTACATTATCACCTTTCTGAATACATCTGATTACATACATTATGAATCAACTGTCACACAAGGCTAGCCCATGAGTATGCATAATCATCTTCCTCAAACTGGTACAAGATCTGATATCTAATGCACAAGATACATCCTCCTCGCCCACAAACATCAACAAGGGAAAAACTAATGGAAATAAAAGCTCTTCCACCCGACCATGTGGAACCCTAAGGTCCACCCCCCGAGCTAGGAGATAACACAAGATCCCACACTCACAGATAGTAAGGAGAATAATAGACTAACACAAGCAGTAGGGTTATACATGACACCAATTATCAAACTGTCCACAATAAACATCACTGACATACTTAACTGCACTTCCAGAGGCACTTACGTAATTGAGGGAGGAAATACAACTAGGGAGTGCTAGACTGCAATAGGGAGGAGTGTCATCACATGGATTGATAGGGGTTGTCCTGGTGGACTGCACTAGGCCCCGACTCCCATCTTTGGGTTGTCTTGGCAGCCTCTCCCGATCCCCAGTCCCCATACAAACTCATGCAAAATCAATGTACCTTTCATGGGGACAAGGTAGTTGATCTTACCATTCCAGGCCTTCTCATCTCATCACAAGCCTAAACGAGTACTTGTGCCACGAGTGAGGCATACATTATCTTGATTAATGTTAATTCTACCCATTTCCCTATTTCATTATAACGTTATCACTGGGTTAAGAAACCCTTCAATGGGTTGTCCTAGAAACCACTTTGGGTTCCGTCCCCCATTGAGAGCCACTCCCCCTACTTGCAACTAGAAAACCCTACACTGACCAAGACACTAATCTGCTTACACAATCATCATGACCACATATTCCATATACCAAGCAAGGCATTAACCATCTTGCATGCTCATCCTAGTTACAAGAATTCTTAATAGAATAGGATATATCAATCTAGGGTTACATATGACTCATCACATACTCAACCAACTTTAGGGTCATAATATCACCAGGACTATGCGTACAACTAAACCCTCCTTAGCCTCTACAATCCAACTTCCCAATGACACAGAACTTAACATCCCACTATAACAAAAGCATGAACATTTAATCCAATAGTCTAGATACATTGGTTACTACAGAGAATTTATCATAACAAAGTTATCAATATAAGATTGTAACTTGGTTATTATCCAATCTCAATTTTAGAATAGACCAATTTCATAATTCTATGCACAGTGTAAGTAGATAGTAAACATAAAAGACAATTACCTATATGTAATTATTTCACAATAATCTATTCTTACTTAACACGAAGAGCCAACTTTTATTATAACAGAAAATTAAGAAAATCCTATATTCTAAACATGAGATCCTTCTATGATAACTCTTTCTCTCTTTATTCAAAGATAGCATATAAAAAGATAATTCATAATTAATTAAAATCTAATTAAGATTAACTACTTACTATTCTTACCTATACATGACTCTACTCAATTTCTGAATCTCATGAACATTTAATGAGAAATCAAAATAAACAAAACATTGTTTAAATGGTATAAGAAACGTTATAACTACTTATTCCTAACAAAGTTTATAATTAGACATAATGTAATTTATTTATTTATTTTAAATGTCCCCAACTCTCAATGACTTATCTATAAGAAGTAATCAATCCACTGACCAATACATTTATTCATCACTAAAAGCTTGATTTAATTGATAAGTACACAGTTAAAAATCCTTTCATACTTATGTCCTTATGCTTATGATCTCATAATCCCATTTTCATATTCATAATAATTTTTATATTCACTTTCATATTCATATTTATATCCATTTTCATAGATGTAAGCAGATTTACCTTATTTCTACACTCCTATTTATTCTCATATTATTATACCTATTCTGTATGCATACTTATACATAATGAATGTATATACATCAATGATGGTAATATATTCCAATTATTATTATGCTGATATAAGCAGTATTCATTTATTTATATTCATATTATTCATCTACAACATTTATATTACCTAACCTATTAATAAAGGAAAGTGCACGTACCTCTTTATGTTTCTTGTCTTGTTGAATCTGCTCACTAGATTCTATTCTCTTTTGCCTATTCTTTAATATTTATATATTATAGTATTTGTTATAATATTAATAATATCTCTATATTATATTATTATATATGCTATTAATATAATTGTATATATATATATATATATATATATATATATATATATATATATATATATATATATATATATATATATATTTATTTATTTTTACTTGAATAATTCCTCCCTATATGTATTTATGATATCTTTCCTACTTATGACTCAGAAATATATATATAAATATAATGCAGATTTAAATATATAAATATAATGCGGATTTAATTATATTTATTTATAATGCCGATATTCTTTTTTTTAATTTATTTCCCATATATTTATAATACTTCCTCTTAAATTAAATGCAAGTTACTGTTATTCCATACTTTCTGACTTTCATATTTAAAGACTTCTGTTTGCTTACTTTAGACTTCCTTATTTTCTTATATCCCCAAATTTGATCCCCTTTCCTTCCTTGCTGCTGCTATTTATATTATATATGTTCCATTATGCCTCTTACGAAGAATGGTGACTCTTCAAAGAGTCACATACATAATATCAATATCTAATATATATATTATTTAATTAATTAATTCCTATTAATAATATATATTATAATAATATTTATATCTATTAATATCTTATGAGTATAATAATAATAATATTTGATATTTATATTCATGTAATATGATAATATATTATATAACTTATTAATATTTAATTATTAATATTTATGTGTAATTAAATATATTTTTTAAATCTTCAATTTAAACAAGGCTTTAATATGGGGACATGACAATATAGTACTGAAATAAACCCTAATAAAATAGTATATTTTACCCTAATAGTATATTTTATACCAGCTTTACAGTAAATAAAATGTAGTGTTGGAAATAACCTTAAAATATTATTTTATAGCACTATATTAAACCCTAACAAAATATAATTATAAACAACAATGAAAAGATAATAATTTAAATTTCATTGTGTAGAAAACATATGTAAAAATTGGTGACAAAATCTATAAAATATAATGCACTTACCATTCAATTAACTTCTGTTCTTCGGGTCTAAAATATTGCAGCCACCTCTTAAAAAAAACTCCACTCCATGGAAGTTTATAATGCACAGTGTTCCCAATAAAGTAATTTCCAAAAAGATTAAAAAGCCCCCAAATTGTCCAGGTCAAAATTCCCCCTCCCCATTTAATAAATAATGAAGGGAGGGAAGTTATTTTTCCCACTCCCGTACAAAATAAATTTACAACTACCCCAACTAACTACCTACTAACCCTTATTAAAAATAAATAAAATATATGCAACCAACATAATTTAAACATACACACAATAAATAATTTTACACAAACGGGTAAAACCATTTACCCACACTCACTCACATATTATAATTAATTATATAACCAACTTTATAATATTCTATTTATTTACTATTTTATTATTATTTCTTAGTTATAATATTACACTATACTTTTATTTTATTATCAACTAGGATTATATATATTATTTATCAATCTATTTTAATGCATAAGATAACCAAGGCATATTATCAGACAAATTACACCAAAAGCCAAAACAATTACCTAATCACTAACCAGGGTCAAAAGGCAAAACTTCAAGCAACACTAACTGACCACAAAACTTCAAGCAACCCTGACCAACCACAAAACTTCAAGCAACGCTGACTAGCCACTGATAGTACTTGACAAGGTATCAAACTAGGTACTCATCCTCTTTGAGGATGATGGTTAGGGTGGGGGACCAAGTGCTATCTCCGGTCAACTACTTCCATTGGGTGCAAGGCACGCTCAAACCTGCCAATTCGGGTGGAGTCAATGCCTGGTACCTGTTCACTCAAACATACAAGTTAGAGCACATGTACATAATAGCCAAAGCACTAGGGAAGGAACTCTAGCAATCATATCTCATACTTGTATGTCACCCATACGTCCAATGGTATGATGCCACCCTTTCCACCTGTCCTAACAACATACTACTGCATCACCTTATCCAAATAAATCTCTGCATAATAACAATATGCATCATGCTCCCAAAAGTATTAACAGAAGCTCTTGTTCCATCCTCATCATCAGGTTCCTTAGCCAAACTACCTGCACATCCAAGGTGAGAATGGAGGGGCGCTACATTTTTACTTATTAGTTTTTGAGAGGAAATACAAGAGGATATTATTTCATAGTCTCAACAAACAATCATACTTAGAGCTAAGAATTAACCTCTTTTAAGCTTGGTGATATTTGTAAACATTTTTACTAAATGTGGATATCGACTATGAAGTATATCTTTTGGTTTTGCTCTTGGGCCTAATATATGTGAGTCTGCTCTTGTCCTTCTTATTTTTGGGGTTAATGTTTCTATTGAGCTATGTAGACAACAAATTTGTAAATATATTTGGAGTTTTAGATGTTTAACTATTCTTCTATTCACATTCATTTTCAAAAGTTGTCATTTCAATACTTTCCTCTAATATTTTGGTTTAAATGCTAATCTTTTTAGTGCTTTGCAAAAACCCTTAAAGTTAATGATAGGCTTAAAAAACAAGTTGCCTCTCTTTAAGGCCAATTTTCCACACTTACCAAAAACCATGAAGATCTCTCTAAAACGATGGGAAGGACTTATTTTGAGAGTGGACACTCTATCCAACATTAGATCTATTCTAAATAATGAAGACAACATTAAGAAAAGCAACTCCCAATTCATTCTAAATGTACAAAAAATATTAATTGAATAATAGATCAAATAAGCATTAATACTACTCACCTAATTAGCACATGCCTTTAAGAGCTATTATTGCATCCATGATTTATTAACAATTATTAGTAATTATAGCCTTCAACCAATTATATGTTTGAATTTTTTATTAAGGCAAATATTTATCTTTTACAAAGTTTATATACATTTTTTAAATATTTTTTAAAATAAATGAGTTATTAGGACTCTGATTGGTTGTAGACTTTTTACCTAGCAATTTGATTAGCTATAAAAAATTTACTCTTATTACAACCTTCACATTGTTCAAGGCATATAATAATCAATTTGTACAATTTTAACCTAATTAATAGACGATTTGTACAATCTTAACATTTAGATATACCAAAAATTGAACTATATTGCTTTAATCTCATATCAAATAATATCACAATTATATGGAAGAATAAATGTTCATCTACTCTCAATCTCTCCTAGTGGCTTGATTTCCAATTGTTTTAATTAGATAATACCTAAGTAAGGTATGTGGCATTTAATCACCCACTTCAAAAACACAATAGAAAACAATAAGAGACATGGCTAAAGGTATATACAAGTTATTTTAATTTTTAATTTTAATATATTTATTAATAGCTATATATTATAAATTATTTATATCTAAATGTTAATATATATTTCTCAATAAATATTAAATATTAATATATTATAATGTCTAGTATTTTTTTATCATTGAATTTGGCATTGAGGGAGCCGGACCCCATAGAACTAAAATCAAAGAAAATTTAACTACTAAAAGGCTACTCAAAATGAGGGCCTGTCATCTATTACTTCAACTTTTTTCATACAAAACAATATACATCATATATCCTATACTAGATAAACATATACTTAGACTGTTATAAAAACTAATACTATCCACCACCTTCTATTTCAGACATCTTCTTCCTCAGTCTCATACCTTGAAGCTTCTGTCTCGATGACACTAGACCAATCCAACCACGTCTACATCAACAACACCAACAACCACTTTTTGAAAACCCACACCCATTTGGCTTCATTCCTTCTATTCTCCTCACTAATTCTCACATCAAGTATAATAAATGGAACCCAAGGACCATTATAGGCCAGAAGCATGGAGGGCCAAAACTCCTTTTCTAGATGAAAATCAAGGCTCGAGACCCCCAAATCTAGAGTCTTATGCAAACCACCCCTCAAAATAGGCTTTATTAATGCAGTGGCCACCTTGCAAATAGTATCTTTTGATTCACCCAAATCTAACATAATAGCAACAAAAAATGAGGCTATATTGGAATTAACCCTATATTTATGCTTCAGATTCATGAAAGGGTACCCCAAAACCATGTTAATGGCATGAAGAGCCATGACTAATTTTTCCTTGCAAACTTTTTTCATCCTTTTATCTAAGATTTCTCTAAGGAAGGCCATTTGCTTTTTCTTCTCTAAGAGAAACACTATCAAATCCATTCTGTTGTATGAGGTCTAACATTCACGTTTTAAAAATATTTCCATCTTCCAGTGACATACTTAGTAATAAATTTTTTGGTAATCCCACAATCAATTCTAGGTTATCCCACAAGCACTATGAACTTCCTTCGACCACCACTTCTTCATAATTTCAAATTGTATTAGGGTGATGCAAATCTCATGGAGATATACCACACGTTTGCCAAAGCATATCACTCCACAATGAAGCCAATGCTCATCTATCAACCATGTGTCATTTATCATTGCCTCTTGGAAGCCTATGGGGTGAAGTGATTGCCAACGATAGATTTGAAATCTCCCACCACAAATAAGAGTCCCAAAAGACATTAGCAATTTTTACTATCCCTACTATCATCACACTCACATTGAATATGGTTCTCCAACTCAGGAATATGACTTTGACAATCAAGCAATGGGTAGCTCACCAAAAAATCCTCTAACATGTCAAAAATTGAATTAGCAATTCTGTCTACCAACCTATTGGCCTCATAGAAAACATGGTCCACTTTGAAATTTTTGAACTTATTAAGAAGTTGCAGACCTTGAATCAACATATTATTTAACTTCCAATTTGTTGTTTGCTAACTTCGAATGGCATTAATAGTGAGCAAAGAATCTCCTTCAATATGGATTTTCCTGATTCCAAGAGAGAGGCCTAATTGTAGCCCCATAATGAAGGCTTGGAGTTCAGCCTCATTATTTGTTTGAATTATGATTCTTTTTTCTGTTGTCCCAATCAACCTTCCATTCTGGTCACTTATAACACACCCTACAATGGAGGGCCCTAGGTTTCCTCTCAATCCATCATCAAAACTCAATTTCATCCATCCTATTTCTAGGGGGAGCCACGTTGCCTCAATCCTTTTGTCATTATTTGGATAATCCCGAGAAGCGCCTTGACTAGGGGATATTATAATAACTAGTATTAATGTTAATATTGATTATTTAATTTTTATTCATTCGATATGTATATTAATTTTGATATTAATATTTTAAATATCAATAAAAATTTCAATTTCAATTAATCTTAAATTTAAGTATTAATACATTTCAATTTTAAATATATTTATATTTAAATTTTAATTACTAAAAAAATTAATTTTAAATAAAGAAACATCAAATTTAATTAGTTTTTTATTAAAGGGGTAAAAAGCAAGTTTTGAAGGGGCCCTGGAAACCTATACAATAGGCAAAATGTTAGTGAGAGCACAATTGGCCTAAGCAAAACCACAAGCAACCACCCCAAACTACAACTTAGCTACCAAACAAAACCTTAAGCAACCACCTACACAACCCCAAGCCACATATTTACAATAAAATATCTTGGTATTTTTTAGATAGATGTATTTAAGATATCTATACTAGTATATAAATATTAAATATTAACATTATCATTGCTATATCAAGAATATTTAAATATAAATATCAATATTAATTTAGAAGTTAATCACAATTAATTTTTATATATAACTTTATAAATATATATTTAAAAATTATTAATATTTAACAATAATATTAAATATAAATATTAATAAGGGCTACAAGGCAACTACAATCCCTGCCAAATGCTAGAAAGGTGTGAGCAATTCGAAGGTGGCAAAGTTGTAGCATGGAAAATAAAATAATGTATTTGTAAAGAACCAAAACATTACATTTCCTCCTTAAAATGTAAAAATAATAATAGGGTAGATAAGACATTTTGTTAGCAGTATCCATAGAACATGTTTAGGAGTTGCATAAGAACAAAGATGCCATAAATTGCAGTCAAGTCTTCTCTTACAAGATCACACAATTCAAGTGTACAATAATTAAAATGGGTGCATCAAATAAATCTTTTGCATTATCATGATATGATGAATTTCATATTTACCACTTTATGGTGGTTAATGTTAAATAACTTTAGCAAATGTGTTGGAGTGTTTTAGCAATAATAGAAAATCAAACTATGCATGACTGGCTAGTCAAACAAGAAAACTAAAACATGATCTAAGCTTATGTCCTATGCTTGGCAGATACTATTTTGGTTATTTACTGTGAAGGTCCAGAATTGGATGATTATGCTTTATCCATTCATTATGAAGCGGATTGAAATCAACTAGGAGCTTCATCATTCCACCTGAATGAAAATGAAAACTGGACAGTTAAATATACTCATCATTATATTTAAATTCTAAATTAAAAAGCCTAGATAACTTATTTATTCAAATCTATTACACATGCATATAATTACTACTTCAACAAAAGGTGTAATTCCAAAGAATTAAAAAACATTCCAAGTTGTTGTGTTGAGATCAATGCTTGAACTTTGAAGCCAAGTTACAGCCTCCCTTTGCTTTACCACATATACATGTCTTGTGAGACAAGTTATCCCATGTTTGCAGGTGATCTTCAAAGTACATTGTGAATAAATTAAGGCCTTTTTATTATATTAAAAAGAACATTTGACATGCAAATAATATTTTATAACATGTTTTAGACTTGAAAGCCTAAAAAAAGGCCTAAAAACATCATAAAGCACAAGGTATATGCAACAATAAGTTTTGAACTCTTTTCCTGTTGGAAATTACAAAACATCCTCTTTCAATTTGTACATGGTGATTGATGAAGGGAGTAAATCACAAAACACACAATAACAGTTATTGAACACAGCAAATAGAACTTTCTTTTATTGAACTGGGCAACTCATTACATTACAGAAGCTCAATTACAATCAAAGGATGAATCCTCTACTGGCTGCAACACATTACAGCTTTCCCAACCTCAAGACTCTAGAATCTTCAGCCTTCTATAACCCCAAATCAGCTCGGGTTTCTGTTTTCCCACCTATTCTTGACTCTACACTGGCCCCCCTTAACTCTACTACCGCCTAGGGTTCCCAAAATAGTCATAAATAGCACTTTTTGGTAGCCTCCAGCTGAATTTCAAAATTTGCAATTCCCACCAAAAGTAGGTCAACTTCCGGGAAGCATAACTTTTGATCCGGGTGTCTGATTGACGAACTGTTTTAAGCGCCGAAAAGCTCGCGATGTGAAATATCACGCTAGAAATCTGTAAACAGATTTCTATCAACTTTTTGGGACGTTATGGGAAGTTTTAGTGCCTCATATCTCGTTCTGGAAATTTTCAGGGGCTTTTTGGAAAACAAAAACTTTAATATCTTTCAGCTCACAAATGGTCTTTTCCTAATTCCTTCACCAAAGGTCTTATATTTCCATTATGTAACTTTCTAGAAGTTTTTTCTTCATTACGTGCCCAAATGCAAACTTTCTAAAAATAGCAGGTACACTTTCCAAAATAGGTAGGTCGCTATTTTTAGCAGTTTTGGAAAAACTAAAAGTCCTACATTATTATTCTGGATATTATGGAACCAAAAACACTAATTATGGAAAGAAATAAAAACAACTACAATGATTTTGAATTAACTTCTTTTTGGGTGATGCAAGATTGCCCTTACACCACTGGATGCTCCTGCATCAGACACCCAGGGTAATTTGAGAAGTGACCTTGTCACGTCTCAGATGTTTGTGTGAGGAAAACCCAAACAATCAACCTCTGCCTTAGACAACCAAGAAGAATCTTCAACAGGCCTTCCTTTCCATTTTACCAGATATTCTTCATATTGCTTGTTTTGAGTACTTCTTCCCACACGGCTATCCAAGATCTCTTCTATCTCCTCCATCGAAGTAGATGCTAGAATACTCCACTGTACTTCTTTTGGTCCATCCTCTGTTCCACCTTCATGATATTTTGATAAATCAGCAATGTTGAAAACAAGAGAAATATTGATCCCACTCGGCAGCTCTACCTCATATGCATTTCCTGAATCATGCTTCTTTAGGATTCTGCATGGTCCAAATTTCTTCATTTTTAACTTATTGTATGTTCCAATTGGGAACCTTTCTTTTCTCAAGTGAACCATGACTTCATCTCCTACCTAGAATTCCTTATATCTCCTTTTCTGATTTGCCTTAGCCTTGTACTGAATATTTATTTTATTAATGTGCTTTCTCACCTCTTCATGCAAATTCTTCAGATGTTTTGCAAAGTCTTCAGCTTCAGCACTTGTCTTTTCTCCGTTGTCTAGCTTCCTTAACTCATAAGCATTTCTTGGGCTATTGCCATATACAATCTAGAATGGTGATTTACCAGTACTCCTATTGACAGAATTGCTGTAAGCAAATTCTGCCTGTGGTAAAATCAAATCCCATCCCTTGGGCTTATCTCCTACTAAGCATCGTAGCAGGTTACCCAAACTCCTATTCACCACTTCAGTTTGTCCATCAGTCTGTGGATGGTGTGCAGAACTAAACTTCAAATCTATCTTCAACTTCTTCCACAATGTCCTCCAGAAATAACCAACAAACTTGGTATCTCGATCTGAAACTATGCTTTTTGGTAGACCATGTAGTCTCACCACTTCCCTAAAAAATAACTTTGCAATATGAACAGCATCATTAGTCTTCTTACAAGGAATAAAATGTGCCATCTTTGAGAATCTATCCACCACCACAAAAATAGAATTATGCCCTCTCTATGTCCTTGGTAAACGAAGAACAAAATCCATACTAATATCATCCCATTGCTTCTCTGGTACAGGTAATGGTTGATACAACCCTGTATTTTGACTTGTTCCTTTTGCCATTTGACATACTCTACAACTCTGCACATACTTCCTCACATCCTGCTACAACTGTGGCCAATAATAATTTTCACCAACAATAGAAATGGTCTTATCTCGACCAAAGTGTCCAGCCAATCCTCCACTATGCTTCTCCTTAATCAGGTTCTCTCTCATGGAACTCCTTAGAATGCACAACTAGCTTCCTCTAAACAGCATGTCGTCTTGGATTATGAAATCCAACCATTTTGTCCTATCTAAAGTAACAGGCTCCAGACAAGCTTTCCAAGCCTCTGCAAAATCTGGATCTTCAGGATACAAACTTTTGAGCTCATCGAACCCAACAACCTCTATCTTCATTTCTGTCAACAAATTTTGCCTTCTGCTCAAGGCATCTACAACTCTGTTGGACTTCCCACTCCTATGCTTCAAAACAAAGGTATAACTCTACAAAAACTCAACCCATTTTAAGTTCCTTTGGTTCAACTTCCCTTGACTATTAATATACTGCAAAGCCTGATGATCAGTATATAAAACAAACTCTTTTGGCAACAAATAATGTCTCCATTTCTTTAAAGCCTGAACTATTGCATAAAATTCCTGATCATAAACAAAATACTTTTTCTTGGCATCATTAAGCTTCTCACTAAAATAGGCAATGGCCTTACCTTCTTGGCTCAAAACAGCTCCTATACCACTACCACTAACATCACAATCTACCTAAAATACCTTATTGAAATCTGGAAGTGCCAAAACAGGTTGTCCTACGACTTTCTGTTTCAATGTATCAAAGCTCTTGTCTGCTCCTTTAGTCCATCTAAACTCTTTTCTATCCCCTCTCATTGTCTCAGTTAGAGGTGCACAAATGCTACTAAAATTCCTGATAAACTTTCTGTAAAAACTTGCCAAACCATGAAAAGATCTTACCTCCATTGCACTCCTTGGCGTAGGCCACTCAATGATAGCCCTTACTTTTTCTGGGTCCATCTTAAGACCTTCCTCTGAGACAACAAATCCTAGGTATACCAACTCTTTCTTTGTAAAACTACATTTCTTCAGATTAATCAGCAACTTCTCCTCCCTCAGCTTCTCTAGAACTCTTCTGATATGCATCAGATGCTCATCCCAAGTCTTACTGAAAATCAAAATATTATCCAAATAAACAATAACAAAACTTCTCAAAAATTCTTTTAGTACCTCATTCATGAGCCGCATGAATGTGCTTGGTGCATTGGTTAGCCCAAATGGCATGACTAACCACTCATACAAACCTTCCTTTGTCTTGAAGGTTGTCTTCCATTCATCCCCTTCTCTGATACGGATTTGGTGATACCCACTCTTCAAGTCAATTTTCGTGAAGTACTTGGCTCCACTCAAACAATCCATGATGTCATCCATTCTTGGCAATGGAAATCTATACTTGATCGTTATCTTATTGATGGCTCGAGAGTCTGTACACATCCTCCATTCTCCATCTTTCTTTGGTGCTAGTACTGCAGGTACCGCACATGGACTTAGGCTCTCCCTTATCAGTCCCTTCCTCAACAACTCCTGAACTTGTTTGTTCAGCTCTTCATTCTCTGCAGGGGTCATTCTATGGGCTGCCTTGTTTGGCAAACTGGCTCCTGCTATCAAATCCATTTGATGACTTATCTTCCTTACTGGTGGTAAACCTTCTGGTACATTATCAGAGATAATGTCCTGGAACTCTTCCAACATATCTGAAACTTCTGCTAGTACATCTTCACATTTCTCTTGACTAATCTTAGGAATCAATGCAAAGCAATGACGCTCATGCTTCATACCCTCCAAAAACTTTCTACCATCTACCAAGCAAATTTTGGCAGTACTGCATACCTTTTCTTCCACCTCCTTCAAGGGCTTCAACTTATGACGGACTCCATCCTTTGTTAGGGAGTATGTATTTGCACAGCCATCATGGACAGCACTCCAATCATACTACCACGGCCTCCCCAATAACATATGACATGCATCCATCGGTATGATGTCACACAGCACCTCATCATAGTAGTCACCAATCTTGAACTTCACTAAACACTGTTTATTGACCAAAGCTCTATGGTCCTTTTGCAACCATGCAATCCAGTATGGATGTGGATGCTTTCTTCTTGTCAACTTCAACTTGTCAACCATCTCCTCTGAAACAAGATTATCAATGCTTCCACTGTCAATAATAATATCACAACACTTACCTTCACATTTGCACCTTATGCGGAATAAACTCTTCCTCTGATTGGGTTCTTTTTCCTCATTCAACAAAGTTCTTCTGACAACTAGGGTTTCTCCCCTTTCTGCATCTTCAGAGCGCTTAGACTGTGCATCTTCATCCACATGTGCAACTCGTGCATTACCTTCAGGTCTTCTATTCATCCTTCCTTGATGTTGCGGACACTCGTATGCTCAATGCCCTTCTTCTCCACATTGGAAACAGGTTCCTCTGAAACCTCCTCTTCCAGGTCCTTGCCCAAGTCTGTCTCTTCCTCTTCCTCTTTGCTCACCATTGTTCTGGTCACGAGGGCGGTAGGTATTATCACCTCTCTGATTTCGACTGGTACCAGCTTCTTCACTTTTCTTTGCATCTTCATTTTGGCCCCCATAGGGTCTTCCACCACTCCTTTCGCCTTGACCCCTTCCCCTTTGCTTGCTGTCAAATCTTTTATTCAGCTTCTCTTCCACCTTCAAGGAAAACTGGTACGCATCTTCTATGGTGGTCATTCTGACCAGGCTCAACTCCTCTTGAATACTCAGGCTCAACCCATTAATGTAACAGGCTACCTTCTCCTTATTGGGCTCTACATGGCCTGTCCTGATAGTGATTTTATAAAACTCTTCTGTATACTCCTTAACAAACTTGTTACCTTGCTTTAGTCCTTGCAGCTTCTTCAGCAACTCCATCTCATAGTCCACAGGAATGAACTGCTTCTTCAGTTTCTCCACCATCCGATCTCATCTGGTAATCTTTGCTTTTCCTCTTCTATTCCTCTCTAATTGGACCTCCTTCCACCAAATATTGGCATGGCCCTTCAACTTTGTTTTTGCAAACTTAACCCGATCTGGGTCCTCCACATCTTCATACTCAAAATACTCCTCCATGTCACTGATCCAATCAATAAGCTGTTCTGGATTCAAATCTCCAGAATATGTAGAAACTTTGATCCTGGGCCTCTTTCTGATCTTTGAAATGACCCTCAACAACCTTACTTCTGCAGCATCTTCGGTAGCTTCTTGTTCTTCCTCAGATAGCTCTTCTTCAACTTCATCTCCACTTTCTTCTCTTGTCCTCGGCTCAAACGCTCTTCGTAGCTCCTCTTGCAATGCATCGATTTGCCTTTGTAGGGCTCTAAAACTCTCTTCTATCAAAGCATTCCTCCCAACACAATTTCTTCGTGGAGGCATCTTGGTCTCCTCAGAAAACCCACAACCTCAGGTCCTGGTGCAAACTGCCTCACGGTCGGTGATCTGTCTACACACTCAGGAACCCTCGCTCTAATACCACTTGATGAAGGGAGTAAATCACAAAACACACAATAACAAATATTGAACATAGCAAATAGAACTTTCTTTTATTGAACTAGGCAACTCATTACATTACAGAAGCTCAATTACAATCAGAGGATGAATCCTCTACTGGCTGCAACACATTACAGCTTTCCCAACCTCAAGACTCTAGAATCTTCAGCCTTCTGTAACCCCAAATCAGCTCAGGTTTCTATTTTCCCACCTATTCTTGACTCTACACTGGCCCCCCTTAACTCTACTACCGCCCAGGGTTCCCAAAATAGTCATAAATAGCACTTTTTGGCGGCCTCCAGCTGAATTTCGAAATTTGCAATTCCCTCCAAAAGTAGGTCAACTTCCGGGAAGCATAACTTTTGATCTGGGTGTCCGATTGACAAACCGTTTTAAGCGCCGGAAAGCTCACGATGTGAACTATCACACCAGAAATTTGTAAATAGATTTCCATCAACTTTTTGGGATGTTATGGGAAGTTTTAGTGCCTCATATCTCGTTCCGAAAATTTTCAGGGGCTTTTTGGAAAACAAAAACTTTAATATCTTTCAGCTCACAAATGGTCTTTTCCTGATTCCTTCGCCAAAGGTCTTATATTTCCATTATGTAACTTCTTGAAAGTTTTTGCTTTGTTACGTGCCCAAATGCAAACTTTCTAAAAATAGCAGGTACACTTTCCAAAATAGGTAGGTCGCTATTTTTAGCAGTTTTGGAAAAACTGAAAGTCCTACATTATTATTCTGGATATTATGGAACCAAAAACACTAATTATGGAAAGAAATGAAAACAACTACAATGATTTTGAATTAACTTCTTTTTGGGTGATGCAAGATTGCCCTTACACCACTGGATGCTCCTGCATCAGTGATTAACCTCATAGGAGTTTTAAAAAGGAAAGAAACTCAGTTAGTCTTTATTACTACTTTGAGATTTTGTTTATGTGATCATTTTAGCAAGTCTTACAAGCATTGCCTTGGTTGGAGCAGGGAGTGGATCCATAATTATTGTTTCAATAGGACCCACCAATGACCAATCATTATCAATTACAAGGTGGTGCATCAACACTGCAATCTGCAACTTAGCAAGCTCTAAATCTGCACGTAGACAAACTCCTCCTCCAAATGGGACAAACACATATGGTGGAATTGTATCTTCAAATCTAGATGGCATAAAATTATGTGGCTCTTGAAAATAGTCTGCATCATAGTGAGTTGATGTTGTCCATAAAACTTGAAATGAAATGTTAATTATATTGAATGTAACAATTCAAAGTAAAACTTTAACTGCCCACACATAATTTTACTATTGGCCTAGGAATTGATGAAGGCCAATAATAAAATTGAAGATCAGGTAGAGTTGATCCAGGAATTAGTTGTTCGAGTTGCTACTACTGAATAGGGTACACAAATAGATGCCTATTTGGGGGCACTCCAGTTGGATATCCCTAGAGCCTTGTTCAATTGGTAAAGAAGGTGTAGGGAATTAGAAGGAATAGTTGTAATGGTACATGCAATTGCAGAGGGCAGTCATTGTCATGACTGAAAAAGTAAAGGCTCTAGAAGAAAAAGTCATGGCAGTGGCCACCCTCTCATAAAAAATCCTTACTTGTAGACCCCCCAGTGGTAACTATGCAATGTTCCTACAAGAAAGGGTCCTCCAAAGGAAACTATTATTGGTTCTTTTTTACTTGACTGAGAATATGCAAGATGGGAATGACTTCCTCAATGTATATATGCAGAGTACAGATGAAGAAAATAATTTTCTATGTGAACTATATTTGCATAACTTCTCCATTAAAGACCACACATTCTTCATCAACCTCTTTGTAGGGGAATGCCAATTGAGGGCATTTATGTCATTGATGAGGAACCATCAAATATGGAATGAGAGGATGGAGGCTTACACAGAGAAAGAAACAAGTACAAGCCTATTCCTCAAGAAAGATTGCCCAAATCCCATGGCCTTTGAAATCCATTTCAGAGTAACAATCTATTCCCTAGCAGGAAAAACAAAAATTCTACCCCTGTACCAACAACATCTACATGAGTGTGCCATTGAATTTGGTTTATTCATGCATGATTCATCTAATTAGATCATGTTCATTTGTAAGAAGAGGTGGAATACTCTCACCCAAGACCAAAAAATGAGAGATATAGTATCTCCAGCCAACCTTAAGTGGTTTATGAGAAAGGCAAGGGCTATATCCAAGTTGATGGATAGATATAAGCAAGAATGGATAGGGGGACACTTCATGCCACCCCTCATTATTGAGCCCTTGCCCATGTGGGCTGAACAGATGGAAGATACTAGATTCCAAGAATGGGTGAAGAAGGTTGAATAGTTCAAGGGGAATGGCAACACAAACTTCACAACTTGGTCAACCTTTGAAAAGGACCACGATCTCACAGATAGGTTGTACAAACTCAACAAATCTAGGTTATGAGCAGTGCAGGAGGACCTACAAACCCTTCATCTTGGGGGGGGAATGATGAGTGTCAAGTAGTACTCATCTAAACATGCCTTTTTACTCCCTTTTTCTCATCTTTATACATTGTATGTCCTGGTAATTGCACTATAGGAACTATAAAGTCTTGTTTTATTTATGCTAATAAGAGATGAAATGTTGAAGATTATTGTCCTGATGAGAAGACTTATGTTTGTAGTGAAAATGATGGAATTGTGCAGAATTATCTCTTTTGGTTTCACAGGTATCCATCGCTTAGGCAAAAGACAGTTTTGAGGAACTCCAAAGATGATCCTAATTACCTCCAGAGATGAGCAGGAAGGACACCATACAACACTCCAACATTTTCTAGCTTGTTGGAGGATCTCCAGAGTGATGTAGTAGGACAGAGAAGATGGTGATCATGAAAACATTAGGAGATGCGTCTTAACAGGATTTGAAAGCGTCTCTGGAGTTGCTGGCAATAGCATAGAGTCTTCAAAGGTACACAGAGTCTCCAACACCACTAATTACCAGAATCTTGGAGGCTTATGAGGAGCTACAGAGTCTGCTTATCTAGGCCTAAGTGTCCCAGTAGATGAATCTAGTGGTCCACGGGGACATAATGCACTTGTATTTATTTTTGCATGAGATTAGAGGATTTATTATAGTTCGCTATTTTGGGAAGTCAAGTTCCTTTTTTATCAAGGCCTCGCAACTTGTTATTGTTATAAGTCAAACTCTAGATTTAGTGACACCTTTAGTGTCACTTAAATCCTTTTTGATGCAGAGTGCACAGTGGAAGTGTTCAATTTATCAACAAACTTGATCGGCGAGATGTGGCTTATGTCTTGGTGACCAAACCTTGTCGGCCAAACATACCCCATCAGCCACCTTGCAAACTCTCTGCCCGATCTCCTAACTCTCCCCGACACTCGACTTCCTTGTCTTTGGAGAGACTTCTCCTATCGGCGGTGTCTTCTTACCTCCAGCCGATACTTCAATGGCAGTTAAGCTTCCACTCGCCTTCACTGTGGCGGTTAGTCGTGACCTTGTCGACCAGACTTTGATCGTCTGCGACCTCCTTGTATGTCCTCCTGATACGCCGATATACTAACTTGTATATGCAAGAATTGACTTGCTATTACTAGTAGACTAAAGTATCTCCACCTTGATTTCACCGCTACGGCCGGTCACCTTTTGTATCCGACAAAAGATACAATCTCAATATACATTCTCAACATACATTTGCAATATGCATATGCAATGTACATTCGGTGAGACTAAAGTCGTTCTTCACTGATACACTTTCTATCAGCCTAACACCGTTGATCGGTGTAACTTTCAAAAGCTTCCCCGAGGACTAAGTTATGCTGATGGCAACTCTGTAACTCCACAACTCACAAACATTCAATAATTACACAGAAACAAAAACTCAACAGAACAGAAGAGGTCTACAATCCTCTACAACCACTTGATCACCATCAATTTGGCCACTCCACTAACTGTTCACATAACAGTAATTTTCAATGACTAGTCACATAGAGATGCCTAGTCAACTCAAGCCCAAACTCCTTGGGTCCTTGGGTGTTTGACCAAAACCACAAAAAACACAAAATTTACATTGTATTCCTCCATTCACACTGAACATGAGAATCTTGATTTCAGTGGACAGAGGAATAACAGTCCATTTGTTCACCAAACCCTCGTTTCTAGGTTTTCAGACTAGTCTCTACAAAAAGGAACAAGACCTTACAAACTACAACACTTCAAGACACCAGACTACTCTTAAATGAAAGCCACTTCACTACATGAACATTTCTAATCAGTTTCAGATGAACAACTATCCGTACAGAATGACTACTATAGAAAATTACTCAGAAAAAACACAGTGTCTCAACACACCCAAAAACTCCAGATCTTCATTCATTCATTCATTCATTCCCCTGTCTGTGTCATTACATCCAACTCCTTCGCCTATAGAAGGCTTGGAACAACAGTTACATTCCTCCAACCATGCAAAACTAATTTGAAAAACAGTTAGCCATTGGGTTTCTCCTATCACAAGAAAGCTACATGTTTTCCTTGTGTGATTACATCAAACTTGACCAAAACATGGTCTACATAGGTCTAGTGACCAAATTGACACAAAAACCTTATTACAAACATGATGGGGCTTAAAAAACCTTATTGAAAAACAAAACAAAACATGACTCCTGCACCATAGAGAAGGTGCTCCTGCACCACTTTTCAAGATTTGGATGATTATACTTTTGATAGACAGTTGCATGCTTTCGTTCTAAGAATAAGAGATTGTTTATATCTGAAGTTGAACTATTAGGAAAGGTAGTTAACTCCAGAAATATTATGTTGCTTAGACTAATATATATATATATGGATGTGAACAACAGAATACGATAATTGGATTTTATAGCAGATGTTTATCTAATTTTATTTTTTAGCAGAGACATATTTTTAAAACAATATACTTTAGATAGACTGGATTAAGGAAAACAGTATTGTTATACTTTTTCTCTGAGTTCTTTGTTTAGCCTTCAGTTCTAAAGGTGTGGAGCAAGGGCCCACTCCCACCAACAGATAGGAGGCTAATATCTCTGCTTTATTATATTATTGCAGTTTTCTTAATTATAGTTTTCCTATTTTCATAAGAATGGTCAATTATAAAATTGAATCCCCAAAACATCTGGTGAACATAGACATTTCATTAATCAAGCCCCAACCATCAAGATAAACTTGGTGCTTTAGGATACTTACAGTTGGATAACCTCTAACTTTGACTTGATTTACTAGGACACAAGAGCAAGGTCAGTTTGTCATCAGAATTTGTCTCTTGACTTAACTATTGAGCACACTTTGTTTTGCACCCATGTACCTACAAAACCCAATTAAGTTTCTCATTCACAATTCAAAACAGGACCATTACACTTGTCGGATAATCTCAAACTTAATCACCAATTCCACTTTGCCATGGATGTCATCATCTTGGGAATAAAGATATTTAAATTATAATATTCACTATTTAATCAACAAAATGACAAGTCATAAAGATACCATTAATTAACAAGACTATTAAACCCGTAACATTCATAGTTTAAATCATCACTACATTCAAGTCAACATATTATGTTTAGAGATCAAAACATAAAGGTTTTTTCTTTGGTCCAAATTACATTGGGACCTTAGGCATCTTAGTAAAACATGGAGTTTATAGGGATGTGATAGAATTGAGACTGTCGTGGCCAAAGTAGAAACCATAGCAAAATGGTCTTTAGTTGCAAAGGAACCAACATCCAATCTCATTGATGAGGGCTTGGGCCTCACAAAATGTGCACTAGAGATGTTTTGACTGGCCTCAAACCATATGTCCACAAGCCTCTCCTCATCCTCCTCATCCTAGGAGCCATTCCATTCATCCTTAGACTCTTCTTTGCAAAACCGCAATTTTCTTCATCCTTGTCACCCCCATCTCCCTCCTCCAAGTTGTTGTCACTCTTTACCATTTCAAAACAACCCTCCCACTCATTCTAATGTTCTTAGTGTATGTACCTTGTCAATCCTAGAACTAAATACGTCTTATTGACTTTGCATTTACTTTCCTAAATTTATATTTAATTCAAAATTACATTTACCCATAAAATCTACCACTATTAATGATTTAAACTTTATATACATTTTATTAAATTAACCTAAATTAAAAGTTAGCAAAAGTTCCTTTAAAATATAACCCCTCAAAAGATAAATACAATATAAAATAATTATAATTAGATAGATGTAAAGAGAAAAAGTCTACAAAATTAAATCTCCTAAAATTTTACCAATTAAAAAAAAAATCTAGAAGACTGTGGTTTATATTTCCCATTCTCTCCCTTACTAAAAATAGTTAAAAGTTTTTGTTCTCACTACAATAAAATTTCCAATACTTTCCCTCTTCATCGTGACTCAGATATACCTTACTCTGTTCTTTAATGGAGGTTTTGTTGGCAGAATATTATTTTAGGAAATACCTTTGTAAAAAAAAGCGAGTTTGGCGCAGAGGGCGACTGCTGATTGATTTTTTCCTAAAAAGAAGGCCAAACAAAAGGACTGTCACGGAACAGTTCCATTCTCATCAATGTCTGCCAAAGTTTATGGTCGCCACTCAACAAGTAAATACCAAATTAGTAAAAAAAAATCTTTTGCCAGCAACATCTTTCATTTAAATGTCTACCGTCAACTCCCAAAAATCTATAGTCGAACAAAAACAGCATAAAACCGGTGTTGCTGTTCTGTTAAAAACACTTTCAATTGCACAGACAAGAGGCGAACGATTTTTCTCTACTTCGTGCAGAAGATTTTTCCCTACTTTACTTTCCCGAGGACGACTCCTACCGCAACCAGGTATTTTATGTTGTGTGTCTTCTGATGTTTTATGACTCTCTTTTGTTATTTTGCTCAATTACAATAGGAAACACTTGTAATAGTTGGATATAAATTCACTCAAAACTATAAAAATTAAGTCAACTGTATGCTGCTTTAGAAAAAAGAATTGAAGCATTCATGCATATATCTCATACCAAGTAATTGATCAACGGAAGTTTTAGTCCACAGTTACATTGATCAATGGAATTTGTATTCCAAGAAGTGTTTTATAAAAGCAAAAGCAAACCTTTAAGTCTACTATGCAAGGTAGTAAGGGTTAACATTCTCAAATTGTTTTAGATTAAGTATAGGTTAATCAAATACAGTGAAATTTCTTAGAAAATCATGCAATTGAATATGATTGATTTAATAATTTATTAAAACTTAGGTTTTTTTGGGTGTTATTTTTATTTAATTTATTCAATTGTTTATGATATACAGGTGGACATCTGAAAATTATAAAACAATACAAAAAAAAATTATTAGAATTATATTTTCTTTTATATATGTATTTATGGTTTTAGTACTAGAATGACATTCTATTTCAATAGATAGCAACAACTAGAATTATAAAAGAGAAGTTGATGTCAAGTTCATTTAATAAAAAACTTAAAAATAATTAGAAGAAACAAAGAAAAAAGACTCCTTTAAAAATTGGAAGAAATATATAAATTTAGTTGAAAACTATATTGTAGGTATATCAGAGCTATATCCAAGTGCATTATCTATTTTTGTCTCTCAATTAAATTTTATTGTCCCATCTATACATAGTTTTGAACATTATCATTTACACTTACACCTATTTTTAGCATTTCATCCATGTAAACAATATTAATGAAGCTTAGAAGTATTTGCAAATAAAAAATAGACTAACACCTTTCTCCCAGAAATCTGCTTGCTAAAAGTAGCTATATTATTAAGTTTTTCCATGAAAATAATACACAATCTTTTTACTAAAAGAGAAAATAAAATTGATTTGTATCTCACTGCCTAAACTAAGGTCCTTAAACATTACACTTACCATATGTTGTAACCCATTCAATTTTTTACCTTAAAATAAAAAAGATTAAAATATTTTCATTTGAATTTAAATTTAAAAAATAAATTAAGTCACCCAAAAAAATACTATCTGCTAATTAAAAAATAAGAATAATAAGAATAAAAATAAAAAATACAAAGAATATGTCCACTTAACTAAAAAACATAGTGTAATGGAAAAATGCAATGCTGCAAGAAATTAATGTTAATTTCTCTACTTTTTCAGAATTTATAACATTGAATTGAGAAGAATTTATTTTTGACATTTTGTTATTTGGTTAAATATTTGAGACAACACGATGGCATGGAGGAGGTTTTGGAGCTACGCTTTAGCAGTATCACAATGAGCTTTTCACCAAGACCCAACACTTAACCATGCAATAAGAAATGGATTTTTTTTCCTTTAGGACTCAAAGAGTTGATGGCAAACACAAAAATACAGTGCAACAATATAATTGAGAAAAGAAGAAAGGTATTACTAGATTTCATAGATGTAGACCATGTGGCATTGCTAAAGTATGATGAAATATCACAAGGATTAGAGCCTAAGAGTGATAATGATGAAATATTAGAAGAATCACAGCCTAAGAGTGATAGTGATCCAATTGTTTTTCCAAATTATCAAAGTTCTAGAAATTCATGCTAGCTACAAGTCTTTCATAATCCTTTATTTTGTCCAACACAAAGGTCAGAGTCAAGTGGCCTATCTACTGTGTCTACAAGCTCAAAACAATATGCAACAAATGGAAAGTTACATGATTTTGAACCTACCTTACAGAAGACGAAAATGAAGAAGGTATTCTTTCATTTCTATCTCCCAATTTCTTTCTATAAAAAATGTAACAAGATTTAAAGTCAATAGTCAGTTTGTTCTAATTGTATTTTGTTGATTCATTGTTTCAATCATATTTTTCATTAAGACTACAATGCATATAGCTAACATGGAGAATTTAATGTATTTAGGAAGAGGAGAATAGGAAACGAATCGAAGATCTAAAGATGCAGAGGCAAAAAAGAATTGCAGCAAGGACAAATTCAATTGCTAGTAAATCAACATCCAACACGCAATCCAATAGAACAATCAAAAGATTGAGCTCACAAAAATCAGAGGTATATGGGAATAATCTTAGTCAATCTGTTTCTGCTAGAGTGGCACTTAGAAAGAAAAGTTCCAATGCCTCCAAACAAGTGCATTCCAAATTCAAAAATATGTAAACTATAAATCCATTCTAAAGAGTCAAGAGTGCATTCCAAATGCAAAAATATGTAAAGCTATAGATTCGTTCTAAAGAATCAAGAGTGTATTCCAAATTTAAAGTGTACCTTGAAGTGTATATACATAATTCTCTTGTAATGCATTTACCCATTTTTTTGAAACAATATCCTTGTCTACTAAAATTTTGGATTAGCTGAAATGATGAAACAAAGACATACACTACCAAACCCAAATCCTCAATATACCTCGAATGATATGCGCAAGATGATGGATGCAAGAGAGATGTAAGATGGAGATGGAAATGGATGCAAGGGAGAGATTGATGGATATGGTTGAATGTTGATTGCTCAAGATTTTGGCAGCATAACAGTATATAATTAGAATGCATCCCCTTAAATGGCTTAGAGGAGGCTAAGTTTATAGGAAAGACCTAGTTAGAATGGATGGACAAGATCGATCAGGGTTTAGATGATATGGATGGTTAGGATTGATTAGGTTTCCTTGCACATCAAGAAATCGTAGTCATATGACAAGTGTGTGAAGGAGAATGAAAGGAATCTAATTCAAATATTTTATTTGAATTAGTTGTCCATGTGAAAGCATATTAAGTGGGAGATGAGACATGTGACATGTGTCGCAATGTTATGAGAGGTGAGGAAATAATTTAAATTTTTAATTTGAATTATGTGAGACATGTGAAGGGGTACAATTAATTAAATAAATGGGATTGGGAAGTGATCAAGTGGGATTAATTAAATAAAGTGGGTTTATTTAATTAATCAAGAAGGTGATTAAGTTGGACCAATGTGATTAAGATGAACTAGGACCTAGGGATAAATGGGATTAAGTGGGATGAGGTTAGATGAACTAGGACCTAGGGGAACATATACAAGTTCATGTCAACAATGTATTGTGTAACTAGGACTTAGGGCAAAGACATATAAGGTCATGTGTAAACAAGACCTAGACAATTTTCAATGTCTACAATCCTCAATTGTAAAATGGCAAAATTATGATGATAAAATTGTTCCCAGAAGCTTGAACTTATGTATATTGAAAGTATGGCTTTCTTCTTGAACCCCTCTTCTCAAGAATTTAGTCTTTAGATAAGCTGTCTATTTAGAAGATACCATGATATTTAGCTTGGGTGAAAAATGTTTGTCATAATATCTTCCTCTGTCTTCTTCATAATAATATCTTATCATGTGCGGTTAATAAAGGATAAAGTCTATCTTACTGGTAGAAACTTCATCAATAAGCTTATGTATCACGCTACTTGCTCAGCCTTGCAAATATCTCTATTCTTAACCAATAAAACTCACCATAATCTATTGAAGGACCAACTTAAAGAAAATTTTCCCTTGGATTGCATGTTCTCCTAATTGTTGTCGTCCATGTGAGGGTTATCTCCTAAGCCTGCAGACATTAAGGCAATTTGAACAAAGAGCAGGACAAGGGGCCTTCCTTGTCTTCATGACAGGGGCAACTAACGCACTTATCTGAAGATTTATTTTTGAACAAACCTTAGAACCTACACCATCAGAGGCTCAATAACAGCACAGTGCTAGCAAGTCAGCAGGGTTTGTCTTAACCTGAAAAAATTATGCCAAACAATTGTTCAAGTACAACAGGTTTCATCAAACAAAGCAAATGGAACACATCATCCAAAAGCACCAAATAAACTAAACAGAATACATGCCATGGGAACCCATGTGGCTTCATTAATTAAAGATGCACCCGAAAGCATTTCCCTGATGTCAATTCCCTAATTACAAAAATAGATTGGCCAGAGATTCTATGTATAATATTAAAACAAACAACAAATTCCAACCATATGCAGAAAAGCAACAGAAATGTAATTGGTCCATTAACAGAGCAATGGACCTGAAGGGCAGTTGGAAGCAGTCCAACAGCTGACATCTCAGATGTTTGACGTCCAACCCATTCAAACATCAGAAATATTGCCACCCATCCTTCTAATCTAGCAATGAATTTTCTTGAGTGATGGCAACACCTTGAAAGAAAAAATTCATAAAATTTTATTCATTTTCATTTGAAAATACTAGTGTACCTGACCAAATGATAATATCTACCAAGAAACCAGACACCAAATAAATGAAATCCAATCACAATAAATGGATGGTGATGTCAAAAGATTTATCTGGCAATTTTAAAATTCTAAAAAAATACAAAATGTCTCTTTTTCATTTCTCATGAGGTTAATGTTGATAAAGGTATTTGGAGATATTACTATGGAACAGGGCCGTGCCTGATGAGAAAAGGGGGACTTGCGTATGAATCACAATACCATTCTTTTAGTTAGTCTCCTTGCCATATTCTTGCACTACAGGTACCAGGCAGGCTCAAAGAAGCATTTGGCCAGGAACATTAGACATTCAGGATAATTTTCACCCGGCCTTCTCTACCATTTGGCTTGATTTTTCACTCAATTTTATAAATTAAATTAAATTAAAAATCATTTTGCTAACATGGAAAAATTGTACAGCCCAATCAGAAATCCAGATTTTAAATTTTTTAAGAAAGAAAATAATTCCAATGACCAAACAGACATTGGAAATGGTTTAATATTTCCCTCGTGCATGGCAACCAAGATTAAAAAGAAAAATAGCAATACCCAAAACATACGTATACCCTGCAGAAGGCAGGATTAATAATAAATTTGTTATTAGCTATTAGGATGAACTACTCATAAATACATATTCATGATTAATGAATAGAATTTTAGTTTTCATTTGTCTATTTTATTTAAAAATTTAATAATAAAAATGAGTCTTTAGCTTTAAATAAAGAGCTATTATTATTATCCATCTCTTTTTAATTTATATTAATTTAGTATTCTAATTTATAAGGTCTTAGTTTTTGGGGCTATTAGTTTTTTGTTTTTTGTTTTTGTTTTTGTTTTTTTTTCAACCTTTTTTGAGTGGAAAAAGTAGGTGTCAATACAAATTTATGAGTTTTTTGAAAAAAAAAATATTGAAAATTTTATAAATCTAATATTGTATTTTGTTAATAAAAATGTTTCATTTCTAGTTGTTTTAAGTTAAAAAAAAAAAGGCTAAGGACTGTCATTTTATCTTGCTTCTTTTAAGATAAATCAAAACAAACGTTCATTTGGTAGGGCTTTTCATCAATCCAATTTGTTATACATCAGTTTCTTTGAGATATTTAGAGTGTGGTCTTGGCTTTGGTTTTTAATCTTTGATTCCTAGGCATGATGGAGGATGAGGGTGTTGTGGTCAAGATGGTGGTCACTCAATGGATGTTGTAGATGCTTTGTTGAGCTCATGAGCATAGATAGTGTTCAACACATAAATCTCTGATTATTTAGTTCAATTAAGTCTAGAGGCTTTCTCGTATAGTCACATAAGAGATAAACCATGAAGACAATGACTCTAAGAATTTACCCAAGACTAGATTATATTTTGGAAAGACAAACCCAACAAGCCTTAGAGAAAATAAGCTTGATGATGATCTGTTGTCTTTCATTGGCCCAAACCTATATAGAGAAAACATATTGATTAGAAGGTGAGTTCACAACCATCTGATACACGTTTCAACCTCAAGTTGAAATGTATTGAATAGGGAGGGTTGATCAAGTTTAGGAACACCCCATACCTTGGAGCAATTCCCTAAACCCCTCCCCTACGAACTTGGGTCAAACGAAATCCTTCACCCAAGAAATACCTACACACCTTCTTCCAAATGAGATCAAAGTCCCATGTAGTTCTCCTCACTTAATCTCTCAAGGGTTAAACACGGAGGTTCCTACCTGCAAGGTTTCATTGTCATCCCAATTTAATACCAACATTTACTAATATTCCCATAATCAAATCCATACACAAAAATAAGCATAACATAATCAACATAAAATAAGTCCATTCATATTCGAACAGAGGATATTAGCAATCAAAATATCTTCACAATGCAATAGTTATTCAAAGCCTTGATATGGCCCCAAATGATGTCCTACCATATAGGATTCAATGATATCAAGTATCAAAGCTATATTATATTATAACATCCCTCTTGATTAAAAACACAATGTGCATCAACAAGGAACAACCATCTAAACTTCAAAAGACTTACAACCTTAATTATAAACATGATTTAAGCACCCAAGTCATGCTCAAGATAGATGGAAACACTATATCCATTAGATCATCGAAGGAATATATACACTCAATAAGAATAATAATAATCTTAACATAATGATATTATTTACCTTATGGTACAACCCAATATAAACAATAACCCATGATTATGTCCTACTAGATAGGGTTTAATGAACAATAGTTATAGAGTTAATAGCAATCAACACAACACTTGATTTTCCATGCATCATAGTTTTCAGGTTAAAGCACACCAATTGATGAATAATCATGCATGCTAGAAATTAATATTATGTCAAAATTTAACCAAAGGTAATTAAATTAAACTCAATTCGTATCCAAGGTAAGATACCCATCATGTAATAGTCATTCCTTACATTGCCATGCCAAGACAAATGTTGTGCACCTACCCCCTACTAGTTAAATTGGTAGTTCCAATATCTCTTATGCCAAAGGCAACAAAGTTTGTCACCCCATCAACTCCTAAGAGTCATAACGATTGAGGTTTTGTTTTCCAACATGGACTTGATGGGGTACAAAAAAGTTTCTAGATATATCTTAGTATATACTAGATTATCCTTCCTACTAACCCATACCCTCCTAAATCCAAAATGACATGCATATGAATACTTCTTGTAATTGCAAGTACTGGCATGCTAGGATACTAACCATAACATAGAATGTTCTTTAATATAATTACCAAATATAGGGAACTCATGTCTAAAACTCATTCACTAATCTTATACTCAAACTTATGAAACAAAACTTCATATCATATACCATTGTCCTATAACTATTTTTAGTAAGCATGGTATGAAACTTGTATCATAGTCTTTAGAATTGTCTTCTTCAAGATAAATACACCATATAAACTATGGTTTAATATTCAACTATAAGGAAGCATTCTTATCATAATCAATTACACGGAAATAACATGACATTCACATCTAGTGATATCAATAGTCTAAATATTTAATGATCTCTAGTGTCATTAACACTTAATGATTAAGGCTAGCATATAACAATCAACCTAGTAACAATGCACTAGAATATTAAGATCAACAATAGTATATATAGATAAGGCATGCCAATATAATAACCATACACTACAAGGTTAAGGGCATCAAGATACACTACATAGTGATCTCTTAAGTATGATCATTTTGGTATGCGTAATATCCTAATATCTACTATCTAGGATGCAATGACGTAAAATTTATTACACTTTGAGATTTATTAATGAACTATAGATATTTCATAAAATAATATTTCAGGGTGTTTAGCACACCTATTTGCCTTTCCAACTTTGAAGCTTACAAACTTGTAACTGACACTATAATATTTATTAAATGGCTCTATATCCATCTCATCAAGTTTATAACATTGTAATACCTTATCCAAATTAGTAACAATGCTACTATTAGTATCTCTTCCAATACTTTTGCTAAAATACTTTTCTATAATATCAACAAGTTAATTTGTGCTTTTCGCTCATTGGACAAATGGCATGGAAACTAGATGTAATGGTCCTAGCGGCAAAATTGATCACCAAATATACCTTGTTGGAAATGATAAACAAGTGACCCAACCATATGAAAATGGGTCCTTAATATTGGGAAAGACACCTATGGATGTCTCAAAAAGCAATTAGAGTTTCTAATTCTAGTATAATACTTCTTTTAGGCTTAGTATTTGCTATCCCTCAAAGGATATTTCTTTTGAAGGCCCACCATAGTTAGGGAAAACTACATTCTTAAGAGCCTCCCTAACTTTAGATGTTCTCTCATTTGATCTTCTAGTTCTCTCCATGAAGCACACTATTCTTTGCATGCTTGTACTAGGTCTTCATCTACATCCAATGACTCTATAACTAGAACTTAACTTGGTGGGGTCTAAATCCCAAATCCTTGAGCTGAGCTACAACCTTTGTTTCTCCTTAGAATGCAAGCCTTCCTTATACATCACTTCCAATTCTTGAATTTGGCACGCAATGTGCTTGTGGTTGTGCTTCTTCTATTGATTTCTTATGTGTGACTTCAATGGTCATTTCAACAGAATAGGATTACAATATAAGAGCATTTTTAAAGCCAAAGAGTGAATAGGGCCATCTATTGTCCTTTAGAAGCATCACCATGTAGCTTGTACATATTGAATCATCTGCAACAACTACTCATCATAGTAGAATGGTAAACACCCATGGTAGAAGTGCAACCAGAGTAATGATGCAATGGTAAAATCAACCTATCACTACAGTGCCTAGGCAACAGAAAGGGGGCCCTCTTGAAACTTGCAACTTTGATGTACATAGATTTGGGGAATTTAATGAACCATTCTCCCCATCCCTTCACCAGCTCCATAGCCTTATCTAACATTCTCCATCCTATATCTCCTATGATTTGGAGGATTATTGCGTACAAAATGCATCATTAACCCTTTTAAAATGTTTCTCATCTTCTTTTATCTCCAATTGAGGGAAGAAATCCCAAACCTTATTCTATCCTGGTCCCTCTCCTCTGACTCCTACAATGGTCAAACTAGGAAAATCACCAACTCTAGCAATCAGGTACATAATGTAAGATGTCATGTAAAACTTCTTGGTGTTGGTGACTGACATTATCTGTTCATGGATGCAATCTGAGACCATTGCACCCCAGTCTAGGTGTATCTATCCTTTAAGAATAATGTAAATAAATTGAAGCATATAGGTAGATTATAATTCCTGGACTCTTCTTTGCCAAATTCCCTACTGAGGAGGGTTATTGGATCACCAACCTCCCCTTTAAAATATTCTCTGGTAAGCTTTGTTGGGATCTTTGTTATAAATTTCTTCTTCATAGCCAACTAATGCTTATTTAGATGTTTCTTATAACCATTCACATATGTGTTATATTTCCTTAAAGAGTTTGCAATGGTTAAAGAGCTAACTTGCCCATACAAAGGAAGATCAAAAGCTTCTCTAATCATAGGTGGTGTACTATCTAATACTAGGTCTCCATTTGAATCCACACATCTCCTTGTGTCTGGATCATAATGATGAGCAAGTGTAAGAATTAGCTCTAGACATTGAACAACTTGAGGAAATCCTGCCACATGAGCTAGGTCAGATGCAACTATCCTCCTAGAATGAGGTGTAGCATCTCGATAGAAGGTATCTGAATTAAATTATACCAAGTCAATGTGCCCCAGGTCTATGTCTGTGATGTTAGCTAGTTCAATCTTGAACACTTTGGGTATGCCTTGAAAGTTATACTTCATGGTGACAGGTGGTTCTTTCTTAGTCTTTTGATTCTTCTTCTTGCATGTCTCTATAGCCTTAGCAGAAACAATCTCTTGGGCAACACTCTCTATGGGTTCATTAGAATCTGAGATTGTTTTCTCACTTGCTTGGGTAGCTGCTTCAAGTTTTGACATTTATTTGTACCTGAAAGAAGCATAGGAGGGAATAAAAACCAAAGAGAATCTAAAATGCATAAAATTTTGATCATTTTAAGTATTTTTCCAATTTTCAAGTTTTTGGGACCATTTTGGACTTTTGGACTAAGTCCAAATGTGCCCTTGGGGCCCACGGTCCCACTAGGACTCTATCGCTTTCTTATCGAGTATCGAGTTCACAGAAGAATGTTGATTTTTTTTAGTCTTTTTATGTTTTTTGGCTTTTGGTTTGAAAATCCTTTAGAACCCGGAGTCTCGATCGGACTCTTTATGAGAAACTATGAGTTTGGAAGCGGGGTGTGGGGCTCTTTTAGGTTTTTTGGACACTTTAGATCAGAGCCAAAAATCCCTTCGGGACCCGGGGTACCGAAGGAACCTCCTTTTAAAAAGCTTTCTAAGTAAGTGGAGTTCACACAAGAGGCGAGACTCCGAACGAATTCTATTCTTTTGATTTAAGGCCAAAAGTGCAATCAAGATCCGAAGTCCCATTCAAACCTTACTTCTCTATTGTCTAAGTCAAACACTTGTGCGGGACACAGAAGTATGAGCAAACATGGGTTTTGGGTTTTAAAGGTTTAGGACTAAAAGTCCTTTGAGAACCTGAGGTCCAAATTAGATATTTTCCCTATGACAAATTATCTAAGTTCCTTAAGGTGGCCATGGAGAGCAAGGCTCTAGGAGAATTTTGGTCTTTTGGCCCCAAGGTCTTAGGGTCTTAAAATCCTTGCGGGACCTGAAGTCCTGAATGGTTATTTTGCCTTTAAATGAAATTTCTAAGTGTGAGGGTGAAAATTGGATTAATCAATAAGATAACAAAACCCAAACATCAATAGAAGTTGAAAGCAAAGAAGATTAAAACAAACAAAAGTAAATGTACTTACAACCTCTTTACCTATCGTTTTCCATTGCTCACCTATTTGTCCTTGATCTTGATGATGAAGCCCTCAGAAGCGTTGCTCCCTTGCTTGTTTGAAGATGACAAAGGAAGAATGGCTGTGATACTTATGTATTTGAAGATGAGCTTCAAATACAGAAATGGAGTATAAATGAGAATGCTTAAATGGGAGTAGGGATGCCAAAGGCGCACCGATATCTCTACAGCATAAGTTTGCTCAAACGATGGATTTTTGAAATGAAGAAGGAAGGTTGTATTTATAGAGAAAGGTGAGGGAAGATCAATGGTTGAGAAGAAAAGGAAAGATCAATGGAGGAGGCTTGTTGAGGAACGTGCAACAAATGGAAGAAGGACACATGTCATTTGAAAAGCAACGTTGTTGAGTTAACTCTTCTCTTGATGAGGATGAGATTTTATTTTATTAAATTGGAATTTATTTTTCTAATTTTAGAGAAGATTTGCTTTAAAGGTGCTTTAAAACTGATTTTGCTTTTATGTGACAAGAGGAAAGTATTTTTGGACAATAAGAATGATTTTTGAAGATAAGGATGCATAATTAAATAAAAGATTTATTTAATTATCTTGTAGATAAATGAGAGGAATAAAATATAAGAATATATTTTATTTTTGTGAAGATATTTAAAGAATAAAATAAAATATAAAAATATATTTTATTTAGTGGAGGATTTAGATTTTATTTAAATAAAATTTGTATTTTATTTAAATTTGGAAGAATAAAAGGTTTTAATTAAATAATTAAAATTATTTAATTATTTAGCAGAATGAAGGTTGATGTAGATGAATTTAATTAATTAAATAAAATGTAATTTATTTAATTAAATGAGAGGAAGTGATTTAAATAAATAAATAAATTTATTTATTTATTGATAGAAGAATGTGAATAATGAAATAAATATTTAAAATATTTATTTAAGTAGAGTCATGCCATTTTTAGGTGTATACATTTTGCCCCTCTTTGATGCAATGTGTTTTATCACGTTGTTTCAAAGAATAAGATTTTCGACAGTGATACATGCCTCAGTTTTGCCCCAGGTACAAGTTTAATGACAGGATGCCCCCTCGAGAGGTTAGACGGGGAGACGGTAGAAAGGCGTGAGACAGAAAATCTCACGATGAAGAAGAGGAGAAACAGGAGAAGAAATGGTTGGATGCAAAAGAAAGAGGTGAATGATATGTGATGCAAGATAAAATGATGACCCATGCAAGCAAGTAAGCCAGCATGCACAAATGATACAAGAACAGGCAAGGTATTGCCCCGGTCAAGCGGTAAACCACTGATATAGATCGATGATGTCTGTTGTCAGGAATGAAACATGTTGTATAAGACTCTGGGTCTAGTTTCGACAATGCAACATCTTGTCTAAGACATTTGATATGATAACAATATACGATAGTGTTGTCATGGTGGGGAATGATATATCCCTAGAGCAACACGAAGGATAGTTATGACTGATTGATATGGTTTACGACAAGATTAGGATCAAGACCGCTAATTGCGATTGGATAATTTGACAAGATTGGCTTGACTCGATTGGTATGGATTAAGGATAAACTTGCATTTTGATCATTGCTCGGATTAATAGCTAGAACTATTGATGAGAGATATGAAGACAAACAGAAATTTGATTGATAGAAGAATGACTCAATAGAAGAAATCACAAGCTTTTGCAAACATTGATTCACTGCATTTTGGATCTTTATTGGATGGGATATGGAGCGCAATTGGATGTGTTATGGATATGGATATGGATATGAATTGCAATTGGATACGGTATGGATATGGATCTTGATATAGCAAGTATTTTGAAGTGATTATTTCATCATTGGGCTTTTAAAATGTTGTAAGAAAATACAAGCATCTAGGTATAATTAGACCGAGATGACCTGAGTATCGCTTACATGGATTTTGATTTAGCAAGTTAATACAAGCATCTAGTCAAACTTGAATCTAGATGACCTGAGTATCTCTTGCGTTTCAACAAACAAGGATTGCTCCTTTTCATGTTTAGACCTCGGAGTCCTTGACGATCTTTTTGCTGAGCATGTCGTTAGACAAAAGTCGTTACACTACTAAAGTTTAATCCACAAGCAGCAGACAAAGAAAAATATTATGCCCCCGGGTAAATGCAAGAAGTTGTGTCCACTTAAGGTGGAAGTTTCAGAGTTAGAAAAAAATCTGAAATCGGGGAACCAAAAACGAGATCCCATTTATATAAAACGCGATCCCATTTTGCTTCGGGATCCCGAGCCTAAAACAAAAAACGTGATCCCATTTTTTCGTGGGATCCCGAACCTAGAGGCCAAAAATGGGATCCCATTTCATAATACGGGATCCCGTTATAAACAGGATCCCGTTTTATATAACGGGATCGCGTTTTATGTAACGGGATCCCGTTTCATAAAACAAGATCCCATTTTGTAAAAGTATTAAATTTTTTAAAAAATGGCAGAGACCCCATTTTCAACAGTGACAGTCGACAGGCAAAAATGGGATCCTGAGTTCAGAGACCATCCAGCCACCAAGTAAGTGGATTTTTCCACTTCTACAAATTACCCATCAATTGTTTTAAGCTTCCCTTGTTTGTTTTGGTGTAAAATACAATCAAAATTTAAATTTTGAATTGTTATTTAGGGTTTAGGGTTTATGAAATTAGCAGCTGATTTTTGACAGTTTAGTTGTAAAATACAATTGAAATTTTGAAAGACTATATCATATAAAAGGATAGAATTTGAACAAATTGTCAAAATTATGTTTAAAATTGAGAATTGAATAGATATATTTAGACATTTTAGCTATAAAATACAATTGAAATTTTGAAAATACTATATCATATGAAAGGAGAGATTTTGAACAAACTGTCAAAATTTGAGTTCAATTTGAGTGTTGAATAGCTGTATTTAAACATTTTAGCTGTAAAATACAATTGAAATTTTGAAAATACTATATCATATGAAAGGAGAGATTTTGAACAAACTGTCAAAATTTGAGTTCAATTTGAGTGTTGAATAGATGTATTTAAACATTTTAGCTATAAAATACAATTGAAATTTTGAAACGATTGTATCATATGAAAGGAGAGATTTTGAACAAAATGTCAAAAATTATATAGCATTGGGATGATATATATATTTGGTTTTTATAAAATTTACTTATAACAATGTATGTCATTGTATTTTAAAGGCATTATTGAATAGCTAACTATCATGTAAAAAAATTACAACAAACCATAATAAAACCAAGTTATCACATCCTTCATAATCAAACCTTTAGAGACAACCAACTAATCAAGAATTGAGAAAATTTTACAGTTTTTGTGATAGCCAACTAATCAAGAATGAAATGAAGCCAACATTTATGTAACTTTTGATATACTCAAGTAGCTATCCTCACTAGCTAGGTTATGCCCCTGGAATGAACATCGTGATGTTAATTGTGATACGAGCTCAACCTCATTGGTAATGCTTTCCCTAATCTTAATGACATTGATGTAGGCTCCACTCATGATCCTTACGAAGATCTTTCCACCACTAACCTCTTTCATGATAGGTCACTATCCTCACCATCTCCTTAGACCTATAATACCTTGAGCTTATCGATTGGGACCAACATGACCCTTTATGATTTGATGTTTTCCAAAATGATGAAGCCATCATGAAACTTATGAAGTGTCAAGACCACATCCCCATTGTAATCATAAGAAAGACTTTTCCACCATACTTAACACCTACATATGCTTATTTTGGAGAGAAAGAAAGAACCCTTTAGTCCTAAGGCACCCTAGTCTAGGCAGAATAGCAACAAGCTATAAGAAGAAACTTGTGATCGATTAAAATGATACAATAAAAATGGACACTTCCCAAGAGCTCCTCAATTTGACAAAGTTCACCTTCCATTAGATACCACTCAGATACAAGACATGACTCCCCTCTCCTTGTTGAGGATGCTATAGACATCAACCTGTGGATAGAAGCTCGGACCCTAAACTCTCTAAGATAGTAGCTCCACTAGACCTTGACATCAAAGAAGGCATATATAACCATGTCACCATGTTAAAGATTACGTTGATTTCTTCATGTGGTCTTATGGTGATATGCCTTGAGACTCCATCTTTAAAGTCATGCATCTGCCAAACCTATTCAATAAAAGCTATGCAAAATGCACCCCCAAGTAGCCCTCGTGGTTATAGAAGAATTGTATAAACTCTTGGATGTCCAGGGTTCATTCAGACTATTACTTATCCTAAATGGGTCTCTAATGTGGTCTTAGTTAACAAGAAAACTAAGGGAATTCATGTTTGCACTAACTTTTGAGACATCAAAAAAGGATCTACCCCAACTTAGATAACTTTTCTCTACCAAACATTGATATGATCGTGGATCTCATAGCCATATATATAGAATTTTATCATTAATCTGGATATAATATGGCCCAAGTTGAAACATTTGAGTTAGACATGGAGACACCTAGATTATGGAGCTCAGTCTATGTAAGAAAACACCTCCTATAGACTCAACACAAACTTATCGCTCAACCCTCTAAATTGTGACTTACATCATTTGATTACCCTAGAACACACTATAGACAACTCTATACAAATTTGGCAAAATATATTTTCTCCTAACAGAAACTTGTATATGTAGAAGTATCTACTACTACATTAGATTTGATATACTTCTTAAAAGGAAAGAGTTGGGACTAACAACTAAATAGAAAACAATAGTTTTGCATTTTCTAGGAAATAGGAAACAAAATCGAGCTAGAACCATCTTGACTAATTTATCTATTTCTAGCTAGATTGAACCCTAATTCTATATGCAATTCCAACCCTAACCCTAACACTAATTCTAACCCTAATTCTATATGCAATTCAAACCCTAAGCCTTATTATAACCCTAATCATAACCCTAACCCTAACTCTACTTGTAATTGTAATTGTAATTGTAACTCTAACTCTAGCCCTAACCCTAACCCTAACAAGCTACTTGTAATTGTAATTGTAACCCTAACTCTAGTCGTAACCCAAACCATAATTGTAGCTCTAATACTTACCCTAATTTAGCAACCCTTGAATTCTAATTCTAACCCTAACCTCAATTCTAACCCTAAGCCTGATCCTAATTGAAACCCTAACCCTAACTTTAATTAATCATGAGTCATGCTACAGGGTTTTCTTCTACATATTTTGTATGCATGTGTTATTCCCTTATTGCATGTGAGTTCACCAATTATTTGGAAGTCTCCTAACTGGGAGGCGGGCTTGTATTCAAGCCCTATAAGTTTTGTGTTTATAGGTGTTATGTTTAAAGCTATATGGAGACTTGTAATAGGAGGTCTTGAATTTGGTAGCAATGATTGTGAGTTCCTTGTCTAGAATATGATGAACCTTTTGAACAAGAGAACCTTGTAGACATGATGCATATCTTGAAATTTAAACTTGAAAATTATCATCATGTGAATTCTTTTAGCCATCCTACAACCTCCTATCACCCTTCATCCTCTTATAGGGATATGCCACACAACCTCTCCAAGTTGACCATGCCAAACCCAAAGTCATAATCGTAAGAGGTAAAGAATCTTTTGGCCCCATTCAAGTCCACTCCCTAATAGGAGTGATACAATGCTAATAGGGTTGTGAAGGTAATTAAGTTCTTGATTAGCATGTTGGGTGTATCTAAGCATAATGATGATATAGTTAGTCCTGATTTCATTAATCTTAAGATCATTGAGCTAGAGTACTTAATATATATGGTATAGTTTTGTTCAATCAATAGTCGTAGGGAAAATTAATATACTACAGTGACATCAAACATAAACCAATAGGTGGCTTAAGATATATTAGTGGTAGGGAAAATTATAGTGGCCCTAACCCTAGAGTAATAAGTTGAAGTAGTGTTAGAATTACTAATAAACTAAAAAACTTTATCCTAGGGTGGTGGGACAAATTACACAAGCCTTACAAAGCCTCTACCACTTCCTTGACATTTTTAACATTGTTCAAATTTGATAGGAGGGATTTATGTCACCTCCTCCTCATCTTAATTCTCATAGTGGATAGAATCATCCAATTTAGCATCAAGACATGAAGGTTTATCTTCATTATCTTAGAAATATCCTCCAAGGCTTTGTGCATATGCTCATGCCACACATTGAAGATGTGGAATTTATCTAAGTAGCAATATAGAAATCATTAGCCTAACCTTCTACCCCTTCAATATCATTGCATAGAAGGTAGATACAAGTAACATTTGATAGCATGGAGGCACAACTTAGGGATTGAGTTGAATGTAAAAAAATTATTCTTCCCAACAAATGCTAGATGTCTAGGAGCAATTTAATAATTTCTTCCACTATCTGCCTAGTCTAGAATATAATTACCTTTTCTTTTGATATGTTTGAAGGAGATAGATTTAAACAAGTATTCACCAAGTTTCTAGCTTACAATAGAATAGTTTCCAATAACCACAAGCTTCATCTATGCTTTTTCATATGATCAATGTTGATCTTGGAATCTCCTTCCACACTAAGGGATATCTTGTTTAGTTTCCAAGTCATCTTGAGGCCCTGGATATCATGGCCCTAGAATCTACCATATTATTGTTCTTGACACCAAAATCATAAGCTTTAAGATAGGTAGAGGTTTTCCCTTATCATCTCTTAATAAACATACTCCTCCTACTTCACTAGGATTACCCTTGGCTACCCATCAAAATTTCAAGCTTAATCCATCCCAATGTAGGTGTGGACCAAAGGGTGTGAATATCAACATGGGTATCTCCTTGTTTTAACCTTATTCAAAGCAACCTTGGCCAATTATGAGCCTAATCCATGTCTCTTCTAGCATGATCATATATTCCTCTTTACCCCAACAATCACCAAGTTCCTAAATGCACCATATTTCTTTAAAATAGTCCAAAATTTGGGATGCATATTCACATTTAAGAAATACATGATGATTGTCCAGAGAAGTTTCCTTACTTAAATGCACATTATACATTAAGATGGGTCACCTTTCCCATTGTATCAATCATTATGGTAGTCCTAATAGCTCTCTTACATTTTGAAATTTGTACGTGCATGTATACATTATCTGTATGTTTAATTTAAATTTATTTCAAGTGTAATTTCTTGAAACATATATATATATATATTCTTGATTTAATTTTAAATTTGTACTGAAGTTTGTATGTTTATATGTATATATATGCAGGTTCATATCTAGATTTTTATATATACATCATGAATCTAGATGATATTCACTTTGATGTTGAGGACTTCCTTAATGCACAAGATGATCCGACCGCACCCCCACCCCCACCCACACCCGCACCCGCACCCCCAGCACCAAATGCCCCACCTCTAGATGCCCCACCTGCAAATGACCCGCCTCCACCTCCACCTCCACCCCCACCTGGAACTGACCAAGCTCGCTTGCGAGCCATAATAAATGAAAATGTGGATTCAATACATGAAAAACTGAATTCCATTCGCAATGAACAATTCATGCCACCTCACGTAGTACGTTTGATGCAAAACATTGTAGATTCTATGAGGTCTATTGACTCAGATTTTGATGGATTCCGGAAATGGAGAGAGGAGAGGCACAAATTTTATGTTGATGGCCTCTCCTATAAGACTATTTTGGATCTTAAAATCACAAAAGCTCATTTGGCACAATATTTTAGACATCCCATTACAAATGAACCTATCCCTGCAAATAAGAAAAGAATATCAATTAGGTGGTGTAGGCATGAAGGAATGTTTGCCAATTTTTGGGATAGATGGTGGATGGTGTTTGATTATCCACCTCATGCTAATTGTGAGGTTCCTTTATATTTTTTGAGAAAATTATATGTAGAGTTTGTTATGAATAAAAAACCCAACTACTTTGATTTTAGATCATTCCAGGGTGTTGGTGGTGGCATGCCACAATAGAGGTTGGGGGCATGGGTTGATCCCCAACGACCGGTGCCTATTCAACCTCTTATTGACCCCCTGTTGCTTCCATTCCTTCGCTGTTCGAGTATCGTGCAGTGGTATCCACACTAGGCACATTGAGTGCACTCTCAAGTAGCCTACATGAGCAGACTTCTATGATGGTAGCTCGAGTTAGAGAGCATGGAGGAGTTGATGATGGAAGTGGTCCTAGTGCCACTCCACATGTGTTGATGCCTCATACATGTACGAGTTGCAATCAGTTGTGTTATGGACCTGATCAGGCAGTTGCACCCACTTCAGCTACACATGCATCATCTGATAATGTGGGCACTGAATCATTTGTTGATTATCTATTTGCTGAGGATCATCCCACTAATCATTCGACACAGGTATATATAGGTTATGTACACATGTTGAATTTAAAACAATTTTTTAACCATGTGTTTTTAATCAACATATAGATGATCAATTAAATTGTAATATTTTAACAATCGAATTGTTTGGTTTGTTTGGTGTAGATGATGGCAACAGGGGTCACCATTGATCGAATTAATTTTTCATCGACACTTGTTCATCTCGGGCACCCATTTGGGGTACATTTTTAATGATTTGTAAATTTGTAAAATTCAATCTTGAATGTGTGTACAATTAAATATTTATGAACTTATTTATGAACTAGTTCAGGGTTCTTCCACATTGAATCCTCCATCTCAGGGTGTCTCGAGCGCTCCTCCATCATTGGGCATCTCACATGACACTCTTACAGTATGTATATTGTTTTAAAAAACTATATATATACTTAAATTTTTCTATTTTGATATCAGTGTATCTAAAAACTTGCACATGTACTATTTAATATTTTATAAATATGTCTATGTAGGTTGACACAACTATGAGGATGGGCATTGTAGCACACTTGGATAATCCAAGTTTATATCAGGAGTCGACTGCATTTTAGGTTGTTGAAAAATGTATAACATGTACACAAGTCAATTATATATATGTTTTAAAACCTAATTTGTACACACATGTGCTAACTTAAATATAAATGACATTGTAGGAGCTTGTTAGTGACACGTTTCATCAACACACAGCACATGCAGAGCAGGAGGACAGAGGAGATGGGCAGCCTGATACGGTATAATTTAAAATTTAGATTATATTTAAATTGAACAATTAAAATATACGTTGTGAACTTAAAGTAAATTTCTTGATATATATATATATATATATATATATATGTTGACATGTACATTCAAAATTATTTTTTCTTTTATAGCTCGATACATGTCATGGAGCTAAGCCTGTAGAGACAGGTCCTGGAATAGAGGATTCACAACAAGTTCCTCTTACGGTATAATAATTTTTAAATATGATAGTTCTTATAAATTAAATTGAATTAAATCATTTTTAAAATCGTCAACTATATCTAATATCAACTTGAACTTTCTCTTGTATTAAATAGATTGATTCAGAGCATGGAGACACAGGTCCAAGTGCACCAGAGCATGTCTCTCAGCCTCACACGGTAATTTAATTTTATGATAAATTATAAATTTAAAAATTGTCATTAAATTAGATTTCCTTATCATCTTACATCTAATTTCATCTAAATCTTTCTCTTTTGCAAAGTGATTCAGGTCATCTAAGTAGTTCGCATGGTGTGAAGAGGACTCTTGATGATAGAGATAGTATGTGATAGGTTATTGAACATGGGCTATGTATAATTTGACTATTTCATGGACTATATGTTATATACTGTTTGTCATGGACTTTATATATATATATATATTGTTGAACATGGACTTTATATATTTTTTTGAACATGGACCTGGACTTTATATATATATTGTTGAACCTGGACTTTATATATTTGACTATTTCATGGACTATTTGTTATATATTGTTTGTCATGGACTTTATATATATATTGTTGAACATGGACTTTATATATTTTTTGAACATGGACCTCGACTTTATATATATATATTGTTGAACCTGGACTATATATTTTTACATGTCACACAATAAATGCAATCTTGTCGTAGTTCAAAATCATACACATGTCAAAGTAATAATCATGTAAAACCATCATGTTAGTTTAGGTGCATCCATACATATATCTGTTATCCATGCATACATACATTGCATATACATCATAAACTATAAAAGCATAACATCACATACATATGTATATACAAGCATCCCTAAATTTAATCATAAATCAAACTCTAATCTAACCATGTGCATGAAGGAAAAGAAATGTAAACATTTGAGATCAACCATAATAAGATATATAGATTAACATCAATAGAAATAATCGATTGTCATATATAAATCTACAAGTGTCAGAGTGTTGATCTAGATTTGTGCTTAATGAAGAAATTGCATTGAAAGAATTTATGTAGTGATGAGGTCCTAATAAAGTTCCTCCATTCATTCACGGTATGCATATTTAGGTCCTGGTCAAATTTTAAGCAATAAAATGGTAAGCAAATCAAAACAAAGCATTAAAAAGTGAGATAAGTTCATGAGGATCTCTTGCCTACTATGAGGGATCAATCTCTCACATCTTCTCATCTAGAGATACTAAGTTATATTAAATGATCCTAGCATGGTTATAGTTATATTTATCCAAGTGCCTTGGTGCTTGTTCTTGTGTTGATCATGTAATTTAGGAGTCCCTAGAGTAAGAGTCCACGGGAGTGTCCCTTGACCAACCTCTACTACATCTTAAGTAGATTTGTAGCATGGGAGTGTACTACCTGGGAAATCCTTTAGAAAGTCGCCCCTTTTCAATAATATAAATCTCTATATGTAAGTGTCAGAGTGTTGATCTAGATTTGCGCTTAATGAAGAAATTGCATTGAAAGAATATGTAGTGATGTAGCATGGGAGTGTACTAGGGAAATCCTTTAGAAAGTCACCCTTTTTCAATAATATCTAGTCATGTGTCATCTCCTAGACGGTCCATCTCCTCTCTATCTCTATGTATGGGTTTGAAATAATTTGTTTGTGTTAGTCAAAGTCACCATTGTGTAAATGTGTAATCATGTGCCATAGTAACCCAATCAACACTACTTGATACCTCAAGGAAGTGAAAGATCTGGTGTGGGCATGGGTCATTGATACCTGGTCTAATATGCTCCAATATCCATACCATAACTAGAGAAGGATGACTAAATCCTAGTGCCTTATGGTGCACAATCTAATAAAGGTCATGGTAGACCTTGAAGGTAGGATGTCAAACCCCCATGCATAAACTTTACCTAACTCCACTTGCTCAATGATAGGAGCCTACATACCATATGAGAAAGTGGACATTTTTAGTCCTTCACATGTAAAGTTCAATATTTTTTCCAATCTCTTGGATTCTCTATTTGTGACTTTGATAATGACCTCTTTGTTAATGTTAAAAATGGTCAAATCATTATAGTTGTATTATATATGGACAACTTACTCATTACGAGTAGTCTTATTTCTTTAATCCACAAATATAAAAAATAAATTGAACCAGATATTTGAATAACTAATTTAGGGCTTCTGCATCATTTCTTAGGAATGATTATCTTCTAGGATCATTAATCTATTAGGGTATCACAAGCAAGATACAAATAAGATATATACTTAAAAATTTCAATTATGGTTGACTATAAACCAACTGTTATTCCTATTGAATTGAGTATTAAACTTGACTCCAAACCTCTATTTGAAAAGACCAATCCTACTTTGTATAGATAGTTAGTAGAAAGCCTTATTTATCATACCATACCTATACCAGACATTACTTATAATGTAGTAAGTATTGCATCTAGATTCATGCAAGATCCATATGTGGATCATTGGAAAATGACTAAAAAAATATTGAAGTATATTAAAAGTACTTTTAAATATGTTTTTTTTTTCCTACACCAAAATGCAAATTTATATGGTTATTGTGATGTTAGTTCTATATTAGTAATTTTGTTCATAAGAAATATACTTCCAGGACTATTTGTTTAAATTTAGTGTAGGGACTATCACATGGAGTAATAAAAATCAACCTATAGGGGCTCTATCATCCACGAAGGGCAAATATAAAAGTTCAATAAAAACATTAAAAAATTAATGTGGCTTAAAAGATTATTAAAAGACAAAAAAAAAAAAAAAAACAAAAAAAAAGATTATTAAAAGAGCTTTAGGTAGGTAGTGTTGATAGTACCACCTTGTCATAATAAATGTGTGATAAGGATAACACAATAGGAACCTACACCGCTCTATCTCTCCAACCTTATCATAGGGCAACTTGATTTGTTGTAGAAAGCTCCTACACACTACTCACCAACGAAGCTCCTACACCTAGACACCTATCATTTGCAATTAACCTACAACTTGATGCTAACTTTTTGGATGTCTTAAGGGGTCCTAATTTATGATGTCTTAAGGGTGTTGGTGTGAACAAGGTTATAACCTATCTAGTTTAACCTTTGTTGTGTAGATAATTCATATTATTTAACTATTTATTAGTTAAATAATACTCACACATATGTTCACATCTTAAGTTGACTTAGGAAGCATTCTAGTTGTCTTCTAGATGTTTCTAGTTGTTGATAGTTGTAGTTGATAGTTGTCATCTTATCCTATAGTTGTCATATGTCATAGGATTGTGACACTTGTCAGATTACTACAACATCTTGTATCTCACCTTGGTCTTTATAACCAAGGCCTCATTGTACATTATGTAATCCAGTACATTGTTGTATCATGGCAATATAGCATTCTCTTTGCTTGTCTCTCTTGTGTGGAAGGTTATTTGGTTTTGCAGATTTGATCCTGGTGGTTGATTGCTCCAACATGGTATCAGAGCTTTGATCCTACAAGCCCCTTCTCTCTTTTGTTGAGAGATCTTGCCGTCAACGTTTTGCTGGTGCATCCTAGCTGAAAACAGAGTTCACCATTGAGTTCAAATCGCCGAAATCAGTAAGGATTGACTCTTCAAAATTTGATTTTGGACATAGTTGATTTTTTTACTTTTTGGGCTTTGTATGCATTTTTGCATAATTTTTTGTCAAAAAGGCAAAAAAAAATTTAGCAGAGGGCCATTCAGCCCCCTGCATTTTCTGCATCATTTGCTGTGAAACAGTCAGATTCAACTATTTTTTCTACTGTTTGATGAAATTTGGCCAAGATCTGGCCTTTGTAAACCATCTTTCTGTTGTTGTTTGGTCGTTTTTTCTGTGTTTCTAGGTATGAAAACTGCATAGAGATCTGTATTGCTATTTGGTCATTTCTGTGTTTGGTGACCCCAGGCAACCTCTGCATCTGCAAGACGACCATATCAGATCTTGGCATCTTGAGATCTCATTCTAAGCAACCTTTGCTCAAGTTTGGTCGATCCTGAATTCATCTCAAGGCCCGTTCTCTACAGAATTTTGAGCAAATCCTTTGGTCGCTATTGCATCGGCAGTCACTGTGTTTGGTAGCTGTTTGATCTGTGGCGACCACCACTCTTCAATAGCCCGTAACCAGGCGCGAATCCCATCATTGTTGATCATAGAGGAGATTTGGAGACTTGGCTGCCCTCTGCACCAGCACTTTTTACGATCTTACAACATTATATGATCATCGATTTGCACTATATTCATAATTTTGATTGGCACCGGTAGCATTGTCTCACACCGGGAAACCTTCTTAAGTCGTCAGTTGTACTCATTCGTCTGATCTGCAATCTATACCAGCGACAGCTTGTGACTGGCGGTTTGCTTCAATAGCGACGATTTTAGTCTTATCTTTGGGTTGTTCAATCATTCATCCGTCATTCTATTTTCACCACCGGCAGTCTTATTCATCGAAGGTAGGATTATCAAAACAGGCGATCACAACCATACCAGAGGCCTTCATTGGTTAGCAGATCAGAGCCTTCATTCGGTGGTTTGTCACTTGGATTGGCAACTGCATCCATATACTGTCAGATCCTGCATGGAGATACAGCCAAGATCTTTGGTTTAAGACCATAGAGGGCCTCTTTACAATCGACAGTCTATTGTTTCTGTCGATAGTCTTAGCATCAACCATTGTCATCGGCGGTCACAGATTTCAGAGATTGGCAGCAAGTGGATCTCACAAACTACTTGGTTGTAACTGTTGTGTTGTGGGAAAATCACTGAAAGACTCAGATCTTGGCCAGAAAAAGTTTCTAAAGCATCAGTCATTTGTGTCACACACCGGAAAAGTCTCTATACTCATTGGTTGTTTTTTGTTCAACGTATCATACAAGTCTGGCAGCGACAACCAAGCATCGACAGTTTCATTGTAATTTTGTTAGTGGTCAAGCATTGCAAACTCCACGTCATCCAGCCTTTGCATCGACAGTCTTTCACTATACGCGGTGGGCATTTTACATTTGTTCGGCATTGAAAGGCATTTTTTTTGGCTCACTTATTTGGTGAGGTCAATCTTCAAGGAGAACTATATTATTTAGTTTGTTTTGTTACCGTTTGTCGAAGATAGGAGATTGAGGCCCGGTTTGGCAGGTGGCCAAACCCCCTCACAAACAAACTTATTTATCTAATTACATCGCCTTCTTGCATAATCATTTTTTGATTGTGTCGCGTTGAAGTCGACGTCATCTTTTGCAAATTTTGACAAAGAGGGAGCTTTTTTCTTTTTGCCATATCTTGCAAACCACAAGGCAGATTTTCGCGTTCTTATAGTCATCGGAAAGGTGGTTCAGTGGATTTCACTGTTGTGTAGGTGATTTTTTCAGATTTCATCATTTTTTGCCAGTTGTAGCAGCTTGAAGGTTCAGATTGTCTTTTTCTTGCAACTGGCGTATCTTTTGCATACGACGTCAAAATCTGGTAAAATTTTTTTTGAAATTGCTCAGAAAATTGCAAGGAATCTGATTGTAACTTTTGTTTTTCCCTTGACAAGCTTTTTTGCTCAAAAATTATAAAAATCACCGTGTGTTATAAACGGTTGATTTACGCTTGTCAATTGTACAAATTCTTTCATTGTACTTTGTTGGGGGGGTTACAATCACATTGTTAATACATTCTTGGGGGGTGAAAGGCACGATTTAAGTGCCCTTGTGTCTTTGGTTCTTGGTGTTTTTCTGCTACACATGGCGAAAAGTGTGTCTATAAAACCACTCACTCCACATAATTACCACACATGGAAGTTAAAAATGAAACAACTACTGCAATCTAAAGGACTTTGGCAAATGCTAGAGGATAATCCACCTGGTTTCACTAAGGAGTTTGAAAAATTTGCTTATAAGAACAAACTAGATGAAGCTATGGGAATCATAGGATTGCATGTATCAGACAACTTGTTGTTTCATATTGCGGAGTGTAAAACACCTAAGCAAATTTGGGATAAGCTTGCAGAATTGTATGGTACTGTCAATGAATTTTGAATCTTGCAACTAGAGGCAGAATTAACATCACTCTCTCTAGACGGTTTTCCTACTATCCAAGATTTTCTAGAGAAATTCAAGATGATATTGTCACAATTGAAAGGATGTGAGCATGATAAAACTGAAAAGGAATGCATCTTCTTGATTTTGTCGAAGTTGAAGGGCCCATTTCAGGTGTTTTCATCTACCTTCTATTCTACTATGGATGCCTTTGGGAAAGACTTTAAGATGCCTAGCTTTGAGCTATTTTGTGAGCGTCTTACTAGGGAACAAACCAAGTTACTTCAAATGGATGCACTTCCTAGTTCTAAGAGTCAAGCCTTGATGGCCTCATCCTCCAAGGGTAAAGGTAAGAATAAGAAGAAGCCCAAGATAGAATCTCCTTTAGGTAGTGAGTCTCCCTTCAAACCAAAGCTAAAGAATGATCAGAAGCCCACTCCACCACCTAATCCTTCCAAATCTAGTGAGTCTTCCTTTAAGACAAAGAAGAAAAAAGGTGGCACTTGTTCTTTTTGTGGCATGACAGGTCATGATGAGTCTCATTGTTTCAAGAGGTTAGAGGCTTTGGAGGAAGCTATGAAGAAGCACAAGATTTCACTTCCCAAGCCCTCCTCTATAGGCAAAGAACATGCTCTTTCCACACATGGCTTGGTTGCATCTTCAGATAGCTGGATACTTGATTCAGGTGCTTCACATCATATGACCAATTCACTTGATCTACTTGAGACTCTTTCTAATACTAGCACTTCTCAGATTGCAGTGGGGAACTCTTCACAGATTTCAGTCATGGGGACACGCACCGTTCAATTGCAAGATGGTTGCATTGAGGATGTTCTTTTTGTTCCCAAGATTTCTAACAATCTTCTCTCCATATATCAGATTTGTCATTCTGGGGATGGAAAGAAAGTTGAGTTTACTCCTCACAATGTGGTTATTCGATAGCTACAGGATCTTGAGACAGTTGTTGCTACAGGGAAAGTGGATCATGGATCACGACTATACAGATTTGATGGATTTGAGTCTTCATCAGGATCATCTCTTATAGCCCATGCCGATGCCTTGAGCAAGCTTTGGCATGAGAGATTTGGACATCTAAATTACAGTTATCTTCGGCATATGAGCATAAAGAAGTTGGTTGTTGGTCTACCTAAGATTTCTTGTAGAGAGGGAGTTTGTCAGGGCTGTGTACTTGGCAAACATCATCAAGATCCCTTTCGTAAGGGTCAAGCTACTCGAGCTTTGGCACCCTTGGAGTTGGTTCCTAGTGATCTCATGTCTTTTCCAACTCCTTCATTTTCAGGGGCCAAGTATGTGTTCACTTTCATTGATGATTTCTCATGACGCACATGGGTGTACTTTCTTAAGTACAAAAGTGATGTTTTTGACACATTTAGGACATACAAGGAATTTATGGAGAAGCAGTCAGGTCTTTCTCTTCGACGGATATGCACAGATAATGGGGGGAATATGTGAACCAAGCTTTTCAGGATTTCTGCAGTGAGCATGGAATTCAGCATCAGTTTTCAGTTCCTTACACTCCTCAGTAGAATGGTGTGGATGAGAGAAAGAACAGGACATTACGGGAGATGGCAAATTGCATGCTACAGTCTAGGTCTATGGATCCCACCTTTTGGGCTGAAGCAATCAATTGTGCCAACTATATTCAAAATCGTATGCCTCACAAGGCAGTGCAGCATATAACTCCCGAGGAGGCTTGGTCCCATGTCAAGCCTAATGTATCCTTCTTCAGAGTATTCGGTAGTGAGGCTTGGGCATTCATTCCAAATGGTCAGCGTAAGGCTATGGAGAAGAAGAGTCAACCTTTGATTTTTGTTGGCTATTGTGAGGATGTGAAGGCTTACAGGTTGTTTGATCCTGTCACTCAGGATGTCTACTTTTGTAGAGATGTCCATTTTGATGAGTCCTTCACACAAGAGGATTCCTCCTCCACTTCTTCTTCCTCACTACATACTCCACCTACTTCATCATTCCTTGACGATGTTTTGCTTCTTCAAGATGATACTGATGAAGGTCCTGCCCCACCACCTCCTCAAGCACCAATTTTACCCTGATGGGCCCGCACTACTCTTGAGGAGGCTGGTCCTCTTGTTGGTGATCCCACAGATACTCACCGCACTCATTCACAGACAACAGGTGTCAGTCTTTTGAGTCATGCCATTTCCACAGATCCTCAAAAGTTTTCAGATGTCGCAGGTATTCTAGAGTGGAACAGTGCAATGGTTGAGGAGTATTCTTCTTTAATGAAGAATCATACTTGGGATCTTGTTCCTCTTCCTAAGGGAAGAAAATTGGTTCGGTGCAAGTGGGTGTACCACACCAAATATACAGCTAATGGTTCTATAGATAAGTACAAGGCTCGTCTTGTTGCAAGGGTTTTCTTAGGTTGAGGGTATTGACTACTCTAAGACCTTTGCTCCTGTCGCCAAGATGGATTCCATTCGACTTGTACTTTCTATTGCTGCATCTCAAGGATGGTCAGTGTATCAGATGGATGTGAAGAGTGCCTTCTTGCATGGTGATCTTCATGAGGAGATCTACATGGAACAACCTCCGAGTTTTGTGCAGGACTCTTCACTTGTTTGCAGGCTTCATCGTTCATTTAATGGTCTCAAACAAGCCCCTAGGGATTGGTATGAGAAGATGGATAGTTTCCTGCTTGCTTCTGGTTTCACACGATGCCATTCTAACCCTACAGTTTACACTCAGCGACATGTAGATGATCTTTTGATCCTTGTGCTTTATGTGGATGATTTGATTCTCACTGGCAGTTCTACCTCCATGATCCAGAGTATTCAGCAAGCATTGATGGAGTGCTTTGATATGACAGATCTTGGTCTTCTGCACTACTTCCTTGGTCTTCAGGTTCACCAGACTACTGAGGGGATCTTCATTTTTCAGCAGAAGTATGCTCTTGATTTGCTTCAGAGATTTGGCATGGCTGATTGCAAGCCTACCCCTACACCATTTTAGTCAGGTGTTGTACTGTCTACCAGTTGCACTACTCCCACAGTTGATGCTACATTGTATCGGCAGTTGGTTGGTAGTCTTTTGTACTTGACACATAGTCGTCCTGATATTTCCTTTGCGGTTGGACTTGTCTCCCGGTTCTCTCAGGAGCCCCATGAGAGTCATTAGAAGGCAGCTAAATGTATCTTGAGGTATATTCAGGGCACATCACACTTTGGCATTCATTACACATCCGGAGCTTCTTCGATTATGGGCTTCACTGACTCAGATTGGGCTGGTGATGTTAATGATCAGAAGTCCACTTCTGGCTTTGTTTTCTGCCTTGGTTCTGGTCTGATTGCATGGTCTTGCAAGAAGCAGACAGCTATTGCATTATCATCTACAGAGGCTGAGTATCAAGGTGCAGTTTTGGCTAGCCAGGAGGTTCTTTGGCTTCGACAGTTGATGACTAAGTTTAGATTTCCTCTAGATCATCCCACTACTCTTTGGTGTGATAATCAGAGTGCCATTCACATTTCTTGCAACCCGATGGAGCATTAGCGTACTAAGCACATTGAGATCCACATGCACTTCATCAGGCAGCTCATCCAGGATGGTGTTCTCAGCTTGGAGTACTTGCCTACCGAGGAGTAGGTTGCGAACATCTTCACTAAACCTTTGGCATCACCTCGTTATCTTCAATTGCAATCGATGCTTGGGGTGAAGGAAGTTGTCCTTGGGGGGTCTTCTTGAGTCCTCCTTCCTTCACTTTTTCATGCTTTTTCTTTGCATGTTTCTCTCTTTTGGAGAGGAGTTTTTTCCCATGAGGTTTTCTCCTTTTTTCCACTTGTGAGAGCTTGTTTGTATATGGGTGCCTAACATGGCCTTGTTGCCGGGACCCATCTTTGCATTTGTTTGTTCCTCCCTAAGTTGCACTTAAGGGGGGGTGTTGGTGTGAACAGGGTTATTACCTATCTGGTTTAACCTTTGTTGTGTAGATAATTCATATTATTTAACTATTTATTAGTTAAATAATACTCACACATATGTTCACATCTTAAGTTGACTTAGGAAGCATTCTAGTTATCTTCTAGATGTTTCTAGTTGTTGATAGTTGTAGTTGATAGTTGTCATCTTATCCTATAGTTGTCATATGTCATAGGATTGTGACACTTGTCAGATTACTACAACATCTTGTATCTCACCTTGGTCTTTATAACCAAGGCCTCATTGTACATTATGTAATCCAGTACATTGTTGTATCATGGCAATATAGCATTCTCTTTGCTTGTCTCTCTTGTGTGGAAGGTTATTTGGTTTTGCAGATTTGATCCTGGTGGTTGATTGCTCCAACAAAGGGGACGTCTTAAGTTCTCAAAATTTGGTGAAGTTGCCCAAGGCAACCAAATTGAACAAGATAATAAATCAAATTTAAAGTAAATTCTAAGTAGAAAAACATGGACATTTAACAAATAAAATACATAAAATAATAATTTTGATAAATTTAATACTGTAGAGTATAAAATTGTGTACATACACATGTATGTAAATTTCTGTACAAAATGTGTAATAATGTAATTGTGTATGTACATATATGCCAACTCAAAATAATGTAAATACAAAATGTCGTTATATGCCATCTCAAGAAAATCCAAAACTTGAGGAGAATGTAGCAGGTCTTCATGCCACCTGATGTAAAAATAATACAAGCAATTTATCAATATATCTGAATCAAAACATGTACTTTAATTTATATAAAACTATCTAGATATACACAATTTGTACTTGTATTTACAAGTGCCTCTCAAGTTTTTGTTTCAAAGTATGTGATGAATTTGTGATGATGGCCTGAGGATATAAAAGGATAAATTAAATCAATTTCAACTAATAACGCACAAGAAATATCAAAACATGTATTTAATGTATTTAAAACAACAATATAAATCTATTTAACTATATTTACACGTATTTACTTATTCCATTGTACCATCTCCATCCTCTCTTTTTTCTAATGCATCGATGATTGTCTCATGGCCTTCCATAGAAATATTCCATAGCTCTTTATTTGTAGGTTTTCCGCGATACCTCTCCATTTTTATATTTGTTGCCAACACCAAATGTGAGTAGTGTATAATCTTCTTATGTGTTTCATAATCTTCGAATGTAGGCAAACCATTCTTCCTTATTGGGTATTTCCATAGCCAAGTGCCAACAACCACCACCGAACCTATTGGATAATGATAGCCATCATCGAAGAAATACTTAAAATTTGCTTAAGGGGATCAAAGAAGTTCTTAAAATATGCTTAAGGGGATCAAAGACTTGTTATCAAAATTTGCTTAAGGGGATGTCTTAAGGGGATCACCAAACCTATTGGATAAGGAAAGACATCATCATCTTCTCGAGGTGCTGTTAACTTATGTTTAGTATCCACACAACGAGCCAACCAATATTCAGTTTCCTCTTCATTATTCTTTGGTGCAACAATAGCATACACATGTCCTACAAAACAAATTTTGATTCAATAACTTGCACATGTCCATAAAATTTGACCAATCAACATACATGCATTCATATGTACACATAAATAAATAAAAGCACTACAAATTAGTAATGAAGTGAAATAAAATGAAATGATTTGAATTAAATCACCTTCTTGTACAAGGTCTGAAACACGGTCATAATCGTTTGATACAAACAGTTGATCATTGTCTTCAATTGTTGTTTCACTTTGATTGTGTGCTTGTGCAAGTGTCAATGGTCTTTGTTTCCACTCTTCAACCCATTCTGTATTCTCACATGCTTCCCAATCTCCTGAAATACAAAATTGACAAAAACATGCAAGCTCCCTTGTCCAGATAGTCCATGTACTTGCATTCGAACTCCTAAATGAATGCCATTTAGTAGATCCACTAATTGTCTGGTAATCAAGTCTAGGTAGAATGTTTTCTTCTTCAACTAACCAAAAGAATCGACGAACTATAGAGTACTCACTTGATCCAGGTGTACATAATCTTGTATTGCACCAATCTACAATCCCACGTGCATCTTTAAATTTTACTGCATCCTCAAATTTTAATTGTTGCCTAGCAAGAATTCTTTTAACACACGCACTAGCTCCATCATGTTCTCCTTTACAATGTCCAGCTTCAAAAAAATTCCACATATGTTGGACATTATTCTCCTTGTGAACCCTACATAACCAATAGAACATTCGAGCATTCTTGAACTGCCCCGTACAATTATCTGACCATATAAGATGTTCAGTCATCTGGATTCCACTTTCTCTTAAATTTGTATAAAATATATTGAAACAATATTGAACAAACTCTGACGAGTGTAACCGGTTGTCACTCAAATAGAAATGATACTCCCTCAAAACTTTTCTATCATTCTCTGTGTTATCATGTGCATGTCTATAAACAATATGAACAAACATAGCAACCAGCACTGAATTGTAATATTGTGATTGAATTTCCTCTTGCGGAGCTAAAGCATAGTTTTCCGCAAAATCAACCACTGATAATATAGTACCAACTGGAAATGTGTTTCTACATTCACGAAATTGTCCATCAAGCCATCGAGCTTGTTGAGAGTGCTTGACATATTTTGGTACAATTTTACTTTTAAATTCTGATATGAATGCATGCACACTAACTTTTTCTATAATTAAATCACAACGCTTTCCAAATTTTCCATCTTTTAAAGAATATTCAACATTCTTAAATCTTTTAACATCCACTAATTGTTGTCCAAAATCATTTTCAACACTTTCATGCATACAAACTCTTAACAAAGAAAGATTGCCACAACTAGTGCATTGTCTAGAAATATATGAACTTAAATAAAAACCTTTTTCATTAGATCTTTCACAGAACAAACTTGATATAAACTCTTTTATTGCTTCAGTTGGCATATTAATATCACATTCCTGTATAATCATGTTACGATGTAAAGTACAATGTATATATTGAAACACATCATAATAATAACGAAATTGAACATGCGTTTTACAACAACAAGATATTTGTTCCTTATTAATCTTTACATACCATGGTTTGCATTTTTTAAAAGATCTTTGACTTATTTTAATATTACTAGGTAACACTAATTCATCACAAAATTTTCTATAAAATTCAGTTTGTGTTGTATCTAATAGGTGTTTTGGATGAGGATCGCGAACTTTGGACCCCACTCTTAATTTTAAAACATCTCTAGCATTAGACAATACCCTAGTATTATCATGCCAATATTTTTCGATCAAAGATCTGATTTCAACATTTAGTTTCATGTCAGATCTCGGGAGTCAACCACTAAAACTCCAACATTGGTTAATTGGATCATTTTCTATATTTTCTCTTCTTTTTGCCGCTCTTACCAATGTTTTAGGATGTATTTTTAGAATTCCACTAATATTGCTTACCATTCTTCTATTCAAAGTTGTTTTATTCACTATAGCAGTTGTTATAGCTCGTCTTGCTGCATTTTTATCTTTGGATTGACTATTACTTCCAATAGACTCAATGGCACTAGAAACAGTAGACATAGCATGTTTTAGTGATTGATCTTTTCTTCTTGGTTTAACAAAAATGCCTAACATTTTCATTATTTTTCTCATTTTCCACATTCTCATTAATTGCATCATTAGTTGACATTGAAATGATAGTTTTTTACGATAAAAAAATTCCTTGTATAATCTATTGGCATGTGTTTTTATTTGTCTCCAAGAAATTTTACCAGGAAGATTATCTAAAACATCTCTTTCAATTTTGAAAAAATATTTCTCATTTTCAACATCACTTCCTAGATTTTTATTTTCATTTTCAACTTCAAAACGATTTTCATTTTCAACAACAAAACAGTTTTCATTTTCACTTTCAACAAAAGGATTTTTGTTTTCATTTTCAAAAACAAAACGGTTTTCATTTTCATTTTCAACAAAAGGATTTTTGTTTTCATTTTCAACAACAAAACGATTTTTATTTTCATTTTCAACAAAAGGATTTTCATTTTCATTTTCAACAACAAAACGGTTTTCATTTTCATTTTCAACAACAAAACGGTTTTCATTTTCATTTTCAACAACAAAAGGATTTTCATTTTCATTTTCAACAAAAGGATTTTTATTTTCATTTTCAACAACAATTTGTTTCAAATTTTGATCTCTACGAATATTATCAATCTCAACATTGTTATATCCAGCTTGTTTTAAATCTCCTATCAACACTATTTCCATTTTATTCAAATGTGGATTTGAAGAAGTACCTAGATTTGTGCTTATTGAAACATTCTCCATAGCATTAATAGAGGGATTTGAAGACATACTAGGAATAGTTTGTATAATTGTATTAGTTTTCACATTCACCTCTTGCAAACTTGCATCATCTACATCCATGGTCTCCTCAATGTTTTTATCTTCAATAGTTGTGGAATTGGATGCTTCAGCATTATTCATTGATTGAATCTTTACTCTTCTATCTCTTTGTCTTTTTGCCTCCTCCTCTCTCTTTGCTTCAATTTCTTCAGGGGTTAATAGCTTCCTATCTTTCCTCTTATTACGACTTTGTGATCCCATGATTAAAAAATTTATGAAGCATGTACAAATGAATGTCAAAAACTTGAATGTGTTTCAAGTCCTTCAAACAAATAACAATTCAACAAAATTCCACTCAAATAACGTCTCCATGATGGCTTCTATCAAAATACAAACAATACTTCAAGTTGATGGACCTGCAAAAGAAAGAAATATGCCAAAGAATGCTGCAAGAGTCGTTGTCAGCCGTACTGTAGAGCAAGTTGCAGAAATAACAGTCATAGTACAGTCTTATTAAAAAAAGGGCAAATAATAAACAGGATCCCGTTTATAAAATGGGATCTCGTTATATTAAACGGGATCCCGTTATATTAAACGGGATCCCATTTAATAAACGGGATCCCGTTTTATTTTTGACCGATGAATAAAGAAACGGGATCGTGTTTTATAAACGAGATCCCATTATTCAAAATTTGAATTTTAGGCTCAGGTTTTGCTTTGTAACCCACTTCAAAAAATGCTTTGGGGACCCGACCCTGACCTCTGACCTGGTTTGACCTGCAACTTGAAGGCCCTGTCAATGTCACAATAAAATAGTGACTTTGAGCATTTATCTAAAGATCTATTTTGCAGAAGATTTTGACGAAATTAAAACCCATTATAGAGGAGAAAATGTAGATTCCAAATATGTAATTTTTTTTACAATTGGATTAATTTTTCTATTTTTTAATCAATTTCTGATGAAATAGGTTCATAACCTTAAATTATCAAGGTTTTTTAATATTTTAATAACTTTTATTAAAATATTTTTTTGTAAAAAAAATTGTATGAAAACGTACTTTAGACAATTCTTTTCAATTTAAAAAAAAAATTCAAAAAATGTTAAGTTTAGGTCATCTTATGCATGACGTACACGATTTTTTAAAAGACAAAAAATGACCAATAAAAAATTAATAAAAAAATTATTCAATAAAAAATTACAAATAAATATGGAAAACGTGCTTCAGTGAGTTAAAAAGCTTTTCCCAAAAGGATTTTGAAAAATATGATTATTTAGGTCAAAATATGGATGACGTACACGTACATGGTATAGTAAAAAAAAAGTGACTTTTAAACAGTGGTTTTTAGAAATGCCTATTCAAAATTAGTTTCTATCATCTGGGTATTGAAAAAAATTACATATTTGGAAACTAAACTCTGAGTGCTACATTTCATATTTAGTGACTTTTTTCAAGATTCCACATTTAAGTGCTTCAAATTTTTAGGTCAAATGTGACAAATTCTGAAAATCAGGAAAAACACTTCCACTTTTTGGCCAAAAAGTGGACAACTTCTTGCACACACCCCCCCCATCATAGCATCTCTAGCTTTTGGCATCCTTGAGTAGCATAGGAAAACATAATGACAAAAGTTCAAGACCTTGTAAGTTAACCTGTTCACAAAACATTCTTGCATTAGATGTGTCTTTTTGCCATAATTGATATAGAATTCGTTTGACTGTTTTAGTATGGTGCGCTGCTTTGTTTAGGACAGGTTGATGTTCTGCATCAAGACTTTGTTTGAAAAGCGGGATTGTTGTGTGTACTTTGCCTGGTGAAAGGTGTGGACATGGATGGATTGGAGGATAGGCGATAAGGTAGGGAATGGATGGGTAGCGAAGCCTCGGGGGTGCATTGATAATGGCCTTGCCTACGTGATGACGCAGAGGCAACGTAGTTCGGAAAGAACCCTGATGGACCTAAGATACGGAATGGATGAGACACGATATGGGATAGATATGGAATAGGTAACATTGATGACAGAGGCCATGCTAGGCTGACACTGTGGACAGGATATTAGACAAGAATTTTGGATAGGCTTAATGCTAGATACTAATGACAAGGGAAACACCACGGATAGGTAGATGGATGGGCGATAGGGGATCAATGGTAGGGTAGGTAGAAGGAAACAAGGATGTGATTTCCAAGGACCATGTTGCATAAGAAAAACATGCCCCATTGTAGGTGGAATACGTAGGATTTTTCATGACAATGTTTATGATGATAGGAGGATGAGAGGATAATGAAGGATTTGTGTGGTTTTGGAGGGATAAGGTGTGTCAAAAGATATCTAGAACATTTGTCAACATTGTGCCCCCAATATTTATCAAGATCAAGAAAAATAGAGGAATGGAAGATTAGGATGGATGGACTGGACCGTATAGGTGTGTAATGGATAGAGGAATAGGATAGGAAATGGTATGAAGGAAACTGGTAGGAGAAAAGTGATACGCTGATGAGACAAGGTGCCCCCAAGTGTAGGTGACATAGGAGATCAACTTTACACATGACGCCTGTTTACCAGGTTTTCATCATGGTACTTATCCAAGGTGCCTGTTTGCCAAGTTTTCACCGTTGGACGAAGGGATTTTTTTTTTTGAATATTTAGATAGGAGAAGGTGGATATGGATAAGAAGAGACTCAAGCATCTTGTTCCTTGAAAGGTGATAGTCCCGCTAGATAGATGTTGTTGAATGGACCATGTCAAGTGTGCTCATAGATGTTGGTAGGGAATTGCATGAAAGTGAGATAGAGTAGGTAGATAGCGGATTATGGAAGGGTGCGATAGTGGATGATGATGCAAAATATGGAGGGAAGGCTTATGCAAAAGCATGGACCATAAGATGAGGAAGATATGTAGGATAGTAGTGGAAGGGAGGGGAGATGGAGTTATACGGAAGTGTTGTGGAATGGAAGGGAACCATGACCAACGGTTGCACATACTGTGATAAACATTGAAGTTGATGATAGGCAGGTGGTGTGGGAAGCAATGAAGATTTTTGCTTGGTAGATGGATGATATAGGCCTTTAGGGACCCACATAGACTTAGTATTTTTCTGATTTTTGTTTGTCATGTGGGATGGAAGGATTTGATACTTGTGGATGACATGGGAGAAAGTGGATGGTTGGGATGCTTTAGAGGTGGATGTCTCATTTGACTTGAGGGCTTTTTGCTTAGGTACCCAAACCATTTTGCTTTTAGACTTTGCTTGTGAAGTTATGAGTTTGGGTGTAGGTAGCTTCTGGGCAACTTCTGAGATAATTATTTCTTGCTTGGGGACCCACACCTTTTTCAGTTTGGCATTGAGGTGCGTGGGTGTATGCAGCTTTTGAGATGGATGTTTCTTTGATTCTTGGCTTTTGTATCCTAGGTCATGAGGACTCTTAGGATTTTTAACTTTATAGGTAGAGGCATACAGATTTGTGCTTTCGAATCCTCTGGGGATGGTGGAAGTGAGGTTGGTGGAAGCTCGTTGTTTAGACAACATGTGCATTTGTTGGCCATGATTGGGATATTTAGAGGATTTATAGATGGATGGATAAGGTGTTGGAAGAAGTGGAGATAAATTACATGGAGGGATGTTAGGAGTTGGAAGTAGTGGAGGTAGATTGGATGGTGGAAGGTGTATGGTCACATGCTTTTGACAAATGTAGGATGATGGAGGTGGAATGGCGACATATGTTTTGGGGATATGATAGGGTTTGCGATGGAAAGTAGTAGACTTAGGAGGAGTGGAGGAAGTACCAACATCTTGAGATTTCTCACCTTGGGGTATGTATCCAAGGCCGTATGAAGGTGGAGGAACATTGACATGGATAGGTTCCAAAATACCTTGTTCATGAAGGCCTAAGCCTTTACCTTGATAGTTCATATTCTGGAGTATGCGGTGGACCATGGGATTATGTATAGGTGCACTAGCAACGAGTTCCTTATTGGATGAGGAAGGCGAGATAGCGGATAATGGTTGTGGGTGTTCTAAGGAAGAACATTCATGCATGAAGGTAGTAAGTCCAAGGATATAAGACGATGGATTTGTAGCTTGGTCAATAATGGATGGTGAAGGATCACTAGAATATTGATCATCATTATGCTCTTTAGGATCTAAGTTATTGGGTTGATCATTCATGTGCACTTGGGAGGCAAGTGTCTCATCAAAGGAAGAGGAAGTTTTTGGATCATGGATGGGATTAGATGGAAGATGGATAGGAGTAATGGAGGTTTCTTGCTCATGAAGGGGTGTGGGATCAAGTTGTTCATGGACATCTTCTTCATCAAAGGTAGTATCTGGATCATAGAGAAGGTATAGATTATGAACGGGTTGGAATTGGATCTTTTTCCCATGTATAGGATCAAGTTGCTCATGGATAGCTTCTTCATAGGTATTATCTTGATCATGGAAGAGATAAAGGTTATGAATGGTTTGAAATTGGATGGGGGTGTTTTGATCTTGATTTAGACAAAGGGTGGATGTCTCCACATGCTCTAAGGTGTGCTCTTGACATAGCTCTTGGTCTTCTTGAATGGACGTGGATAGCTCTTGGATAGCTTCTTGGTTGACAACATGGATATTCAATGGATTTTGACTTTGGTTCATGGTAGGAGGTTCTTTGATAAGGTCAAGGGTTTGCAGATGACATGAAGGTGTTGTAGGATTTGACATGGGATTGGAAGAATCTTTATTAAGAACAAGGACCAAAATTTGGGGACATGGTTGACTCTCTGCTAGTAGCCCTTGGATCACATCATTGGTAGGTGTATGGATAGGTGAATGAGGGGATTTAGCTTTCTCTCTAGCTTTTCTCTGGTTGTATAAATTTGGAAAAACTCTTTCCCACCACTCATCTGATTCTTTTTTGGTCATCCATTTAGAGTTTAAGGAACTAGATGGTGGTGTTGGTGTAGAACTGGTATGTTTTGGAATATGTGTCTTAGAAGGTGGCAAAGGAGGACTAGTAGATGGGGTGGTATAGGATTTATGACTTGAGGTGGTGCTTGCCTTGTCATGAGTATGGGAAAAGGATATACGATTTTGGGGTGAGGCGTAGCTAGTACTAGCACGTTCAGCTTGCAAGATTGCCATTTCTTGTTGTAAGACTTGGGCTTGTTGAGAAATTGCTATACAATTTTGGGGTGAGGGATCTAAGCTTATTTGCAATTGCAGGTATTGGAGTTTTTGATCAAAATATTCTAATTGGTTTTCCATTGACATAAGACCGGAAAAAGCTTACTGGTTTGGATGCCCAAAAACAAATGTGCCAGAACAGAGTGCAATTGCGCTACAAGTCAGAGCAAATGCGCTACAAGTCATGACAAATGTGCAACACTAGCAGAGTTACAGATGCACCACAATAGATGTTAAATGTGCCAAAAGGCGAGTCAAATGTGCAATACTGGCAAATGCGCCACGACAGAGTTCAGATGCACAAAAAGTCTAGTCAAATGTGCAATACGGGCAAATGCACCATGATAGAGTTCAAATGCACTAGAAGTCTAATCAGATGCGCCACAGGTCGTGGCAAATGCGCCACTCTATTTTTTTTGTCTTGTTTTCTCAGATTTTTAGAAATTTTGGATCATTTTCAGGATCTTTGTTGTTTTTGGTTTGAAAAACTTGGTGTTTCTGATGATGTTGATGTTCAATTATGGCAAAAACACAACAAACACAGAAGTTTTCCATGATTTTTATCTTTTTATATTTTTTTGTGTTTTTGGACTATTATGACTCAAAACAAGTACAACCTAGGCTAGATGAGACAATATCCGTTGAATCCTCTATCTGTGCCACTCAAAGCGTGTAGCTCCAGGATATGGTAGCACCGGCTCCCCTCCACGGCACTCACTTCTCACGCATACTAGATCCGGGTTTCCTTAGGCTCGTAACCCCACCGAACCTTAGGATTGTCCCTGCTACCTCTACTAAGAGTCACTTGAATTGAGGCCACTTCAAGAGCTCCGCCCTTTGCATCAACGAATAGGGGTTTTTGGCTTGCTACACAATTGGTTCTTAGTTAGGGCAACCGTTCAAGTGGTTACACGTGCGGTGGCACTACTCTCCATTATGGAGTCTCCCAGCCTCAAAGGGTTACGCCTATGAGGGTTTTGGGGGAGGTTGGCCATCGGTGTAACACAGCAACACTCGTTGCTTGAGGTTTTCACCTCAAACACAATTTATTTTAAGTGGCTTAGTAGGGCTTGGCTTTAGCCTGTTACCACTCAGGGTCGTTCCCACTTGGACAAGTGTGCATCCAAGGGCAGGCCCCCCTAAAGGTTTGACAAATAGAATGACAAGTCTGGCACTTTGATCACCCAGTTAAGGGGAGAGCATAAGCCTATTGTCATTCGCAAGCACAGAGAACACTTGTTTATCCAACCTAGTTAAAAATAGAAAAACTAAATGAGTTAATCTACTTGTGCACTCACACGTTTGTTAACTTGGAAGTGTTTAGAGCCTAGCATTGTTCATTCCTTGTTTGTTAACTTTGAAAGTGATTAATACATAACATTGTTCATTTTCTGTTTGTAAAGATAGCAGTGGTTTGATTAGGAAAATAAATCAACAATGTACCAATAGCAATAAGGTTTAGTTACTTCCTTCCAAGTTAGAAAACTATGTGAAGTTTGTATGAAATGCACTTGTTTCTTCACCCTTAATTAGTCTAAATGAACCTAGGCAAAATATCTAGATGACCCAATCTAGCCACTACTCCTACAAGATCGACATTATCTCAAACATGCAAAAGATCAGAAACCCCAAAAACAAAAGCAGAAAGCAGATGCGCAACACTGCAGCCTGAATGCGCAGAAACAGGGAGTGTATGCGGCTTTTGTACAGAAGCGTAAGAATAGAAATCAAATGCGCAAGAATCAGAGGTATATGCGCAATAACAGCACATGCGCTGTTTGACAGAACATATGCACAAAAATATGGGGTAAATGCGCGACTTCAACAGATGCGCAATTATACAGAGTATATGCGCAAGTTGAACTCAAGTGCCGAAGTCAAGATTGGATGTGCAATTTCGGAGGTTGGATGTGCAACTGCGGGGGTTAGATGCGCTAGACTATCACATGCCCAAAAGTAGAATGTAAATGTGTCACTTGGGAGGACAAAAGCGCCGGAAAACCAGATGTACCAACTCGGAAGGTAAATGCGTCGTTTGGGAGGTTGTATGCACAAGATTGACTCTGTCAGCAACCTGTTCATCACCTGTATGGACCTATCACTTAAAAACACTCAGCTTTTTTATTAGTAAAGGGGCAAGGGCCCCACGATGGGCGCCAAAATGTGAGGGTGAAAATTGGATTAATCAATAAGATAACAAAACCCAAACATCAATAGAAGTTGAAAGCAAAGAAGATTAAAACAAACAAAAGTAAATGTACTTACAACCTCTTTACCTATCGTTTTCCATTGCTCGCCTATTTGTCCTTGATCTTGATGATGAAGCCCTCAGAAGCGTTGCTCCCTTGCTTGTTTGAAGATGACAAAGGAAGAATGGTTGTGATACTTATGTATTTGAAGATGAGCTTCAAATATAGAAATGGAGTATAAATGAGAATGCTTAAATGGGAGTAGGGGTGCCAAAGGCGTGCCAGTATCTCTACAGCATAAGTTTCCTCAAACGATGGATTTTTGAAATGAAGAAGGAAGGTTGTATTTATAGAGAAAGGTGAGGGAAGTTCAATGGTTGAGAAGAAAAGGAAAGATCAACGGAGGAGGCTTGTTGAGGAACATGCAACAAATGGAAGAAGGACACATGTCATTTGAAAAGCAGCTTTGTTGAGTTAACTCTTCTCTTGATGAGGATGAGATTTGATTTTATTAAATTAGAATTTATTTTTCTAATTTTAGAGAAGATTTGCTTTAAAGGTGCTTTAAAACTGATTTTGCTTTTATGTGACAAGAGGAAAGTATTTTTGGACGATAAGAATGATTTTTGAAGATAAGGATGCATAATTAAATAAAAGATTTATTTAATTATCTTGTAGATAAATGAGAGGAATAAAATATAAGAATATATTTTATTTTTGTAAAGATATTTGAAGAATAAAATAAATTATAAAAATATATTTTATTTAGTGGATGATTTAGATTTTATTTAAATAAAATTTGTATTTTATTTAAATTTGGAAGAATAAAAGGTTTTAATTAAATAATTAAAATTATTTAATTATTTAGCAGAATGAAGGTTGATGTAGATGAATTTAATTAATTAAATAAAATGTAATTTATTTAATTAAATGAGAGGAAGTGAATTAAATAAATAAATAAATTTATTTATTTATTGATAGAAGAATGTGAATAATGAAATAAATATTTAAAATATTTATTTAAGTAGAGTCATGCCATTTTTAGGTGTATACACTAACTCTTTTAATGTGGCATGGACAGGGGACTCCAGGAGAATTTAGGACTTTTGGTTTTGCATCCATGGAGACTCGAAATCCTTTTGGGAACCAAAATCTCAAATGGATTTCCTTACTTAACATTTTTTGTAGGCTAGCAGGGGCGAGATCAAAAAACATTTTGGGCCTTTTTTGCTAAGTCTAAATATCCTTCATGGACTCGAGGTCTCGAAAGTATCTGTTTACAGAATTTCACAAGTATGACTAGTTTTTTTGAATTTTGAAGGCCAAGGTTTGAAATCTAACCTAAGGGGTCCATTTATTCTAACCAATTGTAGAAAGAAAACCTAAATATCAAACAAAAAACAAAACCCCAGGCTAAAGCAAAAAATTAAAAAAAAAAAGCCAAAATAAACGACGAATTAAACTTAATTTAACCTGAAACATACTAACAACAACGAAGAACAAAACACAACAATTAAGCTATACTAAAAATAGACGAGATCAAATAGATAGAGAATAGGATCAAAACCCCTGATTGGAATCAATAGTGAACCGGGGGACGAAACAACATAGGAAAACATGACAAAAATGACCTCAAATCTAAAATTCCCATCTCAATTGACCAAAAATCCTCAAAAATTTGTTTGTTTGGATGCAATTGGCTTTAGGGAGCTCTGGGAATTAAAAATGTGAAGAAACAAGGTTAAAATGAGGTTAAAACAACAAGTGAAATATTAAATATCTTCACATTTAATCTTTCGTACTGCAATAAATGCACTAGGTTAGGGGTGGAAATGCGAGGGGAAACTAGACTTTTGGATGGAAGTCCAAAAGGGCCGAAAAGATGATCGGGGCCTAAAGTCCTGATTAGACATTTTAGAAAAAAGATCAAAATTCAGAATTAGGCCCAAACCTTGAGATCTCGGGGGTTAGAGAACTTTCAGAATATTCACAAAAACACTCAAAATACTTGTTTTGAGGCAGACAAAAATGCCTAAGTGAAAACTTAGGACTTAAAAGGGGAAAACAAGAGACAAAAAAGGGGGTCCCCAACTGGCAAATGAAGGTGGGGTGAGTATGCACGACATAACACTATCTTTATCCCTGATGGTTCATTGGTAGAAGAGATCATTGAAGGATCAAACAACACATGGCTCTTTGATTATGAAGAGTATGCCTCCTACTTCAAAGAGAATAGATACCGCATACTCATGCAAATCTACTGCAACATGAAGTACAAAGGTAAATGCCTTGGCCTACATGAGAAAGGCATCCATGATCCTTCACAAGTCATATTAGGTAGTGGCCTGTTGGAAACAAGGAAAATAACTGAGAGGGGGGGGCAAATCAGTTATCTTAAATATCTTAACTTTCTTTTCTCTTTTAACAATAGTGCAACATCAAAACATATAAGCATACATAATTATGAGAGCAAAAATAAAATCAACACACATAACACAAGGATTTTTACGTGGAAAACCATGTTAAGGGAAAAACCACGGGGTGACTAACCCAAGATTGTATTCTCTGTTAAAAGAATAAGAAGTACAAAATGGCACTTACCAATTAGGGCTCACTACCCGAGCACACTGCTCACAAGAGGCACACTGCCTACAAGAGACTCACTGTCTACAAAGTTTATAGAAGGTAACCAGATGTTTGAACTAAAGAGAGGCATCCATATATGCTGAGGTTCAGTTCTAGTTAGGCTCAATATACTGATCTAATGCACTTCATTCTTCCTCTACTTTAGTACTACTGTTCTATCACATACCGAACTTGTATTGCTACTTCCACACTTCTCTCTACCTTTCCTCACACACTATATCATTATATGCACACCTTCATACCAAAATCCATTTGGTATATATATCTGCACCAAGGATTTCAACATCTTTCTAGTCGGTAACCAAAATACTCAAGATATTTACAAAACATTGATCTGTCGACTGAATCCATAATATGTGATGTGTATCAAAAGTATAGACATAGAATTCATCAATCATGTCGGCCAACCATTTATGATCTCTCAAATAACTTGATCACCATCAATTTCTCATCTGGATTAAAGTCTGATATTCTGCTGGTCAGTTCTTCCTTAGTTTGTTCTGCCTGTCAGGAACCCAACACTTAGATGCTCATATCTTTTCAATGATTCATCAGCGGAGGCTCAATCTCTAGAATGTAGTAGTCATGATACTCCTCTTGACTTGTCCAAGTCCGCAACTTGTTGAGTTACACCATCTGAGAGATCTGAACCTGATTGTCAGACCTTGTTGTATGCTCTATTTTTGTTCACTGCACCAAAACATTCTTCAACCTGACTTCCAGTATAGTCATACTATGTACTGTGGATGTGTGGGATAGACTTTGTTTCCATCAATGACAACAATCATGAAGCCATACAGTGCCTCTTGCCAACAATCTCCCCCTTTGGCATTGATGGCAACACTAGTGAAAAATGACTAAGTGTCGCAGCAAACTCCCCCTTGGCTGATGCTCTATCTTATGCACTGTTTTACCGGAGCTCCCCCTTAGCTGGATTCCATATTTTTCACTACTCCTCACTCCCCCTTTGACATCAATGGCAAAGGGTGGAATCTGCACACCAAAATTTGTAAAAATTAACCTATACATAGCCGCATAGGTATGTATACATGTTATACTTACATATACTTAAGTATATCCGCAAAAGTGGTCTTCAACTGTACAAATTCTGTTGCCCAACTCTGCTTCATCGTGTCCAAAATTGAGATGTGACCACTCAACAAAAATGCATAAGCTTCTGCCCTTCTTAAGTCTGTCGGATCACTAGTCTGGGCTGTGGTCTGAGCATCAATTAAGGCCTCATGCATTGCCTCTAACTTAGGGATAATTATCCCTCTAAGTTCACTCATCCTGCTTATTATATTCTTCTTCTCCTTTTCAAGGCTCTTTATTTCATTTATAATGGCAATAGCCTGGCACTCTTGATTCATTATGGATGTGGTGAGGGGATCAAAATTCTAAGATAAACATGACAGTTTACCTTCTTGTTCTTTTACTTTCTTTTCAATATCCTCTGTCACTTTAGACCAAGATAGATAAAATTTGTACATTTCTCCACCATCTTTAAGAGCATTTTCTAGGTTCTTTATCCCAATATCCAAGGTCCTCCTATCATTAGCTATGAGTCCCTGTACTTCAGTGAATCTCTTTCCCAAAAATTCTTTCCAGACCTTTTCTTCTGCTAATTTTTCTAAGGAATCAAAATGAGTGTTGACAGAGTTTACCAGAGATTTCAGGTTACCGGATGGAGAGGCTGAAGGATCCTTTTGGAAGGATGGCATGATCTTCTACAGCATCCCGGATGCAATCCCAATCAGCTCACAGTCTTTCATGTGAGACTTCAAAAGCTTTTCTTTTGCTTTAGCTTGAGCAAAAGATGCTATCTTCATTGTTTGGACCAAAGAGAGGGAATCAAAATTTAGTGGTCCTTGGAATAGTTCTGGTTCATCTATCTCCATCATCTCTTTGGTCAAGAAATTCTTCACTGCTTCTGCAGTGTCTCTTGCCAGAGACTGAGTCTTCTTTCCTTTTGCAACCTTAGAACTATCATCAGAGATCTTCTTTGTTTGTTCTTCTTCTCTTCCCTTTACCTCCTCTTCTTGACTCAATTTCTCTTCTTTTCTTCCTTCTCCTTCACTTCCTGAGTCTGCAGGGGGATCCAGAGGAGAGATGTTAACTTCTTCAGGGACTTCCTCTTCCAGAATAGAGGAATCCAAGTCCTTAGACTTCTCCTCATCTATCTCTTTTGACTCTTCTAAATTTTTCTTAGTGGGTAAGTGCAAGAAGATGGGGGGCCAAAAAAGGGTCTTAAGTGGCCACTTTTTTTCTAAAATCAGGAAATACTGGCCTTGGATGAGAAATTGAGCATAGTTACACTCAAAATTTGGAGATGCAACCAAAACAATGTTCGTAGTGCTTTGAGTTTACTTTCTAAACTACTTTTTTTTTTAAATGGCATAGATTAAGGGGTTCAAAAGAGGGAGCCATAGAAATTGGTGTTATTTCTGTCAAAAAAACATAACATAACATGTTTTGTGGCTCCCTCAAAAGGTCAACTTTTTTTTTGGTATTTTTAAAATCGCTTTAGTGAGAAATTAGCTAATAGCATGTAGTTTATGCCTGATTTTTTTGATAATTTTTTGATGAATATTTGATTTTTTACTAATTTTCAAAGTGGACACATCCTAAAAAACATAATTTTGGCCGTGCTACCCCTATAAATTTTGAAAACTAATTGAAAATTATTTTTTTCTTTTTTTAATATTTGTAGAATGGAGTCTAGTTTCTAAATATGTAATTTTTTTGAAATTTCAATGAATAGATAATTTACAATGAAAAAAAGACCAAACAGTGGTTTTTACCCAAAACAGACACACAAACAAAAGAAATTAAAGATGAAAGGCTTAACATTGTTAAAATGTGAAAAAATCACATTGTCAAATAGCTAAGAGAAAGCCTAACATTACCTAGGTGTTTGATTTGTTCGACCTTGAAACACGTGCAAATCTGAGGGTTAGCACGAACGAAATTATGTGAAATCTTGAAGAATATGGAAAAACACGTCTGTGGATGTTGAAAAGGCACTCCATGCCTTTGGGTTGGAAATCCAAAGCAAATCCCAAGCCCAAGGCTTGGGATTCCCAAAGTAAAACATAATGCAAGCACGTTATAACGTGCTCGTGTTAGTTTTTGCTTTGCATTGTTCCTTTTCCACAAAAGTTTGTGCTGTTTGTCATGGGGAACATATAACGCGCTCGCGTTATGTTCCCCTTAAATTTTTTTATGTTCAAGGCTATTAATCATGTATGTATGTATGTATGTATTCTTACATGTATGTATGTATCTATGTATGTATCTATGTATCTATGTATGCCTAAATGTATGTATGTATCTACGTATGCCTATATGTATGTATGTATCTATGTATGCATGTATGTATGTATGTATAGTGTCGAGGGTAGAGGAGCATAGAGATGGGAGTGAGCTAGATAGGGGAGGAGAGGGGTGGATAAGGATTGAGTGATTAAGTTTAAGGTTGAGGGTTGAGCGTTTAGGGATAGGATTTAGAGTTTAGAGATAAGGGATTAGAGTTTAGGACATTGAGGGATTAGGGTTTAGGGTTGAGGCTTTAGGGATAGCGTTTAGGGTTAAGGGTCGAGGGATTAGGGTTAAGGTAGAGTGTTGAGGGTAGAGGGATTAGGGATAGGGTTTAGGGTTGAAAGTTTAGGGTTGAGGGATTAGGGTTTAAGGTATAGTTTAGTAGTTCTTGTGGATAGAGTCAATAAACAATGGGAGATTATTTGCCTGTTTCATAACAATATACCTCCCCTAATTGCGGGGTGGACAGCAAGAAACATAGATATACCCCAATGCAAATCTTTTCTCATAATGATCGTCCTTCTGATTTCAACTATTAATTACTCACTTTGGATGTACCATATGCAAAGCTTTTCTCATAGTGTGTACACCTATTGGCATAATGAACCCCAGATCAGCCAGAAAAACATGCCATATAACATTACTAACATTTAAAAAGTTCATAGCCATTTTTCTGACATATTCTTGCAACTCAAATATCTTTAAGAGAAGAGTGTCAAAAATGATGGGTTTAACAACCTAACATAAGGCAAAGCAGTTTTGTTGGGTTTAGGGATAGGGTTTAGGGATTATGGATTAGGGATTAGGGTTTAGGGTTGAGGGATTATGGTTTAAGGTATAGTGTTGAGGGTTGAGGGTTTAAGGATAGGGTTTGGGGTTGAGGGATTAGGGTTTAGGGTTGACGGATTAGGGTTTAATGTTGAGAGTTGAGGGTTTAGGGATAGGGTTGATGGTCAAGGGATTAGGGTTAAAGTAGAGTGTTGAAGGTAGAGGGATTAGGGATAGGGTTTAGTGTTGAAGGTTTAACGATTGAGGGTTGAGGCTTTAGGGCTGAGGGTTAAGGGATTGGGGTTTAAAATATAGTGTTTAGCATCGAGGGTTTATGGATAGGTTTTAGGGTTTAATTTTCAAGGGTTAGGGTTGAGGGATAGGGTTTAGGGTTTAGGGATAAGGGATTAGGGTTTAAGGTATAGTGTCAAGGGTTGAGGGTTTAGGAATAGGGCTAGCATTTAGGATTTAGGGATGAGGGATTAGGGTTTAGGGTTGAGGGTTGAGGGATTAGGGTTTAAGGTATAGTGTCGAGGGTTGAGGTTTTATTGATAGTGTTTAGGGTTGAGGGTTGAGGGTTAAGGGATTAGGTTATAGGGTTGATGGATTAGGGTTTAAGGTATAGTGTTGAGGGTTGAGGGTTTAGGGATAAGGTTTAGGGTTGACGGATTAGGGTTTAGAGTTGACAGATTAGTGTTTAATGTCGAGGTTAGGGTTAGAGTGTCGAGGGTAGAGGGATTAGGGATAGGGTTTAGGGTTTAAGGTTTAAGGATTGAGGGTTGAGGCTTTAGGGATGAGGGTTTAAGGCTTAAGATATAGTGTCAATTGTTGAGGGTGTAGGGATAGGGTTTAAGTTTTAAGGGTTAAGGGTTGAGGGATAGGGATTAGGGTTTAAGGTATAGTGTTGAGGGTTGATGGTTTAGGGATAGGGTTTAGGTTTGAGGGATTAGGGTTTAGGGTTGATGAATTAGGGTTTAATATTGAGAGTTGATGGTTGAGGGTTGAGGTTGAGGGATAGGGTTAATGGTCAAGGGATTAGGGTTAAATAAGAGTGTCGAGGGTAGAGGGATTAGGGATAGGGTTTAGGGTTGAAGGTTTAAGGATTTAGGGTTGAGGCTTTAGGGATGACGGTTAAGGGATTAGAGTTTAAGATATAGTGTCAAGTGTTGAGCGTGTAGAGATAGGTTTTAGGGTTCAAGTTTTAAGGGTTAAGGGTTGAGGGATTAGGGTTTGACGTTGAGGGTTGAGTACATTGAGGTTCAAGGGTTAAGGGTTTCGAGATAGGGTTGAGGGTCAAGGGATTAGGGTTAAAGTAGAGTGTCGAGGGTATAAGGATTAGGGATAGGGTTAGAGGGTTTAGGGATAAGGGATTAGGGTTTAACATATAGTATCAAGCCCGTTGAGGGTCTAGGAATAGGGATAGTGTTTAAGGTTTAGGGATGAGGGATTAGAGTTGAGGGATGATGGATTAGGGTTGAGGGTTGACGGATTAGCGTTTAAGGTATAGTGTTGAGGGTTTAGGGATAGGGTTTAGGGTTGAGGGATTAGAGTCAAGGGTTGAGGGATTAGGATTTGACGTTGAGGGTTGAGGCTTTAGGGTTTAGGGTTTAGGGATAGGGTTGAGGGTCAAGGGATCAGAGTTAAGGGTTGAGGGATTAGGGTTTGACGTTGAGGGTTGAGGTTCGAGGGTCAAGGGTTTAGGGATAGGGTTGAAGGTCAAGGGATTAGGGTTAAAGTAGAGTGTGGAGGGTATAAGGATTAGGGATAGGGTTGGAGGGTTTAGGGATAAGGGATTAGGATTTAAGGTATAGTATCAAGTCTATTGAGGCTTTAGGAATAAGGATAGCATTTAGGGTTTAGGGATGAGGGATTAGAGTTGAGGGATGACAGATTAGGGTTGAGGGTTGAGGGATTAGGGTTTAAGGTATAGTGTTGAGGGTTTAGGGATAGGGTTTAGGGTTGAGGGATTAGAGTGAAGGGTTGAGGGATTAGGATTTGACGTTGAGGTTTGAGGCTTTAGGGTTTAGGGTTTAGGGATAGGGTTGAGGGTCGAGGGATCAGAGTTAAGGGTTGAGGGATTAGGGTTTGACATTCAGAGTTGAGGGTTGAGGTTCGAGGGTCAAGGGTTTAGGGATAGGGTTGAGGGTCGAGGGATTAGGGTTAAAGTAGAGTGTGGAGGGTATAAGGATTAGGGATAGGGTTGGAGGGTTTAGGGATTAGGGATTAGGGTTTAAGGTATAGTATCGAGTCTATTGAGGGTTTAGGAATAAGGATAGCATTTAGGGTTTAAGGATGAGGGATTAGAGTTGAGGGATGATGGATTAGGGTTGAGGGTTGAGGGATTAGGGTTTAGGGATAATGTTTAGGGTTGAGGGTTGAGGGATTAGGGTTTAAGGTATAGTGTTGAGGGTTTAGGGATAGGGTTTAGGGTTGAGGGACTAGAGTGAAGGGTCAAGGAATTAGGATTTGACATTGAGGGTTGAGGGTTTAGGCTTTAGGGTTTAGGGTTTAGGGATATGGTTAAGGGTTGAGGGATCAGAGTTAAGGGTTGAGGGATTAGGGTTTGACATCAAGGGTTAAGGGTTGAGGTTCGAGGGTCAAGGGTTTAGGGATAGGGTTGAGGGTCGAGGGATTAAAGTTAAAGTAGAGTGTGGAGGGTATAAGGATTAGGGATAGGGTTGGAGGGTTTAGGGATAAGGAATTAGGGTTTAAGGTATAGTATCAAGTCTGTTGAGGGTTTAGGAATAGGGATAGCATTTAGAGTTTAGGGATGAGGGATTAGAGTTGAGGGATGATGGATTAGGGTTGAGGGTTGAGGGATTAGGGTTTAAGGTATAGTGTTGAGGGTTTAGGGTTGATGGATTAGAGTGAAGGGTCGAGGGATTAGGATTTGACGTTGAGGGTTGAGGGTTGAGGCTTTAGGGTTTAGGGTTTAGGGGTAGAGTTGAGGGTCAAGGGATCAGAGTTAAGGGTTGAGGGATTAGGGTTTGACGTTGAGGGTTGAGTTCTAAAGATATGCAAACAGAGATTTTGTATTTAGGTTATTTAGATGTTGATGGGTTTAGACTTGAGCTGAAATGCTGGACTCTTAATCTAGCCTGAAGAGAGTTTCTGTCGTCAAATGTAGATTTATGGGTTTGATTATATTGATTGCCTCTCTAGTTTTGGGGTGTGGATGTTTTGGAATCAATCAGGAAGTCTTCAAGAGACTTTGTGGAAGTGGATTGGCAATCGCTTGACAGAACCCCTGCTATTTATGCTTGGATAAGGATTTGTCACAAACTCGAACTTCTGCTTCCAAAGAAGATCTGTCTTTCTTCCTCGATGGGCATTTTCTATCAAGAACTTGATTATGAAGGCTTGCCCCTTCATTGTTATGCCTATCATATGGCAGAGCATCTGGCAAGCCCTTGCAGGAAATAGGAAAAGTTCTCCCTCAAAAACCTTATGGTCATTCAAGTCTGAAGGGGAAGGTTTGGAAAGAGAAATGGATCACCAAAGAGATGAAGAATTTCTTATTTCTTAGACACCATCAATGGTTTTTCTCTGATGTAGAGGACCTACCAAGATGGAAAGCATTTAAATATTATATGATCTCCAAAGGAAAATCTCCTAATTCTCCCAGAATGTCATCCTTCAACAAGGCGGGACCAAGTGGCTTGGGTCTTCCAATCATGGATCCTCCCGTATTTAAGAGGAATTGTAAGGCTTGGAAGTGTCAGTTGATGAAGCATAGGATGTGGTCATCCCTGCTTGTGTTAAGGAAGATAATGCATAGGATGTGATCAATCTATAGCAGGACAAAATGCAAGCACGTTATAACGCGCTCGCGTTTTGTCCTGCTATAGAAATGGTAAAAAAGTGTTGACCCCCGTGATCCAAGCCCACATGCTCTATTTTCATATTAAATCTGCGCGTGCTCTGACAAAAAAGAAGTGCTTTCATGCTGTTGAGAAGTTCAAATTCACATTTTACACATTCTACCACCTTTGCATGATCTTTCCACCATCTTTTCTGCTTTGCCAACTTGAGAAGGAGGAAATAACATAGTTTTCACACCAAGTTTGATATATATCTATTCAAGTTTCAATTTTTGCAGTGTTGCAATGTTAATTGTGATTCAATTTTAGGAATTTAACATTATAGATTGGTTAATATTATTATTGTTAGTAATTATATTTGAGTGTTATTCAATTTAACATTGAAAATGAAGCAAGTGGTGAAAAACTCAAATTGTTGAGGAGTTTGATGCAAGAAGAAAAAAACACTACATAATTGGGTACTCTCTCCATTCGAATCTTCATTTTTTAGGTATGTCAAGTCTTTACATGCATGTTCTTTACTTTTTCCTTAATTCTATTTGAATTACTTTATCATGCTTTATCATACATGTTTAAAATAGACACATTCCCAATCAAGAAAGCAGCCTACAATCTCACATGATGCCATGTATATTTTCTACACTTGGGCTCTTTAATAATTATGTGTAATAAACAGACCTTAACATACCATGATGTCAAACTATACAAGAATAAATCCTTACAACATAATAAAAATACAATCCCACTATTATCTTGTATTCATTTCTTAGGAACTAATATTGGTCTCTTTATCATGCTATAGACAAATTCTCTGTCATGTCAAAGAAACGATCAAGAATTAAACCAAAACAGGAAGAGATAGAAGCTAAGAATGCAAAGAAAGCAATGGCTATGAGGGAACTTCGTGAGAAGAGGAAATTGGACACGATAAATGAAGACATACCAATTGAAGAGGAACCACAACTATCACAAAGAGATATGGTATTGGCAGTACAAAGAGAACGAATGCAAAAACTTTGTGCTACGAGAGATTTGAATACCATAGTTGGAGACACATCCTCTACCGCAAGTCAACATGTAGGGACACCATCTACCACATCTCAAGTTGAGAGTACATCATCACTCACATGTGATGAAGGAGGTACACCATCGTTCCCACCTCAACCTCAAGGTATGTCATATATTCCATCTTCGATCGAAGGTATGCCATCTAGGCCATCTCATTTAAATATTGATGAAATTCCTAATGTTGAGATGAATTTACCTAACTTAACACCACCTAGAATTTTGCATAGAAAGCCAAAGTATTTGATTAATATTGATGAGAATATTTTATAGCCAATGGAAGGTAAGATTCCAAAATGCACTTGTAGAAGATATGCTCAGAAGATTTGGAGATTATTCTTTGAAAAGTTAAATGAGACTGCAAGATATCAACTATTCATTGAAATGATGCGAAGTATAAAGTATAGGTCCATCATGAAGATTCTTGGGTTAAGAACATCAGAGGCTTCAAGTGAAAAATCTATTGTCAAGAATCTAATGAGTGTGTATGAGAGTGTGGGTAACACCTCACGTACAAAAGATAGTAATGCAACACGGTGTGTGATTACATCGACTATAGTAAGTAGTCAAACGAGGAAAGCTTGTCTCATTAGAAAGATGACTCAAGAATTGAGAATTAATAGGAAAACTTCATCAAGAGCCATTGGAAGACGCCAAAGAATTGAGGACACTAATGCCAATGAATTATGGGCATTCTCGGGGAGACTACCACGAAAAGATAAACCAATTGTTGAAGCATTGAGATCAGTAATTGAAGACTTTTGGAAGAATTACACAAGGGTATCTCTGAATCAAAGGGATGTGGTAAGAAGGAGAATCGGTAGTCAGAACCGTGAGCCACATCCAAAGCATTTTTTGGATGAGACTCAAACATAGTTTTATGGTAAATTTCTAGAGAAGTATCCTCAAATTAAAATTTGTCAAAGATATTTTGAAATGCTAAAACCTTTCTATGCCAAGATAAATCACACACGCACTACTTGTTGTTGTAGATTACATATTGAATTTTCTAACCATTTTGATGTTTATAGGTCTATATGTTTAGATATGCATACTAACAATGTTTTGCAGGGTTGTGCCATATGTGCCCCACCAATATCTTCAAAAGACTTCATATCAAGAATTTTATGTGAAAGAGAGCAAGGTCAAATATTCTACAAGAAATTATGCTTGGATGGCACATGTCATCATTGTGGTGGCTTGCAACATTTACCAATATGTAAACATATGGAAAGAACACATGCAGTTGGAAATGAACTAGTAGAGTTTGGCAAGTATAAAATAGTGGCATACAATACAAAAGATGGTAAAGAAGCAAAGAGGTGTGAATTGGTTATTGAAAAGATTCCAATGTATCAGTTTATGCCTATATTTCATGACAGCATAGTGTATGAGTATGCAAGACATGCCCATAGAGCTCGATGGTTGGACTTGCAATTCAAGTTATGCAAGGACATATTTCTAGTTGGTAGCATTGTTTCAGTCGTCGACTTTGCAGAGAACTACAGTCTACAACCACAGCGTGAGGTGCAATCACAATATTACAACTCCACACAGGTTTCTATATTTGTGCACATCGCATTCATTCATGCAAATGGTAGTACAGAGGATGACAGAAAGATCATAAGGGAGTATAATTTCTATATTAGTGATGATCACACACATTCTATGGAGTTCGTGCAAGGTTGCTTTCAGGTGTTCTACAATGATTTGGCTAGAAGGGGCATATCGTTCAATTAGCATATCATATGGTCGGATAATTGTGCGTCACAATTCAAGAACTCGCGTAATTTCTATTGGCTGAGTAGGAGGCATAATTTTACAGGTATTCAGCATATGTGGAACTTTTGTGAGGTCGGACATGGAAAGGGGGAGCATGATGGTGCAGGAGCATGTATCAAAAGAGCCATAGCACGATAAGAGTTAAAGTATAAAGACAATGCAAAGTTGACAGATGCAAAATTAATTGTCGAGTGGTGTAATGCTTCCATGGGTCCAGGTAATGAAGGTAAGTCTTCAGTTCGTATATTTTTTTGGTTGATAGATGATACTAACATTGCACCATATGAGGACTATTGTACAATGACAAGATCAAATGAGATGCACTCTTTCAGAAGCTCAATTACAGGTTCATGGAGTATCCATACACGAAAGATGTCATTCTTTTGTTCTTCCTGTACAATTCAAGTCTAGGATGAGTGCGAGTCAAAGGAGTGGGTTGACAAATGGTAGTTAAGTTATCTTAGCCCACTTGACACATATTGACCCTCGACGGCACTGAAACTAACACAGATGGAATCATCAGTTGACTTTGACCACATATCAGATTTAGTTCAACCGGGTAATATAGGGCACGTATATGCATCTAATTTCATCTAGTTCAACCAAGTAATGTCATCTTACTTTGTAGTGTTTTTGTAATGTTGACTAATTTCATCTAATTTGCTACACATATCAATGTAAGGCACGTATATGCAGTTATTGCAGATGAAGATAATGAAGAGGGAATAGATTATTACTTATGTCATTATGTTGAGGCCAAAAAAAATTAGAGGTCCCTGTTACAGATAGAGAAAACATTGAATACTCTACAGGCTCAGTGGTTATTACTGGAACATAGCTTAGAAGGTACCCACATAAGAGTGTTAATGTTTGGTTGTTTCAGGACTTTGACATGCATCAGAAGATTCTTCATTACTCAAAACTTGTTGTGACATCCAATGTTCATTTGATAAAGTATCGGGGTAGACCTTTGAACAAAATCTTATGGAAGGTGCATGAGTCTGACCATGAAGCAATACTTGACACAATAAAGAGTAGAGCAAACCCAGATGGTTCATTGGATTAATTTGTAAGTATTCACATTGATTTTGTAAAGTCATGTTACATTGAGTTGTAAGTATGCACATTAATTTGTAAGGTTTGTCTTTTTTTTAAATTTCCTACTGCATTTTTACACATATACACATTTTTACATAATCATGTTATGCATTTTTGGTGTCCTGCTCCTAATGCGACCAAACTAACTATTCCAATGTGTCCGGATGGGTACATTTACGCTATGCATGGTCCTGTTTTTCACCCAAAAATGTCGAAACAGTCTGAGCTACATTATACCGATAATATCCTTGAAGAGTCCAAAGTGCAAAAAGGAAGCAATCTTTGATGAGATGTTACTCAAAAACTGTGTCACTTAGAAACATTCCATCTAAGGAAATGCAATCAAGTAGAGTGCCTCTACAATAACCTCTCTCAGTTTTTTATATCTCTGAGGGGTTTGCCCGTGGTGAAAGGTTTTCTGCTACCCCAAAAATCATTAGGAGGTAGTGTAAAGTTGCAAAGGGGTGTAACTTTCGTCGTGCTCCTGATGCAACTAAACTGACTATTCCAACGCATCTAGATGGGTACATTTACGCTAGGCATGGTCCTATTTTTCACCCAAACATGTCTTAACAGTCCGAGCTACATTGTACCGACGATATCCCTAAAGAGTCCAAAGTGCAAAAAGGCAGCAATCTTTGACGAGATGTTACTCAAAAATTATGTCACTTAGAAACATTATGTCTAAGGCAACAGGATCATGTAGAGTGCCTTTACAATAACCTCTCTTGGTTTTTATATCTCTGAGGTGTTTGCCCGTGGTGAAAGGTTTTCTGCTGCCCCAAAAATTGTCAGAAGGAGGCAGTGTAAAGTTGCAAAGGGATGTAACTTTTGTCCTGCTTCTGATGTGACCAAACTGACTATTCCAACGTGTCCAGATGGGTACATTTACACTAGGCATGGTCCTATTTTTCACCCAAACATGTCAAAATAGTCAGAGCTACATTGTACCGATGATATCCCTGAAGAGTCCAAAGTGCAAAAAGGCAGCAATCTTTGATGAGATGTTACTCAAAAATTATGTCACTTAGAAATATTTTGTCTGAGGTAACGTGATCACATAGAGTGCCTCTACAATAACCTCTCTCAATTTTTTATATCTCTGAGGCATTTGCCCGTGGTGAAAGGTTTTTTGCTGCCCCAAAAATCATCAGGACGTAGTGTAAAGTTGCAAAGGGGTGTAACTTTCGTTCTACTCCTGATGTGACCAAAATGACTATTCCAACGCATCCAGATGGGTACATTTATGCTAGGCATGGTCCTATTTTTCACCCAAACATGTCGAAACAGTCTGAGCTACATTATACCAGCAATATCCCTGAAGAGTCCAAAGTGCAAAAAGGCAGCAATCTTTGATGAGATGTTACTCAAAAACTGTGTCACTTAGAAACATTTCGTCTAAGCAACGTGATCACATAAAGTGTCTCTACAATAACCTCTCTTATTTTTTTATATCTCTGAGGTGTTTGCCCATGGTGAAAGGTTTTCTGCTGCCCCAAAAATCGTCAGAAGGAGGCAGTGTAAAGTTGCAAAGCATTGCTAAGAAATCTTCCATACTCAAACACTCCAATGAACTGAAGCAACTTCTTCTTACGTGCAAATGTAAGGGTACACAAGGGGAAAATGGCACCTAGATGACTTAGTGCATTTCTATGACTTCATTCACATGTTTAAATGTTTGAGAAACTCTCCTTTACTAAGCGCTTGTCCTCATGTCAATGTTAAGCTTTATACCTCCTAGGCACTCAATTAGGTGATGTCATTAGATACAACTTACCCTTAGGCACCAATGTAGCTTCTTCAATCCATCACACTTCTAGGCACTCAAATTTGAGGTCTTGGACTTGTATCTTATTCCTAGGTGCAATTGGATGATCTTCCTAGATCTAGGCACTCATGATGGTGGGAAATTACATGAAGGGGCACCTAAGTCCAATTTGACTTTGTATTTGATATTTTATGACTCCAATTGACTAGGAATGGCTCAATTTCTAAAGTGCTGACTCAATAATGTAAGTTTAAGGTCTTTTCCTCCTAGGCGCCAATTAATGAGTTCACTAGATGCAATTTCTCCTTAGGCGCCAAAACTATATAGTAGAGACAAGAGGAGGTGCCTAGCATCAATTTAGGCTCTATTCATTATTTGTAAGACCTTAAACATGCTTGAAGTAAGCCTTTCTCTCTTGGAACTTACTCAATGATATAGATTTGTGATACTTTATCTAAGGCGCCAATCTAGATCTATATGGAGGTGAAAGAGCGCCCAACATCATGAAGCTTTATACTTGGCATTTTTATGTTTTAAATAATTATGAAGGTCTTAGGATGACTTTTCCCCTCTAGGCACCTACTCTTAGATGTCCTTGGATGCAATTTCAATCTAGGCGCTCATGGATGTATTGAATGACAAGCAAAGGCGCCTTAGCTTACTTAGCCCATTTATTTGGATTTTGATGATCTTGACTCTTAAATTCCATCTAGTCTCATGCTCTTAAGCTCTCCTCTTACAAGGTGCCATATTGAATGGATTTAAACTCTCTTGTTATGCTTAGGCGCCAATTCAAGGTCATTCTGAAGGCAAAGAGCGCCTAGAATCCATTTGACTTAGCTTTTAACATTTCAACAAGTTTAAGCAATGGGAGAGATCTCATCAAGGAGTCCACTCAAAGGATTGTTTCATGTCAACTCTTCCTAGGCACCAATGTGTGATTAGATGACAAGGAAAGTGTGCCTAAACTCCAAACATTCAATCAATCTTCATATACATACTTCTCTCCTTCAAGGCGCTCTTAACTCATTCTTCAATTCCTTATTCTAGTTGGTTCTAAGACCTTTAGGTGCTATCATTCACCAATTCAAACCTTCAAACACTTTTAAGGTGCTCAAAGTGATGTCCATCACCAATCCACTCCTTAGGCGCTCAAATTTGATTGTAGAAGCAAGAAATTACGCCTAAGGTTTATGTTGCTCAAGACCTCCTTTGCAAGGCGCCTTAGATGATGATCAAGGTAAGACTCAATGTAATCTCATAACCTCGCCTTATATGCAAGAGGAATTACATTTAATAATCACAATGGTCACTTACCACTAACATTTAATCAATCTTCATAGACATACTTCTCTCCTTAAGGCGCTCAAAGTGGTTAACTCATTCTTCAATTCCTTATTCTAGTTGGTTCTAAGACCTTTAGGCACTATCATTCACCAATTCAAACCTTCAAACACTTTTAAGGTGCTCAAAGTGATGTCCATCACCAATCCACTGCTTAGGTGCTCAAATTTGATTGTAGAAGCAAGAAATTGCGCCTAAGGTTTATGTTGCTCAAGACCTCCTTTGCAAGGTGCCTTAGATGATGATCAAGGTAAGACTCAATGTAATCTCATAACCTCGCCTTATATGCAAGAGGAATTACATTTAATAACCACAATGGTCATCAGGTGCTCATAAGCATATGATTTTGACTATCTTATTCAAAACAACATACTCTTTACATTCCAATATGGTATAATAACAAGAAATTAAGAAATATTTTCAATTGACCAACTCATAAAGAATATGGATCAGCATACTCATTTGAATATTTTCAATTGACCAACTCATAAAGAATATTAATATTTTCTGTTCAACATGATGATTCATTTTTTTTTTTAAATACAACTTTTATCTTTTAGTTCTAAAATGAGGTTTAGGTGATACTTGAATAACAATAGCTAGCTTATTAGATCAACAAACATCCTATGTAATACAATTGGACTTTAAATATTTGAAGTAGCCATCTACAAATATCCATTCAAACGTGGATTTATAATACAATTATGGACGACATCAATAAAAAAGATTTGTATTAACCAAATATCCATATAGGCATACATCAATATCTGTCAATATACAAAATAGCCATAAAGGCTTACAAGAATGCCATATAGGTATACAATGTCAACTATATACAATAGAAAATATATGTCCACAAATGCCATATAGACATACAACAAAGGAACACAATAAAAAGTCATTCCCCTCTGGCTGGTGAAGAGAATAGATCACGGGTAGCCTTTGATCTTCTAGGGGATGGAGACGTGCATGTGGGTGCTATACTACAAACTTGAGGGTTGCTCCTATTTAGTTCTTCCTGCATCTTTAGTTGTTACAATAAAAAGTATAGACATTAATATATAGAAATTACATGTTATAAAAAATGAAACATTTAACAAAATAATCACTTACCGCTAACATATAATCTATCTCCTCACTTGCCTCAGTAGCAGGAATAGGCCGTGGTGATGTCATGTCCTATAGAAACCATCTAGATAGAAATTAAACTTTAAATCAATAATCTTTTGATTTTTTAAAAATAAACAACTATAACAATGAATGTAAATTGAAATTTACTAATCTGCCTCATACCCCTGTCAATGCCATGGAGCTATGAATCGCAGAGCTCACACCATGCTCCATTGCCCTCTGAACATCAGGAGGTGTCTCCGCAGCCTGCATCATCTGGAAATAAAACAACATTATTCAATTACGAAAACTATAATAGTGATGCAAATCATGACTCCTAACATACACACATATTCATCTAAACATGGAAGTACACACAATAAAGCACACAAGTCACATACGAAAATCTAGTAAGTACAATTCATTCATTAAACTATTTATTTTATTACCTCCGTGAAGCTTTGAAGTCCACCACCACTGGCAAGTAATGCCGTGAAATCTCCAAGATTAACCTATTCAACATCCAAAATTAGATATTAGAATACCATTCATATAATGATGCTATTCACATGTAATATTTATAATTGTTTACTAGTTACATACCCATACAGTAGATGATCTAGTGTAATATGCAGGTGGAGAACCACTGAAAATTGCATCAACACTATGACCCTGAAATTTCATTAAAATCATCAAACTATATTAGTTAATCTTGCATTTCAAAAATAAAATTTAATAAATTAAATTCAATAAACTTGTTAATATTTACCTGAGTATCAAGGTCGAAAGTCTCACTCAGGACGGTATTTGTCATCACCATCTTCTCAACTGCAGATGTAGCCTGTGCACCTGCGTCCTGACTATTCATGGGGTCATAACCACAGGCTGACCTACAAGTCTGACAAGTATGGGGTGGGACCCTACTCCTCGCACTATCTCCCAACCCACTCTATGCTGCAGGACTGGCATGCTCTATGATGCTCTAGGTCAAGGCACTAATGGACTGAAGTGTATCGACCTCAACACTCTCCTTCACAATGGAAGGGATAGAAACATGCTCATGGGCTGGTCTGCTGATTACTCATCTCATTGCCCGCTGTGGGTCAACACGTGCCCCTGGTCTATCTTGTGCTGACCCCCCACCTCTACCCTAGAAGTCCTGCATATCAAAATAGTTTAGCACTTTATTGAGGACAAACTCATAGTAGAGTTTCCTCAAAAAGTATTGCGGGACCTCATTATTATTGCATGGAGGATGGTCAAAAACCATCCACCACCTCTGCCCAAAATTGTCCCTTATCGCTTGGTTGTTGCACCAATGGATAGGGAACCTCTTGCGTGTAATGGGTGGAGGTTGATTTGTTTGTGGGTTTGTGAAAATCGAACACAAGTCTAATTTTGTAATTTGTAATTTTTTCACATCTTGGTATGACAGCTTGTCTACATAATAGTCTCTAAACTCTCTCCTCTTATCCACCCAACTAGTTATTTGCTTGCTAATTGAATCTACATTTGATAACATAGATTCAAGAGATTCAGCAAGTGTGGACCTATGCAAGGTTGAAGTGGAAAGATATTTCAACCTTGCAATTATATCTTCAATTTCTTTTTTGTTGTTTTCAATTTGCCCCATTATATTTTCTTGTGTTCCAGGGGCATGTCGAGGAATGGATGGAGGAGGTTGTTGTTCCGCAAGTATTTTCTCCTCAGGATTTTGTGGATTTTGAGGAGGAGGAGGAGGAGGTGCATTAACATTTCCTGACAATTAACGAAATATACATCAAAAATTAACTCAAACCTACCTATTTAGAAACAAATTCAAACAAAAAAACAAATATAACTCACTCCTTTGGCGTGCTCGACGTCGTGGCGGCATTTTGGCAACGAATCGATAAGGTTTTTGTGTTGAATTGAGTTTTGCAAAATGCGAGCATGCTTCCTAGGGTTTGCAGGCCGCGGGTATAGAGGAGAAGAAAGAAATGAAATGAGATAGATAACCTTTTTTTAATTTATAACAAGTCAAAACGCGCTCGCGTTATAACATGCTTGCGTTTTGCTTTTTTTTTTTTTGAAAACAATTTGGCCACTTTTTGGCCCCCCATCTTTTTGCACTTACCCCAGTAGATTCTTATTTTGATGCACTTAATCCTTCGACATGCATGGTAGAAGGTTCTTCATCTATCTCCTCTATAACAAGAAGATTGAATCTTTTGAAGGCATTACGGAGGATGTATTCTTTTTCTCTTGCCACCTGATCAGTCTCTCTAAGCATAAGTTTGTTCATTCTTTCTTTGCTTCGGAACTCATCCTTGCAGTCCTTAAAGATCATGTTTAGTTGTTTTGGAGTAATGGAAGGATAGAGATGAATTGCAATTTGTTCCCGGATCTCTAAATCATTTGCCTTGGCATTCTCTTTTCTAAGTTCAAGTACTTGCTCTCGACTTTTGGGAATTAATGAAATGATTTCAATGAATGCTTTATTATAGATATTCAGGTACTTGACTATAGCTTCTTCCAAAATTCTTTTGTCAATATCACTGTATTCATCATAAAATTCTGTGACTGGTTGCAGGTTCCCATCCACAGTGACTGCCTTGATGATATCATCAATAGAAAGAGTGGGCCTTTCAACAAATTCTTCTGCCTCTTCTTCTTTGTTTTTGCCGGTAGAGGATTCCCTAGATGTTTTCTTCTTCTTCTTCATTTTCTTAACCTCCTCATCAGTCTCTGTTTCTTCATCATCCTTTTGGCTTATGTAGGACCTTGTGGCCTTGGTTTTTGTTCTCTTTTCTCCCTTTCCGGATGTCTTGGCTTCCGATTTGGAGGGTCTTGAGCTCTTAGGGGTGGCAGGTGCAGAACCCTTGGAGGATCTAGTCCAGGAGGAGGCTTGCACTGGGACACTTTCTTTTTCTGCTTCTTGTTTCTCTTTCTTAGCTCTTTCTATTTTCTCTTTGTTTGCATCAACTGCCTCTTTTGATATGCCAAATCTTTTGGCAATTTCTTGTACTTCCCTTCTAACTTTCCTTTTTATTTCCAATTGTCTCTGTTCAACATGTATCTTTACACTTAATTCTTCAAAGGTTCCAAATCTTTCTGCATCGAGATCCTTAGGCTGACTTAGTAGGTGTTGGTTATGCAACTCCAAGATTTTCTCATCAACCTCATATCCCATTGGCATAATCCAAATTGTTCTGGGCTCAACTACCTCCATTAGGCATTGATCAGTATCTACCATAAAACACACTGTATCCTTGCATTTTTCAACTATAGATTGAGGAATTCTTTCTCTGGCCTGCATCATACTTTGGAAGTTCTTAAAGTATCCCCAGAGTGCTATACTTTGAGCCTTGGCATCACCAAGCCCATACATATAGTCTATGATTTGTATGGCAACCGGTCTGTCATTTTGCCATATCCAACCACTTGATCCAAGTAGCTCATTCATATAGTAAAAGAATAGACACAATATTAAGCCACCATATTTGAATGAGTTCTTCTTGTCCTTCTTGATCTTCTGCAAGTTTTCTAACAGTCGGTTCAGAAGAAGATCACATAGGTCATAATCAGCATTTTCCCTTAACATCTGATATGCTATATATATTGCAGTTTCGGACACAAAATTCTCCCTGCTGGAATGATAGATCTTATAACCAATTATCATGGAGGCAAATTTGATATCCAGATCTGTGATGTCCTCTATTGTCATTGCTCTTTTGTCAAACTTAGATTCGGTAGCTTCACTTACTGTTTGGTTCTTGACAGATTTGAGTGCAGGCAACCCACTAGATGAGTGCAATCCAGTTACTGCCCTAATGGCATCTTTTGTTATCTTGAAGGGCTTCATCAACCACATGAAATTGTCATGTATTCTGCTAAGAACATACCGGACCCATTTATCTTCTACAAAACAGGGAAAGTGGATGCAATGTCCAAAATGCTTATCCCGGAGGGCCTTGTATTGAGGTTTGAGTTCAAAAGTTTCATCTATTAATTGTTTATGATAGATATCCATCAGCTTAGATTCACCAAATTCCTCAATATTGGCATGGATGTACACCCTAACATCTTCTATGTGTAGAACCCATGCAGAATGCTAGAAAAAGCACCTAAGGGATCAACTTCTAAGGATTTGTAAGTATGTTTCTTGAACTTTGGGCGAGGCCTATCAGTGATCTTAAAAACCATTGGAGTAGCCATCTTTGCAAAAGGTTCAGAGAGAGATATTCATAAATTTAAATACCTTTTTACGCTTTTAGGGTTCACAATATAAGCCAGAACAAGCCACTGGTTGAATCAGATTCTGCGGTTGATCTTTGAGAAGGTTGTAAAACTTGATGCAGAGCTCTTCCTTTCTTCTTCTCGAATGCAAGTGTGCAAATAATGAATAAAAGAACCCTTTTATTTATGTGCAAACCCTAACTTCCTATTGCAATAAATGCACAACTTAAGTTATTCGATTGTCTTCTTCTTGAGAGATAATATTTTGAATTACTGAGATGCACTTAGAATCATTTTTGTGATAGAATATAATGTCTCTTCTTTCCTTCAATCATGTCATGAGTCTGTAGATCAAGATATCTCAATTTTGAATCATACCGAATCTGTCTGTGAAAATCCTGCTTTTACCAGATGGCTGTCAAACCAGATCAATCTTGGATGATTAAACTCTTGCAAAACTCCATGTGGATCTTTCATATTTTTACCAGGGGTTATTTTTCTTTGTGACTCCCCCTGAGCCAGAGCTCATTTGTTTAGTTTCCGGAAGGAATATCAACACTAGATTCTGGTGTGGATCCATCCCCATCATTTTCTGTACTCTTCTTCACCCAAATCTTGCTCATCTCCCTTTGAACTTCATCCGCATTCATTTTGCCTTTTCCCCTATCTTGATTTTGATTAAGATGCACGGGACCCTTTTTGTCCTAATTTTTACTTCTGTAGAATTTGGCAATGTGACCGGATTTATTACAATTGTAACAAACAATATTTCTTTGCATATTTGACTGATATCCTCTTGATCTACATTGATTAGCTATATGTCCCATTCTATTGCATGCAAAGCATCTACCATTGAATGTATTATTAATTTGCATATTTCTGCATTCATGAGATTTGTGACCATACCTTTTGCGGTTGAAACACTATTCGGAGAAGGATGAATTATTTATGTGATGCTTTTGGTTTGACTGTGTGTTCTTTTTGAATTAAAAAAATGCACACAGTCAAACTAGAAGCATCACATAACTAAATATCATGGACTGTGGAAACATCATGTCTATAAAAGGATGAATTAGTCTGATTCATTCTTCTTCTACACTGAGTTGCTTTATGACCAAAGTTGTTGCAATTGTAGCAGTATCCATTGAAGGATGGATATCTTTGAGCATTTGGTTGCCTTACCGGAGGTCTTCTAGGCCTATTTCTTTGATTTCCTAATCCAGAGTTCTTCTAACTGGCTCCGGAGCTTTCACCTTTCTCATATCCCAAGCCACGCTTGTCATCTACCCTCTTTTGGCTTTCAAGAAGAACTTCAAGTTGCGCTGAGCTTATCTTGAATTTCTCTTTGTATTCATTTGTTGTTTGAAGATCTTGTTTAAGAGTGTCTATCTGATTCTCAAGTTGTTCTTCATTATCTCTAGCTTCTTCAAGATCAGATTCAAGATGCCTGATTATTCTGTCCATTTTGTGGTAGTCCTCTGTCTTCTCCTTGAGAGATTATTTTAGATTATCTTCAATTTTCCTTTTCTCTTCAATTTCTTGGGTGAATCTCATAACCCCTGATTCCATCTCATGCCTTACCATAATGACCTCCTTTGATAGCTTCTCATATAGCTTGTTTTTCTCATTCAAATCTTCATTAGTATCATTGGCTTCACTCTGACTTGCTAATTTTTGAAGTAGTTCCTTTCTCTTTTTCACAGAGATACTCAGTTTTTCTTTTAACTCATTTATGAAATCATCAGCTTGTTTGAGTCTTTCTCTCAAGTTGTTGACTTCAGAGTGAGATTTCTCAAGATAATCTAAGGTAGACTGAAGTTGTTCCTTCATACCATTCATATCCATTGAGATTCCTAGATCTTCCTCAAGTTGTTAGGCTCTGTTTAGAGGAACTTATCTCTGATACCAATTGTTGGAAACAAGGCAGATAACTGAGAGGGGGGGTGAATCAATTATCTTAAATATCTTAACTTTCTTTTCTCTTTTAACAATAGTGCAACATCAAAACATATAAGCATACATAATCATGAGAGCAGAAATAAAATTAACACACATAACACAAGGCTTTTTACGTGGAAAACTCTGTTAAGGGAAAAACCACGGGGTGACTAACCCAAGATTGTATTCTCTGTTAAAAGAATAAGAAGTACAAAATGGCACTTGCCAATTAGGGCTCACTACCCGAGCACACTGCTCACAAGAGGCACACTGCCTACAAGAGACTCACTGTCTACAAAGTTTATAGAAGGTAACCAGATGTTTCAACTAAAGAGAGGCATCCATATATGCTGAGGTTCAGTTCTGGTTAGGCTTAATATACTGATCTAATGCACTTCATTCTTCCTTTGCTTTAGTGTTGTTGTTCTGTCACATACCAGACTTGTATTGTTGCTTCCACACTTCTCTCAACCTTTCCTCGCACACTATATCCTTACATGCACACCTTCATACCGAAATCCATTTGGTATATATATCCGCACCAAGGATTTCAACATCTTTTTAGTCAGCAACCAGAATACTCAAGATATTTACAAAACACTGATCTGTCAGTTGAATCCATACTTAATATGTGATGCATATCAAAAGCATAGACATAGAAGTCATCAATCATGTTGGCCAACCATGTATGATCTCTCAAATAGCTCGATCACCATCAATTTCTCATCTGGATTAAAGTCTGATATTCTGCCGGTCAGTTCTTCCTTAGTTTGTTCTGCCTGTCAGGAACCCAACACTTAGATGCTCATATCTTTTCAATGATTCATCATCGAAGGCTCAATCTTTGGAATGTAGTAGTCATGATACTCCTCTTGACTTGTTCAAGTCCACAACTTGTTGAGTTACACCATCTGAGAGATCCGAACCTGATTGTCGGACCTTGTTGCATGCTCTGTTCTTGTTCACCAGACCAAAACATTCTTCAACCTGACTTCTGGTATAGTCATACTATGTACTGCAGATGTGTGGGATGGACTTTGTTGCCATTAATGACAACAATCATGAAGCCATACATTGTCTCTTGCCAACATGGCCATTATGGGCTAGGTTATGCCCCTAGGATGAACAACACTATGCTATTTATGATACCCACGATCTTGTTTGACACGCTTCCCCTAATCTTAATGATATCAATGTAGGCCCCACTCATGACCCTTTCAAAGAGCTTTCCACCACTAATCTCTTCCATGATACTGCTATCCTCACCACCTCTTTAGATTTGCAATACCCTGAGCTTATTGATTGGGGCCAACATGACCCTTTGACATTTGATGTTTTCCAAAATGATGAAGTCATCATGGAAACTATGAAGCTTCAAGACTACATTCCCCTTGGAGATCATAAGAAAGGCTTTGCCACCATACTTAACACCTACTCTTATTTTGGAGAATAAGAGGAACCCTCTAGTCTTTAGACCTCCTAGTAGGCAGAAGAGCAACAAGATTAGAAGAAACTTGTGACGAATTTAGATGAACCAGCTAACATGGAAACTTCCCAAGAGCTCTTTGAGAACAAACTTCACCTTCTATTAGCGCTCTCCTAGTTACAAGATGGCTCCTCTCTCCTCATCAAGGAGTCTATAGACATTAACCTAGGAAGATAAGAGGACCCTAAACTCACCAAAATAGTAGCCGCATTGGATTATGACATTAAATAAGGCATCACCACTACCCTCAAAGATTATGCTGATGTCTTTACATGGTTTTATGTTGATATGTCAGGAATCAACCCATCTTTAGTCATGCATCATCTTGTGGTTTGCCCCAATGCCAAACATGTTCACCAAAAGCTACACAAAATGCACCCCCAAGTGGCCCTATTGGTCAAAGAGGAATTGCAGAAACTCTTGGATGTGGGGTTCATTTGGCCCATTTACTATCCTGAATGGGTCTCTAAGGTGGTCCTTGTTAGTAAGAAAACCAAGGGCATCTGTGTTTACACCAACCTTTGGGACATCAACAAAGCATGCCCTAAAGATTACTTTCCTCTGCCAAACATTTCTATGATAGTGGATCTTACAATTAGATATGAAATGTTATCATTAATGGATGGATTCTCTAGATATAATTAGATCTAAATAGCCTATGAAGATCAACATAAGACCACTTTCATGACTCCATGGGGAACCTTTTCTTACAAGGTCATGTCTTTTGGGATGAAAAATGTTGGTGCTACCTATCAATGAGCCATGATAGTTATATCTCATGACATGATGCATGACATAGTTGAATATTATGTGGATGATATCCTTAGAAAATCCAAACTCAAGGATGATCGCCCAACTATCTTGTGCGGCATCTTTCAATGCCTTAGGGAGTACAAGGTCTGGATGAATCCAAAAAAGTGTATCTTTGGGGTCACCTCTAGAAAGCTCTTGGGTTTCATTGTTTCCCATTGTGGCATCAAAGTAGATCTTGGTAAATTCAAAGCTATTATATAAATGCCTTCTACATGAAATCTCAAGCAGCTACACAATCTTCAAGGCAAGCTCTAAGCCATTCATCACTTCATCACCCAACTAGCAAACAAATGCCAACCCTATTCACACCTACTAAAGAAAACTACCACCTTTCAATGGGATTTTGACTATATTAAGAAATATCTCAGCAATCCACTAGTCCTTGTAGCCACAAGTCCTGACAAGCCTTTGCTACTCTACATATCCATTACCCAACATGCCTTAGGTTCCCTCCTCACACAACACGATGACTAGAAACGTGCAAGGGCCATTTATTATTTGAGTCAAACCCTAGAAGGTAGTGAGGTCAACTACACACTCATGGAAAAAGCATGCCTAGCAGTCATTTTCACTTCCCAAAAACTTTGACACTATATGCTCAATGCCACTACCCATCTCATTGCCAAAGTTGATCCCCTCAAGTACCTCCTATCCAAGGCAACACTTACAGGTAAAATGGAAAAATGGGTAATGTTACTCATCGAGTTTGATATTGCATATGTGAATCAAAAGGAAATCAAGGGAAAAATCATCATTGACCAGTTAGTAGACACTCCACGATAGGACCTACAACCATTGGAATTTGATTTTCCAAATGAGTCAATCTTAAATGCAGAAGAACACAAACCATGGACTCTATACTTTGATGGATGCTTCACTGCACATGGTTTGGGGGTTGGCATTTTTTTTTCACACCACAAGGTGACCTCGACCCTAAGGCATTCTGGATTGGGTTTCCTTGTACAAATAACATTATCGAATATGAAGCACTCATTTCTAGTCTCAAAATATACATCCAATGGAATATACTGTATCTACAAGTCTATGGTCTCTTAGCTAGTTGTCAAATAGGTTAATGACTAATTTATTACTAAATATGACAAGCTCGTACCTTACAAGCGTATGGTGGATAGACTTAAACAATACTTCAGGATATCTTTTGTGTAAATTCCCCACATCAATAACAAGACTATTGATGCCATGGCTATAATCAGATCTCCATGACATTGGTGATAGCTAGCTAACCTACTACATATCACACTATGGATAGCTCCTAGCATCCTTCACCTTCGTGTTATTAGTGAAATCTAGCTAATCCTTAAGTATGACAGTTAGCTCCTAGCATCTGTCACTTGCACGACAGTGGTAACAATCAGATAACCACACCTATACTAGAATAGGTTTTAATACATGGTCTTATAATCACTCGATGCTTATATGAGGTCTTAATGCATCCTTCCCTCAAGATATTCTAGGCAATAATCTTAACCCTCAGGTGTTTGGCTAATATAAACAGGTGGCACTTGACCTTTGGCTCTAGTTGACATCAAGCTAAAGGAAATTTAAGTTGTAGGCTCATGAATGAGTTGTTCTACAACCTCGTACCTTAGGTACGAGTTTTCCATTTTAGTCATTCTTGTTTAGGAGTACTTTTGGACCCTCCCCATCCTTATTACCATGAAGTTAAAGTACCATTCATAGGTACAATCTAATTCTAATGCAACCTAGCTAGTTGTAAGGCTTGAACATACTTTGAGCACGATTTTTCACCCAACACTAGGGAAAACTTGCCTCTCTTAGCCTACTGCACTAGCTAAAACTTCCAAAGGAAGTTTATGTAAGATAGGGAACACAATTCCAAACTAGACCTAATGAATTATGTACCACACCTTTATTTCTACAAGTGGAATCTTTACTATTTTTGAAATAGTGAAGCATTAGATCTTACTAGGATAATACTTTTAGCTCTATTTATGCCTAGATGTGGTTGAGGAGGGTCACTCATTAGTTAATGGTTGTTAACACCTAAAATGAAAACTCATGGAGTAAGGCTGAGGTAAACTACCCTATCTTAGTTGTGCAAAACCACTATTTAGGGGAGCAGGGTAAGAGATAAGAAAGTGTATTCTACTAGGATTAAACTTAAACTAGAAAATATATTCATTCCAACTAATTTACCCAACATTATGGGTTGTAAATTAAATGCAAAACTAACATTTGTCCTATATGCTAATCATTATCCAATGTATGACTAAGTTTTCTTTTAAAAGGAAACTAAACTCTAGTTGGATAATAATAAGATAATAACATCAACATTCTTAGATACTAACTTTAACTACCCCCAAATCATATGTCATAATACCCTACAATATTCTAACACCATCTTTTTCTTTTATAAGTCCTAATGTTAATAGGTCTACCCTCTCTCTTTTTAGGAGTATGAAACCTAAGTTAATTAATTACAAATAATCCTTCCTTAGGTTTACTAACCAATTTTAAGGGAGAATTAATGGTCAGGCTGCCCATACTCAATAATACGACATATTAAACTCAATAATCATATGGATTATCAAACTATATTTCAATTTGGCTCAAAATATGGCATTCCTTGCTAATAGAGTCTTCCCAATGGTTTTTAGACCTCTCAATGGTTACCCCAAGTTTCCACGAACTATCCTCTTAGTAAAAATTAAAGGCTTAAGCAATCGACACACTAATATTCAACAAAGCATGATAGTTATTATCAAGTTAAATAGTTTATACCCGCCAAAAAGAGAACCCTTTTTTCCTAACTCCAAGTTGGGCAAAGGTAGGCAAGGGGAAATTTGTCTAAAAATTTTCAACCTATTTCATCTCAATTTTGGGGCAATCTAGCTACCAGGACATTTACAAGGGCCATACTAAGGGTTTTAGGTATTTTGTCAAACCACTCACATACCTACTCTAAAAAACTTTTCTAGATGCATCTCTTAACACTTAGGAAATGCTTGGAAAAGAGGAAAAGGAGGATTTTCAAATTCTAAACCCTTCAACCTTATTTGATTTACCCTATTGCATACAAAATATTTGATTTAAACCGAGGATGCCTACATCTTGCTATGGCATGTAGCAAGGAAAAGGTTTATTGCAAAGGTAATCCATTCATACATTCATAAAATTATCTTAAATACAATGCATATGATCAATAAGGAAGAGATTTACTGACTAGCAGCTTCCTTCATGGGATATTTTTCCAATCTTCCCACTGAATCTCCTCTCACAAACTAAGTCATACCTCCTTTCTCCTCTACTCTCTCTCTACCATGCATTCTTTTTTTTCATGGTCCTAAAAATGGATCACCTCCAACATTTATGCGAGACCTTTCTCTTTCCCCAGCCTGCCATTCCGTCCTTCTATAGAGTGGTAAATGTGGCAAGGAAGGGGGACACCATTCCTAAGTAATGGTGTGACCATTCCCCTGCTACAACTTCCATAAATTTGCCTCCTTTCAATAAATTTGTGTTCTCCCTTCAAATGCCCTACCTTTTTCATTCATCCTTCTCCATTGTATTTTATTTTTCATGAGTTTTAGTCGATGGGGGAAGATTTTAATAGTATTACCTTTATTTGATTAAAAAAATATTTTCTTCCAAATATTCCTTTTATTTTTATATCCAATTTATTAAAATTCATTATTCTTGAAATAACATTATTATTCTTGTCTAATTAGAGACTCAAATAAACATAGATGTTAGTTAACTAGGCTAAGGTAACGATACTCAGTTGGTGCCCAAACAACTTCATTATAAAATTGATTGGACCCAGAATATGTAGTGAACATACATGTTTCATTAGGTAAGCCTTGACCATCAAGATAAACTCAATACTTCAGGATACTTACAGTCAGATAACCTCTAACTTTGACTTGATACACTAGGACACAAGAGTAGGGTCAATTTGGCATCAAAATTCACCTCTTGATTGAACCATTGAGCTTGTTTTGTTTTGCACCTTTGTACTTGCAAAACCCAATTAAGCTCCTCATACACAATTCAAAACATGAGCATTAGTATCTAGGTAATCTCAAACTTAATCACCAATTCAACTATGCCATGTCATCATCTTGGGAATAAAGATATTTAAATTATAACATCCACAATTTAATCAACATAATGACAAGCCATAAAGATACCATTAATTAACAAGACTTTAAACCCATAACATTCATAGTTTAAATTATCACTACATTCAAGTTAACATATTATGTTTAGAGATCAAAATATAAAAGTTTTTGCCTTAGTTCAAATTACATTGGGACCTTAGGAAGCTTAGTAAAACATGGGGTTTGTAGGGATGTGACAGGGTTGAGTCTGTCCACGGCCAAAGTAGAAACCATAGCAAAAGGATTTTTAGCTCTCATTGATGAGGGCTTGGGCCTCAGAAAATGTGCACTAGAGATGTTGGACTGACCTCAAGCAATATGTCCACGAATGAGCCTCTCCTCATCTTCCTCATCCTAGGAGCCATTCCATTCATCCTCAGTCTCCCCTTCTGCAAAACCACAATTATTTTCATCCTCGTCACCCTCATCTCCCTCCTCCAAGTTGTTCCCACTCTTTGCCATTTCAAAACAATGCTCCCACTTAGTCTAATGTCTAATGTTCTTAGTGTATGTATGTTGTCAAGTCTATAACTAAATACATCTTATTGGTTTTGCATTTACTTACTAAATTAATATTTAATTCAAAATTACATTTACCCATAAAATCTACCACTATTAACCAATCTAATACTATTAATGAAAGTTAATTTAAACTTTCTATGCATTTTATTAAATTAGCCTAAATTAAAAGTTAACAAAAGTTTCTTTAAAATATAACCCCATCAAAAAATAAATACAATATAAAATAATTATAATTAGATAGATGTAAAGAGAAAAAGTCTACACAATTAAATCTCCTAAAATTTTAACAATTAAAAAAAATCGTGAGTCAGAGATACCTTACTCTGTTCTTTAATGGAGGTTTTGTTGGCAGAATATTATTTCAGGAAATACCTATGTTAAAAAAAGCGAGATTGGCGTAGAGGGGACTGCTGATTGTTTTTTTCCTAAAAAAAATGGCTAAAGAAAACGACTGTCACAGAATAGTTCCATTCTCATCAATGTCTGCCAAAGTTTATGGTCACCACCCAGTGCACACTCAACAAGTAATACCAAATTATAAAAAAATCTTTTCCAGCGGGTTATGAAAGATTTAAATGTCTACTGTCAACTCTAAAAAATCTACAGTCAAAGAAAAACAACATAAAACCAGTGTTCTGTTAAAAACACTTTCAATTGCACAGACAAGAGGCGAAGGATTGAATTGCAGAAGCAACAACAACAGTGGATTTTTCCCTACTTAGTGCAAAAGCATCCTCTGTTGTATACTCACGCCGCAACCAAGTATTTTATGTTGTATGTCTTGTGATGTTGGATATAAATTCACTCAAAACTAAGAAAAATTAAGTTGCTTCTTTAAAAAAGTAATTGAAGCATGCATGCATATATCTCATACCAAGTTCATCTTTGAAGTTTTAGTCCACAGTTCCATTGATCAATGGAATTGTAGGTTGGATAAACTATGAAGAATTTGTATTACAAGAAGTGTTTTATAAAAGCAAACCTTTAAGTCTACTATGCAAGGGTAATAAGGGTTAACATTGAGGTAATAAAGGTTAACATTCTCAAATTGTTTTAGATTAAGTATAGGTTAATCAAATATAGGGAAAATTCATAGAACATCATGGGATTGAATATGATTTATTGAATAATCTACTAAAATGTAGGAAATTTTTTTTACTATTTTTATTTAATTCAATTTTTTATGATATATAGGTGAAGATTTGAGAATAATAAAACAATACAGCAAAAAATTCTTATTAGAATGCATATACATATTTATGGTTTTAGCGGAATGATATTCTATTTCAATATATAAAAACAAGAAGTTGATGTCAAGCTTTTTTTAAGAAAAAATAAAGAAAAATGAATCCTCTAAAAATTGAAAGAAGACACATATTAGAAACATCAACAGTTGAAAACTATATTGTATGTATATCAGAACTATCCCCAAGTGGATTATCTAGTTTTGTTTCTCTCAACATTAAGGATTAAATTTTATTGTCCCATCTATACATAGTCTTGAACATTATCATTTACCTAATTTTTAGCATTTCATCCATGTAAACCATATTAATGAAGCTTGGAACTATTTGCAAATAAAAAATAGAGACTAACACCTTTCTTCCAGAAATTATTCTATTATGATTTCTAAAAGTAGCTATATTATTAAAATTTTCCAAGAAAATAATACATAATCTTTTCCTAAAAGAGTCCTTAAACATTACACTTACCATATGTTGTCACCCACTCAATTTTTTACCTTAAAATCAAAAAGATTAAAATGTTTTCATTTGAATTTACATTTAAAAAATAAATTAAATCACCAAAATATACTATCTGCTAATTAAAAAATAAGAATAATCAGAATAAAAATAAAAAATACCAAGAATATGTCCACTTGGAAAAATCCAATGCTGCAAGAAATTAGTGTTTATTTCTCTGCTCTTTAGAATTTCTGAACATTGAATTGAGAAGAATTTATTTTTGACGTTTTGTTATTTGGAGGAGATTTTGCAGCTACGTTTTAGCAGTATCACAAAGAGCTTTTCCCCAAGACCCAACACTTAACCATGCAACAAGAAATCAATATTTTTTTCCTTTGGGACTCAAAAAGTTGGTGATGGCAATCACAAAAATACAGTGCAGGAATATAATTGAGAAAAGAAGAAAGGTATTACTAGATTTCATAGATGTAGACCATGTGGCATTGCTAAAGCATGATGAAATATCACAAGAATCAAAGTCTGAGAGTGATAATGATGAAATATCACAAGAATCAGAGCCTGAGAGTGATAGCGATCCAATTAGTTTTCCAAATTATCAAAGTTCTAGAAATTCATGCTGGTTACAAGTCTTTCATAATCCTCTATTTTGTCCAACACAAAGGTCAGAGTCAAGTGGCCTGTCTACTGTGTCTACAAGCTCAAAACATTATGCAACAAATGGAAAGTTTCATGATTTTAAACCTACCTTACAAAAGACAAAAATGGAGAAGGTATCCTTTCATTTCCATCTCCCAATTTCTTTCTATAAAATGTGTAACAAGATTTAAAGTCAACAGTCAGTTTGTTCTAATTGTGTTTTGTTGATTCATTGTTTCAATCATATGTTGGTTCATTGTTTCAATCATATTTGTCATTAAGACATACAATGCATATAGCTAACATGGAGAATGTTTGTATTTAGGAAGAGGAGGATAGGAAACAAATCGAAGATCTAAAGATGCAGAGGCAAAAAAGAATTGCAGCAAGGACAAATTCAATTGCTAGTAAATCAACACCCAACACGCAATCCAATAGAACAATCAAGAGATTGAGCTCACAAAAATCAGAGGCATATGGGAATAATCCTAGTCAATCTGTTTCTGCTAGAGTGGCACTCGGAAAGAAAAGTTCCAATGCCTCCAAACAAGTGCATTCCAAATTCAAAAATATGTAAGCTATAAATCCATTCTAAAGAGTCAAGAGTGCATTCCAAATTCAAAAATATGTAAGCTATAGATCCATTCTAAAGAATCAAGAATGCATTCCAAAATTTAAAGTGTATCTTGAAGTGTATGTACATAATAATTCTCTTGTAGTGCATTTTCCCATTTCCTGAAACAATATCCTCAATGGTAAAATGGCAGAATTATGATGATAAAATTGTTCCTGGAAGCTTGAACTTATGTATATTGAAAGTACGGCTTTCTTCTTGAACCCCTCCTCTCAAGAATTTAGTCTTTAGATAAGCTGTCTATTTAGAAGCTACCATGATATTTAGCTTGGGTGAAAAATGTCTGTCATATATCTTCCTCTGTCTTCTTCATAGTATCTTATCCTGTGCGGTTAATAAAGGAAAAAGTCTATCTTACTGGTAGAAACTTCATCACTAAGCTTAGGTATCACGCTACTTGCTCAGCCTTGCAAATATCTCTATTCTTAACCAATAAAACTCACCATAATCTGTTGAAGGATCAACTTAATGAAAATTTTCCCTTGGATTGCATGTTCTCTAATTGTTGTTGTCCATGTGAGGGTTGTCTCCCAAGCCTGCAGACATTAAAGGCAATTTGAACAAAGAGCAGGACAAGGGGCCTTCCTTGTCTTCAGGACAGGGGCAACTAACGCACTTATATGAAGTTTATTTTTGAACAAACTTTAGAACCTACACCATCAGAGGCTCAATACCAGCACAGTGCTAGCAAGGCTGCAGGTTTTGTCTTAACCTGAAAAAAATATGCCAAACAATTGTTCAAGTACAACAGGGTTCATCAAACAAAGCAAATGGAACACATCATCCAAAAGCACCAAATAAACTAAACAGCATACGTGCCATGGGAACCCATGTGGCTTCATCAATTAAAGATGCACTCGAAAGCATTTCCCTGATGCCAATTCCCTAATTACCAAAATAGATTGGCCAAAGATTCTATGTACAATATTAAAACAAACAACAAATTCCAACTGTATGCAGAAAAGCAACAGAAATGTAATTGGTCCATTAACAGAGCAATGGACCTGAAGGGCAGCTGGAAGCAGTCCAACAGCTGACATCTCAGATGTTTGACCTCCAACCCAATCAAACATCGGAAATATTGCCACCCATCCTTCTAATCTAGCAATGAATTTTCTTGAGTGATGGCAACACCTTGAAAGAAAAAATTCATAAAATTTTATTCATTTTCATCTGAAAATACTAGTGTACCTGACCAACTGATAATATCCACCAAGAAAGCAGACCCCAAATAAATGAAATCCAATCACATAAGTGTCAATTATTTATAGTAAATGGATGGTGAGAAAAGATGGACTCCATGTTTACAATCCTCTTATGAAAACATGTTTCAATCTTGCTCCAATGAAATTTATGTCAAAAGCAGTGGTGGCGGGGATTTTGGATGCGAGCACTAGAGAAATGTACAAAGTGGTTTCTATGGGTCATGATAAGTATACAAATACAAACAACATAGAAATCTACGATCCTGTAGATAATTTATGGAGGATTGTGCTTGAGCTGCCTATCAATGTTTGAATATCCGGGCATCATGGCATAGACTTATGCAAAGATGTTCTGGTGTGTGTTACAACACTGCCCTGGGCATATTCCATGGTCTATAACCTGCAAGAGGGTAAGTCAAACATGAGTTTAGTACCATTACCTGTTTAATAAGCATGGTGATACTGATGGCTAAGGATTCACTACAGACTACAAGAATAATTCAACACTCTGTTTTGAGTGGGACAGTTATAAAAACTGGTATAGAGACGAACAAATCCACATCAAGAAACTCGGTTTTGCTAGGGAAAGTCAGTCTAAACAAGAAGAAAAAAAATGGCATTCAACAATGTATCTAGGGTGAACTGAGTTATATCAGCAGTAAGGTTTCAACCCCCAGTGACATACAATGTCCTTTTATCTGTCACACGACCCAGAAGGCAGTCTAAAACTAATCCAAACTCAAACAAAATAGTTTCTTATTGATGTTCTTTCAGACTATCACAACCCATAATGAACATTCAGTTAACCAATGTCTTTTCTCAACCTAACAAGCACGAATTTGAGGAGTTTTCAGATCCCAGAGGACATAATACACAGTCAAAACAGATCAAAGCAACTGTAGGCAGTCTGGTACGGTACGTGGAGGATCCATTTCATTCCTTGTTTGGCTTCTTTCTGCCTTTATAAGCTGTGTATCAGTTCTATACTTTCTCAGACCAAAACAAACACTGTTTTTAACACTTATCTCTGTTACATAGAGAAAACACAATAACAAACCGATTCTTTCTTGCAAAATCCACGACCTGAGTTATTTTAAAACAGTATAAATAATAAATAATGAACTATCTCTTTATATCCTCGTTGAAAGCATCATTACAGAGGAAATACGCCTCTACCGCCTCTTCAAAGAATAAAGACCAATCTGCACCTTCAGAAACGAGACAAAAGGATGACAGATGGCGTTTCCATAACCACGAAAGGACAGTTTATCAATTGTCCTATAACTATTTTTTTAAGTAAGCATGGTAAGAAACTTGTATCATAGTCTTTAGAATTGTTTTCTTCAAGATAAATACACCATATAAATTATGGTTTAATATTCAACTATAAGGAAGCATTCGTATCATACTCAATTACACGAAAATAACATGACCTTCACATCTAGTGATATCAATAGTCTTAATATTTAATGATCTCTAGTGTTATTAGCATTTAATGATTAAGACTAGCATATAACAATCAACCTAGTAACAATGCACTAGAATATTAAGATCAACAATACTAAATAGATAAGGCATGCCAATATAATAACCATACACTACAAGGTAAGGGTATAGAGATACACTACATAGTGATGTTTTAAGTACGATCATTTCGGTATGCGTAATATCCTAATATCTACTATTTAGGATGTAATGACATAAAATTTATTACCCTTAGAGATTTATTAATAAACTATAGCTATTCCATAAAATAATATTTCAGGGTGTTTAGCACACCTATTTGCCTTTCCAACTTTGAAGGTTCCAAACTTGTAGCTGATGCTAGAATATTTATTATGGCTCTATATCCATCTCATCAAGTTTATAACATTGTAATACCTTATCCAAATTATTAACAACAATGCTACTATTAGTAGATGTGCCAATACTTTTGCTAAAATAGGCTTCTACAATATCAACAAGTTAATTTATGCTTTCCACTCATTGGACAAATGGCATGGAAACTAGATGTAATGGTCCTAGCGGCAAAATTGATCACCAAATATACTTTGTTGTAAATGATAAACAAGTGACCCGACCATATGATAATGGGTCCTTTTAATATTGGGAAAGGCACATATGGATGTCTCGAAAAGTAGTTAGAGTTGCTAATTCTAGTATAATACTTCTTTTAGGCATAGTAGTTTCTATCCCTCAAAGTATATTTCTTTTGAAGGCCCACCATAGTTAGGGAAAACCACATTCTTAAGAGCCTCCCTAATTGTATATGCTCTCGCATCTGATCTTCTAGTTCTCTCCATGAAGCACACTATTCTCTACATGCTTGTACTAGGCATTCATCTACGTCCAATAACTCTAGAACCAAAACTTAACTTGGTGGGGTCTGAATCCCAGATCCTTGTTGAGCTACAACCTTTGTTTCTCCTCGGAATGCAAGCCTTCCTTATACATCACTTCCAATTCCTGAATTTGGCATGCAGTGTGCTTGTGGTTGTGCTTCTTCTATTGGTTTCTTATGTGTGAATTCAATGATCATTTCAACAGACTAGGGTTACAATTTAAGAGCATTTTTGAAGCTAAAGAGTGAATAGAGCCATCTATTGTCCTTTAGAAGCATTACCATGTGGCTTGTACATCTTGAATCATCTGCAACAACTACTCATTGTAGTTCAATGGTAAACACCCATGGTAGAAGTGTAACCAGAGTAGTGAAGCAATGGGCACTGCCCTCAAAATTACTACCAATAGGGATTAGTAATATCCCCCACCAAACTTCTATCAAATTCCCCTTAATATGCATCTACCGCCCATGCCTTATAGTAGAAGAATGTTTGATCATCCTTAATAAAGCTTACAAGATTGTCTCCTCTGACCACTCATGCCTTCACCAACCAACCATCAATCACTTTGATGTTTTGATCCAAATGTTCATGCACTATTCCAAAGCTCTCAACCATACCTCAATAAATATCTTTACTAAATATTGACTTGACAAAAAATGTTTTTATTTATAAAGTAATTACCACCAATGGGGTTGTGACACTGAGCCACAAAAGTTACAAGCCAACCACATAAAAAGTTAGAGCAACACCAAAAGAAACAACATAGAAAACTACAAAAATAACATAAACACTACAAACCAATTATTTTTTACTCATTAGTTTTTGAGAGGAAATACAAGAGGTTATTATTTTATAGTCTCAACAAACAATCATACTCAGAGCTAAGAATTAAGCTCTTTTAAGGTTGGTGATATTTGTAAATATTTTTACTAAATGTGGATACTGACTATGAAATATCTTTTGGTTTTGCTCTTGGGCCTAATATATGTGAGGCTGCTCTTTTCCTTCTTATTTTTGGGGTTAATGTAGACAACAAATTTGCCAATATATTTGGAGTTTTAGATGTTTAACTATTTTTTTAATCACATTCATTTTCAAAAGTTATCATTTCAATACTTTCCTCTAATATTTTGGTTTAAATGGTAATCTTGTTAGTGCTTTGCAAAACCCCTTAAGATTAATGACAAGTTTAAAAAACAAGTTGACTCTCTTTAAGGTCAATTTTCCACACTTACCAAAAACCATGAAGATCTCTCTAAAAAGATGGAAGGACTTATTTTGAGAGTGGGCACTCTATCCAACATTAGATCAATTCTAGATAATGAAGACAACATTAAGAAAAGCAACTCCCATTTCATTCTAAATGTACAAAAAATATTAATTGCATAATAGATCAAATAAGTATTAATACTACTCACCTAATTAGCACATACCTTGAGGAGCTATTATTGCATCCATGATTTATTAGCGATTATCAGTAATTGTACCCTTCAACCAATTATATGTTTAAATTTTTTATTAAGGCAAATATTTATCTTCTACAAAGTTTATATGCATTTTTTAAATGTTTTTTAAAATAAATGAGTTATTAGGACTCTAATTGGTTGTAGAGTTTTTATCTAGCAATCTGATTTGCTATAAAAAATTTACTCTATTACAACCTTCACATTGTTCAAGGCATATAATAATCAATTTGTACAATTTTAGCCTACTTAATAGATGATTTGTACAATCTTAACATTTGGATATACCTAAAATTGAACTACATTGCTTTAATCTCATATCAAATAATATTACAACTATATGGAAGAATAAATATTCATCTACTCTCAATCTCTCCTAGTGGCTTGATTTCCAATTGTTTTAAGTAGATAATACCTAAGTAAGGTTTGTGGCATTTAATCGCCCACTTCAAAAACTCAATAGAAAACAATAAGAGACATGGCTAAAGGTATATATACTTATTTTAATTTTTAATTTTAATATATTTATTAATAGTTATATATTATAAATTATTTATATCTAATTATTAATATATAGTTCTCCATAAATATTAAATATTAATATATTATAATGTCTAGTATTTTTATCATTGAATTTGGCATTGAGGGAGCCGAACCCCATAGAACTAAAATCAAAGAAAATTTAATTGCTAAAAGGCTACTCAGAATGAGGGCATGTCATCTGTTACTTCAACTTTTTTCATACAAAACAATACAATATCATATAACCTATACTATAGACATATACTTAAACTGTTATAAAAACTAATACTAGCCACCACCTTCTATTTCAGACATCTTCTTCCTCAGTCTCATCCCTTGAAGCTTCTATCTCAATAGCACCAGACCAATCTGACCCTGTCTACATCAACAACACCCAAAAGTACTTTCTGAAAACCCATACCCATTTGGCTTCGTTCCTTCTATTCTCCTCACTAATGCTCACATCAGGTATAATTTAATGGAACCCAAGGACCATTATAGGCCAGAAGGATGGAAGGCCAAAACTCCTTTTCTGGATGAAAATCGAGGCTCAAGACCACCAAATCTAGAGTCTTATGCAAACTACCCCTCAAAATAGGCTTTATTAGTGCAATGGCCACCTTGCAAATGGTATCTTTTGATTCACCTAGATCTAACATAATAGCAACAAAAATTGAGGCTATATATTGGAATTAACCCTATATTTATGCTTTAGATTCATGAAAAGGTATGCCAAAACCATGCCAATGGCATGAAGAGCCATGACTGATTTGTCCTTGAAAACTTTTTTCATCCTTTTATCTAAGATTTCTCCAAGGAAGGCCATTTGCTTTTTCTTCTCTGAGAGAGACATCGTTGAATCCATTTTTTTGTATGAGGTTTAATATTCACATCTTAAAAATATTTCCATCTTCCAGTGACATAGTAATAAATGCTTTGGTAATCCCACGATCAATTCTAGGTTATCCGATAAGCACTGTGAACTTCCTTCGACCATCACTTCTTCATAATTTCAAATTATATTAGGGTGATGCAAATCTCGTGGAGATATACTGCACATTCGCCAACTCATATCACTCCACAATGAAGCCAATGCTCATCTATCAACCATGTGTCATTTATCATTGCCTCTTGGAAACCTGTGGGATGAAGTGATTGCCAACAACAGATTTGAAATCTCTCGCCACAAATAAGGGTCCCATTGCAATTCAAATAAGAGATTACACGTATGGACTTGATGATGCATAAGCCCAAAACTCTGCTCTATGGGGTTACTTCAAGAACTTCCAGAGCATGATGCAAGCCAGAGAGAGAATACCACAGTCCATAGTTGAGAAATACAAGGACACAATTTGCTTTATGGTTGACATTGATCAATGCCTAATGGAGGCAGTTGAGACAAGAACTGTGTGGATAATGCCTATGGGATATGAGGTTGATGAAAAAATCTTGGAGCTACATATTCAACACCTACTGAGCCAGCCTAAGGACATTGAAGTAGAAAGGTTTGGCACCTTTCAAGAGCTAAGTATAAAAATACATGTTGAGTCAAGACAGCCAGAGATGAAGAGGAAAGTAAGAAAGGAGGTTGAAGAAATTGCCAAAAGATTTGGCTTATCAAAGGAGGCTGTAGATGCAAATAGAGAGAAAATGGAGAAGGCAGAGAAAGAGAGACAAGAAGCTAAGAAAGGAAACGTTCCGGTGCAAGCCTCCTCTCGGACTAGATCTTCCAAGAGCTCTGCACCTATCACTCCTAAAAGCTCAAAGGCTACCAAACCAGAAGTCAAGTCATCTGAAAAAGGAGAAAAGAGGATGAAGACCAAAGCCACAAGAACATATACAAGCCATAAAGATGATGAAGAAACAGAATCTGATGAGGAAATCAAGAAAATGAAGAAGAAGAAAACATCCGGGAAGTTCTCTGCTAGCAGAAATGAGGAAGAGAAGGCAGAGGAATTTGTTGAAAAGCCCACTCTTTCCATTAATGACATCATCAAGGCAGTTACTGTGGATGGGAACCTACAGCCAGTGATAGAGTTCTATGATGAATACAGTGATGTTGATAAGAGAATTTTGGAAGAAGCTACTGTTAGGTACTTGAACATTTACAATAAAACTTTCATTGAAATTATATTATTAATTCCTAAGAGTCTAGAAAAGATACTTGAGTTGAGAAAAGAGAATGCAAAGGCAAAATACTTAGAGATTCAGGAGCAGATAGCAATTCAGCTATTTCCTTCCATCACTTCAAAACAAATGAGCATGATCTTCAAGGATTGTAAGGATGAGTTCCGAAGCAAAGCAAGAATGAACAAACTCATGCTTGGAGAAACTAACCAAGTAACAAGAGAAACAAAAGATATCCCCTGGAATGCCTTGAAGAGATTCAATCTTCCTATTATATGTAATCAATGAAGAATTTTCTGACAAGGATGTCGAAGGATTGAAGAAAATAGATGAAGAGAAGTCTGAGGATTTAGATTCCTCTGTTCTGGAAGAGGAAGTTCATGAAGCAACAAACATAGGTGAAATCTCTCCTTCGGATCCCACTGCAGCTATGACAAACATTCCAGACTTTGAAGTTGAAGAAGATAGAAGAGAGGAAAATAAGATTAAAGAAGAAGAAGTTAAGGGAAAAGAAGAAGAACAAGCAAAAAAGACTAATGATGACTGTTCTGATATCCCAAAAGAAAAGAAGACTCAATCACCAGCAAGAGACACTATAGAGACAATGAAGAACTTCTTAGACAGAGAAATGATGGAGCTAGATGAACCTGAGCTATTTCAAGGACCACTAAATTTTGACTCTCTCTCCCCGGTTCAGACAATGAAAATAGCATCTTTTGCTCAAGCCAAAGCAAAAGAAAAACTCTTGAAATCTCACATGGAGGACTGTGAACTATTGGAGATTGCATCCAGGATGCTGGAGAAGATCATGCCATCCTATCAAAAGGATCCTTCGGCCTCACCATCTGGTAACTTGAAAAACTTAGTAAATTATGTTAACACTCATTTTGAATCTTTAGAGAAATCAGCAGAAGCAAAGGTCCAAAAGGAGTTTTTGGGGAAAAGATTCACTGAGGTACAAGGGCTTATTGCTAATGATAGGAGGACCCTAGATATTGGAATTAAGAGCCTTGAAAACACTCTTAAAGATGGTGGGGACATATACAAATTCTATTTATCTTGGCCCAAAGTGACATAGGACATTGAGAAGAAAGTGAAAGAACAAGAAGGAAAACTGTCAAGTTTATCTCAGAATTTTGATCCCCTTACTACCTCTCTGGTGAATCATGAATGTCAAGCTATTGTTATAACAAATGAAATTAAAGAACTGGTTAAGGAGAAAAAGAACGTAATGGATAGAATGGGTGAGCTCAGAGGGATAATCATCCTAAGTTAGAGACAATGCACGATGCCTTGACAGAGGCACAAAATACAATCCGGACCAGTGATCCAACAGACTTAAAGAGGGAAGAAGCTTATGCATTTTTGTTGAGTGGTCACATCTCCATTTTGGATAGGATGAAGAGGAGTTGGGCCACAGAGTTTGTACAACTAAAGACTACTTTTGTAGACATACTCAAGTATATGTAAGTTTATCATATGAATTATATGTACATATGCGGCCTTATGTGGAAAATTTTTATACAGTTTTGGTATGCAGATTATGCCCTTTGCCATTGATGTCAAAGGGGGAGTGAAGAGTAGTGAAAAATGTGGAGTCTAGCTAAGGGGGAGCTTCGGTAAAACAGTACAAAAGATAGAGCATCAGCCAAGGGGGAGTTACTACGACACTTAGCCATTTTTCACTAAGTGTTGCCATCAATGCCAAAGGGGGAGATTGTTGGCAAGAGACACTGTGTGGCTTCATAAGTGTTGTCATTGATGGCAACAAAGTCTATCCCACACATCCATAGTACATAGTATGCCTATACCAGAAGTCAAATTGAAGATTGTTTTGGTTTTGTGAACAAGAACAGATTATGTAACTGTATACACCTAAAAATGACATGACTCTGTCTATTTAAATATTCTTAATATTTATTCCATCTAAATTCCTCTATCAATAAATAAATAAATAAATTTATTTATTCGATTCATATTTCCTCTAAGTTAATTAAATATCAAAATATTTAATTATCTCTTCTAAAGTCAAAATTAAATAAATTCTTTTATTTAATTAAATTCTTCCAAACAATTAAATAATGTCTAATTATTTAATTAAGTTACTCATTCCTCCAAATTTAAATAAATAAATTAAATTTATTTAAATCCTCACTCTCCAAAAATAAAATATAATTAATATTTTATTTATTCTTCCAAAATCATGTGCAAGTAAATTAAATAAATTTATTTATTTAATTTGTTTTCTTATCTTCAATATCTTCTAAAAATAAATTAAATAAATTTATTTATTTAATTTGCTTTCTATCTTCAATAGCTTCTAAAAATAAATTCTTCTTGTCATGCAAAAGCAAAAGCTGAGTTAAAGCAACTTTGCTCTTAAATTAGAAAAATAAATTCTAATTTAAGAAAAACAAAATCATCCTCATCAAGAAAGCATTTAACTCAACAAATCTTCTTTTTTGAATGACACATGTCCTTCTTCTATTGGTTGCACGTTCCTCAACCATCCTCCTCCGTTGATCTTCTCTTTTCTTCTCAACCATTGATCTTCCCTCACCCTTCTCTATAAATACAATCCTTTTCTTATGTCTTTCATATCCATCGCTTGAGTAAACTTATGCTATAGAAACACTAGCGTGCCTTTGGCACCCCATCTCACATAGCACTTCATATCATCCATTTCACTAATGTGTTGAAGCTCATCTTCAATCACACAAAGTATCATAGCAATTCTATTCTTGTCATCTTCAACAAGCAAGGAAGCATACGCTTCTGAGGGCTTCATATTATTATCAAGATCAAGAGCAGATAGGCGAACAATGGAAGACGAAAGGTAAAGGGTTGTAAGTATCACACTTTGTTGTTTTAAAATCTCATTTTCCTTCACATTCTATTGATGTATTGGGTTTGTTATTCATTTTGATTAATCCACATTTCACCCTTCACATTTTGGCACCCACTGTGGGGCCCTTGCCCCTCTATCTAATAAAAAATTGAGTTTTTCTAAGTGACAGGTCCGTACAAGTGTTGTACAGGGTTTTGACAGAGGCATTTGGCACATTTATCCTCTCAAACGTCACTTCTACCTCCTGTCACAATGCACATAGTACTCGGCACATCCAACCTTCAAGACGGTGCATCTGCCTTTTGTTTTGGCGCTTACGACACTACGGCACATTTATCCTCTGAGACGGCACATTTGATTCCTATTCTGATGCCTGCATCATATTGGCGCATATACCTTCTGAAACAACACTTTTGTATTGTGTAACGACGCATTTGGTAGTTTAATGCATTTGCACCTCATTATAATGCTTTTGACACCTGTCTTAGCGCTTTTGTATAACGGTGCATGCAAGTTCTGTTTCTGCGCATTCAGACTACATAGCGGCGCTTCTATTCTGCACTGTTGTTTTAGGGTTTCATCTGATTTTTATGTTTGAGCTAACATTTGTTTTGTAGGATTAGAGGCTGGATTAGATCATTTTAGCTGCATTGATTAGTTCATTTAGACTAATTAAGGGAAAAAGTAACAAAAAATGTATGCATGCAAAGTCCACATAGTCTTAACTAGGAAGGAGAGTAACTGAACCACTGCTATCTTTGCATTGTTGATTTCTTTCCTAGATTAGATCATTGCTATCTCAACAAACGGGAATGAACATTGTTATGTCTTAAACACTTAAAAGTTAACAACCGCGTGAGTGCACAAGTAGAATAGCCCATTTAGTTTTTCTACTTTTAACTAGGTTTGAATTAATCAGTGTATTCTGTGATTGTGAATGACAATAGGCTTATGCTCTCCCTTTAACTGGGTGACCAGAACGCCAGACTTGTCATTCCATTTGTTTAACCTTTAGAGGGGCCTGCCCTTGGATGCACGCCTGTCCAAGTGGGAATGACCCTGAGTGGTAACAGGCTAAAGCCAAGCCCTACCAAGCCACTTAAAATAAAATGTGCTTGAGGTGAAAACCTCCTGCAACAAGTGCTGTTGTGTTACATCGACGGCCAACCTCCCCCAAAACCCTCTAAGGCATAACCCTTTGAGGCTGGGAGAATCCATAACGGAGAGTAGTGCCGCCGCATGTGTAACCACTCGAATGGTTGCCTTTACTATGAACCAATTGTTTAGTAAGCCAAAAACCCCTATTTGTTGATGCAAAGGGCGGAGCTCTTGAAGCGGCCTCAATTCATGTGACTCTTAGTAGAGGTAGCAGGGACAATCCTAAGGTTCAGTGGGGGTATGAGCCTAAGGAAACCTGGATCTGGTATGCGTGAGAAGTGAGTGTCATGGAGGGGAGCTGGTGCTACCAGATCTTGGAGCTACATGCTTTGAGTGTGCACAGCTAGAGGATTCAACAAATACTGTCCTATCCAGCCTAGGGTGAACTTGTTTTTGAGTCAAAATAGTCTAAAAATACAAAAAAAATAACAAAAGATAAAAATCATGAAAATTTCTGTGTTTGTTGTGTCTTTGCCATAATTGAAATTCAATTCTCAACAACACTGAGTTTTCAAACCAAAAATAGAAAAATCTTGAAAAATGTTCCAAAATTCTACAAAAACCAGAACGACGCTATTGATTCGACCTGTAGCGCATTTGCTAAGACTTGCTGCGCATATGAACTCTATTGTAGCGCATTTGAACATTACCAGATTGGCACATTTTTCTCGACTTGTGGCGCATTTGCACTTTGTTATGGCGCATTTACTGCTACGCTTCCAAACCAGTAAGCTTTTCCGGTCTTGTGTCAATGGTAAACCAATTAGAATATATTGGTCAAAAACTTCAATATCTGCAATTGCAAATAAACTTAGGTCCATCGCCCCAAGATTGTATAGCAATTTCTCAACAAATCTAAGTCTTACAACAAGAAATGGCAATCTTGCAAGCTGAACATGCCAGTACCAGCTATGCCTTGCCCCAAAATCGTATATCCTTTTCCCATACTCATGACAAGGCAAGCACCACGCCAAGTTGGAACTCGTATACCAGTCTATCTACTAGTTCTCCTTCACCATCTTCTAAGACACATATTCCAAAGCATACCAGTTCTACATCAACACCACCATCGAGTTCCCCAAGCTCTAAACCCACAACCAAGGAATCCTCAAATGATTTGTGGAAAAGAGTTTTTTCCAAATTTATACAACCAAAGAAAAGCTAGGGAGAAAGCAAAATCCCCTCATTCACCTATCCCTACACCTATGAAGGATGTGATCCAAGGACGATTAGCAGAGAGTCAAACATGTCCTCAAATTCTGGTCCTTGACCTTACCAAAGATTCTTCCAATGCCATGTCAAATCCTACAACCCCTTCATGTCATCTGCAACCCCTTGAGCTTATCAAAGAGTCTCCTACCATGAACCAAAGTCAAGGTTCGTCGCACCTTCATGTTGTTGACCAAGAGCCTATCCAAGAGTCTTCTACCTCAACTTCAATTCAAGCACATCAAGAGTTATGTCAAGAGCACACTTTAGAGCATGTGGAAACATCAACCCCTTGTCTAAGTCAAGATCAAAACACTTTCATGCAACCTATAAATAACATGTATCTTTTCCATGATCAAAATGATATCCATAATAATGAACCTCTCCATGAGCCACTTGATCCTATCCATCTCCCAACAACTATACATGAGCAAGAGATCCAATTCCAACCCATGCATAACCTTTATCTTTTCTATGATCAAGATACTATCTTTGATGAAGAAGCTATCCATGAGCAACTTGATCCTATACATGAGAAGGAAATCCAACTCCAACCCATCCATAACCTTTATCTGTTTTATGATCAAGATATTCCCTATGAAGAAGATGTCCTTAAACTACTTAATCCCATACCCATCTGTGAGCAAGAAACCTCCATTACTTCTATCCCTCTTCCATCTAATCCCATCCATGATCCAACAACTTCCGCTTCCTCTGATAAGACACTTGCCTCCCAAGTGCACATGAATGATCAACCCAATAACTTAGATCCTAAAGAGCATAATGATGATCAAGATTCTAGTGATCCTTCACCATCCATTATGGACCAAGCTACAATTTCCCCACTGTATATCCTTGGTCTCACTACCTTCATGCATGAATGTTCTTCCTTAGGAGAACAACAATCATTATCTACCTCTTCACCTTCTCCATCCAATAAGGAACTTGTGTCTAGTGTTCCACCTATACATAATCCCACTATCCACTGTATACTCCAACATATGAACTATCAAGGTAAAGGCTTAGGCCTTCATGAACAAGGAATTTTGGAGCTTGTCCATGTTAGTGTCCCTCCTCCCTCTTATGGCCTTGGTTACACACCCCAAGGTGAACAATCTCAAGATGTTGGCACTTCCTCCACTCCTCCTAAGTCCACCACTTTCCATCACAAACCCTATCATATCCCCAAAACATATGTTGCCATTCCACCTCCATTATCCTACACATCCCAAAAGCATGTGACCATACACCTTCCACCATCCAATCAACCTCCGCTACTTCCAACTCCTAATAGCCCTCCATGCATCCTACCACCACTTCTTCCAACACCTTATTCATCATCCTCTAAAAATCCCAATCATGGCCAACAAGTGCACATGTTGTCTAAACAACAAGATTCCACCAACCTCACTTCCACCATCCCCAGGGGATTCAAAAGCACAAATTTGGATGCCTCTACCTATAAAGTCAAAAATCCTAAGAGTCCTCATGACCTAGGATACAAAAGCCAAGAATCAAAGAAACATCCATCTCAAAAGCTGCATACACCCACACACCTCAATGTCAAACTGAAAAAGGTGTGGGTCCCCAAACAACAAATAATTATCTCAGAAGCTGTACAAAAGTTGCATATACCCAAGCCCATACCTTCACAGGTAAAATCTAAAAGCAAAATGGTTTGGGTACCCAAGCAAAAAGCCCTAAAGTTACATGAGGCATCCACCTCTCAAGAATTCCAACCATTCACTTTCTCCCATTCCATCCAAAAAATATCCAATTCCTCCATCCCACAAGACAAGCAAAAATTAGAAAAATACTAAGTCTATGTGGGTCCCTAAAGGCCTACATCACTCATCCACCAGACAAAAATATCCATTGCTTCCTACACCACACTCCTATCATCAGCTTCAATGTTTATCACGGTATGTGCAACCATTGGTCATGGTTCCCTTCCATTCCACAACACTTCCGTATAACTCCATCTCCCCTCCCTTCCACTCGTATCCTACATATCTTCCTCATCCTACGGTCCATGCTTTTGCATAAACCTTCCTTCCATCTTTACATAAGTCCTTCTATATTCTACATCGTCATCCACTATTGTACCTTCCATAATCCGCTATCTACCTACTTCATCTCACTTTCATGTAATCCCCTACCAACATCTATGAGAACACTTGACATAGTCCATGCAACAACATTTCTAGTGGGACTATCACCTTTCAAGGAACTAGATGCTTAAGTCCTTATCCATATCCACCTTCTTCTATCCAAATATCAAAAAAAAAAAAATCAAAAAGAGTAAAGAGAAATCCTTTTGTCCAAATGGTGGAAACTTGGCAGACAGGTGCCTTGGATAAGTACCATGATGAAAACCTGGCAAATAGGCATCATGTGTAAGTTGATCTCCTACGTCACCTACACTTGGGGGCACCTTATCTCATCGGCATATCACTCTTATCCTATCAGTTTTCTTCCGTACCATTTCCTATCCTATTCCTCTATCCTACATACCTATACTATCAAGTCTATCAATCCTGATCTTCCATTGCTCTATTTCTTTGATATTGATAAAGATTGGGGGCGCAATGTTGACAAATGTTTTTGAATGGCTCTTGACATACCTTATCCCTCTAAACCACACAAATCCTTCATTATCCTCTCATCCTCCTCCTTCGTCTTATGCATTGTCATGAAAAATCCTAAGTATTCTACCTACATTAGGGCACGTTATTCTTATGCGACATAGTCCTTGGATATCACATCCATGTTTCCTTCTACCTAACCATCCGTATCTACTATCTTCCATCCATCTACCTATCCGTGGTGTTTCCCTTGTCATCAGTATCTAGCATTAAGGTTATCCAAAATTCTTGTCCAGTATCCTGTCCACAGTGTCAGCCTAGCATAGCCTCTGTCATCAGTGTTATCTGTTCCATATCTGATCCATAGTTGTTCCATATCTGATCTATATCTGTTCAATATCGTGTCTCATCCAATCCATATCTTAGGTCCATCGGGATTCTTCCCGAGCTACGTTGCCTTTGTGTCATCACGTAGGCAAGGCCATTATCAATGCGCCCTTGAGGCTCTGCTTCCCATCCATTCCATATTTCGTCGTCTATCCTTCTCTCTATCCGCGTTCGCACCCTTTCTCTAGACAAGCGCACGCAGCAAACACAAGCTTCCCAAAACAACAAAAATCTTGGCACGGAACATCAGCCTATCTAAAGCAAAAGCAAAACACCATATTGAAACACTCAGATTAACTCTGTATCAATTATGGCAAAAAGACACATCTAATGCAAAAAAGTTTTGTGAACAGGTTAACTTACAAAATCTTGGATTTTTGTCATTGTCTTCCTATGCTACTCAAGGATGCCAAAAGCTAGAGATGCTATGATGGGGGCATAATCTTTTTCTTTGTCTGCTGCTTGTGGATCAAATTTTAGTAATGTGACAACTTTTGTCTAACGACATGATCAACAAAAGATCATTGAGGACTTCAGAGGTCTAAACATGAAAAGGGGCAATCCTTGTCTATTGAAATGCAAGAAATACTCAGGTCATCTTGATTCAATTTTGACTAGATGCTTGTATTAACTTGCTATATTAAAATCTATGTAAGTAATACTCAGGTCATCTCGGTTTAATTATACCTAGATGCTTGTATTTTCTTACAACATAATAAAGCCCAATGATGAAATAAGCACTTCAAAATACTTGCTATATCAAGATGACAAATATCCATATCCATATCCATACCGTATCCAATTGTAGTTCATATCCATATCCATATCCATAACGTATCCAATTGCATCTCATATCCGTATCCATATCCAATTGCAATCCATATCCCATCCAATAAAGATCCAAAATGCAGCGAATCAATGTTTACAAAAGCTTGTAATTTCTTCTACCAAGTCATTCTTCTATCGATCAAATTTCTATTTGTCTTCATACTTCTCATCAACAGTTTTAGCTGTCAATCTGAGCAGTGATCAAAATGCAAGTCTATCCTTAAATCCATACCAATCAAGTCAAGACAATATTGTCAAATGATCCAATCACAATCAGTGGTCTTGATCCTTGTCTGGTCATAAACCAACTAAATCAGTTATAATCCAACATTTGTCTTATACAAGATGTAGCATTGTCGAAATCAGACCAATACACATGTATTACACGACATGCTTCATTTCTTGAAACCAGACACTGTCCTTCGTGTTGCTCTAGGGATATATCATTCCTTGCCATGACAACACTGTTGTATATCATTATCAATATATCATTGGTTTACCGCTTGATAGGGGCAATACCTTGTTTGTTCTTGTACCATTTGTGCATACTTGCTTGTGTATGCTATCATTTTATCTTTCATCGCATATCATTTGCCTCTTTCTTTTGCATCCAACCATTTCTTCTCCTGTCAACCTATCTCATCGTGAGATTGTCCGTCTCATGCCTTCTACCTTCTCCCCATCCAATCTCCTGAGGGGGCATCTTGTTGTTAAAACTTGTACCAGGGGCAAACTAGGGCATGTATCATTTTCAGACAATCTTATTCTTTGAAACAACGTGATAAAACACATTGCATCAAAGAGGGGCAAAATGTATACACCTAAAAATGACACAACTCTGTCTAAATAAATATTCTTAATATTTATTCCATCTAAAATCTTCTATCAATAAATAAATAAATAAATTTATTTATTCGATTCATATTTCCTCTAAGTTAATTAAATATCAAAATATTTAATTATCTCTTCTAAAGTCAAAATTAAATAAAATCCTTTATTTAATTAAATTCTTCCAAACAATTAAATAATTTCTAATTATTTAATTAAGTTGCTCGTTCCTCCAAATTTAAATAAATAAATTAAATTTATTTAAATCCTCACTCTCCAAAAATAAAATATAATTAATATTTTATTTATTCTTCCAAAATCATGTGCAAGTAAATTAAATAAATTTATTTATTTAATTTGCTTTCTTATCTTCAATATCTTCTAAAAATAAATTATTCTTGTCATGCAAAAGCAAAAGCTGAGTTAAAACAACTTTAAAGCAACTTTGCTCTTAAATTAGAAAAATAAATTCTAATTTAAGAAAAACAAAATCATCCTCATCAAGAAAGCATTTAACTCAACAAAGCTTCTTTTTGGAATGACATGTGTCCTTTTTCTATTGGTTGCACGTTCCTCAACCATCCTCCTCTGTTGATCTTCTCTTTTCTTCTCAACCATTGATCTTCCCTCACCCTTCTCTATAAATACAATCCTCTTCTTATGTCTTTCATATCCATCGCTTGAGTAAACTTATGCTGCAGAAACACTAGCGCACCTTTGGCACCCCATCTCACATAGCACTTCATATCATCCATTTCACTAGTGTGTTGAAGCTCATCTTCAATCACACAAAGTATCATAGCCATTCTATTCTTGTCATCTTCAACAAGCAAGGGAGCATACACTTTTGAGGGCTTCATATTATTATCAAGATCAAGAGCAGATAGGCGAACAATGGAAGACGAAAGGTAAAGGGTTGTAAGTATCATACTTTGTTGTTTTTAAATCTCCTTTTCCTTCACATTCTATTGATGTATTGGGTTTGTTATTCATTTTAATTAATCCACATTTCACCCTTCACAGTAACAAGGTCTGACAATCAGGTTTGGATCTCTCAGATGGTGTAACTCAGTAAGTTGCAGACTTGGACAAGTCAAGAGGGGTATCATGACTACTGTATTCCAAAGATTTAGCCTCCGGTGATAAAGCAAGAAAAAGATATGAGCATCTGAGTGCTGGGTTCCAGTCAGGTAGAGCAGACAGAGGAAGAACTGGCCGGCAGAGTGTCAGACTTCAATCCGGACGAGTAAAAGGTGTTGATCAAGCAATTTGTGGGATTATACATTATTGGTCGACATGATTAATGACTTCTATGCCTATGTCTTTGATGCGCATCACTAATCAAGCATGGATTCAACCGACAAATCAACAACTTGCAAATATCTTGAGTGTTCTTTTTGCTGACTAGAAAGTTGATGAAAATCCTTGATGCGGATATATATACCAAACAAATTCCAGCATGTAAGGGTGTGTGTTGAAGATGTGAAGAAAGAAGGTGCAAAGAAAAATAGGGATAAGTGTGAGAACAACAATTCAAGTCTAGTATGTGACTGAATAACAACATTGAACAAAGGAAGAATGAAGTGCATCAGATCAGTATATTGTGCCTAACCGGAACTAAACTCTTGCATTTGTAGATGCTTCTCATCAGTTCAAACACTTGATTATCTTTTGTAAGTTCTATAGACAGTGAGTCTCTTGTAGGTAGTGTGCCTCTTGTGAGCAGTGTGCTCAGATAGTAAGCCCTAATTGGCAAGTGCCATTTTGTACTCCTTTATTCTTTTAACAGAGAATACAATCTTGGGTTAGTCACCTTATGGTTTTTCCCTTAACTGGGTTTCCACGTAAAAATCCTTGTGTTGTGTGTTGATTTTATTTCTGCTCTTATGATTACATATGCTTTCATGCTTTGATATAACACTAAATATTGAGATAATGAAAGAAAAGAAAATTAAGGAAATTTTGAGATAACTAATTCACCCCCCCTCTCAGTTATCTGCCTTGTTTTCAATAGGTTAGAGATCACTTTCCCCTTGGAGACCATAGGGTGGCTACATTATGGAACTAAACACATCTGCATACTTTAGGGAGACAATCCAAACTGTTAGTCGCAAAAGTATGAAAATAAAAACAACATCCCCTAATGAAAACCACTTTGTCGCACTTTCAAATGAAAAAATCAAAATAAAGGACGTATCCCCTAGTGAAAACCTCCACGAGGCGCTAGGAGATGAGATAATGGACCTCCCTAAAGTATCAGAACTCTATCAAGAAAAGGTCACCAATCCTAGTAGAAGCATCACATGAGATGAACCTTGGAACATAAAAAGCACCCAAGATCAAATTCTAAGCAGAATCCCTCACAACAATAGAACAAGAGGCTTTCTTAGCTTTCTTCAAACAGAGGAGTCATAACTTCACATGGACATATGTCGATATGCCGGGATTGGATCCCGCTCTAGTTGTCCATCATCTTGCTATTAATCCTGATGTAAAACCAATAAAACATAAGCTAAGAAAAATGAATTGACAAGTAGCAGTCCTCGTCAAAGCAAAACTCAAGAAACTCCTAGATGTGGGATTCATTCATCTTATAGACTATCCCGAGTGGGTATCAAACATTCTACCCATAGAAAAGGTCACTGGGGCCATCCTTGCATAGATTTCTGAGACCTTAATAAGGCTTGTCCTAAGGATGACTTTCCACTACCCAACATAGACATCATCATGGATCTCACCGTAGGACATGAGATGTTGTCTTTGATGGATAGATTTTCTGGTTACAACCAAATCAAGATAGTTGAGGAAGACCAACACAAGACCTCTTTTATATGTCCATGGGGAACATATTGCTGGGTTGTGATGCCCTTTGGATTGAAAAATGCAGGAGCTACCTACCAGAGAGCCATGATGGTTATCTTCCACGACCTTTTCCATAGCATAATGGAAGATTATGTAGATGATTTACTGGGGAAACCAAAGACTAGAGAAAACCACTTGAATGTGTTGGAAAAAATCTTTGACATATTAGAGCAGTATAAAGTGTGGCTAAATCCTAAGAAATGTGTCTTTGGGGTCACCTTTGGAAAACTCCTAGGATACATTGTCTCAAGAAGAGGAATAGAAGTTGACCCTACCAAGGTTAAGGCTGTAATGGATATGCCTCCACCCAAAATACTCAAGCAACTTCGTAGCCTTCAAGGAAAACTCTAGTCTATCCGCCACTTCATAGCACAACTTGTAGACAAGTGCTAACCATTTCAGCATCTTCTCTGAAAAAACACAACATTTGTATGGTATAACCAATGCCAGAATGCCTTTGAATAGCTAAATGGATTGCTCTGTCATCAACGGCAACTCAATAAATGAACTTGTGGAGCACCAAACCATGAACCACTTAAACTAAAGAAAGATATATACCTTATAAGCATAAATCTAGAACTGCAAAGCCAGAAACAAATCTGTGGAGAAATGTAGAGGAAAACAGTCTCCCAGACACTTCTGCACAACTCAAAAACACAGTCCACACACTGGTGAACACAACTTTATCTACACAACAAACCGGAGCACCAAATTTGTAATATAACATCTCTAAACACCTCTAAACAACATATTCAAACCGCAAAAGTAGATCTTCAATAGGGAAGAAATGCAGAGAAAAACCAGAACACTACTTTGTTAATCTAGTCAGTCTCTTCAACACATTGTTTCCTTTATTAATCAATTTTTTGAAAAGCACTTGGAAACCAACCATTAGAAGCATAAATTCCTTACATCTTCAGCACCTCTTCAAAGCAACCAAAACAACTTCAGCAATAGCTCATATCCTCATCTCTGCACAACCTTATCTCTGATCTCTGCTCAACACAAACTACTCATACTCTTGCATCATTTCTTAACTCATACTCTTGACATAGTTGACACCAATGACAACACAAGCTTGTTGACATCAATGACAACACCGACAACACATACTTGCAACAGTTGCATGATTTTGAATTGATGTAGAGGAAATTTGTCATTGCCTTGTTGCCTTTCATGGATCTAGCAGCCATATCATAAGAATAAGAAACCTCTTTTTCTATATCAAAGATTCCAAGCCATAAACATTGCTTGGACTTGGGGTCCCTAATTTTTGAAGCGTAATCACCCCATGTCTATTTCCTAACACCTCTATATCTCCTTATCTCTGTAAAATATTTGAACTTCTTAAGACTTAGGCTTGGGTGTTGACTTCCTCAATTCTTTTCCCCAGACTCTTGAGACTTGGATTGCTTTATCAATTTCTCCATTGGCTCTTTTTATTTTCTATCCAAAATCGTAACTTCATTAGGACATTTTTCCCCCTAAGACTAGTAAAGTTTTAGTTTTCCTATATTTGTCAGTATAAATTGCTAGTTCATATTCCACAAAAAAATAGAGTTGGTTGTGGCCTAGTGACAACCAATAGTTTCAAGTATCTATAAGTGTTTGCAAGCTACCAAAAGAAACTATTATATGCCAACAAAAAAGTCAAAATTTACTACAATGAAAGAACACATGGTTTTAGACTATTAGCATGTTAAAAGAAAAATCAGCTCGCTAACAAAAAATTTCATTTTCAAGATTACTAGCAAATATGATTTTTGGTATTGTTATTAAAACAATTTAAAAACTAAATACCCATAGCAAAGTTATCAAGCTAGAGGGCCTTTCCTCCCTTTAACTTCAAGCTAATACTGAAGCAAATAAAAGGGCCAATCAAAATAATAATTTATAATAATATAACATGGAAATGATAACCTCTAGTCTTCTCTTGACCACTCGGGCATTGTTTGAATTCACATTTCTCATAATATGTATAAACATAGTACACGAGGTATATCCTCATTCATATAAGATCTTAATGAATACTATCATTATCATAACTAATCTTTTGACTAAGTTCAGTCTTTCAACCTGAATAGATTTGAGTCTAAAATAATAATATAATATTTTCGACCTCTTGGTCTTCTTAAGTCCACCGACTTTCGATATAGGATAGGTTATGAACTCATATTTAACATCCTTTATATATCAACTCCTAGGTTTATATCTGAGTTCTCATATTAAAGTTTAGTCTCTGCACTTTACATATATAAATTCAACTAGTTATATCACTGTGACATTAATAGAAAATGGTCACTATATTTTATGTTCAAAGAGTGATAATAAAATTAATCTTTTCTTTGCATTTTGTATGCTAGATTTCTACACAAATTTAGTGTTTTGATAGCTAAAAGAAACCTATGTTTGCTCTAGTATACAAGGTTAAGTGACAACTTTCTACAGACCATAAACCTTTGTGTAAACAATGTTATTCATAACATTTTTCCATAATCCTGTGTCTATCAAACAACAAAGTTTATAATATATTTTCTCTATGGGTTCGATTATACAAAACGATGGCATGAAAAAGTTATCTTCCATAGTATACTTGTTGTAAACTATAACATTTTATTGTTTATCCTCTGTGGTTTTAAACTGCTATTCATTGACATTTTTTACTATCTCTCTCTCATAAATTCAAACTGGACATTATCACAAGCATTCTATGTGTGGTTTCATAGGTTTGACAAGATAGTGTTTCTCTATTTCATACATATATGTGTTGACAAAGTTGTTATGACCATAATATAAATACTTTGTATAACTTTATATACTTTGCTATAAGAAATCACATCTTTGTATGTTCATACAGAATGGAAATATTGCAGTTTAAAAATGAAATTAATTGATTTTAAGAGAGATCATTACCTCAAAGCGTTGATGATTTTCCAAACCCGAGTTAGTTTCTTCCCTCTTCCCACTGCTACCCGAGCTATCTTTATACCTTCCTCTATGTTTGTCTCTAGTTTATCCTCTACGTTTGTTTGTCCTTCCTCGCAGATTTCCGATGAGAACAAAGCTCTGTGTTTTTAAACGAAGTTTGTTGCCTCCTTCCTATCCCTCAATAATATAGCCTTTTAAAAGGCTTTACTCTCCATAACCGCGGAGATTCTTCTCGCATCTATGCCTATTTACACTCTAAAGTGGCATGCAGGAAATGATGGAGTTGCTGATCATAAAGACCACTCCTAAACTGTTCAAAAATTCCTCCTTTCTCTCCATATCCAATGTGGAGGAAAGGAGTTGAGTGCCCACAAAAATACATGAAGTGGTTTTGCATTAAATTTGCAACAACACCACGTTCCTTAAAATGCTCATCAACTACATACAATTGGTTTAAGCTCAAAGTTCATATTAAATAGATAGTAAACAACAAAATATAGGTGTATACAACGTATACTTACGTTGTCTCTAACACACGATAAGATATGAGAATGGGGTCGAGGTATTCTCCCCCTGTCAAAATTGCTTAAACGTCAAAATAGATAAATTATCATAATATAATTCCAATTGGGAATTACCGATAATAAAGTAGAATAACTACTAGTATTTATTTGTTCTAATAATATAATTTTATATTCATGTCACATAAAGAAATAACAACTATTTACCATTTCCTTATTGAAAGCACGAGACTTAGATGACAAACAATATGTTTTTATCCATACATCTATTCTCTTCTCTCTGATGATGCTCTCCCTCTCTTTCTCAGAGGGTAGAAAACCTATTTCTTGGTTACAACTTGCAATCACTAAATTGAGATTAGTGCATCGTTAGTCAATCCATAAACCTTATGAATAAATAATCATGACATCTTATAATCACATGTCTAAATTCTAATCATATAAACACAAACTCATGATATCATTGATTTACCCTGACATTTTTACATAACGTCAAATCATTAATTCATGCATAATTAACTACTAATTACGTGCAAGTAAACAGTAAATCATAGTCAAAATTTGGGGTGTGACAATTAAAAAATAGAATAGAACACACTTGATAATGACGCTCTTAAAGTATTTTTCCCCTCCACAAACCAAAACCGTAGGACAATTGCTCTTGACATGCCCCACTCTTGAATTAACCTATTAAAAATTAGAATAGAACACACTTGATAATGACACTCTTAAAGTATTTTTCCCCTCCACAAACCAAAACTGTAGGACAATTGCTCTTGACATGCCCCACTCTTGAATTAACCTATTAAAAATTAGAATAGAACACTTGATAATGACACTCTTAAAGTATTTTTCCCCTCCACAAGCCAAAAACTAGTGACAATTGCTCTTGACATGCCCCACTCTTGAATTAACCTATTAAAAATTAGAATAGAACACACTTGATAATGACACTCTTAAAGTATTTTTCCCCTCCACAAACCAAAACCCTAAGAAAATTGCTTTTGACATGCCCCACTCTTGATTTAACCTATTAAAAAATATAATAAAACATGATGCTCTTAAACTTAAAAAAATATAATAAAACACACTTGATGGTGATCTCTTAGGATTTCTCCCTTTGCCAAAAAAACCTTGGTGCAATTACTCGTGACATGCCCTGCTCTTTAACTAGAAAAATATAATAAAACACACTTGATGGCGATCTCTTAGGATTTCTCCCTTCACCAAAAAAACCTTGGTGCAATTGCTCGTGACATGCCCTGCTCTTAAACTAGAAAAATATAATAAAACACACTTGATGGCGATCTCTTAGGATTTCTCCCTTCGCCAAAAAAAACCTTGGTGCAATTGCTCGTGACATGCCCTGCTCTTAAACTAGAAAAATATAATAAAACACACTTGATGGTGATCTCTTAGAATTTCTCCCGTGGCCAAAAACCCTTGGTGCAATTGCTGTGATTGCATCATAATTCTCTTTGGAAGACGACAGTCTTCACAGAACTTCGCGGCGCCACGGCTGTCGATTTGACTTGTTGGGGGGGAAGGAAGTAGGTATGATGAACCTTGAACCTTGAACCTTCCTTCCCCACAAGACGTATAAATTCCAGTCAAGCTCCCCACCGTCAGAGGTATAAACCCCAGTCGGCCTTGAGGGAGTAGCAGCCTAGCAAAGGAGGGGTAGCTGCCGGCCTCGGAGCGGAGCGAGCGGAAGGGAGGCAGAAATCAGCGGAATCAGGTGTTTGTCCAGGTCTTTGTTTTTCCTACCAGGCTCATAAAGCTATTTAGGCTGCTTGTTTAGAGTTTTTGTGACGTTTCCTAATTATGGTTTCAATGATGGATTAGTTTTGTTCTCTGAAAAATATTAGGCTTTTGCACTAGAATTTTTTTAAGTCGGAAAATTATAGACTGTGCGGGTCTCAAACCTGTAATCAAGCTTATATGATTCCACCTATTTCTTTGCGACTTCAAGTTCTAAATTTTCTTTGGTGTGACTTGAGAATGCTGGTAAATATGAGGCTCTTCTGTTAGGAATATTGTTTCTACATTTGGAAATTTTGATGTAACATTTATTGGTAAATACTAGGCTTCTTTTTTTCTGTAAACCTAAAAAATTCTGTTCTAAAAACTTCAATTCATTTTAAAGGTATTGCGTTTCAATTTTTCGTTGAATATGCAAGAATTTTTGCTATTGCCATTTTCTGTGTTTTAAGTAGGTTTTCTTCTCTCGATAGTCCTATTTCTAAGTTTATCACAACTTAGACTTCATTTTTTAGCCTCTGTGTTACATTTTTTTTTTCTTCATTACAATTTGGGCCAAATCAAATAGTTCTTTTCTGCCGAGTACTGTGGCACAAGAGCAGGTCAGGCTATCATGGCGAAAGAAGGATTTAAATATCCCCAAATTTTTAATCATTAATACATTCTGAGTAATGCAAATTTCCTCATAATTCTTTAAATGCCATCCTAAAGGTGTTCATCAATAACAGGTTTTCAAAATCAACACCAGGTTTTGAGGTTGTATGTGCAAGACCTGCCCGACACCTAGATTGCCTAACCTCCTCCCAATGCAAGCACTTGAGCCTGCAACCAACATCATGCCCCAAGGCAGCACCACCATCTCCATCCCTACTGGTATGCTACTTTTAAATATCTATTTCTTACACTTACAATTATAATTTCAATATATCCATTTATAATATGAATTTATGGTGTAGACAATGAAAATCGGCGGCGGAGGAGTGCAAATTGGAGACAATGGGAAGTCACATGGCAGATATTGGGACTTGATGTTGTTATGCAAGCTGTGCTTCTCTCTGCATTTCTTTCTGGCATTGAAGACAGAATCAACTGCCGGATTTGGTGGATCCCTACAACACTCTCTGCGGTCTTTTCATTTGTCGCACTCATTTCTCCTCTATCCCTGCTAAAAGGTCTCTATTCTAGTGGAAGACAAAGCCTCCTATTAACCCTCTTAACTGCTTCGGTTTTCACACTTGTTTCTGTCCTTGTTATGGGGTCCTTTAGACTTGTGCTCTGTTGAACATCTTGTCTGTTAACGTTCTTTTGGTTTTGCCAATGATGACTGTGTTCTGGCAACATATGTAATTTTCAGATTAATGTTTGGTCTTTCTGACTTACGTTTTCTTTGTAGATCTTATTTGTTAAGGAGTAGAATTTGTTAGGTTATTTTGGTTTCATGCTGAAAAATCTTTCCATTTGGTATTTGAAACTTAGACTTAAAATTTCAATATATCTTTATCTCAGTTATTCCTATAATCTCCAACATTATAGTAGGATTATCACTTATTTTAGTTTTTCCTATAGAACCGTTCATTTTGCTCATTTCTGCTAATAACATAAATCGGAGATGAATCATAGTAATTTAATTTATTGGCCATCTGAAAGTCATCTTCAGTGTCTACAAGTGACTCAATTTCACTTCAAAACATAATTCATGTTTATATGCCACTGCACGTTTACAAAGATACAATAAATATTATCTCCCAAGACTCTCTTACATGTCCCTGTAGCTGGTCGTACTACTTGGATATAGAGGGTAGAAAGCTTGATCAACATATATATGCCTTAGTTGAGAACACCGGTCTTATGGGTAACGTAAAGACCATGTTACATAATTTAGGTGTCTGATTAACTATAAATACTAAAATATAACTTGGAACAAAATGAGCTCCATAACTTTTGCTACAGACCATTTTCAAAATTATAAGATATCTTGGGGGATTCGATACAAAAGGTTTGATGGATTTTTATCACAATCTTGAAAAACCTTACATTTCATGTATTAATAGATGCACAAACAAAATTTTTCCAACAAATCCTGCTCATGGGCTCCAATCCTAAGAATCTTACATTGATTGGTTCAGGAAAGAGAACTAAAGGTTGAGCCTGTTAGAAAATAGTGCATGCCATAGTGTGTGAGATAATAAATAATAAATTAACAGTATTAATGTTAGTATTTAATAATGTTAGTTTTGGGAGTTATTTTCCCGTAAGTAGCTTTGTACAGGAAAGGAAGGCTTTATATGCCAATACAATGTAATGAAAAAGTGAGTGATTGTGACCGATTAATATATTTTTGAGAGGAATCTCAAACCATTTCAATGTGGTACTGGAGTACCCCCCCCCTTGTTCTGCCCCTAAATTTCAGGAGTCAGAGCTTGACATTTTGTCAAACATTTTTCAATATGCTAAAATCACAGAATTTTCTGATGTTTATAATATGGAACAACTTGTTATAAAGTTATGATTCATCAATGCATCATAATATTCAAAGAATGAGAAAGGACATTATGCCAAATAGATTGCTGCCTTTCAAATAAACTGTAACACAAGTAAGATAGACAATATAATCTGCTGTACACAAAATCAGAATCATACACAACTCAGAAATTATCAAATGGCACAAGGAAGGACAAGTTTACCATTGTTGAATGCTGGTGGATGATCAAGGCCTCTTGACAATCTGTTCAAACACTGAAACAAATCTGGACTGCTTGTAATCTTGTTGTTCCCAATACAACTTACTCAGAAATCCAATAGATAACTGCCCAGCAATAAAATTAAGTTTTGTACCCTGCTGGTACGGCAAGAACCACACCTAGAAATCCCTCAGAGATGCTCATAACCATAGTTCCACGGAGTTTCGGGGACGGGGACGAGGGGACGCGTTTCGGGGACGGGGGGCCTAAATTTGGGGGTGGCGACGGGGGAGCGGTGCGTTGAAATACATATAATACTTGAAAAATTAGTTATAAAAAGATGTATAACTGTAGAAGCCTAAGGAATAAGTAAAGTTTAGTGTTTAAACACATTGCCATGAATTCATTGAACTAGTGAACATTGAAACAATGTGAATGTACTTAAATTTAATAGACATTGGAACGAGAACTAGATGTTTGAAGTTTCATAATTTGAATTTCATAATCTAATATCATTGTTCATAATTACAATCAAGTTTCAACAATACTGAAATAGTAAATAGTAAATACTAAATACTAAATGCCAAAATGGTTAATGGTGTTGAGACATGGACCAGCTAGGAGTCGAACCTAGGACCTTCCATACGCTACTGGAGTGCTCTACCACTGAGCTACTGGCCCCTCTTGGACCAGTCCATCGTCGGTCTGGGTGTGGCTTATTTCCAACACCAACACCCCCCCTTAAGCCACACCTCTCGTGTGCTTGGGGCTTCTAGCCTGGGCCTGGCTCTGATACCATGTTGAGACATGGACCAGCTAGGAGTCGAACCTAGGACCTTCCATACGCTGCTGGAGTGCTCTACCACTGAGCTACTGGCCCCTCTTGGACCAATCCATCATCGGTCCGGGTGTGGCTTATTTCCAACACCAACAACTGGCCTGGTGCCTCCAATGATCTAATCATCCCCAAGCTCCATGTCGATGTCGTCATTATTGGAACTGCTAGACCCCAAATGCTCAAGCTCATCTAAACCAATACCAACCAGCCCTGTCTGTGTAGCATCCTCATCTATCTGTGCTGGCTCTTCTGGCTCTACATCCCATCTGGTTGCTGGACTCTCCTTGTATGTAGTTGTGGTGCGGTCAATGAGACGCAAGGCACTATGTACATCCACAAGCTTCTCTGCCCGCCTAGAAGTAACCCTATTCCTCTTAACAGAGTGGATGAAGCTATAAGTAGACCAGTTCCTCTCAGCAGCAGAAGAACTAGAAACCTGGGACAACAAACGAATGGCTAAAGTAGTAATCAAAGATCTAGGCCCATGCATAGTCCACCACAACTTGGGGTCCTCCTATGACATAGTCTCCAAATCTATCTTGGCCGCCTCTGAATATCCCCAAAGAGTGGCAAATTTTGTCCACTCATTACGAAGCGAGCTGGCCTCTGTAGAATCATACATTTTAGCAATGGCCTCACGAACCCTTCCTTCACCTCAACATCCTCTATAGGCATGATTCTACCAGGCCTATGTAAATACCACTTTGGGTTCAATGCATAGGCAGCCATGTGTAAGGGAGTGTTGAGCTTCTCCCATCTACGGTGAATGATTGGATGAATATGCTCGGTGTAGAATTGCATTGTGGGGTCCTTCTCTCGCACAATAGACTTCATTTGATCAAGCATGGAATCAATGCACTCATATACCTCTCCAAGGGAAGGTGCATTAGAATTCCCAAATCTAATAACTGTGAAGACTGGCTGAATAATGGAGACAATATATTTTGCATCAGCCCAAAAGACATTATTCGTCACCACCTCCTTAACCCTCAATCCCTTCTGTGTCTTCGACTCAGGCCATCGGTTCCATTCTGTTGCCATTACCATTATTTGCAATGGCTCTTGCAACTCAAGCATCCTCTCCAAGAGAATAAAGTATGATGCATACCGAGTCTCTACAGGCTTCAGGAATTCCTTCTTGGAGAAGGACCTGAAAAGTGCATGTGAAGTATGGTGGTTGCAAATGAACATCTGCACATCTCTAGCATCACTGACAATTGATTTGATCCAACTGATTTTACCCATGTCCTTAAGTGCATTATTCATAGCATGCACACAACAAGGAGTCCACCAAATATGTCTATAGGCTGCCTCAATCAACTTCCCCGCAACTCTGCACACATGGGCCACATCTGTCACTACCTGTACCACATTTTGTGGCCCAAACTCCTCTATAGCATCCTTGAGGATCTGGAACTGATAATGGGCATCCTTGCTATGCCCTGAACAATCAATAGCCCTAAGGAAATAAGGGCCTGCTGTAGATGGCCCGCTGTAGATGTAACGATGATATTGGTGAGTGGACAGTGCCTAATGTCCGTCCACTCATCCATGACTATGCTGCATCCACTTGTGATCCAAGTTCTCCTCATCTTCTCCATCAAAATATTAATCTTGGAATAGTTTTGATCCAAGATTGTTGTCCTCAATTTAGTCTCCCCTGGTGCCACATATGATTGTCCTGCCCTTATTATCTTTGACACAGCTTCCTTATAATAAGGAGAGCGAGCCACATTGAATGGAATGCCATTGGCAAAGAAGAATTTGCCAATGGCATCATCTGCCTCATCCTTTGCTTGCACATTGAATAAATCTGCCAATGGTTGTGAAGAAGTCATCTTACGTTTCCCCTTAGGCGTTGCTGCACTTGAACTAGATAGATTTGGTGGCCTTAGACTCTGCAAAGTAGTACTAGAAATCTGATCACCCCTACTTTGTGGCAATAAAACAGAAGTAGGTATTTCATCCTCATTACAACCCCATAATTTTAACATTTCAGCCCTGATCTTCAAGGTACCTTCCACAACTCCGCATACTTTTACACCTTTGCCTCGAACAAGAAGAAAGTGAGCATTAATTCTTGTACTGCTTCCAAACCATGTAAGCTCACATATGTTGCACTTTCACTTTCTAGTGCCCCCCTTTACCCCAGTGTTTGCTGCTATCTTAGTTGCAAATTGCTTTAATGGTGATTTTGGATCAAAGGGGCCCTTGGCCCAACGTTCAAGGAGTCGTGAAGGACAGCTATTATTTTTACTCCCAATGGAACTTGTGTCAGTTTGAGACTGAGTATTTGAGGCATGTTCAGTTTCACCCTCCTCTCCTATTTGAAAATCAGGATCATGATCACGATGATCAGATTGAGAATCATCATTGTCACTTCTGCTGTGTGAACTCATTATGATGATGATGCTGCAAAAGAAAATAAAAAAAGTTAAAAACAGAAAACTTGAAGTTAAAACAATGTTAACTTGTTAAGAAAAATTAAAAATATTAAATAATTAGCCAATAGGCTTTATATGTGAGCATCATAGTGCTCGGAATTGTCTCACGCCGTAAAAAAAAAAAATTCACTCCGGGAAATCTTTTGAACTCGTCGGTTATTCCTATCGGCGTATTCCTTGAACCTCCTATGGGGGCAAGTGCTAGTAAATTAAAAATTTTAAAAATGAAAATGTCTAACATCAAATGTGTCTAACAGGTCTGATCAGTGATACTGATTACTGTTAGACATGTATGATGTTGATGTATGCAAAATGTGGAAGCATAGACAACTACAAGGCACATGAACTGTTTGACATAATGCCTCAAAGAAATGTGGTCTCATGGACTGCAATGATTGCAGGATATGCAGTAGCAGAACCACCAATCTTGGTGAGAAAAACAGTCTATATTTCTGAGTCCTGACAGATCTGAAAGATTCCCATAAAAAATTATCCACATTATAGTTAAAATGGCTACAAAGATTTTACAATCAGGCTGAGAGTAGATTGGAAGAACATGCTTTAGTTGAATGACAAATGCATACCCATTGCATCGTTCAAGAATCAAAACATAAAGGATTCTGATTGAGGCATTCTGTCAAACAGTTCAGAACGTGCCTTGTCTATGCTTCCACATTTTGCATACATGTCTATGCTTCCACATTTTGCATACATTTGATTATGATATTAAATTATTAATGGTTTTGGGTTGTAAGTTTGTAACATTTTGCATACATGTCTAGTCTCATCGAGTCCCAGGATATGCACAAGCCACAAATCCGTTTTGTGGCTTGTGCTCACTGCATATCTATTATCGCCATCAGATATCCTTTAGGCTTTACGCCTCAGAAAAATTTAAAAAACACTCACCTTATTTATTTGAGACTCGCGCACAGCAGAGACTCTGGGGGACTCATGCACAGTAGTAGGAAACTCATGCCCTTCGCACGTGCACTTGCACCATAGGAGGTTCAAGGAATACGCCGATAGGAACAACTGATGAATTTAGAAAATTTTCTGGTGTGAATTTTAGACTTCGAAAAATTTCCGGCCTGAATTTTACACTACGGCGTGAGACAATTCCGAGCACTATAGTGCTCACATATGAAAGCCTATCGGCTAAATTAAAGTTAGGTTTTCAAAATGATTAAAAAAATTTCATTTTCCATGAATTTTTTTTTTTTAAAGTGATTAAATTTTTTTTCGGGGGACGTCAATTGGGGAGATGTTTCAGAGACGGCCGGGGGGGGGGGGGGCGGCGTCTCCTCGTCCTGGGGACGTCCCCCTCTGGGAGACGGCTGATTTCCGGGGGGGGGGGGGGACGCGTCCCCGTGGAACTGTGCTCATAACTCAACCAATACTCCAAGTCTCCTCAGCAAATCTGCTGCGAATTATGGCTATGTCCTAGGCGTCACCTTTAAGAGGTATAGACAGCTCTATAAAGGAGCGATTTATTTCCTTGAGGCTCCACGTCCCTTTGAGAAGTACGGTTGCTGAGTACCATACGGCAGTGATGCAGGAGCAGGTTTCTTGTGAAACCTTTCTGAAAATTTGGCCTTGCTCATAACAAGATTGAGCAGTGCAAACCACGTGCGAAAGTCTTCTTATTCGATAGGATATTGGGTCTTGCTGACAACAGGGGAGCAGTGCAGACCATGTGCAATCCTGCTAATTGTGTAGGTTTTTGCAGAGGCAGATGAAGGCCACTCAAAGGGCATCTGAAAGAGTTACAGAAAACGCTATTAAAAGTGAACATTGTTGGAGGAGGTGTAGGCCTGTATTTTGGGCGCAGTTATTTCGGCATATTTGTGCAGTCATTTCTGCACATGTCTTTGGCGTAGTCAATTGTTTAGCAGCAACGTTTAATTTCTAGATGTCTAAAGTGCTGATTTATTCCAGCTTAATTGGGGACAAGGAAGATTTAATTGGTTGACCTTATTTGGAGTTCACACATTTGAATTTTCCAGGGCCCGTTTGAAGACATTGATCCAGGAAAGACAACGGTCAACAAAGCTGTTAAATCCGTCTTAAACGCAATGAGTTGCTTCTCTCTACCAATGCTCAAATGCTTCTTCCTTTAGCATGGTGCAGTTCAAGTCAGCAAAATAAAAAAATGACAAACCACGTTGGAAGTGAAAGATAATGATAGTGGTTGTTATTTGTTTGCTGGGTGAAAGTTTAGTGTTTACATTATCTGTAGTTTGCTGCATATTGGAGTGATAAGGTTTATATATTTATTCATTTTTTGCCCCTCTAAAATATTATTGTAAGGACACATTTTCAGTTGAAGCCGATGTCCTTTAAGTCAAACATTGTAAGAGTAATATGGATAAATTAAGCCAATGTGACAAGTCTGATGGAAAGGACTTCCATACATGGCAAACTTAGATACAATTGTTATTGATTGAAAGAGACCTTTGGGATATTGTTGATGGCATTGTGCCAAACCAATAGATGCTGATGAACTCCAAAAATGGAAGGTCAAAGATAAGAAATTTTTGGCCATTAATGGTATTGGTTTATCAAAACCCTACTTGCATCATGTGGACCTCAAAAAATCCTCCAAAGAGATCTGGGAAAGATTAAACACACTATTCAGATCTGAAGTTGATAGTGCTGAAATATCACACATTAGCAAGTTTCGTTCTTTGTTAAGTCAGTTGTGTTGTGACCAAATCACACATCGCCCCATTGCAAATGGGGACCCCCTCTTTTGAGCTCCGATGCTTTGTCTTAGATCTTGGATGATGTCTTAAGATTATGTCATGATGAGTCATTGGTGTGTGAGTCCACCGCATTGCCAAATTGTCGAGTCTTTTGAGAGGAATAGCACTGCAACATAGACAAATAGTGACTTCAAGATTCCAATTAGAGTTTCAAACATTGAAAATGCCTAAGTTTGTGAGAGCATGACCAAGGCATCCTGCATGAAGAATGAAGTGTTGACCTTCAAAATGCCTTAGACTTTAAAATTTTGCAAGAAAGAGCAAGCCAAGTAATTTAGGCGCAAATCTGCACTTGAACAACCTCACATTGGCGCTTGGAGAGAAGTTAACTTGAATCTGCAAGTCTTGAAGGTGGTTGACTTTGGAGAAGTCTTTTGAGAGCAACTACAATGATTGAAGGTTATGAAAGCTAAGGAAGTCCTCATCTAGTCTAGGCGCCAATTCACATTCAAATGCTCATCAAGATGCGCCTAGAAGATAGTAGGCCAAGAACCCTGATTTGCAATGTCACTTTGAGTAAGAGGTTTTCAAACAACAATGCTTTGGTGAAAAAGACTTGAGATCATCATAATGCCCAAGAGCAAGCCAATAGATCTAGGCACAAATTCTTGCTGTTTTAGTCATTTTTGGCGCTTAGGAAGTTGATTGTTGAAGAAGTGAGTTTGAGCGCCTAACATCAAAGAGACATTCATCAAGCAACTTGAAGGAGTTTGAGTCTCACGACACTTCTATTGAACCTCAAAAGAGTTTGAATGCATGAGAAATGAAGCAAGTGTCTTTCAAGTGACAAGGCGCATTTCCTTGTCTCTTTCACCGAATTCTAGCGCCTTGAATGCGAAGAGTATGAAACTTTTAAATATAGCATATGAAAGATGAAAGAACCTCTTGCAAGTTTAAACAAGTCATTGAAGGAGTTAAAAGAGCCAAGAAACTAAGTCAAGGAGGCTAGGGGCATATCTATCTCTATGCCATCTAGTTTTTGCACCTAGCTTAGCGAAGCTGATTCATGGCCACTTGAATGAGTACCTTAGTAAAGAGCATCCAAATTGGACATCATGAATTGGCACCTAAGGTGAAGGAGGATCCCATAAACATATGAGGGTGATATTGAAGTTAATGAGTGACAAGAAACAAGTCAAGAAGTCTAGGCGCAATTTCTGACTCCCAACACTTGAATCAACGCCTAAGATAAAGAGAACACCTGTCATATGAAGGCGCTGATCCATGACCATACAACCTTCAAGTGGCGCCTTGATTGAGGGAGGCATTTGAGCATCAAAATCAGGACTCCTTTAGATGAATTGAAGTCTTCAAGGAAACTAGGTGCTGATTTCACTTCAAGAGATCACAAGGTGCGCCCAAGCTATTAAGAAGTTTCATGGACACATAAATCAGCCCCTCATCTGCATGATCATCGAGTCTGATATAATCAAATCTGATTGCAAGTTGAAGAATTTATTAGATGCCTAAATATGAGCTAGGAATCGTTGAAGGTTAAACAACAAACTAAGCAATTAAGGCGCACATTTCAGTCCATTTTGCCTAAAATCAGTGCCTAACCTTCAAGAGCACTCATTTGATCAAGGCACTTATCTACATCAGTTTAATCATCAAAATGCGCCTAGCAATGAAGTGTCTTCCTGGAAGTTTGAATCAGTGTTTGAAAGCATTAGAATAAGCTAAGTTTACTTAGGCGCATTTTACTTCTAAACAGTCACCTTTTGGCGCCCAAGGAGTATGGAGTTTAACATCAATATGAGAACAAGCGCCTAGTAAATCAAAGTTTCTTGAGTATTTAAGCATGAATCTGAAACCACTGAATGTCAAAACAAGGCTAGATGAGCTTAGGCGCATTTTCCTAGTTCCATAGTCCTACTGCGCCTTAATGAGAACATGTGAATAGACACCCATAAGTGAACACTTTGAAAAAAGGATGCATTCTAAGTCATTTCCCATCGCTTGAAATCATTAAAGTAACAAATATAGAGCTAATTTAGTGCTAGGTGCATTTTCACCTCTCTACTGTCCTAAATCTGCGCCTTGGCTAGAAAGATGTCTAATGTGTTAGAAAGTATACAAAATGATTTCTATGTGCTATGAGATTTGATGTTTATTAATGGTTTAATAAGTGGTTCTCTTATGTTGTAGGAACATCAACAAAGTTGAGAAATCATTCAAGGGGCAAGAGCTTGGAGTCACCTTCAAGCGAGGAATGAGGTTAGAAGGCCATTACTAGGGATGAGACATCATGTAGCTGTTCCAAAAGGTCATATCAAGTTCAACATACTTCATCATTTGTATCAAAGAGAAGGCATTCATCAAGTTCTTTCAACTTCAAGTTTCCAAGAGAAGTCTCCTACTCTATACCATGAACCATCATCATCATCTACACCACTCTCTCCATGAGGAAGCATTCACTGAAGATCATCTACATCCTGCAAGAAGAAGTATCACGAAGTCATACAAATGAGCAACAAGCATCATACATGTTTAACTTACAACGAACAAGGCAGAGTCAACAAGGAGACATTCCCAAGCATTCAAGTTCAAAGCAATCATGTTCGAAGACATCACACAGATGATGCAATTTGGGAATATGCTGAGGTGGCACCTACGTGGTAGTGCGCTTCGTCATCACCAATCACAGTTTGCCATATCATTAAACAAGCAAGAAGCCAAAGAGGACGCCCATGTGGAAGATACTCTAAAGATTCCATTTTATCCTTATCTTCTTGGAAAGCGTGCCTTCATTGCCTCTCTTATGTACTAAAAATAGCAAGTTGTAACTAATTGCTGAGATGGCATAATCCTAGCCCTTGGCTACTTGAGTTGATCCAGGCCATTCATTGTAATTGTGGGACTCTATATAAAGGCCTTGTTGCCTCATTTGTAAAGTTAATAGTGAGTGATAGGAGAATAGTAGTAGAGTAGAGTAGAAGAGACTCACAATTCTCTGAGAGTACTTGAAGTTGTAAATATTTCTTAAGATTAATGCAAAGACATTGGAGCTTGTTTGGTGTTAAGTGTTGTCTTGTGGAATAACATGGTTTCTTGTATCCTGAATGAATGGAGAGATGTTACTAAGTAGATTAAAAGTAGAGTAGTAGCTCATTGATGTAATGCATGTATGTATTGAATATTTGATCAACTCCTAGCTCATTCTTTTGACATTCATCGTTGGTGAAGTGTTGTGTAAAGCTAGTCTGAGCTTCATCATAGTTTGTTTAAGTTCCGTTGTGGATGCTTGTTTGAGTTGTGCCGTCTAATGGGTGCTTATGTGAGCTTTCATGATTTGAAAACCTTTCGCTATCCTTAGGAGATTGCACCAACTTCATGTAGTTGTAGGCATCCTTGGCGAAGTGGAGTTAGGTTTATTAAGGAGTTTATCGATTCATGCATCATCATTGCCTCATTGACCTTAGATTAGTTCATCTAAACCTTTAGCTTTTTTCCTTTTCTTTATCATTGAAGCATTGTACATATATCATCCACACTAAAAGGAGAAATAAGCTGAATGAAGTAAGAAGTCTGCATAAGTCCCTTTGTGATAATCAGCAATATCACATCAAGTAACTGAATCTATCTAATACAAATTGCGAATATGGAACCTTGAAGTTTTCTCACTGGATCACATAGCTTAGCCTTTGAGAGACTTTACTCAAGAGAGAGTGGGATACTTAGTGTTTTACTCTATTGTTGTGTTGTCTAAAAACAATCATCAACATTTTTGGCGCTAGAAGGAGGGCCTGAACATGGACATTCTTCATTTCAAGTAGAGCAACAAGAAACTTCTAGTTGTGGATTGAAGTTTGAAGTGAGCTTTGAAGGAAAGATTCAAGATTTCAAGATCTCTTATAGTTCAAAAAAATACAAAAAAAGTAGAAAATTTCAAAAAGCCCAAAAAAGCAAAAAAAAAAAAAAAAATACAAAAAAATCAGAAGATGGATTTCTCAACCTTGGATTCGAGCTTGAATATGTAGCAAGTTTTTGGGTATGATCCAGCAAATTCGACTCCAATTGTTCTGCAACTATGGTGGTCATTAAATGAGCGTCTTGGTGGCAAGAGTTTGAAGGACTTCGAGTGCAAATATGGATGTTGTATTCACAATACAAATGATCATAGAGAAGCAGATTGTATAACATTCTTATCAAGGATGGATTTAGCTGTGCAAAAGAAAATTTCATTTTTACAAGTACATGAGTCGGTTGTATTTTCAAAGATAGATCCTAGTACTCCTGTCTATGGTGAAGCATTCAAGAAGCTTAAAGAGGAAATCAAGAAGGAATTGAAGAATAGCAAAGATTTAGCTATAGACGATATATTGCTTTCTAGAAATTGGTGTAGGGTGCATGATATAGATCATTTGGAATACACTTGTGAGAAGTGCTGGGAAGCAATTCATCAAGCCATGAAGGAAGTAGAAGTTGGTGTACCTGCTGAGGAAGAAGTCTCTACTAAGAACCTTGATAAGCAATATACCAGTAAGAAGGAATATGAATACGAGTTTATCAATCCTGAAGAGATAGAAGCATTCGGACAAAGGTTATCAAAAGCATTAGAGGATTGTAAATAGGGTTTGAAAGATGTTAGATCACTTGAAGTGGCAATTGAGAAAGAAAGAAGTTCAAGCTTGTGGCAGGAACCTGAATTTGATGAAGATAAGTTTCTTGAGGAATATGCATCTACACTACATCAAGAGATCCTTGAGAATGAGCTACAAGAAGTACAAAAGACATTGTTAGAAGATCACGAATTAGAAGCACTACAAAGGAATTTGGAAGATATTATTCAAGAGTATGTCGATGAAGAGCTCGTGAATAAACAAGAGCAGCTCGTGAATAAACAAGAGCAATTCGGGTCGACGCTCGATGCTTCCATCAGTATACAAGAAGATATCAAGCCGAAGAAAATGACGATTGGAGAACATGCTGCCACTATGGATGCTGAGATCAAGAGGCTACTGACACCATTGCTAGAGATCATGCAATATGAAGAAGACGAGAAGCTCATCAACCATCAATGGCGACCTCTTGACGAATGCTTTGAATATGATCGAATGCTTGGTAGGCCATGTCTTATTGAAAACAACGAGCATCAGGTTGTATCTTTCCCTTCTATTGATTGGAAGAATTTTGAGTTTGAACATCATGAACTTCTAATTGATAGAATTGATAGTAATGATATTGATAATGATCTTGAACATATTGGACACATTGAATATGAATTTGATTATGGAGGTTTGGGTAGAACAACCTGCATTTGGATAAATCATGGTCCTAACGAGAATCCTCAATTGATCATACTACCGCCAAAATTTTTCCCTACATTTGAAGTCTGTCGCCTGAAGGATCAATGGTCTGAGTTCAAGGATGAATTTGCTCGGTTGAGGACTGTCACTATTGCATTACTGTTGTTGTTCCTACTGAAGAACCATGCTAGGGCATGTATATACTCAGTGTCTTGGGTTGCATCCATCTGTTTCTTGTACATATCTAGGTTAGAGTAAGGTTTTCATTTCATGTTGTGTCTTAGAGTAGATTTGCTCCCTTGAGGTCACTTGACTCAAGTGTTGTTTGTCCTTAGCTTAGCTTTGTTTTCCTTAGCTTAGTGGTTTGCCTTGCTTTCATAGATTAGTTGTTCGCTTTCCTTAGTTGTTGTTTGCTTTTCTTAGGTGTTAGTTGCTTAGTTTAGTTGGTTTGTTGTGTCGGGTTGCCTATTTGTAAGAAGGTGATGCTATCTTAAACTCACACACTAGTTTCAATTTGTGATAACATGTTAGTTCATTTCTTAGACATCCATTCATGAAAGTCTTCGAGTCCGAAGACGTTCTTCTTTCAATTTATCATCTTATTAGATTTTGGACTTGACTCGGAAACTAATCATATATTGTGTCCCGACACTGCTATCTTTTGGTCATAATGTTTTAAAATGCTAAATCTAATTTTATGAATTCTTATGTGTTCCTTGGGAAACTTGGGTCATGATTGATGGATTTCTCATGGATCCCATCACTAGTGTCAGATAGCATGACTGCTTGCTCTTGAGAGATGAATCAGTTGTTCGGTATTGCTTGAAGTATTTTGAGGTTTTATATCTTACATACCTTAATGATCTCGAAGTTACTAGGAAAGTCTTTGTGAGCCTGGATTAAGTGAAAATCTCAAGAAAATTCATGGTTTCGGCTCCGCTCCATAATAAGCATCTTTGCATACTTCTATCCATTTCATTCCGCTTATCACCCCATTTGAAAGCAATAAAGTTTCCATCCACTCTATCTTCTCCATCCAATAATGAATTCAAGTCTGATGTCCAAATCTTATGCACAGTCTGGTTATCTGTTATATACTTAAAATGCACTATCAAGGTGCAGATTTATGTCCTTTGGGACAGAGTATGTTTGAAGCTCATCCATGTCAATATCAATTCGTATAGCCTTGGTCACTGCAAGGTAAGTAAGGTTAAGATGTTGGTATTCCCATCCATTTCGCACTAATCCACCGTTTTCCATTATCCACCTAATGTTCACTCCACCTTCGTTACCATGCAAAGTATCAAAGCATGTAGCTATCCATACCTTCCACCATCCTTCTTACCTCCGCTTTTCCCAAATCACATTACCATATCCCTTATCCATTTAACCATTTCCAATCATGATCAATGAATGTAAGTGTCGTCTAAGCGAGAAGCTTGCAATCCATTCCGCCCACTCCATAGTCTCAAGAAATAAATATTTGGATGCTGTTACCCCTGAAACAAAGAAATTCCTACAAATCTTTATGCCTTAGAGCACAAATGCAAAGAATTTTAAACAAAGCATATTTAAAGGCTCTTTTTATTCCACATTTCCAAAAGAAAAGAAAAGGCCAACCGCCAAAGTAAAAGTTCAGGAGCCTGACTTCAAGAAGCCGAATCCAAAGAGGCTTCCGCATCCAGGAAATCCACCCATCCATCCATCCCATTCCATTCAAAATTCCAAATTACTTCATCCCCCGAAATGAAATCAAAAAGAAAATTCTAAGTTCGTGTGGGTCCTGAAGTTACCACTTCGCCCGTTCTTTAACCACCGTTCCCGTCCCTTTATTCATTTCCCTTCCACCTGCAAAGTTTGAAGTTTAGGTTGATACGAGCAAATGTTGATTATGGTTTCAATCCATTCGTTCCGTTATATACCATCCATTTCCGCTTCATTTTTCGCCATCCAATATATCATACCATTCACCTGGTTTATGTTTGGATACACTTTTCATTTACTTACCATATAATCCACATCATAATCCACTCTTTCCGTATCACATCATTTCCTGCCAACATCAGTAAGTATTATAACTTGACATGGTTTTGTATGGACTATTGTGTTGTCTGCAGAATCAAACTCTAGAGTTCTTTCTATTCGTTACCATGGTGAAAACTTGGCAAACAGGTGCTGTGTGTAATAATTATCCTATTTCAAAAATTAAATTTAAAAAAAAAAAAATGAAAAAGATAAAAAAAAATAACAAAGAGAAATTTTTCGTCCACTGGTGAAAACCACCTTTGGTGCCGCCTTGGATAAGTACCATGATGAAAACCTGGCAAACAGGCGTCATGCGTAGAGACACTCTGTCTCATTTCACCCCTCTTCATTTCATGTCATTTCATTCCATATCATCCCCATTCCGTCATGCTGTTTACATGCCATTGCATACCATCATTGCCCATTTCATCCGTATATATATATGTTCTTCATTCATCCGCTTTCCATGAATTTACCTAGCTTGAGACAAGCGAACTTAGATGATCCTAGTGTCTAAGGGATAGAAATGAACGCAAGTGCATGCACTTGAATCCTCAAAGTACGGATAGTCGCGTTGACAATTGTTTTTGATTCTTTGCACAGGTAGTTATGCTTATTTGATCTGGTGTGTGGGTATACATGGAAATGTTGAAACTTGATTTTTGTTTATCTTTGGAACATTTAAGAAACTGTTTTAATTGAAACCTATCATTAATCACACATTAAGAGATGTAGTGTCTTGATCCAATCTATGATTCTTTTCCCTTTTGAGTTCGTTGTCTAGCTAGTTGATGAGTAGAGGAGTGTCTAAGGGTTCTAAGTCTGGATTGAGTCTTTGTCTTTGAAATGTTTAGGAACATTTATTCGAGTTGACGCTATATGTTGTGGCCAAATCACACATCGCCCCATTGCAAATGGGGACCCCCTCTTTTGAGCTCCGATGCTTTGTCTTAGATCTTGGATGATGTCTTAAGATTATGTCATGATGAGTCATTGTTGTGTGAGTCCACCGCATTACCAAATTGTCGAGTCTTTTGAGAGGAATAGCACTGCAACATAGACAAGTAGTGACTTCAAGATTCCAATTAGAGTTTCAAACATTGAAAATGCCTAAGTTTGTGAGAGCATGACCAAGGCATCCTGCATGAAGAATGAAGTGTTGACCTTCAAGATGCCTTAGACTTTAAAATTTTGTAAGAAAGAGCAAGCCAAGTAATTTAGGCGCAAATCTGCACTTGAACAACCTCACATTGGCACCTGGAGAGAAGTTAACTTGAATCTGCAAGTCTTGAAGGTGGTTGACTTTGGAGAAGTCTTTTGAGAGCAACTACAATGATTGAAGGTCGTGAAAGCTAAGGAAGTCCTCATCTAGTCTAGGCGCCAATTCACATTCAAATGCTCATCAAGATGCGCCTAGAAGATAGTAGGCCCAGAACTCTGATTTGCAATGTCACTTTGAGTAAGAGGTTTTCAAACAACAATGCTTTGGTGAAAAAGACTTGAGATCATCATAAGGCCCAAGAGCAAGCCAATAGATCTAGGCACAAATTCTTGCTGTTTCAGTCATTTTTGGCGCCTAGGAAGTTGATTGTTGAAGAAGTGAGTTTGAGCGCCTAACATCAAAGAGACATTCATTAAGCAACTTGAAGGAGTTTGAGTCTCAAGACACTTCTTTTGAACCTCAAAAGAGTTTGAATGCATGAGAAATGAAGCAAGTATCTTTCAAGTGACAAGGCGCATTTCCTTGTCTCTTTCACCGAATTCTAGCGCCTTGAATGCGAAGAGTATGAAACTTTTAAATATAGCATATGAAAGATGAAAGAACCTCTTGCAAGTTTAAACAAGTCATTGAAGGAGTTAAAAGAGCCAAGAAACTAAGTCAAGGAGGCTAGGCGCATATCTATCTCTATGCCATCTAGTTTTTGCACCTAGCTTAGAGAAGCTGATTCATGGCCACTTGAATGAGCGCCTTAGTAAAGAGCATCCAAATTGGACATCATGAATTGGTGCCTAAGGTGAAGGAGGATCCCATAAACATTTGAGGGTGATATTGAAGTTAATGAGTGACAAGAAACAAGTCAAGAAGTCTAGGCACAATTTCTGACTCCCAACACTTGAATCAACACCTAAGATAAAGAGAACACCTGTCATATGAAGGCGCTGATCCATGATCATACAACCTTCAAGTGGCGCCTTGATTGAGGGAGGCATTTGAGCATCAAAATCAGGACTCCTTTAGATGAATTGAAGTCTTCAAGGAAACTAGGCGCTGATTTCACTTCAAGAGATCACAAGGTGCGCCCAAGCTATTAAGAAGTTTCATGGACACATAAATCAGCCCCTCATCTGCATGATCATCGAGTTTGATATAATCAAATCTGATTGCAAGGTGAAGAATTTATTAGATGCCTAAATATGAGCTAGGAATCGTTGAAGGTTAAACAACAAACTAAGCAATTAGGGCGCACATTTCAGTCCATTTTGCCTAAAATCAGCGCCTAACCTTCAAGAGCACTCATTTGATCAAGGCGATGATCTACATCAGTTTAATCATCAAACTGTGCCTAGCAATGAAGCGTCTTCTTGGAAGTTTGAATCAGTGTTTGAAAGCATTAGAATAAGCTAAGTTTACTTAGGCGCATTTTACTTCTAAACAGTCACCTTTTGGCACCCAAGGAGTATGGAGTTTAACATCAATATGAGAACAAGCGCCTAGTAAATCAAAGTTTCCTGAGCATTTAAGCATGAATCTAAAACCACTGAATGTCAAAACAAGGCTAGATGAGCTTAGGCTTATTTTCCTAGTTCCACAGTCCTACATCTGCGCCATAATGAGAACATGTGAATTGACACCCATAAGTGAACACTTTGAAAAAAGGATGCATTCTAAGTCATTTCCCATTGGTTGAAATCATTAAAGTAACAAATATAGAGCTAATTTAGTGCTAGGCGCATTTTCATTTCTCTACTGTCCTAAATTCGCACCTTGGCTAGAAAGATGTCTAATGTGTTAGAAAGTATACAAAATGATTTCTATGTGCTATGAGATTTGATGTTTATTAATGGTTTAATAAGTGGTTCTCTTGTGTTGCAGGAACATCAACAAAGTTGAGAAATCATTCAAGGGGCAAGAGCTTGGAGTCACCTTCAAGCGAGGAATGAGGTTAGAAGGCCATTACTAGAGATGAGACATCATGTAGCTATTCCAAGAGGTCATATCAAGTTCAACATACTTCATCATTTGTATCAAAGAGAAGGCATTCAGCAAGTTCTTTCAACTTCAAGTTTCCAAGAGAAGTCTCCTACTCTATACCATGAACCATCATCATCATCTACACTACTCTCGCCATGAGGAAGCATTCACTAAAGATCATCTACATCCTGCAAGAAGTATCATAGTCATACAAATGAGCAACAAGCATCATACACATTCAACTTACAACGAACAAGGCAGAGTCAACAAGGAGACATTCCCAAGCATTCAAGTTCAAAGCAATCATGTTCAAAGACATCACACAGATGATGCAATTTGGGAATATGCTGAGGTGGCACCTACGTGGCAGTGCGCTTCGTCATCACCAATCATAGTTCGCCATATCATTAAACAAGCAAGAAGCCAAAGAGGACGCCCATGTGGAAGATACTCCAAAGATTCCATTTTATCCTTATCTTCTTGGAAAGCGTGCCTTCATTGCCTCTCTTATGTACTAAAAATAACAAGTTGTTGTAACTAATTGCTAAGATGGCATAATCTTGGCCCTTGGCTCCATCTTAGCCCTTGGCTACTTGAGTTGATCCAGGCCATTCATTGTAATTGTGGGACTCTATATAAAGGCCTTGTTGCCTCATTTGTAAAGTTAATAGTGAGTGATAGGAGAATAGTAGTAGAGTAGAGTAGAAGAGACTCTCAAAATTCTCTGAGAGTACTTGAAGTTGTAAATATTTCTCAAGATTAATGCAAAGACATTGGAGCTTGTTTGGTGTTAAGTGTTGTCTTGTGGAATAACATGGTTTCTTGTATCTTGATTGAATGGAGAGATGTTTCTAAGTAGATTAAAAGTAGAGTACTAGCTCATTGATGTAATGCATGTATGTATTGAATATTTGATCAACTCTTAGCTCATGCTTTTGACATTCATCGTTGGTGAAGTGTTGTATAAAGCTAGTATGAGCTTCATCATAGTTTGCTTAAGTTCGGTTGTGGATGCTTGTTTGAGTTGCGCCGTCTAATGGGTGCTTATGTGCGCTTTCATGATTTGAGAACCTTTCGCTATCCTTAGGAGATTGCACCAACTTCATGTAGTTGTAGGCATCCTTGGCGAAGTGGAGTTAGGTTTATTAAGGAGTTTATCGATTCATGCATCATCATTGCCTCATTGACCTTAGATTGGTTCATCTAAACCTTAATCTTTTTTCCTTTTCTTTATCATTGAAGCATCGTACATATATCATCCACACTAAAAGGAGAAATAAGCTGAATGAAGTAAGAAGTCTGCGTAAGTCCCTTTGTGATAATCAACAATATCACATCAAGTCACTGAGTCTATCCAATACAAATCGCAAATATGGAACCTTGAAGTTGTCTCACTGGATCACATAGCTTAGCCTTTGAGAGACTTTACTCAAGAGAGAGTGGGATACTTAGTGTTTTACTCTATTGTTGTGTTGTCTAAAAACAATCATCAACAAGTTGGTTGGTATAAATGAAGAAGTAAAGGAAAATGATTCAAAACCTATAATTCCTAATGGTATGCCTAGTAGTATGTCCAATAAGGTATTTACCCTAAACAAAATAAATCCGAGTTTGGAAAATATTATATCCACATTGCTCGATGAGGGAAATAAGCAACATGTTTTAGAAGAAAAGTGTTATTACACAAAACAAGCCCAACACTTTTTACAAGAAATCAAAACATGTGACAAAGTCTAAAAATGAAAATGACACATGTTTCTACTATAAAAAGCCAGGGCATTTCCTACTGAATTGCAAATAGAGAGCACGAGACCTCCTCGATGGAAAGCTACATGACAAGGCTATGATAATTGAAGAAAAGGAATACACGTCCAGTGATGAAGACTTTGCTCATCAAAGTGACAAATAATATTTATACTAATTATTTCTTTGTTTGTGGTTTGATTCCTTACCCTATGTTAGCACTAAAGGGGGAATGTAATAAATTAACATTATTAATAGTAGATGTTAGTATTTAATAATGTTAGTTTTGGGAGTTATTTTCCCGTAAGTAGTTTTGTACGAGAAAGGAAGGCTTTATATGCCAATACAATGTAATGAACAAGTGAGTGATCGTGACTGATTAATATATTTTTGAGAGTAATCTCAAACCATTTCAATACAGCCAAATGATATTTAGGAGTGAAAATACACCATTCATCACATATTTTGGCATGGTATATTATAAAAGCATGCCTTATACCAAAAACGAAACATGGATTCCCCTCTTTTGCTGCCACTTACTACTTCTTTGTGAAGATCTAATCTGATCCTGTTGCAAGAAAGGGGTACACCCTTCCTCATGCATGCACCATTACAGCTTGAACACTGGAAATGGGAAATCTAATTAATTGCCAAAACTCATTAGACCTTATTTGTTCATTAAGAAATATCTAGAGTATTCAAAATAAAAAAGAAAGCAGACTTATGAATTAGAAGAATGCACCCAAGACAAATGAAAGATACCTTTTTCATAAGGGAACCAAAACACAAAGGTCAAGTAATAACATGCACTTAATCCAATTCACATTTTATGGTCCCAGTAGATTGACACAAGTGACATCTCTCCACTTCATAACCAAAACATTTGGTGCATTCTTCCTGCAACATATTCTCATTCACTTTTTTATTTTGCAAGACAATTTCACACAAACTATGTAATAATTAAATATACCTCAACTTCTCTTGATATCTTTCCTAGTCTATAGGAAACATGATTGCATATACACATACTATTTCGAAATAATCTTACATATAGAAGCAAAGCTCTTTTTAAAGGCCACAACATAGCCAACACATGAATTTAGTGTTATGTACCTTGGGATATGATATTATAATGTATTTAGGTGGATGGAGATGTCGACATGTGGCACACATCCCTTAAGTTAGTTATATTGGGTCATGTGGACAGCTTGTGTAATTAATTATATCAAGTGATGAGTAGGCCTTCATTGGGATTACCCCTCCATTATATTATTAGGTCTATAAAAAGAAGGTGAATATCATTGTAAGGATAATGTGTTTATGATATTGTATTTGGGATCTCTTGGAGATATAGCATGGAGTTGCTTCTTCCATAAGGATTATTGTACGGTGTTACCCTACCTCAAGGGTTTATTCTATTTCTGCATATATTGTATATTAGGGCATCTTGGCCCACAAACATCTCTTGTGTGGTGTGTGATCTTTGTTCTACATTGTCTTATTGCAATTATTATATGTGTGGATCTTACCAAGTGGCATTAGAGCTAGGATTTGGCCAAAGGTGACGACAAAACCCTAATTTTTGAAGATTCGTCTATATCTTCCAAATGGTCGCGAATTTTTTTGCAATTTCGTATTGAAGTTGGAGGATCATATAAGGAAGGTACAATTTAAAAATTAGGTTTTTAACATCAATATTGAGTGAGTTATTGCATTTTTATGATTTTTCATAAATTCGCTTTCTAGACCACAAATCAAGGTATTTTTTGGATATTTTTACATTTCTGGAAAGTTTGTAAAAATTCATCAGGGGTATATTAATTTCATTTTTTAATTTGAGGCTGTCTACGTTATGAATTGGTTGGATCAAAGTTTGGTCAACTAGATTTGGTAGAATGGTAATCTATTGAAAGCATATTTCTTAAACCCTAGTTTCAATAAAGATTCTTAAATTTGATGGAAATGGAGATGTATTAGAATGGTGGAACCAATATAAGAAAGATGATGGTTGAAAATTAGGTTTTGCTCTATTTTTGAAAGGTGAAGCTAGTCAATGGTATATGCCATTGTGTAATAAATGGTTTCTAAAGGAACTAGAACAAGCTTTCTTAGATAAATGGGCACCAAAAGAAAAACTAGAAGAAGAAAAAGAAAAACATGAAGGAGAAGGAGATGAAGGAGAGGAAGACGAAGAAGAAAATGAAGGAGATGAAGGTGTCATGTCCACTTTTTAGAATTAAAATAATTGGGAGATTTGTATCCTATTTCTTTATTTCCCGTAGGCTAAGGGATAAAGTTAGGGAAATGATTTAATAATAATATTTTAAGTTGGTCCTAGTAACTTTATTTTAAAACATTGTAAAAGGACAAGATAAATATTATTGTTATTATTTTAATAAAGTGGGTCGTCTAAATGGAACATTGTAAGGTCTTATGCAAATATTTTATTAAAATGTTTTAAATGAACACTTTTGGAAGGAATTATCGGAGGGAAAAGGAAATTCAAATTAAAAGGGCCAAGAGGAAGCTTATAAAAGGAAGAGAATTGCTCAAAGGAAATCATCCATTGTTTATTGAAATCAAACCTTTTTCTTGGAGCTTGAGCACTTGTGTCATCTACTCACCCAAGGACAAAAACTCTTGGTGTGCGGGAATTTGGAGGTCAAAAACCCTCTTGGTTTCTAGTTTGGGATTGGAGGACAAGAGCCCTCTTGTGCTTTTGTGGTGGTTTCACTCATGAATCACCTTGGTGCTGAAAGATTGAAGTCATTTCCAATTTTTAGGAATACTTTGAAGATTTTTCAGTTGTGAAGGATTGTAACCAAGTTCCAGATTTTGGTGAAGGTTTTTAGTTTGGTAACATTCCATTTGCTGTTAAACAACAAATCTAATCGCAATAGTTTATATTCATTCCTGGCCTTACCTGTACTAGCCGTACCAATCATCTTTGTTGCAGCCGTACCTTTTGCACTCTATCGTATCTGCTGTAGCATCCTTGGTGGTTGCTGTACAATGTAAAAGTGGGTGTCGTACCAATCTACAAGTTGTCGCATCATATGAACATTAGTCATAGCCATTTGAAATTGCTTAGTTTGTCGCTCCTATCATATACTCAGTCCGTACGGTTTGCATCAATCTCTACATTCAAATTGCGAGTTTGGGATCACTAATATTGAATGATATTTTGGGCTTATGCTGTAATATGGGTATTCCATCAGCACTTAATAAATATTCGGTTTGTTGAATGCATATGGGTTTGGTTGAATATTGTTATTCATGTCAGTGTTATAAGTTTCCAGTTTGCTACAATAATTGTGATATTGATGTATCCAGGGTTTTAATAGTAAATATTAAACTTAAATTGCTGCTGTTCAGTATTTTTGTTTATGACCTTTACTTGCATAGAGTGGGAAAAACAAAAAAAATTAGAGTTTATAAAAATATCAGAAAGGGACATTATGGAAGGAGACGAAGTAGTAGGAGGAGGAGGAGAAGGAAAAGAGGATGATGAAGAGAAGATGAAGGATACAAGAAGATGCACTTTAACTCCAAGGAAAGAAGATTAAATCCTTCAATTTCATGGATACATTCAAGAGGAAAAGGTTATTGTTTCTATAAACCCTAGCAGCAAGTAAAACTTCATTAACATGGAGTTAGCCAAGAAACTAAAAGTACAAGCAAAGCACATCAAGGGCACTCAATAGCGGGTAAGGATATTCAAAGTTTTTAAGATTTGAAGCTCTCTATGGATAAATATGTTTGCATTCAAAATTTTATGCTTTGGATATGGATGGATTGGATATTGTTCTTGGTTATCCTTGGTTAGAATCTGTGGGAACAATAAACATCAATGTGCAAAAGAAATTCATGAAGCTTTGGTATAGGAGGAAAAATGTTACATTACGGGATATTACATATAATGAAGTCCAAAGGGAAGTCAAGGAAGAGCAAGTTCAGGAATCTACTGAAGATTGCACCAATGAATTAGAGGACAAACAAGAGGAGCAAGATGTAGAGAAAAAAGAGAAGAGAAGACAAGTAATTCTCTTCATGTGCCAACAAAACAAGTGGCAAAAAATGGTGAAGAATTAGAGAAGGTTTCAATGATAGCAAAGGGTGCAATACATAGGCATCCACATCATTGTGAGAGGCAAGAATCATGGAGGCATTGTAATACATGGAATCAACAAGACAATCACTATGGACCTACATGGAATCAAAGGAACAACTACAACAATCAGTGGTATCGGCTATTCATGACAGCAAAGGACTTACTATGATAAGGAATGGAATTAAATGGGTGCAGCAAAATATGGATCAAGGATGGGAGCTAGGCACTGTTAAGCTAAAATTATCTCAAGGGTCAACTATGGATGGTTAGATGATTGGTCATGGCATCATATTTGTACTGACTTGTGACAGTCATATTATTTAGCTTCTTCTCATGTTTCGGGGGCAAAACATGTCAAGGAGGGATGACATGTTATGTACCTAGGGATATGATATTATAATGTATTTAGGTGGATGGAGATGCTAACATGTGACACACATCCCTTAATTTAGTTATATTGGGTCATGTGGACAACTTGTGTAATTAATTATATGAGGTGATGAGTAGGCCTTCATTGGGATTACCCCTCTATTATATTATTAGGAGGTCTATATAAAGGAGGTGATTATCATTGTAAGGATGAGTATTGAGTATGATATTGGGTTTAGGATCTTTTGGAGATGAGGAATATTGTACGGTGTTACCCTACCTCAAGGGTTTATTTTATTTCTGCATATATTGGATATTAGGACATCTTTGCTCACAAACATCTCTTGTGTTGTGTGAGATCTATCTCCTACATCAGATTATTTCCATTATTATATGTGTCGATCTTTTTTGTTAACTTGCATATATATTACTAATAAAAGAGTACATTAGGTGGCTAAGGAGGCCACATCAAAATACATCTTATGTCATATACCCATCTATAGAAATAGCAAGTTAAAGTTTTTACTTTTTACAACAGCAAATATATCAAATTAAACATATCTATTAACATTTCATATTGATCAAATCCTTCTCCTCCTTGTCTTCTGTCTTTATTGACCCCTCATACTTCCCTGTTTATGCCATTCTGAACAGGATCTGCAGTATCCATCTGGTTCTGAAAATCCTCTGTTGCTTTGCATTCTTGATCTCTAATATCACTATTGGCAAAGGAATCCCACTCTTTGAAAGTACCCAGCCTTGGAGAAGTTCTGAACAAGTTACTGTCAATATCAAAGTTCTGGCAGGCAAATTCCATCGCGTCCATTTCATCCTCTTCACTTTCTTTCACTGGATTCAGATTGCTGTACTTGTTATGTTCACTCATGTATTCCTCATGGAAGTTAGGGTCCACCTTCTTGTAGTCATGAGGCCAAAACTCAGCTGTCTTTATATCTGCCCTGTATACTGTAGCTGATCCTTCGTCTTGAATCTTCATGAATCTTTCTGTAGGGGTCCTCATCGTTGCGGTGCTCTGTTCACAAATTAACCGAGTTATGAGTCCCATGAAGGACCCAGTAAACAAACTTTCCCTTCCCTGGTGCACATTTTCATTTCTTGCGTTCCACCAAGCCCACAAAATCTCAGTAGTAAATAATAGCCAAAACAAATTTTCATTTTTATCAACATTGCTAAGAAAACCACACAGTATATTAATATGTGTGGATCTTGCCATTTAGCATATGAGGATTTAAGGAATTTTTTTAGTTGTAGAAACAATTCCAAGAGGCACATTTTTTTAGGTGTATCTTGAAGGGAAATGTATTTTTCTATGACCTCATAAAAAACAAGAGCGCACTGTAGGTTCGATCTCATTAGCATGGAAATAAAGTGGGCTCTGTCAATCCACTACACTAGGAATACATAGACTACCTCTGGATCACACTAATCATAATGGAAAGGGTTATCAATTACAAGAGACAAGGGATAAAAAATAAATTATTGAGACCAAACAAAATTTCATAGTAGTTTAAAACTCCAGATTGCATCCAAGTTGTAGTTATATCACTGTTCAATATTTATCATTATGGAACAACAGTGAAAAACATAATTGTATCAAATAAAGTAACATAGCAGTTTAGAACCGTAGATTGTATACAGCAACAATGAAAACCTTAATCTAGTGAAATTCGAAGTCAGGTGAAAATATCAGCTGCAGAAGTTATTGCAGACACAAGTTGGTATCCTCAAAGAACCCCATCAGATATGCCTCTGCTGCATCCTGCAAACATTAGAACAACGTGGCTCTGGAATCACAGATCAGTTTGTAACAAACAAAATTGGACATCAACCATGATACAGAGTCACCAGCCATGAATAAATCAAATAACAACTTAAACTTGGTATACTCAAACAGCCCCACCAAATCAGTTCATTTAAATTAAAAAGATCTTTTATTTAATTGTGTCGAATCAGTTTGGTAAATGTGATAAATGAAGCAGCAAATTAGTCTTCAATTTTAGTACTCGCCCTTATGTATCTATATATGTATGAAAGAAGCAATAATGTGGAAAAAATTGCAATTAATTGTGAATTGCTACAGTTGAATTTTTTTCCTAGAAAAATATGTGTTTTTTAAAGAAATTGGGATCAACAATGTTTGACTGTTTTTTTTCATACTTGAATTGCGGTGAAATCTTGTTTAAATTGTCTGAATCACGTATGAGTTGCAAGGTAAATGTTTCTGACCAATTTTCAACATTTTTTGGCCTCTTTAACGTGATTGGAGATTTTTCTGGGGGTTACGGTTTTACGTGCGTCTTAGTTTGTAGTTCAATGCAATTGTATTTACATCATAGGGTTTTATCCGCCTCTTAGGGTTTTAAAGGTTTCGTTTTTTGATGGTCTTGCTATATCTAGTTTCTTACCATTGAAGATATTTGTACAATTTGATAATGGTTTTGGGTGCTTGAAGGGCAAGCTTATGGCATTTGATTGGTTTTAAACTTTGGATTTTATCTTTGGCTTTTATAGTGATAATCTGCCTAGCTATAGTTGTCAATGAAAATACATGTGAAGAACACACAATTATATTGAGAGGGGGGGGTGATTAGTATAATACAAACTTTTACTTTTCACAACTTAACAACCATAACAATATCAATCACACAAGATTTATCAATGATGCACCACAAGAAGAACACAAGATTTATGTGGAAACCCTTACGGGAGAAAACCACGGCCAAAATATTGCTTATATATAAATCTCTTTTACAAGATTTGTAGGCACCAACCTGTTGTGACCTTTTCACACATCACCCCATTGCAGATGGGTCCCCTTTTTTTGGTCTGGTTCCAGTTTTGCTTTGATCTTGCAGTTTCTTGCTCAGATCCATGAAGCTAGGAAGGAGTTTTAATGCACTTAGCTCGCAGGGAATTTGAAAAGTGCTTGAAACAATGAAGTAGAAGATTGATTTTCGTGAGGATAAATGAAGCCCTAACTATCATTCCTTGACCAAATCTCGTCAATCCCTATCAGAAGTCCATCATTCCATATGAAAATGTCTAAGTCCTTCATTTTGAGCATAGGAATCTATGATGAATAGGCTATCCCTCTCCAAAGTCCGGAAGTCTCTGTCTGAAGTTTAAAGGGTAGATAAAGGTCTAAAGGTCTATCCAGAGTCCTGAATGCGCCTTAACTTGAGCAATTCCTTGACAAAGCTTATCATTCCTTGTCAAAAAACTCATCATTCCATTTGAAGTTCCCGGATTCTTGACTTAAAACATGAAAATCCATGACAAAACAAGCATTTCCTTGTCAAAGTTCGAAAATCCTTGACGAAGGGATAGAAAATGCCATCGAATTTTAGCAATTCATATTCTGAGAGTGCAAAATCCTTGAGCAAGTGAAATTGAGACATGAAAAATCCAAGGGTTTGATGGGCTATTAAGGAATTCATCCACAACATGATGAAATGTGCGCTCAAGGATAAAATCATCCAAGGCAAGGAGAAATATGCAACAAGGGCAGAGAATAAGATCCTGGACTCTATGAAATTTGCGCCGCAAAGAAGAATCCTTAACTCCAAGAGAAGTGCGAGGTACGCATGAAAGAAATCCAACACATCAAGGAATCCGTGCCATCCTTAAATCCCAACATCGATAAATCCGAAACGTCCCAAAATCCACGACTAGGTGGAAAATGCACCTAAGGAAAGGAATTCCATGACTATATGGAATCCTCAACAAAGAGATCCTTAGCATGATAAAATCCACGACTACATCAAAAGTGCGCTCAGGCGAAAACGAATCCAAGGAATACTTTTTCAAGGTTGCAAAATCGAGATCATGGAAAATGCGCTCTGGATGAAAAATGCGCTCCAAGAGGATAGAAAAATCCACGACTTAATGGATTTGGCGACAAAGAATTTCAAGGATTAAATCCAAGTAAACATGGAATGTGCGATGGGGAAAAAAAATCCAAGACATCACACAATTTGCGCCCTAGCTCAATCTGCGACTTGGAATCCACGTTATAGAAAAATCCACCACAATGCAAAATCCATAACGTGAGGAAATCTGTGACTGAACTCAAAGTGTGCCTAGCATGAGGAATTCCAAACAGGATAAAATCCATGACCTTAAGGAATCTGTGCCCTTCTACAAAGTGCGCTCTTGGACAAGGAAAATCCACGACTTGAAACTCGAGGATGCATCCTTAACCTAGCAAAATCCCCGACTTTCCACAAAGTGCGCTCTTGGACAAGAATAGAATCCAAAACACAACAAAATCCCCAACTTGAGACCCCTGAGGCAGTGGCCGACCTCAAAAGCAACCGTTGGGAACTTAAGTGGAAAAGCATCAACTCTATCCAAGTCAGCCTTATTGAGGAGCATGGAAACTTCAATTATTTCATTATTTAAGACAAGTCAGCCATAGAGTAAGCACTTAAACATTTAAAAGTTTCCTTTCATTCTCAATGCAAAATGCAAGGTCGGCCCTCTAAGGTAGGGAATTTGCATATGTATATAAGAAGGAGCTCAAACACACAATTCAAAAACAAATCCAAATGCAATTCCAAAGCAGATTTTTCCAAACTAAGAGCAGATTTCAACTAAGTAAGAGCAGAGTTTCCATTCCAAGGGGCGAATTGAAATCAAAAGGCAGGGCGAACTGCATAAAAGGAGCAGAAATTTCACTTACAGCAGATTCTTCATAAAAAGCAGACTCTTTCATTTGAAAAGGCAGATTTCATCAATCATTGGGCAGAAATTTCCACGTCAAGGAGGCAAATCAAATTCAAAAGGCTCAACAAACTTCAAAAAAGGGGCAAATTTATTAGGAAAAGACAGATTTTTATAAGATCAGAAATCCATTAAAGTGAAACAGAATTCCATAAAAAAAAAAGCGGAATTTAAGAGGGCCGGATTTGTTAGAAGAACAGAAATTCACATAAGAGAGGCAAATTATCCTAAGAAGTCAAATTTCTGAGTAATTGCTTGCAAATGCTGATATTTTCCTAAGTTGCCGGTTTTGGTGCGGGTTCGGGTTCAGGTTCGGGTTTGCGGGTTCGGCCAAATTTTTTTTTTTGGGGTTAGGTTCGTTTTATATATATAAATATATGTATATGCAAAAGAATTAAGCATAGAAGCAAGAATTAAGTGTAGAAATGCAAGAATAAAGTGTAGAACACCACATAGCATCATATAAACAACAAAACCCCTATCAACTTGAATATCATAAAACATAAAACTCGAACTTCAAGTTCAATAACAAGATTCAAAATAATAATATCATGTTCAACAATCAATTTTCATTGTTTCAATGTCAAATGACAAATGTCAATCATCATATGGATTTGCTAAATCCTCCACATCATCATCATCATCTTGGACATTAGCAGGGTCATTTGAAGAACCACAACCAACACCACTGCCACTCGCTGAAAAAGTGTGCTCGCTCTGATCCCTCAAGTGCAACATGTTGGGATTGGGAAGTAGAAGCATCCATGTCAATTTGCTCTAGCTCCACATCCCACAACTTTGATTCCCCCTCCTTATAGTCTTGCCTTTTGTGCGAAAGGAGGCGCAAGTTGGAATGCACATACACTAAATTCTCCGTCTTTTTGGAGTGCAATCGGTTGTGCTTTATCGAGTGGATAAAAGAGTACGTGCTCCAATTCCTCTCAGATGCAGAGGAACTACCAACCTATGAAGACAAAGTAGAGAGAGAGTTAAAAATAAAAACTTAAAAAGTTAAAACTTACAAGTTATAAAATTTATAATAATTAAAAATGATGAAACTTCAAACTTTAAAATTTTAAAAGTCTTTAAGATAAAATTATAAATCATAAAAATCATATAAATTTAGTAAACTTCCCTGTGATAAAACTTTGATTGCAAGAGGTTGTAGGCACTGGAATTGTTGGCCATGAAAGTACTACCAATTGTGAGCATCTTTCTTGAATTTATCACGAAGAGCCTCAATGCTTTGACCATTGGAGTGTACAAAATCAGTGAACTCATCCGTGACCATATCATGCAAATCTGGATCAGGGAAGAGTCTACGAAATGCTGTCTTGTACCCATCAGACACTTCTAAATCTCTCCACGGGGGAACCCTGTTTGGCACCGAAAGAATCTCACTGCTGTAATATTTTGGAGTCAATGCAAATGAAAGAAGATGCAGCGGGGTTGTCATTGTGTTCATCTAGCCTTAATAATTTCATGCACCTGCTTGAAGAGAATTTCTTAAGGATCTTTCTCCTTCTCATTTATGATGTTCTTTATCTTCTCTATCATTGAATCAATGCCATCATATATCTCCCCCATGCTAGGCTTGTCCATGTCCGTATAACGAATCATGCTCAAAATGGGCTCGGTGAAAATAAGGAGATACTGCACACGATCCCACCAATAGTCATTTAGGATCATCCCCTTAACATTTGCTGCCCTCTCAGTGTTGCTTTGCCTCCATACAGACCAATTAGTGCTTGTTACCATGTTGATAAGAGCCTGTTTGACCTTCACAAGTCGTCTCAAGGCAATTGTGTTTGAGGCAAAACGGGTCTCGGCAACTTATTGAAATATCAAAAATAAAAAGTACAATAATTAAAATTTAAACATTTAAAAAATTAAAAACAAACTTTAAGAATAATTAAAATATGTGAAATTAAAAATTTAAAGCACTATGAAAAATTTAAAAATATATTGCTTCACTTACCTTCAACAACTCCAATGTAGAAAATGATCTAAATATGCTTTGGGACATGTGGTGGTTGGTGATGAACATTTGTATCTCCTCGGCCTCTGCATACAACTCTCTAATCCAATCAATTTTTTTCCCAATCTTTTGTAGCATTAGATTGAGAGAGTGGACAACACAAGGTGTCCAAAAGATATGTGGATATCGTTCCTCAACCAACAACCCAGCAACTCTACAATTTTTTGCGTTGTCTGTTATCACTTGAACAACATTACAAGGTCCCACATCCTCAATGGCTGCAATGAGGATCTTAGCAATAAATTCACCATCCTTCACCTGTCCCTCACAATCCACAGCTCTCAAAAACATTGCCCCTTTAGGGGACACTGCAATGACATTGATCAAAGGCTGATTTTTTGCATCTTTCCATCCATCAGAGACAAGTGACACCCCTGTCTCACTCCATGAATCCCTTATGGGCTTCAATGCATCTTCTATCCTCTTGACCTCATTTTCAAGAGTAACCCCCACCACCTGGCTGCTGTTGTATCATTTCAACATGCCTCCAAAGAGGTGAGTGTGGATCGATTTTGAATTTTGATTGGGATACGGAGCTAGAACTAGCTGCCATTGTGATTCTTGTGGGTGTGGCAATAAGTTTTGTAAACAAAATGAAAACAATGAAAACATTCAAGAATCAAAACAAATACAAAAGCATGGTGATACATTCATGATTCATATAAATAGTTTAAAAAAAAACACAAGTTGAAAAGAATTTGTTTGTTCAAAAATGCAAAAAAAAAAAAGAATAGAAAACCTACCTCTTTGCAAAAATCTCCTCCTCTGATCTTCTTGGCAGCCTCTAAACTGTTGGAAATGAGTAGGAATGGTGGAGCAATAGATTTCCAACCTTCAAGATTCAATCTTCAAGCTTCTTTCTTCAACCACAAAGAAATTTTTGAGTTCAGCCACAATGGAGAGCTTTTGTGTTTTGGAAAGAAATGAGTTGAAATGGCAAAAGGATTGTGTTTATAATGTGTTTTTAGGGTTACATTTGCTTTTTATAAGGAATAAAAAATTATAAAAATGAGTTACAAGTTAAAAAAAAAAAAAAAAAGTTTCTAGAAAAACTGTGTTACTTTTTTTGGAAAAAAAAGTGTTTTTCGCGGTTTTTTTTGCCACGGTGTGTTCTGGGTGCGCCGCAGGTTCCTGATTTTTAGTCTGAGTGCGAACCCGGACAGCCCAGGGGCGTCCGGGACGCACCCACTCCACTTCTGCCACGTCCTGCCGGCACCCACAGGCGAACCGAGTCGCATCCCGCACCCGGGACGCATCGCACCCGGATCCATGGGTCAGGTAGGCGAACCCTGCAACTTAGATATTTTCTATCTTCCTTCACAAATATATTTGAGATTGCATTGAAATTCATGAGTTTAATCCCACATGCATGAGTTGACAAAAACTTATTTGCATTTGGAGTAAATCTTTTTTACGTGTGATGATTTCTTATTAATTACCTCATAGCTCTTACTTGGATTTGTTTTGTTCTCCTAGGTAAATGGCAAGTACTAAGGCCGGATCCACCTCAAGACAAACACAAATGAGGGATATTCTCAAGGGAGTGCTTCCAGAGTCCAAGATTGCTTCAAAGTGGAGAGATGTTGGCAACACCAATATCGGGTATATCAACATGGACGAGATCAAGAAGCGAATGTACGTGATGATGATTGTTTTTAGACAACACAACAATAGAGTAAAACACTAAGTATCCAACTCTCTCTTGATTAAAGTTCTTCAGAGGCTAAACTATGTGATCCAATGAAGTAACTTTAGGTTCCTTATGATTTGTGATGGATGAACTCAGTGAATTGATGTGATATTGCTGATTATCACAAAGGGACTTACACAATCATTCTGACAACTTACTTGTTTCACTTACAAGAGGCAAACACTTGGAATTTCTAAGTACTACAACTCTCAACGTATGATATGGCAATGATGTTCTTGATCCTAATTCCTAACAATGATGGATAAAAAAATGTAAAAGATATAAGGTTTAGGAAACTACTCTAATCCTAGATGCAAGAAACAATTATTGATCAGGTGAAATCAACCAACTCTGTTTCGCCAAGTTAAACAACTACACAAGGTTGATGCAATCTTCTAGGGTAATCAAAGATGTTCAAATCACTTATGTTCATGAAAGTTCAACAAACACAAACAATTGAAGTTAAGTTCACTTTGTTCAGTCTAACCATAGACTGCAACTTGCAAGCCACAAATCACAAATGGTATGAACATATAGATTTCACCATGAAACAATAATAGTCACTTTCATCAACTAATATAAAATTGAAAAATAAAATTTATTCTAACTCAACATTCGCTTGAAGAAATCAGAAACTATGCAACATTTTGAAACATAGACAAAATCACCAAACCAATGAGTCTTGTATTATCTCAAAGAATTCTTGCAACAATTTTTCCAGAGTCTTCAACCTTACAAATGAGAGCAAAAGGAGCCCTTATATAGGCTTCAAAATACATGAATGGCCAAGATTGATTGGCAAAACCAACGATCTAGATCATGCCACATCGGTAGTTGGTTACAACGAACTACTATTTTTAGCATATGAAAGAGGGAACAAAGGCACGTTTCCCAAGAAGATAAAGATGAGACATCAAAGCCTATGAGGAATCTCCATGTGAGTAACCATCATTGGTACTATGAAATTCAATGAATCTGGACACCACTTGTTTGACATCATCAAAAGATACACTTGGCGTATTCCTAATGGTTCCTTCTGCTTCAAGTACATCAATTGTATAAACGCCAAGTGTCTTCTCCCAATTGGTCATTCGAGCCTTGTTGGCACCGAGGTGGATGGCAAGTGAAAATATGCTGTCAAGTCTCTCATCAGAAATATCATCTTCTTGAAAGGAGAATGCTTGGACTTGTTCCTTCATGCGATCAATGGTCATCTCCCTAAAAGGATTACATATCTTCATCAATGATGCATGTATACCATCTTGTATCCTTTGAATGACACTTCTTACCCTTGACATGTTTGTTTCAACTCTATCAAGTAGCTAACCTTTGTTGTGAAAGCAATAGTACCAGGAAGAGAAATCATATGTCATTCCTTCTTCAATCACCCCAGCATGTATCAACTCATCCACTGAAGCTCCCATCAAACTCTTCAAATGTGGCATATATTGTTCTTTGATGGCTCTGAACTCAGCACAAGCTGTCAACAATGCAAGTACTCTTTCCTTAAGCTCACTAACCTTATCATATACTTGCATGATATCTTCAAGATGCTCATTTGTTGTTTCTCTTGATCTCTTCATCCAATCCTTCAACTTATGAGATGATGATTTCAATTCCTCAAGGTGTGCAACTGTTTCTGGAGGAAGGATGGGTGGAGGTGTAGAAACTCTTTCCTGTTGACGGATAGGATGCATTAGGTGTTGAATATACTGTTCTAATGCTTGACACCTTTGCTCAGCTTTTATTCTTCCTTCTGTTTCCTGTCTTATCATAGCTTGAGCATTAGCAATTGAATCTTGAAGCTCTTCCTCTACTTGTACTCCAGTCAAAGGACCCAAATCAATTGTGTTAATATCATAGTCTTCAGGTACAATGTCTTCTACATCCTTTTCAACTCTTGGAACAGCTACATGAACCTTCCTTATGCCAGTTTCATCCTTAGTTATCTTTGAAAGAGTTGTTGCTTTCTTCTTCGGCTTCTCTGTTGAGATACCAACGAGCAACTCCTCAACTGGAATAGGGTGATAATCTTCTACTCCACAACTTTCTTTGATTCTTTCCTGTAACCATTCTGGCAATGATGAAAGATCCCCTGGTCTTTGTACTTGCCTTTCTTGCATGGGCAATGTCTCTTCTTCAGCTTCATCTTGATCTTCAGTGTTGCCTTCATCAATTATTTCAGTATCATGTGGACTTGAAGGTATGTCCTCAAATGGAATGTCTTGGCCTTCACCTTGATCTTCATGCACAACTATATCATGATTCCTTGGAGTACCTCCTGGTTGTCTAGATGAAGCAGTCTCAACACTTATCCTCTTCCTTTTCTGACTTGACTCCCCCTGTGTATATTCAAGTTGCTTCCTTTTCTTTGCTTGACTTGAATCTCTTTCATTTTCTTTACTTCGTGAATCTCTGTCAGGTGCACTGTGTTGTACTTGTTGCTCAACTTCTCCCATCTTTGTGTAGGTAAGCCTCTTTCCTTCATCTATCAATGCTTGTACTTGGTCTTTTGCATGCTCCTTAGTGATAGCAATAATAGGTTCTATCAACTCTTCATCATATGTTCTTTCTCTTTCAGCCCAATCAATGGTATATGGCAGATTCCGTACTTTGTTATACTCATCCTCCGAAAGAGTCCTGTCATCATCTAGCTGATCAGGAATCCTCAATACTTTTGTAGCCCTTACCAAATCCTATCTCAATGTTGAACATTTTTGCATCCTCATATCATCATCATCAATGGCATTTGTCCAATGATCTTCAAGTTGCTCTATATAGTGATAGGTAGGATATGATTGCTGGATTGCTCCATGTGGATCAAAGTTCCCCCTCCTTGAATCATGAAGATGCAAGTGATATGCTTGAAGCTCAACCTCGGAGTGCTCAGTTACTTGTAATGATGGACATGAATAGTATCTCCCAAGCTTTAGAGGAAACTGCAACCTGGCCTTCTTTCTTGCCTTTTGCATCTTATGGAACTCTAACAATTGTTTTGATACTTCTAACATCACCATCCTATTAGTAGGATACCTTGGCAATCTATACGGATATGATGTGAAGCCTTGAATCCTTATGTAAGTGAACTTATCATATTGAATATAATATCGTCCGTATTCTTCAATGAAGGCCCTAGCAACACCTGTTAATCTCCTATGCAACTCTCCTCGCAATCTCCTCACTATATACATGGCAAATGCATCATTGAATCTCTTGTAATGGTTGATGTTCTTGAGATGAAGCTGTGTATAACATTGGTGTGACAGGATTTGATTGGATTTGATGCCCACTTCTCCTTTAGAAGTCAATCCCTTGTAGACCACATTCCTTGCTAATATGTAGACAAGATAGGAAGTCATGTAGAAGGACCTTGACTCGTCGAAATTTTCAAATTGCTCATCAAGGCAATGACTTATAACCCTAGCCCAATCAATCATCTTATTCTTCGTGAAAACATGATCAAGATATGTATACATCCATCCCTCAAAAGTTGATGATTGAGGCCTACCTGTCACTCTATTCAAAAACATGATGAAATAACTTATCTCTTTCTTGAAATCAGCTTTGTGAAATTTTGGATCTTCAGAGTTGTATATCTTTGTTGAGGGATCCGTCATCCACTTCTTTTTCACTTCTTGCATGTATTGCTTAGGCTTGGCTTCAAATGTTTGTTGTGCAGTTGTAGGACAAATAAACACTGTCTTTCGATTCGGAATGTTGAAGATTTCTTGAATAGCTTCTCTTTGTAGATAAGCTAGAATAGTTCCATCCTTAGCCACAATTCGCCTTTTTTTTCCATCATAACGTTGAGTGCATTCCAACACTAATTCGGCGCATGGCAGGACAGGTGGGAAACAAGCTGCTTGAATGATACCAGTTTTAGCAATAGCCTTGATGTCTTCATTCCTTGTAGGTGCGAGCAAGAAGTCTTTGATCTCCAAGTTGACATGTCCCATGTTGGTGTTTCCTACGTTCTTCCAATGCGTCTCGAGCTTGGACTCCGGTAAAATTGACTTGGCATCCATCTTGATCATTACTTGACGCTCCTTTGCAGTCATGCCCATTTACCTATAAGATGAATATACCTCTATTAGTGACTTCAAATGATAAAACTACTTTTGTAAGACTGATTTTTGTATGATAAAGAAATGAAAATCTGAAAATTAAACAATTAAAAAGGCAGATTTATAAATTAAAAGCAGTTGAAACATACCTTTTGGCAAATTTTTAGACTAAAATAATGCAGATTTCTGTAGAAAATGATGGAATATCAGCGCTAAATGACAAAAATCAGAATTTTACAATTGCAGATCTGCTATGAAAATTTGCTGCTCCTCTTCCAAAAATCGCTCCTAGAGATGAATTGCAATGAATAATGATGAAATGACATAGGGCGCTCATGTTTATATAGGCAATTTGCCTTGATTAGAGTGCTGGTCGGCCAGGTGAGGTTGGCCACTTTTGGAGTATTAAATTCATTTTTGAAATTTTCAAAATTTAAAAAACCTTCTCACGCTAGGCGCTGAAATTGGTCTCTTGGATCATGAAGGTGCGCCTACCTTAGATGACTTTTATGCTTTTACATTTAAGGCGCAATTTAGGGTGAGAATGAACTCGGAAGTGCGCCTTACTTCTTCATGTTTGTTGTTCCATCTTCAACAATCTCAACTTCGTGCCCTCCAAGGTTTCACTCTTAACTTGTTATATATCGTCAAGGAAGAGACCATTCCAGGATTAAAGGCATTTATGAATACTCCAAGGCAGGTCTTGGTGGAGGGTAACATAATACAATCAAATCAGGCCTATGACTTCCACAGTTGGTATTCCGCCCTAGTCATGAAGATGGAAATAATTGAGATGATGGAAAGTGATGCCACCCAAGTGAGCATGATGGTAAAAGAAATGCAGGATAAAATCATCATTTCAATAGAGGCATGGTTCGATCAGGAGATAGGAGATGATGGAGTGGTAAGCATGGAGAGTTTGAAGGATAAGAGGCAGAGTATGTACTTCAGAGCTGCCCATCCTGTCCAAGAGGGACACTTTGAAGACGCTTCCACCTTCCTAACCATAATGAACGGGATTCAAGAACTAGGACCAGATTGGGAGAACATTCTCACTACCTGTGATGCTGACCTAGTCATGGAATACAAGATGGAGAACATGCCAAGTGTTCCAATGGAGGAGCTAGAAGTTGTCATGACTAGATTCATTGAACTTGGGACAAAAGAGCAAGATGAGGTGGCACCCTTCTAGAAGATGCCTTGTTGGAGTCCTAGTCAGCATATGGGGCGTCCTAACACATGTGTCACGTTCTCATTGGCCAGAGTGTTGGTGATCTCACCTACTTCCTCTTTATGGTTTTGTTTGACTTAATCTGGGCTGTTGATTCCTAGAATGAATCATAGCCCTTCATTGTACTCCTTGAGCGCTATATAGAGGCCCAAGCGCCTCATTTTTGGGATTTTCATTAGACATTAGTCATTAGAAGGAGAATAGAAGAGCAAGAGTACTCCATTTTGTGAGCAAGGAACTTTGAGGTATTAACAAGATTGTTGCAAAGGACATTTTCAAATCAATACATGAGCATTGAAGTTTGGTGTTTGTAGTATTCTTTGGAATGTTGGCATGGTTTTCTAATTTCTTCAAAGCAAATCATAAGCTCCAAATTCAGATCTGTTTTAGTTTCAATTTCATCTAGTTTTCATTAAGTTAGAATGGTGGAAAATATTACTGTTGATGCATGTTGAAATTCTCTTGTTCATACCATTTGTGATTTGTGGCTTGTAGATTGCAGTGCATGGTTAGCCTGAACTCTTTAAAAAGCTTAACTTTGATTGCTTTTTGCATAGTTCATTTCTATGTTTTATGTATAAGTGATCTGAAAATCGTCAGAAACACCTTAGAAGATCGCACCATCTTTGTGTAGTTGTCTCATGACGAAGCAAAGCATGGTTTTGGTTTCAATAGATCAGCAGTAGTTTTTTTGCATCAAGTAGATTCCTAGACCCTCATCTTTCTTTTGCATTTTGTTTTAGATCTTCACTGGGATTAGTTTCCAAGGAGCCTTACTGTGAAATCACACACCCCATCAACAGTAGAACTTAGAAAATCCAAGTCTTTCCCCTTTGTGAAGGAAACAATAAGTCTTGCACCGAACAATTGCGTAAGTCCCTTTGTGATTACCAGCAAAATCACATCATTTCACTAAGTCTATCCTTGTGCACGTCAAGACTTGACATTCAAGGAACCTTGGAGTAGTCTCACTCGATCTCATAGTTCAGCATTTGAGATGCTTTGTTCAAGAGAGGATAGAGCACCTAGTGTTTCATTCTAAATGTTGCTGCTGTCATAAAACCAACATCAACACAACCTACAGGAGACACCAATCCCCTCTTATATGATTTGTGAGCACCAACCCACTGGAGACACCAATCCCCACTTGTAGATTTCGTGAGCACCAATCCGCAACTGAGCACCATCCCAGTAAGAGACACCAATCTCTTGTTAAGGCACCGACCTTCTATGGATCTTGATCACTTTCTTCTACAAATCTGATCGTAGCTCACACAATATCTTTTCTTCCAAATCTGATCCAAATCACACAATGTTCTTCCTTTCAAATCTGATCCAAACTATGTACCACTGCTTCACACAAAACTGATCATAATCATAACATCAACTCTTCATAACTTTTTGCCTTGAGATCTGCCCAAACTTGCCCTCTATCACTGCATAGACTCCTATATGTTTTATCTTTAAACTCAATCGCTGCCTTAACACTCAGATCGTATCTCTTTTATAAGTCTTTTTCTGCATATATATGATCGCTGCCTTCACATCAAAATGTAATAGCTGTTCTTCTATAATTCAAATCGCTGCACAGTATCTTTAACCATCCGCTGCTTATTCTTTATACTAATCGCTCATATAACCCATGCTTGTCTTGGGTGAGTCGGCCCATATAGGAATGCTCATAGAACCCATGTTTGTTTAAATATAATCGTTGCTTTATATACTTTGACATGAGTCGGCCATGTAATAACATGAGTCAACTACCTTTCATAATATGAGTTGGCTTCTTCAAGTAAATGTCATTTATTAATTTCTAAGTTCTATATGCTCCAATGTCTTTCTCATGTTTAAATCTTTAATTTAAACATGCATAAACTCTTATAATCTTTCCAACGATGACGGATGACTCTCCGTGAATGTATAACAGGCCATTCTTCTTTGCCTTGACATTAATGACTTCATTTATGACTCCATGCCTTGGATTCAATCATATTGCTATGTTGACATCAATGACAACTATTTCTTATAGTCTCGTCTGTTCATTAATGATAACAATCATGACTACCTTCTTGACAACATGTCTAACAACATGTTCATTTTTGTTATGGTTTCAAAGACCAAGACTTAGTATTTAATGGTATTTAGACTCTATTTTTAATCTCTAAATGTGTCAATCTTAGATGTGTAACGTGCTTGTACAAGTCTCCTAGCAACAATTTTAGGCTTTGGCTATTATTGTATTATTCACTCATTGCCTTAGTCTCAATTCTTTTTGTTGTATCTTGGAATTATTGAATTTCATGGTATCGAGCTTTGTTTGTCCATTTAATATTTCCATTGATACACATTGTTCCTATTTTATCAAGCTTTGGTGGGATTTTACTTCATTTACTAAGTTTGGAAGTGGCCCTAACATTTTACCTACATACTGTGATTGTTCCTTCAAGTTGCGACTTCAACTGTGGCGGCACATTTGCCTTTTTTTACACTCATAGTCACGATTTGCAAGAGCCATTTCAAAGTGGAAATTTGCCATTCGGGTTTGTTTCAAGTTCATTTCGTAGATTGTGAGCGCATTGTCCTAGTTTTTTTCTTCATTTACAACTTTCTTTTTCGTTCAGTCCTATGTACCTCGAGGATGCATCCCCTATGTTACATCATTAACTTAAAAAGAGTGTTTCTCCGAGTTTTTGGGATAGGGGTACGAGGGGACGGGTTTTCAAGGACAACAATTTTTAAAAAAAATTTAGGGGACAACTGTATATAGATTATAAATATATATTTATATATATAATATTCAAAATCTTGTGTTATAATATATTAATATAAATAATAATAAATATATTAATATTATAAATATAAATTTTAAATTTTAATTTTTTCGCAACTTTAGTGAACGCTTTTCACAGCCATCAAGGAACCCGCACAACTTGGTGAGCCGCAGGTTGCAGCCAACTCCTTGCACCACAATACTCAGACACAGAGAATGAGACAACCGGTCGGGGGGAGAACTAGCAGGGAATAGGGGAAAGCTCCAACAACGACAGAGTTGTATAAATTTCCAAACACATTAGGTGCACGAGGACGTTTTGTCCCCATCCTTGTGTCCCTAGGGCGTCCCTATTTCAGGAAATGTTTGGAAAATAGAGGGGGAGACATCCTTAGGGTACAATACTTAAAAACGATGAAATTAGAAAAAATGGCATTCGCCTTGAAGGTTTGTGTGGTCTCAAAGGCTTTAAATTTTGCTTGGTGGCAGGGGCTCCGCCCCTCAACCTCGTCCTCATGCCAAGGGTTTTGCCCCCAAACCCCGCGAAGAGTCTTGCCCTTGACCTTGTTGGTGGCATTGCCCCTAGACCCCCACGAGGGGCATTGTCCCTTGACCCCATTGGGGGCATTGCCCCTCGACCCCCATGAGGGGAATTGTGCGTCAACCCTGCTTACAACTTTTTAGATCACATTAGAGGATTAAATCATAAGATTTTAGTCTCCCAATAATGTACAAGCTGTCCAAAAAAATTGTTATGTCCACAAATAAGTGAGGGAGATGTAGTGGAGGTTAAAAAGGAAGAAGTTTTAAAAAGTCAAAAAGGATATGAAAAAAACCAGGTATCATCGATGAGGACCAACCAATTGATCTTGATGAGATCAATCCAGATTCTTAGTGCATTGCAAATGATGATGTCATCAATCCTGATGAGGTCAGTATTGATATTGTTGTAGTTGAACAGCTTAGGAGAGGCTCTGATTCAGGGGCTTCATCAACGGGGGCCACAACCCTCTAGTGTAGCTCTTTTTATAGCAGCAAGAGTCATTGGCTTCGTCTGATTTTTTGGAACTTTGTAATTAGTTTGTAGGTTGACTTTGTACAGATTAGATTGTAATTGAATATTTGAAATCTATTTGTATCTAGTTATCATTTATGACTATGCATTGTGCAATGCAATGTAAATCAACGATATGAACATAAATGAAAAAAATCTATAATCCACAATTCATGGATTAAACTCTCATTTTTATTTGGTCTCTATATCTCTATGCTATTAAAATGCCTTTAAATTTAAAAAATAACAGGTTTTTCTCTCTTTTTTTTGGCATTTTCTACTTTTATTTTAAATCTGATTTTTTTCCCATTTTTGAAAAAATCTTAATCTTTTGGTTTACCAATTAATTCCCCAAAAGTTTTTTTCTGCTATGGTATGAACTACTTCAAGTACGGAATATTGATTGCATGAATATGTTCGCTTATATTTGTCTGACAGCAAGATTGCTGATCTGGATTTTGCAGGCCATTTGCACAGGGTGGGTCGATACCAACATCAATCTTGAAAATCCAGAGAAGGATGTGGTGAGTTGTCTTTTATCTATAATAAGTTGTAGTATAAGATTTCAATTGGTTCATTAATGTGACTGACATCTTGTCAAATTGCCATCTCTAGGATATGATTGCTATTGCTGGACCAAAAAAGAGATTGTACATTAAGGTTGCTTTATCCAATTCTTTTGGCTTTGGATGTCACAGTTCCTCTGTGCTCTTTTCTCCTTATGAAGAATGTAATGAGAATTAGCTAAACTACCTTTCTCCTATGATTTATTAATATTATTCTATGCCCAAGGTTGAAATTGTTTGGCCTTGAGCTTAAATTGCAATTGAATTCTTCAATGGAGATGCCTCTGCAGTGACTAGGATTTTAAGAACGTCATCTCTTCCCAGCATTGACAGAGAACTTATATCTTTCTGAAAATTTTGTAAGCTCAAAGGTATATATATCTTGCTTCAAAGCATCATTGGAGATATACGAAATGCCATGGGACAAGTTTGAAAAAAATGGCATAAAGATGGTCACCGTGTTTAGAAAAGGAGAAACACAACATTAGTTGTGATTCAAATTGCTCACTGTTATGGTTAATTCAATATGATAGTTCATTTCCATTTGGCTTTTTTGAAATTTTCATGAGAAAAGTACAGTTTCTTCACTAAACATAAAATTCTTTCTCCTTCAAAAATTCTTAAAAGCTTATTTGGATATTATTATATTAATGAATATTTTAGGTGAAATTCATACCACTTGCTAAGACAGCAATGTTGGAAAACTTGTGCTGAATGCGACTTCATAATAGATTATTTATGATTACAAGCTATGTACTTCTGAATAATAGTTTCTTGCATTGGGCTATGAGTACTCTGAGTTGAAGCATTGCCTGCAAGAAAGAACCTCCATCAAGTAACTAGAATTTTGGATTTAAAGGTTATTATTAACATATTTTGTTTAGTCTTTTGCTTTTTTTTCCTTCGTCATCTATCTGCTTATAATTGTTTTTATACTAGCACTTGCACCATTAAGAGGTGCAATGTTTGTGCCGAGAGGAAAATGACAGTAGTATTGACAGACGTCATACGGATGGAGATGTAACACAGTATTCTCACCATTTTTTCTTGTGTTCTATTTTACCGGCATGAAACCACTTTCCCAGCATAAGACAACTTTTCTAGGACTGATTTTTTTCCCTGCAAGAGACTACTTTTCCGGTGTGAGACAACATTTCTGGAACTGAATATTACAAAGACTATTTTTTGCATATAAAACAATATTTTGTGGACAACAATATTATATACAGATAGAGAGGAGTTAGTTACAGCATTAAGCGTTTCTTAAATTCTAAAAAGATGACACCAATCATTAAATTGATTATATTGGTTAAATATCAATTCTGGATAGGTGTAGTATGTATCAAAAAATTATGGATAGGTGTAATGAATCCACTCCACATTTATAAGATGTAAGGTACCCTGTGTTTACCCATACAGGTGAAGTGTCCATTTGAAGTGGACAATGGACAGTGGGGGTTAACTCACTTCGTCCATCCTTCTTTTAACTTTATAAATACAAGCAAACATTTTATTGTCTGATTCTAATATTGTACCTTTTAATCTGAGGAATTCATTTAATCCATCTCACTCGTGCACTTGACCACCAGCTGATTTGACCCTTCTGTCCATTGGCACGGCTCTTGAACTGGGTACTGTTCATTGTTGTTATCCTCATTAGACTTGTGTCTGTTTCACGACAAATTAGAGAGCATTAGTGCAGTTGGGTGGTGACAAGTATGTTGTTTCTGAATTGGGTGCTGGTGGCTGTATGGGGATTCCCAGGTTTTTTGCCCTCCCATGCACAGGGCATGGATTCGTTTCAATTTGGAATTCAGAGATTTGCAATTCTTTTACTTAGAAGTGTTGATTTATAATGCTTTAAAGCAATGAAAGATTTGGGACCAGTGTAAGGCATGTGCATTCTTCTAGCCCTTTTCTCCTTGAGTTTATTTGAATAAAATGCATGATTATTGCTCTGTGAGACCTAGAGAATGGTGAGCTAATTGCAGTCAAATCCATAGAGTTGAGAGCAGATTTGAGGGGTGGATTGCTGGTATTGAAGAAGGAAGCTCAAATCTGCAGCGCTTAGATTCCTCCTGGATTGTTAGTTGACTGGGCCATGATTGTTGGGAGGAGAATAGGTCTGAATGGGAAACCTGTTGGAGTACATGGCAGGCGGCATGCTGACATTTTGAAGAAATTTGGAGGGAGATTGGACGGATCTGTGATTATGTCCATTTTTCTGGTGCAAGACAACATATCTGGGAGTGAATTTATTTTCTGACATCAGACCAATTTTCCAATGTGGGACAACTTTTCTGGTGTTTTTTGTGCTGGAATGTCACAGGGAAAAGCTTACTGGCTAATTACACACAAGTTCAACTCTTTATCACGTCTCCTAGGATTTAAACTTGGGCCTCTGTTATGGAAGCCCCAAGAGTTTTTACAACTCAAGCTTATTTTGTTCGACTTCATTAATGTATAAGTTTCCAGAGTCAGCTGTTTGAAGTCTTCATATTACCACTCCAAATGTTGGGATATATGATGATTTCAGACAGCTGACGCTGGAACCTTACACATATTGTAGAGGTGTCCAGAAATTTCTACAAGCAAACACCCAGCACTGCAATAACAACCTCAAAATTTCTATTTCATTGCATCTGCACATATAAAATCAAAAAATAAAACATGTTTCAGGATCAATTCCTTTACAGTTGCTTGAAGGTGATCTGGGTAAATTTGGTGGAATAGATACCTCTCAGTCCTTGGCACTAAGCTGAAGGATGTCAATGATTCGTGCACCCGATGCGTATGGGCTGCAAAAAGTATCAGGATGTTTATCCTCCACCCCCCAAAAAACCCTTAACAGCTGTTTGAAGGTTGTATTGCATTGTCATCAACAAAATGGATCTCATAATACTTTGAGAGGTCATATGTTGCTTATTTGTGGCATGGTTTGCATCCAGTTTATTTTTCTCGTGACAAACTATAGAGGGAAGCTAAAAAGTGCAAAACATTTTGTGGAATCTTCGATTGGTTGAGTGACGAAACCATGCAAGGACGTGTTTTAAAGTGGACATTAATGTTCAGTAAAGAAATAGATTGATCAAAAGTTTGACACAACAGTTTACTCTGATATGAAAAGCTGTCCAAGATAATGGTAGCGTCTCAATGTAGATCTTACAAGTAGCAAGTCACAGTAACAGTATATGCACAATTGCCTGCTGCTGAATATGAAATCTATTGTATTGCATCTACTAACAGCATTCGGGATGGTTAACAACAATAAGCATTGACAAAACAATGAAGAGAATTTGTTGGCAATGCATGCGAGACATGTTCGTTATAAGACCCAATACTATCTATTGAACTTTTGAAACCCAAACAACTTCATTTTTGCTCGTGTTTGTGGAAGTCAATATAGAGCCATTCTTTTCGAGGTTGTGGAAATCTGTGTTGAAAGAATACGGAGCAGCTTATATATTTGGTCTGAATATAAGTTGGGAAGGTAAAAACTAAGAGGCACAGTGGTTTATCTGTTGTTAGATAACACGAAACTATAGGCAGGAGGTCAATACATCATAAACTGGAGTTTCTGTTACGGTAATGTTGTATTGATATCAATGTATTGGACTGCTTTTCTGTGTCTACATAGAAAAGTTTTCAACATTATGGCCTAGGCTACTTTGCCTTTTGGCCAAAATTACCAAGGAAATTTCTCTATATGGCATAGCGAAGGATATTGCAAAATAATCATAGATGCCATTAACAAAGCAGTATACCATCCATGGACACTGAACAAAAGGCATGGTCAAAGACAGAGAGGCAAAGGAGGTAAATTTCAGAGAGGTATAATGTTTTCCGGAGGAGATACCCCTGTTGTGACCAAATCACACATCACCCCATTCGAAATAGGGACCCCCCCCCTTTTTTTTGATCTTGGGTTAGATTGGGCCTCTCTCAGTGAGGGGGGATTGCATTAGATGATTTCTTGTCTTTTGACCTTTTTTCAAGTATGTTAGGCCTTCAAGGATTCCAAGATCATCCTCTAAGTGTTCTAGCTTTCAAGAAATGGATTTTAAGAACTTTTAAGTAATACGCCAATCCTCAGGGAAGACTTCACATCTTTGATCCATTGAGCGAATGTTAGAGGATTTCAAAACTCTGATCCAGTGCGCTAAACTTGAGGGAGAGGGTAAGGATATAAGAAGATTGAATGACTCTTATCTAATGTGAAAATTCCAGAGGAATTCATTTCAGCGTGCCACAAGTGGAGGGTGTCTAGGCTTATCAAGGCGGAATCCTAAAGGATTTCCAATTCTTCATCCATTGCGCAAGTCATAGAGGAATTTGTTTTCCTTATCTAGTGCGTTGCTTTATGGAGGGAGTAAAATCAAGTTTTAAAGCCAAATTCCAGAGGAAATCCAACCTATGATCTAATGCGCCAAATCCTAGAGGATTCTAAAATCCTTGACCACTCCACCTCAAGCAAGAGGATCTCGACACCTTAAACCAATGCGTCAAGGGAAACAACTAGAGGAATCGAAAATGCTCAACCACCGCGCGCCTTCTAGAGGAATTCGTTTTCTTTAACCACCGCGCCACTATCCAAGAGGAACGCAAAGTGCTTATCCACCGCGCTAAAAGGAATAACAAGAGGATTCTAGATGCCCTATCTGCCGCGCCCAAGCAGGAAGAAATCAAAAGTTTCAACTGATCCGCCAAAGGAAATAAGAGGATTTTGAAAGTGCCAACAAACGCGCCGGAACAAGAGGAATCCAAAACCTTTAACCGATGCGCCACAACTAGAGGCTCAACCGCCAAGGCAAGAGGAAATTAGACCCTTCATTTAACATGATCCTAGAGGATTTTAACAAGAGGATTTCAAACACTTGAACCGGCGCGCCAAAGAGATAAATGAGGTAGAGGAATTCATTTTCCTTATCTAATGTGCAGAATCCTAGAAGATTTCAAAAGTCTTATCTAATGCGCTCAAACAAGAGGTTTCCAAACACTTGATTCAAGGCGTCAAGGTAAAAAATGCTAAACTTCAAGAGGAAGATCTCTAAAACGCTCATCCAATACGCTTAAAAGGAAATTTATGACACTCCACCCTATGATTTTGAAAATATTTTCTTGAAAAAAGCAAGATGTATATTGGAATTCTCATCACATTGAATAAAGAGGAGCTTGAATTAAATGATTTCCACTACACTTAATGGGGTCGGCCTAGGTAGTTAGGCAGGTTTCAAGACAAATTTTGTATTTATAGCTGCTGTTGCTTTCATTTTTATCATTATCAAGGAGTAGATTCGCCCTCAAGGAGCAGAAATAAGGTAATTTTCATAAAGTGCAGATCTGACTTTATCAATCTAAGCAAGAATTTGATCAAATTTTGAAAGTATCAACCTAAGGCAGTCTATCAAGTAAGTCTGATCTAAACATTTCTCATCTGATTTCTTCTTTTTATGTCATTTGATACATTGAAAATTGTCCAAGTGTTGGTAAAAATTAAGAAGATAGGTGGATTTTTGACAAATTCCTTGGGTTTAGATGATAATATTTTCTTACAAAACTTCATATTATAAGGAATGAAATCAGAAATCCAATGCATTAAGGAAGTTGAAATAGATTGTTTACTATTTATATTTGAGGTTGCTTATTCGTGTCTAGTTTGTAGGATCATGGCAATGACTTCGAAGGAGAGACAAGCAAGGATCCGGATGGATGCTAAGGGTAAAATTTAAGAATCGAAGCTCGTTTCAAGGTGGACAAACATAGGAGACACGAATATGGGCAACAACAACTCAGAAGACATCAAGTCAGTTCTTGAGGAACCCACTGGAGGTAGTCTTGCTAGAGCCATCATGAGGAGTGGAGCTATTGAGGCTGCTTGTTTTTCGCCAGCTCTACCTTGTTCAGAAATGATCATTGAATGTGTTAAAAGGTATGACATGGGTAAAAGACAAATTGTAGCCAAGGATGAAACGGTATTGGCTTATTTACAAAAAGAAGCAATTGGAGAGACCTTCAATATTCCAACTAGGGATAGGATGATCAACATTTCTATACAGCAAGGTCAGCAGGAGTACAATGTTGATTCAAAGACAAAGTTGCAGGAAATAAAGAGAGAATGGATGACCAATCCATCTATGAAGTTCAATATGAATAATCTTCCACAATTTCACAAGTCAGATTTTCATCCTGAAATTGGGTACTTGATCATGTTTCTCAATAGAATGACGGGAATGGCACAATCTGCTACCTTTCAACCCTGGATGTACTCTTTCATCAAGTCAGTTCTCAAAGGGAAGATGATTGACTGGGCTGGGCTCATCAGTCAAAACATATATGAACGACTCATCAATTTTTCTAAGACCAAGTCATTTTATATGAGTTCTTATGTGGTGTATCTTCTTGCAAGGAATGAAGTCTATTCAGGTTTGACCAAAAGAGAAGTTGGAATTGGGCCTAATATGTACTTATCGCATCAGTGTTACCCTCAGTTACATCTCAGAAATATCAATCATTATACAAGGTTCAATGATGCATTTGCTATGTTTATACTGAAGAAACTAAGAGGAGAATTTCATAAAAGGTTGTCAAATGCAGCGAGAGAGTTCATTGCGGCATATGGACATTGGTATACTTAGCATGAAAGGTACACTTACATAAGGATCCAAGGTTTTACATCTTATCCATACAGGTTACCAAGATATCCAACCAACAGGATGGTGATGTTAGAAGTTACAAGGCAACTCCTGGAACTCATCAGGTTACAAAAGTTAAAAAAGGAAAACCAGCATTCAGTTTCCACTTCTTGGACAAAATCTGGAGTGTCCATCATTAGCAACAGCTGAGTATTTTGAGATAGAACTTCAGGCATATCATTTGCAAACTCATGGTACCAAGAGGCTTAATTTTGATCATTTCCAAGTTTGTTGGAAATATAACAGGGAGTACAAGCATGCAGTTAGAAGATCATTGGGCCAGTGTAAAAGATGAAGATGACCTTCGAACACTGCAATGTTCAAGAATCACATGGGATTTAGTTAGAGCTTCCAAAGTATTAAGGATTCCAGATCAGTTCACAGAGGATGATACTATGTTGATAGATGAATTCGATAAGATAAAGGATTTGCCTTATAGAGTTGATTGGTCAAAAAGGGATGTATCTGAAGAAGAATTGATGGAGCCAGTCCTAGCCATGACACAAGCATGTATAACTCAACTACTACAAGAGATGAATGATGAAGGGCGAGTTCTTACTTACAACAAGATGGATGACGGAGAACCAGGACATCATAGTATACATAGTGGACCACAACACAGTGGAAATGATCAAGGTGATAATCCAGCTAGAAAAAGGAAAAGACCTAGTCAAGATCAAGGGGAATCAAGTCAAAGACCTAAGAAGAGGAATAATCTATCCACCTCATCTAATATACATGAAGAAGCTTCTAATACTCATGATCCAATACAAAGAGTTGAAGTGGTGGAAGAAATTGTGCTAGTTCCATCTGAAGAGATTCATTCAAGTCCGACTGTCGTAATAGAGGAAGATACTGTTCTTGATCGGGATGAAGGTGGTCAAATAGAATCTGATGAAGAAGTAGCTCGTGTACAACATAATCAAGTACAAAGACAACAAGATCTTTCTGCATTTCCACCTTGGTTGAGGCAAAGGGTTGAAGAAAGTACAATTGTAGAAACTTATCAGCCTGCTCCAGTTGAGGAATTGCTTGTAAATGCACAAAAGAATAATCAAAAGAAGAAAGCAACTATCTTTTCAAAAATTACTCAAGATCTTTCTGGAAACAGAGAGGTACACGTAGTTGTTCCTAGAGTTGAAAAGGATCTAGAGGATATGGCACCCGAAGATTACAATGTGACTACTATTGGCATGGGTCCAATCACAGGGGAACAGATAGAAGAGGAACTTCAAGAATTAGTGAATAGTGTAAGGATCTTGTTAAAGCAAGAAAGAGAAGCTAAGTTAAAGGTTGAACAGGATTTCAATACACTAAAGCACTACATTCAGCAAGTCATGCAACCTATCCAGCAGAAGGAAGCTACTCCAATACCTCCGTCCATTCCTCCACAAGAAACAGTGTTTCAAGTTGAAAACATGAGAACTTCATCTCATATAATGAAGGGATGGATAGAAAGGACAGAAGAGAAAGCATATACTTATCTTGAAGAAATTGTGCAAGTTTATGACAGTCATTAATCTCAAGGATAGAGTTCAAGCTTTATTAAAAATATGTGCTGAGTTCAAACCTATCAAGGAGCAATACATGCCACAACTCAAGAATTTAATGGAAACTCCATTGGAAGATCTAGTTCATGATAAGGTGGTTGATCAAGATACTCCACATGACTTCACCACTTGGTATTTTTCCTTTCACAACAAGGGGCAACCGGTTGATAAAATTAAAGTAGATATGTCTAGAATTAGAAGTGTTCTTCTAAGGACAGAGAATCATATATATACTGCATTGACAACAATATGTAATCCTTATGGGGATGTTACTATTGACAACATGAAGCAACAAGTTAAGGCATTCTACTTTCAGGATGATGGAATTGATGAAGGACAACTAGATAGCATATTCACACTTGCATTTCATCTTGGAGCAAATAAATCTTGGATAAATGACTGGGAGAGGACACTTGGCGTCTATGAATCAGATGTGGCAGTAGTAGAAGGATCCATTAATGCGGCGACAAGTGTACCAATGGAGGATGTTGCTCAAGTTGTGTCTAGGTTCATTGCATCTAATAGTACTATCATATGAGAAGAGTATGATGTGGCATCCTCATCTTCTTGGAAAGCGTGCCTTCATTGCCTCTTTCATTTAATAAAGTTAGCCTCTTTCATTTAATAAAATAAGAGTTTGTTACAACTACTTGTGATGTGGCTTGATCTGGTCCATTGGCTTGGCCGACCGATCCTGACCCTTCATTCATTTGAGGTCTATAAAAGGGCTCTTATTGCTCTCCTTTATAAGATTGAAGACTCTGGAATTGTTGCAAAAGGCCCTCTGAAATCATATAAGATTCATTGCTTTGGTGACTCTATATGTTTCAAAGTGTTGCATGGTTTGGATTTTCAAGCAAATATTAAGTTAGATTAAGTTTTCTTTAAGTTTATGTTAGTTGGTGGAAGGTTTCTTTATTGTTTCGTGGTGAAATCTCTCTAAGTTCACACCATTTGTAGTTTGTGGCATGCAAATTGCAGTGTATGGTTGGTCTGAACAAAATTGAACTTCAATTTGATCTTTATGTTTGTTGAATGTTTCATGAGCATAAATGATTTAAACATCTTGTAAAACCTTAGAAGATTGCATCAATCTTGTGTAGTTGTTTGACTTGGCGAAGCAAGATCTGGTTTGATTTCACTTGAGCAATAGTTATCCTTACTTCTAAGATTAGATTAGTGTTTTTGAACCTTTCATCTTTTGTTCTTTTTATCCATTTAGTTAGAGTTAGGATCGAGAACATCATCGTAATATCCTACGTCATAAGTTGTAGAACCTAGATATTCCAGTGTTTACCTTCTCTTTCATTTGAATCAACAACTTGTGGAACAAATTGCGTAAGTCCCTTTGTGTTTACCAGTAAAATCATACTTAGTCACTGAGCTATCTCTTACAAAATCATAAGAAAGGAACCTCGGAGTCATCTTCTTTGATCACTTCGTTCAGCATTCGGGAGGCTTTGCTCAAGAGGTTGTCAGATACTTTGTATTTCACTCTAATTGTTGCCTTGTCCAAAAACAAACATCAACATTTTTGTTGCTAGAAGGAGGGCTTCCACAAGTTGTTTCATTTTACATTGAGTAAGAAGGAGAAACATCGTGGACCGAATTGGTTCTTTCTCGCCATAAAGGCACCAGAGAATTCTAAGGTCTACACCAGGAGTATCCAAGGAATTTGCCGAGTTGGGATTCCCTCTTAAGTCAAAGAAAGGAAAGAAGGCAACTTCGTCAGATCAAGGATCTCCAAGTGGGGGTGATATTTCAAATTTGTTTCAGACTCCACCTCTGCATAATCAGACACAGGGAGTTGCTCAACCTGGTAACACGCAAATAAGCACTCCAGGAACCCCGCTTCAGTTAGGAGCTACTCAGACAGGGCCAGGACAACAACCTAACGTTCCAATGGCAGCACTAGTACCAGCTTGGCCTTTGGCAAATGTTTCACCACTGGGCACTTTTATGAATTATCATGACATGCCCAAGAGCCCTGAACACTTTTGTTCAAAATATCATGTCAACGATCCAAACAGGACGGCTTAAGAACATATTAAGATCTTTGAAGGCACCTTGATAAATCACAGGATCGTACATCAAGATGTAGCATGCCGACTATTTCCATACTCTCTTGAAGGAGATGCTACTTTTTGGTATGACAACCTCCCAGCTGGGTCTATTACTACCTAGGAACAGATGAAAACTGCTTTCCTGGATAAGTTCAGAATTCCCATCACTCTAGCAGAACTCTATAAGCAATTCATTGAAGTGAGGAGGCGGGAACATGAGCCCATCGCCTCTTTTAATGACAGGTTTCGTAAAGCATATTCCAGATTACAAGCTCCATATGATATCACTGAATAAATGGCCATGGAAATTTATTATGCTGCTTTAGATCGCCTTACTTCCATGTTTGTGAAGAGAGCAACGGCACCACCCACAACCCTGATAGGAGCATATGCTGAGGCTGTTAAGGTTAACACTGATTTGGGCATGAACACCCATGGGCCACTTAATCACATAGGGCATGTGGCAATGCCTAATCAAATCCAAGGGATCAATCAGGCATTGGCTCAGCACACGCCGGTGATGAACCCCGTACCTATTCCTGCTCCTGCTAATCAGTTGGTCCTCCATCCAGGGGCACCAATTTCACAAGTTGCACTGAAAAAGCCGGTATATCTACAAGGGTCGTCGTCCTCTGCAAAGACTCAAGAAGAGAAAGATGAGATGAAGAGGCCGATTGATCAGGTAAAAAAGTTGTCCACTGAAGTTACAAATTTGAGAAATCAGAACAATTATTTGCAGAGGAATTTCCAGGGAAATCAGGGTGGATACTAGGGAAACTAGGGTGGTAATCAAGGATATAATCTAGGATATAATCAGGGGTACAATCAAGGCTTTAGAGGAAACAACCAAGGTTTTCAACGACAGAACAGAACTTGGAATACTGCACCGAACAATGGAAGTGTACCTTCACCACTTGATAATCTGCCAGCATCTGATCCGAAACTAGCAGATAAAGTTTTCTTAGCAGAAGCTGCATTATCCACTTGGTGCAGATTGCATAATACTAATCAACACTCGGAACTTCAATGTCTTGAATTTAAGATAGCTGTGGATATCTTTCAACAAGAAATGCATGGTACACAGGTACCAGAAAATCCTCCTGTCACTGGATATGAAATCGTGCCGACGACTAGGTATGATCAAGCCTTGATAATTGAAGATTTTACCTTTCCACCTATGATGGAATATGATATGTCAGAGTATAATGGAAGGTTCCTGCCAGCTTCTGCAAATGGGCCTGTTGATGATGCATATTTCCCTCTTCCATTTGAGGGTAATTTCCAAACTCAAGAAGCAGATGAAGTTCAGGCTTTTCAACAATCTTCAAGCAATGCACCACAAAGGGTCTACCAGCAGAATTACCGAGCACAAGATCCCATTACTACATCGACCCCTCCTAATAACTTGCAAACTCCGCCAAACCCTAATGTAAGTAACAATTCAAATTATCCAAGAGATTCGCCCGAATACAGACAGCGGAACCCAGCTCAGAAAGTTGTCCCAACACAAGATGCTCAGCAACAGAATGTTTCCTCAAGGATTGATCCAATCAGAAAGGAAGTTCCCAAAGATGATTTGAAGAGGTTGAGTCAATGTGTTGTATAGGAACTCAAGAAGATCAAGATTAACTTACCATTGACGGAATTGATCTGAGTACCTGAGATAAAGGAAGCCTTCCTAAGAAGTGTTGATGATACTATCGCAAAGGTTGGAAATCAAAACGTGCAAATCCCTACAGGATCATCAAGTCCATCTACTTCAAATGCACCAAGAGCAAATGTGGGTCAGAATGTGAATCCAACCCAAACGAGGCCACCTCACCCACAAGGACAGACGAATGCTATTTTTATTGCACAAGATTCATCCAGAAGGACAAATGACAAGCCAATTGAAATAAAGGAAGAATCTGTAGGGAATAATGATGCATCAAAGATTCAAAATTCACAAGTCAATCCAGATCTAGCTGATGATCGGTATAGTGCTCCTAAGAAGAAATCAGTAGTTTTTTACCAAGGAAGAGATGAACAGCCCTCGTTCTTGCTATCAGTTAGAATGTTTGGAAAGCTGTTGCATAATTGTTTAATGGATTCAGGAGCTTCAAGCAATGTGATGCCATTGGTTGTTTGTAAGAAACTTGGTCTCATCCCGAAACAAACAACCAAGAAAGTTACTCAATTGGATAAGACCGAAGTTCCAGTCGTGGGAGAATTACATAATATTCAGATGCAGTTGGCAGCTGACCCCAGGATTCAACATTACATTGACATTTCAGTGGTGGACATACCTGAGGGATACAAAATGTTGCTAAGTAGAGATTGGTTGAGGAAACTCAATGGTTACGTCTCCACCGACTTCTCGCACATGTGGTTATCATGGAAGGGATTGCCGAATCAGATCAAAATAGATAGCACTCTGCGTCTGAAATTGATGATCACTGAATATGTTGAAGACAAGGAGATCCTTTTTGTGGAGACAGACTTGGGTGTCTATAAACCTAAGGTCGAAGAGATCTTAATGTTGCATAATCCAACAGAGGTCCTCATAGAAAGTGATCACGATACATCATCAGATGAGGACGGGGAAGGCATGTTTGAAAACTTCCAAATTTTTTTGATGAAGCATGTGAGGCAAGGCGTGGAATTAGGAAGCCATGCATCTGTTCAGGATCTTCTATTAACCAACTGGTGCAGGATACATAATGCCTTCCATTCTGAGTTCTCTTGTGCAATGTGTGGAGTAGCCTTGGAACAAGTCTAGAAAAGGATTCCAGAGGCAATAGGCCTAGAGATCCCAAAGACATTGAAGTTGAAACAACCCATCCAGGATGTTGTCCTAACAGATGAAGCAAGCACGTCAGCATCAGCTGTAGAAGGTATTCAAATTGAATCCAGAGAAGTGTATGAAGATAGTGATGTATCAGAACCAGAAACTAATCAGATATGGACTTTAAGATTTGATGGATCAAAATCCAAACAAGGATCAGGAGCTGGTTTTGAATTGATCAGCCCAATAGGGGAAGCCTACCTGTCAGCCTTAAGATTGCAGTTTCCTTGCACAAATAACGTCGCCGAATATGAAGCTCTAGTGCATGGATCACTCCTTGCCATCAAGAAGAAAGTTAAGATTTTCCATGTGTTTGGCGATTTAGAGATAGTTGTCAGGCAAGTCAGAAAACAATATGTGTGCCATGATAAGAGGTTAAAGAAATATAGAAATCGGGTCTGGGATCTCATCGAAGACTTCGATGCATTCAATATCAAATTGATCTACAGGCAACAAATCAAGTAGCCAATGCACTAGCTCAAACAACAAGTTCTTTAGAACCTCTGGCTATGGAGGGGTTAAAGAAGTTCACAGTCGAACTCACATCAGTTCCATCAGTACCAGATAATATCATAAACTTTCAGGTATTTGATGATGACAAGCACATACTGGACTTCTTGACTAATTCAGGTATTTTCACTACCCAAGTCATTGATGAAAGGGAAGTTGAAGTTGAATTTGATCCACATGGGATCATGAATCTAAAAGACAACACTATCCCAAAGGGTATGATTCAGCTAGAGAGACTCTTTGACTCAGACAAGTTGAGCACCCGTCCTTACCACAGTGAAGACGAGAATAAGTGTGAAGCAGTTAACCTGGGGACAGATCAAGAGGTAAAAAATGTCTTCATAGGGAAAGTTTATACACCTGAAGAAAGAGAAAATATTCTCAATAGCATGAGAGAGTTTTAGGATGTTATCGCCTAGGGGTATGATGATTTGAAGACATACGACACATCACACATACCATTCCCCTCAAGCCATGAAGCAGACCATTCCAACAAAGGTAGAGACCGGTTAATCCTTTATTGGAGCCACTCATCTATCAAGAAGTAAAGAAGCTGCTACAAGCAAGGATAATCTTTCCGATAAGATACTCGACGTGGGTCGCCAATCTGGTTCCCGTCAAAAAAAAGAATGGAGAAATAACGCTGTGTGTTGACTTCAGAAATCTTAACAAAGCATCAGAGAAGGATAATTATCCTTTGCCTTCACTTGACGAAGTGCTTCAAATTGTAAATGGGTCGCAGATGATGTCCTTTCTAGATGGGTATTTAGGATATAACCAGGTCATGGTTGAAGAAGAAGATCGGTTAAAGACCGCTTTCACTACTAAATGGGGTACATATGCATACAGAAGGATGCCTTTCGGCTTGATTAATGCTGGAGCAACTTTTCAGAGGGCCATGGATATCGCCTTTAGAGATATAATTGGAAAGTGCATTATCATCTATATGGATGACGTTACTGTATTCTCAAAAATTAGAGCAAATCATGTAGATCATTTAAGGAGGGTTTTTGAATCTTGTAGAACATATGGGATTTCCCTGAATCCAAAGAAGTGCATCTTTGGGGTAACAGAAGGAAAGCTCCTGGGTCACGTTTTGTCAGATCATGGAATCTCCATTGACCCTGACCGAGTAGAGGCCATCAAAAGAGTTAGCATGCCTGCCAGTAAAAAGGAATTGAAGTCTTTCTTCGGCAAGATTAATTTCGTTAGGAAGTTTATTACTGGATTCGTAGAGATTGTCAAGCCTTTGAATGATATGTTGAAGAAGGATGCGAAAATCGAATGGACTCCCCAAGCAAAAAGAGCATTTGAAGAAATCAAGCAGGCAATCGCTAGTGCTCCTGTTCTTATCAGTCCAAACTATTTGAAGCCCTTTTATTTGTATTCTTTTGCGTCAGATCACACTTGTGCGGGAATCCTAACCCAAAGGATAGACGGTAAAGATGAGCATCCAATCGCATTTATGAGTGCTCCCTTTAAAGATGCTGAACTGAGATATCCTGGAGTTGAGAAATAAGCATATGCTTTGGTAAAAGCCATCAAGAAATTCTGACATTATATCTTGCGGAGCAGGGTGTATGCCATAGTTCCAGATGCCGCGGTTAAGACATTACTAATGCAAAATGAATTGGGCGAAAGAAGAGGCAAGTGGGTCGCCACTATCCAAGAGTACGACATTGAAATTCAACCAATGAAGTTGGTTAGAGGACAAGCACTTACCTAGACTATAGCAGTCGAAGGCCCTAGATTGGTTCAACAGGCTTATGTACTTGAAGCAGTATCTCCAGATGAGTGGTACGACGATATTGTTTATTACTTGCTGTCTCAGAAATCTCCGGATCACATGAGCCCAACACAGAGAAGAGCACTAAGGTACAGAAGCAAACGCTTTATGTTGCAAGGGTCAGTTTTATTTAGACAAAATCATGAAGGGATCTACTTGAGGTGTGTTGGTAGAAGCAAAGCCAAAAGGATTATGGAACAGTTTCATGACAAATTTGGAACTTGCCACAGTGGTGAATTGGCGACAGCAAATCAAATACTGAGAGCAGGTTATTACTGGCCAAAATTATTTCAAGATGCCTATCAGCACATCAAAACTTGCCACACTTGTCAAGTAGCAGCTTCCTGGCAAAGGAATCCAGCGATGCCTTTACAGCCAGTTGTAGAGTTCAGACCCTTCGCCAAGTGAGGACTTGATTTTATTGGTATGATAAACCCACCTCCTTCTACACAGCATAGGTATATCTTGACTGCGACAGATTATTGCACTAGATGGATAGAAGCCCATACTTTGAAGTTCTGCACCTTTGAGGTAGTAATCAAATTTCTGGAAGATAACATAATTACCAGATTTGGCTGTCCTAGCGCTCTTGTGTGCGACAATGGTCCTGCGTTTTCATCATTGAGATTTTCCAATTGGGCCTTTGAATATGGAATAACTTTGAAGTTCTCCTCGAACTATTATCCGCAGGGTAATGGTTTGGCTGAATCTACAAATAAGAACCTCTTGAACACAATCAAGAAGCTGTTGGATAAGAATCCGAGAGACTGGAACACACAGCTGAAGTTCGCTCTTTGGGCAGACAGGACCCGAGTCAAGTCTTCCCTGGGTACTTCTCCATATCACTTGGTTTATGGGAAGGATCCCATCTTCCCAATACAATTAAGGATTCCAACCTTGCAGTTCATGCAAGAGTATTTAGATGAAGATGAGACAGTACAAATGAGATTTTCACAATTACTCTATTTGGAAGAGAAACGTGATATTGCCTTGGATAAGTTTATGAAGCATCAAGGAGTGGTCAAGCGTTGGTTTGATCGCCAGGAAAGAGTGAAATCCTTCAGGATTTCTGATTTAGTACTATATTGGGATAAGGCACATGAAAGGCGAGGTGATCATGACAAGTTTGATTATCTCTGGAAAGGCCCATACCAAATTGCTGAGATCCTGGGAGAAAATGCGTTCAAGTTGAAAACACTGACTGGAGAAGACATCCCATTGCCTGTCAATGGGCAGTTCCTGAAGCACTATTTCCAGCCATGAGTTCCCTGTGGGGCTGGTTTGTACATAGTTAGAATAGGATTTCTTTTCTGTTGTTTTGCTTTCTTAGGTTAGATTTTCTCATCTTGATGTCATTTGACTCAAGAATTTTCTTGCTTTCAATAGTTTAGTCGTTTTGTTTTTTGGTTTGATTTAGAGTAGTTGTTTTGGGGGTTCTTAGTTCCTGCAGGAGATGATGAATTTTATGTAGACATTTGGTATACTTTTCCTAGAATATGTTAGCTCATTTCCTAAACATTTATTCATGAAATTCATAGGATTGAAGGATCATAGTTTTCAATTTGTTGACAACACAAATTCTGAATTTGATTGGGACACTAATCATCTATTGTGTCTTGACACTGCTATCTTCTGAACATAATATTTTAAAAATGCCAAATCTAATTTTATGAGTTCTTATTTGTTCCTTTGAGAAACTTGGGTCATGATTAATGGATTTCCCGTGGATTCCATCACTAGGGTTAGATAGCATGACTGCTTGCTCTTGGGAGATGAGTCAGTTGTTCGGTATTGACTGAAGTATTTTGAGGTTTTATATCTTACACCTCTTAATGATCCCGAAGTTGCTAGGAAAGTCTTTGTGAGCCTGGATCAGGTGTACATCTCAAGGTAATTCATGTTCTCGCTTCTATTCCATAATAAGCATTTTGCACACTTCCATTTCATTCATTCCAATTATCATACCTCATATGCATAATAAAGCCTCCATCCATTTCATTCGAAATTATAAAGCCTCCATCCATGTTGCATTTTTCATCCAATAATGAATTCAAGTTTGATCTCTGAATCATCTATATGATCTCGTTGTTCGTTGCATACTCCAAAAGGATAAGTTGAAGTCCTTATGCATCATTTGGAGTATTTCCATGTCAAAATTCTTTTCAAAAGCCCTTAGCCACTGCATATAAGGCAAGGTCAAGATGTTGGTGTTCCCATCTGCTCCGTCTAAATCCATCATTTTCCATTATCCACTTATCATGTGTTTCTTTGTCTTTGTTACCATGCAAAGTATCAAAGCATGTAACTATTCATACATTTCATTTTCATCCGTCTTATTCCGTCATCCACCCTTCCTCCATTCATCCTAAATTTCCTCGCCATATCCTTCACTCATTTACCTATTTCCTAATCATGATCGATGAATGTGAGCGTCGTCTAGACAAGAAGCTTGCAATTCCTGCCGCCCATTCCCCCCATATTTCTAAGTAATAAATACTCGGATGCTTTTACCCATCAAGCAAAGAAATTTCTGAAAATCCTATAAATCTGTCTTAAAGCACAAATGCCAAAATCCTAAGCAAGGCATGCTCAAAAGCTATTTCATTCTGTACTTCCAAATAAAGAAATGCTTGAAGATCAAGCTCTGGGTACTTGAAGTTGAATCCAAAAAGGCTTCAACATCCAATCATCCATTCATTCCATTTCCATTCAATTCCATTCCAAATTCCTTCATCCCGCCAAGTACAATCAAAACAAGAAAATTCCAAGTTCTTGTGGGACTTGAAGTTACCATTTCACTAATCGTCATTACCGTTCCCTATTATATATCTGTTTTCCACTTGCAAGCTTCGAGGTTTAGGTTGATATGAACAGACGTTGGTCGTGATTCCATTCCATCTCATTCAATTGTTCACCGTCCATGTCTATTTCCTGCCATTCAACATATTCCATCATTCCTTTGGTTTGTGATTGAATACGCTTTCATACATCCGTTTTATATAATCCACATCATAATCAACTACTTCCATTTCCGTTTTCATTCATCGTATTGTTTCGTCATTTCTTACCAACATCAGTAAGTGCATATCATAACTTGATATGGTTTTGTATGGACCACTGTGTCGTCTACGGAATCAAACTCTCGAGTTCTTTCCATTCATTACCTCGGTGAAAACCTGGCAAACAGGCACTGTGCATAATGGTTATCTAAAAAAAAAAGAAAATAGTAAAGAGAAAATTTTTCGTCCACTGGTGAAAACCTGGTAGACAGGTGCCATGGATAGGTACCATGATGAAAACCTGGTAAACAGGCGTCATGGTAGAGACACAATGTCTCATTGCATTTCACTTCTTCACGTCATTCCATATCATCCTGTTCAGTCATTGCTCCATTCTGAGCCATCGCATCGTCCATTCATCCATATGTACATATTCATCCGTCCATTTGTTTTCATGAATTTACCTAGCTTGAGAGAGGTGAACTTCGATAGTCCTGGTTTCTAAGGGATAGAAATGAACTTAAGTGCTTGCACTTCAAATCTCAGATATGGATAGTCGCGTTGGCAACTGGCTTTGACTCTTTGATTAGGTAGTCATGTTTGTTTGTTCTGGTGTGTGGGTGTACATGGAGATGTTGAAACATGATTTTTGTTTATCTTTTGAACATTTAAGAAAGCTATTAAAACTTATTTTTAATCATATACCAAAAGAGCTAGTGTCTTGATCCAATTTATGATTCCTTTCCCTTTTAAGTTCGCTTTTGGCTAGTTTATGATTGAATACGGTGATTTAATATTTTTTGAATGGGAACTGAATTCTTGTTTTAGAAATGTTCAGGAACATTCCTCTAGTGGAGTCACCAGATGTTGTGACCAAATCACACATCACCCCATTCGGAATAGGGACCCCCCCCCTTTTTTTTGATCTTGGGTTAGATTGGGCCTCTCTCAGTCTTGTTGTTGATCTTGCTTTGAGTAGTGAGGGGGGATTGCATCAGATGATTTCTTGTCTTTTGACCTTTTTTCAAGTATGTTAGGCCTTCAAGGATTCCAAGATCATCCTCTAAGTGTTCTAGCTTTCAAGAAATGGATTGTAAGAACTTTTAAGTAATACGCCAATCCTCAGGGAAGACTTCACATCTTTGATCCATTGAGCGAATGTTAGAGGATTCAAAACTCTGATCCAGTGCGCTAAACTTGAGGGAGAGGGTAAGGATATAAGAAGATTGAACGACTCTTATCTAATGCGAAAATCCCAGAGGAATTCATTTCAGTGTGCCACAAGTGGAGGGTATCTAGGCTTATCAAGGCGGAATCCTAAAGGATTTCCAATTCTTCATCCATTGCGCAAGTCATAGAGGAATTTGTTTTCCTTATCTAGTGTGCCGCTTTATGGAGGGAGTAAAATCAAGTTTTAAAGCCAAATTCCAGAGGAAATCCAACCTATGATCTAATGCGCCAAATCCTAGAGGATTCTAAAATCCTTGACCACTCCGCCTCAAGCAAGAGGATCTCGACACCTTAAACCAATGTGTCAAGGGAAACAACTAGAGGAATCGGAAATGCTTAACCACTGCACGCCTTCTAGAGGAATTCGTTTGCTTTAACCACCACGCCACTATCCAAGAGGAACGCAAAGTGCTTATCCACCGCGCTAAAAGGAATAATAAGAGGATTCTAGATGCCTTATCTGCCGCGCCCAAGCAGGAAGAAATCAAAAGTTTCAACTAATCCGCCAAAGGAAATAAGAGGATTTCGAAAGTGCCAACCAACGCGCCGGAACAAGAGGAATCCAAAACCTTTAACCGATGCGCCACAACTAGAGGCTCAACCACCAAGGCAAGAGGAAATTAGACCCTTCATTTAACGTGATCCTAGAGGATTTTAACAAGAGGATTTCAAACACTTGAACCGGCACGCCAAAGAGATAAATGAGGTAGAGGAATTCATTTTCCTTATCTAATGCGTAGAATCCTAGAAGATTTCAAAAGTCTTATCTAATGCGCTCAAACAAGAGGTTTCCAAACACTTGATTCAAGGCGTCAAGGTAAAAAATGCTAAACTTCAAGAGGAAGATCTCTAAAACGCTCATCCAATATGCTTAAAAGGAAATTTATGACACTCCGCCCTATGATTTTACAATATTTTCTTGAAAAAAGCAAGATGTATATTGGAATTCTCATCACATTGAATAAAGAGGAGCTTGAATTAAATGATTTCCACTACATTTAATGGGGTCGGCCTAGGTAGTTAGGCAGGTTTCAAGACAAAGTTTGTATTTATAGCTACTGTTGCTTTCATTTTTATCATTATCAAGGAGCAGATTCGCCCTCAAGGAGCAGAAATAAGGTAATTTTCATAAAGTGCAGATCTGACTTTATCAATCTAAGCAAGAATTTGATCAAATTTTGAAGGTATCAACCTAAGGCAGTCTATCAAGTAAGTCTGATCTAAACATTTCTCATCTGATTTCTTCTTTTTATGTCATTTGATACATTGAAAATTGTCCAAGTGTTGGTAAAAATTAAGAAGATAGGTGGATTTTTGACAAATTCCTTGGGTTTAGATGATAATATTTTCTTACAAAACTTCATATTATAAGGAATGAAGTCATAAATCCAATGCATTAAGGAAGCTGAAATAGGTTGTTTACTATTTATATTTGAGGTTGCTTATTCATGTCTAGTTTGTAGGATTATGGCAATGACTTCGAAGGAGAGACAAGCAAAGATCCAGATGGATGCAAAGGGTAAAATTCCAGAATCGAAGCTCGTTTCAAGGTGGACAAATGTAGGAGACACGAATATGGGCAACAACAACTTAGAAGACATCAAGTCAGTACTTGAGGAACCCACTGGAGGTAGTCTTGCTAGAGCCATCATGAGGAGTGGAGCTATTGAGGCTGCTTGTTTCCCGCCAGCTCTACCTTGTTCAGAAATGATCATTGAATGTGTTAAAAGGTATGACATGGCTAAAAGACAAATTGTAGCCAAGGATGAAATGGTATTGGCTTATTTACAAAAAGAAGCAATTGGAGAGACCTTCAATATTCCAACTAGGGATAGGATGATCAGCATTTCCATACAGCAAGGTCAGCAGGAGTACAATGTTGATTCAAAGACAAAGTTGCAGGAAATAAAGAGAGAATGGATGACCAATCCATCTATGAAGTTCAATATGAATAATCCTCCACAATTTCACAAGTCAGATTTTCATCCTGAAATTGGGTACTTGATCATGTTTCTCAATAGAATGACGGGAATGGCACAATCTGCTACCTTTCAACCCTGGATGTACTCTTTCATCAAGTCAGTTCTCAAAGGGAAGATGATTGACTGGGCTGGGCTCATCAGTCAAAACATATATGAACAACTCATCAATTTTTCTAAGAGCAAGTCATTATATATGAGTTCTTATGTGGTGTACCTTCTCGCAAGGAATGAAGTCTATTCAGGTTTGACCAAAAGAGGAGAAGTTGGAATTGGGCCTAATAAGTACTTATCGCATCAGTGTTACCCTCAGTTACATCTAAGAAATATCAATCATTATACAAGGTTCAATGATGCATTTGCTATGTTTATACTGAAGAAACTAAGAGGATAATTTCATAAAAGGTTGTCAAATGCAGCGAGAGAGTTCATTGCGGCATATGGACATTGGTATACTCAGCATGAAAGGTACACTTACATAAGGATCCAAGGTTTTACATCTTATCCATACAGGTTACCAAGATATCCAACCAACAGGATGGTGATGTTAGAAGTTACAAGGCAACTCGTGGAATTCATCAGGTTACAAAAGTTAAAAAGGAAAACCAACATTCAGTTTCCACTTCTTCTTGGACAAAATCTGGAGTGTCCATCATTAGCAGCAGCTGAGTATTCTGAGATAGAACTTCAGGCGTATCATTTGCAAACTCATGGTACCAAGAGGCTTAATTTTGATCCTTTCCAAGTTTGCTGGAAATATAACAGGGAGTACAAGCATGTCATGCAGTTAGAAGATCATTGGGCCAGTGTAAAAGATGAAGATGACCTTCAAACACTGCAATGTTCAAGAATCACATGGGATTTAGTTAGAGCTTCCAAAGTATTAAGAATTCCAGATCAGTTCACAGAGGATGATACTATGTTGATAGATGAATTCGATAAGATAAAGGATTTGCCTTATATAGTTGATTGGTCAAAAAGGGATGTATCTGAAGAAGAATTGATGGAGCCAGTCCTAGCCATGACACAAGCATGTATAACTCAACTACTACAAGAGATGAATGATGAAGAGCGAGTTCTTACTTACAACAAGATGAATGATAGAGAACCAGGGTAGCATAGTATACATAGTGGACCACAACATAGTGGAAATGATCAAGGTGATAATCCAGCTAGAAAAAGGAAAAGACCTAGTCAAGATCAAGGGGAATCAAGTCAAAGACCTAAGAAGAGGAATAATCTATCCACCTCATCTAATATACAGGAAGAAGCTTCTAATACTCATGATCCAATACAAAGAGTTGAAGTGGTCGAAGAAATTTTGCTAGTTCCATCTGAAGAGATTCATTCAAGTCTGACTGTCGTAATAGAGGAAGATACTGTTCTTGATCGGGATGAAGAAGGTCAAATAGAATCTGATGAAGAAGTAGCTCGTGTACAACATAATCAAGTACAAAGACAACAAGATCTTTCTGCATTTCCACCTTGGTTGAGGCAAAGGATTGAAGAAAGTACAATTGTAGAAACTTATCAGCCTGCTCTAGTTGAGGAATTGCTTGTAAATGCACAGAAGAATAATCAAAAGAAGAAAGCAACTGTCTTTTCAAAAATTACTCAAGCTCCTTCTAAAAACAGAGAGGTACATGTAGTTGTTCCTAGAGTTGAAAAGGATCTAGAGGATATGGCACCCGAAGATTACAATGTGACTACTATTGGCATGGGTCCAATCACATGTGAACAGAAAGAAGAGGAACTTCAAGAATCAGTGAATAGTGTAAGGATCCTGTTAAAGCAAGAAAGAGAAGCTAAGTTAAAGGTTGAACAGGATTTCAATACACTAAAGCACTACATTCAGCAAGTCATGCAACCTATCCAGCAGAAGGAAGCTACTCCAATACCTTCGTCCATTCTTCCACAAGAAACAGTGTTTCAAGTTGAAAACATGAGAACTTCATCTCATATAATAAAGGGATGGATATAAAGGACAGAAGAGAAAGCATATACTTATCTTGAAGAAATTGTGCAAGTTTATGACAGAGTCATTAATCTCAATGATAGAGTTTAAGCTTTATTAAAAATATGTGCTGAGTTCAAACCTATCAAGGAGCAATACAAGCCACAACTCAAGAATTTAATGGAAACTCCATTGGAAGATCTAGTTCATGATAAGGTGGTTGATCAAGATACTCCACATCACTTCACCACTTGGTATTTTTCCTTTCACAACAATGGGCAACTGGTTGATAAAATTGAAGTAGATATGTCTAGAATTAGAAGTGTTCTTCTAAGGACAGAGAATCATATATATACTGCATTGACAACAATATGTAATCCTTATGGGGATGTTACTATTGACAACATGAAGCAACAAGTTAAGGCATTCTACTTTTAGGATGATGGAATTGATGAAGGACAGCTAGATAGCATATTCACACTTGCATTTCATCTTGGAGCAAGTAAATCTTGGATAAATGACTGGGAGAGGACACTTGGCGTCTATGAATTAAATGTGGCAGTAGCAGAAGGATCCATTAATGCGGCGACAAGTGTACCAATGGAGGATGTTGCTCAAGTTGTGTCTAGGTTCATTGCATCTAATAGTACTATCATATGAGAAGAGTATGATGTGGCATCCTCATCTTCTTGGAAAGCGTGCCTTCATTGCCTCTTTCATTTAATAAAGTTAGCCTCTTTCGTTTAATAAAATAAGAGTTTGTTACAACTACTTGTGATGTGGCTTGATCTGGTCCATTGGCTTGGCCGACTGATCCTGACCCTTAATTCATTTGAGGTCTATAAAAGGGCTCTTATTGCTCTCATTTATAAGATTGAAGACTCTGGAATTGTTGCAAAAGGCTCTTTGAAATAATATAAGATTCATTGCTTTGGTGACTCTATATATGTTTTGAAGTGTTGCATGGTTTGGATTTTTAAGCGAATTTTAAGTTAGATTAAGTTTTCTTTAAGTTTATGTTAGTTGGTGGAAGGTTTCTTTATTGTTTCGTGGTGAAATCTCTCTAAGTTCACACCATTTGTAGTTTGTGGCATGCAAATTGCAGTGTATGGTTGGTTTGAACAAAATTGAACTTCAATTTGATCTTTATGTTTGTTGAATGTTTCATGAGCATAAATGATTTAAACATCTTGTAAAACCTTAGAAGATTGCATTAATCTTGTGTAGTTGTCTGACTTGGCGAAGCAAGATCTAGTTTGATTTCACCTGAGCAATAGTTATCCTTACTTCTAAGATTAGATTAGTGTTTCTGAACCTTTCATCTTTTGTTCTTTTTATCCATTTAGTTAGAGTTAGGATCGAGAACACCATCGTAATATCCTACGTCATAAGTTGTAGAACCTAGATATTCCAGTGTTTACCTTCTCTTTCATTTGAATCAACAACATGTCGAACAAATTGCGTAAGTCCCTTTGTGTTTACCAGTAAAATCATACTTAGTCACTGAGCTATCTCTTACAAAATCATAAGAAAGGAACCTCGGAGTCATCTTGTTTGATCACTTCGATCAACATTCGAGAGGCTTTGCTCAAGAGGGAGCCAGATACTTTGTATTTCACTCTAATTGTTGACTTGTCCAAAAACAAACATCAACAAGACCATTTGCGGAGCAGAACAAATCAGAGAACACATTGAAGAAGGAAGACATAGATAACAATGCATACCAGAGAGATGACAGAAATTTTTACCACAGAGGAAACCCTAGTCTGTACTGGAGTGAAGGATATAGAAGAGAAGGAAGAGGACCTAATAGGAGAACATTCTGAGGAACTTGTTTCAAGTGTGGAGGTGAAGGACATAGAGTATTTGAATGTAATCAGGGGAGTACAAGCAAGAAGACAGAGAACAGTGGAAGAGCAACCTATATGGAAGAACCTGTTGGATCACCGAGTTCAATTGGTAAACCTGAGAAAGGAGAATCACTTGTGATGAGGAGAGCACTATTTCAAGCGGAGACGAATGAAGAACCACCATAGAGGAAAAGCTTGTTCAGAACCAGATGCAAATTAGGAGGTAAATGTTGTAAAGTTGTTATTGATAGTGGTAGTTCTGATAACCTAGTTTATGAGGAGATGGTGACTAAGATGAAGTTGGAAAGATTGAAACACCCTAATCCCTATCAAATAGCTTAGATTCAGGATGATCATAAGGTACTAGTGAGTGAACAATGTTTAGTGACTTTTCATATTGGATCATATCATGATGAAGTCTTGTGTGATATTATGCCTATGGATGTTTGTCACATTTTGTTGGGTAGACCTTGGCAATATGATAGAAAATCTATACATGATGGGAGAAATGATACATACACTATAACATCAAATGGGAAGAGAATTACTTTGATTCTTTTGGAAGATGATCCTAAGAGTGAAATATGTGGAAATGCTAGAATCTGTTTGGTAGATGGAAGGAAATTTCTAGATGGTTTGAGACATGAGAATGTGTGTTATGCTTTAATCCCTAAGAAGCCTGAAACATTGAAGAAGGAGACTGAAGAATCACAACCGGAGGAGATAACTGAGTTGTTGATAGAGTATGAAGACATCATTTCAGACAATGTACTGGAAGTATTGCCACCAATCAGAAGTATTAGTCATCACATGGATCTTATACCTAGAGATAGTTTACCTAACAAAGAAACACACATAATAACACCGGCAAAGAATAAAGAATTGAATAGGCAAATACAAGAGTTGTTGAGGAAAGGTTTGATTAGAGGAAGTTTGAGCCCTTGTGCAGTGCCTGCAGTATTAGCACCTAAGAAGGATGGAGAATGGAGAATGTGCACAGACTCTAGAGAAATCAACAAGATCATAGTTAAGTATTGATTTCCTTTACCTAGGATGGATGATATCATGGATTGTTTGAGTAGAGCAAAATATTTCACAAAGATAGATTTGAAGAGTGGATACCATCAGATCAGAATAAGAGAAGGAGATGAATGGAAGACTGCTTTTAAGACAAATGAAGGATTGTATGAGTGGTTAGTGATGCCCTTTAGATTGACAAATGTATTGAGTATTTTCATGAGATTGATGAATGAAGTCTTGAAGAAATTTTTGGGTAAGTTTGTTATTGTATATTTGGATGACATTCCAATTTTCAGTAAGACAAAAGAAGAACATTTGCAGCCCCTAAGACAAGTATTGCAGAGATTGAGAGAGGAGAAATTGTTGATCAAAATTAAGAAGTGTAGTTTCATGAAGGAAGAATTGGTATACTTGGGATTTGTGATTTCTGTGGAAGGATTGAAGATGGACCCTGAGAAAGTAAGAGCAATTGTGGAATGGCCTACACCGGAGAGCATTGGGAAGTTAGATCATTTCATGGATTGGCTAGTTTCTACCAGAAGTTCATCAAAAATTTCAGTTCAGTATGTAACCCTATGATAGATACAATGAGAGGTGACAGAAAAGATTTCAAGTGGACATTAGGAGCAGACAAAAGCTTTGAGTTGTTGAAACAGAAAGTGACAGAGCAACCTATTTTGATGTTACCAGATTTCAATAAGGTATGAAGTAGATTGTGATGCAATTGGGAATGCGATTGGAGCAGTTTTGAGTCGAGAAGGTAGACTCGTAGCATATTTTAGTGATAAGTTGAATGATATAAGGAGAAGATATTTAGTTTATGATCAAGAGTTCTATGCCATAATTCAAGCCTTGAAGAAGTGGAGACATTACTTATTGCCTAAAGAGTTTGTGTTGTATACAGATCATCAAACTTTGCAATACCTGAACAGTCAAGATAAGTTGAATCAGAGACACATGAGATGGGTAGAGTTCATGCAGAGTTATACATTTGTGTTGAAACATAGGAGTGGCAAATCAAACAAAGTTGCAGATACATTGAGTAGGAGAAGGAACTTGCTAACTGAGATGAGAGTTGAAGTGTTGGGTTTTGATGAATTGACTAACATGTACGAGGGAGACATTGATTTTGTAGAACCTTGGAAAACATGTAAGGAACCTGTTATGACAGATAGGAGTAAGTGGTTGGCTTATTTCATTTAGGAAGATATGTTGTTCAGAGGAAATCAACTATGCATACTTAGAAGTTTAATGAGAGATAATTTGATCAAAGAAAAGCACAATGGTGGATTGGCAGGACATTTTGGCATCGACAAGATAGTGTCTTTGGTAAGTGAAAACTACTTTTGGCCTCAGATACATAAGGATGTTAGGAAGTTTGTACAGAGTTGTAGAGTTTGTGAAGTTGCAAAAGGGAGTAGTCAGAACATTGGATTGTATAAACCTTTGACAGTACCGGAGAGACCTTGGGAAGACATCGACATGGATTTTGTAATGGGATTGCCTAAGACAAAGATAGGACATGATTCAATATTTGTAGTGGTGGATAGATTTTCAAAGATGGCACATTCCATACCTTGTAAGAAGACAACTGATGCTATGCATGTAGCTGACCTATTTTTCAAGGAGATTGTGAGATTACATAGAATACCTAAGAGCATAATTTCAGATAGAGATACATAATTCCTTGGATACTTTTGGAAGACACTTTGGTAGAAGATGAAGACAGACTTGAAATTTAATTCAACATTTCACCCACAGACCAATGGACAAATAGAGGTCGTGAACAGGAGTTTGGGAAACTTATTGAGATGTTTGGTTGGAGAGAAGATAGGAAGTTGGGATTTGATTCTTTCACAAGCTAAGTTTCCATACAATAGTTTAGTGAGTCAGAGTACTGGAAAAACACCTTTTGAGACTGTTATCGGAGCAAACCCTAGAGGACTGACAGAATTGAGAGATTGCAGTTTGGAAGAAAATAGAAGTGTAGAAGCAGAAGAATTTGCAGATCACATGAAGACAGTGCATAATTAGGTAAAGAAGCATTTGGAGGAGATGAACAACAAATATAAAGAAAAGGTAGATGAGAAGAGAAGACATAGAGAATTTGCAGTTGGAGATGAATTGATGGTGTATTTGAGAAAAGAAAGATTTCCAATTGGGACATATAACAAGTTGAAGATGAAGAAGTTTGGGCCTTGTAAGATACTTAGAAAGTTTGATTCAGGAAATGCATATGAAGTGGAATTACCGGAGACATTGGATATATCATCTATTTTCAACATTGCAGACGTATATCAGTATCATGAAGTAGAGTTTAGTAACAACATTGAAGAAGACTTGAAGAAGCAGTTACCACAACAAGCACCAGAGTAGATTGAGGACATTTTGGACAATAGAGTTGGACGCAGCACCAGAGGAAGACAATACAAAGAATACCTTGTGAAGTGGAAAGGCAGACCGAAAGAAGATTCAACATGGGTTTCTCAGGCTGAGGTGGACCATCTTGGTTTCCCTCTAACCCCAACAAAGTGAGGGACTCACTTTTCCAATAACCCCAGATGTCTGATGCAGGAGCATCCTGGTTCAAGAGTAATCTTGCATCAACTAAAAAAACATTTGCATTTCAGTTTGTTTGCAGTTTAGTTTGTTTCTTTTAATTTTCCAGTTCAGTTCAGGCAGTTCAGTCAGTAGCAGTTTCTATAATTTAGTTCACATTCTACCACAGTTGCATCTTAGACCTTCCAGAGCTAAACTTAGCACCTAGACATGCTCATCTACATCATATCCAATTCTCAGAGCATTTGGATCAGTTACTAGAAAGATATCGCTATTAGAAGATCAACTCTTTTCTTAGAGCATAGCATCCTGACAGTCTTAGACAATCAGCCAAAGGAGAAGACCTGCGGAGCATTTCATGACTTGCAAAGTTTAAAGACACATCATTCAATGTTCTGTGGTTCGTGGCTGACCTTCCCTAAGATCTGCACATCATTCCATTCATTTGTAGAGGAATTCTATTCATTTAGGTCTGGCCTATCCGTGTACACACGTTACAACGCTTCATTGGAGTTTGTGATCTTCCTTGGCTGACGTGGAGGAATCTTATGTTCCAGATATGATATATATTGATGTAATAGATCCCTAGGAAAGTAGTTGATGGCATAGTGATAGTTGATAGTCTAGATTTGTGCGAAGGATCTTCAAAGCTATATCTTGTGTATATTTTGATATTCTATAATCAGACTTTTGAGCCCTAGTTGTAAGCCCGCATGTTGCCGGTCGATCTGTATTTGAATTCTATGATATACTAAAAGACTGAATCTGCATTTGCTTTATATCTTTGGACCCTCCTACCATGACTGCACCAGCACAGTTGACACCAATGACACATAGATATGTTGACATCAATGACAACACCAGTTAGGCACATACTTGCAACAAAATAAAGCACCTAGCATGGGAGTTTTATTGCATATTTGAAGAGTGGGAAACACAGAAGAATTGGTGTGTAGCAATGGACTCTTGAACAACAAAATGAAGAGTCTATTTTGAGTCATTCAGTGGTGGAAAATGAGGAGAGTAGTTTTAATGAGCAGAGATTTACCTTCAGTTTCATTGTGATGAAATTTGTAATGTCTTTTCATATTTTGATGAAGATATGTGGCAGATTTATGTTCTCAGATTTTATGAGTTATAATTATTTGTGCATTCAATAAAATGATTTGATTTGTATTTGCAATTTACTTGCTTTCTCTATGGAATTTGGGTTTTGTGTATATGTTAGCAACCCTGTACTGCATCAATCATCTCCCACAATGAAACCATTAAACTAGGCATCTCGATCTCAACAATTATTCATGTTTCAAATAGCACACTTAATTCATGCCTAGTTGTGTCGTAAGCATGAAATCCCCTCAAGCCTAGAACAGATCCCCAAGAGATAATTATGTACCCAGACAATCTCTTCACAGGCCTATCCCCTTGTACAGTGATGGTGAAGAGAACTCATCACACGTAAGAAAAAATCCCACCACTGCACTAGCATGTTGATCTTTGTGTGCCAACACCCTACCACTTATCCATTTTGAAATTGGGTCATTGGTGAGAACACCCCACTACAAGATCAATGACCACTATGAACTCATCGTTGATCACCTGCTCGCTATAAGGCTTTTCAGCATAAAAAGTGACGTGAAGAATCCTTGCGATGAGGTTAGAAACTACCACATATCTGCCTTGCTATCCAATACCCTACCACCCTCGCATGTCGCAGTTCTTATCAATCCTTTGCCATGCAATAAGTGACATGGAGATCTCCCGTGATGGACCAGGATAAGGACACTTGGTGGAGATAAGACCTCCCATGCACATAAACCCTTTTATGTTTTCCTCCGAAGATCAATCTGTGATGCAAAGGATTCATACGATGGCATATAGAATAGACACCTATCTAGAGGATCACTCCATCACACATCACATTTGACAATGAAGTCTAGAAGAACAAATGCGATGCAAAGGACTCGTGCGATGGAGAACTTGATTTATAATATATGCGTGCGTACATGTGCAAAAGGTTATTTTTAGAAGGGGGCCACACTAGGTAAGATGAATAATAAGGGTCCTCCAATAAAGCAATTTCAAATAAGACATATACTTCACAAGTTGAAATACTTGAAAGAATTAATCAAGTGAAGGATCATGTGGTGGCACTAGGTAGAGGGGGTCGGTCAACATACGGAATAATAGGCATAGGATGTAACTAGGCCGACTGAAAGATGGGCTCAATAGGTCAACATAAGAATATAACAAGTTAACTTAGTGACCAAGAAACATTCCAACACGGTTCATGAGCCTAGAAAAACCCTAGCCACAAGACCAAGTCAGGACTAAAAATTGGTGACAACCCAACCCACAACCATAAAAATTATAAGCGCTATCACTTTACATTCCTCCTCTCCATCAAAATTGAGTAATACAAACTTAGTGGGTGGATGTACTCGTGAGTACTCCATCAACACCTATTTTCCTCTTATAGGAACATCTTGACTACACCCAAAAGGCATATCACGATGAGCAGATGGTTTACTACTCTTAACAATAGTAGGGGTTGACAATTTCTTTGCCACCTCAATCTGTTTCCTCCTTTCCAGGTGAATACATTTGAGTGTATCAACTAAAGTTTCAAAATCAGTGAGCCAATCTTTCTTTTCATAATTCATTGTATCTTTCGTCTTTGGTTCAAGAGTTGGCTCTTTTTTAATAGTGATCTTAGGCATATCACTAGGTTTTGTTTTATTGGCTAGCTTTCTAGTCCTTCTATTTCTTGCCATTCTGGCACAAGAACAAATGTTTTAACATTAGCATATCTTGCCAATCTTGCTAGACCTCACAATGAGCCCCAAGGTCCAAGTGCTGAACCTGGTAGCTCTGATATCATGTGTAACATCCCAACTAGAATATTAAATAAAATTCAACATAATTAAGAAAATATTCTCACTTTTCTTAAAGAGTAATATCCAAAATCAATATATTACATTTGCATTTTCTAAGTACAATATACATGTTTCAAAAGAAGGTCACTTTACATGCGACTGGCAAATTTCACCAATACTGAATTGTTATATTTCTTATGACATACAAATTTTATCATTATCATATACATAATAAGCAATGTATTCTTGTTCACAAGTCTTCGGCAGTCAACTATAGGGGAGAGAGCATCACCTTGGTGCTTTTCCTCCAACCACAAACCAACAGTTCCCCGCACACCTTCCTTCCTAGAAGTGGCCCATCCCTTCACAAGGGTAATAGATAATGAGAATAAACTGATTCCATATGCCATCTGAAAACTAGCGATGTGTCCTAGCTAATAACAATCAAGTTTACAACTCTAGTCTAGCTCTAGCTATGTATGACCCAGTTTGATTGTTTAGCTATCTGGTACACCATGAACCGACAATGCAAGCTGTGACTTTTGCATTACTTTGGTGAAAGTTTCTTATATTAAAGTAATCATGTGTTCACTCACTCTTTTCTTGACTTGGAAACAACATTCGTATTACTCTATTTAATTACTTTAAATAATAATTCTTTTTTATTTGATTAAACCATACTGGTTATAAAGATATATCATAATCCTTATCTACTAGTCATTTTGACAAGTCTAAGGTGAGAAATTAGATGACTATATAATATATATTGAGTCCCTCTTTGCATTCTTGCAATCACGTCTATGACATCCTATCATCTACCCAATACCCTGTCAACCTATTCTCATGCTCATTGTATTCTCTATACAAGCATGATTCTAACATTTTAAACCATAGGGTTTTTATGATTAAGACTATCTATTTTAGTCAAGCAATATAGTCGTTCGACTCATAATATATCGAAGATAACTATAGTTTCATGTACCAACTAATTATATACACTTCCTCATGTATATCAAAGAGATACCATATTAATAAAGAAATCAATATTACGACTTATCATTATAGTAGTGAGTATATTCCTTGACTATTGTGTGGCTATTCTTAGCCTAAGATATAATTAAAGATCATTCCTCTATAACATTAGAATATACATAGCTTAGGATAACCCAAAAATAGCTTCTAGATAGATCTTACTCTTCTTTATATACTTAAAGATAATTGTCTAGGTCAAATGTTCCTACTCAATAACTTTAACTTCAAACTAGCTTCTTTTAAATCTTTACAAAACACTATATATCTTCATGATTAGCTACTGTTGTGGGATAAATACTTTGTTTTCACAAGAATGACCTCACTTAGGTCTCTTTAAGTACACAATGACCCATAATACAATTTCTACAAACAACCTTGGTTTTTTGTATAACAGTCAAGCACTTCTTGCTAACTTAATCTTGACCTAGCCAGGCTCTAGGTGTCCTCGGCACAATCATCCATACTTAAGGCATAGTTGGCCTCTACTTAGTACATAGTCAACCTCTTGTATAAGACATAGTTAACCTCATATGTAAGATACAGTCGGCCTCATACATAAGATATGGTCAGCCTCATATATAATATATAGTCGCCTCTCTTATAAACATAGTTGGTCTAATATAAATGACACAATCTTACTGTCAAACTAAGGTTGTTGTAGGAAGTAGCTACGTTTAAAATAAAAGACTTAGGCACAGTGCATGACTGTTACCCTACGAAGCTTATCATTCTTCTTTATCAATAAAAGGATAATAGTTAACTATGACATAGTCATGAGATTCTTTATATCATGCCCACATTTCCCATGCGGTCACGACATGCAACACACGTGTCATGTCCACATTTGTCATGTGGTCATGACATGAAATATCAAAAAAAAATTCACGCTTCCCTAGAATCCCCCTCGCACGCATCAGCGTGCTTGGTGGCAATATGCATAAGGCCATTAGGGTTAGGTTCGATTTGAGTCTAAGCCTAAGCTTCCTAAATGAAGTGATGTGATTTTGACATGTGTCAAAATCAAAACCTAGGAACTAGAGTTAAATACTTTAATATAATCACATCTAAGTTAAGAAAAAAATAACATTAATTTATAAATAAAACAATTATTTAACTCCACTAGGAATCCGGGAAAATCCGACAGCATAACGCCTCTAGGCGTACATGGGAATTATTATAAAATTAAATTCCTACTACAAGTCTTTCCCAACAAAGTTATTTTAAAAGTAATAATGAATATAAAAATACGCTCGATAATTAATCAATTCCCCCATTGACATCTAGGTTTAAATGCCTTGGTTAAATTAAATTAAATAAACTAATTACATCAATAAAGTATTAATTTAAATATGCATAGCCCATCGACTAGATAATTTTTGAATGCCATTGCAAAATTTTTAATAAAGTTTTCTAAATATATTTAATTAACCTTTCGTCTAAACCCATCAAAAATTAACCCCCTAGAAAAAATTAAAAGTAAGGTTTAAATATAATTAATTCCACTTGTAAAACTTTTCCCCAACATTTAATTAAAATTCCTTACGAAAATTAAGGCTTAGATAAAAATAAAAATTGTATCTCCACCCACTAAATTTAAATTCCTATACCAAAATTAAGCCCATCTACTAATATACCCCATGGGCAAAAAGAATAAGTTAAAGTCAATTTTAAGAGGGATGAAGGAGGAAATATAAATTCACGTGCATCTATCTCTTTTCTTTTTCTAAGATAAAATTCATATTCCCACAACCCTAAAAGTAAGAAAGACAATAAAATAATCCCCATTGCCCTAACCCTAAACCTATTTTCTTATCTTTATTTCTCTATTTTCTTTCTCTCCTTTTTGTTTTTTTTCTCTTCTCTCATTTTCTATTTTGTTGTAGGTCAAGCAATGTGGACAGCCATGAGAGGCCTCCAAGATGGAGGTATAAAATACCTCCATTGAGAAATCTTTTTTTTTTTTTGGTTTAAATATTTTATTTCGTTATCTTTCTTTTTTTGGGGCTCTAGTATAAAACCAGAGATTGCATGCATAAACAATGGAGGGAAAACATATATATATATATATATATGTGTGTGTGTGTGTGTGTGTGTGTGTGTGTGTGTGTGTGTGTGTGTGTATATGTATATGTATATGTATATGTATATGTCTATATATATGTATATGTATATATATATACATATACATATATATATACATATATACAGATAGGGACGACTGAAGGCCAAAGGCCGAGTGAAGACAGAAGGGACGATGAGAATCCCGCGACCAAGCCGATGTAGGCATTCGGCGCCGCTTGTGTTTTTTCTTGTATTTTGGTGTTTAAAAAAAAATGAAGTGATGGGGGGTGAACCTCCAACTCACCCCCCACCAAATGGTGGGGGGTGTGTGGGGGATTCGTCCCCCACCCTACTCCCAACAGCAATACAAGGAATAGACGACGGCAACCAGTAGATCATCTGGCCATAGTACAAGGGGTTTCAGCACCAAAACACTAGCCTCCAAAAAATTTAAATTCATTAATTTTATTTCATAGTTTTAAAATGAAAGGTTTTATTAGTATGCATTCTGTTTATTATTTAAGATCCGATATATATATATATATGTTAGGGTTAGCCGACAAAAGATATCAATTAAATGCAAATAAATATTAAATAGAGGAATGAAAATACACATAAATAATAACAGCGAGAGACAAGTTTTAACGTGGTTCACCCAAACTTGGGCTACATCCACCAAACAGAGAGTCCAATATTATTATCCAGTAAATCAAACCGATTACAACCAGCAATCCCTGCAACTCAATACCGCTGCAAATGCGACAATATAATTTCAACAGAAACCCTAACCCTTAGCCGCTTTTATCAAGCCTTATGTCGGTTACATAAATAGGGTTTTTTTAATTAGCCTCCATATAACAACAATATAATATTCTTTCTGTTAACATCTAATATCAGATTAGTATATATATACTAACATGATATTAAATGTTAACAGAAAGAATATATATATATATATATATGATAAGATATATAATCACTGTTGTTATTTGTGTAAGTTATTTTCATGAACAATGGTTTACCCAATATGAAAATAATCATGTGTAAATCATATATATACACTCAGAAGTTAGAACTCTAATTGTGGAAATGAAATTTTACCCAGAAATAAAAATATGTCTAATTTATAAATAGAAACTTTTCTTTTAAATCAAATATATGGGAGAAACCAAAAAACTAACTTAGGACTAACCCCCTTTTTTTCCTTCTTTTGATAAGGAATTAATACTAATAATTCACTGCTGTATATTCTCTTTTTTTTAAGGAAAATAAACAGTAACTACCATGATAGCATATTTTTTTTTAACAACTAAAAATTAGGCAACAACTACATTTCTTCTCTCTAAGCTAAAACTAGTTTAAATTGCACTTTCCCATTTAGTCTATTTCCTCTTTGGATAAATATAACTTCTAAAACAACATTCCTACATAAATTTTCTTACAAGAAGCATTGTAAAACCAGCAATACATATTTTTCTAATTGATCAATTTTCTTGCAACAACATATTGAAATGAGAACAATAACTATTAATTGGAACCATACACAAGAAGAGAGTATTAACTTTCTTTTGTTTAACAAATACATCTAGGCCTCACTTTGGCCTTGGTTTCCAATAACCAAATAAATTACACAACACCAAAAATGAGATCTCTTATCCAAGTTTTAATGACTCTAACTTCAAACTTGCAAAAACTAACACAAATGAGGAAATTTCCAAGCCACCAAAATGTTCTCCACCCTACCATGGACCCGCATGAGGGTCACCCCTGAGTTTGGAGGTCGATCTACACACGAGTGCACTCCACAATACACAATAAAATGCAAGCACTCAATAAGAAGAACACCCACCAAGGCTAAACAACACAAAACCCATAGAAATGGATTTGAGGGAGTAGGAGAGTGGACTTTCTCTACTCAAGAGGTTCACTCCTACAGCCAAATCTCATGATTTCAAAATAAGGCTTTAAGCCTAAAAATACCTCATTGAAATTGTAATACTCCAAGGCACTCTTGCCATAAAATATAATCACCAAAAAACTTTTCCAAATTGCCCTCAAGGCCACAATATTCCAATACAAAGAGGGTGACCTCAAGGAGGTTCACTCCTCTCCCACCCCTCACATGAATGGACACACCAAGAATGGTAGTCTCATTCAAAACACTCATAAAACCCAACAACAATAAACAAATGCAATACACAAAGCAATTTCATTCACACAAGAAAAGCAAAATACATGAGGAAGGCTCTTATGCCTTGAGGCTTACCTTTGAAAGCCCAATAATGGAAAAGGGTTGTAGAAGAGCTTTCCAACCTTTTCCTTCAAGCCTCGTTCCAAGATTTCCAACTCTCTCTCTAAAAATACCTCCAAAGATAGCCAAAAAACAAGAAAATAAAAGAACCCCCTTCCTCTCACAAAGAGGAAGTAATATAGGCTTCATTCTAAAGCCTTAAGGAATGAGAAGGTGACACCTTCTCCTTCCTCTTCCAAAACCACTTGCAAGGATTATGGAATGTGGAGGTAACATGTGTCACTCTCCCATTCATCCAAACCTCACCCTCTCCACATGTGTGAGAGCAAAGGTGGAGAGGTGGCATCTCTCAAAATGGGCTCCAAGAGGATAAGGGATGGCACATGTCATCACCTTATTCTCTAAAGGAAGCCCATTCACTCCAAGATGCTCTCACACATTGGAGAAGGGTTCCACACACTTGGGGGTCTTGAAGACTCCCCAAGTCTTCAAGGTGATGGGAATCCATGCCTTGGAAAGAGGAATGGGTCATGTTTCAATGCATGACTCATCCTCCACTCCAATTCAAATTTGAATTTCTTCACTTTACTTCAGGCTGAAGTTAAAGTGACTAGACAGAGGTAACCCTAGGGTTTGACATGCTCAAATGGGCCCTAGACCCTAGGGGTACCACCCAAGATTAATTTTAGCCCATAATAAACACTTTAGGAAGTAGAAAATCACATAAAATGGCCACCAAAATAAAAGACACCAAGTGGTGTATATTAAATCACATATTTTTACAACACTTCAAATAAATAGTATAAAAGAGGTGGACCTAAGCTTAGAACCCTTTCCATAATGAATTGGACTCTTATGCGGCCGTACTCTCAAGAAAATTCTGTCACCGACTGAGAAGCTCTGATCTAGTCTCTTAGCATTGGCATACTTCTTATGTCAATCCTGTGCCTCCTGAAGTCTCTGTCTAATCAAGGTCACCTGCTGCTCCATATCCTGCACCAGCTTTGGCCCAATGGCAACCTTGTCCTTTATACAGTCCCAACTCAACGGTGTCCTGCAAGGTCTGTCATACAAGGCCTGATAGGGAGGCATACCCAATGAGCTATGATGCCCATTATTGTAGGAAAACTCAACCAGATACAGATACTCCACCCATCTAGACTGGTGGTCCATCATGTACATGTGGAGCATATCCTCTAACACCTGATTCACCCTCTTCGTCTAACCATCTGTCTCAGGGTGATAAGCGGAACTGAAGTTGAGCTGTGTGCGTAACGCCTGCTGCAATGCCCTCCAAAAGGCTGATGTGAAAATTGAATCCCTATCAGAAATAATGCGGCGAGGTACCACATGTAACCTAAAAATATCATCCAAGAATACTCTCGTCACCGCAGGTGCATTGTATGTCGTGCATACAGGTGAGAAGTGTGCCACCTTGGTCAACTTGTCAACCATCACCATGATGGCCTTATGGAAATGAGATGACATAGGAAGACCAACTATAAAATCCATGGAAATGGTGTCCCATTTCCACTTTGGTATCTTATGCGGGTACAAAAGACCTGTTGGATGCTGGTGCTTGGCCTTGACCCTCTGGCACTCAAGGCATCGAGCAACAAACTCTGCAATATCTCGTCTCATACCCGCCCAGTGATACAATTGTCATAAATCAACATGCATCTTCTTCACCCCCAGATGTGCTACATAAGGTGCTCTGTGAGCCTCTAATAAAACTACTGCACGTAGATCGCCTGCACATGGTACATAGATACGATGTCGATGTCTAAGGAGCCCATATGCCTCTAGAGAATAGTTTGCAAACTTTCTCACAAGGGCCCTTTGTGATGGATCTCCTGCTGCACCTCAAGAAACCACTCATCCTCTGGTAGATGCTGTAAAATGCATCCTCTCAAGTCTACACTCAGTGTCAAGGTTAGGATCTCGTGGCGCCTCTGACTCAATGCATCGACAACCACGTTATCCTTCCCTTTGATGTAGTGGACATCAAAGTCATACTCGCAAAGGAACTCCATCCAATGCCGTTGGCGGGTGTTTAGATTCGGCTATGTGAAGATGTACTGTAGACTATGATGATCTGAATGTAGCTCGAAACGACATCCCAATAGAAAGTGCCTCCATCGAACAAGAGCGTGAACTAATGCTGTGAGCTCTAAGTCATGTGTGTGGAAGTTCAACTCATGGGTCTTGAGCTTTCACGACTCATACGCGATCGCTTGACCCCCTGCATAAGGACAACTCCTAATCCCTCTAATGAAGCATTCGTGCAAACCATGAAATCAGCTGCTGGATCAAGAACTGCTAAGATAGGAGCACTGGTGAGACGCTCCTTGAGGACCCCAAAGGCCCTCTCGCACTACTTGGTCCATGTGAAACTCTTCCCTTTCTGCTGAAGGGAAGTGATGGGGTGTGCTATCCTGGAGAAGCCCTCAACAAATCTGCAGTAATATCTAGCTAACCCCATGAAACTCCTGACCTTTGTCATGCTGGTGGGTGCTTGCCAATCCTTGATAGCCCTAATCTTTGATGGATCTATGGAGATACCATCGCCAGATAGGATGTGCCCCAAATACTGCACCTCTGATATGAAAAAGGCACACTTTGCCAAGTTTCCATAAAGATGCTACTCTCTCAAGCACTGCATAACCTGACGTAAGTGCTCCTCCTTGGTCCACTAATAGATCAAAATACCATCTGAGAGTATGATCACGAACCGATCCAAATAGGTACGGAACACCCCGTTTATGAGACTCATGAACACTGTAGGGGGCATTCATCAAGCCGAAGGGTACCACTATGAACTCATAGTGGCCGTATTAAGTCCGGAAGCCGGTATTATGGATATTTGACTCTGTGATGCACAACTGGTGCTATGTGGACTTCAGGTCAATCTTAGAGAACACCCTGGCTCTCTGCATCTGATAAAAAAGATCATCAATCCTAGGCAGAGGATAACGGTTCTTCACCGTCACCTTATTAAGCTACCTATAGTCCATGCACAGACGAAGAGACCCATCTTTCTTCTTCACGAAGATGATCGGTGCGCCCCAATGTGAAATGCTAGGTCAGATGTGCCCCTTCTCGAGCAACTCCTCCAACTGTAACTTGAGCTCTGTGAGCTCATGGGTAGTCATCCTGTAGGGTGCACGAGACACTGGCTCGACACCCGACACAAGGTCAATGTGAAAATCTACCTCTCTGTGAGGTGGCATCCCTGGTAACTCAGGTGGGAAAACATCGACAAACTCTCTCAAAATGGGATGATCATCTAATGATGCCTCTGGCTCATCCTCTGACCTATCACTGACAGTAATGGCAAACATCTGACATCCATTCCACATGCAGTGCTTAAGCTGCTGAGTGGAGATCATGCAAACTGTTGTGGGCTTCTGAATGTCTAATATCTCCACTGTCGTGCCATGGTCGTCTAAGCAACCAATCGCCTTCCGGCGACAATCTAGCTTGGCTCTGTGAATTGCAAGCCAATCCATGCCTAACACCACACCATAGGATCCTAAGGGCATAACCCTAAGATTTGCTAATGCAGTGAAGGCTCCCAATGATATCTCGCAATCATGAACCAAAGCATCCACTACCATCTTGGCGCCTGTGGCCAAATCAACCTCCCACCTATCGCCCTGCCTAGAGGCCACCAGCCTGCAACACTCCACTAACGATGGAGAGATAAAAGAATCGGTAGTGCGAGAGTCAAATAAAAGAGCAATGGGGACATCCTCAGTCGTACTTGTGGTCTCGATCACGGAGGTCTGAAAGTCAGCCTAGCGGTTATCAACCACTGCAAACATGCAGTGGGACCTACCCACATCTCCAACTGTCTGCTCAGGTCCTCCTGCACGAGGCTGTCCCCCTACTGTATAGCTCTGTGGGCACTCTCTGGCTAAATGACCTGCTCCACCACATACATAACATGGTCCCCGAGCCTACACCTGTCCTGACTATGTCCTACTTGACTACTACTGCCCAGGTCAACCCGTGGAACCCTGTGAACCTCTAAATGACTGCTGTGATCTAGCGGGCCCCGTAGGAGGTGCCTGCTATCACTGGTCTCTACATGGACCTTGCTGCTGCCATCCATGATTATGACCCCCATGTGCCCTCTATTGTGGCCTGGACCTCTGCTGATGCTACTATTACTGCTATTGTGGAGGTCTGGGAGGTAGTGGTGCACAACTAAATCCTCTCCTTTGAGGTGGTGGTGGTCAGCGGAACCCCTGATGCTACTGTTGGATACGGTCCTGATATTGGGGATGTGAATTGTGACTCCACCCCTAGATCTCCTATGTCATGTATGCCTTCTCGACAACCTCACTCATGGTCTGGGGGTCTGCCATGTGCACTAGTCCTGAGATCCCATGATTCAAACCCCTGATAAATTTATGAACCCATCAATCTGACGTTGTTTGTAGTGATCCGAAAGATAATGCGCGTTAAAGCTCTCAGTGAAGGTTTCCCATGTAAGAGTATCCAGTGATAGGCGACGCTTGCACTCCTTAGTGCGCCACCATGTCGCCGTTGCATCTCTCAAAAAATGAGCTGCCACACGTGCCTTTGTGTTGCTCCCATAGGGACGCAACACAAAGCACCTATCTAGGCTGATGAGCCAATTCTCAGCCTCGGCTCCCTCTGTGGTCCACATGAAGGTGGGTGGATTCAGTCTAAGTAAAGCCTTGATGGGGTCTCTGCGGTCTCTGTGTCCTCGGAATGGTGCATCCACCTCATCCTGCTGACCATAGTCATATGGCTCCTCATATCATAGAGGGCTCCTGTTGCGATCTCTATGTGCTGATGTGCCCTCCTCACTATGGTGGTTGGTAGCTCTACGTAAGGCTCGACATGTGGCTCCATGTGCGGCTCAACACGTGGCTCCACACACGGCTCTACACGGGGCTCGATACACATCTCTACACGTGACTTAGCATGTGTCTTATCACGTGGCTCCACACACGGCTCAACATGGGGCTCAACACATGGCTCTACATGTGGCTCTAAATGTGGCTCTGCTACGGCCAGTGGTAATCTCTCTAAGACTACCTATAGTGCCTAAAGAATCTGTGGCCCTAAATCAGGTGCCTGTGGTGCCTGCAGTACTTGTGATGCTGGCGGTTCCTAACTCTCAGCTGATGACTCGTTATGTATCTCAATAGATGCATTGGCGCGTGAACGCGCTCGCCTCACTCTGGGAGGCATCCTACATGAACAAGGTATTTATAAATTAATTAAAATTGTGAAATAAATAATGTGCCCAAACAAGCCTAGTGTTTAAACTTGGGCTCTGATACTAAATGTCATGCCCACGTTTCCCATGCGGTCACGACACGCAACACACGTGTCATGTAGTCATGACACGAAATATCAAAAATTTTCCCACACTATCCTAGAAACCCCCTCGCATGCATCAGTGTGCTCGGTGGTAATACACATAAGGCGTAAACATGTCAATCAAATTTCAGGGTAGTGCGAATACCTACGCAATCCCCTGTGAGATGATAGCCTACTAAGGGGGTTTATGTGACACGAGTAGCGTCGCCATTAGGGTTAGGTTTGATTTGAGTCTAACCCTAAGCTTCCTAAATGATGTGATGTGATTTCGACATGTGTCGAAATCAAAACCTAGGAACTAGAGTTAAATACTTTAATATAATCACATCTAAGTCAATAAAAAAATAACATTAATGCATAAATAAAACAATTATTTAACTCCACTAAGAATCCAGGAAAATTCAGCAGCATAACGCCTCTCAGGCGTACATGGAAATTATTATAAAATTAAATTCCTACTACAAGTCTTTCCCAACAAAGTTATTTTAAAAGTAATTATAAATATAAAAATACACTCGATAATTAATCAATTCCCCCATTGGCATCTAGGTTTAAATGCCTTGGTTAAATTAAATCAAATAAACTAATTACATCAATAAAGTATTAAATTAAATGTGCATAGCCCATCGACTAAATAATTTTCGAATGCCATTGCAAAATTTTTATTAAAGTTTTCTAAATATATTCAATTAACCTTTTGTCTAAACCCATAAAAAATTAATCTCCTAGACAAAATTAAAAGTAAGGTTATAAATATAATTAATCCCCCTTGTAAAACTTTTCCCCAACATTTAATTAAAATTCCTTAGGAAAATTAAAGCCTAGATAAAAATAAAAATTGTATCTCCACCCACTAAATTTAAATACCTATACCAAATTTAAGCCCATCTACTAATATACCCCATGGGCAAAAAGAATAAATTAAAGTCAATTTTAAGAGGGATGAAGGAGGAAATATAAATTCACGTGCATCTATCTCTTTTTTTTTTTTCTAAGATAAAATTCATATTCCCACAACCCTAAAAGTAAGAAAGACAAGAAAATAATCCCCATTGCCCTCACCCTAAACCTATTTTCTTATCTTTACTTCTCTATTTTCTCTCTCCTTTTATTTTTGTTCTCTTCTCTCATTTTCTATTTTGTTGCAGGTCAATCAATGTGGGCAGCCATGAAAGGGCTCCAAGATGGAGGTATAAAATACCTCCATTGAGAAATCTTCTTTTTTTTTAAAAAAAATATTTTATTTCGTTATCTTTTTTTTTTGGGGATCTGGTATAAAACCAGAGATTGCATGCATAAACAGTGGAGGGAAACCCCACACACACACATATATAATTAACCAAAAATGGCCGTTTTGAAATACAGAGAGGGACTGCCGAAGGCCAAAGGCCAAGTGAAGACAGAAGGGATGGTGAGAATCCCGCGACTAGGCCGCTGCAGGCATTTGGCCCCGCCTGTGTTTTTTCTTGTGTTTTGGTGTTTTTTAAAAAAATGAAGTGATGGGGGGTGAACCTCCCACTCACCCCCCACCGAATGGTGGGGGGTTCGTCCCCCACCCTACTCCCAACAGTAATACAGGGAACAAATGGTGGCAACCAGTAGGCCGTCTCGCAATAGCACAAGGGGTTTCGGCCCCAAAACAGTAGCCTCCAAAAATTTTACATCCATTAATTTTATTTCATAGTTTTAAAATGAAAGGTTTTATTAGTATGCATTCTGTTTATAATTTAAAATCTGATTATTATTATATATATGTGTGTATTTATATATATAATAATCTTTCTGTTAACATTTAATATCAGATTAGTATATATTAACATTTAATATAAGAATATATATATATATATATATATATATATATATATATATATATATATATATATATATATATATATATATATATATATATGATAAGGTATATACTGATTGTTGCTATTTGTATAAGTTATTTTCATGAACAATAGTTTACCCAATATGAAAATAATCATGTGAAAAGTTTATACACACACAAACACACACACACACACACACACACACACACATATATATATATATATTTACACTCAGAAGTTAGAACTCTAATTGTGGAAATGAAATTTGACACAGAAATAAAATCATGTCTAATTTATAAATAATTTTTTTTTCTTTTAAATCAAATATATGGGAGAAACCAGAAAACTAACTTAAGACTAACCCCTCTTTTTTTTTCTTCTTTTGATAAGGAATTAATACTAATAATTCACTGTTGTATATTCTCTTTTTTTGTGAAGGAAAATAAATAGCAACTACCATGATAGCATATTTTCTTTTAACAACTAAAAATCAGGCAACAACTACATTATCTTCTCTCTAAGCTAAAACTAGTTTAAATTGCACTTTCCCATTTAGTCTATTGCCTCTTTGGATAGATATAGCTTCTAAAACAACATTCCTACATAAATTTTCTTACAAGCAGCATTGTAAAACCAACAATATATATTTTTCTAATTGAACAATTTTCTTGCAACAACATATTGAAATGAGAACAGCAATAACTATTAATTGGAACCATACACAAGAAGAGAGTATTAACTTTCTTTTGTTTAACAAATACATCTAGGCCTCACTTTGGCCTTGGCTTCCAATAACCAAATAAATTACACAACACCAAAAATGATATCTTTTATCCAAGCTTTAATGACTCCAACTTCAAACCTACAAAAATAACACAAATGGGGAAACTTCCAAGCCACCAAAATGCTCTCCACCCTACCATAGACCCGCACGAGGGTCACCCCCAAGCTTGAAGGTCGATCGACACACAGGTGCAATCCACAATACACAACAAAATGCAAGTGCTCAACAAGAAGAACACCCACCAAGGCTAAACAACAAAAAACCCATAGAAGTGGATTTGAGGGGGTAGGAGAGTGGACTCTCTCTACTCAAGAGGTTCACTCCTACAACCAAATCTCATGATTCCAAAATAAGGCCTCAAGCCTAAAAAATACCTCAATGAAATTGTAATACTCCAAGGCACTCTTGCCATAAAATATAATCACCAAAATTTTTTCCCAAATTGCCCTCAAGGCCACAACATGCCAATACAAAGAGGTGACCTTGAGGAGGTTCACTCCTCTCCCACCCCACATGAATGGACACACCAAGAATGGTAGTCTCATTCAAAACGCTCATAAAACCCAACAACAACAAACAAATGTAATACACAAAGCAATTTTATTCACACAAGAAAAGCAAAATACATGAGGAAGACTCCTATGCATTGAGGCTTACCTTTGAAAGTCCAATAATAGAAAATAGTTGTAGAAGAGCTTTCCAACCTTCTCCTTCAAGCCTCCTTCCAAGATCTCCAACTCTCACTATCCAAAAATACCTCCAAAGATAGCCTAAAAACAAGAAAATGAAAAACCCCCTTCCTCTCACAAAGAGGAAGTAATATAGGCTTCATTTCAAAGCCTTGAGGAATGATGTCACCTTCTCCTTCCTCTTCCAAAACCACTTGCAAGGATTATGAAATGTGGAGGAGACATGTGTCACTCTCCCATCCATCCCACCCTCAAGTTCTCCACAGGTGCTCTCACACGTGTGAGAGCAAAGGTGGCATCTCTCAAAATGGGCTCCAAGAGGATAAAGGATGGCACATGTCATCACCTTATTCTCTAAAGGAAGCCCATTCATTTCAAGATGCTCTCACACATGTGTGAGAACATTGGAGAAGGGTTTCACACACTTGGTGGTCTTGAAGACTCCCCAAGTCTTCAATATGATGGGAATCCATGCCTTGGAAAGAGGAATGGGCCATGTTTCAATGCATGAATCATCCTCCACTCCAATTCAAATTTGAATTTCGTCACTTTACTTCAGGCTGAAGTTAAAGTGACTAGACAGAGGTAACCCTAGGGTTTGGCATGCTCAAATGGGCCCTAGACCCTAGGGGTACCACGTAGGATTAGTTTTAGCCCATAATAAACACTTTAGGAAGTAGAAAATCACATAAAATGGCCACCAAAATAAAAGACACCAAGTGGTTATATTAAATCACATATTTTTACAACACTTCAAATAAATAGTATAAAAGAGGTGGACCTAAGCCAAATAATTAAAATACAGACATTTACGAAAGCATCATACAATTCACACATGATCTTAGTCCCTCTTGGGACTAGATCGGTCTAACACGAGAATCACATTAGGTGTGGGATCGATCTTTGATTTTCTGTGGCTTGGAAAATCACCAATGCAATTGAACAAACAGATTAATCCAACATATATATATCATAGCCGAAGCAAGGAAATGCATACACTCATGATATCGCATAATCATTTAAAACATTATTAAAATCACATAGCATCATAAATAAGATTTATAACTGCATTTCTAAACACTATCTCAAGATGAAAATCACATAGCAATTCTATTTAATAATTTCACAACTAGCATCTCTAATATCATCAAAATGCATGTCACATGTCTAATAATCATCAGTGAATCAAAATCAGGATATAGTCACATCACAATCTACTAAATATAGCTAATCAAAATAAGGGAATAGAGTCCAGAAAGTTTGCATATCAGAGTCAACAGTCCAAAATGTCTAAATGTCATCAACTGTAAATACGAAATAAGAAAACTAAGGGAGTGAAATAAATAGGCCTCACACTTTACTTAGAGGCATTGAATTGCTTAACATTTCCAAAGGCATAATCTATGTGACAAAAAAAGATAAATATATAGAGCTAAACATTCTATTCCTCAATCCAGTCATGATAATAATAATATAGAAATAATAATCCTCTGTAGAGGATGATCAACTAGTATACATTTACTTAGGCTCAATAATAAGCTACTTGCCAAATGGCAGTCTATCACATTTGTCATAACTTCTTTCATTCTTACTGATCTAATCAAATGAAAGACAAATTTATTCACTTTGTAATAGCCTACAGAGTGTAATAGACTTACCTGAATAGCACGATAGGCTAAGTCTTCACCATTTGTCTCTTTGATGTCTATTCTCGACCCTATCCAACTTTTGAGCCTTTCTTCCTTCGTATGACAGTCCTCTCTCACTATCTCTCTACGCTTCTACTTAATCCCCCTCACATAGTTATGGGCATATAGAAATTATACCGCCCCCAAGAATCTCTATCCACTCCCCGCGAAGCTTGACATGTAAGTATAAGTGGGGAGTATGGAGTGATTGCTCCCTCCCCTACTCCCCTAGCATCTAGGGAGTACACTAAGAAGGATTAAAGAGAGACTTTTTACCTCTCCAACATGATTTAAACTGTGACATTAATAATAATAATAATAACTTATAGATAGACATAACTCTCTTATCTAATAGATGTCGCAATAGCATACTCTCAAACACTAATTGTGCTTATTTGTAAGCGCAATTATCAACAGAGAATTCTCACAAGTCGACTAAGATCTTGACAACAAAATTTAACATCTTTAGTTGATTTTTACATGTCGAATTATCATCCGAAGGCATACACCATGCTTCTATCAGATGATGAAAAGGATTTTAACCTTTGTCTTCATGAAGACAATTAAACAAGGATAAACATGATCTCATTACTAAATATATGTGTGTGTGTTTCCAGATAGCATAAGGATCATTGCGTTCACGCGATCTAGTATTCTCTCCATGGTGATACTCTCTCTCCTCTTATTAGAGGGAAAACAACACTGTTCTTACATCTACCTCAGTAACATAATGGTAGTTAGTCCATTTCATCTTTTAACCACATGAATAATAATATCATAAACATTTATCCTTTGCATACAAATTAATATAAAAAAAATGCATTACTTTAATCATAATATTTTCTCTGACCAACTATTTGTCTTCTAAAAATAATGAAAATGAATACATTAGTTTTTAAAATGGGGTGTGACAGGGCCCAACTACTCTTCATGTTAGGGTTAGACGACAAAAGATATGAATTAAATGCAAATAAAGATTAAACAGAGGAATGAAAAATAGACAGAAATAATAACAGTGAGAGACAATTTCAATGTGGTTCACCCAAACTCGAGCTACATCCACCAACAAAGAGTCCAATATTATTATCCAATAAATCAAACCGATTACAACTAGCAATCCCTGCAACTCAATACTGCTACAAATCCTACAATACAATATCAACAGAAACCCTAACCCTTAGCCATTTTTATCAAGACCTATGTCAGTTACAAAATAGGGTTTTTTTATGTCGGCTAATAGAAAAATAACTCCTGACACCTTTATAAAATAATAGGCAATTTTTGTTTTGGGGGCGCTTCTCCCAGTAGCCCCCGCTGGGGGTGCTACCCCTAGACCCCTACCGCAGGCTCTGCCCCTGGGCCCCCACTGGGAGGATAAGGCCCCTAAGCCCCGTAGGAGGGGCTCTACCCCCCTACACTGCCCCGTTAAATAATTTGGGAGAAAACCACGCCGATAAAAGTGGGGAAAATTTAACCTCCGAGTCTGATTAGGCTCCATATGACAACACTTCCTATTACTACAAGAAGGTTTTTTCCCTCATTATGACACTCCTTGTCCTATCCCCTATGTCTCTCTTCCTTTCTTACCATTGGTGTTGTATTTGACAGATTGTGATCCCAATATTTGCATGTACATTGAGATGCTTGATTCATGCTTATCTATGTGTATGGGTCTATGATATATGTTTTGTTTGGAATGCATTGAAGGTGTTATAAACCCCCTTATGCTTTAATGTCATGATGTCTTCCATTATATTTGTTGGCTTGTGTGAGCCATTCATTCTATTATGCTTATTGGCAAGAGCGCCATATGTTATGTGTATGTAGTGTATCTTAGTTGTACCATGTATTATTTATATACATTGGATTGGTAATTGTGTCATGTGTGTTGTGTGTATTGATTGGTGTGTATGCCATATGTTTCTATGTATACCCTGGATTGTGTGAGATGATGCTAGCAGGTTTGCCATGATCACCTTCTTCGTAGCTCAAGGGTTGCCTAGAGTTGCATAGACAACTATTGCGCTCGACGATGATAATATGGCTGTGAGGTCAACAATATTTCCCCTTTGGCTCTTGATCATGATGATATTTAGGTGTTGGATGGTTTCCCTATTCTCTTTGTAGGTTGGGTATGTCATGCTTCATGTCTTTTTGCACCTTGGAGAGTGTGTTGGTTTTTAGGTGGTTTATGCACTTGTATTATTTCATTATTGATTATTGTAAACTTTATAAAGCGGGTCTTTTGAGACCTTTGTAATATGATTGTAAATGATGCTATGAGATGATTTATGATGATGCCTATGATTCATCTATGTTTAAGATGAAGCCCTTCGAATATTGTAATTATTGGATATTGTCTTATATTTTTTCATGTCTGGGCTTGTGAGGACGATGACATGTTTTGATAGATTTTACTTGTTAGAATCTAGCTATGTTAGCATGTTTAGACTCAGTTATTTGATGTCGTATTTGATGTTTATGGTTATGATAGTATTGGATCATAGTCTTCCCACATAGGTGGTGAGGATCCTATCGTCACTCTTGGCATGTGTCCATATTGGTGTCAAACATGCATAGCCTTTTGTTTTATTTTTGTCATTTTTGGCATGTGGACATTTTTGGTTCAACACCTTATTGTTTTTGGTTAAAAATAATCTTATTTGATGTTGATTAATGTTTTTAGGCATCGTATGTGTTTTGGTTGAATCTTGGGTTGAATTGCTCAATTCTGGGTCTTTTTGGCAAATTTTGCACTTTTTGTACTTGGGTTCTGGAGGACCAAGTGTTGGGTGTTGGTGTCTCTAGACCCATGCATTGGGCGCTAGTGTCCCAGGATGACAATGCTAGGTGCTAGTGTCCTAGGGATAGGCTTCCACTTTGGGGCTCTATACTCTATAAGGATGTCCTATTTTGCCTATTCAACCCTTTTGTGAAGTTGTTGTCACAAGGTGCTCATTTGACCACCTAAGTGTAGCCATGGTGTCATTTCCATGATGTGATATGTACTATTGCTTTATTCTCACTTTTTCTTTGGAAAGTGTGCCTTTGCACGAGATCAACTAGTGACCATTCTATTTGGTTGAGGACTTGTACCTCCTAATTGAACCATCTCATGGTTGAGCATTACCCTATTGTGTTTGGGATGTCTTGTGTAGTCATGGAATGGATTGAGGTGACCATTAGGCTAATCCTACTTTGTGTTCATGAGGGAGCACGGTCATGAATGTATATCCGACCTTCATCTTGGAGTGAGTTCCACCTCTTGCTTGGTCATCGTGGTGAGTTGTCTTACAATGGGTGAAGTCTTCCACTTGTGCCACCTTGCATTCTGCAATGGTGGTCATTTTAGGTGTTATTTTACTTTTTGTGACACCTTGTGTGTGCATGAGTGAAATACAACATGTAAATGTCGCACTTGCAAACACAAAAAAAAAAAAATTGGTTTGGTGTTTATTCAGCTAATGCTTTGGGTGAAAACCTAGGATATTACATTATTTATATCATCACCCCCATAGCCTAAATGTTGGCAAAAGACACTATGTGGCTTCATAAGTGTTCTCATTGATGGCAACAAAGTCTATCCCACACATCTGCATTACATAATATGCCTATACCGGAAGACAGATTGAAGATTGTTTTGGTCTGGTAAATACGAATAGAGTATGTAACAAGGTCCGACAATCAAGTTTGGATCTCTCAGATGGTGTAACTCAGTAAGTTGCGGACTTGGACAAGTCAAGAGGGGTATCATGACTACTATATTCTAGAGAATTAGCCTCCGGTGATAAAGCAAGAAAAAGATATGAGCATTTGAGTGTTAGGTTCCAGTCAGGCAGAGCAGACAGAGGAAGAACTGACCAACAGAGTATCAGACTTCATTACGGATGAGTAAAAGGTGTTGATCAAGCAATTTGTGGGATTATACATTGTTGACTGACATGATTAATGACTTCTATGCTTAAGCTTTTGATACGCATCACAAATCAAGCATAGATTCAGCCGACAAATCAATAACTTACAAATATCTTGAGTGTTCTTGTTGCCGACTAGAAAGTTGATAAAATTCCTTGATGCAGATATATATACCAATGGATTCCAGCATGTAAGTGTGTGTTGAAGATGTGAAGAAATAAGGTGTGAAGAAAAGAAGGGATAAGTGTGAGAACAACAATTCAAGTCTGGTATGTGACTGGCTAACAACATTGAACTGAGGAAGAATGAAATGCATCAGATCAGTATATTGTGCCTAACCGGAAGTGAACTCTTACATTTGTAGATGCTTCTCATTAGTTCAAACACTTGATTATTTTCTATAAGTTCTGTAGACAGTGAGTCTCTTGTAGGCAGTGTGCCTCTTGTGAGCAGTGTGCTCGGGCAGTGAGCCCTAATTGGCAAGTGTCATTTTGTACTCCTTTATTCTTTTAACAGAGAATACAATCTTGGGTTAGTCACCCCGTGGTTTTTCTCTTAAAAGGGTTTCCACGTAAAAATCCTTGTGTTATGTGTGTTAATTTTATTTCTATTCTTATGATTACATATGCTTTCATGTTTTGATGTAACACTGAATATTGAGATAACCAAAGAAAAGAAAATTAAGGAAATTTTGAGATAATTGATTCACCCCCCCTCTCAATTATTTGTCTTGTTTTCAACACTAACCTCATGCAATTGGTGAGATACATGGTCTCATCACCAAATACTAGACTAGTCAAGTCTAGGGTTGGAGTTTTTACCCCCTTAACCTAACCTCACACTACCAGTAAAAAGCAAAGGCTCATCCCAAAGACTAGGTAAGGCAACTAAGGGACTAGATATAACCAAAATCATGACCAACTCCTAAGACTTCTCCCTACCAAGGATAATTGACTAGACCTACATGTTGGCTTCTATTGGACACTATAAGTTTGAAAATGTAATTTGTTTAGACTAAGTAGATGGGTTGTCCCACAATACTGTGTCCCACTTTTGGGACATCTTGATTTTTGCCTGAAATCACATATTTTTTTAGAAACATTAATGATTTAAGCCTTAAGGGGTTCCATTTAAAGGGGTTTAATTGAAAGGAGCTAGATCAAATCCCCTTAGATCAAACCCCCTTAAATAGAACCCTCCTAGTCTTAAATTAAACCCTCAATGGAGTCTCCCCTGTACCTATCAAAATGCTGATAAAAACCAACTTTGCTTCACCTTTTGCGGGGGGGTCAAATGAAGTCATTTATAAATTATATAATTTAATTATGTATCCCTTTATAAAAAGTATAATTTTGAATAATTTAATTTAATTATTATATATATTTTTTATTTTCTAGTGAACATAAGTTTTTCATTGAACAACAAGATCTCTATTCCACACAAGCATAAAAATAAAAAATAGAGAAAATAAATTCTAAAAAATATCTATGTCCTAGGTATTAATGTCCTTGTCTCAACTAAAAAAGAAAATTAAATTTCAATACATACAAAAAAAGTTGTGTTACGACATAAACCTGTGTCCAAATTATAATTAATCTCACTTCAAAAATTAATTAAAAAATATGCAACAAAAAATTATGAAAAAATATACATGCCCTAGATATTGGTGTTACAAATTTATATTTTAAAAATTAGATATTTATCCTTTCTATAAAAAAAAGTTATGCATTACGACATAAACGACACTTTTTAAAAATATCATTTACTATAAAAAAATAAGTTATTAAAAATTACGTAAAAAACTCACAATTTATTTCTTATTTTATATATATATATATAATCTACACACAAAATCTCATAAATCACTAGTTTGCATCATCTTCAAACTCTTAATGGTTTAGTTGCTATTGGTGTCAGAAAGTGAAGATTTGTGTTTGACTCAAAAACTCCGTAGTTAAAACTTGAAATAAAAATTATAAAGTGAAGATTTGGTTAAAAATGTTGATTTCAATGTTCCACTTTGGCCAAAAAGTGGGACACAGTATTGTGGGCTGACCCAGATGTTAGTTAAGATTAGTATTAGTATAGAACTTAGAGTTTTTACTTCATTTAAAAAATCTTGGGTGTGTAAAGGGGAGTGGATAATGATGGTTTTTAGGAATCACTAAAACTTAGAAGGGAAAACCTATACTTCAAGAGTGAGTCACTAACTATTATGATGAAAATTTAAATCTAACTAAACTACTTCTAATTAGAACAAACTTCAATCACAAACATTAGAATCCCAACAATGAAGATGTATATCTTACTCATGTCTAGATAGGAAGAGCAAGATTATCTGAGTTGTGTTGATGCGTGTTTTAGCACACAACAACGCAGGTGTGATTGCTGGTATCACACCTCTCTTTAAAAGACATCCTATCCAAGATAGGACTGCCTCAAGGATAATACAGCTAGGTCTTAACTTGCATGGAATGACTTAGTGGTATGTCTAGCTGTGTCGACAAGGGGTCTTACATAAAATGCAGGGTTTATGAAAAGATGGCAGCAATGTAAGTGCAGAAATCCTAGGTGGTTCAGACTGTGAAGTCTGAAATTTCTGCAGATGATCAATGTAATGCTGCTCAAATCCTAAATCTACCAAACTTTATGTAAATAAAATACAAAAGGAAAAGGAGAGGGAGAAGGGATAAGAGATCCTATAGACAATTGTAGAAATGATCAATAACCAGATAGATAGATTCCCAACAATAAACAAATCTTTGCTTAACCGGGCAACCCACAATGCCACAGAGAATGTGCAATCTTCTAAGGAGATGTAATGATTTTCAAATTGTAAAGGGTTCATCAAACACCCAATCCTTGGCCAACTCAATGAAATCATACAATTGAACTTATCTCATAAACTATGCCCAGACTAACCATGCACAATGACATACAATCAACAAGCTATTAATGGTATGGACATGAAATCTATCAAATATCTGAATAATTAATCACAAGTGCAACTGAATATTAACTAATTTCAGATTGACATGAACCATGGAGACCAAAATGAGACAACACATAATCACAAATTCCCAACAACCTGCAAAACTTGCTTTGTATTGACTGTATTTTGGCAGTCTCAGCAATTCATTATCAAATCTTACTTACAAATGAGAGAAAATGATGGCCCTTTTATAGACAAGGCACCATACCGAGTTTTTCAATGGATGGTGGAGATTAACTTGACATCGACGGTCCAGATTACATGGCATTTAATGAGATACATCAGTTTGTTACATTTTTGGATTTACCTTTGTCTTGTAGGAAAAAGATAAAATACAGCTTGCAAATACATTAAATTTGGACAAAATGGATACCTATTTGGTTATACATGATGAAAAATCAATTTTCAAGGCCTAATAAAGCCAAAATAGAGTCACATGGTTCTTGAAAACTTGAGATAATGTGGATTCATAGGATTTCAAGTGTTGAATGGACCAAGAGGAGTATGTGGCACATTATTAGTGAAGATATATCCAAGTGGATGCTTGCTGGACTGATTCTCAATGACTGGACTACTGGAATAGCTATATACATGTCTTGGTGATCCAGTCCATGGTCATTTGAGTGGTATTTTTGAGAAAATATTAAAAATATAATTTTTGGTATTTTCTACATCGTAGTAAATTGCATTTTCGGAGGCCTTTGGAACGGAATGGGGGCTCAAAACTCGGTTGCTTGGCATTAAGCCTTAGCAGCCGGGAAGCTCAAACTACATAATTAGTTTATCTTTCCAACGAGTCCAAGAAGTTTAAATTTGATAGAATAGTTAGGAGTTATGACCCCTAAACTGGATCACTTAGACATTGGACTGGATCTGCAAGAACAACAGTGATTTGGCATGATCTTCTATGTCTTTTAGCTCCTGAAACTCATCTTTATCATCTTGGACATTATACTGACTTCCTTTTGCATGTGTAGCAGCAATTTGGTTGATAGAATGTCAATTCTGCATCTCTGGATCAACAAGGTACCTCTGTATGTTCATCCTTCCAAGACGGCTCTAGTTGGCTCATTTGTGCTCTTAGACCTACAATAAACAAGACCAAGCATCAATTTCATCTTAACAAGTCATTTTTCATCAATTTGGATCAACACATGTCCATTTGCAGTTATGGATCAGTAAAAAATAGCCCATTGTCAATGTCACTTCCTTATAGACAACTTCATAAATCTAATGATTTGTACATAATTTTCTACATTTTTTACCATTTTTGAGTACCCATTTGGCCAATATGATGATGAGGGAAGTTTTTGGGGTTAGTAGAATCCATTTGCAGACTTTTATTTCATGTTTTTCTAGCATTTTCTGTAAAAAAACATGATTTTTAGGGCTCACGGATTTTCCATGTACACTGACATTAATTATCGTAAAACGTGTCAAAAATCCACATAAACTTGATAAAATGTTCATCATAATGTGAAAAATAGATATGCAATTCAAATCCATCAAGAAAATCTAAGTTGTACCTTAAAAAACTTAATTTTTGGGCCAAAATACCAAAAAGCGCTGATTTTGGGGTTTACCGACCTAGCGGGGATTTTGGGGTCTACCGACTAAAAGTTGGTGCAATGCAATTCTAGCACAGGTCAGAGAGGTTCATTTTTAGTGCAAAATATTTTTGCGCTACTTTTGGGTGCCACCAACTTGCGCGAGTTTGGGCTCGGACCGACTAATAGCATCTCATAAGGTCGGTCGGGGTGGATTGTAGCGCAAGTCGGTAAAGTCAATTTTTAGCGCAAAACATAAAAGACTTAATCGGTGGGGATTTTCAATGCAACCGACTAGCGCGGGTTTTAGCACCGACCATCCTGCGCGACTTAAGTCGATGGAAGGCCATTTCAGTGCAAGTCTGTGAAGTGAGTTTTTAGTGCAAAGGTCAGTAGAGGCTGTTTTTAGCACTAAGGTTGGTAGAGGCTGTTTTTAGAGGCTAGGGTTTCAGACTTAGCCAAATCAGAGCTTCAAGACCATGCGTCAGAATAAAAGTATATGAACCCCTTAGTGAAATCTTGTGGAATTTGACATGATTTTGCAACTCTAAGACCTGGAAACTAGGAATTTCAACATAACACATCCTGTAGTAGCAATTTCAAGGCCAATATCCAGTGACAAAATTTTTGAGCAAAGTGCAGAACACCCCATTTTAGTGCAAAAGGTAACAAATGGCAATCTTTTAAGCACAAGACCACTCAAGACACTTCCAAATCAATCATGCATAACATCAAATGACTCCAAACATGTAAAATACTCAAATCTGGAACAAATCCTACACTCTAAGCACAAATTCACTTTCTCATCATCATAAGGCAAAAAAGTTGAGACTTCAAGCCAAAGCAAAAGAGGGGGTCTCCATTTGGCAAAATGGGGCATGTGTGCAAGGCACAATAGGTTGGATTCTTTACTACTATTGAATTGTAAATGAACTAACTAAACTAACGAAATTAATTAGGTATAGCAGTTCTAAAACTCGAAAGTAAATAGACACAAAGAGTTAATTCATAGAAACTGATTTAAGAAGGTAAAATAATAGATGATGAGGAACTTGGCACCAAAGTTTTGAGCTCACTTCTAGGGACACCAATGCTCGGTGTGGATGTCTATGCTGGGAGCTACCATTTTTATGACCCCAAAAACTGATACCCATACCCATACCGCCTTTGCACGATTTTGAGTGAATCATGTCAATAGTAAAAGTGAAGATTAGTGTACAGGAGTCAAATGTTAATAGAAATGAATTAGAAATCAAACAAAGACAAAGAAAGGGAAGGAATGTACAAACTCTCGTATGTTTTACGATCCTTCTTCACTCAATCTTCCACCTATAATAAAAAAGAGGAAAATGGTTGGGCTGTATGGAGGTTTGCCTTAGTCAAATCCCATTTTTTGTTTTTTTACCTCAACTATAGCCAAATGAATATATAATGAAAAAAGTGTATGCTCTTGTATTCTATGTGTATCTAGAATAGTGGAGAATAGTGACAAACAATAATATGTTCAAGATAACTAATTCCAAATCATAAGACTAACATTAATCTAAATGAAATGAAATCAATGTGCAAGTGATGGTTACAAGAGATTCGTCTGAAGGCTATTGTGTCAGAGAACGAGAGGATTCTATTCTTCGAGGATGGTGATCATGCCAGTACACAATAATAATTGGAGTGAATCACATGAAATTGGTAACTTGCAATAGATAGAAAACATGCAAATGTAATGGTGCAAGTAATGTGAGCTTGAGTAAACAATTTGGCAGAGCTTCGCTATAAAGATTCATGATCTCTTGAATGGAAAAGTGAAAGGGTTTTTATAGAAAGGAAGGAGGGAAAAAAGTCATTTGGGCATGGATAGGTTGTTTACTGGCAATGTGGTGTTTCACACAGACATGAAGTAAAAAGAATTATGTAGTATAGTGCATAACATAGAACAGGAATTTACAATAGTATTGCACAGAATAAAGCATTGTTTCTATTCATTGAATATATCAGTATTACACTACAATGTCACAATGTTGTCTTCCAACTACAAAGTATCGACTTAATATATATTTTTGCCAAGGTTGTTGAGATACAAACCGTTGGCAACGACCCCATAACTAGCCAACCATCGAGGTTAATTCCCGATAACACTCCTAAACTAACTGTGCACAACCATTAATTAATTAATGATTATTTACTTGGCTAACTACAATCGACTACAATTATGACCGACTACATCATCCCTCCAAAAAATTAGTCATCTTCCAGATGACAAAAAACCTTGAAGTATCAAGTGACATTAAGTAAGCTCTGCCAAACTGATGACAATGCTAAAGTAGGAGCTGTGTAAAAGTAAAACCAACATATTCAGAACACCTGCCAGTAGACCAACCAACCAAGGGACCCAATCTGATAGCACACTGAATGCTGCAAATGTTGCACCCCATTGCTCACTGAATCAAGATAGTACTGATTTGATGGAGGTGTGGGGGCAACGCCTCCAACGGGGTCGAGGGGTAGCGCCCCCAATGGAGGTCTGGCAGCAGCGCCTCCAGCAGGGTCGAGGGGCAGCGCCCCCAACAGAGGTTTGGGGGCAGCGTCCCCAGCAGGGTCAAGGGGTAGTGCCCTCGCCACCAAGCTCAAATTAAGACCTTCAAAACCATTCGAACCTTCATGGTGCCCATCATTTTTTTGAATTGTGGGCGATTATATTAAGTGGCTGATTATTGTTGCACCTCTTATTTCCTTGTATGGTGCTGGAAAAAAAATATGCCCAAAATTTCAAGCCTCAGTAAGAAGATTACTCCATACAGTTGGCAGAAGAGGATGTCGTACTATGGTGGCAATATTCGTACAGCTAAATTCAAACTTCATGTGACCAGGCAATAATTCCCTTGTATGGCTAGGCAATAATTCTCTCGTACGGCTAGGCAATTCCAACTCGTACGGCCACTAAGAAATAAATACTCGCTTGAACCCATACGGCTAAAAGTGATTTGTACAGTGGCAAGATCAGGCAACTCGTACGGTAAGAAGAAAAGATCTCGTATGGCAGTAATTTGATTTTAACTTGTACGGAAATAGCTCGTACGACACTGTCAATGATGGACTCGTACGATAGGAAATGAGGACTCGTACGGGAAAGGAATGAATTTCTCAGTCGTACGACAGACAAGAAGGACCATACGGTGGTAGAAATTATCTTTGTGACTTCGTACGACTTAGCATAATGACTTCGTACGGTTATATAGAAAAATCTGTCGCCACTATACTCACTTTATTATTTTATTTTCCTTAATTTTTCTCTTTCTTTTTTTTTTATGACATATCTAATGTTTTTGTCATTTTTATTTTTTCCCTTTTTTTCAATTTTCCATCCATACCAAATTGAATCGAGCTTTTCTAGGGGTCTACCTGTTATCTGCCTCTGTGACTGTAACATTTTCTTGTCCCTTAATTTGTCCCATAATATAGGCATGCAAAAAGCTCAGAATGTCGTGCAAGCAAAAATGTACCTTCTAAAGTGAGTTCACGAGCCGGAAGATGCTATCCGAATGTCAGTGCTTGGTGTAGACTTCCATGCCTAGCACTCCAGTCCAGGCAATTTCAAGTCTTAAAAGGTTGTGTTGGCTTGGAACATTGCTAGGATCAAGGAACTTTTGCAAATTTGGGTCTAGGAAAGTGGGAAGAGGTCAACACAAAGGTTAAAGCGGAGGGAACACTAAAGTGAGTGCTAAGTAGACTGTGTAATTGTTTGTGAGCACAATTTATGACTCTACATTCAGCCCCATTTTAGCAGGCGTATGCTACTACGGGCATATACAAGCTAAAGTACATGAAAAAAATAACATGAAAGTAAATTTATACCCAAATATTGTGTGAAGGAAGTAAAATGTCACTAAGTGAAGGTATGAAGCCCCCAGCCTTATGATTCTACAAAACCATAATAGGCTAAAAAATCTACACATAACACAGATGTCAGAAGCACTTGTACACATAGATATATAAAACTAATGCTAAGGAGGATTAGATTGAATATTATTGTCCAAGACCTTTGTGGTTAACAAATAATATAGTCTAATGCACACTAATCTAAACAAACACATGAAAACATGCAAAAAGCTAAAAAGCAAAGAGAGGTATGATTCTAGGGATAGCAAAATCCATTGCTTGTTAGGAATCATACAGAAAACTTCTATAAGTCACTAGGGCTAGTGGTGCAGGAGCACCGTAGCCAATCTTGGCTATGGAGTTGTCTATGGTGTTCTAGGGGATCCTAGGACAAGGGTGTGATGTTTTGCCAACAATTTCCATGTAATAAGGTCAATGATGACCATTTCATATGTTTTGGAGTCATGTTGTATGTCCTTGAGTCATGTCTTGGTTAATAAGGTCCTATAGTATAAGGGTCTATAAGTGTTGTTTTGAAAATTCAATAAAACCATGTATTGTAGAGAAGAGAAAACGATCATATACTTGGATTTCTAGTTATGGACCATTGGTAACTATTGAAAACATGTACAAAAGCCTTCACACAAACTAAGGAGAGGTTGTTGAAGGCTTAGAAGGACAAAATTCCAATACAAACTCTGTTTTCTCTGTAATTTTCCAAAAAATATGTTATTCCAGGCCGTACTCCTGCCTTGTATGGTACTGTCGTGTACTAAAACTCACTGCAAGTCATAGAGAAATGTGTTATCTTTAATTTGCATTTGGTTTGAAGTAGATTCATTAAGTTTGGAGGGAGAAATCATGATTTTTTTGTAGCTACCTCAAAACCCTGATCTAGGGTTTGAGAGTCTAAACCAATGAAGTTTGTTGCCATTCCACCGGTCTAATCTCACCCAAATCGGTAGAATGAAGTATTGTAGAGTAGTTTCATGTTCTTGGTGTTTGTAGAGTTGGAGGATGGAATTTATGCAGAGTTTGGTGACGATGCTGCCTAATATACCCATGTATTAGGCTTAATAAGGGTGCAGAAGTTGAAATACCCACCTAGGAGTTGTTTCCTTGCACAAAACCCATGAAATATGTTGTTTTTCCATGTGTAGAGAGGTTTGAAATAGGTTTGGTGAATTTGGGGTGCAATCATCAAGTGGTTGCTTTGTAAAAGAGGCCTAATTGGCCTAGGTTCAAGTAGGTCTATCATAGATTTGGAGACCCTTGTTTCAAAACACCCTATACCCATTTTGGGATATGTTGACTAATGGGAAAATGGGTACTCAAAACTACCCTTGCCTTCCCAAAGGGATGCCCCTTGTGCAAGAAAAATTCTGACAGACCTAAAAAGAGGGCTACAAGGTTAGTGGTCCAATTACAACAGAAGTACTAGTTGTCTTGGGTTTCTGTGAAAACCAAGTGTTGGGATAGGTTGGTTGGCTTGTCAAACACCTCCATCTACATCAAAGTGGTATCAGAGCATAGGTTCTTATTGGGAAAGTTGAAAGAAGGAAAGTTGGTCTAGGCAAGATGCCTCCAAAAGCCAGTGCAATGGCCACAGAGATAAGGGAACTGAAAGAGCAGTTACTCTAGAAGGATAGGCTCTATAGAGAGTCTCAGGAAGCCACCCTAGCCAGGATAGTAGTCTTAGAAAAGAATCAGAGAAGAGCAGTGGTCAATGATGACCAAAGTGACAAGGGAGATGAAGATGAGAGTGAAAATTCTCCAATGGGAGTCCAGGATGAGGATGAGGACTTGGACCCTAAAGAAAAGATGATGATTAAGATGCTACAGGCAATTAACGGTGACAACACTCCAAAGATGAAAGTTGAAGTACCTATGTATGGTGGGAGGATGGATAGTGAAGAAGTTTTGAGTTGGATTGATGCATTAGATAATTTCTTTCAATTTGAAGACATAGGGGACAACAAGAAGGTGAAATATACAAAATCCAAGTTGAAAGGACCAGCTTTGACTTGGTGGAACTTTGTTCAAGAAGAGAGGGTTAAGAAAAGCAGCCCAAGATAAGTTCTTGGGATAGGATGGTGGCCAAAGTGAAGGCCCAATTCTTACCAGCAGACTACGCTGTACAAACCTTCATGAAGCTGTAAACTTTGAAGCAAAAGGATTTGGATGTGATGTCTTATACTGAGGAATTTCACAAGTTGTGTATTAGAACCAATCACCATGAAAATGAGGTTGAAAGAGTGGCCAGGTATCTAAGTAGTTTGAGGCTGAACATTAGAGATGAAATTAGTTTAACTCCCCCTAAGACAGTGGAAGAGTGCTTCCAAATGGTCGTGAGGGCAGAGGATAAGATCAAAAGAAAGCAGGAGCAACAAGGTAGAGGTAGAGGGAGGAATAATAGAGAAAGAGGTAATTTTAGGGGTAGGACACAATTCCAAAGGCAGCAAGGAGAAGCAAGTGGACAGCAAGAGCAAGCGAGTCAAGGGGCAGATTTAGAGGAGGTAGAAGGCCAAACAATAGAGGGAGGTTTGGTGGACCAGGAAGAGGGTCCAATACCTTCTTGGGTAAGTGCTACCAATGTGGCCAATTTAGTCATCTTGCTTGGAAATGCCTAGACAAACCTGGTACAAGTTCTCATGGAGGAGAGAGAACACAAATTGTGCAAGAAGAGGACCAAGAGAGTGTGAACTCACCTTCAGTACATGTAGCCCCTGAGGTAGGAGAATCCTTGATAATAAGAAGGACATTAATCAAAGTACCAACCACAAAGGAGCCACCACAAAGGAAGGCCTTATTCAGGACAACTTGCAAGGTACAAGGTAAGGTATGTAAAGTGATTGTTGATTCAGGTTCTACTAATAATCTTGTGTCATTAGAAATGGTGGAAAAACTGAAATTAATAAGGATCCCTCATACTTCACCCTACAAAGTATCATGGCTTAACAAGGGTCAACAAGTTTTAGTCAATGAACAAGCTTGGGTTGAGTTCAATATTGGTGCCTACAAAGATAAGATTCTATGTGACATCATCCCCATGGATGTATGCCATGTGCTTCTTGGAAGGCCTTGGCAATTTGATAGAAAAGCCAAGCATGATGGAGAGAAGAATGTTTATGTGATCACTAAAGATGGAGTGTCATACACCCTCACACCTTTGCAAAAAGATGAAAGTGTAGCACATGAGGGGCCTAGTGTGATGGTAGTGAAGGAGGAGTTCTTGAAGATCTTACATAAAGAAGGGGTTGGTTTTGCAATTGTTGGTAAGCCCATATCAGACCAAGTAGCAGCTGATGCAATAGAATTTCCCAAGGAAGTGCATATTCTATTGGAGAGATATGAGAATATAGTGGAGAAAGAGTTGCCAAATTCCTTGCCTCCCATGAGAGATGTCAGCCACCACATTGATCTAATCCTCATGCAAGTCTACCCAATAAGGAAGCCTACAAAATGACCCCACAACAGAATCAAGAAGTCAAAAATCAGATCCAAGAATTGTTAGACAAGGGTTTGATAAGGGAAAGCTTGAGTCCTTGTTGTGTGCCTACCATTTTTGCACCTAAAAAGGGTGGAGAATGGAGACTTTGTACAGATTCAAGATCCCTTAACAAAATCATAATTAGATACAGGTTTCCCATACCAAGAATGGCGGATCTCATGGATAGCCTTGCAGGTGCATGTTATTTTTCAAAAATTAATCTTAAGAGTGGCTATCATCAGATAAGGATAATGGAAGGTGATGAGTGGAAGACTTCCTTTAAAACCAATGAAGGTCTCTATGAGTGGTTGGTGATGCCTTTTGGCCTATCTAATGCTCCTAGTACATTCGTGAGACTCATGAATGAAGTCGTAAAACATTTCATTGGCAACTTTGTAGTAGTGTACTTGGATGATATCCTTGTATATAGCAAGCCAAAAGAGGATCATTTGCAGCATTTGGACAGCGTATTCAAGAGGTTAGATGAAGAGAGGTTGATGATCAACCTTAGGAAATGTGAGTTTTTGAAAGAGGAGTTGGTCTACCTTGGGTTTGTCATCTCCAAAGGCACCCTAAAGATGGATCCTACAAAAGTTGAGGCCATTCTCAATTGGCCAACACCTAAATCAATTAGAGAAGTGAAGAGTTTTCATGGATTGGCCACGTTTATAGGAAATTTATCAAGCATTTCAATCACATATGCTCACCCATTCTTGACACCATCAAAGGGGAGAAGAGGAATAAGTTCCAATGGATTGTTGCAGCAGATAAAAGATTTGAATACCTAAAAACAAGAGTGGCACAATAGCCTATCCTTGCTCTACCTGACTTCAACAAAGTGTTTACCATAGAATGTGATGCAAGCAATCAAGCAATTGGGGCAGTTTTGAGTCAAGAGGGCAAACCAGTGGCATTTTTCAGTGAAAAGTTTAATGAGGCCAAAAGAAGGTATTCATCTTATGACCTTGAATTATATGCTATGGTGCAAGCACTCAAGAAGTGGAGGCACTATCTTTTGCCCAAGGAGTTCATTGTCTTCATTGATAACCATGCATTGAGTTACTTGAATAGCCAAGACAAATTGAATCATAGGCAAATGAAATGGGTGGAATACTTGTAGGCCTACACATTCACAATCAAGCATAAGAAGGGTCAAGCCAACAAAGTTGCTAATGCACTTAGTAAGAGAGTGCTGATGGTCCAAGAGATACAACTTCAAAGTGTAGGAATTGATTCTCTAAAAGGTATGTACCAAGAAGATGATGATTTTAAGGATGCTTTTGTTGTTTGTAATCAGTTTTCCAATGCATTTCATGGCGAGTATTCTAATTTTGTACTACAAGATGGTCTTTTGTTCAAGGGGGCTCAATTGTGTGTGCCCAAGTGTTCCATGAGAAGAAATCTGATAAAAGAAAAGCATTGTGGTAGTTTGAGTGGGCATTTTGGGGTAGATAAGACTTTAGAGTAGGTTAAAAGGTTCTACCATTGGCCAAGAATGCACATTGATGTCAAGAAGTTTGTTGAAAGTTGTGTGGTATGTCAAAGAGCCAAAGGGTCAAGTAGTAATGCAGGTTTGTATCAACGCTTACCAATTCCTAATAGGCTATGGGAAGCCATAAAAATGGACTTTGTGATGGGTATACCTAAAACCCAAAGGGGGTATGATAGTGTGTATGTGGTTGTAGACAGATTTAGTAAGATGGCTCACTTTGTCCCATGTAGGACAACAAATGATGCATGACACATTGCTGGTTTGTTTTTCAAGGAAATTATAAGGATTCATGGATTGCCACTCAATATTGTATTTGATAGGGATTCCAAATTCATTGGCCATTTTTGGAGAACATTATGGAGAAAGTTGGGGACAAACTTGACCTTCAGTTTTGCCTATCATCCACAAACTGATGGGCAAACTGAAGTGGTGAATAGATCACTTGGTAACCTCTTGAGGTGTCTCACAGTGGAGCATGGGAAGCAATGGGAATTGGTTCTTCCTCAAGCTGAGTATGCATATAATGACTCACTCAATAGGAGTATTGGCATGAGTCCATTTGAGGTTGTGTATGGTATGAGCCCAAGAGGGGTGTATGAGTTGAGAGATTTGAAGGGGATGGAGAAGAGAAGTGCTCAAGGAGAGGATTTTGCAATTGCCATGAGAGATATACACCAACAAGTCAAAGATAACCTCCAAAAGAGTGTGGAAAGGTGCAAGAAACACGCTGATTTGAAAAGGAGAGATGTACAATACAAAATGGGTGATCTAGTACTTGCATATTTGAGGAAAGAGATACTACCTAAAGATTGGACCCTGCAGGATAGTCCACAAGTTTGGGCCAAATGCATATGAGATAGAACTCCCTCCTGGAGTTGCTATCTCACCCATCTTCAATGTTGCAGATTTATAACCTTTCAAGGGACCTCCCATTGCAGGTGAAGAAGCAGATGGAGTTGATGATGAAGACTAGGTAAGACATCTTCCACCTAGTCAGCCAATGAAGCTTGAGGCCATCTTGGATACAAGAAAGGACAAGAGAACAAGGAACAAGGTATACAATGAACATTTGGTCAAATGGCATGGATTGCCAAATGAAGATGCTACTTGGATGTCAGAAGAGGATATTAAATAGCATGGGACCTCTGTCCAAGAACTCATTTCATCAGGATGATGAAATCTTTTTCACCCTAGTTGCATGGTGCAGGAGCACCTTAGCCAATCTTGGCTATGGAGTTGTCTATGATGTTCTAGGGGATCTTGCCAACAATTTCCATGTAATAAGATCAATGATGACCATTTCATATGTTTTGGAGTCATGTTGTATGTCCTTGAGTCATGTCTTGGTTAATAAGGTCCTATAGTATAAGGGTCTATACGTGTTGTTTTGAAAATTCAATAAAACCATGTATTGTAGAGAAGAGAAAACGGTCATATACTTGGATTTCTAGTTATGGACCATTGGTAACTATTTAAAACATGTACAAAAGCCTTCACACAAGCCAAGGAGAGGTTGTTGAAGGCTTAGAAGGACAAAATTCCAATACAAGCTCTATTTTCTCTACAATTTTCTAGAAAATCTGTTGTTCCAGGCCGTACTCCTGCCCTGTATGGTACTGTCATGTACTAAAACTCACTGCAAATCATAGAGAAATGTGTTAGCTTTAATTTTCATTTGGTTTGAAGCAGATTCATTAAGTTTGGAGGGAGAAATCATGATTTTTCTGTAGGTGCCTCAAAACCCTGATCTAGGGTTTGAGAGTCTAAACCAATGAAGTTTGTTGCCATTCCACTGGTCTAATCTCACCCAAATCAGTCGAATTAAGTCTTGTAGAGTATTTTTCATGTTCTTGGTGTTTTTAGAGTTGGAGGATTGAATTTATGCAAAGTTTGGTGACGATGTTGCCTAATATACCCATGTATTAGGCTTAGTAAGGGTGTAGAAGTTGAAATACCCACCTAGGAGTTGTTTCCTTGCACAAAACCCATGAAATCTATTGTTTTACCATGTGTAGAGAGGTTTGAAATAGGTTTGGTGAATTTGGGGTGCAATAATCAAGTGGTTGCTTTGTAAAAGAGGCCTAATTGGCCTAAGTCCAAGTAGGTCTGTCATAGATTTGGAGACCCTTGTTTCAAAACACCCTATACCCATTTTGGGATATGTTGACTAATGGGCAAATGGGTACTCAAAAATACCCTTTCCTTCCCAAAAGGATGCCCCCTGTGCAAGAAAACTTCTGATAGACCTAAAAAGAGGGCTACAAGGCTAGTGGTCCAATTACAAAGGAAGTACTAGTTGTCTTGGGTTTCTGTGAAAACCAAGTGTTGGGATAATTTGGTTGGGTTGTCAAACACCTCCATCTGCATTAGCTAGCAAAATCCATTATTTTCTAGTGGCTTATGAGAAGTGTTGAGTTGTAGCAAATGTAACATCATAGGCTAGCATTGCTCTACTAGGTGAGTTACATGTTAGGCAGTATCAGATATTACATGACTAACAAAATCTGTTATTTGTTAGATGATTCTGATAAAGGTGACATGGACCACAAATGCTACGCCAAATGTTGTAGAGAGCATACCATCGGTGTGGTGTGTGATTAAGGTGTAATAAATAGCAAATGTATGCCCCCACCTTAAAATAATTGCTTACATTATGAAGGATAAATTAGCTTTAAGGTAAAAGGAGGACAACAAGTCACGAGAGCTTTTTGGAAGCATATGCCTAGAGGATATGTTCCCAAGAGCTACGTCATGAAGGGGTTTCCCCATGGAAGGACAACTACAGCGATGTTACAGGCATGATACACAAAGGCTTGTGTAAGAATGGCATGACACCGAGCAACATAACAAGGTGTCACTTAAGACAAGCAACACCAAAAGTAAAAACACAAAGGGATCTATGTGCTTTGGATTTAGTACAATATATAGCCTAATCTATGTGGGATGATTTTTGCAATTGATCTTGTCAATTATTTACAATTGATTTTTGTAATTGTCATCATCCTCCAAGTATGCAAAAGTATGAATACAAAGGAGGAAAGGTACATGAAGGCAAATAAAATTTTTGGGTCAACATGGAAGGATGCTAAATCATCTAGTGCTTTGCATCATTCTCAAAATATGTATGAAATTTTAAGTACAATACATAGAAGAATGTAGATACAAATAGAAGAATGACACAATATTTTCATTCCCCTTGTATCCAGGTGCCTACAAGGGCATCAAGGGTCATCCAAGGAGGACTAACAAGCAAACAATCACATCATACTCATGCAAGGATTACAAAAGACATAGGCAAACACACATAAAATAAGATGCACAAAGGGACTACACTTAAGGATCGATCTCTAACAGGTCATTAACCTCCCAATCTTTCTCATCATAAAGGGATGAAAGATAGGCCATGAGAGGGACCACGTTTACGGCAATGTTGGGCATAGCACTTGGCTCATCATGTGGCTGATTGGCATCCAAGGGAGGATCCTCACATAATTCATTAAAGGTAAGGTCCATCAATTGTGTGAAGATCATGGACAACAATCATATCTCTCCTAAGGACTCAAATACATCATCCTCAGGGAAGGGTGATTGGAGTCACTATCAAAATAGATGACAATCGGTGGCTGCCTAGTGTTGACAATGGGATCGCAAGTATTGGTGGCCATAGGTGGAGATGAGGTCTCCACAACTAATGCAAAGTAGGAATCGAAGGACTCGGTGGCGGCGAGGGTGGCGTGCACTTTGGCTTACAAAAAGGTAGGGTGGGGTAGTGCTCTAGTTTGCACTTAGGTTGCATGCATGGAATGTACATGTCAATGGTAGTGGAATGTAGGACATCAGAGAACACCTAATGTTGGGTATGCAGGACAAGAGTTGGCTCTAACAAAGTGCTTCTAGGTGAGCATTGTTGATGTCAGGCTACGGGAGTGAAGGATGAGTTAGAGTTGGCAGAGAAAGAGGTGGAGGATCAACAAGCTAAGGGGGGTGAAGGAGTTAAGGGATCCACAGGTGGTTTCACAAGAGAAGGATGTTCATCAAGAGGCTATGCCTCAACAACACATCCACAGGCTATGACATGATGATGATGTCAATGATCTCTTTCTTGTTGGTTCCATCGAGAGCGAGCCTAAGACTCTGCTAAGGGAGTTGGAGGGTCTTCCAACATGGGTTCTAGGTCATCCATGTTCATAGGGATGCATGGGGAGACTAACAAAACCTCTAAGGATTAGGCAACCATAGGTGAAGGGAGAGGGTTCTATGACATGGGTTGCTTTCCTCTTGCCACCATAGGGGTAGGAGGAATAGGAGTAACCACTAGAGGTTAGGGAGCCACTAGAGGGGCAAGAGCAGGAGCTCTCAATGATTGCGGGTTTCCTCACATTGTTGAAGCAGCAGAAGGACCAAACTCAACCAATGGAGACCGAGGGTCTAGAGAACATGCGATGCTCTAGGATGTCCTCACAGAGGTCCTCGAGGTCTTTTGTAAGACAAATACGATGGAACTATAGAGTATGTTCTTGAAGAATGAGGGATGGGAGGTGCACTTTGTGCAGGTTTCTTCAGTGTAGATGATGAAGAGGCACCAATAGACAACTAGGCTATACGGTTCACTTTAAAATTCTAGTATGAAAAGAACAAGAAGTCACCACGAGGCCACATCGGTTCGGTTATTATCGGCCAAATGTAGTCTAAGGAGAAGTTTCCTCAGAAGGAGAGGGGCTTGAACCCACTATGCTAGGTAGTGTACACTTGGCCTTCGTGCGGGAACTTCAACCACTTGTGGACTATGGAAGGGACCACTTTCATGAAAATGAGCCATAGATGGCCCAATTTCACGTGAAATTGGTCAGAAGTGGGGATCACAGAGAAGGAAACATCTAGGGCCTTAGGTCTGACTTGGATAGGCAAGGTAAGCAAACCCATGGTAAAACGAGAGGACCCATCATGTGTGCATATCTGAACGTCCAATTTATCGTATTGATCCCGATACAACTCGTGTATGTACAAGAAATCCTCAATGATCACATTAACCATGCACACAGGGTATGCCCTTAATGGGCCTTTCATTGACTATGGTAGTGATATAGAGGGGTCCATCATAAATGTGTGGCGGCACATTAGTGGGTGAGAAGGAGATGATAAGCTTGACAGGAACACTCTGTTGACTGGGTCGAGGGTAATCATCTACCATAGCGATCATCCAAGAGAGAGAAGAAGAAGACTCATCAACAGGCTTTGAAGTAATCACTGTGTCAGAGGGAAATGAGGTTTGTGAAATGATTAGGCAAGGGGTTCATGTAGATCTGAAGGTTTTGGTTTGGTGGAGCAACTGACTTATTCCCTTTTTCATTCACTCTAAAGACTTGGATAATATTCTGATTAATGAGGTCTTGCACATTGTGCTTGAGACACATACATCTTTCAGTATCATGTCTAGTTACTCTGTGGAACTAGAAAAAGGCCTTCAAGTCATACAAAGGTGGTATGGGTTTAGAGGTATCAACGCGGTGAACATGTGACATTTGGATAAGATTATTATTTAATAGTTGTTGCATGATGGAATAAAGGGATTTAGAGAGTGGGGTAATCTTTCGAGTCCTTGGTTTTACTTACGAAGAGAGGGCCATAACACTATTATTAAGTGCTATTATCGTTACATTGTTGTTATTATTATTAGTGTTTATTTTGATAAAAAAATTATTTTTCTTATAGTTAAATGAAGAACTGCTTCAGATTTCCCAATGAGAGTCTGTGATGAGTGTTGCAAGTATGGGCCTAACCAGTGTTGTCATTGATGTCAACATACTCCTATTGTATTAATGATAAGGATTAGATGAACTATTTGCTGAGGATATTGAGAAAATTGGTCATATCAGGAACAGTGAAGAATGGTGAAGTCAGTAAGACAAAAGTCCAAGATAAGATGAGGATCAGAGGATGCGGTTTAAAAAGTTTGTAGATATGTCTTAAGGTGATCCAGTAAAGATTTCAGAGGTCCACATGAAGATCTGAAGAAGTTGTGGCCGCTCAAGTAAAACTGGTTCCGGCAGGTGTTCAGAGGTGACAGAGTGACACAGACATGTCCGGTGAGATTCGGAAATGCATTATCCTATTCTATGGATTTGAGGGAGTGTTAAGAAAGTCTTTGTGAAGTGTCAACTCGATTGGTTCATGGTTTGAAGGTCTGCAAGCATCTATTCCTTTGTAACAGTGATGACAGACTGTGTTCTTGAGTTTCCAGATGAAGGAGAGAAAGATTTTAGTAAGTAGATGAAGTGTGGATGTTCTTGGTGATTCAGGAAAGCTTGTGGAGGTCTTTGGATCGTGTCCAATTTGTGTTGGTGGTCCACATTGGAGTTGGAGCTCAAAATTGAAGAATAACTTCCGGATGATGGTGTTCTTCCTGAGATTGGCCGACCGGATGAGTTACACATTTTGCGGATGTTCTTGTTGATGTTTGCCGACTTAGATGATCATTCCTAAGTTGATGTCTTGTATAAATAAGGGATTGCAAAGTCATTTCAAAGGTGTCCTTGTGGAGATGAGAGTGTGGTAGCAAGGAGGAGAGTGAAAGGCAGAGCAGAAGTATTGGGCTTAAATGGAACTGATTCAAGCATGGTGAAGATGCTATTCTCCAGTTCATGTATGTGATACTTATTTCTTTGTAGACAGTGTGTCTCTTGTAGGCAATGAGCCTCTTGTGAGTAGTGTGCTCAGGCAGTGAGCCCTAATTGGCATGTGCCATTTTGTTCTTTCTATTTTTCTAACAGAGAATACAATCTTGGGTTAATCACCCCGTGGTTTTTCCCTTAACTGAGTTTTACACATCAAAATCTTGGTGTCTTATGTGTTAATGTGTTTCTGCTCTTGGTTTAATGCATTGTGTTTCTATGATTGAATTGTTATTATGCTGTTGAATTACAAAGTGGATTTAAGTGTATGAATTGGAAGAAAGTTTTGGACAACTGATTCACCCCCCCTCTCAGTTGTCTGTCCTGAATCTAACAATTGGTATCAGAGCCAAGTTCCTCTAAAAGGAGCTTAACCACTTGAGGAGACCCAGAATGTCGTCCTACAAGAAGGATAGTCCAAAGTTCAATGGAACCAATTTCAATCTTTGGAAAAGTCACATGAAATGTCATTTGCAATGTATGGGAATGCAGTACTGGAACATGGCTTCAACCAAGTATACTCCTCCATAGGGTGGCCCGAAAACCCAAAATGAAATCACAAATGTTGAAAACAATCTGCAACCTATAGAGGCTCTTCTAAGTGCATTATCTGACTCAGAGCTTTCAAATGTTGTTGATCTACCAACTGCTTTTGAGATTTGGCAAAAACTGGAACTTCTGCATGAAGGAGACAAGTATGTTAAATGTGTAAGGTTATAGAGTCTGAAAGGCAAATTTGAAAATCTAAAGATGAGAGATGATGAAAATATCACTTCTTTTATGCCAAGGGTTAATGAGATTGTTTGTGGAAATAGAAATGCTAGTGGAGTCTTGGATGAAGATGAGATTGTTGGCAAAATTCTTAGATCCCTTCCTTCTTATAAAATCAAGGCTGCTGCCATTGAAGAATTCAGAGCCCATACAATTGTTACAAGAGATCAATTGGCTGGTAAATTGGCTGCATTTGAAATGACTGAGTTTGGAGATTCCCCCCCAAAGACTGAATTAGCATTCAAAGCCAGTGCCTCTCCAAAAGGTAAACAAAGATTTGATCTAGGAGAGAACTCTTCAAGGAAACTATCATGGTATGAAAAAGCAAGAAAAAATCTAGAAGAAGAAGCAGAAACTGCTCAACTTGAAGCCCTCATTGAAAAAAGACTACCAAGAGGATCTGGTAAGTATGAAGGGAAATTGCCTTTTAAATGTTTTAACTGCAATAAGATTGGTCATTTTGCCTCAAGATGTCCAAAAAGATTTTCAAGGCCAAAACCTAACAAATCAAGGTTCCAAAAGAATTGCAACTATGTTCATGAAGATGATGATGATGAAGGAGTAACAGATGATGAATCAGAATCAGGAAACAAATCCAGAAGTGATTGGGTGTTTATTGCCATCAAGGAAGAAGATCCAATGCCCTCTGAATCTGTCAATCATAAAGTTGTAGAAAGAGCTCTGGCTGCACAAGTTGAAGAAAAGGATGATTGGGTCATTGAAAATGGATGCTCTCACCATATGACAGGTGATAAAAGTAAGTTCATAGATTTGGAAAGGTATGAAGGAGGAGTGGTAAAGTTTGGTGATAATTTTGCTGGTAGAATTAGAGGTAGAGGAACTATTTCTTTTGATGGAAAGAACAAAACCAGTAATGTTCTGTATGTTGAAGGATTAAAGCACAATGTTCTCAGTGTTGGACAGTTGGTGGACAAAGGCTATGATCTCTGATTCAAGAATGGAAAATGCAAAATCTTTGAAAGTTCTGAAACAAAGATTGCATCCGATACTCAAACTAAAGGTAATATCTTCCACTTAGTTGGTACTGGTAAAAGTTGCTTATTTGTTCAAATTGATCAGAGTTGGTTGTGGCATAGGAGAATGTGTCATGTGAATTTTGATAATATCATCAAGATAAGCAATACTCAGGCTGCTAGAGATCTTCCAAAACTGGTGAAACCTACAAACAGTTTGTGCAAAGAATGTTAATTGGGAAAACAAAGCAAAGTCTCATTTAAAAGCAAGGAACAATCTTCTACCGGATTATTGGACTTAGTTCATACTAATCTTTGTGGTCCGGCAAGAATCAGGAGTGTGCAAGGTGATAGATACTTCATGTTACTGATTGATGACTATTCCCGGATGATGTGGGTAACTTTTCTAAAAGAGAAATCAGAAGCTCTTGAGAAATTCAAAATATTCAAGGCTATGGTTGAGAATGAAACTGGATTAAAATTGAAATGTCTAAGGTCTGATAGAGGTGGAGAATTCACATCCGGTGAGTTCATAGATTTCTGTGAGAAACATGGAATAAAGAGACAGTTGTCTACTCCTAGGACTCCACAGCAGAATGGAGTAGTTGAGAGAAAGAACCGGACCATCAAGGAAGCATCTAGGACCATGATGATGGAAGCAAATGTTCCTCAGATCTATTGGAGAGAAGCTATTAGCACTGCAGTCTATACTCTCAATCAAGTACAAATCAGAAGCAATACTGGTAAGACTCCTTATGAACTTTGGTTTGGCATCACTCCTACTGTGAGGTATTTTAGAGTCTTTGGTAGCAAGTGTTACATTAAAAGAGATGAAGATATAGGCAAGTTTGATGCTAGAAGTGATGAAGGAATATTCTTGGGTTACTCTACTCAAAGCAAAGCATAGCGGTGTTATAACAAGAGACTAAGAAAGATTATGGAAAGTACTAATGTAAAGGTTGATGAAGGAATTGAAAAACCCTCAAGGTTTTATGAATATAATGAAGATGAGAAGAATGGTGTTATGATTCAAGGAGCCCAAGCCCCTTCTGAAATTCAGATTCAAACTAATCCGGTAAATTAGGAAGAAGAGATGAGTTTTAATTAGCCTAATCAAGAATCAGAAGTGCAAGAAACTCCCAAAATTCCAAGGTATGTAAGACTGAACCACTCTAAAGATTAGATCATAGGTGACAAAAGCAAAGGTGTACAAACTAGAAGAAGAATTGCTCAAGATTCAAATAAGTATTGTCTAATTTCAAAAATCGAACCTAAGAGAGTGAATGAAGCTTGCAATGATGAAAACTAGACTAAAGCAATGGAGGAAGAACTGATGCAAATTGAGAAAAATCACACTTGGGATCTTGTTCCCAGACCTAGAAACAAGAATGTGATTGGGACCAAATGGGTCTTCCAGAACAAACTGAATGAAGTGGGTGAAGTGATCAAGAATAAAGCCAGATTGGTCTGCAAGGGTTATTCTCAAATAGGAGTTGATTTTGAAGAAACTTTTGCTCCGGTGGCAAGAATTGAAGCAATCAGACTATTTCTTGCTTTTGCTACCTTCAAAGATTTCAAAGTGTATCAGATGGATGTCAAGTCTGCCTTCCTGAATGGTGACTTGGAAGAAGAAGTATACATAGAGCAACTGGATGGATTTCAATTGTATGATCATGGTGATATGGTCTGCAAGTTGAAGAAAGCACTATATGGACTGAAGCAAGCCCTAAGATCTTGGTATGAAGGATTGGATAAGCATCTTTTGAAGATTAGTTTCAACAAAGGTACTGCTGACAGTAATCTATATTTCAAAATTGATCAAGAAAACATCTTGATTGTTGAAGTATTTGTTGATGATATCATTTTTGAAGGAAAAGATAGTATGTGTAAAACTTTTGCAAATCAAATGAAAAGTGAGTTTGAGATGTCCATGCTTGGGGAAATGAATTTCTTCTTGGGTCTACAAATCACTCAAACAAAGAAAGGAATCTTCATTTCTCAGATCAAATATGTAAAAGAATTGTTGAAGAAATTTGGGATGGAAGATTCAAAGCCAATGAATACTCCCATGGCAACCGGATGTAAGTTGAGCAAAGATGATGACTCTCCCAAGGTTGATCAAAAAAAGTATAGGTCAATGATTGGAGGATTGTTGTATCTCACTCAAACTAGACCAGACATTATGCAGGCTATTGGTCTTGTTGCTAGATTCCAAGCTGATCCTAGAGAATCTCATGTCATGGCAATCAAGAGGATTTTTAGATATCTAAAAGGGATAGTTGAGTATGGATTATGGTATCCTAGAGATCATGATTTCTCTCTTCATGCATATACAGATGCGGATGGGGCAGGAGATGTGGATGACTGAAAGAGTACCAGTGGTGGAGCATTCTTTTTGGGGAAGAGATTGGTTTCTTGGCTAAGCAAGAAACAAGAGGCAATATCTCTATCCACAACTGAAGCAGAATATATTGCAGCAGCAGGTAGTTGCACTCAAGTTTTATGGATGAAGCAGATACTAAGAGACATCAAAGTGGAGTATGAGGAACCTATCACAATCTTCTGTGATAATTCAAGTGCAATAAATATATCTAAGAATCCGGTGTTGCATTCAAAAACTAAACACATATCCTTCAAGTTTCACTTTTTGAGAGAGCAAGTGAACAAGAATGAAGTCAAATTGGAGTTTGTGCCTTCCAAGGATCAGATTGCAGACATCTTTACTAAACCTCTACCTAAGGACTCTTTTGAGTATCTCAGGGAGAAGTTAGGGGTTATTGCCCCTCCAGTGATGAACTAAGGTGCACTAATGTGCATCAATCCAGTGGATATCATAGTTATATCTTGTGGTCTGGATTGATGATGGGGAGCTGCTACTCAAGGGGAGCAGCAGGTATGACTCTGAAGTGGTGGAATTGCAAGTATGTGCCCTTTGCCATTGATGTCAAAGGGGGAGAGAAGACATGTGAAAAATAAGTGGTTGCTGATCAAAGGGGGAGCAGTAAAGGGAGAAAAGACATGTGAATTGTTGTTGCTAATAGGGGGAGTTATGACAGTAAGGAGAAGTTCTTGTCTTGATGGTCAAAACAGTTTTTCACATCATATGTTGCCATCAATGACAAAGGGGGAGATTGTTGCAAGAGTGTTGTCATTGATGTCAACATACTCCTGTTGCATTAATGATAAGGATTGGATGAACTGTTTGCTGAGGATATTGAGAAAATTGGTCATATCAGGAACAATGAAGAACAGTGAAGTCAGTAAGGCAAAAGTCCAAGATAAGATGAGGATCAGAGGATGTGGTTTAAAGGGTTTGTAGATATATGTCTTAAGTGATCCAGTAAAGATTTCAAAGGTCCGCATGAAGATCTGAAGAAGTTGTGGCCGCTCAAATAAAACCAGTTCCGGCAGGTGTTCAGAGGTGACAGAGTGACACAGACAGGTCCGGTGAGATCCGAAAATACATTATCCTATTCTACGGATTTGAGGGAGTGTTAAGGAAGTCTTTGTGAAGTGTCAACTCGATTGGTTCATGGTTTGAAGGTCCGCAAACATCTATTCCTTTGTAACAGTGATGATAGACTATGTTCTTGAGTTTCTGGATGAAGGAGAGAAATATTTCAGTGAGTAGATGAAGTGTGGATGTTCTTGGTGATTAAGGAAAGCTTGTGGAGGTCTTTGGATCATGTCTAGTTTGTGTTGGTGGTCCACATTGGAGTTGGAGCTCGAAATTGAACAATAAATGCCGGATGATGGTGTTCTTCCTGAGATTGGTCGACTGGATGAGTTACACATTCTGCAGATGTTCTTGTTGATGGTTGCCGACTTAGATGATCATTCCTAAGTTGATGTCTTGTATAAATAAGGGATTGCGAAGTCATTTCAAAGGTGTCCTTGTAGAGATGAGAGTGTGGTAGAAAGGAGGAGAGCGAAAGGCAGAGCAGAAGTATTGGGCTTAAATGGAATTGATTCAAGCATGGTGAAGATGCTATTCTCTAGTTCATGTATGTGATACTTATTTCTTTGTAGATAGTGTGTCTCTTGTAGGCAGTGAGCCTCTTGTGAGCAGTGTGCTCAGGCAGTGAGCCCTAATTGGCATGTGCCATTTTGTTCTTTCTATTCTTCTAACAGAGAATACAATCTTGGGTTAATCACCCTGTGGTTTTTCCCTTAACCGGGTTTTCCACATCAAAATCTTGGTGTCTTATGTGTTAATGTGTTTCTGCTCTTGGTTTAATGCATTGTGTTTCTATGATTGAATTGTTATTATGCTGCTGAATTACAAAGTGGATTTAAGTGTATGAATTGGAAGAAAGTTTTGGACAACTGATTCAACCCCCCCGCTCTTAGTTGTCTATCCTGAATCTAACAATGAGTAGCCCTCATACTAACTGCTGGTAATAGCAAAGTGTCATGTAGAGATGCGTAAATGATTGGTAACACATCAGTAGAATCTTATCTATAATTTGTGGTTGTAGGTTTCCAATAAAAACCTATTGTACACCAGAGTCAGGAAGAGCATAAGGTATCTACAAGAAGAGAGCCTGATACCGACTAATGAAGTCATTCAATTTCTCGTTCGCAATTTGCTTGTAGTGGACGAGATCAATTAATGTAACCTATGGTCCAATGTTAGCTTGAAAATGCTAGATAAATTGATTAACTAGCTATTAGAATGAAGTGATTGAATGATCAAAGAGAGAACAAATTAATCCATCACCATGTCCTTGAGGGATCGAGGAAATATTTTCGGTAGTAGAAAGTCATTGAAAATAAAGTCATTGCATATAGCGATAAACACAAACACATGGTTCTAAAGGTCTCCCTTACCATTATATTTCTCAAAACATGGCACCTCAAAGTTTGGTGGAAGAGGTGCATGGAGAATAACTAGTGATAATGGGCTACATGTATAATAGGAAGGAATGGAAGGCTAAGATGTGGAAGTGGATATACTGGCAAACTATTTTTGCAAGGAATTTATATTTTGTAACAGTTGGTTAATGATGGGGTCAATGGTGTTGTTAGGTTGTGTTTGGACATTCTAGTTTTGAGTGTTGGATTAAGAAGTGAGAGGTGGTGGTTGAGGAACTCCGCAGTTGGTAGCTGAGAAAGTAAATAATAAGGAAGTATTTGAGGGAATGGAATTGTACTGATGTATAGGATTTTGACCTGATCCCATAGAAGTAGTGTTTAAAATTATTCGGTTGTGAAGTGGTTGTCAAGATGTGAGAAGAAGTGAAGGTAGAAAGGGAAGAGGTTGGTATAGGCATAAAAATATAAGCTTGAGATCTAGTTGGCCATGACCCACTAAGTGTCATCACGCAGCTAGAAAATGAAGGAACATTGTTGTTCACTATGTGAACCAAACCACAAAGGACATCAACGCTGTGCGGATTGTTGTTTAACAACCATCTAAGGTTCTCAACCAGGGGTATAGTTTCACAAGATAGATGTTCAGTACCCAAATAATCATGAAAATTAGCCAACTAACTATTTAATGATTGTATTTGGGACATAAGTACACCAGCAAAAATTGTATCTATACAGAGAGGATCTGTCGAGTTGTCTAGTCCAGAGGAAGCATTAGTGTAAAAGCATGGGACAACAAGAATCCGTACTCTAGAATTAGCCAATGAGAATTTGAAAATATCATTTTCCAGCTACATGCCCAAGCTACCAAGAGCATGGGAAGCCATGAATATTCTCACACTTCTACGGATGAATAATTTAGAGTTTGAGCACCAAGTCATAAAGCTCATAAATTAACACAAGCTCTGTAACACACATGTACTCACAAATTCAACGATAAGATAAGAGGAAGAAGAAGAGGAGGAATGCTTTTATTTTTGAGAAGGAGGTGTTCAGTTTTTGTTTTACAATTTTAAAATGTTTTGCAAATATTTTAAACACGTCAGGTTGACCAAAATGTTATGATGAAAATTTAAATCTAACTAAACTATTACTAATTAGAACAAACTTCAATCACAAACATTAGAATCCCAACCAACAAAGATGTATATCTTGTTGTTGTCTAGATAGGAAGAGAAAGATTATTTGGGTTGGATTCTTTTGCTACTATTGAAATGTAAATGAACTAACTAAACTAACAAAATTAACCAAGTACAATAGAAAATAGGAAAGTAAATAGACATAGAGAGTTAATTCACATAAATTGATTTAAGAAGTTGAAATAATAGATGATGAGGAACCTGGAACCAAAGTTTTGAGCTCACTTCTAGGGACACCAACACTTGGTGCAAACATCTATGTTGGGCGTCACCATCTATACGACCCTCAAAACTACAATTCATATGCATACATCCTTTGCATGATTTTCAGTGAATCCTGTCAACAATAAAAGCAAATATTAGTGTATAGGAGTTGAATGTTAATAGAAATAAATTGGAAATGAAACAAAGACAAAGAAAGGGAATGAATGCAAAAACTCATGCATTTTGTGATCCTTCTCACTCAATCTTCCACCTACAAGAAAAAAGAAAAAAAGGGTTGGGATGTATGGAGGTTTTCCTCAATCAAACCCCATTTCTATTAGTTCTACCTCAATGAAATCCAGATGAGTATATAATGACAAAAAAGTGTGTGATCTTGTATCCTATGTGTATCTAGAATAGCAGAAAATAGTGATAAACAATAATATGTTCAAGATAACTGATAAAATATTCCAAATCATAAGACTAACATTAATCTAAATGAATGAAAGCAATGTGCAAGAGATGGTTACAAGAGATTCACTAGAAGGCTATTGCATCGAAGAATGAGAGGGTTCTATTCTTTAAGGATGGCAATAACGTGCGAGTATGTAATAATAATCGGAGTGAATCACATGAAATTAGTAACCTTTAATAGATAGTTAACATGCAAATGTAATGGTGCAAGTAATGTGAGCTTGAGTAAACAATTTGGTAGAGCTTCTCTATAAAGATTTGTGATCTCTTGAATGGCAAAGTGAAAGTATTTTTATATACAAGGAAAGAGAGCAAAAAGATGGGCAAAGATCCATATGGGCATGGATAGGCATGTAGAAAAGATTAGAATGACGTGCAAGCAAAAATGCACCCTCTAAAATAAGTTCTCGAATTGGAAGACGCTATCAGGACACCAGTGCTTGGCATAGACATCCATGCCTAGCACTCCAATCGAGGCAACTTCAAGTCTTAAAAGGTTGTGTTGGCTTGGGACATTGCTAGGATCAAGGCACTTTTACATATTTGGGTTTAGGAAAGTAGGAAGAGGTCAACACAGAGGTTAAAGGGGAGGGAATGCTAAAGCAAGTGCTAATTAGAGAGTGAAATTGTGTGCAAGCACAATTTACAACACTACACTAATAAGTGCAAAGGATGAACAAAATAAAAATGCAAGCTATGACAATTTTGAATTTTTTAAATTATTTGATTTTTTGTATTTTTTAGATTATTTGATTTTATTGTATTTTTTAGAAATTTATGATTTTTATGGATTTTTTTAGATATAATATTTCTTTAGATGAAAAGCGTTAACCATTTCATCAAAGTCTTCACCTTCCATAGTGCACAAGAGATAAGCTTTGTTTCTAACATCTTCCTTAACTACGTAAGGTCCTTTCCTATTTTCACATAACTTTCATTTGTTTTGATGACCTTTTTTTTAGTGCTTCCTCTTCTGAGTACTAATTTTCTTTTTCTAAAGGGTCTAGTAGGTTCTTGTTGGTTTGTTGGGATACTCATAATTTGTTTAGCATATGGAGTTATCATGAGATGCATGAGGCATTGATGTGCCTATTAGTGGGATGAAGTCCAGAATAGGGTCCCATCACATGATAACAATTTTGTCAAAAGATCAAACTCATCTTGTATATAAACATTAACCTCAGCTTGAAATATTGAACACTTTACAGAAATTAAAAATAACTCGAAGGGAGTTTGAATCTCCCTTTGTCTTTATAGAGGAACAAAACTCACCCTCATTTTTCTATTTGGTTCAATTCGAAGATCCATAGAGTATCCTATGTATTTATCTAATGGTTTTAGAATAGGTAGATCTTCTTCTGCAATGATTATTCGCAACTTCTTTTATTTTCCAAACTTTCATTCACTCACCTCATCTTCATTAGGTAACCTTTCGATTATTTTGATTTTGACTTGTGGTAGTTCCCAAGAATCATTCAATTACACAAAGGTAGAAGGTGAAAGTTAGTTTTGAACATCATGGGCTCAAATTATTTGGACAAAAATTCTAGATCATTTGTGAATTCATTATCAATAGAGTTTCCATTGAGATGATCCTTAGAGTCCATCTGTGTTGGTGGTGTCAAAGGAGTATATGAATCATTGGGTGGTGTGAGAGATGTGTAGGATATGCTTAGTGTCTAAGGGGAATATGACTCATCTAAATAAGTCTCCCTAGGTGGCCTTAATAGGGTAAATCCTTCTTACAACACTTCATTTGAATCAACAAAAACATTAAGATTTATTCTAGTTAGGTCAATTGTTCTTAGCTGAACTATGGGAGGATCTCCTCTTGTTGTTTGTCCTATTGGTTGAATTCCTTCTTGAGTTGTCACTTGGGGATTTGGTATGAGAATGTCTCTAAATTCTATGATAAGATCTATGTAATTACAAACTTTATCGTCTAACATTGTGATTCCCATCTTTACCATCTTTTGTTCTTGTAAAGTTTTGATGTTTGTTTTTATGGTTTCATTAGTTGAAGATAGGTATGTTTCTTTAAGCCTTTGAGTAGATGGTTCCCAAAGTTCCCATATGGACTTTTGTTCTTTTCCTTTTTCTTTCAATGTGTTTTCTTCTTGATCTATGTTGATTGTGCAAATGTCGAAAGGAAATTGCATGGGACTTTCTTTTTCTAACTCCACAATCTTGGTAGTTGTTTTCTTCAAGACTATTGATGCTTGTTTCAATGACTCCTTTTTTGACAATTTTAATCCCTGCATTTGTTGTGGTTTTCACTTGATCATCTTTATCCTTCAAATACAAGACTTGTAGGGTAGGTTTAGGTATCACAATCTTATTAGTGATAACTTAGAGCTAATCAGAATACTTTTTTTCTTCTTTGTCATGTCAATCCTTAACATACTGAATAGCATAGGACCTCCTTTTGCAACCTAAAATTTACAAAGGTGTAAGAAACATACCTCTTGGAATAGATTTGAGGGGGATGCTTTCATTTTATGTCTCTAGGGTCTTCCTAACAATAAATTATATCTTGTGTCCTTATCTATGACATAGAACACTATTGGTACTATTTTGGGTCCTAAGGAGATCAGAAGTGCTATCTTTCCTATTGTTGTGGCTTTTAGGTTGTTGTACCCTCACAAAGTCTCTTGGAAATATGTAATGTTGGTATGCTTGTATCCCATCCTTTCAAGGAGAGAAGAAGGCATGGTATTGGTAGTTGCTCCATCAACAATGAGCATTCTTTTAATCCATGTTTCATAGATCCAGGCTTGCCGGTACAAGGTTAGATCTCCTTTTTTTGTCAACTCGACCTCATAAGGCATCTATTTTGGGTCAAATAAAACTTGAGATCTTATAATTTTTCATTTGGATGGTTCATGTCTAAATATATTTAATTTATTTGTTCATCTAGTGGAGGGGTAATCCAATCAAGGTGCTTTAGGCCATTAGCTTGTAAAAGATGCATGGTGTGAGCAAATTTATGAGAAGATCAATCAAGGATATTTTTGTATATGTATTGTTGAGATCTTCTCTAAGGTCATATGGTCCAATGGGAGGTGGTGTTGGATTTACCATCAACATGTTTCTCCCATGGAATTTAGTTTATTATTCTATAGTAGGTTTTATCTCTATTTCTTCATGAATAATCTTGACTATGCCTAGGATTTTTGCTTCACCTTTTATCCCTAATTGTCCAAATGTTTCTGGCTCACTTATATTGGTTTGTTTTGGACTAGATGAGTTTTGGGCATTTGTTTGTTTATTTTAATAATCAGGAAAGGGATCTTGAAATTTTTTCATGTTTGCATTTTGAGGGGTGATTGGTGTTTGTCGAGAGTTATCACAGTTGTTTGGTGTGACTTCATGTGGATTAAGGAACATCACAATGAATAATCGTTGATGTTCTTTTGGTAACCTTGAAATTAATCTATTATATTCTTGACATGTTTATGTGTTGTGCCCTCTTATTTTATGAAATAAGCATAATTAGTTAGGCTCAAATGGCTAACGATATGGCTCTTATTTGTTGTTGTAGTGATTGCAATTTCCTTCTTGATTATCCCTTCAAGATTAATTGTTGTTTCTTGGATAATCAATTATGCTGATGTTTGGAGAAAATAATCTCTCCTAAAATTTTCCCCTATTTGTATTGTTGGCAAGGGGTATGTCAGTTACCCATTTGTTACTGCATTTCAATTGTTTTTCAAGATTCTAATAGTGGATGGGTTGCTTCCCCTATTTTATTTCTTGGTCAACTAATCATCCATTTGGTTTGTAAGTTCTTCATCCAATATCAATAACAGCTTGATCAATTCTCAGAGAACTCTCTAAGGCTTCTTCATAAGATCTATATGGTAACTTTTGAACTGCTTCCTTTGTATACCTTTTGAGGGCATGCAAGAAAAGATCACATAATTCTCTTTGATCTATGTTTAGAGTAGTAGTTGAAGAGTAGAGGACTTGCCTACATCGTGTTATAAAGTGTGCCACTGATTCATCATGGCTTGTTTCATAGTAAAAAACTCTTAAATTCCCATCTTGATCAACTTGTTCACATCAAAAGTTGTCACAAACTCACCTATCAATTACTAGAAGGAATGTATTGAAGCCTCTGGGTGGTGATAGTACCAATCTAAAGTGATTCCTTTGAGGGCTTTTGGGAAGATCTTTGCTATGACTCCATCCTAGGGGAGGAATTATCTCACTTTTTGTATAGGCTTTGATATGCACATCTGGGTCACCTTCCCCTTTGAATTTAGGTAGGTCTGGGAAGGGACACAAACAAAACATTGTGAATATTATGGTCAAGAGGTTCCTTTAAGTATTATAAATATCTTCCTAAAAATTAATTTTACAAAATTGGGGTTCATCATGCAAACATGAACCCCATTGGTTGACTTTATGTGTAGATGTTGGTTTGATATCTAGACATGGCTAGATATATGTTGGTTGAAAGTTCACAAGTACAAGCCTAATAATTTTGCATTGAATAGGCTTTGCTATTTTTTTGGAATGGTGGATTTGTGTCATTAGAATTGCAAGCATAGAAGTTCAAATAGAGAGGATTCTAAGTTGCCCATGGCTTTGTTCAACCCTAGCATTGCATGTGTTTGTTTGTTCTCTAGGTCTTTCTGGTTGGGGTTTCTCAACACCTCCTACTTCAAGCATTCTAATTCATTGGACCAATGTGTCAATGAGGTTTGTTGATGTTGTGGTTTCTATTATTTGAACTTCCTCACGTTGTGGTAGGTTTTCATGAATTTGGTTTACATTGTGTATGTTTTCTAGTGAGGGTTGCATGTAGCAAATTGCTCAACTTGATAGGCAACATGGAGAGATTCTCTAACCTCCTTTACCTCTTGTAAATGTCTTTCTAAATAATTCACTTCATTGTCTAGATGTATGGTCATTTCTTTGAAACTCGTTATAGGTTGGCCATGTCAGTGTATTTCTGAGTGGACTCATCTTACCTCATTTTGGTTGGTTTGAGGTTGAATTACTATCCCATGTTGGATTATTAAATGTGAGGGATCTTCAGGGCTCTTGCCAGTTGCATTTGTAATTAGAATATTCATAGTTAAAGTAGTTTGTAATTGGCACTAGTGGATCTAGTAGTGTGTATCTCTCAAAGAAGGAATGGTAGGATCACTAGAGGGGAGACTCCCCTAATGTCTAAAATTTGAATTCATCATATTTGGGGGTGTTAAAAAAACTACGAAATAAATGGAATAGATGTGAAAGAGAAGGAAAGAAAATATGGAAAAGCAACAAAGGAAACATGAAAAAATCACCGAGGAGGATTTTTTCTTCATGTTAGGTTCACCAAAATATGTGTTGTTCAGAATATGCTTAGACACAACATGGGTGAGTCAGACCCTAACACAACACATGAATTGTATCTTTGTACAGATAACCTTCTAGTCATTCCTGCTCTCATCGAAATAGACAATCGAGTGACAATAGTACTAAGGGGTTGTCCTATTTCCTAATGAGTAGAATGTCACAAATTGTGGTTGGGTTGATTACATTTGTTTGTTGAATGTTTATGTTATTATTATTGTCATCATTGTTGTTTAGTTTTTATCATTAAGCTCATTTTTTATTATTGGGTAAAATAGGTTTTGAAGGGGCCCCGAAACCCTTTACAAGTAGTAATCCAGGAACAGAAAGCCAACCAAAAGCCAACTTATAGCCAAAAAACTAGAAAAAAGCATAGAAAAAGGTAACAAAATAGAAATCCACACAAACTACTATAGTTTCCTTAGTGTATCAGCTACTTTGAGCTCTTGTTCATAAAATTTTTCATGTAGCTTGGAAAAGTTAACCAGCTCCTTTTCATCTTCAAACTGCTTCTTCTTGTTGCCCCTGGTGCAAGTTGATGGACCACCTTTGTCTTCCTGCACAACAAGTTTACCCTTTTCTTTGCTACCAGCATTTTTATCAGCATTCACAACAACCTCCAGCACCAGACTATCCTCCACAGTAAGATCCCTAACCTGATCTTTTTGAAGCTCCTTCAATTTGTCAGTGATGAGGTGCATCCCCTACAGACTATTTTGAATAGTGAGCTAGCTAATTTTCACAACCTTCTCTAGGTTCTCATTGATACCACTCAACTTCTCCTCCAAATTCTCAATCCTTTTACCATACCCCTCTTTCTTCTTATGAAGCTCACGTTCCATCTCCTCTAATCTAGGAATCACCTCCCAGCCCTGGAAAATCTCTTTGTCCTAATCCACATTGGTATACCCCCCGGTTCAAATTATCTTGCAGAACCCTCAACTTGATGTCAATATGATTGATTTCCAAAAAAAACCACTTTGTCATCTTGTGTTGACTGTTAACTGCTTCTCTCACCATGCCAAGGGCGACAACAAGGTCATCCTTATTACTAGCCTTCTCCATCAACACCTTAAAGTCTTCTGGAAGATTCTAGGTAGGATTAGGGATCTCCAAGAAAGGAATGCCAATGTTCAGCTCCTCAATAGGCAAGCCTTTACCCTTATCAACACTACCATGCTCAATCATCGACACCCTATTACCAAGGTCAATCCCCTATTCTACAATCAAGTTAGAAGTCTCCCCCACATGTTTCTTCTTAGCCTTCTTCATAGAATCAAGGCTTTTACCTTTGTCAGAGTATTTCCTTTTAAAGCTTCCCATTCTCCCCTTCCTGCCCTCTGGTTCTGACTCCTCACCCATCTAGGAATCATCAGACCAAGATATTTGAACATCCCTCCTATTTAGTCTCTTATTTTTACCCCCTGACAATTCAACACAGCCCTCGAGGTCATCTTCTGCCACACACTCCTCATCCTCTAAATGTGCCTCTGAGTCATTGGAGACCAAAAACACCTTCTCTTTGAAGAGGATTTACTCTTCAACCCTAAGTTGGGGGTGTTATCTTTCATGTATTCCATAATGAGAAGGATTAAACCTTCATGGAGGACCAACAACTTAGGGTTTCTAGCATTCTCTTTCATTAAAAATTCTATAGAAGCCAAAATATAGAAAGGGAAGGAAACCAACATTTTATGGAGAAAATGATTAAGCATATTAAAATGATAACCATAAACAACAATAAACCTATCATCGAGGGTAATATATCTCATAATAACCTCTACCACCTCGACCCAAATTGGGTTGATAGACATTTGGTTGTAGCCCCCTAATTGCAGCTTAACCATTTGCTCTGTTCATTTCCTTTGAAGATATGAGCCATGGCCTCCTCACTGGTCTTTCTCTCCCTAAAAAACTTCTTTGCATTGATAGAAAGATTAGTAATCTTGGCAATGAGGTCCTCTATAATGGTAAGCTCCCACCCAAAAGTGGCCACCTTACGGTTCTTCCAATTCTTGGCAAACATCATCGTAGCCGTGGGGTCAGCACCATGTAGTATCTCCATATATAGAGTCAAGCCCCCCTCCTCCATAATTCTCCAAACTCTACTATTATTGCGGACCCCCTCGCAGGATAAGGGCTCTACCCTATTCCTATCCCCGCCCATATTAGCTTTCAGATTACAAAGCCACCAGATGATAATCCAAAAAATGAAGTAATGAAAATGAAGGCTTCTCAACTTGAAGGGGCCATTAACAATACCCATAATCTGTGTGACCTAACCCTTCATGATTATCCTGACATTCTTTTGATTAATATCCATCATAGAAAAATTAATCATCTTTGAGTCTGATTCCACGTAGGCACTCATATTTAATCAAAGTTTAAGCTTCAATTGGAATCATATCAGTGAGATCCCAAATAAGCATAGTCTGGCACATGACCCCAACATTAGCAAACACATCCACCACTTTATTCCCTTCACAAAATATATGGGTTATAATAGTATCTTCAAAGGTTTATATAATATTGAGAGTTTCTTCTATGAAGGTAGCAATAGTCCAACTAGGACTTTGTGATTTCTTTAAGCAATTAATAATGTTGCTAGAATCACCTTCATCCAAACCTTCTTAAAGCCCCTGGAATGAGCTATTTTAATAGCATGGTAGGTCCTCACAACTTCGGCATAACAATTTGTCTAGGTACCCAGATATCATTAATCTCATAGAATTAGTGTGGTTGCGGTAATTCTTATGTGACCCGGAGGGACATTTTATCTAATCCTATTTCATTCATTGTTTGTGAAGAGGTGAAAAGTGTTGAGCCTCCTCTAATCAAGGTCAATTAACTCTTCAAGGAGTCTAAGTTCTTGGTTGTGCAACTCCTCTCTCTATCTTTGCTCATTTTCTTATTGAATCGGCCTCAATATTTCTTCTTGTTCTTGGGCTATCTCTTCATTTTGGTTTGGTTGATTAGGAAGGTTAGCTCCAATTTCCTCCGAAACTAGTTCTATACAGTCTTCTCTCACATTAGGGAACATTGAGTGCATAGCAAAGAAGATGGATATTTTAATGTGTTTAAATGTTTGAGTTGATGTTGATGTGCCTTGTGATGAAACTAAGGGCTTCTTCAATGTTTGATAATGTTTGAAAGTTGAAGATTTGAACGTATGTTTGCGTTGCATGTGTTATGGTGAAATTGAGGGCTTGTTTGAAATGTTGAAAGTTGAATTTATTCCTTTTGATGAAATTGAGGGCTTGAATGTTGTAAATTTTTTAATGTTTAAAATGAAATTTCTAAATGCAATCTAATCTAAATTAATGCATGCACCTTTTGGTTCTTTTTTGGAGTTTTAATAATCTAATTACTATGAAGGGAAATATGAATGCAATTTCTATATGACTTTTCCTAATGTAGTCCAAATATGTTTCTGTGTTCTACAAGTTTTGAGATTTAACCTAAATTTGTAACTAATCTAAGAAAAACAAGATATTTACTGTAAGAAAAGCAAATAACTCTATTTTAACTCTAAGTCTTATCAAGAGAAAGATAAAACAATGTTTTTCTTTCTCAAGAATAAAATGTGAGATAGTTACTAATCAAGCTTGATAAAGAACCTAAAATAATGGGTGCCAGTGCCAAGATATGTCCTTAGAGATCATATGGAAACCATATCATCCTCTATAGAATTGGGGTCCTCCTCTTGGCAACAGGGATAAAAATGGGGATGTGATGAAGTGAAAGATTGGCTTAGAAGCAATAACAAACTTTAAAGAAAAAGAAGGCTCTCTTGGTCTTGTATGAGCATAAAATCCTAAGGGGAGAAGCTATGCATAAGATTGGAAATCCTAATAATCCATGAAAACTAACTCCTCCAAAGGCAATGCTAAATGGTTTGAAATGAAAAGGCTCTTGAAGTCCTATGCGAGAATCTTGAAAGCTTATATCCTAAAACTAAACTAAGAAGAAACTAAAGCTTCTTGAAGATTCAAAGATTTCTAGATCATGAGATCAGAAGATGTTAAACAATGTGGAATGAAGGGGTATTTATAGGTAGAAATGAGAGGGAAAGGAAGAAGAGATAAGAATTAAATAATTAGTTAACTGAAGAAGAAATGGAAACTTTACCAAGAATATAAGATGAGATAAGAAGGAAACTAAAATAAGACAAGAGAGAACTTGAAGATATTTGGGAGACAAATTAGAAGAGATATGATTTGATCATGAGTTAGAAATGTAAACAAAGTGAGATGATGATGAATTAGCATGAAAATATATGAGGAAAAATGGGTTAAAAATCAAGATGAAAATCCAAAACTAAAAGTTATTTCATGCATTTAAAAATGATAGGGTTGCCCCTTTTGGAAAGTGGGTTGCCCCTTTTACTAGGGTAGATCGCCTGGGTAATCCTACAAGTCAATTGGGTGACCCTCCTGAAGAGGATCCAAAAGGCTTGATAGGAAGAATGCAAAAATTGAAAACACAAAATGAAGGTTAGGAGGGGAAGAAAAGGGAAGAAAAATAAAAAGGACATGTCACTAAGATTGAAGCTACTAAGAGGAGGTTAATTCATGCCTATGTGGCTATGATTAAGAACCTCTTCATCATCATCAAACTATCATGTTGGCCTAAAACAATTTTGGTACTTACAATCCATGTGTACCATCATCTTGATTGTCACCTTCCAAATGTATTTTACAATATAAAGTTCATGGAGTTCTTAGTGCAAAGCATCTGTCCATGCACTAAAATCTTTGATCTTTATTTCAATATTGTAAAATTAATTTCTAGGATCATCCACACCTTTGAGTCATACTTGAAATTAAACCATTCTAGATAGTTTTCAAAATTCCTCTCACCAATGCTTGGGATATGTGTTTTTATTCGGCTAACCATGTTATCCTTGCATTGATAGGGAAGACTCTATGGAAGAGAACATTGTAAGGAAGGTAGAAATAATATATGTACAACTAAGCGGACACTAATTCATCTGTATCCTACAACATTTGTATCTTATAGATCCTAGATCAAAACTTGAAATAAATACAAAACATAAATTTCAACATGATAAGAAGTAGTATATATCATTTTCAAGTGCAATGTATACATTCACAATTATAATTTGTAGTTGATTTATTTTTTTTTGTTATGATAGCTTATATGCTTGTTCTTTGAAATTAGTTTTGCTCTATAATTGGTGCTTCTTTTCAATACATGTGTGAATTCTATGCACATTGTGGTTGGTAGTGCAAAAGAAAAGTTGTAGCTCATTAGCATTAGCTTTGTTGAAGGCACATGTCTCTTGCAAAGAAATATTGAATTGAATTAAATGATAGTCATGTAAAATATCAATAATGTATGCTTGCAAGCTATGAGTGTTGAGAGACAAAATTGAAACAAAAGAATACAAGTATCAGAAGTGATATTTGCTTTCTAAGTTCCAATTTAGCTTACTCTTTAAATAGTAGAGGCAATATTGCTCAAAGAAAAATTGAGCCTCTTCAAGTGGCCATATCAACTATCTTTGAAGTGGTTTGTTGTAAAAGCTCCTGAAGAAGGGTGTCTTGGTTGTTGATAGAAAAACTAGACCATTGATAGTAAGTTATAAATTTGTTGGTGATGAAATTATTTCCTCAAGCCTAGATTTACAAAGATGGAAAAGATTAAATAGTTGGAATGATCAGATAAATCTTGAATGACTGGAAAGAATAACACCATATCTCTCTAGGTCTTCTTAAGAAGAAGAAAGTTTATCCCAAATAACAAAGATGGGTTGAAAAAAAACTTGGTCTAATTTGGAGCTAGACCCTAAAGAAGACAAGGGAAGAACAATATACTTAGAGAATAACTTGCATAGCTTTGAATTGTTGTTAGGAATTTTTTCATTGTGTTGTTGCCATAACATAAGCATAAGCAACTTCTTCTACTATATCATAAGTTCCTATCCATTGATGTTGCTTGGATTTGGGGTCCCTAATTTCTACAACATAGTGACCCCATCAATGTTTCCTAACACCTCTATATGTCCTTATACCTATAGAGTGTTTGAACTTAGAACTCAAGCATGGGTCTTGACTGTTACACATATGGTTCTTAGGGTTGTCATTGATGTCAACACTATCATGGTGGTGTGATGGTGTTCATGGTTGGATGTCATGTCCCATCCAACAAGAGAAGGGAGAAGATATAGTTCATATTAAGATGGGAATTAGAAGCACAAAGATGATCAAATGTGTTATTGATTCTACTGGTATCATGTAGTGTGTATGATCCAAGTTCCATGATGATTGCATTACTGGAAGAGTGTTTTGTTGTTGATTGTTTGAAGAAGTGTCACCTCTTTGAAGATGTTCTGTATAGGACAGTGGAATGCTCCGCATTTGTAGCTATGGCTATGTAGTTTTGGAATTGTGTTCAAGAGGCAATGAAGGTGATAATTCCAAGTTTTTAGATCATTTGTCCCTCCGCTATGAAAGTTATGCATGATAGAGTATTGACATTTGTTCTGGTAGAGTAAGCTAGTGATGAAAGCCTGTTGGAATGCTCTGCATTCCTCCATAAATGAATGATTACACTTACAGTTTTGAGGACATGTTTATGGACATATATTACATGCGTCCTTGTAGTTTCAAGGTCTTTGGTGGTCCACAACTCAGTTTTTCAAATGACAGTATGTTGCAGTGTGTTCCAGATGATAGATTGTTCTCAGTGGTAATGATCGAAGTTGTAAGGAACAACTCTTTGATATACTGTGGAAAAGGAGTATTTGGGGATGTTGTATGAGTCATGTGGACTCATCTAGAAAAGTTTCATGAAGATATTTCTTGTTGCCAGTATCACACAAGGTTTTCAAGTTGATGTTGTCGTTATACTTCAAGTCTTCATGTGTTTTCCTTAAAGCTATCCTATTTTCAAATGAGCGGAGTGTGCGGATGTAATTCCTTGGTGCTTGAAGCTATGAAGGATGTTTTGGGCCTATTTAAGCAAGTTTTGGTTTCTGCAAGGCTTGGATCTTCTGCTGGTGTAATGTGTGGTTTCACTTAGGACCTATCTTCTACACGTTTCATTTATATTATGTGTTGTCTGGCTAACTTGTAAATGTATTTTTCATGTTGTTGTTGGAATTAGGGTTGACAATTGAGAGGGGGGTGAATCAGTTGTCACAAAACTTTAATATTTGCTGTAGATAATTCTTCCTTTACCACTTAATAACTGATCAATGATTTAACCATAAAATAAGAATCAATAACACATGAGTAGAAGCATAATAACACAATTGACACCAAGATTTTTAATGTGGAAACCTGGTTAAGGGAAAAACCACGGTGGGGGTTAACCCACAAGAAATTATACTCTGTTAAAAGTATTACAAATGGAGAATGCACATGCATTCGAGCTCACTGCTCAAAGGAAGGCTCACTACCTACAGAAAGAAGATTACAATGTGTTTAAACTGATAATTAGCATCTACCAATGCAAAGATTTAGTTCCAGTTAAGCACAGAATACTGACTTGATACACTTCATCTTCACTTCTGCCATGTTTACTGCTCTGTCATGATCCAGACCTTAGATCTCTTCTCTTTCACACTTTGATCTACCTTTTTCGCACTTACTCCATCACCACACAACAATCACACACTCCAACACTCAAATTCATCAGCTATATATATACGCCTAAAGAAATTCAATCACCTTTCTATTGGCCTTATGAAGAGCTTAACAAATAATACAAGTACTATGTTCTGTCGGCTAAATCCATACATCATTATTGATGCATACCAGAAATAACACTTGCAAGTCACCATTCATGTCAGCCACTAACATTATATCCCATATGCAACTCACCAAAACACTTCTGCTAGATCCGCACAAGGATCTAACACAAGTCAGCCTGTTCTTCATTGAACTGTTCTATCATATTTGGACCCGGTACTCAGATGCTCATAACGTTTAATCCCTTTTTTCACCGGAGGCTAAAATCTTGGATTTAGGTTGTCCTGACATTCCTCTAGACTCCCTCAAATTCGCAACACACAATGATTAACTGGAGAGATCCCCTGACCAAAATACTGAACTCTATCATATACTATGTTTCTGGCTACCCGGACATACATAAATTCTCATTCTGACTTCTGGTATGAACAAATTATGTTATGTGGATATGTGGAATAGTTTTAGTTGCCATCAATGACAACATCTATCATGTGTAGCAGTGTCTCTTGCCAACAATCTCACCCTTTGGCATTGATGGCAACACTTAGTGAAAAATGACTATGTGTCGGAGCTACTCCCCCTTACTCTATACACTTGTGCTCTCCACTGTTTCTAAAGCTCCCCCTTTGCTGGATTCCTCATTTTTCATTTCTCTTCACTCACCCTTTGACATCAATGGCAAAGGATGGGATCCGCAAACCAAAATTCACCCAAAAATTATGTATATAATGCCGCATATGTACAACCAATCCTTAAGTTATATTTACATATACTTAAGTACATCTCCAAAAATATTCTTCAGTAGGGCCAACTTTGTATCCCAACTCTTCTTCATACTATTCAAAGTTGAAATGTGGCCATTGAACAAAAATGCTTGTGCTTCAGCCTTCCGGAGGTCAATGGGATCACCTATTTGTGCAGCAGTTTGGGCTTATGTCACAGCATTGAACATTGCTTCTATCTTAGGCGAAATCAGTCCTCAGAGTTCACCCATTCTTGCTTTAATGTTCTCCTTTTCTCTTGTCAATTTTCTTATTTCTTCCATTAAGCTGATTGCTTGACACTACTTACTTTCCACTGATACTGTCAACGGATCAAAAGCTTGGGACATACTTGACAATTTCTATTTGGAGTCCTTTATTTTATCTTCTATATCCTCTATGACTTTAGGAGTAGATAAACAAAACTTATATATATTGTTCCTTCTGAAAGACCATTTTGAATACTCTTTACACTATTATCTAGTACCAATCTATCTAACCCAATCATGCCTTTAAGTGAATCAAATCTTTTGCTATCAAATTCATTCTGAACTTTAACCTCTGTAGATTTTTCAAGTGATTCAAAGTGTGTACTTATAGAATTTACAAGGCTCTTCAGATTTCTAAAGGAAGAATCAGATGGATTCTTCTAGAACATTGGCATTATCTTCCCCAATATACTGGGTGCAAGGCCTAACAACTCACTGTCCTCTATGTGATATTTTAATATATTTTCTCTTGCCTTAGCTTGTGTGACAGATGCTATCTTCATCATTTGGACTGGAGAGAGAGTATCCAGGTTGATTGGTCCTTGAATCAGTTCTGGTTCATCAAACTTTAGCATCTCTTTACTCAGGAAACTCTTTACTGCATTTGCAGTGTCTCTTGGCACAATTTCTAGACTACCTTCCTTTACTTGAGTTTTCTCAGTATCAGGACTATTTTGTTTGGGTGCATCAACATTTGCACCATCTTCTTCTGTTTCATCTTCCTTGCCCTCTTCTTTCTCTTCCTCTGCTTCACCTTTCTTTGTGTCATCTGTAGGGGGATCCTTTCCTTTGTCCTTACCATTTGCAATCTGTTCCAGAGGATCTTGTGTAGCAACAGTATTCTCAACATTTTCTTCTTTTCCAGATTGATCAGGAGAAGTTAGAGTATCTCTTGCATCATCAATTTTATCCACCATCTCTGTATCTTCCTTTTTTATTTGCTCCACTTCCAGAACAGAGGAGTCATCAACCTTGGTTTGCTACTCATCAGTTTTCATTTCTTCAATATCCGAGATTGATGAATCAATCCCATCATCAGTCTCCTTCTCAACAAATGGAAGATTGTGTTCCTTCAATGCACTTAGAAGTATTTTCTATGTTCCTTCAACTATTTTGTCTAATTCTCCAAGCATTAGTTTGTTCATTCTCTTCTTGCTCCTGAATTCATCCTTCACTTCTTTGAATATCATATTCATTTGAACTTGAGTGATCTGAGGGCATAGTTTTATCAATACATGTTCTCTAAGCTCTATATCCTTGCTTTTTGCATTTTCTTTCCTCAACTCCAAAATGTCTGCAGGACTTTGAGGGATCTCAGAAGTTATTTCAATCAAGGCCTTATTATAGATATTCAGATATCTAACAGTTGCTTCCTCTAACATCTTCTTATCTGTATCACTATATTCATCATAAAATTCAGTCATGGGTTTCAAATTTCCATCCATGGTGACTGATTTTATTACATCTTCCACAGAAATTGTGGGCTTCTCAACATATGTATATGTCGTATGCCTTTTGCTTTCCCTTTTGCTTCTGGAGGGCTTCTCCTTAGTCACCTTGGCAGCTTTTGTTCTAGAGGCTTTCAACTCCTTTACCTCAACATCTAAATTTGTTTCTTCTTCATCAAATTTCATACTCTTATAGGTTCTTGTGGCCTTTGTTTTCACTCTTTTTCCTTCTTTTTCGGATGATTTGCCTTCCAATTTCTCAGGATTGGTAGGTTTTGGAGGAACAGGGATAGTAGCAGAGCTTCTAGTACTCCTTGATGTGGAAGATGGTTTTGTTGGAGCACTTCCTTGTTTCTTATCCTATTTCTCTCTCTCTCTTAGCCTTTTTAGTTCTTTCCCTAAATTGCCTCACAGCCTCCTTGGTGAGGCCTAGATTTTTAGCCAACCGCTCAACTCGTTTCCTTACTTTCCTATTGGTTTTAGGTTTTCTAAGTTCAACATGCAGTTTCGTACTTAGCTCCTCATATGTTCTAAATCTTTCAGCTGTTGTGTCCTTTGGCTTGCTCAATAGGTGTTGAGCATACATATTCAAAATTTTCCCATCTACTTCATACCCCATAGGCATGATCCAAATAGTTCTGGGTTCTACTGCTTCCATTAAGCATTGATTAGTGTCCACCATGAAACATATTCCATTCTTGTACTTTTCAACAATTAATTTAGGGATTCTTTCCCTTGAATGCATCATACTTTGAAAGTTCTTTAAGTATCCCCAGATTGTAGTTTTCTACGCTTTATAGTCACCAATGCTATTTAGATGATCTCTGATCTGAATAGCAACTGGCTCATCATTAGTCCAGTGTACACCCTTTACTCTAGGTACCTCATTCATAAAGTAGAAAAACAAACATATAACTAGGGAACCACATTTGAAGGTGTTTTTCTTATCCCTCTTGATTTTGCTCAAATTTTCAATCAGTTGGTTTTGTAGCAGCTCACATAGCTCATTATCTGCATTCTCTTTTAACATTTGATATGCTGCATATATGGCAGTTTTGAAGACATAATTCTCCCTATTGGAGTGATAAATCTTATAGCCAATCACCATGGAAGCAAATTTAACATCTGGTTCTATAATGTCATTGATGGTCATTGCCCTCTTGTCGAACTTTGCACCAGTTGCATCTGTAACAGTTTGGTTTTTCACAGATTTCAACATGGGTAATCCACCGGTTGAATTTAGCCCAATCACAATCTTGATAACATTCTTGGTAATCTTGAATGGTTTTAATAGCCATATGAATTCATCAGGCATTCAGCTCAAGATGTATCAAACCCACTCATTCTCATCAAATGTCAGAAATTTAATGACTTATAGAAAACATTTATTTTCTAGGGTTTTGAATTTTGTTTTAGATCATAATTATCATCCGTTAGTTGGTTCTCAAACAATTCTAGCAATCTCAGATTTCCAAATTCATCAATATTACAATGGATGTATGCCCTAATATCTTTGACATGTATTACACCATATGGGACACCAGAAAATGCACCTAATGGTTCAACTTCAACTGACTTGTATGGATGCTTCTTAAATTTTGGTCAGGGCCTTTCAATTACATCAACAACTAAAGGAGTAGTCATTACAAAAGATTACAAATTCAAAGCTTCGTAGATAAATACCTTTTTCTTTCACAGAGTTCTAGGGTTAGCAAACAAATTTGTCGGTCGCACTTCAAATCCTTGAAATCTCAGCTCAAATGCTCTTCTTCTTACTTTCTTCTAATGCAAAGTGATTCAAATGAAGGATGAACGACCTTTTTATGCTCCACAAAACCTAATTTGTCTTTGTAATAAATGCTCTACCCTAACACATCTGGTTACATTGTTTCTGCATATAGTCGACCTTTAATTGCTCCACAAATCGTTAAATCCACTTCTTTTTTTTCAAAAATCCTTTCAAATGATCTATAGTAACCCAAATTATCTTTTCCCATCGTGCCAGATTTAGGAACGAACTTAGTGGCTGGGGGAATTTGATTTTCAATGGAGCTCCCCCTAAGCCAAAGCTCCTAATTCAATTCCTGGAGGAATTCCCAGCATCAGATTCCGGTGCGGACCCATCACCATTGCTTGTTGCATCTTTCTTTACCCATACCTTGTTCATTTCATTATGGATCTCATTCACATCAACTTTTCCTTTACCTTTGTCTTGTCTCTACTCATCCGGTTTTCTGTTTACCGGACCTCTTCTTCCATTATTCCTATTTTTGCATAATTTTGCAATATGACCGGATTTGTTGCAGTTGAAGCACACAATCTTATTTCTCTGACAATCACAAGTTGGAGTAGGTTTAGATCTATAATGCATTGCAATATGCCCAACCTTATTGCATGTAAAACATCTTCCATTGAACACTTGCTTGTTCTTAGGAGGATTCATTGATCCATTTCTGCATTCCTCAGCCTTATGTCGTAAACTCTTGCAATTAAAGCATTGACTGGAGAAGGATGATGCATTTTGATTGACTTGACTTCTACATTGATTGGCTCTATGACCATATCTACTATATTTGAAATAGTTTCCATTGAAAGATGGATACCTTTGAGCATTAGGCTGCCTTACTGGCGGTCTTCTAGGTATATTCCTCCCATTTCTTGATTGAGAAACTCTTTGTCCAAATCCAGAGCTTTCACCTTTCTCATACCCAAGACCATGCTTATCATCAGCCTTCTTCTGACTCTCAAGCAATGCTTCAAGTTTAGTTGAACTTATCTTGAACTTCTCCTTATATTCATTTGTAAATTCTAGGCCATGTCTGAGAATGACAATTTGCCTTTCAAGTTCCTCCTCATTATATCTGCATTCTTGTAGATCAGATTTAAGGTGGCCGACTGTTTTGTCCATTCTGCAAAATTCTTCAGTTCTTTCTCTCAGAGTTTGATTCAATTCTTCTTTAGTCTTCTTCCTTTACTCAATTTCTTTGGTTAGCTTCATCACCCCAGATTCCATCTCAATTTTTAGAACAAAAACTTCTTTTATTAGCTTCTCACATTCCTTTGTCTTTTCTTCCAAAGCTTCATTCATGCCATTTTCCTCAGTAAGATTATTTAGTTGCAAAAGTAACTCCTTTCTCTTTTCCATAGATTTCTTTAGTTTTTCTTTTATCCTTTCAATGCAACTGTCAGCATCTTGAAGGTTCTCTTTCAGATCAACTATTTCTGCTTTGGACTTATCAAGATCATCTAAAGCCAACTGAAGTTGTTCTTTGAGTGAACCCATTGTCAATCCTTCCCAGATCTTCCTCAAGCTATTAAAATTCTTTCAAGGAACCTTGCTCTGATACCAATTGTTGGAATTAGGGCAGACAACTAAGAGGGGGGTGAATCAGTTGTCACAAAACTTTAATATTTGTTGCAGATAATTCTTCCTTTACCACTTAATAACTGATCAATGATTTAACCATAAAATAAGAATCAATAACACATGAGCAGAAGCATAATAACACACTTGACACCAAGATTTTTAATGTGGAAACCGGGTTAAGGGAAAAACCATGGTGGGGGTTAACCCACAAGAAATTATACTCTAATAAAAGTATTACAAATGGAAAATGCACATGCATTTGGGCTCACTGCCTACAACAGGCTCATTGTCTATAGAAAGAAGATTACAATGTGTTTGAACTGATAATTAGCATCTCCCAATGCAAAGATTTAGTTTTGGTTAAGAATAGAATACCGACTTGACACACTTCATCTTCACTTCTGCCCTGTTTACTACTCTGTCATGATCCGGACCTTAGATCTCTTCTCTTTCACACTTTGATCTATCTTTTTCGCACTTACTCCATCACCACACAACAATCACACACTCCAACACTCGAATTCATTGGCTATATATATACGCCTAGAGAAATTCAATCACCTTTCTGTCGGCCTTATGAAGAACTTAACAAATAATACAAGTACTATGTTCTGTCAACTGAATCCATACATCATTATTGATGCGTACCAGAAATAACACTTGTAGGTCACCATTCATGTCGGCCACTAACATTATATCCCATACGCAACTCACCAAAACACTTCTACTAGATCCGTACAAGGATCTAACACAAGTCAGCCTGTTCTTCACTGAACTGTTCTGTCATATTTGGACCCAGTTGTCAGATGCTCATAACTTTTAATCGCTTTGTCACCAGAAGCTGAAATATTGGATTTAGGTTATCCTGACATTCCTCTACACTCCCTTAGATTTGCAACGCACAATGATTAACTAGAGAGATCCACTGACCAAAATACTGAACTCTATCATATACTCTATTTCTGGCTACCCGAACTTAGATAAATTCTCATTCTGACTTCCGGTATGAACAAATTATGTTATGCAGATGTGTGGAATAGTTTTATTTGCCATCAATGACAACACCTATCATGCATAGCAGTGTCTCTTGCCAACAGTTGTATCTAGATGACAAGCAATGTAATCAATGTAATGTCATGTATAAATAGTGAATCAAAGTGAGTGAGGTGAAGGGTGTGATTGCAATGTGATTAAAAAGTTTGCAAGAAGAAAAAAGGTAGAATGAATGCATTGTTGATGTGTAACTAAAGGAGAAAGAGCAGAAGTAGTTGATGCTGTCCAAATTCATCTTGAATACATATTTGTGACAGTGATCAAGTATAGAGTGTGCCTAAATGATTAGATCCTCAAAAGAAAATGTGAAGAGGCATAAGTACAATCATCAAAAGAGTGAGTTTCAATGTCAGTTTTCAAACAGTAGAAAGAATGTCATACTGTAATATTTTGTAAGTGTTTTCTCATTTCAGGGAGTAGTAGCTTCCTTGGGAGTGACCCTAAAATAGTCTTTAGGGAGCATAAGCTTCCTTGGGAGTGACCCTAAATCAAAGTTACTTAGGGAGTAGCAACTTCCTTGGGTTGTAGCCCTAAAACAAAGTTATTATTTGAGCTTCATATATTGTGAGTTAATCCTCACCGTGGTTTTTCCCTTCTAAGGTTTTCCACATATATCTGGTGTTATGTGTTGATGTGCATTGGGTTAATCTTTCATATTCATGTTTATGCTGTAATGATTAAGATTTGATCTGCTCTGGATAAGTTGAAATTGTTAAAAGTGGAAATTGTTTAGATATTGATTCACCCCCCCATCTTAGTATCTTGGTGTGTTCAACATTGACTTCCTCCATTTTTTTCTTGAACTCTTGATAATTTGATTGTTTGAGCAATTTCTCCATTGGATCTTTGTTGTTTTTGGAGCTAAACCCCAAAGCAAACAAGGTAAGACCAAGCTACTTGGAGAAGAAGTTACATGGTTTTGAATTGATATAGAGGAAATTTGTCATTTCCTTGTTGCCTCTCACAGATCTAGCAGTCATATCATAAGAATAAGAAACCTCTTTTTCTATATCAAAGATTCCAAGCCATCAACATTGCTTGGACTTGGGGTCCTTAATTTCTGAAGCGTAATCACCGCATGTCTATTTCCTAACACCTCATATATCTCCTTATCTCTATAAAATGTTTGAACTTCTTAAGACTTAGGCTTGGGTGTTGACTTCCTCAATTCCTTTCCCCAAACTCTTGAGACTTGGATTTCTTTATCAATTTATCCATTGGCTCTTTTTATTTTTTAGTCCAAAATCGTAACTTCATTAGGACATTTTTCCCCCTAAGACTAGTAAAGTTTTAGTTTTCCTATATTTTTTAGTACAAATTGCTAATTCATATTCCACAAAAAAATGGAGTTGATTGTGGCCTAGTTTACGACCAATAGTTTCAAGTATCTATCAGTGTTTGCAAGCTACCAAAAGAAACTATTATATGCCACCAAAAAACCAAAATTTGCTACATTGAAACAACACATGATTTTAGACTATTAGCATGTTAAAAGAAAAATCAACTCACTAACAAAAAAATTCATTTTCAAGATTACTAGCAAATATGATTTTTGGTATTGTTATCAAAACAAGTTAACAACTAAATACCCATAGCAAAGTTATCAAGCTAGAGGGCCTTTCCTCCCTTTAACTTCAAGTAGATACTTGTTAATGATATCCAACAAGATCTTATTAGTTGATTCTGCTAATCCATTACCTTGAGGATAATAGTTGGATGAAAATTTAAGAATGATTCCATATTCAAATGCCCATTTAGAAAACTTTAGAGAAGAAAATGCAGGGCCATTATCACATACCAGAGAATAAGGTGTATCAAACCTAGTGATGATGTTCTCTTCTAGAAACTTGATGATGACCTCAATAGTGGAAAATTTACAACATGTTTCCTCTATCCATCTTGTACAATAATCTATCACCATCAATATGAACTTGTGTCCAGCAGATGATGGAGGATTGATAACCCCGATAAAGTCAAGTCCCCATTGTGCAAATGGCCTAGACTCTATAACAGGTTGCAATGGATGGGTCTGATATCTCCCTTTATCTATTGTAGTTTAACACGTATGATAGCTTCTTATGTGATTTTTTGTATCTTTGAATATCATGGGCCAATAGTAACCTGACCTCATAATCTTATGTGTGGTTGCCAGGTGAGAACCATGTGTTGTTCCATATTTGTCATGAAATTCCAACAACACTTTGTCTACTTCATCTCTATTCAAACTGTTGGCAAGAGACACTATGTGGCTTCATGAGTGTTGTCATTGATGGCAACAAAGTCCATCCCACACATCCGCAGAGCATAGTATGTCTATACCGGAAGTCAGATTGAAGAGTATTTTGGTCCGGTGAGCAAGAACAGAGCATGCAACAAGGTCTAACAATCAGGTCCGGATCTCTTAGAGGATGTATCACAGCAAAGTGCGGACTTGGGGAAGTCAATAGGAGTACCATTACTACTACATTCTAGAGATTGAGCCTCTGGTGATGAAAGAATGAAAAGATATGAGCATCTGAGTGTTGGTTTCCTGACAGGCAGTGTAGACTAAGGAAGAACTAACCGGCAGAGCATCAGACCTTAACCCGGATGAGAAATTGATGGTGATCAAGCTTCTTGAGGGATCATTCATGGTTGGCTGACATGATTGATGACTTTTATGTCTATGTTCTTGATACACATCACATAGTAAGCATAGATTCAGCCGACAGATTAGTGTGTTGGGAAAATCTTAAGTATTCCGGATGCTGACTAGAAAGATATTGAGATCCTTGGTGCGGATATATATACTAGATGGATTTCAGTATGAAGAAGTGTATGGTGATATAGAGTGTGCGAAGAAAAGTAGAGAGCAGCGTGGAAGCATCTATACAAGTCCGGTATGTGACAGAACAGCAGCACTAAGCAAAGGAAGAATGAAGTGTAGCAGATCAGTATATTGAGCCTAACCGGAACTAAACCTCAACATATGTGGATGCCTTTGATTAGTTCAAACACTTGGTTGCTTTCTATATACCTTGTAGACAGTGAGTCTCTTATAGGCAGTGAGCCTCTTGTGAGCAGTGTGCTTGGGCAGTGATCCCTAATTGGCAAGTGCCATTTTGTACTTCTTATTCTTTTAATAGAGAATACAATCTTGGGTTAGTCACCTCGTGGTTTTTCCCTTAACAGGGTTTTCCACGTCAAAATCATTGTGTTATGTGTATTGATTTTATTTCTGCTCTCATGGTTACGTATGCATATATGTTTGATGTTGCACTAATTGTTTAAGAAAAATAGGAAGTTAAAATATTTAAGATAACTGATTCACCCCCCCCCCCCCCCCGTCTCAGTTATCTACCTTGTTTCCAACAATTGGTATCAAAGCTAAGTTCCTCCAAACAAGAGCCTAACAGCTTGAGGAAGATCTGGGAATCTCAATGGATATGTATGGTATGAGGGAACAACTTCAGTCTACTCTTGATGATCTTGAGCAATCTCACTCTGAAGTCAATAACCTGAGGGAAAGACTCAGACAAGCGAATGATTTCATAAATGAACTCAAAGAAAAACTGAGTATCTCTGTGAAAAAGAGAAAGGAACTACTTCAACAATTAGCAAGTCAAAGTGAATCCAATGATACTAATGAAGATCTAAATGAGAAAAACAAGTTATGTGAAAAGCTATCAAAATAGGTCATTATGGTAAGACATGAAATGGAATCAGGGGTTATGAAATTCACCCAAGAAATTGAAGAGAAAAGAAAAATTGAAGATAATCTAAAACAATCTCTCAAGGAGAAGTCAGAAGACTGCCACAAAGTGGATAGAATAATCAGGCATCTGGAATATGATCTTGAAGAAGCTAGAGATAATGAAGAACAACTTGAGAATCAGATAGACACTTTTAAAAGGGATCTTCAAACAGCAAATGAATACAAAGAGAAATTCAAGATAAGCTCTGCTCAACTTGAAGTTCTTCTTGAAAGCCAAAAGAGGGTAGATGACAAGCATGGCTTGGGATTTGAGAAAAGTGAAAGCTCCGGATCCAGTCAGAAGAACTCTAGATCAGGAAATCCAAGGAACATGCCTAGAAGACCTCCAATAAGGCAACCAAATGCTCAAAGATATCCATCCTTCAATGGATACTGCTATAATTGCAACAACTTCAGTCATAAAGCAACTCAGTGCAGAAGAAGAATGAATCAGACTAATTCATCCTTCTCCAGATAGTGTTTCAACTACAAAAGGTATGGTCACAAATCTCATGAATGCAGAAATAGGCAAATAAACAATTCATTCAATGGTAGATGCTTTGCATGCAATAGAATGGGACATTTGGCTAGTCAATGCAGATCAAGAGGATATCAGCCAAACATGCAAAGAAATGTTATTTGCTACAACTGCAATAGATCTGATCACATTGCCAAATTCTGCAGAAGTAAGAATCAGGATAAAAGGGGTCTAGTGCATCATAATCAAAATCAAGACAAAGGAAAAAGAAAAGTGAATGCGGATGAAGTTCAAAGGGAGATGAACAAGATTTGGGTAAAGAGAAGTACAGAAAATGTTGGGGATGGATCCGCACCAGAATCTGGTGCTGATATTCCTTCCAAAAACTAAATAGATGAGCTCTGGCTCAGGGGGAGTCACAAAGGAAAATAAATTCCCCTAGCCAGTCAATTGGTGCCTAGAATTGGCACACGGAATGTTGCGGATTAAAGGGCTCTCAGAGAAATATCCAAATAACCTTCAGAAAACATATGAATGATCTGCAAGAAGTTTTGAAGAGCTTAATCAGCCAAGATTGATCCAGTTTGACAGCCATCTGGTAAAAATAGGATTTTCACAGTTAGATATGGTATGACTCTAAATTAAAATATCTTGATCTACATATAAATGGGATGATTCGAGGAAGGGAGATACATTGTAAATTATCATTAAAATAATTCTAAGTGCATCTCAGTGATCCGGAAAGATCTATCTCAGAACAAGGCAACCGGAATGACTTAAGTTGTGCATTTATTATAATATGAAATTAGGGTTTGCGTAGAAATAAAAAGGGTTCTTTTAATCATCATTTGCACATTTGCATTTGAGAAGAAGAAAGAAAGAGCTCTGCAATCAAGATTGCTTCAACCCTCTTGAAGATCAACCGTAGAATCTGATTCAACCAACGATCTTTTCCGGCTGATATCGTGAACCCTAGAAGCGTAAAAAGGTATTTATGTTCTTGGATATCTCTCTTTGAATCTTTTGTAAGATGGCTACCCCAAATGTTGTTAAGATTACTGATAGGCCGCACCCAAAGTTCAAGAAACATCCTTACAAATCCCTAGAAGTTGATCCCTTAGGCACCTTCTCTAGCATTCTGCATGGGGTTCTGCATATAGAAGATGTTAGGGTATACATCCATGCAAATATTGAGGAATTTAGAGAATCAAAGATGATGGATATCTACCATAAACAACTAATAGATGAAACCTTTGAACTCAAACCTCAATATAAGGCCATCCGGGATAAGCATTTTGGACATTGCATCCACTTTCCCTGTTTCACAGAAGATGAATGGGTCCGGTATGTTCTCAGTAGAATACATGATAACTTCATATGGTTGTTGAAGCCCTTCAAAATAACAAAGGATGCAATTAGGGAAGTAACTGGTTTGCACTCATTCGATGGGTTGCCTGCTCTTAAATTCATCAAGAACCAAACAGTAAGTGAGGCTACCAGATCAAAGTTTGACAAAAGGGCAATGACAATAGAAGATATTACAGATCTAGACATCAAATTTGCCTCTATGATTATTGGCTACAAAATATATCACTCCAGCAGGGAGAATTCTGTATCCGGAACAGCAATATACACTACTTATCAGATGCTAAGGGAAAATGTTGATTATGATCTTTGTGAGCTTCTCCTGAACCAACTGTTAGAGAATTTACAGAAAATAAAGAAGGATAAGAAGAATTATTTTAAGTACAGTGGCTTGATACTATGTCTATTCTTTTACTATATGAATGAGCTACCTGGATCCAGTGGTTGGGTATGGAAAAATGACAGACTGATTGCCATACAAATTAGAGATTATATGTATGGTCTTGGTGATGCGAAGGCTCAAACCATAGCTCTGTGGGGATATTTCAAGAATTTCCAAGGTATGATCCAGGCCAGAGAAAGAATTCCTCAAACATTAGTTGAAAAATATAAAGATACAGTGTGTTTTATGGTAGACACTGATCAATGCCTAATGGAGGCGGTAGAGCCCAAAATAGTCTGGATTATGCCAATGGGCTATGAGGTGTATGAGAAAATTCTGGAACTGCATGTCCAACACCTACTAAGTCAGCCTAAGGACCCTGAGGCAGAAAGGTTTGGAACCTTTCAAGAGTTGAGTGTGAAAATTCATGTTGAGTTAAGACAACTGGAGATGAAAAGAAAAGTGAGAAGAGAAGTAGAGGAAGTTTCCAAAAGATATGGCATTTCAAAAGAGGCAGTCAATGTAAATAGAGAGAAACTAGAAGGAGCAGAGAAAGAGAGACAAGATGCAAAAAAAGAAAGTGATCCGGTGCAAGCCCCCTCCCAGACTAGATCCTCAAAGAGTTCTACACCTACCACCTCTAAGAGCTCAAAATCCTCCAAACCGGAACCAAAGACATTTGGAAAGGGAGAAAAGAGAACAAAAACCAAGGCTACAAGATCCTATACAAGTCAAAAGGATGATGAAGAAACTAAGACCGATGAGGAAATTAAGAAAATGAGGAAGAAGAAGAAATCATCAGGTGAATCCTCTACCAGTGCAAACAAAGAAGAAGAGGTAGAAGAATTTGTTGAAAGGCCTACTCTCTCCATTGATGATGTCATCAAGGCAATTACTGTGGATGGGAATCTGCAACCAATGACAAAATTCTATGATGAGTATAGTGACACAGACAAAAGGATCTTGGAAGAAGCTACAGTTAAGTACTTAAACATATATAATAAAGCATTCATTGAAATCATCCCTTTAATCCCCAAGAGTTTAAAGAAAGTACTTGAACTCAGAAAAGACAATGCCAAGGAAAAGGATTTGGAGATCCGGGAATAGATAGCTATTGAGCTCTATCCTTCCATCACTCCAAAACAAATGAACATGATTTTCAAGGATTGCAAGGATAAGTTTCGGAGCAAAGCTAGAATGAACAAGCTTATGCTCAGAGAGACTGATCAGGTGGCAAAAGAGACTGAAGACATCCTCCGGAATGCATATAAAAGATTCAATCTTCCTGTTATAGAGGACATAGATGATGAACCTTCTGCCATGGATGACGAAGGACTAAGTCCATCAAAAGAAGAATCTACTAAGAAAATTGTTGAAGAGCCAAAGGAGATAGGTGAGGAGAGGACTAAGGCCCTGGATTCCTCTATTCTGGAAGAGGAAGTCCATGAAGAAGTAAACATCTCTCTTCTGGATCCCCCTGCAGACTCCAGAATTGAAGGAGAAGGAAGAAAAGAGGAGAAATTTATTCAAGAAGAAGAGGTAAAGGGAAGAAAAGAAGATCAAATAGAGAAGATTCTAGATGACAGTTCTGAGGTGGCAAAAGGAAAGAAGATTCAGTCTCCGGCAAGAGACACTGCTAAGGTAGTAAAGAGCTTCTTGAACAAAGAAATGTTAGAGATAGATGAACCAAAATTATTCCAAGTACCACTCAATTTTGATTCTCTCTCCGATACAGACAATGAAGATAGCAATTTTTGCTCAAGCTAAAGCAAAAGAAAAACTTCTGAAGTCTCACATGGAAGACTATGAGCTGATAAAGATTGCATTCGGTGTTCTAGAGAAGATCATGCCATCCTTTCAAAAGGATCTCTCAGCCTCTTCATCCGGTAATCTGAAATCTCTTGTTAATTCTGTTAGCACACATTTTGATTCTTTGGAGAAATCAGCAAAAGAGAAAGTCTGGAAAGAGTTTTTGGGTAAGAGATTCTTCGAAGTATAGGGACTCATAGCAAATGATAGGAGAAATTTGGATATTGGAATAAAGAGCCTAGAAAATGCTCTTAAAGATGGCAGAGAATTATACAAATTTTGTTTATCTTGGTCCATAGTGATAGCAGACATTGCAAAGAAGGTGGAAGAACAAGAGAGTAAACTGTCAAGTTTATCTCAGAATTTTGATCCTCTCACCTCATCCATAATGAATCAAGAGTGCCAGGCTATTGCCACTATAAATGAGATAAAGAGGCTTTAGAAGGAGAAGAAGAATAGAATAAGCAGAATGAGTGAATTAAGAGGGATAATTATCCCTAAGTTAGAGGCAATGCATGAGGCCCTAGATGATGCTTAGACCATAGCCCGGACCAGTGATCCGGCAGACCTAAAGAGGGCAAAAGTTTTTGCATTAATATTAAGTGGTCACATCTCAATTTTGGACAGGATGAAGCAGAGTTGGGCAACAGAATTTGTCCAGTTGAAAACCACTTTTGCGGATATACTTAAGTATATGTAAGTATAACATGTATATACTTATGTGGCTATGTATAGGTTGATTTTTGTAAATTTTGGTGTGCGGATTTCACCCTTTTCCATTGATGTCAAAGGGGGAGTGAGAAGTAGTGAAAAATGTGGAATCCAGCTAAGGGGGAGCTCTAGTAAAAGTGTACATAAGATAGAGCATCAGCTGAGGGGGAGTTTGCTACGACACTTAGTCATTTTTCACTAAGTGTTGCCATCAATGCCAAAGGGGGAGATTGTTGGCAAGAGACACTGTGTGGCTTCATGAGTGTTGTCATTGATGGCAACAAAGTCCATCCCACACATCCGTAGAGCATAGTATGTCTATACCAAAAGTCAGATTAAAGAGTATTTTGGTCTGGTGAGCAAGAACAGAGTATGCAGCAAGGTCTGACAATCAGGTCTGGATCTCTTAGAGGATGTATCTCAGCAAAGTACAGACTTGGGAAAGTCAAAAGGAGTACCATTACTGCCACATTCCAAAGATTGAGCCTCTGATGATGAAAGAATGAAAAGATATGAGCATCTGAGTGTTGGTTTCCTGACAGGCAGTGTAGACTAAGGAAGAACTAACCGGCAAAGCATCAAACCTTAAACCGGATGAGAAATTGATGGTGATCAAGCTTCTTGAGGGATCATTCATGGTTGGCTAACATGATTGATGACTTTTATGTCTATGTCCTTGATACGCATCACATAGTAAGCATGGATTCAGCCGACAGATTAGTGTGTTGGGAAAATCTTAAGTATTCCGGATGCCGACTAGAAAGATATTGAGATCCTTGGTGCGGATATATATACCAGATGGATTTTAGTATGAAGAATTGTATGGTGATATAAAGTGTGTGAAGAAAAGTAGAGAGTAGTGTGGAAGCATCTATACAAGTCCGGTATGTGACAGAACAACAGCACTAAGCAAAGGAAGAATGAAGTGCAGCAAATCAGTATATTGAGCCTAACCAGAACTAAACCTCAGCATATGTGGATGCCTCTGATTAGTTCAAACACTTGGTTACTTTCTATATACCTTATAGATAGTGAGTCTCTTGTAGGCAGTGAGCCTCTTGTGAGCACTATGCTCGGGTAGTGAGCCCTAATTGGCAAGTGCCATTTTGTACTTCTTATTCTTTTAACAGAGAATACAATCTTGGGTTAGTCACCCCGTGGTTTTTCCCTTAACAAGGTTTTCCATGTCAACATCATTGTGTTATGTGTATTGATTTTATTTTTGCTCTCATGGTTATGTATGCATATATGTTTGATGCTGCACTAATTGTTTAAGAAGAACAGGAAGTTAAAATATTTAAGATAACTGATTCACCCCCCCTCTCAGTTATCTACCTTGTTTCCAACACAAACATCTTAAGTATATCCCTTCATGATTTTTCTTGAATAACAAGCCTCCTTGCACCATATACTTATGTACTTTAATTTTTAGGGCTCTCCTTTGAGAAGATTTCATCTAATTGGGGTATTTTCCATATACGAGAAACGTATTCAGGTCATCATACCATCCTAGTGTATCCTTGGTATTCAATACATACTACTATTTTATCAAGTTAGGATCAGTGCTATGGTTTGCACCAAGACTTGGCCTCTAACTAACTTCATAGGAATGATCTCCATATCAAACTCTAGCAAAATTGTGATCCACTTTGCTCTTTTCTCTCCAAGCTCATTTTGCATCAATAGGATCTTTACTAATGCATCAGGCACTACGGCTTTTATCTAACTTCTCAGGATATAATGCCTAAAATTTTTTACTGTCCTTACTAATGCAAAAGCATGTCTTTCTATGTCCAAGTATTTCAACTGAGCATCCCTTAGTGGAGCACTCATGAAGGCAATAGGTTTTTCTTCATTTTCCTCTCCTTTCTGTGTTAGAGCAGCTGCACATGAATGTTCAGGCACAAAAGAGTAAATATAGAAAGGTTTAGTATAGATTGGATTGGCTAACACAGGATCATCAGAAATAGCCTCCTTAATGTCTTCAAATGTTGCTTTAGCCATTGGTGTCCACTCTATCTTGGCATCCTTTTTCAGCATGGCATTCAATGGTTGTACTATTTCTGTGAATCCAGTAATAAACTTTCTAACAAAATTGATTTTCCCAAAGAATGATTTTAGTTCTTTCTTAATGCTTGGTAATTGTAACTTGTTAATTCCTTCCACTCTATCTAGATCAATGGAGATCCCATTTTCAGAAATAATATTTCCTAACAGCATCCCTTCAATTACCCCAAATACACATGTTTTTGGGTTAAGGGAGATTCCATACCTCTTGCATCTTTTCAGTACCTTTCTTAGGTCATCTGCATGATTAGATACATCTTTAGAAAACATAGTTAGATCATCCATGTAAATAACAATACATTTACCTGATAACCCACGGAATGCAATGTCCATGGCCCTTTGGAATGTAGCACCTGCATTAATTAGGCCAAATGAAATTCTTCTGTATGCATAGTTACCCTATTTACATGTAAATGTGGTCTTTAGCCTATCTTCTTTGTCTACTAAAACCTAATTATAACCAGAGAATCCATCCAGAAAAGACATCATTTTAGCTCCATCTATTGCTTCTAAAACCTCATCTAATGGGGGCAAAGGGTAATTATCTTTTTCAGACGCCTTATTAAGATTTCTAAAATTGACACAGAGTCTGATGTCCCCATTTTTCTTTCTTATAGGCACTAAGTTTACTACCCAGGTAGAATACCTTATTGGAAAAATTATCCTTGCAGACAATAATTTCCTTACTTCTTTGAAAATCAGGGGTTCTAGTATAGCATTTACTGGCCTTTGTTTCTACCTAAATGGTTTCACCCCTAGTCTTAATGGAATTACATGTGTTATGATAGAGGTATCATAAGTTTTCAAATCCTCATAAGTCCATGCAATCACATGCTTGTACACCTTCAACACTTCTGCAATTTCCTTTCTCAATTCTTCACAACAAGCCTTTCCAATTAAAAATATTCTGAGGGTTCTGCTCTGTTCTTAAGTTGAAGGGGTCACACTTACCTCCTTTTTTGGGAAGCTCCTTGTGTCTTACCACTCCATTGAAGTCAAAAATCTTCTCTAGCTCTATCACTCCCTTAGGTAAGAAGTTGCTTTTCAAGTCTACTACCTCTTCTTTGTCTCAAGAAATTTTTGGTCTTTCCTGCTCGTCAATAATTTATGTTTCAAACACATCATGACTAGTAATGAAATCAACAATCTGTTGATCACCTTCGAACACTTGGAAATGTGTTACATTATTTGGTATGCTAGGCACATTTACCAACTCTATAGCAAATCATTTTAGACCTGACAATGTTAAGGGTTCCAATGTCCTAGCAGCAACTGCTAAGGCATCTAGTCTTTGATTTGACTCTCTAGGGATATGTTCTATATTAAAAACATCAAAAGATTTGATTAGATCCCATACCCTATGCCTATAACTGACCATTTTCCTGAAGTTACATGCATATAACATCCTAACTTGTCTAACTATTAGTTCAGAATTAGAAAATACCTTGAGTACTTTCACCTTTTTCTTTATGGCCATAACTAATCCATAGATAAGAGCCTCATACTCTGCTACATTATTAGTGCATGGAAATTGGAGTAGGTATGCTGCCAAAAAGGATTTACCACTAGGATTAATGAGTTTAACTCCAGCCTCTACTCCCTACCTAGATTTTGATCCATCACATTTTAAAGTCCATATGTTATTCTTATTTTTTGTGGACTGGACCCTTTGCTTTAACAGGATTTACTTTATTTATCTCATGTTTTTCAAACACACACGTATTCTCATGTATTTTCCTTTGAACTGTAGGTATCATTGTACTTTTGGTTTGTTTGTGGAAATCAAAATAATTGACACCTTTTACTCTTACATCTTCATGTGAATTTTGTAGCAAGTCATTGGCATTTTCATGAAAACACCTTGAGTACTTTCACCTTTTTCTTTATGGCCATAACTAATCCATAGATAAGAGCCTCATACTCTGCTACATTATTAGTGCATGGAAATTGGAGTAGGTATGCTGCCAAAAAGGATTTACCACTAGGATTAATGAGTTTAACTCCAGCCTCTACTTCCTACCTAGATTTTGATCCATCACATTTTAAAGTCCATATGTTATTCTTATTTTTTGGTTTAACAGGAATTACTTTATTTATCTCATGTTTTTCAAACACACACGTATTCTCATGTATTTTCCTTTGAACTGTAGGTATCATTGTACTTTTGGTTTGTTTGTGGAAATCAAAATAATTGACACCTTTTACTCTTACATCTTCATGCGAATTTTGTAGCAAGTCATTGGCATTTTCATGAAAATACCTTGAGTACTTTCACCTTTTTCTTTATGGCCAAAACTAATCCATAGATAAGAGCCTCATACTCTGCTACATTATTAGTGCATGGAAATTGGAGTAGGTATGCTACCAAAAAGGATTTACCACTAGGATTAATGAGTTTAACTCCAGCCTCTACTCCCTACCTAGATTTTGATCCATCACATTTTAAAGTCCATATGTTATTCTTATTTTTTGTGGACTGGACCCTTTGCTTTAACAGGAATTACTTTATTTATCTCATGTTTTTCAAACACACACGTATTCTCATGTATTTTCCTTTGAACTGTAGGTATCATTGTACTTTTGGTTTGTTTGTGGAAATCAAAATAATTGACACCTTTTACTCTTACATCTTCATGCGAATTTTGTAGCAAGTCATTGGCATTTTCATGAAAACACAACTCAGGCTTATTAAGAATATGCTTTCCCTTTGACTCTATGCACTTTCTATGCCGGTACTCTATTATGTCTTTGCATATTCTGCAGTTCTCCTCAGAATGAGTAGTCTTGTGAACTCTGCACCAATTTCTATATAAACTACATTGGATAGGAACTCCTCGTTGGATGCATTTCTCTATTTCTTGTCTAATGATGTGACTAAAGTTACTTATGGAATTATCTTCTTCATCAGAAGAACCATGATTAGACTCAATGAATACATATGTTCCACCATTAGTAGGTTTTGTTTCAAATTCAAAGGCTAAAATTTCTTCTATTTGAACTCCTTTGTTTGAAACTCTATAAACTCCTGGTTCAATAGAAGCATATAATACCTCATTTGTCCTATTATATTCTGTAATCATGTGTTTCATCCTAGGCTCAGCCTCAATTCTAATTTGGTTTGGAATGCCTCTCCAAGGCAACCACATGTGTGAGAAGTCTGTTGCCATATATCAATTTAGAGTTTTAAACCAATCCCTACTTAATAACATACCATAATTAACTAGAATGTTTACAACCTGAATGTCAATGTACTGACTTACCCTAGGGTCAGAAGCTAACTGCATTTGGATATGCATCAGTTCACCTACCACATTAACCTCTGATTTGTCTAATTGAGTAACAACTTTGGCAAACTTTGTAGGGGTAAGTCCTAAAGTTTTGCATATTCCTAATGGCATAACATTAGCTGAAGCTCATGAATCTACCATACAATTATCTAAATTTTTTCTGAACATTCTCAAGGTCAGCAGAAAAGGAGGGGCTTCCTTCTTTTCTGTGTACATTACTACATTAGAATTTGCTGGTTGTTCAACATTCTTACCCTTATCCTTGGTTTGTATATCTTTACTATGAGTGTCTATATTGACTGAATTCTCTTTTGGTCCTGACTCATCTAAGGATTTTATAAATGCAATCCATACCCCTGGGCTTTTTAACAATTCATATAGAGGTACATTAACCTTGATCTTTTTTATCTTTGTAGACAAGTAATTCATCAGTTTTGAGTTTTCATTAGGCTCTGTATTCCCTATCTGAACCTTTGGTGCTATTATTACTCCAGCGCCATGGTAGTTAGCTTTGGGAGGTATTGGATTATTGCTAGCATGTTGATCTGATGGGGTGTTGAAGTTATTAGGAGGTGTGGAGGTGGTGAAAGGACCTCCTGGCTTACTGTTACTTCTCATATTATAGGTGTGATTCCTATTGGACTGTTGAAAGGCATGTACCTCATCTGGTTCACACAACACCTCATTTTCAGTCTCAAAAGGAAACTGAAAGGCTTCTAGTACTAAGACTGATTTTGGATATAAATTCTCACAGTAATATGGTTCATCTTCTGCTATTTGATTTTCTTCCTCTTCGGTTGCGAAGGTAAAACTTTATAAGACCATGGCAGACTCAAATCCTGAAGGTACTATCTCATTTCCCTTAGGAATTAGAAATTCAATTATAGGAGCTTGTACCTCCACATTAAAAATACTAGCCACTAGGTGAAATTGAAGACAATCAAGCTTAGCATGTGCATTTGTATTATGAATCCTACACCAATTCTTCAATGCTACGTTGGCCATTTGTATCCTAGCAGGCTGCTTTGATTCTTGATTTTCTGGATTCTCAAATGGAGAAGCCAGAGTGCCATTGTTTGGCCTTTTGTTCCACATCCTAGGGGTTTTAGGTTGATTTGGATTTCTATTATCACTTCCCCAGGCCTTATTATCTCCATTATGTCCTCTATTTTGTGTTCCATGCCCTTGATTATGATTATGATTTTGGATAGGACCTTGGTTTTGACTATGATTCTAATTTTGACTCTGACTTTGAGGATTTCTGCCATAGAAGTTATCATTCCTCAATTTAGTCATCTTAGTTGTTAACCTTCTTAAATGTACAGTAATTTCTTTTATCCCCTCTCTATCTTCTTGTGCTTTAGCCACGTAGGCATCTTGAGGAGGTTGAAAGAATGACTGATTATTTGTTTGATTATTACTTGCACCATTACCTATGTATGGAACTATGACCTGAGTTGGGACGGGGTTATATACTGGTGCATAAGTAGGTACTCAAAAAAGGACTATACGTGGTTTGTCTCATTTCTTAATTAACCTTAACTACTTCCTTGTAAGCTTTTGACAAGGTATCTACATCAAGTTGTCTCTTGACAAACATTGCGGTTAAAGGATCTAAGGCAGCATAATACATGTCTAAGATGGCCTCAGGAGTCACAGTATAAGGATCAACTAATTTTGAATAGGCTTTCTAGAACCTATCATTAAAGTTGTCTATGAGTTCTCCTTCACCTCTCTTAATTCCTGCTAGCTTGTGATACACAGATGATGGCTCTATTGGACCCCTAAACCTGGATAAGAATGCTTCCTCCATGAGTGCCCAGGTAGTGATATGACTATTTGGCAAATTTGCATACCAATTGGAAGCATGTTCATTGAAATTGAATGAGAACAATCTACAAACTACATCCTCATATTCCAACCTTGCTCTAAAGCAAGATTCTTTGAAAATTCAGATGTGATCCTCAAGATCTTGATGCAGTTGGTATTTAGGGCAAATTTTCTTAGGATTCTTAGGCATTTCATGATAATCAGCAAAGAATATAGGAGAATTGATATTAAAGTATGCCATGATTAGACCTCTAGGTGGATTTGGACTTCCAGTAGGACTAGGACTTCTTAAAATACTAGGACTTCTAGGAGGACTATGACCTCTTGGTGGACCTAAACCAAGATTTAATGGTCTAAATTCAAAATTGTCTGGATTTATTATGTTTGGAATATTCCCTGGTGATCTTGAGGGAGTACTTGATGAGCTTCCTATTTGCACTATCCTAGGACTTAAAATCAAGGGAGTCTTTACACCTTTCTATCTTCTATCTAGCAATTGTGTGAAAATGTCACCTGAATTAGACCTAGACTTGGTCACCTGACCAATATGGCTAGCCAACTTTGCACAAATCTTACCTTAATTCCTAACATGCCCTCCTTCTAGCACCAAAAATTGTTGATGTATGCAAAGTACATAAGCAACATGAGATAAAATTCACAATGAATTCAGTCTCTCTTGAAAGGTATGGAGAATTATACAAGTATAATCCTCAACCCCAAGTCTATGGTAGTCAATTCTTGACTGTGTTGGAAAGTTCAATGGTCCGTTGTGAAGCTATTTATTCAAGGGGTGTTACACAAATTAAAGTATTTGTGACTACTGGACTTAATTAATTTGCATAAATGACAACAAATTACACTAAGTGATTATTTGTATGTATTTATCATTTCTTTACAAAGTTGTATATGAATTTTGCTAAACAAGCTTTGTATTTATAAATTCTGTATGAAAACTACTAAAGACCTTTGAAATTCACAATTCTTTACTTGGATCAATAGTAATCAAGTTGAGATAACTGCGTGCAAGCTAGATATTTATGCTTTTTGGGAGAAAAGTTAGAAAGAAAAGGGTTAGAAACACTATTTTAGACAGGATAAAATGTTCTGTTATCCACGTATTGACAAGCTTAACAATCCTGAACAATTCAACAACAATTAAATCCACATATGTAAAATCTTGAACATTTTCATGAACATACATAAGGAATTGCAATCTTTTAAAGAAATATACATCAAACAATTGCCTTAATCAAAAGACACTCTGGAATAGACACAGAATTTTGAGTTTGCTTTTATTTGAAGTATAAAGTCATTCTGAATTTACAATGTAATAATGACTTCTATTGGACTAATCAAAATTACTAAAACTCACAAATGTTTTTATAGATGCATGAAGGAGGCAAGAATTCCACATGCTCCTTTATACAGACACAGGCGACCTCCTCTCTAAGTCACTAATGATCAAAGTATTCACTGAGAACTACTTTTTGCAGCAAAAATCACCAATTATAGTCTTAAGCTAAAAGTTATGAATCCCTGTGTAAGTAAAATACAAGTATCAGGGTTCCTTATATAGATTTGAATCCCCCTTGCTACAGTTACAAAAATCCAATCCATGGTTCACATTCAAACTTAAAAAATCAACGGTGGCAAGCATTTCCCAACCGTTCCCCAAAATATCTTTAGGAATATTCCTTTTGGCTCAAAGGATGCCATTAGGATCTTTTTAAATATGACATATTTTCTCTTGACTTTATCCTCACTGTTGACTTTTTTTTGCTGATAACAATATAACAAAAAAGACTAGAGCATGTGCAAATAACAATACTGAAGAATTACATACTGCCACTGATACTCCCCTTTTCTTCTTCTCTTATTCTCTTCAAGTAATCTGTGTACTTGGCTATCAATGCTATAATAGAAGAATGGGTACTCCTTTGGCTCTCTATCCATGTATACTGCTGCAATTCAACTCTTTCTTTCAATAACCTTGCTTGCTTTTCTAAATCTTCTCTATTTTTCTGATACTTCTTTATCCTGGCATTTAATTCCATAATGGAATCAATCATTTCAGTACTCAGATTAGCCATAGGGATTTCTAGACAAGGCAGATGAATGGATTTGAATTCCTTTACTGCCATAGCCACATCATACACTGGTATTTCCTTGCACTCATGCCCAAAAAGCCTCTGTATTATCTTCATGTGCTTCTTTATTATATCATCAGCAATTTTCTCCAAATCCTGAGTGTTCACAATGCAACCCTTTAGAATATCCTCTTCAAAACTCTAATATGTGCTTTGGTATCTAGTTGGCCATTTGAGGTGTTATTATTCCCTCATTTATCAATTATTCGACCCTTTCATTCATGGCCTCAACCTGTTCCAACTCATAATTGTTTTCTTCTACTCTGGATTGGCAATGATATATATTGATATTACAATTGTTTTTCTCTGTAAGGGCAATGGCCCAATTGGCAATTGCATGCCTGACTGTATCCTCTCCCTTTTGAATGAATGTTTTGAGCCACTCTTCAAAAATGTTTGCCTCAATCTTCTTATTTTCCATTTCATTCACTTGATCTTTTGATAAAATGGTCAGTTCTATAGGTAAATATGGCATACTGACATTTGGGTCAAACATACCCTGAATGAACTGCTGCAATTGGACAATGTGTCCCTTTAAATAATCAAATTTATCTTTATCTCTTCTCATCATCTCAATGGTCACCTTGTCCATATCCTCCCACTCTGCAATATGTTGCTCTCTAGTCACATACCTAAGATCTATGTTGAGCAACTGATAATCATCCAGGCTCATTTCTCCTTTGGCTTTGTCTTTCTGGGGTATAGCCAGTTCTAGAGTTCTTGATCCAGATAGGCCTCTCTTTATAACAAACATGGTCCTTGCTTTTCTTCTTTCTTTTTATAGTGTGTGACCACCCAATAAGCTCTTTATGTCTATAGGGACTAGCTGCACTTCTGCCTTTTCTGTTCTGACCTCTGAGCCCATCCAGGCTAGTGCTTCCTTGCTAGTTTCTACTACCTTTTCTCCTTCTATCACCTCTTCTTGAGGTTTCTCTATCTCCATTTGCTCTTGTTGTTGTTGTTGTTGTTGTGGTTGTTGTTGTGGTGGAGGATTCTGTGGTGAAGGATTCTGATCCAGAGGTGGTCCACGTGGTGGTGATGGTAGTGCATTGTTTTGTTGTTGTGGCTCCTCTTCCTCATTCTCCTTTTCTTCTTCCTCTACCTCTGTAGCTTCTTCAGTATATTTCTCAGTGTCCTCCCCTTTTGAGCTCTCTTTTTGTTTGCTTTGTTCGACATTAACATTAGGAACACTTGATATATTAATATCAAAAGTAGTTGATGACATTGTTGCCCCTATTGGCACCTCAATCTAAACAAGTACACTCTCAGGCAGGCTTGCTTGGTCTGACTGTTGTGGTTGGCTTGAAGATATATCAAGCTCCTCTGTAATTTTCTCTTCTTCCTTTTCTTTTTTTGCTACCTATTGTGCAACAACTTGTACTTCTATAATTTTCTGTTACACAAGTGGTCCAAAAGGATCCTCTGCCTCTGGGTCATCTTGTACATTTTCTCCTTTTGCCATTGGGGTTTGTGTCTTCTCCATAGACACTTGAGCACTGTGTTCTACCAGTATAGGGGAGATTTTGATGCTTCTTCTTCATATTCATTCTCTACCCCTATATTGCTTCAAATTTTGTCTCTTCCTCATCACTGCTATCATTAACAATGTTTACAATTTCACCGACTTTTACGACTTCTTGGGTTTTTGACTCCTGCAGCATTTATTTGGTTAACTCTTGTTTACCCTGGATCTAGCCCTATCTTCTCTCTTCATGTGTAGAGTTAGTGGATATAATCTTTTGCCTTATTTATACTTGTGGAGCATTCACAATTACAGTGGGTATCTGTGGCTTCCCTTTTGGAGTGTCTATAGGGATAGCTTTCATTATACCTTGTTCTGCTGGCACCCTTGAAGTTTGTGCTTGTTCTGCATTGGCTCCTTGGCTTGATGATCCTTCTTCTACGAATGTACTTGAGGAAATTTCAATTGTGACACCCAGCGCATAAAGATCTATAAGTGTGGCATTCTTATCCTTTTCAACAATTGTAGCTTCTACCAGTTTCCTCTTCTTTTCATAGAAACAAAGTAAATCATCTTCATTTTCTCTTTCTCTCTCTCCTTACCCTTCTTTTGATATGTGGCTACAATACCCTTAGCCATAAGATTTTATATCTTATCCTTTAACCATGTCTTAGAAAACAAAATAACTAGCTTGGATATAACCTCCAAGGATGTTTCTTCTGGCTCCTCCCAATTAGGTTCATTAATGGGCATCTATGCCAGTCCCTTGCTTTCATAACTTTGGTGTAATACCTTACCATCATCTTTTGTAATTTCTTGGGGTACACTGATGTACCCCATTGTTCTCATTTGCTCTAAAGTCAATCTTTGGTGAGCTTTCTTCCTCACCTCTCTTTCATTCTCACAATCTGACCAGAAATCTTCAATATGAACTTGGTGTCTATATTTCTTATCAACGTAATTTTTGATCCTATGGAAAGGATCAAATGCCCGGTTAAATAAAACTCTTCAAACCCATAATATCTTAGCTGTCTCTCTGATTGTTGAGCTATATCTTCATTATAACATGAATACTTATCAAGTACCCAAGGGAATTTGATGTTTCCTCTGCCAAACTTATTCTTATATATCCTGAACACATTCAGAATTTGTCTAGAGGATTCTAATACAATTAGCCTATCTAGGGGATACCTTGGCAACTTGAATGGTTTTCCCCCAAACCCTTCAGTTCTAATGTATGTAAAGGTAGGGAATTGGATATACCAAGAGTTGTGTAAGCTTATGGCTTTTGCTACCTCCTTTGATAACCTTCTATCCTTATCTCCTGTTAAAACTCTTACCAAATAGGTATAAAATACATCATTAACTCTTGCATATTTTCATAATGCTTTCTCCTCCTGCAGATCAGGATAATGCTCATAAACTAATTTTTGGCCTAGACCATTTCCAAGGGTACCCACTCTGTCAATGCCAGCTATTGGTAGCATTCTAGTTGCACATGAATAAACCACATAAGAAGATAGATAGAAGTGCCTATAGCACCCCATCACTTGTTTCCATATTGCAGTACTAATAGCTTTGGCCCAATGAATTGTTCCAGGCTTTTCTCTGATAAATTGAATGATGGTGAACATCAATGGCTCAAACTTTGCTACATCTTTTAGGCCAACCAACCTGCTCAACAATGTGATCATTATGTGTATTTCCTCCTTGAAATCAATCCTGTATAAATTCTTTGGTACTCTTATTTCATCCTTTGGCTTATTTTCTACTTTATACCACTTGTAGAAAATGGCACTTTTGCATTATTTCTTATTATTAGTAAAGTCTAAAGCATACTGATCTATATCCACATCCATCATTTGATCTTTGATCTTCAAGCCAAATGTTCTGGCTATTCCCTCTATGGACAAATCTACAATAGTCTCTCCATTGTGCATTACTCTTCTGGTACTCAAATCAAATCAGCTTATGCACTATAATATCAAATCTTTGGCCTCCATTGCTAAAGGAAATCTAGCAACTTTGTACAACCCTTTTTTCCAAATATTTTTCATTTTTGTGGGGGCCTCTGGTGCCGTGATTTTTTGTAACACATCCTCTGCATCATAGTGACCAATGTTTGTATCAGTGGTTGTTCCTCTTGTGCTATATATCAAGGATTGATATCCCCTGAATAACGGTAATTCTTCCCTAACCGCTTCCTTCTTTGACTTCCTTTCTTTTTGACCTTCTCTTTTTCACCAGCCGCCTTGGTATCTACTTTCTTCTACTTCGGGGCCATCCTGTCAAGAAATTTCATACATTTAACCCCCCCATTTGCATCTCATCCTAGCGTTTACCATGGTCTTTTTACTTTTTTATAGTTACCCTAGGGTTTTTGTCATTTTATCTATTTGGATTTTACAGCGTTTAACAGTATCAAATTCATTCCCTATAATTAGCTACAATAATATGCACTAACTTGCCTCATTTTCTTAATGAAAATCACTGTAACTAATCCAAATTCCATTTGACTAAATTTCAACGGCGTTTGAGGTACATACCTGTATTTGCAAACAGTTTGACATTAAAAATGTTGATAGAAGATTTACCATTCACACCTCACCATTATTGTTCTCAAATTTCCATTCAACTCTTGAATCGCCTTTTCTCTAGCTCTATGAAATTCTCTGCAATTTTAACCTTCAAATGCAATTATGAAAATAACGCAATCAAATTTCACTTTTTACCTATTCAAATTCTAAGTTTTTAATGGTAGATGCGTATTGAATATTGTAATTAATGCATATAATTCAATCCATGTCTAACTTTCTATTTAATTTTTATTTTGAACTTTGTATACGTTAATTCATGCATCTTAACTTTGTATATCAAATTTCTTATGTATATCTGATATAATCATCGAAACATACAAATTCAGACTCCAGCGGGTTTATGATTCATATTGCATTTAATTCTATGTCCGGCCTTGTATCTATCTTTTGTATTTCGCAATGTATATGCAATGTATACATTCAAATATACAAGAGCGGACTTAAAGGATGTATCAACTGACTTCAACTTTATATTAATTCTAGCGTTGTATCTTTGCTTTTTTTTGTTTTTTATATATCAAGTTTGCATAACAAATACAACATAACATACATACAAAAGCGCGGACCTTAGTTTGCTATGAACCATTTTTGAATTACTGTCGGGTCCGTCTTTGTATGTATATTCATGTATATTACCCATTGTATATTGGAGACTTCTTATGATAATACCCCGTGGGCCCCACCAATTTTAATCACTTTTAACTTATCTTTAAAATCCGAGATTGTATATGCGCTTTAGATATAAACAAGTATACATGTGGGTATACAATATAACACTTGTTCAGATTTTAGACTTTTATAAACTAGGTTATATACTTCTTTCGGGTTCGAGCATGTATATTCCCTTGTTTTTATATTGAATGCACGAACTTGAACATACAATACAATATATAAATACAATTGCGGAATTTAACGGCTACTCAATTTATTTCAAAACACAATTGGGTCCAGGTTTGCACATTAAAGTTTTAGCATTTGAGATACATATGCAAAAAATGATGAAGATAAGTTGCTTTTGTACTACAACACAACAACAATAGCATTTCATATGCATAGAAATTTGTATATGAAATACAATTTTGACTGAACATTGCATTTTCACAAAAAACCACCCTATCTCACGAAATACAAGGAATTTCCAGTTGGTTCAAAAAATAACCCTAACTCATTTTTCATGCAAAACGTATTAGTAACCCCTGTTTCTCTATAACACTAGGCATTTTAATTTTTTAAGTATTCCCAGCACCAAGTACATCTTCCCTTTACCACCAAGCAAGACCAAACCACAAGAAAGCAAAAGCAACAGCAAGGGTCCTCATTTTGCTAGAGGGTAAAATGGGGTGTGTTGTGAACATCACAACAATACTGAAGCAAATTACATAAGCTTTCAATTACACATTATAAGGATATTCTTATGGTTGTTTCACTATGAAAAATAAAATCATAGGCAACTTCAATTGTGTGTTTACTATTGGTGGGGTTGGATGTGGAGCAGTTTGATTGACATTTAGAGCCCTTGGAGATGTTGATATCTACAAGAATGACTATCTATATAGTAAATTTACATGTCAATATTAATTGGACTTTAAGATTGAAATTGACAAAATGTAATGTTTGATGGCATGGTTACACTTGATCTCTATTACTTCAAAGATGCAAAGACAAATTAGTTTTGAAGTTCTTACCAACAATTCCATTAGATTACTTGCAATGGGCAATGATTTCTTGAACAACAATTTAGGGCTTATTGTTATAGAAATGGTGTTGGACTTCAATGTGCTTGGGACATGAATCTATGGAAATTGACCAAATTTGAAAACCAAAATGCCTAAAATCCATCTTCAAGTTACTAAAAAATGAAATTTATGAGTTCCTCTCTTAATTCACCTACAATATAGCAACACACATACTCATCATCCATATTTATGTGTTGGTCATCAACATTATCAACACAGATTTTGCTTGAATTGGATCTAGCATTGATCTTCCCCTAGTAAGTTTTCTTGCCTTCAATTATGTACCAAATCTACTAGTGTGGATAGTTGTAGTTATTATTAAATTATTCATTACTTTTTGTTGTAGGCAGAGGAAATTACAATTACCAGGCTAAAGAGAGATTTAGTTGCATTGAATACTCACCTTGCTATAAACACCTACCTTTTTAGACATCTCATAACCTTGACAGACAATGTTATGGCTTGCAACTATACCTAGGTTTTAGTAGTTATATGACCAAGGATTTCCTAAATAATTTCCCCATGTTGAAAGGTATTTTTAGAGCACGGTCAATCAACCAAATGTCAAGTAGGTATTGGGTAAAGTTAAACAAGTAGATGTTGTTCCTCCTATTGCACAAACAAATAAAAGGGCCAATCAACCTAAAGAGTGGAAGAAAAAGCCTAAGGAAGAGCTCAAAAAAATAAACACTACAGTCTATGCAATCACAACATAACTGTTTAATATCTATACTTGCCTTAAGGTGGCAACTTCATATTACTTCTTTCATGACTATCATTCTTGGATTTAGGAAGAGTCAATGAATACTAAACAAGTAGCACATGACTAACACACTACATATGGAAAATATAAAAAAACGGGAAGTTTTTTTTACTAAGATGAGAAATACAAGGAGTATCAACATTTCAACTATTACAAAAGCTAATCTCAATATCTAAGTATGAAATTGATGTTCATGGGATGAGCAAACATCCCACGTTCAAAATTGACATTTATATTATTTCTCCCCTCCACAAGCCAAAACCTTGGCACAAGCTAATATCCAAGTTCAAAATTGACATTCATGGGATGAGCAAATATCCAAGTTTGAAATTGATGTTTATATTATTTCTCCCCTCCACAAGCCAAAACCTTGGGACAAGCAAATATCCAAGTTTGAAATTGACGTTCATGGGATGGGCAAACATCCAAGTTCAAAATTGATGTTCATGGGATGAGCAAATATCCAAGTTTGAAATTGACGTTCATGGGATGGGTAAACGTCTAAGTTCAAAATTGATGTTCATAGGACAAGCAAACATCCAAGTTTGAAATTGACATTTATATTGACTAGATACTAGGACATAAACTTTGATTCATGTCATGATTCTTAAATGCATAAATTTTGATTTAAAACATTTTCTTAAATGTCTTTGTTCTTGTGCGCTTTCACCAGTGGACGGTCATCTTAGCACTTGGAGTGTTATTGTCACTCTCAAGAAATGTAACTGACCAAGCTACCCGCTTGGCAGATGAAGTCAATCCTAGAGAGCCTGCACAACCTAGAGGAGCATATAATGCTAGTCCTAATGCATCACCTAGATTGACACCATTGTGGTCCACACCGCATTATTGTCAGAATTGTCATCATCCATGTTTTGGTCCTACATCTGCTTTAGAGGAGGAGTCCCTTTTGGCTACATTATTCACTCCTATGGACTCAGTATGTATGCCACATTTAATAAAATTAAAATTAATACAAATTAATATAGATTTGGACAATTATCAATTATTAATCTTTAAAAAATATATATGTGTTCATTTTGATTGGTACAGATGACTCCATCAGTTGCTGCCACTTCATCATAGCTGAACCATTTAGTGTCAATGGCAGTAGAGTTGGGTAGACCTTATACGGTCGATGTATAAAAATTAGGACCTCTAGAGATTATTTAATTGGATATATCTAATTTAATAATATATAGTTTATTATAGAAATGTGACATTTTAATTTAAAGCAAATGGGAGGTCCTGGCGGTTTTGTGTCAAACCAACCTAGTCATCCAGGACTAGTGGCAACATCATCTATAGAGGAGCCTGCTTCATGTGCCATGGTTTGTATCTTAAAATTATACATTTTTAGTTTAAATTTGAATTTACAGTGTAATTTCATGATTTTAAATTCATGTCTTTAAAGTTGAATTTATCTATACATGTACACATATATATGTAGGATGAGATTAGTTTAGGTGTAGGCTCAATTAATCCTATCATTGATGAGCCTACACAGATGCACAAGTCATCTCTCATATTTCAGGTCCTATAGTTAAATCCTTTATGATTTCAAAGTCTTTTGTATCATTCAACCTTGCATTTTGTATCTATACTCTAGAGCCTAGAATTCATGTGTTTTATCGAAATACAAGAATTGGTGACACAGACATTTATTCTATCATCTGAACCGACACCATCTCTTGCACAGGAGCATGGCAAGACAGATGATGAGCCTGTTGTGGTATGCTTAGACATTTTGAAGTTTAGATTTAAAAATTTAATTTGATGGTTTGGTTTTAAATATTTAATTTAAATTTAATTAGGATGTAGTTTTGACATTAAAATTGATTTGAAGCTTCTTTTTCTTGTACATAGCATGAGTTGCCCTCTCAGTCACATGGGACCAAAAGGCAGCTTGAAATGGATGATGATCAAACTTAGTGTACACACATGTCTTAAATTGATGGATGGATGATGGATGCACATGATGATGATATATTAGATTATTTATTTCATGAGGATTTTATGACTATTCCAGTATTGACTAGACATATATGTTTTGTGACTATTTCAATATTTTTACATGGATTGTTATTATGTCAGTATTTATATCTCATAGACTATTTCATCTAGACTAAATTTTGCTATTTATTGAATTTCCACTATATGCATCTATATTCAAACTTTAATTTCATATATCTCATATTTAACACTTCAAATTAAATCATGTGTTTAATTACATAAATTGTAAAATACTAATTCTAATTAGATAAGAGAAAATTTTCAATTGATTTAATTTATTAAACATTTATTAGATACAAACTCTAGGTTGGATATTTATATAGACTAAATGTACCTGCCCTAAATAAATTTAAAAAATGAAATGAAAATTAACTTTGTTGAGCTAGGATGAATATGTTTGGATTTACATGACTCAAATGTTGGGACAAGTGTTAAATTTTAATTGAGTTAAATATTTAGGAAAATTTTATTGATTAGATTTGTCAATCTAGTAACCATGTTTAATCAATTTATTTTTAAATCTAGATTAAACATTTCATAGATCAATACCTTCCCTATAAATTTATGAAAAGAATTTAAAGAAAATTAGAGAAATACCTGTAGCCTTTAAATTTACAATTTAAGAAATTTAGAAAAATAGAGAAATTTAAGTCTACCCTAAATTATATCAAAAGAAAAATAGAGAAATTTATAGGTAACCTAAATATCAAAAGAAAAATAAATAAATACCTGTAACTCTAAATTATTATATATATAAATTTGATAAACAATACTTGGTTCTATTTACTAAAACTTTTGAGATTTGCTTCTAGAATTTTGTAAAAAACTAAAAAATTTAATTTCTAAAAAATATAATAAAATTAGTATTTTATATGTAATTGTTGCAATTATGTGCCTAATCGGTGTTGTCATTGATGTCAACATATCTGTGTTGTCATTGGTGTCAACTATGCTCTTATTTTGTTGCTTGCTTGTAATAAGTGAGATGCTTTGTATCTTTTGTAAGTGATCCCGATGTTAAGGATAGTGAAAAAATTAGCTCCTCTGGTGGAAACAGTGTGTTGCAGTGGAAACAATGTATTGTATTCAAAAGAACAGTCTAGAAGTTTGCTCCGCATTTCCTGAAGATTGAATATCTTTGCCTGCAGTTTGGAAGTTATTTAGAGTCATGTCTGAAGATATAATGTCTCGAGTTTGAGCTCTCTACATGAAGATTTGAGTGAGTTGTGTTCACCAAAGTGAATTATGTGTATTCAGTTGTGACAGAGGGTAAGTATTCTGCTCCACATTTCTCCACATTGATGTTTCACAATTTGTGGTTCTAGAATTAAGTTTGTAATGATGATAAGTGCCTTCAACGATAATGGTTCATGGTTTGCTGGTCCACAAGCAAATTTTCCTTTATGGCAATTGATGACAGTTAAGTTCATGTGCTCCAGATTGAATAATCTTATGGTTAAAGTGATTAGAGGTTGTGCAGATGTTCCTGGTGTTTACAGTGTGCTTGTGGATGTCTCCTAATCATGTTCCTACCTTCTAATTGGTTTGCGAAGAGAAATCTAGATCGTGGTTGAAGATTGTTCCTAAAAGACTTAGTGTGAACACAAGTCTTGGATGACTTGGTTGTTTTCACTAATTGTTTAGATGCATTGAAGATTGTAGAAGCATGTCATGGCATGAAGGAATGTGTTTGAGACCTAGCTAAGGCACGGTGTGATCCACATACATCTTTACATCTTTTCCTTAGCAAATTTCTGTATTAGGTCCAGGACTATTTTATATTTGTATGTAATGCCGACCTTGATGTACATTCCAAGTTGATGAATTGTATAAAGGCATGTAATGAAATCATGAAAATGATATCCTTGGGAAAAATGCGAAGATAAGTGCGAAGTATAAAGGCAGAGCAAAGTAGAGGAAATGTATTGTGCTTCAATGGAACTAAACCCTGGCATGGAATAGATGCTATTATCTCAGTTCAAAATCCTTCGTAGTGAGCCACCCCATGGCAGTGCATTGATATTTGCAGTGAGCATCTTGGGCAGTGAGCCTCTAATTTTTGGTATTGTTATAACTTATATATTTCTATGGGCTAACACCCACCATGGTTTTTCCCTTATAGGGTTTTCCACTTAAAAAATTTGGTGTCTCCTGTGTTGAATGTGTGATTGTGATCAAGCTTATGGTTTCATGCTTTCATGCCTGAATCTGATTATCAATAATTAATTAGTTGATGGTTTGATAATTATATGAAGTCAAGTTTTTGTGACAACTAATTCACCCCCCTCTCAGTTGTTCTGTGTATTTCAACAATTGGTATCAAAGCAGGTTTCTTGAAAGAAAGCATAAATAGCTTGAGGAAGATCTAGGATGTCTTTTAAAAAGGAAGCATCACAGTTTGATGGGACAAATTATGATCTATGGAAGGTACGAATCAAAAGCCATCTCCTTTGTCTTGGTTATAAAGTGTGGAAAGTTGCAGAAATAGAATACACCATACCTGAAAATGGTTTGACAACTGAAGATGAAATCAAAGAATATGAGTTCAATACAAACGCTAGAGATGCCCTGTTAAGTGCCTTAACTGATACTGAGTTGATAAAAGTCATGGATATTGAAACTGCAAATGAAGTTTGGGAAAAGTTGAAAAAACTTCATGAAGGAGATGATTTTGCAAAAGAAGCCAAGCTACAGGGCCTAAAAGTAAAATATGAGGGTTTAAGATGAATGAAGATGAAAACATAATAGCCTTTATGCAAAGGGTTGATGAACTTGTCAATGGAATAAAAGGTATGGGAGGAACTATTGGTGATAAGGAAGTTGTGATGAAAATTCTTAGATCACTGCCAAAGTCCTATAGTCACAAGGTAGTTGCAATTGAAGAAGTAATGACAGTAAAAACTATTGACAGAGATCAATTGCTTGGAAAGCTTATAGCCTTTGAGATGAGAGAGTTTGGTGATGCTCTGTCGAAAGTTGAGACTGCTTTTAAATCTAGTACTTTAGAAAAGATCTCCAAAGCTGAGAAATATATGGTGGAACCTGATGATGACTTTGATGAAATTGAAGCTAACTTTGTTGATAGATGGCAAAGAGGTTTCGGTAAGTTCAAAGGCAAATTATCTTTCAAATGTTTTTCATGTGGTAAAGTAGGTCATTATGCTTCCAAATGTCCTAAAAGAATTGAAAGGAATAGAAAACGATTTGAGGACAGGTCTAGAGCTCCAAAGAAATGCTACTATGTTAGAGATTTTGATGATGAAGGTGTAACTGATGATGAATCCGATGATGCTAGTATTAGTGCAAATGAATGTTTGTTTATTGCTATTAAAGAAGAACATGTGTCTGCTAATCCTACTAGTTGTGTGAAGGAAGAAAAACCAATGGAAGAAAGTGCTTTGGCTATTCAGGTTGAGAAAGATAATGATGAATGGATTATTGACAGTGGATGCTCACATCACTTGACCGGTGACAAAAGTAAGTTTGTAAGTTTGGAAAAGTATGATGGAGGACTGGTTAGGTTTGGAGACAATGCAGCTGGTAAGATTTGTGGAAAAGGATCTATCTCATTTGATGGAAAGCATAATAGTGATATTGTCCTATATGTGAAGGGTTTGAAGCATAATCTTTTGAGTGTTGGTCAGATGTGTGACAAAGGTTATGATTTGAGATTCAAAGACAATGGGTGCAAGATCATGGAAAGCTCCAGAACTGTGATTGCTACTAGTAAGAAGACCAGAGGTAACATCTATCAATTAAGAGGAACTAATGATTACTATTTACTAGCCCAAGCAGATGAGAGTTGGTTGTGGCATAGAAGGATGTGTCATATAAATTTTGATAATCTGGTAAAGATAAGTTCAGGTCAGACTGTGAGAGATTTACCAAAACTTGTGAAACCCACCAATACCATTTGTAAGGAATGTCAGTTGGGGAAGCAGACAAGAACAAGTTTCAAGAGCAAAGAGCAATTTTTGGCTGGTTTTTTGGATCTAGTACATACATATCTATGTGGTCCTACAAGGATAAGAAGTCTACAAGGTGACAGGTAACATATTGATGATTATTCTAGAATGACTTGGGTTACTTTTCTAAGAGACAAATTTGAAGCCCTAGAGAAGTTCAAATCCTTCAAGGCAATGGTTGAGAATGAAATAGAGCTAAAAATCAAATGCTTGAGGTCTAATAGAGGAGGTGAGTTCACATCAAATGAATTCAACATTTTCTATGAAGAGCAAGGAATAAAGAGACAATTGTCTCACCTAGGACTCCTTAGTAGAATGGAGTTGTGGAAAGAAAGAACAGGACAGTTCAAGAGGTTGCTAGAACAATGATGAAAGCAGGTATGCCAGAAGTTTTCTAGAAAGAAGCTATACATACTACTGTCTACATTCAAAATAGAGTTCAAGTGAAAGGTAATGGTACTAAAACTTGTTATGAATTGTGGCATGGAAGAATTCCTATAGTAAAATATTTCAAAGTCTTTGGAACAAAATAGTATATCAGAAGAGATGAAGATCTAGGGAAATTTGATGCAAGATGTGATGAAGGAATCTTCCTTGGATACTCTACCAAGAGTAAGGCCTACTGATGCTACAACAAAATGTTGAAAAAGATTGTTGAGAGTGCAAATGTGAAGGTGGATGAAAACAATGGAATAACATTAGATCAGAGTGGCTATGATGAAAGGAAGCTAGGTGTGCGGTAAACGCTTCCTACACTAATCTAATGAGGAGAGGGCTATGCAAATTCCAATTTATCCTAACTATTACAATGATGTTAAACCATTAACATGAGATATTGCAGCAAAACATAAGAACCAGAAAGTAGACAGAAGAAGAGAGACAAAGATTTATGGTGGGGAAAACCCTCATCGGGTGAAAAACCCCACACTCAGAAACCTGCACAATGTATTAACAAATCTAAAAGAATGTTTACAATACACTTGCAATGCAAGCTTCAATGGTCTTCGACACTTGTGTCTGAAGTCTATCTGGTAGCATAACAGTACCTGTGAACCTGTGATACAAACTCCATCTCCAAGCACCTGTATATAAAGGAAATACAAGGCAATATTGGACCTATCTTGGAATGGGCGTCCAACATCGCATCTTGGACCTAAATCCATGCCTAGGGACAGTTGGTCAACATTGTAGAATGTGTCTGACACTTGTCCACAACTCCCATCCCAAAGAGGTGGCCTATTTCTGAAATGGGCTATGACAGATGCTCTTACGACACTTACGACCGTCATAGAATCTGTCATAGCAGTTACAACTTACAGTTGTAAGAGAATCTGTCATACACGTGCTATAAATAGCATATTCTCTTACAACATGTCATATTCCACCTTGGGGCGCCCAAATATGCCTTATTCAAAGATGCTACATGAAACATGTCATCACCTGTCTTACAACCTTCTATTCTTGACTCTTACAAGTCATAAATTCGTCATAGGAATCTGTCATAACCGTTTTGGTCAAACATTCCTTACACAACATAGAAGATGCTAACACATGGCAGAATATTCCTACCACTAAGTGGGACGCCTATCTTCTCATGTGAGGACAAAAATACAAGTTGTCATAATCCATGTAGGATTGACACATCACCGTGCCACATCCCACAACATGACAATATGGATTTTCCAAATATTTACAACATAGACAATTAAATAATAAATATAAACATTACAAATGCAGAGAATTACCAAGGTTGAGACACCTTAATTCCCAACATTCTCCAACTTGTCAAACACCTTGTAAGAGCCAATAGAAAAATAAGATTTAACTGCTATAGGCCGAGAGGCCCATAGACTCCAAACACCATCTGAACTTCTCTGTGCTTACTATTTTCGTCAATGCATCTGCAACATTCTACAAAGTATCTACCTTCTCCAAATTTGCCTTTCCATCCTCAACCATGTCCCTCACGAAGTGAAACTGAACATCAATGTGCTTGGTTCTAGCATGGAAAGTTGGATTCTTTGCAAGGCAAATTGCACTCTGACTGTCACAACTGATTGTGATCTGACCTGCGTCAACACCAATATCAGACCATAATATCCTAAGCTAAATGGCTTCCTTACAAGCATGAGTTGCTACCATATACTCAACTTCTATCGTGGACAAAGCAACAACAGGTTGTCACTTACTCATCCAACTAATAGCACCACCAAACAGTGTAAAAACATAAGCACTGGTGGATCTCCTCCTGTCAATGTCACCTGCTCAATCTGAATCCACAAATCCACGAATATCAACAGAATGTGGAGGTCCTGAAACATTATCATGATAGAAAATGGAATACTTGGAAGTACCCCTCAAATATCTGAACACTCGCTTAACTGCATCCCAATGAACCCGTCTAGGATTAGCCATAAATCAACTAAGGACTCCCACTGCTTGGGCAATGTCTAGTTTTGTGCAGACCATAGCATACATCAAATTGCCAACAACACTAGCATAAGGTACTCTGCTCATGTCCTCCACCTCACTAGGAGATTTTGGACAATCCTCAATATACAACTTTGTCCCCAAAGAAACGGGAACACACAATGGTCTACAATCTGTCATGCTGAATCTGTCCAACACGGTCTTCACATACTTACTCTGGCTTAACCAAAGTTTTTTGCTGGTTCTGTCTCTTTTGATTTCCATTCCTAGAATGTACCTAGCTGCCCCTAAATCTTTCATTTCAAACTGAGCTGACAACTAATATTTAAAATTAGAAATCATATTCTTACCCTTCCCAATGAGCAACATATCATCAACATACAATGCAACAATGAGAATACGATCACCATCAAATTTATAATACACACAGTGATCCGATTTCGATCTCACAAATCTAATTGACAACACAAAGGCATCAAACTTCAAGTACCATCTCCTAGGGGATTGCTTCAAACCATACAAAGATTTCTTAAGTTTGCAAACCGAATTTTCTTTACCTTTCACCATGTAATGCTCTGGCTATGACATGTAGATCTCTTCCTCCAAGTCACCATGAAGGAAAGTTGTCTTCACATCCATCTGTTCTACCTCCAAGTCATAAGCTGCTGCGAGAGACAACAGGAATCGAATGGATGTCATCTTTGCAACGGGAGAGAAGATCTCACCATAATCTATACCCTCCACCTGTGAATACCCCTTTGCAACCAATTTGGCCTTATACTTCTCAACACTGCCATCTGCACCAATTTTCTTCTTGAACACCCATTTGCATCCAACGAGTTTTCATCCAGGCCGCAAAGGCACCAAGTCCCAAGTTTGATTCTTTTCCAAAGAAGCCATTTCTTCCTCCATGGCCTCCTTCCAAGAACCTACATCCTTCATATCCAAAGCCTCTGATACAGTTCTAGGTTCATCATTGTTAGTAATCAAAGCATAAGCACAACTAGAATCAAGCAATGTAAAACCAAACCTTTCAGGTTACTTTCTTATCCATGTAGACCTCCTCAAGTGTTGAGGTTGAGGTTCAACTTCTTCTAAGCTTTCAGAGCTACTAGAGCTCTCCTCATCATCGGGTCCAACATTGTCTTTCTGCTCAGTCTTCTCAGGGGTGAGAGGAAACTGAACAACATCCTCTTTCTTTTCTTTTTCTTCTGGCTACAAAACAGTGGAGGAAGGTGTAAGCTCTCTGAAGATGACACTTTTTCTATACAACACTTTTTCAGCCATGGGGTCCCAAAGCTTGTATCCTTTCACACCAACACCATAGCCGATGAAGATACACTTAATAGCTTTGTTCTCCAAATTTGACCGCTTCTCCCTAGGCACATGTGCATATGCCTCACAACCAAAAATATGAAAATGCCTTACTGAAGGCTTTCTACCAAACCACACCTCCATGGGTGTCTTTCCAACAAGAGCTGATGTAGGAGATTTGTTTACCAGATAGCAAGCAATGGCAACAGCTTCAGCCCAAAACTTTTGTTCTAGACCAGTTCCACCAAGCATACTCCTAGCCTTCTCCATCAGTGTCCTGTTCATCCTCTCTGCAACTCCATTTTGTTGCGGTGTGTATGGAGTTGTCTTATGTCTTTCAATCCCAGGTTCCCTACAATACTTATCGAGTTCTATAGAACAGAACTCACCACCATTGTCAGTTCTCAAACATTTAATCTTTTTACCAATTTGATTTTCAGCAAAGGCTTTAAACTCCTTAAACTTGCTATAGACTTCAGATTTGCTTCTGAGAAAATAAATCCATGTCCTTCTACTGTAATCATCTATAAAAGATACAAAGTATACAGATTTTGATAACAAAGGAACATTAATAGGACCAAACACATCAGAATGAATAAGGTCCAACACACCAGAAGACTTATGAGAACTCGAGTAAAATTGAACATGGTTTTGTTTTCCATAAATGCAATGTTCACAAAAGTCAAACTCAAGATTACAATCATCTAACCCCTCAATGAGGTTCTTATTTTTTAGGGTACGCAGACCCTTCTCACCAATGTGGCCAAATCTCTTATGCCATAACATTGTCTTTTCTGCGGGAAGTTTAACATCCAATGCACGATTACAACCATCAAGATTAGAAACAATAGATTTCTTCACTGCTCATTCAAATGGTGGGGATGAAGTGACTGCTGCCCTCTTCCTTGAGTCAGAAGAATTATTGCATTGTGCAATGTATGCTTCCAACTGAAACAGAGTACCTCTCTGAGTACCCTTAGCAAGCACCATAGATCCTCTAGTCATCTTGCATCCTTCTCTCAAAAAGACAACCTGCACACCTACATCATTCAAACTACTTACAGAAAGCAGGTTCCATGCTAAGCCTGGGATGTGCATAACCCCAGAGATCCCCTTCACTTGACCATCAAGGAATTGGATAGAGACTCTTCCATGACCAATGATCTTCAAATGAGAGTCATCACCCAGATACACCTTTCCACCATCGAACTCCTCATACTTAGTGAACCAGTCTCGATGTGAGGTCATGTGGAATGATGCACCAAAGTCGATTAGCCACACATCATCAGATGCATGGGTTGCCAGGGCTACGATGAAAGCATCACCGTCATCTTGTGACTTGTCAAAATCTGAATCAAGAGCTTTCTTCTTTTTCTTCTTCTCCTCTTTGCATTCCTTTTGGAAATGCCCGGTCTTGCCACAGTTCCAACAAAGTGCCTAGACTTTCCAGGAGATTTGGATCTCCCACGGGATTTAGATCTACCCTTATCAGCTTTCTTGTCCTTCTTCCCTTTCTCCTTGGGTCTTCCACGAACTGCAAGGGCCTCTTTGGCTGCCTCAGAAGACTTTCTCCGCATCTCTTCAGACAACAGTGAAGAAACCACTTCTTCCATTTTGAATGTGGATGTGGTGCTTCCGATTGCCATGACAAGATGATCCCCTGAGTCCGGTAGAGAACAAAGCAGGGTCATACACTGATCCTCCTCCTCCATCTTTACACCAATAGATGTTAATTGTGCAACCAACATGTTGAAGGCATTCATATGTTCAGCAACGGATCCTCTATCCTCCATTCAAAGAGAATATACCTTCTTTCTCAAAAAAAATTTATTGACAAGGGATTTGGCTTGATACACATCCCCTAACTTCTTCCAAAGGAGTTTTGCAGTGGTCTCTTCATGGACATTTAACAACATAGAATCGGCAAGACTAAGTCTTATGAGACCCTTAGCCTTCTGATCCTTGAGATCCCAGTCAGCTTGTGACATTGCAACTGGTTTAGTTCCGTTCACACTATCCCAAAGGTCTCAGTCAACTAACATGTCTTCCATCTTGAGTTTCCACAGCTCAAAATTACTGCCATTGAACTTCTCTACTTCAAACCTTCCTGATGTGCCTGCCATCTCCTTGCTGCAATAAGATACCAAATACTCTGCACAGACTCCAACTCAACCTAAGATTAGCTCAAAAAACCCCTACCCAACAACTAGGACCAAAGGTGATCAAGCTCTGATACCAACTGAAAGGAAGCTAGGTGTGCGGTAAACGCTTCCTACACTAATCTAATGAGGAGAGGGCTATGCAAATTCCAATTTATCCTAACTATTACAGCGATGTTAAACCATTAACATGAGATATTGCAGCAAAACATAAGAACCAGAAAGTACACAGAAGAAGAGAGACAAAGATTTAAGGTGGGGAAAACCGTCATCGGGTGAAAAACCCCACACTCAAAAACCTGCACAATGTATTAACAAATCTGAAAGAATGTTTACAATACACTTGCAATGCAAGATTCAATGGTCTTTGACACTCATGTCTGGAGTCTATCTGGGAGCATAACAGTACCTATGAATCTGTGATACAAACTCCATCTCCAAGCACCTGTATATAAAGGAAATACAAGGCAATATTGGACCTATCTTGGAATGGGCGTCCAACATGGCATCTTGGACCTAAACCCATGCCTAGGGATAGTTGGTCAACATTGTAGAATGTGTCTGGCACTTGTCCACAACTCCCATCCCAAAGAGGTGGCCTATTTCTGAAATGGGCTATGACAGATGCTCTTACGACACTTACGACCGTCATAGAATCTGTCATAGCGGTTACAACTTACAGCTGTAAGAGAATCTGTCATACACATGCTATAAATAGCATATTCTCTTACAAAATGTCATATTCCACCTTGGGGCGCCCAAATATGCCTTATTCAAAGATGCTACATGACACATGTCATCACCTGTCTTACAACCTTCTATTCTCGACTCTTACATGTCATAGATTTGTCATAGGAATCCGTCATAACCGTTTCGGTCAAACATTCCTTACACAACATAGAAGATGCTGACACATGGCAGAATATTCCTACCACTAAGTGGGACGCCTATCTCTTCATGTGAGGACAAAAATATAAGTTGTCATAATCCATGTAGGATTGACACATCATCGTGCCACATCCCACAACATGACAATATGGATTTTCCAAATATTTACAACATAGACAATTAAATAATAAATATAAACATTACAAATGCAGAGAATTACCAAGGTTGAGACACCTTAATTCCCAACATGTGAATCAGATAAACCTGCTGCTATAACATATGAAGAAAAAGTTGAACAAGAAGACAGTCAAGATGAAGAAGAAAAGGCTCTGAAAAGTGTTGCTAAGACCCCCAGGTATGTAAGAATCAATCACTCTGAAGAACAAATTATTGGAGACAAAAACAAACGAGTAATGACAAGGAAAAGAGCTATAGAAGAACAAGTGAATTATTGTTTTCTCTCTACAGTTGAACCAAAAACCGTGAATGAAGTTTGCAATGATGAAAATTGGGTAAAGGCAACGAAGGAAGAACTAATACAGATAGAGAAGAATGAAACTTGGGAATTCCTAGACCTGCTGACAAAAATGTTATTGGAACCAAATGGGTTTTCAGGAATAAGCTGAATGAAAATGGAGAACTTGTAAGGAATAAAGCAAGGCTTGTGTGCAAACGATATTCTCAAATTGAAGGAATAGATTTTGAAGAGACTTTTTCTCCAGTAGCTCAGATTGAAGCAATCAGAATGTTTCTAGCATTTGCAGCTCACAAAGATTTAAAATTGTATCAGATGGATGTGAAGTCTACATTTCTAAATGGTGAGTTGGAAGAGGAAGTCTACATTGAGCAACCGGAAGGATTCCAACTGTCAGATCAAGGTGATATGGTATGCAGGTTGAAGAAAGCATTGCATAGACTCAAGCAAGCTCCTAGAGCATGGTATGCAAGGTTGGATAAGTACTTATTACAATTAGGGTCCAATAAAGGTATTGTTGACAGTGATCTCTATTTCAAGATTAACTCCGATCAAATTTTGATTATTGAAGTCTTTGTTGATGATATCATCTTTGGAGGTAATGAAAGTATGTGTATAAAATTTGCTAGTGAAATGCAAAAAGAGTTTGAGATGTCTATGTTTGGTGAGATGAATTTCTTTCTGAGTTTGCAAATCAATCAATCAGATAAAGGAATCTTCATATCTTGGTCTAAGTATGTGAAAGAATTGTTGAAGAAGTTTGGGATGGAAGAATCTCAATCGGTATGTACTCCCATGGTGACTGGCTGCAAGTTGAGCAAAACCGATGAATCACCCAAGGCTGGTCAGAAAAAAGTACAGATCCATGATTGGAGGATTGTTTTATCTAACTCAAACAAGACCTGATATTATGCATGCAGTTTGTCTTGTTGCAAGCTTTCAAGCAGATCCAAGAGAATCACAGGTGATGGTAGTAAAGAGAATCATAAGATATTTAAAAGGCACACTAGATCATGGCTTATGGTATCCAAAGGATAATGATTTCACTCTCAGTACTTATACAGATGTTGATTGGGTCAGAGATGTTGATGACAAAAAAAGTACAAGTGGAGGTACTTTCATTTTGGGTAACAGATTGGTTTCATGGCTGAGCAAGAAATAAGACTCAATCTCTTTGTCAACTTCAAAAGTAGAATATATTGTAGCAACATGTTGTTATACTCAAGTGTTATGGATGAAGCAGACTTTGAGGGACATAAGAGTTGTGTATGAAGATCCAATTGCAATCTTCTGTGACAATACCAGTGTTATGAATATTTCAAAGAATCTGTTGATGCACTCAAGAACAAAGCATATATATATAAGGTATCACTTTTTAAGAGAAAAGGTGATAGAGAATGAAGTAAAGTTGGAATATGTGTCCACAAATGATTAGATTGCAGATATCTTCACCAAGCCTCTACCTAAGGATACTTTTGAGTATCTCAGAGAAAAGCTAGGGGTCATTACCCCTCCTGTCCTAAACTAAGATGCATGGAATTGCATTAGTCCAGTGGTGCCCAAAAGTCTCATTTTTTTTATATGGATTGATGTTCTAAGAGCTACCTCTTAGGGGGAGTAGCTAGATGTTACTGGTATGAGTTCCTAAAAAAGAAAGTATTGATATCAGAGAAAGTTCAGTTGGAGCAAAGTAGTATGGTGCAAGTATGTGCCCTTTGCCATTGATGTCAAAGGGGGAGATAAATCATGTGAAAAACTTAGAAAAGAAAGGGTACAGATGTGTAAAGAGAAAGAGGGAGAATCTTGCCTTGATGGTCTTTACAGTTTTTCACATCATATGCCATCAATGACAAAGGGGGAGTTGTTGCAAGTATGTGCCTAATCGGTGTTGTCATTGATGTCAACATACTTGTGTTGTCATTGGTATCAACTGTGCTCTTATTTTTTTGCTTGCTTGTAATAAGTGATATGCTTTGTATTTACTTATGTAAGTGATCTTGATGTTGAGGATATTGAGAAAATTAGCTCCTCCGGTCGAAACAGTGTGTTGTAGTAGAAACGATGTATTGTATTCAGAAGAACAGTCCAGAAGTTTGCTTTGCATTTCTTGAAGATTGAATATCTTTATCTGTGGTTTGGAAGTTATTTAGAGTCATGTCTGAAGATGTTATGTTTTGAGTTTGAGCTCTCCGCATGAAGATTTGAGTGAGTTGTGTTCACCAGAGTGAAACCTACTTTTTCTGTGTATTTAATTGTGACAGAGGGAAAGTATTTTGCTTTGCATTTCTCTGGATTGATGTTTCATAGTCTGCGGTTCTAGAATTAAGTTTGTAATGATGATAAGTTCCTTCAACGATAATGGTTTATGGTTTGGTGATCTGCAAGTGATTTTTCCCTTATGGCAGTTGATGACAGCTAAGTTCATGTGCTCCAGATTGAAGAATCTCATGGATAAAGTGGTTAGAGGTTGTGTGGATGTTCCTAGTGTTTACAATGTTCTTGTGAATGTCTCCTAATCATATTCCTACCTTCTGATTGGTCCGTGAAGAGAAATCTGGATCGTGGTTGAAGATTGTTCCTAAAAGACTTAGTGTGAACACCAGTCTTGGCCGACTTGGTTGTTTTCACTAATTGTGGAGATGCATTGAAGATTGTAGAAGCATGTCGTGGCGTGAAGGATTGTGTTTGAGACCCAGCTAAGGCACGATGTGATGTGCATACATCTTTACATCTTTTCCTTAGCAAATTTGTGTATTAGGTCCAGACCCATTTTATGTTTGTATGTAATGTCGACCTTGATGTACATTCCAAGGTTGATGAATTGTATAAAGGCATGTAATGAAATCATGAAAATGATATCCTTGGCAAAAATGTGAAGATAAGTGTAAAGTATAAAGGCAGAGTAGAGAAGAGGAAATGTATTGCGCTTCAATGGAACTAAACCCTGGCATGGAATAGATGCTATTATCTCAGTTCAAAATCCGTGGCAGTGAGCCACCCCATGGCAGTGAGTTGATCTTTGTAGCGAGCATCTTGGGCAATGAGCCCCATAGGCAGTGAGCCTCTTATTTTCAATTTTGTTATAACTTATATATTTTTGTGGGCTAACACCCACCGTGGTTTTTCCCTTATAGGGTTTTCCACAAAAAATTTGGTGTATCCTATGTTGAATGTGTGATTGTGATCAAGCTTATGGTTTCATGCTTTCATGGTTGAATCTAATTATCAGTAATTAATTAGTTGATGGTTTGATAATTATATGAAGTCAAGTTATTGTTACAACTGATTCACCCCCCCTCTTAGTTGTCCTGTGTATTTCAACAATAATTTCATCAAGAGCACTAAATAGTAACTTAATCAATGCATTAATTAGTTTTTCATAACTTCTATGTACAAGAAAAAGAGCTTCCCTTAACTTCAAGAAATATAAATATTCTATACTGACAAGGCCAACCACGTGAAGGTGGAAGCTCATGTGGCCTCACCTAAGACCTAAGACACGTATTCTAGTTCTATGTAGGACACCTAAGACACATATTGTATAGTATGTATCTAGATAAATTATATAGACATATATAGTCTTTATACCTTATCGTAGTCTAGACCTAACTCACCTAGAAACATAGATTATAGTTCTACCTAGTTGACATATAGTATACCTAAGACACAGATAGAGACACCTAGACACCTAGATTATAGTTTTACCTAAGACACAGGCTCTAGACACCTATTATGGTAGACCTAGTTGACATATCTAGTATCTACCTAAGCCACCTAGATTAAATTATACCTTATTCTAGTCTCTAAACAAGTAGTTGATATATAGTATCTACCTAAGACACCTAGATTAGATTAAATGTCATAATTTCTAGTCTCTATCTACCTAGTTGACATATAGAATACCTAAGAGACAGGTAGAGACAACTATTATATAGTTAGAACCCAAGACACCTAGAGACACCTAGATTTTATACAATCTTATTCTCTAAGTCTAGATCATCTAAGATTTTATACTTGACACCTAGAAGTTGAAGACTCTAGATATGAAAAATGTGTAGAGATCATACTTGTGTAACAAGAAATAATAGATTTGAATCCTATCAACACTACATATGATTGCAAAAACAAATCTAGAGGTCAGGCCACGATGAAACGTATATAAAAATTTAGAACCTCTAGAGATCATTTTAATTAAAGATATAATTTGTTAAGAAGTTCCATTGAAATTATAATGAAAGGAAAGAACTATTGAAGCATAAATTAAAATAATTAAAAGTATAGGTCTAGTGAATACCTGAATAAAGTGTAAGTGAAATTTAACACCTTTTATGTTTCCAGCCTCTGTTATGACTGCAAAAAACATCTCCTACACCATGTAATGAAATGTAAAAAGTTTGAATGTGTCATGATCTTTAAGAGAATTAGGAATATTAATATGAAGGCTTAAGGGGAGTTAAGAGGATGGCTTAAGGGGAGATGCAATCAATTAGGGGAGATGATAGTTTACCTAACTTATGGAACATAGTTAGGGGATGGCTTAAGGGGAGTTAAGAGGATGGCTTAAAAGGGTAGTTAAGAGGATGGATTAAAGGGAGATGGAATCAACTGTAGTATTTAAATGGTAAGGGTACATGAACTAACTGATATCATTTAGATAGGGAATGACTTAACGGGAGTTAAGACGATGTCTTAAGGGGAGATGGTCCAATCAACTATAGTATTTTTGGTAAGGGTACATGCATTAACTTATATCATTTAGCTAGGGGATGGCTTAAGGGGAGTTAAGAGAATGTCTTAAGGGGAGATGGTCCAATCAACTATAGTATTTTTGGTAAGGGTACATGCACTAACTTATATCATTTAGCTAGGGGATGGCTTAAGGGGAGTTAAGAGAATGTCTTAAGGGGAGATGGAATCAACTCTAGTATTTTGGTAAGGGTGTGCTAAGTTATATCAATTAACTATATTGAAGTTATTAAACTAAATCCTAAGTTTATCTAACTTATGGAACATAGATAAGGGATGGCTTAAGGGGAGTTAAGAGGATGGCTTAAGGGGAGATGCAATCAATTAGGGGAGATGACTTACCTAACTTATGGAACATAGCTAAGGGATGGCTTAAGGGGACTTAAGAGGATGCTTAAGGGGAGATGCAATCAATTAGTTAAGTTATCAATCATATTAATCCTAAACTCACATCCTAGACAAAGATTAAAAGTTTAAAATTTTGTACATACCTGTTAATCATTTAAAACATTTACTCCATTGTACCATCTGTATCCTCTCTTTTTTGTAATGCATCTATGATTGCCTCATGCTCTTCCATAGGAAGTGTCCATAATTCTTTTGTGACAGGTCTCCCTTTATATCTCACTAATTGTATATTTGTTGCCATAATCAGATGTGAGTAGTGCAAAATTTTCTTATGTCTTTCATAATCTTCAAATGCAGGTATACCATTCCTCTTTATCAAATATTTATGTAGCCAAATGCCAGTAACAACCACAAAACCTATTGGATACTCAAAGTTATCATCATCTACTCTAGGTTGTAACAACTTTTGTTTTGCCTCAACACACCGAACCAACCAATACTCTGTTTCTTCTTCATTACCCTTGGGTGCAACAATAGCATACACATGTCCTGCAAAAAAATTTTAAATTCAATAAGTCACAAAAATATACATACATACATATGTACAATTAAATATATATTTCCAAAAAAATGTATCGAAAAGAAATATTGAATGTACCTTCTTGTACGAGGTCTGAAATACGCTCATAGTCATCCGATGCTTGCAAATGATTATCCTCCTCAAATGTTATCTCATTTTGATCATGTGTTTGTAGAAGTGTTAAGGACTTTTGTTGTCATTCTTCAACCTAATCTGTATTTTCACATGCTTCCCACTCACCTGTGATACAAAACTAACAAAAACATGTGAGCTCCCTAGTCCATAGAGTCCATGTGCTTGCATTTGAACTCTTAAATGAATGCCATTTTGCTGATCCACTAATTGTATCACAATGAAATCGGGGAGGAATATTTTCTTCTTGAACCAACCAAAAAAATTGTTAAACTTTAGAATTCTCACTTGATCCTGTAGTCAAATTTGCATTACACCAATCCACAATTGCAAGTGTATCTTGAAACTTTGTTGCATCATGAAATTTTAGTTGCTCCCTAGCAATAGCCCTTTTCACACATGCTCCATCTCCATCATGTTCTCCTTTACCATGTCTAGCTTCAAAGAAACTATAGGGCCCCTAATTTTCCTTTCTGTCAGACTAATAGCTATTCTACTAGGACTAGACATTATGACATGTTGTTGATGGTAGATTCACCGTATGATGTTAGTTGATGATAGACCTACTGTTATGATGACATTTGATGATGCTTTAATTATTGGTGTTTTATGTTTTGATAGTTTTATGGACATACTAGATGTTGTGGATTAATTTTGAGCTTTATGTCTTATCTGATCACGGTTGTGATGCTATTACGGGTGATTGCTCATATTTGATCGTTATGTAACTAATTGTTCTATCTTGTTTGTTAAGCAACTGAATGTTATGCATGATGTGTTTTTGTGAAAGGAACAATGTCGTATTACTCATGCATGAGTACACTGCTACACTGTGATTTCCTTTCATAGTGTGTATGATTGTGTGATTACATATCTTCATGTTTGACCATGTTGTTTGCTACAAGTTGCAGGTATCAGGCATCGACTCCACTTAAATTAACAGGTTTGAGCGTGCCTTAACCAATGGAAATTTGTTGAATGGAGTCAACATAAGGTCCCCTAGTTAATCATCATCCTTAAAGAGGATGAGTATTCATTTTGCACCCAGCTATTGTTGTCTTTATGGGCATGACAGAGTATCAGTCATTTTTGTTGTGGCCTTGATTGTCAATCATGCAAAGTGGTCAGGTATCGTTCAACATTGGATTAAATAGGTTGTAATTATTTGATTAATGCTATGGTTTATGCTACATTAAAATAAAATTATTAAGTTAAGAAGGCATATTTGATAAATTAATATAAATGTTTACATGTAAATTTAAGTTTATAGAAAAATATATTTTCATGAAGTAAATAAAATATTATAAAAATGGGAATATAATTGATAAAATTAATATGGAAATAAATATATAAATAAGTAAATGTTTTGTTAAATGATTATAAAAAAAATGGTTATAAGTTGTCATAAAACAAATATATGACAAATATTAAAATAAATAAAACAAAAATTATATTTTAAGGTTGTAAACTAGATTATAGTTGTATTGTTATAAATTTAGTAAATAGAAAAATGTGAGAAAGAAAAAAAGGGGGGGTTTTGTTGTCATTCACAGGAATGGGGGTTAGAGAATTTGTGTTGAGCCTCCTAAAAAGGTGGAGGAAGGATCTTGAAGAAAGGGGGGAATTTCTTCTCTCTAAAAAGGGAATTTTGCAGGATTGTTTAGGAGGAATTGATTGGAAAAAGAAGGTTGGAGCTGCAAGCTAGGATCTGGAAGCAGTAATCAGTGAACATAGTTATTTTACGAATCTATTTTTCAAAGCATTTCATTTAGCATCACCAATGTCCTCCACAAGAATATTGTCTCTGTTAAAATGAATCTTGGCCAGCCCATATTTTATATTAGCAGAAAAATATCCTAATTGCTCAAAATAACCAGCCCCGACGAGCCCAATTTCCAAGCCGACAAGAGTTGGAGGTAAGTTCTGTGATTGCTCACTGCTAAAACCTCATATTTTGCACAAATTTTTGTACTATTTTTTTTACATTCACTTTTTAGATTGATTTGCAATTCAATGAATTAGAGTTATATTTGTTTGGGTAAAAAAAAATAGGCTTTGTTAGGTTTTGATTGTTTCTTTGTGATTTGGAGGATCTTAGAACTGTCAATGGTGGTATTTACAACATGAGGCCATACCCAATTAGAATTTTACCCCAGATAGCATATTTCACATATTGGATCCTAGTACACGCAAATGGATTTGGTTCATTCATATGTCCATTAAGTCTTCACAAATTCTGATGCTTTTAGGCCAATAAGTAGTATTTCATAGAAACTGAGATACTTATGGATCAAAGGTAGAGGGGGTGACACCTAAGGAGAAATGTAAAGGATTTGTGAGTATTGTATCTTAAGAGTAGTGGAAATTGAGAGTCATTTCTTCTTGGAAATTATAGGGCCTTTATTGCCATTTGTGTCAACTATATTGGAAGTATTTTGGCATCCAATTCAACCGCGCCTCCTTGATGTATTTGTCAACTAGAACACGAGCCTTGTGCATGCTTCCTCATTGGCATTAGATCTAGCAGAGCAGATTGCAACTACAATGCCTGACATTCATTCCCACCCATTATGCCTTGATGAATGTTCATACCCAGTTCCAAATCTTCCATATTGGCCTACGCTGGCAAGGCCATTGAATCTGCCAATTGCCTCTGCTAGAAGTATTCGCAACTCTCATCAAATCCATTTTGTGGATATCTACAATCATTATATTCCAAGAAAACACATCTATACAACCATCACCGATTATATGGCATCATAATGACAAAGTTTAGGGTGTCTTCAAGATCGCCCAGCACGGGCAGGAAGGTCAACCTTGCTCATATAATGATCAATTGTAGGTGTAATGCAATAAGGGTTATAAATGTGATTAAAGTATATATAGCTCTCATGCACCCAGAAACAAGCTAAGCTTATAATGTTAATATGTGTTTTAGCGTGCCTCTTAATTCAGGAATTATTTAGAGCTTCGTTGCAAATCTATTTTAAACATATCCATCAATCTTTGCATTCCATGAGATGAAATCCTCTAAGGCATGCTATCAAACAGTTCATGGGCTTTTTCTTTACTTCCACATTTTGCATACATGTTTAGCAGGGTATCTGCAAATGCAACATCTGATGAAATTCGTCTTTTCTTTATGCTTTGATGTTTGTCCACGCCCTGTTCCAACGCTCCCATTTTTCTCACAGGGCATGAGAATGCTAGCAAAGGTCACGGAGTCTGTGGTTACGCTTGCCAATTGCTTTTGCTTGAAAGTTTCTAAAACCTTTTCAACAAATCCATTTTGTGCGCTTAGGCAATGAAGCTTGTCAGTGTCTAAACAAATTCATCCACTTTTTTCGTTCATTATTCATGTCATGCGTCTATCGTAATTTATATTCTCAACACATCTCATATCGGTAATGAGGATTGCATTCCATTTATGCATTTTATTTTAGAGTAAGTTAAAGTGCATTAATGCCTGATTAAATTATATTTACAGTAGGAAATATTGTCATATTTAAACCCTAAAATCATATTGTCATATTTATAGTAGGAAATGGATGTACAGTATATCTATATGGGCTATTTTTCACTTTCAATTGAATCGCCTCATATAAAATGTTCAAAAATTAGATTTGTTAGATAATAAAATTTCTAAACACTACTACAAAAAGTTATTACAGTTGACAGAAAATTCATGTAGTAATAGTAAATCCTATCTTTTAAATTTATTTTCTATAGCTTAGAATATAAAATAACGATACATTATTTGCTATCCAATGATCCATGGTATTTATTATTATTATTATTATTTCAAAACATAATAGTTGTCATCTCCAAGCTGTCTGGGGAATATATGGGTGAAAGTCTAACCAAAACTTGCATAAACTATACGTCTGATAGTCTTGCAAGTGCTAACTTAGGTATTGTTACCCACTTGTAGGATTAGTTAATGAAAATATTTGATAAATATATATACGTATGGTAATTAATAAGCAAGTTATAAAAATATATATGTATGCCATATATATATATATAGTATTCGATTATCGTTTAAAATAAAATATAAATCAAATAATATAGATAAGTTATTAGATTTATTTAGATTGAATTATTGAATTTTATTTGTTAAGATTAATTGATTTATTGAACTATATATTGTGAATTTGTCCTTGTGATTAAGTTGGTATGCAAGAAGGTTAATACCTTACATTGTTCATGTATACTTGTTGTTATGATGATAATTGCTTTGCTTCATGGACAGGGTTTTCTAGATGTAGGTAGGGGGGTGGCTTTCAATGTGGGGCTGGGGCCCAAAGTGGCTAGCTAGGGTAACCCATTGAAAGTTGGTAACTAAGTGATAACCTAAAATGAATTAGGGGGAAAAGGGTAGATTCCACATTAAACAAGATAATTGGATTCCTCACCCATGTCTGTAGTGCTTGTTTAGACTAAGGATGGGATGAGAAGGCCTAGTCAGCAAAATCAACTTCCTTGTCCTCACAAAAGGAATGTTGGTTCGGCATGTGTCACCCTATGGGGCCGGCGTCTAGTGGGAGACTGTTAGGGTAACCATAGATGGGGGCTGACGTCTAGTGAGAGACTATCAGGGTAACCCATGTCAGGACCATGTGATGACACTCTGCCTATTGCAGCATAGCATTCCCTAGTTGTGTTCTCCCCATTCATTGTGTGATTGCCTCTCGAAGTGATGATTGAGTTGCTTGTGTTATTGACCTGTGTTGTTGGTGTCATGTGTAGTCCTTGTTCCTTATAGTCTATTGTCTACTTGATTGTTTGTTGTAGTTGGACCTTATGTTATCTCCTAGCACAGGGGATAGACCTTAGGGTTCCACATGGTCGGGTGGATGTGTTTTATCTCCATTGGTTTTTCCCTTGTCGTTGTTCGTGTGCAAGAAGGATGTATCTCGTGTGACAGATTCCAGATCTTATACCAGTTTGAGGAGACATTTATGCTCATGTACTAGCCCTGTGTATCAGTTAAATTATAATGTATGTATTCCAATGTAATCAGGAAAGTGATAGCGTGAATAATGAAATGATGTACCCTCATGTAAGGGAAATTGTATATGTACTTGTAGTTCTATTTATATGATCTTGATGATTATTTATCTGATGTTATGATATGGAAATGTATGTGTTTATTCATTTAATGCAATAAATTTGGGATGAACTATTGATGTTAGTTAATTCATGATATATGTTAGATCTTGTTAATAGTTGGTTAGTAATGCAGCCCTGGAACCCTGGAGGATAATGCTTAGTTTAATGATATGTATAGATATGTTAAACATTACTTTGTTATTTCTATCATTTAAAAAAAAATTGTTCTATTTGTATAGCATAATTGCGTTGTTCTCTAAGGAGTTCCTTGGCAGGGTGTTACATCTAGTATCAGATCCCGGATCTAACTCTGGGTACTCTGGTTCTATATGAACCTATTACGTTGTCCTAGTTGCTTAGAGTTTGAAGATTAAGTTCTTCCCTTTTGTCATCCTCGCCTAATAACCTGAGGTTGTCCTTTGGCAGTGTTTGTGTAGGAAGATGCCCAGAGGTCGAATTAGCTTCTGGAGCTAGAATAGTGATAGAATCCCTCATGTATGGTTGTGGTTTGAGGATTGGTCCTCTATTTACTAGGATGGATCTTCGCATCATACCCCTAGGATCTTATGATATAGTGTTGGGTATGGATTGGTTGGATGCTCATCGAGCAGTGATAGATTGCTGGCGCAAGTTAGTGCAGTGTTTGGATGATTCTGGCAGTGAGGTAGAAGTAGTTGGCATTTAGAGACCTGTCTCCTTGCGTATGCTTTATGCCATGCAGTTGAGGAGATGTATGCGTCAAGGTTGCCAGTTGTTTGCCATGATGATTAACAATTTGGAGTTAGGGGAGAGTCAAGAGGTGTCCCTCGATGATCATCATATCCTTAATGAGTATGCAGATGTCTTTCCTAGTGAGATTCTGGGAATGCCACCTAAGTGTGACATTAATTTCAAGATAGACCTTGTTCGCAGAGCAGAACCTATCTCGTGACCTTCGTATCGGATGACCACTCAGGAACTTAAGGAGCTTCAGTTGTAGTTAGAGGAGTTGTTCGAAAAGGGGTTTATTCATCCTAGTCTCTCTCCTTGGGGAGCACCTGTCATTTTTGTGAAAAAAAAGGATGGATCCCTTCGGTTGTGTATTGACTATCAGTAGCTGAATAAGGTGACTGTCAAGAATAGATATCCTTTGCCACGAATTGATGACCTCTTTGATCATATTAAGGGGGCTAAGGTGTTTTCAAAGATAGATCTAAAGTCAGGGTATCATAAGTTGTGTATCTTTGAGGCAGACATTCATAAGACGACATTTCGCACTCGCTATCGGCACTATGAGTTTGATGTTGTACCATTTGGGTTGACGAATGCATCGTCTGTGTTTATGAGCCTGATGAATGGTGTATTTCGCACCTACCTCAACAGATTTATCCTTGAGTTCTTGGATGACATATTGATTTACTCGAGGACTATGGAGGAGCATGAGGAGCATTTATGACAAGTCTTGCAGAGTTTAAGAGAGAATAAGCTATATGCAAATTTGGCAAAGTTTGAATTCTTTTAGATAGAGGTGAGATATTTGGGGCATGTTATTTCTGATAGGGGCATGTTATTTCTGATAAGGGCATTGCCGTGGATCCTTTGAAGATCCATGCTATCATGGATTGGCATGCACCCACTAACATTTCTGAGGTCCATAGATTTAAGGGTTTAGGAGGCTATTATGGATGATTTGTGCAGGGTTTTTAAAAGATAGTTCACCCTATCACTTCTCTTCAGAGGAAAGGAAAGAAGTTTGTGTGGTCAGAATAGTGTGAAGAAGCCTTTCAGACTCTCAAGGAGCGATTGACTAGTGCACCCATTCTGGCAATTCTTGATCCTACTGGAGACTTTGAGGTGTGTACTGATGCATCTTTGGAGGGTTTAGGAGTAGTTTTGATGCAAGATGGTCGCGTGATACCCTATGAGTCACAAACTCAAGGATCACAAATTAAACTATCCTATGCATGATTTGGAGTTAGCCGCTATCGTGTGTGCCTTGGTGAGATGGAGGCATTTCCTATTGCAACATCGGTTTAAACTGCGTAGTGATCACCATAGTTTATAGTACATATTCACACAACCAAACCTAAATGCTAGGCAGAGGCAGTGGATGGAGTTCCTCTGTGAGTACAATTTTAAGGTAAAGTATATTCAGGGTAAGGAGAATGCTGTGGCAGATGCTCTTAGTCAGCGGAGACATGAGCTTTTAGCAGTCACTCTTGGAGTGGATTTGAGAGGTCAGATTCTTGCAGCACTTCCTACTGATAGTTGGTATCAGGAAGTGAAGTTAGAGGTTGAGTCAAGCAGAGCCTTGGAGGGTAGATTTGCCAGTTACTCTCTTGAGTCAGATGGTCTCTTACGGCACTTGGGTCGCATCTATGTTCCCCTTTTAGAGGGTCTTTGCACCCTAATTATGTTAGAGGCACATCAAGCACCCTACTCAGTACATCCAGGTGTCAAAAAGATGCATGCAAACCTCCGTTAGTTGTATTCGTGGGTCGGAATGAAGAGGGATATTACTGATTTTGTCTCGAGGTGTCTAGAGAGTCAGAGGGTTAAGGCAAAACATCAGCATCTTGCAGGTTTTCTTCAGCCACATCTTGTTCCAAAAATGGAAATGGGACATTATTTCAGTGGACTTTATAGTCGATTTGCCTGTATCCTTTTGTCATCATGACGCCATTATGGTCACCGTGGCTAGGTTGACTAAACTAGCACACTTCTCTCCTATTCGGTCTTCATATAATGCTTCTTTTGTGGACAGAATTTTTATGGAGGATATAGTTAGATTGCATGGGATTCCTGGCAAGATCATCTCCAATAGAGATCTGGTGTTTACTTCAGCTCTCTAGACGTCCTTACAGCATGCATTGGGGACTCAGTTGAACTTCAATTCAGCTTACCATCCAAAGACTGATGGGTAGACTGAGAGGGTTAATCAGGTCCTCGAGGATATGCTCAAGATGTATGTCATGGATCAACAGACCCGTTGGGAGGATTATTTGTACTTAGTGGAGTTTGCGTACAATAATGGGTATCACAGTTCTATTGGTATGTCTACTTTTCAGGATTTGTATGGTCGTCCTTGTCGGAGCCCACTGAGTTGGGATCATCTTGAGGATAGAGTTCTCCTAGGACCAGAGATGCTCTGGGAGATGGAGCAGCAGGTTGATCATATTAGAGAGCATTTGGTGGCAGGGCAGGACAGGCAGAAGAAATATGCAGATGCCCATAGGGTTGATTGTTAGTTCTTAGTTGGAGACCGGGTGTTTTTGCGGGTGCGTCCGTGAAAGAGTCCAATCTGTTACATGGAAAAGGATCCAAGCTCACATCGCGCTTTGTTGGGCCGTTTGAAGTTTTGGAGAGGATCGGTCCTGTTGTGTACTGTCTTGCTTTGCCGCCCAGTCTTTTGCGCATCCACGATGTATTTCATGTTTCCGTCCTCAGGCCATATTATCTAGATATTTCTCATGTTCTTGACTGGAATGCTTTATAGGTAGAGGATGGTCAGCTGGCTTTGGAGCCCGTACGTATTTTGCAGTACAAGAGACTCACCCTCAGGGGCATAAATGTGGAGCAAGTAAGGGTCCAATGGGATCCTAATGATGAGGCTTCAGCTACCTCAGAGGATGCATCCCAGATGTGAGAGTTATATCCATACTTGTTTGCAGGCTTCCAGGAGTAAGCATGATTCTAGGGTGGAGGATGTAGTGCCCCTCATTTTGCTTTCTGTCAGACTGATAGCTATTCTACTAGGACTAGACATTATGACACGTTGTTGACGGTAGATTCACTGTATGATGTTAGCTGACGATACCTAGTTGATGATAGACCTACTACTATGATGACATTTGATGATGCTTTAATTACTAGTGTTTTGTGTTTTGACAGTTTTATGGACATTCTAGATGTTGTGGATTAATTTTGAGCTTTATGTGTTATTTGCTCATGGTTGTGATGCTATTATGGGTGATTGGTCATATTTGATCGTTATGTAATTGACTGTTCTATCTTGTTTGTTAAGCAACTAAATGTTATGCATGATGTGTTTCTGTGAAAGGAATAGTGTCGCATTACTCATGCATGAGTACCTTGCTACACTGTGATTTCCTTTCACGGTGTGTATGATTGTGTGATTATATATCTTCATGTTCAATCGTGTTGTTTGCTGTAGGTTGCAGGTATCAGGCATCAACTCCACCTGAATTAATAGGTTTGAGTGTGCCTTAACCAATGGAAATTTGTTGAACAGAGTCAACATAAGGTCCCCTAGTTAGTCATCATCCTTGAAGAGGATGAGTATTCAGTTTGCACCCAGCTATTGTTGTCTGTATGGGCATGACAGACTGTCGGTCATTTTTGTTATGGTCTTGCTTGTCGATCATGCAAAGTGGTTAGGTATCATTCAACATTGGATTAAATAGGTTGTAATTGTTTGATTAATTCTCTGGTTTATGCTACAATATAATAAAATTATTAAGTTAAGAAGGCATATTTGATAAATTAATATAAATGTTTACATGTAAATTTAAGTTTATGGAAAAATATATTTTAATGAAGTAAATAAAATATTATAAAAATGGGAATATAATTGAAAATTAATATGGAAATAAATATATAAGTAAATGTTTTGTTAAATGATTATAAAAAAATGGTTATAAGTTGTCATAAAACAAATATATGACAAATATTAAAATAAATAAAACAAAAATTATATTATAAGGTTGTAAATTAGATTATAGTTGTATTGTTATAAATTTAGTAAATAGAAAAATGTGAGAAAGAAAAAAAGGGGGGTTTTGTTGTCATTCACGGGAATGGGGGTTTGAAAATTTGTGTGGATCCTCCTAAAAAGGTGGAGGAAGGATCTGGAAGAAAGGGGGGAATTTCCTCTCTCTAAAAAGGGAATTTTGCAGGATTGTTTGGGAGGGATTGATTGGAAAAAGAAGGTTGGAGCTGCAAGCTGGGATCTGGAAGCAACAATCAGTGAACATAGTTATTTTACGAATCTATTTTTCAGAACGTTTCATTTAGCATCACCAATGTCCTCCACAGGAATATTGTCTCTGTTAAAATGAATCTTGGCCAACTCATCTTTTATATTAGCAGAAAAATATCCTAATTGCTCAAAATAACCAGCCCCGACGGGCCCAATTTCCAAGCCGACAAGAGTTGGAGGTAAGTTTTGTGATCGCTCATTGCTAAAATGCCATATTCTGCACAAATTTTTGTATTGTTTTTTTTACATTCACTTTTCGGATTGATTTGCAATTCAATGAATTAGAGTTATATTTGTTTGGGTAAAAAAAAAGCATGCTTTGTTAGGTTTTGATTGTTTCTTTGTGATTTGGAGGATCTTAGAATTGTCAATGGTGGTATTTACAACATGAGGCCAGACCCAATTAGAATTTCACCCCTGATAGCATATTTCACATATTGGATCCTAGTACAAGTGAATGGATCTGGTTCATTCATATGTCCATTAAGTCTTGGCAAATTCTGATGCTTTTAGGCCAATAAGTAGTATTTCACATAAGCTGAGATACTTATGGATCAAATAAGGACTTAGTTCACACAGATTTGTAAATGAGAAAGGTAGAGGGGGTGACACCTAAGGAGAAATGTAAAGGATTTGTGAGTATTGCATCTTAGGAGTAGTGGAAATTGAGAGTCATTTCTTCTTGGAAATTACAGGGCCTTTATTGCCATTTGTGTCAGCTATATTGGAATTATTTTGGCGTCCAATTCAGTCATGCCTCCTTGATGTATTTGTCAATCAGAACACGAGCCTTGTGCATGCTTCCTCATTGGCATTAGATCGAGCAAAGCAGATTGCAACTACAACGCCTAACATTCATTCCCATCTATTATGCCTTGATGGATGTTCATACCCAGTTCCAAATCTTCCATATTGGCCTACGCTGGCATGATGCTGGCAAGGCCGTTGAATCTATCGAAATCTTCCAATTGCCTCTGCTAGAAGTATTCACAACTCTCATCAAATCCATTTTGTGCATACCTGCAATCATTATATTCCAAGAAAACACATCCATACTGTTAGATTCAGGACAGACAATTGAGAGGGGGGTTGAATTAGTTGTCAAAACTTTCTTCCAAATTAAACACTTAAATCCACTTTGTAACCTAGCAGCTTGTTAATAACTTAATCATGAAAGCATAATGCATTGAATCAAGAGCAGAGACACATTAACACATAAGACACCAAGATTTTGACGTGGAAAACCCGGTTAAGGGAAAAACCACGGGGTAATTAACCCAAGATTGTATTCTTTGTTAGAAGAATAGAAAGAACAAAATGGCATATGCCAATTAGGGCTCACTACCCGAGCACACTGCTCACAAGAGGCTCACTGCCTACAAGAGACACACTGTCTACAAAGAAAAAGTATCACCTACTTGAACTGGAAAATAGCATCTTCACCATGCTTGAATCAGTTCCATTTAAGCCCAAATCTTCTGCTCTATCTTTCGCTCTCCTCCTTGCTACCACACTCTCATCTCGACACATGACACCTTTTGAAATGACTTCACAATCTTTTATTTATACAAGGCATTGACTTAGGAATAATCATCTAAGTCGGTAAACATCAACAAGAACATCCACAGGATGTGTAACTCATCCGTTTGGCCAGTCTCAGGAAGAACACCATCATCCGGAAGGTATTCTTCAATTTGTGGGCTCTAACTCCAATGCAGATCACCAACACGAATTGGACACGATCCAAAGACCTCCACAAGCTTTCCTGAACCACCAAGAACATCCGCACTCCATCTGCTTACTGAAATCCTTCTCTCCTTCATCTGGAACCTCAAGAACACAATCTGTCATCGCTGTCACAAAGGAATAGATTCTTCCGGACCTCTAGACCATGAACCAATCAATTTGACACTTCCCAAAGACTTCCTGAACACTCCATCAAATCCGCAGAATAGGATATTTCATTTCTGGATCTCACTGGACCTGTCTGAGTCACTCTGTCACCTTTGAACCCCTACTGGAACCGGTTTTACTTGAGCAGCCACAACTTCTTCAAATCTTCATGTGGACCTTTGAAATCTCTACTAGACCACCTTAGGACACATATCTACAAACCCTTTAAACCACATCCTCTGATCCTCATCCTATCTTGAACTTTTACCTTACTGTCATCACTGTTCTTCACTGTTCCTGATTGAGACTAATTTTCTCAATATCCTCAGCACACAGCTCATCCAATCCTTATCATTAATGCAACATGAGTATGTTGACATCAATGACAACACTGGTTAGGCCCATACTTGCAACACATACAACCATCGCCAGTTATCTAGCATCATAATGACAAAGTTTAGGGTGTCTTCAAGATCACCAACATGGGCAGGAAGGTCAACCTTTCTCACATAATGATCGATTGTAGGTGTAATGCAATAAGGGTTATAAATGTGATTAAAGTATATACAGCTCTCATGCACCCAAAAACAAGCTAAGCTTACAATGTTAGGATGTGTTTCAGTGTGCCTCTTAATTTAGGAATTGTTTAGAGCTTCGTTGCAAATCCATTTTAAACCTATCCATTAATCCTTGTGTTCCATGAGATGAAATCCTCTGAGGGGTGCTATCAAACAGTTCATGGGCTTTGTCTTTACTTCCACATTTCACATACATGTCAAGCAGGGTATCTGCAACTGCAACATCTAATGAAATTTGTCTTTTCTTTATGCTTCGATGTTTGTCCACGCCCTATTCCAACGCTCCCATTTTTCACACAGGCCATGAGAATGCTGGCAAAGGTTGCAGAGTTTGTGGTTATGCTTGCCAATTGCTTTTGCTTGAAAGTTTCTAAAGCCTTTTCAACAAATCTATTTTGTGCGCTTAGGCAATGAAGCTTGTCAGTGTCTAAACAAATTCATCCACTTTTTCCGTTCATTATTCATGTCATGTGTCTATCATAATTTATATTCTCAACACATCTCATATTGGTAATGAGGATTGCATTCCATTTATGCATTTTATTTTAGAGTAAGTTAAAGCGCATTAATGCCTGATTAAATTATATTTACAATAGGAAATATTGTCATATTTAAACCCTAAAATCATATTGTTATATTTACAGTAGGAAATGGATGTACAGTATATCTATATGGGCTATTTTTTCACTTTCAATTGAATCGCCTCATATAAAATGTTCAAAAATTAGATTTGTTAGATAATAAAATTTCTAAACGCTACTACAAAAAGTTATTACAGTTGATAGAAAATTCATGTAGTAATAGTAAATCTTGTCTTTTAAATTTATTTTTTGTAGCTTAGAATGTAAAATAATGATACATTATCTACTATCCAATGATCCATTGTATTTATTATTATTTCAAAATGTAATAGTTGTCATCTCCAAGCTGTCTCGGGAATGTATGGGTAAAAGTCTACCCAAAAATTGCATAAACTATATGACTCATAGTCTTGCAAGTGCTAGCTTAGGTATTGTTACCCACTTGAAGGATTAGTTAATGAAAACATTTGATAAATATATATACATATGGTAATTAATAAACAAGTTATAAAAATATATATATAGTATTTGATTATCATTTAAAATTAAATATAAATCAAAAAATATAGTTAAGTTATTAGATTTATTTAGATTGAATTATTGAAATTTATTTGATAAGATTAATTGATTTATTGAAATATATATATATATATATATTAAAAAGGATTAAGATTAAGAAATTATTGATATAGATAGTACCGTATTTGATGCATTGTTTAATTTGATTAAGTGTAAATCGATAGGACTATATATTACTGTTGATGAAATTTAATCAATTTTATTACGATTTATTTATAATGGTTCGTTAAGTTGAAATTTGATAAGTAGGTTAGAATTAGGTTTATAAACATTGTATTGGGATTTGAGTTATAAGTATTGCTTTTAGAAAATTGGTTTATTGTGAGTTTAATTGCAAAATGTAAGTGAAATTTGTGTAAGTTGGATCATAGCTCATAATAGGACTATGTGTAAGTTGTCAAGGTTTAGTTTCTAGAGGCATAGGGTATTATGTCTTGATTTCATGTATATTCTGTGTTGTGAATGCATCATGATGAGGTAATAATCTCCTTTGAGGATGAGTTGGTTGTATTGATCATGTATTAAATATTGCATTGGATTTTGGAAATGGGGAGACATTAGTAATCATAAGAGGAGTATATTGCTATGGATGGCTTCACTTGGAAGCTATGGGCAATGTATTGTGAATTTGTCCTTGTGATTAAGTTGGTATGCAAGAAGGTTAATACCTTGCATTGTTCATGTATACTTGTTATGATGATAATTGTTTTGCTTGATGGATAGGGTTTTCTAGATGCAGGTAGGGGAGTGGCTTTCAATGTGGGGTGGGGGCCCAAAGTGGCTAGATAGGGTAACCCATTGAAAGTTGGTAACTAAGTGATAACCTAAAATGAATTAGGGAGAAAAGGGTAGATTTCACATTAAACAAGATAATTGGATTCCTCACCCATGTCTGTAGTGCTTGTTTAGACTAAGGATGGAATGAGAAGACCTGGTCGGCAAAATCAACTTCCTTGTCCTCACGAAAGGAATTTTGGTTCTGCATGTGTCACCCTATGCGGCCGCCGTCTAGTGAGAGACTATCAGGGTAACCCATGTCAGGACCATACGATGACACTCTCTCTACTACAGCCTAGCATTCCCTAGTTGTGTTCTCCCCATTTGTTGTGTGATTGCCTCTAGAAGTGATGATTGAGTTGCTTGTGTTATTGACCTATGTTGTTGGTGTCATGTGTAGTCCTTATTCCTTATAGTCTACTGTCTACATGACTGTTTGTTGTAGTGGGACCTTATGTTATCTCCTAGCACAGGGGATGGACCTAAGGGTTCCACATAGTCAAGTGGATGTGCTTTATCTCCATTGGTTTTTCCCTTGTCGTTGTTCATGTGCGAGAAGGATGTATCTTGTGTGACAGATTCCAGATCTTATACTAGTTTAAGGAGACAATTATTTATGCTCATGTACTAGCCCAGTGTATCAGTTAAATTATAATGTATGTATTCCAATGTAATAAGGAAAGTGATAGTGTGAATAATTAAATGTTGTACCCTCATGTAAGGGAAATTGTATATGTACTTGTAGTTCTATTTATATGATCTTGATGATTATTTATCTGATGTTATGATATGGAAATGTATGTGTTTATTTATTTAATGCAATAAATTTAGGATGAACTATTGATGTTAGTTAATTCGTGATGTATGTTAGATCTTGTTAATAGTTGGTTAGTAATGCAACCCTGGAACCCTGGAGGATAATGCTTAGTTTAATGATATGTATAGATATGTTAAACATTACTTTGTTATTTCTATCATTTTAAAAAAATTGTTATGTTTGTATAGCATAATTGCATTGTTCTCTAAGGAGTTCCTTGGCAGGGCATTACATCTGGTATCAACTTCTAGCTCGGTTCTAACTCTAGGTACTCTGGTTCTATATGAATCTATTACGTTGTCCTAGTTTCTTAGACTCTGAAGATTAAGTTCTTCCCTTTTGTTATCCTCGCCTAACAACTTGAGGCTGTCCTTTGGCGGTGTTTGTGTAGGAAGATGCCTAGAGGTCAAATTGGCCTATGGAGCTAGAATAGCAGTAGAATCCCTCATGTATGGTTGTGGTTTGAGGATTGGTCCTCTATTTACCATGGTGGATCTTCACATCATACCCCTAGGATCTTATGATATAGTGTTGGGTATGGATTGGTTGGATGCTCATCGAGCAGTGATAGATTGTTGGTGCAAGTCAGTGCAGTGTTTGGATGATTCTGGAAGCGAGGTAGAAGTAGTTGGCATCTAGAGACCCATCTCCTTGCGTATGATTTCTACCATGCAGTTGAGGAGATGTATGCGTCAAGGTTGCCAGTTGTTTGCCGTGACGGTTAATGATTTGGAGTTAGGGGAGAGTCGAGAGGTGTCCCTTGATGATCATCCTATCCTTAAGGAGTATTCAAATGTCTTTCCTAGTGAGATTTTGGGAATGCCACCTAAGCGTGACATTGATATCAAGATAGACCTTGTTGCCGGAGCAGAACCTATCTCGCGAGCTCCGTATTGGATGACCACTCAGGAGCTTAAGAAGCTTTAGTTGCAGTTAGAGGAGTTGTTAGCAAAGGGGTTTATTCATCCTAGTGTCTCTCCTTGGGGAGCACTTGCCATTTTTGTGAAGAAAAATGATGGATCCCTTCGGTTGTGTATTGACTATCGACAGCTGAATGAGGTGACTGTGAAGAACAGCTATCCTTTGCCGTGGATTGATGACCTCTTTGATCATATTAAGGGGGATAAGGTATTTTCAAAGATAGACCTAAAGTCAGGGTATCATCAGTTGTGTATCTTTGAGGTAGACATTCATAAGACAACATTTTGCACTCACTATGGGCACTATGAGTTCACTGTTGTGCCATTTGGGTTGACGAATGCACCGTCTGTGTTTATGAGCCTGATGAATGGTGTATTTCACACCTATCTCGAGAGATTTATCCTTGTGATCTTGGATGACATATTGATTTACTCGAGGACTATGGAGGAGCATGAGGAGCATTTGTGACAAGTCTTGCAGTGTTTAAGAGAGAATCAACTATATGCAAATTTGGCAAAGTGTGAATTCTTTTAGATAGAGGTGAGATATTTGGGCCATTTTATTTCTGATAATGGCATTGTCGTGGATCCTTTGAAGATCCAAGCTATCATGGATTGGCCTGTGCCCACTAATGTTTGTGAGGTCCATAGTTTTATGGATTTAGCAGGCTATTATCAATGGTTTGTGCAGGGTTTTTCAAAGATAGCTTACCCCATCACTTCTCTTCAGAGGAAAGTAAAGAAGTTCGTGTGGTTAGAACAGTGTCAAGAAGCCTTTCAGACTCTCAAGGAGCAATTGATTAGTGCACCCATTATGGTGATTCCTGATCCTACTGGAGACTTTGAGGTGTGTACTGATGCATCTTTAGAGGTTTTAGGAGCAATTTTGACGCAAGATGGTTGCGTGATAGCCTATGAGTCTCACAAACTCAAGGATCACGAATTGAACTATCCTACGCATGATTTGGAGTTAGCTGCCATCATGCATGCCTTGGTGAGATGGAGGCATTTCCTGTTGCAACATCAGTTTAAACTACATAGTGATCACCACAGTTTACAGTACATATTCATGCAACCAAACCTGAATGCTAGGTAGAGGCGGTGGATGGAGTTCATCTGTGAGTATGATTTTGAGGTAAAGTATATTCAGGGTAAGGAGAATGTTGTGGCAGATGCTCTTAGTCAGCGGAGGCATGAACTTTCAATAGTCACTCTTGGAGTGGATTTGAGAGGTCAGATTCTTGCAGCACTTCCTACCTATAGTTGGTATCAGGAAGTGAAGTCAGAGGTTGAGTTAGGCAGACCCTTGGAGGATAGATTTGCTAGTTACTCTCTTGAGTCAGATGGTCTCTTGCAGGTGTTGGGTCACATCTATGTTCCCCTTTTAGAGGGTCTTCACACACTAATTATGTTAGAGGCACATCGAGCGCCCTACTCAGCACATCCGGGTGTCAAAAAGATGCACGCAAACCTCTGTTAGTTGTATTCATGGGTCAGAATGAAGAGGGATATTACTGATTTTGTCTTGAGGTGTCTAGAGAGTTAGAGGGTTAAGGTAGAACATTAGCATCCCACAGGTCTTCTTCAGTTGAATCTTGTTCCAAAATGGAAATGGGACATTATTTCAGTGGACTTTATAGTCGGTTTGCCTGTATCCTCTTGTCGTCATGACACTATTATGGTCACTGTGACTAGGTTGACTAAAGTAGCACACTTCTCCCCTATTCGGTCTTCATATACTGCTTCTTCTGTGGCTAGAATTTTCATGGAGGATATAGTTAGATTGCATGGGATTCCTCATAAGATCATCTCCGATAGAGATGTAGTGTTTACTTCAACTCCCTGGACGTCCTTACAACATGCATTGGGGACTCAGTTGAACTTTAGTTCAGCTTACCATCTAGAGATTGATGGGCAGACCGAGAGGGTTAATCAAGTCCTTGAGGATATGCTCAGGATGTATATCATGGATCAACAGCCCATTGGGAGGATTATTTGTACTTGGTGGAGTTTGCGTACAATAATGGGTATCACAGTTCTATTGGTATATCTCCTTTTCAGGCTTTGTATGGTCATCCTTGTCGGACCCCACTAAGTTGAGATCATATTGAGGATAGAGTTCTCCTAGGACCAGAGATGTTCTTAGAGATGGAGCAGTAGGTTGATCGTATTAGAGAGTATTTGGTGGCAACACAAGACAGGCAGAAGAAATATTCAGATGCCCAAAGGGTTGATCGTTAGTTCTTGGTTGGAGACTGGGTGTTTTTGCAGGTGCATCCATGAAAGAGTCTAATCCATTATGGAAAAGGCTCCAAGCTCGCACCGTGCTTTGTTGGGCCATTCGAAGTTTTGGAGAGTGTAATGTCCCCTTGTCACAAATCAGAATTCTTTTCCCTTGTTCACAAATTTCAACTTACAACAAAAGAACATTAGCATATTTTTCATTTAAAGTCATTTACATAAGAACATTGTTCCTATCATTTATAAGATCAAATGCCAATTCACAATTTTAGTTCATCATTGATTTCTTTCATCATACATTACTACCATCAATCTATGATTATTTTCAAAGCATAGCATTATCATGTATCTATATAAGTACTTTCAATGCATATCACTATTGCACATTATCTATCATTCATATTTTACATGTTATTCTTATGATCACTATTCATATGCCTTGCATATCATTAACATTTCACATGTTACTTTCATGATCATAATCAATATGCCTTGCATATTCTCTATCATGACATTTCACATGATCTATGATTTTCATCAATATACATTGCAATCTATTTATCTATTCATATGTCCTTTGTTAACAACCTATGGGAGATTAGAGGAGAGTTACTGTTATCCACAATGGGGCTCTAATGTCTCTATCCTTAGACTCAATATGGTATCCTTAATACCTTAGAGTCAAGGCCTCAATGAGACTCCTTGGTACTCTTATGATGCCTTACATCAAGGTAACCAAGGCCATTTCATCACTATCCTTGCACTATGGGTACCTTATACCTCATGTGACAAGGCCTCTATGTGATAATCATCCTTTGCATCATGGGTACCTTATACCTCATGTGACAAAGGCCTTTGAATACCCATGTGGCCTCTTGGTGCTTTTCCTTCCTATCTCTCATATGAGGTTAGCAAATCACATAGCATTATACAATATATATCATTTGAGTTATTGCATACTAGATATATTATAAATGATCATTCTATATGACTGTTTACATTTCATTATTCATGATGATTATATCATCATGGATAATGACATGTATACATTGCATTTCTAAGACTATCTGTGCATAAACCAATGTTATCATGACAGATGCATTTATGAGAACAAGCATATGATTGTTGTTCATAAATCAGAGATAACATACTTGATAAATTTATGAGAATAATCATATGATTGTTCATAAATCAGAGTTTATCATAACTGAAACAAAATATATTATTATGAGCAAATGAGAATGACTACCTACACACTATATTATCAGTGATTGATTGTAGATGCTATCATAATCATGAATGAAATAGAAATAATAATGCCTTCATACCTGTGTTAGTACGGTAGCCGATCAGTCAAAGAAAATAAGAATAATATGGTGATGCTTACTTGTTGTTATTGATTGGATTGCAATCTTGAAGATGTTCTTGTATGAGTTAACGATAATAATAATGCCTTGGATCGATGTTGGGAAGAGAATAAGAGTTATTTTCTGTTGCTTCCGCTGTACAATATTCAGATATACTTTCTTCTGTGATCAATGGATGCTCTCTTTGGGTTTTATTTCCTCCTTTTATGGTGTGGAGGAGTCATCGGTAGGAACCCTTAGGCCTTCGTGCCTCTTCATTAAACTCATTCAATTATATTTATCTCCTTAATGAGGATCGGTCCTTAGTGATTTATTCGATCCCTTTATAATTGCCTTTATTTCATTAAAAATATGATTTGTCCTTTAGTGCCAAGTCAGCCTTTGTCTTATTCTTATTTTGTCTTTTCTTCTTGCCATGAAATTTGGCTAAGTTATGAATATAAACATATGTAACCTTCAAGATAAACTAGTCTTCTTTCCAATCTTTAATTGGAAAACTTCGAGCTGTTATGGGCAGAAATTAAGGGACACGACAGGCCTCCCTCCTTAAGATTGCTTGTCCTCAAGCAATTTGTGTGCTTGGGAAGTCTAAATCTTCTATTCTTTCCCATGTAGCATCATCATTAGGCAAGTTCTTCCATTTAACAAGATGCTCTATAATGGTTCTATTTCTTAGTCTTCTTTCCCTTGTGTCCAAAATTGCCTCATGTTCTAGAATCAATTGCCCCTCATCATAAAGGGGGGTAGATCCTCACATGGTGTGACCTTTTGACCAAGTACCTTTATGAGTCTAGAGACGTGAAACACATTATGGATCTTGCTATTGTTTGACAATTCTAACTCGTATGCAACCTCGCCAATTCTTCTTATTACCTTGTAAGGCCCATAAAATCTTGGTTTAAGTTTTTAGGCACCATTGGACTTTAAGGAGGATTGCTTATGTGTTTGCAATCTTAGGAATACCATGTCTCGGGCTTCAAATGTCCTCTCTACACAATTTCGATCAGCATATATCTTTTTCTGATTTTGGGCATGATGTAGATTATCTCTAAGTACCCTCATGATATCTTCATGTTGAATGAAGTCTTTTGCTTTGGGACTTCTACTTTCTTGGAGTATCAAATTTCCAAATGAAGTGGGATCATATCCATATAGAGCCTTGAAAGGACTCATCCTAATTGACATATGATATGTTCTATTGTAACAATGTTCTCCAAGGTGTAACCATTTAATCCATGCCTTTTGTTGCCTGGTGACATAGTTTCAGAGATATCTTTATATCCACTTGTTTACAATCTTAGTTTGACCATCCATTTATGGATGATAAATTGTGCTTTGTGTAAGTTGTGTGCCTGCCAATTTGAACAATTCTTACCAAAAGAGACTTATAAACCGGTTGTCCCGATCACTAATTATGTTTTGTGGTAAACCATGGAGTCGAAATATTTCTTTGAAGAATAATTTGGCCACTTGAGGTGCTTTATGGTCACAGGATATGGCCATGAAATGTACATATTTAGTAAGTATATCCACGACCACGTAAATGCAATCTTTCCCTTGAACCTCGATGATAAAATCCATGGTGATACTATTCCTCTTTTGCTCCGGAATGGGTAAGGGTTGTAATAACCCGATAGGATGTGTATGCTCTATTTTATTCTTTTGGCAAGTGATACACTCTTAGACATGTTGGAGTACATCCTTCTTCAAACCTCTCCATGCAAATTTCTCCCAAATTTGTTTATAAGTTTTATAATAGCCTTGATGTCTTGCTAGAGGGTTATCATGGAATTCTTGGATGATTTTGTCCTTCATCTTGGACCCTACGGCTAAGTATATTTGATCTTTGTATAGGATGAGTTCCTGTTTAACTACATAACTTTCATCCTCAATGTGCCCCTCCATTATATTATTTGTGAAGGGATCCTTTACATATTTTGCGGTGATCTTATTCTTCCAATCGGAAGATATACATGACATAGCACATAAGTGTGGCCTTCTTGATAGTGCATCTACTACCACATTATTTATTCCTTTCATGTAGCTAATATCAAAATTGTATGCTTGGATCTTGCTCACCCATTTTTGTTCTCTATCATTTAAATCACGCTGATTAAGGAAGTGCTGCAGGTTGTTATGATCCGTTTTGATGGCAAATCTTCCACGTACTAGATATTGGTAGAATTTGGACAAGGCATGCATGATGGCCAACATTTCTTTATCATAAGTTGAGTACAATCTCTCCACGGCTGTCAATTTGTGACTTTCAAATGCTATGGGGTGTCTATTTTGCATCAAAACTACGCCAATACCTTCACTCGAGGCATCACATTCCAATTCAAAAGGTGAAGAGAAGTCAGGTATGGCCAATACCGGGCAAGAACTCATAACCCTTTTTAATTCTTTGAAGTCCTTTTTAGTAGCATCATTCCATTGGAATAGCCTTTTCTTTGTAAGGTCGGATAAGGGTGATGCAATCTTGGAAAAATGTTTTACAAATCTTCGGTAATAGCTGCATAGACCTAGAAATCCCCTTAGGTGAGTTAAATTTTTGGGTACAGGCCACTCCTTGATGGTTATAATCTTCTCCTCATCAACCTTGACCCCTTCGGCACTAATTTTGTGCCCTAAGTAAAGAATCTCTTCCATTCCAAACTCACATTTTGAAGCGTTAGCATAAAGGGATTCTTGTTCTAGTATGGTTAGGACCTCATCAATCTGTTTCAAGTGTTCCAAGTTTTACTATATATTAATATGTCATAAAAGAAGATTAGGAGGAACTTTCTTAGCTGCTTTCAGAAAGTATGGTTCATGCATGATTGAAAAGTTGTCGGGGCATTGGTTAGTCTGAATGGTAGGACTAAGAATTCAAAATGGCCATAATGACAACGGAAAGTTGTTTTGGGTATATCTTCTTCTCACATTTGGATTTGGTGGTACACAGACCTAAGGTCTATTTTTGAGAAATATTTGGCCCCATGAAGTTCATCAATTAGTTCATCTACCCTAGTTATGGGGTACTGGTTTTTTATGGTTTATTTATTTAAAGCTCTATAGTCTACACACATTTGCAAGGTTCCATCTTTCTTTTTCACTAGCACTACGGAAGATGCGAATGGGCTAGAGCTCGGTTGTATATGGCCCATTTCTAGGAGCTCATTTATGGTCTTCTCTATTTCTTCCTTAAACTTTAGAGGGTGTCTATATGGGGTGGTAATAATTAGTTTTGCCTCTTTTTCCATTTCTATGATATGTTCAAACCCTCTCTTGGGAGGTAAACCTGGTGGAATGTTTTCAAATACTTTCTTATGTTTTTGTAGGATGGGTTGAATATCTATGTGGATGGCTTGCCCCTCTTTAATTGACTTGTCTAGAATCATACATTGAGCTACCCACTCTACTTGGTTGTGTCAGCAGATTCTTGCTATTCTTTTGGATGATACTACCCGGGGTGACCCATCGGAAAGTCCATGTAGGATGACTTTGTTTCCTTGGTCCTCAAAATGTATTTCTAATTTTGGAAAATCAATGGTGACTCACCCTAGAGAGTGTAGCCATGGCATCCCTAGGACAATATCCGTGTCTCCCAAATTGACCACATAGAAATCTTCCTTAATTTGATGTTTTCCTATGGTCATTTCTAGTTGAGGTATGATTTTTGAACATTCCCTTGTAGAGTCATCGGCTAGTGAAACTGTAAACCCCTCAAAATACTGTGGACCTAGTTTAAGTCTTTTTGCTAGGAACTCATGTCGAAAATTACGAGTGGCCCTGCTGTCCACTAAGGCTGCTAGTTTGTTTCCTTTCAATTTGTACCTAAGTTTAAAAGGATGATGTTTAGATACCTTAGACATGGAAGCTAGGATGACTTTTTCCTCGGGTTCACATTTCCTTTTCTTTGGAGGATTTTCCTCTTCCTCCTCATGGGTTATTGCTTCTATGGTATGAATTTACCCACATCTATGACCTGGTTCCCATTTGTCTTTGCATCTAAAACATAAGCCTTTCTCGTTTAAGTCTTGGTGTTTTTGACATTTGTGGTCTTGTGTCCATGGAGATCCATGTGAGAAACAATTCTTTCTATCTCTCCTCTCATCCTTGCGATGGTAGGATTTGTCATATTTACCTTTTTTGTGGAAGGGTTTTGGGGATGAATGATAAGGTTTACTTTTCTCTAGGTGAAGGACCATTTCAATGGCATCATCTAAGGAGGTGGGTTTGAGTGCTCCCACTAAGCCTCTTAGTTTTTCATCCAACCCTTCTATGAATAGGAATGTAAGTATTTCACTTTCAATGCCTGTGACACGTATGGCAACCTTCTCAAATTCATTGATATACTCATCTACGGTTCCCTATTGCCTTACTTGGGTTAAATCCTTGAAGTCTTGTTGCGGGTGTCGTCTCTCAAATTTCTTAATGAACTTCTTAGAGAACTCTGCATAAGATGTGATGGAGTCATGACCTTGGGTATGTTTCCCATTATGCCACCATTCATATGCTAAGCCTTCCAAATGTAAGATGGCAAATTGGAGTGCATCTTTCTCCGTCATAGGGCTAAGTGAGAAGTAGTCATTTAGCTTTTGGAGCCATGCATGTGGTGTGATCTTATTTGTCCCATCAAAATTAGGGAGGTTTACTTTGTTGGTTTTATGTTTTAAGTCTTTGTTAGGAGGTCTTCTTTCCCTCCTTACCATTGCATTTCTTCTAGAATTGCTATAATCATTAAATGATACCACTCTCCTTACCTCCGGTTCTAGGCTTGCATAAGCCCTTGCAATATCATCCGTGCTTAATGCATTTGTAATGGGCTCATTGGCTCTTGAGTTTTCTTCTTTAGGAAGGAAAGATGGTATAGGAATCCTTGGATTTGATGAAGTTGTGTTGTTCTTTGCATGATTGGATCCAATTTCTCTTGCATTTGTAGAGTTTGGCTGATCCGTGGTGTTACCCACCTTTTGAAGTGCCTCTAAGAACATTTGAATAGTCTTTTCACCTTGGTCCATCATGGCCTTAGTGATTCTTTCATTTTGTTTTATCATGGCCTTGGTGGTGGCTTCCATGAATGCCCTCATTTCGTTGTTCATTTCCTCTTCTAGAAGTTGTCGGTTCCTTCTAGTGTATGCTTGCATAAAACTATCTCACAAGATGGCAGGAACAATGGCTCTGATACCAATTGTAATGTCCCCTTGTCACAAATCAGAATTCTTTTGCCTTTTTCACAAATTTCAACTTGCAACAAAAGAACATTAGCATATTTTTCATTTAAAGTGATTTACATAAGAACATTGTTCCTATCATTTCTATGATCAAATGCCAATTCATAATTTTAGTTCATCATTGATTTCTTTCATCATACATTACTACCATCAATCTATGATTACTTTCAAAGCATAGCATTATCATGTATCTATATAAGTACTTTCAATGCATATCACTATTGCACATTATCTATCATTCATATTTCACATGTTAGTCTTATGATCACTATTCATATGCCTTGCATATCACTAACATTTCACATGTTACTTTCATGATCATCATCAATATGCTTTGCATATTCTCTATCATGACATTTCACATGATCTATGATTTTCATCAATATACATTGCAATCTATTTATCTATTCATATGTCCTTTGTTAACAACCTATGGCAGATTAGAGGAGAGTTACCGTTATCCACAATGGGGCTCTAATGTCTTTATCCTTAGACTTGATATGGTATCCTTAATACCTTAGAGTCAAGGCCTGAATGAGACTCCTTGGTACTCTTATGATGCCTTACATCAAGGTAACCAAGGCCATTTCATCACTATCCTTGCACTATGGGTACCTTATACCTCATGTGACAAGGCCTCTATGTGATAATCATCCTTTGCATCATGGGTACCTTATACCTCATGTGACAAAGGCCTTTGAATACCCATGTGGCCTCTTGGTACTTTTCCTTCCTATCTCTCATATGAGGTTAGCAAATCACATAGCATTATACAAGATATATCATTTGAGTTATTGCATACTAGATATATTATAAATGATCATTCTATATGACTGTTTACATTTCATTATTCATGATGATTATATCATCATGGATAATGACATGTATACATTGCATTTCTAAGACTAGCTGTGTATAAACCAATGTTATCATGATAGATGCATTTATGAGAACAAGCATATGATTGTTGTTCATAAATCAGAGATATCATACTTGATACATTTATGAGAATAATCATATGATTGTTCATAAATCAGAGTTTATCATAACTGAAACAAAATATATTATTATGAGCAAATGAGAATGACTACCTACACATTATATTATCAGCGATTGATTGTAGATGCTATCATAATCATGAATGAAATAGAAATAATAATGCCTTCACACTTGTGTTAGTAGGGCAGCCAATCAGTCAAAGAAAATAAGAATAATATGGTGATGCTTACTTGTTGTTATTGACTAGACTGTAGTCTTGAAGATGTTCTTGTATGAGTTAATGATAATAATAATGCCTTGGATCGATGCTGGGAAGAGAATAAGAGTTATTTTCTGCTACTTCCGCCATACAATATTTAGATATACTTTCTTGTGATCGATGGATGCTCTCTTTTGGTTTCATTTCCTCCTTTTATGGTGTGGAGGAGTCATCGATGGGAGCCCTTAGGCCTTCATGCCTCTTCATTAAACTCATTCAATTATATTTATCTCCTTAATGAGGATCAATCCTTAGTGATTTATTTGATCCCTTTATAATTGCCTTTATTTCATTAAAAATATGATTTGTCTTTTAGTGCCAAGTCAGCCTTTGTCTTATTCTTATTTTGTCTTTTCTTCTTGCCATGAAATTTGGCTGAGTTATGAATATAAACATATGTAACCTTCAAGATAAACTAGTCTTCTTTCCAATCTTTAATAGGAAAACTTGAAGCTGTTATGGGTAGAAATTAAGGTACATGATAGAGAGGATCGGTCCTGTTGCGTACCGTCTTGCTTTGCCACCCAGTCTTTCATGCATCCACAATGTATTTCATGTTTCTGTCCTCAGGCCATATTATCCAGATATTTCTCATGTTCTTGACTGGAATGCTTTACAGGTAGAGGACAGGCAACTGGCTTTGGAGCCCGTAGGTATATTGCAGTACAAGAGACTCGCCCTTAGGGGCAAAAACGTGGAGCAGGTAAGCGTCCAGTGGGATCCTAATGATGAGGCTTTAGTTACCTGGGAGGATGCATCCCGGATGTGAGAGTTATATCCATACTTGTTTGCAGGCTTCCAGGAGTTAGCATGATTCTAGGGGGGAGGATGTAGTGCCCCTCATTTTGCTTTCTGTCAGACTGATAGCTATTCTAGTAGGACTAGACATTATGACATGTTGTTGATGGTAGATTCACTGTATGATGTTAGTTGATTATAGACCTACTGCTATGATGACATTTGATGATGCTTTAATTACTGGTGTTTTATGTTTTGATAGTTTTATGGACATACTAGATGTTGTGGAATAATTCTGAGCTTTATGTGTTATTTGATCATGGTTGTGATTCTATTATGGGTGATTGCTCATATTTGATCATTATGTAACTAATTGTTCTATCTTGTTTGTTAAGCAACTGAATGTTATGCATGACGTGTTTCTGTGAAAGGAACAGTGTCGCATTACTCAAGCGTGAGTACCCTGCTACATGTTGATGGGGATGTTAGTCACACACAAACACACAAACAAAAGCCACACAACAACTCTTGTTTATCTTGAAAGATACGATGAATTCGAAGAATTCATGATCCCAAGTCTCCGATGATTAGTTCATAATCTACCGATGTTACTCAATGGTTGATGTGTGCTGTTGTTTTCCATTTTGGGGTCTTACGTAGATCTGTAGATTCTATTCCTGCAATAATGCCTTACAGGGAGGTTACTTTGCACATCACATATCCTCAAAAGATGTGTCTAAGTCGATATTTGCATGAGTTCTACCCCTATTTATGATCCTCTGCATGATATTTTCAATAGTACATGCATTTAGCTCAAGGGATATGCTAATGATGTTTAGTTGTCTACGGGATGTCAGCATGTTCCTCTGTTCTGCTTAATATCCATCATGATTTGTAGTTTATGGAAGTGATTTCAATGAAATTAAAATGAGGAAAAGGGTTAGAGAACGAGATTCCTAAAATTACTTGATTAAGATCATTGATCCACATACATGTTCCCATACAGCAATGAGGAGAAGAAAAACTAGAATCATACTTCACCAGGACATTCCACAGACCCGCATGATCCAGTGCAAATCTTCAAAGGAAAAGTTGACAACACGCAATGAAATGAAAGCGCTTCTATAGAACATAGCATTCACCAGTACATATCCAGAAATCAACTTGAAGATTAAGTAAAGTTTACAATCAGGATGTAATCTGGAGCTTCATCCTCATACAGTATGTTCATAAAATAGGTACATATACAGTGATCTAGAGGAGGAACCTTGAATGTTTCAACAATTCAATCCTCCTTAGTCTCAGTAATCTGATCTCTTTCCTAAAATTACTACAGGTCTGATATTGTATGAATGACCCCCCCTTTTTTTACAGCACAAGAGCTCAATATATATCTCTGGGTATCCCCAATGCAGTGCCCAAGAAAACCTAATTAATCCACGGTCTATAACCATCTAGCGCAGCATCGAACGGTGAGGAATGAATCCCGCCAAGAACCCGAGCAGCATGCCCATGCCAAGCGTCGCTCCAACAATAATGTCTCCATCTGTAAACCTTCTGCATTGAAAGCCCCCTTGGGATCCGATCCGTCGTCCAGGGTGATCTTGCCATTAAAGCTCCGTCTCTATGCTCACCTGCACGCCGCCACTATGTCAGCAACTCTGCATCTTCCCAGCTACTCCAACAATCTGTAATAAACAAGCAGGAGTTAAGCACCATTGTTTAATAAACCAGTTGTGAAAATAATCATTTATATTAAAATAGGCTCCAAATGCACAAACACAGCCATCAGGCTCAATAACCATGGAAAACACACATAAAAAATGCATATACAACGTTAAAACTAGTCAGGTCAACCATCGTTGACCAAAAACATTCATTCGGACTCCAAAAATGGATTCAAAAATCCAATCGCTTCGCTTTCCCGCCCTTTTTGCTTGCTTAATTCCTTGTATCTTCCGATATACAAGCTGGACGTGATACATCGGATTAATCAAATTTCAAACTGTTTGAATTCTGGCTTGTATGTATAACAAAGCATCTCAGTTTGTATATCGCAACATACAAATGCATATGCATACAAAGAATTTTCTGTATTGGACTTCCATTTTGAATTTGGCTTGTATGTATAACAAATGCATCTTTGATATACAAGCCCAAAATATACAACGATTTAACTCCTTTTCATTTCCTTTTCGCGTCCGCGCAATGTATAAGTTATTGCATATCAGCTTAATATGTCGAAACATACAAAGCACAAAATATACAAAGACTTAACTCCTTTTAAACTTCCTTTTGCGTCCGTGACTTGCATATGAACGTTGCATGTATCATTTGACTTGTATGTTGCGCAACATACAAAGTGCAGATATATAAGCATTATTTCTCTTTTAATAACTTTTTCAAATCCGCGGCTTGCATGTTGGCGATGTATAAAATGCAATGTATGTTACAGAATATACATTGCGGGGAACATACAAGCATTTTACTTTAATCTATAACATTTGGGTTCCACTGCTTGTATATAACGTAATGTATATTTCGTAATATACATTGCGGAGTTATACAATGATTTAACTCCTTCTGATAACCTTTCGGGTCCGGCACAATGCATAAGACACTTCTATCTTGCCAATATACAAACCCACCTATATACATGGACTTAACCTTGTTTAAATTTTTTTCGGGTCCACGACTTGTATATGGATGCTTGTATATTTGCCTTGTATGTAAAAACATACAAATGCCAAATATACAACAATTTAACTCCCCTTTATGGTGCTCGTGGGTCCATAGCCTGCACATTGCAAATGTATATATCAAATGTATGTCAGATACATACAAACAAAAACATACATGCGACAGACCTAAACACCTATTCATTTCAACTCTTAACTATTTCGGGTCCGCCTTGTATGTACAAATATAACATTAACGAATGCATACAAGGCAAAAAGACATACAATTGACTTTGTATATGAACCCAACTACTCATGCGACCAAGTATAAAATGACTTTTGCATATACAAACAACTTTGTATATGGAAAGCGATATACAAAGGTCTTTGTATACAAGTGGACTGGCATACAAAGGGCCTTGTATATGCAACCCGATATACAAAGAGACTTGTATATGCAAACAACAAACCCTTCCCTTGTACATTTTACCAAAATGCTCATAATTTGCAAAATATGGTGAATTTTAAGATGGTTCAAAAAGCAACCCTAGCTCATTTTTGACATGAAATCCAACCATACTACGCACTGGTACTGAAATGCATTTTTTTTCTATTTTTAACAAGGTTTGCAATTTTCACTCACTTTTCCCTTTACCACTGAGCAAAACAACACACACAAGCAAAAAGCAAAAAGCCACAGCAAGGGTCTTCATTTTGCTAAGGAGTAAAATGGGGCATGTTGTGAACATCACAACAACTAGCAACCAAACAAAACAATCAAATTCAACCCATTAAAGAAAATTGAATGAAATAAATTCATAACTTCCAACTATCTTTTCTGCAAATCATCATTCAACTTAGGACTTAATGTATTCAATAAGGTGCATAAATTTTTATTTCAGTTTAAGTGGGTGCACGTGATTAATAAGCCTCATCTTGAAGATCAGTTGAACAAACCAGTGACTGATATTAGACTACGTAGGTGAGGACATTCCCTCATAGCCAACCAGATAGAGACTTGCTACCAGCAAGCGTCCATAGCCCCGACAAGGTTATCGTTACAATTCTCCTAAGTAGAGCCCCACTACCAGCGAGCGTCCATAGCCCCGGTAGAGTTACTTAGATGGCTTAAACTAGATTTTCAATATAATCCATTTTATTTATATTATTTTTTCTTTTTCTTTTTTTTGATAGAGATTTCATAAGATATTGCATTTGTAACTTCATGATGCAAGGAGTGGTCACTTGCTGAAATTAAGCTGAGAGTAATGGTAGCAAGGGTGACCTCTGATTTTTCACCTAATATCTACACTGGCAAGTTCAACAAACCCAAGGATTTTAGGTGTGTCATTGTGAGAAACATTCCTTGAATACTCAACCCATTCTTATTGAATACAAGATTTCACAAGTCAAACAACTCTCTACATTCGTGACAGTCACAACAAGTTATGCATAGATTTCAAACAATTAACCTGAATGATCTGAATTTTCCATTATTTTCAGTGGTTGTTAATCTGCTCCTTCATACTCTAAATCAAAAGAAAGATCCCTGCTGAGGAAACAAAGCAACCAAACAAAACAACAAAACAAAGCCACTGTACAAACAACTATACAAAGAAAGTACACTATGATACACATGACTATCATGATGCCACTTCATGCTTGAAAATAGTGTTTGAGGAACTATCCATTAACTGGTAATGGAACATCTTCACCTGTTAAGGACTTGAGCCTGTAGGTGCTGTCTCCTAGAATTTTAGAAATTTGAAAGGGGCCTATCCAGAGTTTGCCAAATTTACCATGATCAACCTTCCTTTCATGTGCTTTGTCCCACATCAGGATTAGATCTGAGATCCTGAAAGCTTTGATTCTGGCTCTCTTGTCAAACCAGCGCTTGACAACAGCCTGGTGTTTAGCAAATTGGTTAATTGCTACACTTCTTTTTTCCTCCAGGTGCATTAGTTGTAGCAATCTAACTTCCTTTTTATTATCTATGCATAGGTACTCTTGTGCAAACTGAAGTGTAAGAATCTTTAAGTTGACAGGGAGGATGGGATCCACCCCATATACTAAGTGAAAAGGTGAATTTCCCAATGCAGCTTTATTCCTGGTTCTATCTACCCACCAGGCATATTTCAATAGAGTGTTCCATTCCCTTGGGTTCTTATCTATCAGTTTTTTTATGATGTTCAATAGGTTCTTGTTTGTGGATTCTGCTAATCCATTCCCTTGGGGATAGTAATTTGAGGAGAATTTTAAAATGACCCCATGATCAAAAGCCCAACTTGACAATTTAATTGAAGCAAAAGCAGGTCCATTATCACATACTAAAGCATATGGAACTCCATACCTGGTCACTATGTTGGTTTCCAAAAACTCAATGACATCTTCAGCATTGCATGTCTTGCTGCTGACAGCCTCAGTCCACCTGGTGCAGTAATCAATAATAGTTAAAACATACCTGTGGCCTGAGGATGATAGAGGATTGATGGGCCCTATGAAGTCCATTCCCCATTGAGCAAAGGGGTGCATCTCCATCACTGGCTGCAAAGGTTGAGCAACATATTTCTCTCTATTTGCAGCAACCTGACACATATAACAGCATTTGATGTGCCCAACTGTGTCTTTAAAAATTGTGGGCCAATAATACCCTGCCCTGAGGATAGCATGAGTGGTGGCTAAGGACGACCCATGTGCAGTCCCAAATTTATCATGCAATTCTGTTAGCACCTTATCTGCTTCTTATCTTTCTAAGCATCTTAGGTATATCCCCTCATAGTTTTTCTTGAAAAGGACTCCTCCTTTGATCATGTATTTCTGTGACTTTATTTTTAAGGCTCTCCTTTGTGAGGCCTGCAGTCCTGAGGGACATCTTCCAGTGATCAGGATGTGTTTTATATCTGAGTACCATTCTCCATCATCTTTTGCATTTACAACGTACTGCTGGCTCATGATATTGGGATCGATCTCTGATATCATTTGGCTCAATGCATGTCCTCTTACCAACTTCATAGGTGTTATGTCCATATCGTACTCCTGGAGGACAGTGATCCATTTAGCCCTCTTTTCTCCTGGTTCACTTTGCATTAACAACATTTTCACTACTGCATTAGGTACTACAACAAGCACCTTACTTCTCAGGATGTAGTGCCTAAACTTCTTGATTGCCTAGACCAAAGAAAGTGCCTATCTTTCAACATCCATGTACCTAAGCTTTGCATCTCTGAAAGGGCAGCTCATGAAGGCTATAGGCTTTTCTTCCTTTTCTTCATTTTTCTATGTCAGCACTGCTGCAGAGGTATGTTCTGAAGCAAATGAATAGATGTAGAAGTCCTTGGTGTAATCTGGACTGACCAAAACTGGAGCATTTGATATGGCCTTCTTAATGTCTTCAAAAGTTGCTCTAGCTTTCGGTGTCCATTCAATTTTAGTGTCCTTGAGCATGGCGTTCAAGGGCCTGATAATCTCTGCAAAGCCAGTGATAAATTTTCTAACAAAATTAATCTTACCAAAGTAAGATTTGAGCTTTGTCTTGCTTCTAGGTAGTTGTATCTTCATGATGGATTCTATTCTGTCAGGATCAATGATGATCCTATTCTCAGTTATCAGGTGGCCTAGCAATTTCCCTGTGGTCATCCCAAATATGCACTTCTTGGGATTCAAGGATATCCTGTATTGCTCGCATTTCTTCAGCACCTTTCTTAGGTCCTCCACATGATTTCCTCTATCTTTGGAGAACACCGTTAAGTCATCCATATATATTACTATGCACTTACCAATCAAGCCTCTGAAGGCTATGTCCATTGCTCGCTGAAATGTGGCTCCAATGTTTATCAACCCAAACAGCATGCGCCTGTAGGCGAAGATCCCCCATTTCGTAGTAAATGCAGTTTTCAATCTATCAATTCTGTCCACCATCACCTGGTTGTATCCAAAGAAACTATCCAAGAAGGACATCATCTTGGCATCGTTCACAATCTGCAGGACTTCATCTAGAGAAGGCAAAGGATAATTATCCTTTTCAAAAGCTCGATTCAAGTTCCTGAAGTCCACACACAGTCTGATGTCACCGTTCTTCTTCCTCACTGGGACCAGGTTCGCCACCCATGTGGAGTGCCTCACAGGAAAAATAATCCTTGCATCGAGCAACCTTTTAACTTCTTCGAAAATGATTGGCTCTAGTAGGGCATTGACTGGTCTTTGCTTCTGTCGAAAAGGTCTGGCATCTGGCTTCAACGGTATCGTATGAGTGATGACTGACGTGTCAAAAGTTTTTAGCTCGTCGTACATCCAGGCAATGACATGGATGTAATCTTTGAGGGCCTGAGTTATCCCTTTCAACTCTTCTTCTGTACAGACCTTCCCAACCAGAGCTTTTTTTATTTTATCACCTTGCCCAATGTTAACCTGCAAATACTATCCCTCATCAGCCTTTTGAAGATCGTTTTGTTTCAGCATGCTGTCCAGATCAAATGCTCTCTCTAGCTCTATCATTTCCCTAGGGATTTGTTACTTGGCAGCTCCGGGATTTCTTCTTCCTCCGAGACATGATCTTCTAGATTCTTTTCATCAATGATCTATGCCTAAAAAACATTTCTATTGGAAATAAAATCCAATATATGTTGATCATCATCAAATACTTGGAGATTAGTTACATTATCAGGTACTGAAGGCATTGATACTAATTCAACTGAGAATCTTTGTAAACCTGATATGGACATTGGCTCTAGAGTATTGGTAGCCTGGGCCAAAGCATCTACTCTGTGGTTTTGCTCTCTGGGTACATGGGTGATATTGAATGCATCAAAATCTTCTATTAAATCCCACACCCCGTGTCTGTAATTGGACAGCCTCGTGTAATTGCAAGAGTATATACCTCTTACCTGTCTAACAACTAATTCTGAGTCTCCATATACATGCAAAATTTTCACCTTCTTTCTAAGCACGAATAGTATCCCATGAATTAGAGCTTCATACTCTGCCGCATTGTTTGTACATGGGAATTGCAATCTGTATGCTGCTAAGTAGGATTTTCCAGATGGATCAATGAGGTCTATTCCTACTCCAGCTCCTTGTTTTGACTTGGATCCATCAAACCTGAGGATCAATGGCCTATTTTCATCTAAAATCTTGTCTGGTGCTTCTTTCTTTCTTTTGGCTCTGGCAGCTGCACCACCTGATATCCACTTTAATTTTGGTGTCCCAGCCTTCTTAGGCGCCACCCTATCGGCTTTATGAGAAGCTGATATTTCTTCTTTTCTCCTATCATCAGGAGGAACATTCTCTGGACCAGGCAGCGTATGCCTTCTCAAGATATGCAAGCACAATGAGCAAGATGTCTTTGAGTGAGGTGCCTCATGCAACCTGCACCACTTCTCAATCAAGGCATCCTGGGGAGGCCTATGCTGCTGCGTCATCTTTTGGATTTCTTTTGACAGAAAATCTTCGAACTTGGACAGATTGCTGCCCCTATCCTCATTAGATAACTCGTAATCTGACTCCACTAAACAATCACTCCCAGGGGTGATTTTCTTCATGTTCTTATCATTACCCCCGTTGCATACCAGTATCTCTTCTGTCATATGAACAGAACTTTCATTTTTCTGTGTGCATCCTCCTGTTCCTGCAGAAGACAAACAAAAATTAGTATCACTATCGTTATCTGTGGAACTCACCGTGGGTGAAGATGCTTCACTGTATGCTTGTTCCAACTCCAACATGTCTAAATAGGCATCACAAGTTATTCAGAATGAGCCTCATCATGCAACCTACACCATCCATCAATTAGAATATCATGAACAAGCACATTTAATAATTGACATTGTTTCACCTGTCTAAATAAATGCATCTCAAATTTCTTGAAATGATCTAGTTCTATTTCATTTCCAAGGTTACAATCAGGCTCTGAATTTATTTCATCACTCCAAAGGTCGCCATTATGATCATGCACATCAAGCATCAGGATCTCTTCTATGCTAGCGGTTTGAGGTCTGATGGAGTAAACTCCAGGTTCCACGTCTACATACATGATTTCATTGGTTTTGTTATATTCGGTGATCATGTGTCTCATGTGAGGTTCAACTTCGATCTTTATCTGATTTGGTGTACCCTTCCAAGGTAGCCACATATGACCGAAATCGGTTGACATATATCCGTTGAGGGTTTTTGACCAGTCTCTGCTGAGTAACATTCCATATGTATCAGGTATATCAACTACCTGAATATCAATATAGTGCTAGATTCTGGGATCTGATGCTAGCTGCATGTGAATGTGAGTCAGTTCTCCTACCACACTTACTTATGTTTTGTCCAATTGTGTTACTTTCTTTAATGATTTAGCAGGATGTAGCCCTAAAGCATTGCATATGGATAGGGGCATTACATTGGTAGATGCTCTTGAGTCTACTAAGTAGTTGTGCAAATTTTTACCAAACATCCTTATGGTAAGGAGGAAAGGAGGTGACTCATTCTTATCTTTGTATAGGGTCATGTGGGAGGTATCTGCAGCTTGAATGGTAGCTGAGGTTTTAGGTTTGGCGTTAACATCCTTGGCAGCATGATCTTTATTTCCAAATTGGCCTAGGGTATGACTATCTTCCTTTTGAGTAGAACCATCCAATGATTTCATGAAAGCATTCTTGATAGAAGGGGTTTTAAGCAACTCTGACATTGGCAAGTTGATCTTAACCTTTTTCATTTCATCAATCAAATAGGAAACCAACTTGTCAGATTCAGGAAGTGGATTTGTAGCCCTTGGTGCTGTGTTATGCAGTGCCAGATACTGAGCATTGACCTTGGGAAGTCCAGGGTTATTACTTGCCTGGGGATCAGGTGGGGTATTGAAATTGTTTGGAGGCAATGATGTAGTCAAAGGATTAGCAAATCTGTTTGAGTTATTCCTTAAGTTGTAGTTATGCCTACCCTGAGGTTACTGTTGATAAGCATTGACTTCCTCATGCTTAATTGATGGCTCATTCTCATCTTCAAAGGGGAAAATATAGTTAGCCTCAAAAGCCATGGCTGATTCCTCACATGATGAAGTGTAATCCTTATGCGATGATATTGTCTGCTGATAAGGACAATGCATGAAGCTTTCCAGCATTAGGGCAGAATCGTACTCACATGAGACAATTTCATTTCCCTCTACATAAGGTGGGTTACTTGAGGTACTAGCCACTTTAGCTTGGAATATGCTAGCAACAATCCTGAATTGAGGACAATCCAACTCTGCATGAGCGTTGGTGTTATGTATCCTGCACAGTTTGTAAGTGCTGCCTCTACAAGGTTTACTCTGGTGGTCTGTTTAGGTTCACCAGGAGGCTGATTATCTAGGGGTGATGGCAAGGAACCATTGTTTGGCCTGGTGTTCCACACTCTAGGCTGCCTAGGAGGATTGTTGTTGCCATTGTTGTTATTGTAATTGTTGTTGTACCCCCTGTCAGGATAATTAGGTCTGTTATTGGCATAACCTCTTTTTTGATTAGGCTGAGAGTAGAAGTTCTGGTTTCTCAGGTGAGTGACCCCAGTAGTAAGTTTCCTTAATTGAGCCGATATTTCTTTGATTTCTTCTTTCTCTTCCTGAACCTTGGCCACTGCAGTCTCTGTCTGAGGCTTGAAAAAGGAAGACCCACTGTTAATGTTGGATTGCTCTACAGCCTGAGGCACCCGTGTTTGATATGGTAACATTTGGTTATTCCCACTTGGTGGTGGCATGACACTGAGGGGAGGTATCTGCAAAGGGGTTGGCATCATAGCTGAAGGTATCATTGCTCCATTGGTTTGTTGGTAGGCAAGATATGTAGGACAACCAGGAAGTGCAGGGAAGGCAATATTTGGTGTGGGAGCAGGAGCCAATTGCTGACTGACTTTGATAGCTTCCACAAAAGCCTGTGCTAACCTGGTTACACCAGGATGTGTTCTTCTAATAAACATGGAAGTCAAAGGATCTAAAGCTGAGTAATAAATGCTCCTAGTAGCTTCATCTGCTACAATGTAAGGAGCAACCAGCTTAGACAGCATCTTTTGGAATCTGGCATTGAAGTTTGCAATAGGTTCTCCTTCGTATCTCTTGATGGTGGCAAATAGGTGATAGTTCATTGAAGGATCTATGAGCACCTTGAACCTATCCTTGAAAGCTTTCTCTAAGGCATCCCATGAACAGACTGAACCCTGACCTAGACTGGTATACTAGCTATAGGCCTCTTCCCCTAAGGAGAATGGGAACAATCTATATACCACATCTTCATGTTCAATTCTAGCCCTACAACAGGCTTCCTTGAAGGTTCTGACATGATCATCAGCATCCTGATACGGATGGTACCTAGGACAAATTTTATCTGGATTTTTAGGCAAAGCATGATATGCATTGAAGGCCAACGGTGACTCTGCCATGAAAAATGACATTGCAAAGGGCGGGGGTTGAATCTGGGGTGTGACAGGCTGAGGCTGGGCTTGAAGTGTGATAGGTGGTCCTGTGGGTATTTGAAAGCCAATAGGGGTGACAGGAGCACACTCTGGTGAGGCTTCAGATGCACTAGGATTAGGGGAGTGATGAATGTCCACAGTTCTAGGTCTAAATCCCCTAATAGGTAGCTCTTCAAAAGTCCACTGGATCTGGACCTGGTATTTGGCCTGAAAGCCAGGATTTCTCAAGTTTTCAAGGCAAAATGGCGAGTTTATGGCTAGATTTTGAAACTGACAGGATACTCCAGCAATGTTTATAGGAATCTACGGTTTCCTTGTTCAGGCCCTCCTTCTAGCGCTAGTTTAGGTGTTGGTGGGGATGTTAGTCACACACAAACACACAAACAAAAGCTACACAACAACCCTTGTTTATCTTGAAAGATACGATGAATTTGAAGAATTCATGATCCCAAGTCTCCAATGATTAGTTCATAATCTACTGATGTTACTCAGTGGTTGATGTGTGTTGTTGTTTTTCATTTTGGGGTCTTACGTAGATCTGTAGATTCTGTTCCTGCAATAATGCCTGACAGGGAGGTTACTTTGCACATCACATATCCTCAAAGGATGTGTCTAAGTCGATATTTGCATGAGTTCTACCCCTATTTATGATCCTCTGCATGATATTTTGAATAGTGCATGCATTTAGCTCAAGGGATATGCTAATGATGTTCAGTTGTCTACGGGATGTCAGCATGTTCCTCTGTTTTGCTTAATATCCATCATGATTTGCAGTTTATGGAAGTGATTTCAATGAAATTAAAATGAGGAAAAGGGTTAGAGAGTGAGATTCCTAAAATTACTTGACTAAGATCACTGATCTACATACATGTTCCCATACAGCAATGAGGAGAAGAAAAACTAGAATCATACTTCACCAGGACATTCCACAGACCCGCATCATCCAGTGCAAATCTTCAAAAGAAAAGTTGACAACAACACACAATGAAATGAAAGCACTTCTATAGGACACAACATTCACCAATACATATCCAGAAATCAACTTGAAGATTACGTAAAGTTTACAATCAGGATGTAATCTGGAGCTTCATCCTCATATAGTATGTTCATAAAACAGGTACATATACAGTGATCTAGAGGAGGAAACTTGAATGTTTCAACAATTCAATCCTCCTCAGTCTCAATAATCCAATCTCTTGCCTAAAATTACTACAGGTCTGATATTGTATGAATGACCCCCCCTTTTTTTACAGCACAGGGGCTCGATATATATCTCTGGGTATCCCCAATGTAGCACCCAAGAAAACCTAATTAATCCATGGTCTATAACCATCCAGCGCAGCATCAAACGGTGAGGAATGAATCCCGCCAAGAACTCGAGCAGCATGCCCATGTCGAGTGCCACTCCAACAATAATGTCTCCATCTGTAAACCTTCTGCATTGAAAGCCCCCTTGGGATCCGATCCGTCGTCCAGGGTGATCTTGCCATTAAAGCTCTGTCTCTATGCTCACCTGCACGCCGCCACTGTGTTGGTAACTCTGCATCTTCCCAGCTACTCCAACAATCTGCAATAAACAAGCAGGAGTTAAGCACCACTGTTTAATAAATCAGCCGGGAAAATAATCATTTATATTAAAACAGGCTCCAAATGCACAAACACAGCCATCGGGCTCAACAACCATGGAAAACGCGCATAAAAAATGCATAAACAACGTTAAAACCAGTCGGGTCAACCATCATTGACCAAAAACATTCATTCGGGCTCAAAAAATGGATTCAAAAATCCAATTGCTTCGCTTTCCTGCCCTTTTTGCTTGCTTAATTCCTTGTATCTTCTGATATACAAGCCGGACGTGATACATCAGATTAATCAGATTTCAAACTGTTTGAATTCTGGCAAGTATGTATAACAAAGCATCTCAGTTTGTATATCGCAACATACAAACGCATATGCATACAAAGAATTTTCTGTATTGGACTTCCATTTTGAATCCGGCTTGTATGTATAACAAATGCATCTTTGATATACAAGCCGAAAATATACAACGATTTAACTCCTTTTCATTCCCTTTTCGCATTCGCGCAATGTATAAGTTATTTCATATCGGCTTTGTATGTCGAAACATACAAAGCACAAAATATACAAAGACTTAACTCCTTTTAAACTTCCTTTTGCGTCCATGACTTGCATATGAACGTTGCATGTATCATTTGACTTGTATGTTGTGCAACATACAAAGCATGGATATACAAACATTATTTCTCTTTTAATAACTTTTTCAAATCCGCGTCTTGCATGTTGGCAATGTATAAAATGCAATGTATGTTATGGAATATACATTGCGGGGAACATACAAGCATTTTACTTTAATCTATAACATTTGGGTTCCACTGCTTGTATATAACGCAATGTATATTTCGTAATATATATTGCAGAGTTATACAATGATTTAACTCCTTCTGATAACCTTTCGGGTCCGGCACAATGCATAAGACACTTGTATCTTGCCAATATAGAAACCCACCTATATACAAGGACTTAACCTTGTTTAAGAACTTTTCAAGTCCGTGACTTGTATATGGACGCTTGTATATTTGCCTTGTATGTAAAAAACATACAAACGCTAAATATACAACGATTTAACTCCCCTTTATGGTGCTCTTGGGTCCGCGGCCTGCACATTGCAAATGTATATTTCAAATGTATGTCAAATACATACAAACAAAAACATACATGCGATGGACCTAAACACCTATTCATTTCAACTCTTAACTATTTTGGGTCCGCCTTGTATGTACAAATATAACATTAACGAATGCATACAAGGCAAAAAGACATACAATTGACTTTGTATATGAACTCGACTACTCATGCGACCAAGTATAAAATGACTTTTGCATATACAAACGACTTTGTATATGGAAAGTGATATACAAAGGTCTTTGTATACAAGCGGACTCGCATACAAAGGGCCTTGTATATGCAACCTGATATACAAAGAGACTTGTATATGCAAACAACAAACCCTTCCCTTATACATTTTACCAAAATGCTCATAACTTGCAAAATATGGCGAATTTTAAGATGGTTCAAAAAGCAACCCTAGCTCATTTTTTACAAGGAATCCAACCATACTATGCACTGGTACTGAAATGCATTTTTTTTCTATTTTTAACAAGGTTTGCAATTTTCGCTCACTTTTCCCTTGACCACCGAGCAAAACAACACACACAAGCAAAAAGCAAAAAGCCACAGCAGGGGTCTTCATTTTGCTAAGGAGTAAAATGGGGTGTGTTGTGAACATCATAACACTACACTATGATTTCCTTTCACGATGTGTATGTTTGTGTGATTATATATCTTCATGTTCAACCGTGTTGTTTGCTGCAGGTTGCAGGTATCAGGCATCGACTCCACCTGAATTAACAAGTTTGAGCATGCCTTAACCAATGGAAATTTTTTGAATGGAGTCAACATAAGGTCCCCTAGTTAGTCATCATCCTTGAAGAGGATGAGTATTCAGTTTGTACCCAGCTATTGTTGTCTGTATGGACATGACAGATTGTCAGTCATTTTTGTTGTGGTCTTTCTTGTTGATCATGCAAAGTGGTTAGGTATCATTCAACATTGGATTAAATAGGTTGTAATTGTTTGATTAATGCTCTAGTTTATGCTACATTAAAATAAAATTATTAAGTTAAGAAGACATATTTGATAAATTAATATAAATGTTTACATGTAAATTTAAGTTTATGGAAAAATATATTTTAATGAAGTAAATAAAATATTATAAAAATGGGAATATAATTGATAAAATTAATATGGAAATAAATATATAAATAAGTAAATGTTTTGTTAAATGATTATAAAAAATAATGATAATAAATGGTTATAAGTTGTCATAAAACAAATATATGACAAATATTAAACTAAATAAAAGAAAAATTATATTATAAGGTTGTAAATTAGATTATAGTTGTATTGTTATAAATTTACTAAATAGAAAAATGTGAGAAAGAAAAAAAGGGGGTTTTGTTGTCATTCATGGGAATGGGGGTTTGAGAATGTGTTGAGCCTCCTAAAAAGGTGAAGGAAGGATCTGGAAGAAAGGGGGTATTTCCTCTTTCTAAAAAGAAAATTTTGCAGGATTGTTTGGGAGGCATTGATTGGAAAGAGAAGGTTGGAGCTGCAAGCTGGGATCTGGAAGCAACAGTCAGTGAACATAGTTATTTTACGAATCTATTTTTCAGAGCATTTAATTTAGCATCACCAATGTCCTCCACAAGAATATTGTCTTTGTTAAAATGAATCTTGACCAACCCGTCTTTTATATTAGAAGAAAAATATCCTAATTGCTCAAAATAACCAGCCCCGACGGGCCCAATTTCCAAGCCGGCAAGAGTTGGAGGTAAGTTCTGTGATCGCTCATTGCTAAAATGTCATATTTTGCACAAATTTTTGTACTATTTTTTTTACATTCACTTTTCAGATTGATTTGCAATTCAATGAATTAGAGTTATATTTGTTTCGGTAAAAAAACAACAGACTTTGTTAGGTTTTGGTTGTTTCTTTGTGATTTGGATGATCTTAGAATTGTCAATGGTGGTATTTACAACATGAGGCCAGACCCAATTAGAATTTCACCCCTGATAGCATATTTCACATATTGGATCCTAGTACACGTGAATGGATCTGGTTTGTTCATATGTCCATTAAGTGTTCGCAAATTTTGATGCTTTTAGGCCAATAAGTAGTATTTCAAAGAAATTGAGATACTTATGGATCAAATAAGGACTTAGTTCACACAGATTCGTAAATGAGAAAGGTAGAGGGGGTAACACCTAAGGAGAAATGTAAAGGATTTGTGAGTATTGCATCTTAGGAGTAGTGGAAATTGAGAGTCATTTCTTCTTGGAAATTACACAGCCTTTATTGCCATTTGTGTCAACTATATTGGAAGTATTTTGACGTCTAATTCAACTGCGCCTCCTTGATGTTCAATCAGAACACAAGCCTTGTGCATGCTTCCTCATTGGCATTAGATCTAGCAAAGCAGATTGCAACTACAACGCCTGACATTCATTCCCACCCGTTATGCCTTGATGGATGTTCATACCCAGTTCCAAATCTTCCATATTGTCCTACGCTGGAATGATGCTGGCAAGGCCGTTGAATCTATTGAAATCTGCCAATTGCCTCTGCTAGAAGTATTTGCAACTCTCATCAAATCCATTTTGTGCATACCTGCAATCATTATATTCCAAGAAAACACATCCATACAACCATTGCCGGTTATCTGGCATCATAATGACAAAGTTTAGGGTGTCTTCAAGATCGCCCGACACGGGTAGGAAGGTCAACCATGCTCACATAATGATCAATTGTAGGTGTAATGCAATAAGGGTTATAAATGTGATTAAAGTATATACATCTCTCATGCATCCAGAAACAAGTTAAGCTTACAATGTTAGGATGTGTTTCAGTGTGCCTCTTAATTCAGGAATTGTTTAGAGCTTCGTTGCAAATCCATTTTAAACATATCCATCAATCCTTGCATTCCATAAGATGAAATCCTTTGAGGTGTGCTATCAAATAGTTCATGGGCTTTGTCTTTACTTCTACATTTCGCATACATGTCTAGCAGGGTATCTGCAACTGCAACATTTGATGAAATTCGTCTTTTCTTTATGCTTTGATGTTTGTCCACACCGTGTTCCAATGCTCCCATTTTTCGCACAGGCCATGAGAATACTGGCAAAGGTCACAGAGTTTGTGGTTACGCTTGCTAATTGCTTTTGCTTGAAAATTTCTAAAGCCTTTTCAACAATTATGTTTTGTGCACTTAGACAATTAAGCTTGTCAAGTCTAAACAAATTCATCCACTTTTTCCGTTCATTATTCATGTCATGCATCTATCATAATTTATATTCTCAGCACATCTCATGTCGGTAATGACGATTGCATTCCATTTATGCATTTTATTTCAAAGTAAGTTAAAGGGCATTAATGCCTGATTAAATTATATTTATAATAGGAAATATTGTCATATTTAAACCCTAAAATCATATTGTCATATTTACAGTAGGAAATGGATGTAAATTATATCTCTACTGGCTATTTTTTCACTTTCAATTGAATCGCCTCATATAAAATGTTCAAAAATTAGATTTGTCAAATAATAAAATTTCTAAACACTACTACAGAAAGTTATTATAGTTGACAGAAAATTCATGTAGTAATAGTAAATCCTGTCTTTTAAATTTATTTTCTGTAGCTTAGAATGTAAAAAAATGATACATTATTTGCTATCCAATGATCCACGGTATTTATTATTATTATTATTTCAAAACATAATAGCTGTCATCTCCAAGCTGTCTGGGGAATGTATGGGTGAAAGTCTAACCAAAAATTGCATAAACTATATGATTGATAGTCTTGCAAGTGCTAGCTTAGGTATTGTTACCCACTTGTAGGATTAGTTAACAAGAACATTTGATAAATATATATACATATGGTAATTAATAAACAAGTTATATATATATATATATATATATATATATATATATATATATATATATATTGTATTCGATTATCATTTAAAATCAAATATAAATCAAATAATATAGTTAAGTTATTAGATTTATTTAGATTGAATTATCAAAATTTATTTGATAAGATTAATTGATTTATTAAACTATATATATTAAAAAGGATTAAGATTAAGAAATGTATTGATATAGATAGTACCATATTTGATGCATTGTTTAATTTGATTAAATGTAAATCGATAGGACTATATATTAATGTTGATGAAATTTAATCGATTTTATTACGATTTATTTATAATGGTTTGTTAAGTTGAAATTTGATAAGTAGGTTAGAATTAGGTTTATAAACATTGTATTGGGATTTGAGTTATAAGTATTGCTTTTAGAAAATTGGTTTATTGTGAGTTTAATTGCAAAATGTAAGTGAAATTTGTGTAAGTTGGATCATAGCTCATAATAGGATTGTGTGTAAGTTGTCAAGGTTTAGTTTCCAGAGGCATAGGGTATTATGTCTTGATTTCATGTATATTCCGTGTTGTGAATGCATCATGATGAGGTAATAATCTCCTTTGAGGATGAGTTGGTTGTATTTATCATGTATTAGGTATTGCGTTGGATTTTGGAAATGGAGAGACATTAGTAATCATAACAAGAGTATGTTGTTATGGATTGCTTCACTTAGAAGCTATGGTAAATGTATTGTGAATTTGTCCTTGTGATTAAGTTGGTATGCAAGAAGGTTAATACCTTGGATTGTTCTTGTATACTTGTTGTTATGATGCTAATTTCTTTGCTTTATGGATAGGGTTTTCTAGATGCAGGTAGGGGAGTGGCTTTCAATGTGGGACTAGGGCCCAAAGTGGCTAGCCAGGGTAACCGATTGAAAGTTGGTAACTAAGTGATAACCTAAAATGAATTAGGGGGGAAAGGGTAGATTTCACTTTAAATAAGATAATTGGATTTCTCACCCATGTTTGCAGTGCTTGTTTAGACTAAGGATGGGATGAGAAGGCTTGGTCGGCAAAATCATCTTCCTTGTCCTCATGAAAGGAATGTTGGTTCCGCATGTGTCACCCTATGGGGCCGGCGTCTAGTGAGAGACTGCCAGGGTAACCCATGTCAGGACCATGCGATGACACTCTGCCTACTGCAGCCTAGCATTCCCTAGTTGTGTTCTCCCCATTTGTTGTGTGATTGCCTCTCGAAGTGATGATTGAGTTGCTTGTGTTATTGACCTGTGTTGTTGGTGTCATGTGTAGTCCTTGTTCCTTATAGTCTACTGTCTACCTGACTGTTTGTTGTAGTGGAACCTTATGTTATCTCTTAGCATGGGGGGTGGACCTTAGGGTTCCACATGGTTAGGTGGATGTGCTTTATCTCCATTAGTTTTTCCCTTGCTGTTGTTCATGTGTGAGAAGGATGTATTTCATGTGACAAATTCCAGATCTTATACCAGTTTGAGGAGATAGTTATTTATGCTCATGTACTAGCCCTGTGTATCAGTTAAATTATAATGTATGTATTCCAATGTAATTAGGGAAGTGATAGTGTGAATAATAAAATGATGTACCCTCATGTAAGGGAAATTGTATATGTACTTGTAGTTCTATTTATATGATCTTGATGATTATTTATCTGATGTTATGATATGGAAATGTATGTGTTTATTCATTTAATGCAATAAATTTTGGATGAACTATTGATGTTAGTTAATTCATGATGTATGTTAGATCTTGTTAATAGTTGGTTAGTAATGCGGCCTTGGAACCCTGGAGGATAATGCTTAGTTTAATGATATGTATAGAAATGTTAAACATTACTTTGTTATTCTATCATTTAAAAAAACAAAATCTGTTTGTATAGCATAATTGTGTTGTTCTCTAAGGAGTTCCTTGGCGGGGCATTACATAAACTCCTAAATATGTTGGATATTGTTTTCTTTATGGGCCCTACTTAACTAGTTAAACATTTGAGAATTTTTGAATTGTCCTGTGCAATTGTCTGACCATATGAAATGTTTTGTCATCTAGATTTGTCTTTCTTTTAAGTTGTCGCTAAATACTTTGAAACAATACTGCACAAACCAATGAATGTAACTAGTTATCACTCACATAGAATGGTACTCTCAAAATTTTCCTGACATCTTCTGTACTGTCAACTGCATGTCTGTATACAATATGAACAAATATGGCCACTTGTACTGAGTTATAATATTGTAATTGAATCTCCTTTTGTGGAGCAAGTGTATAGTTTTCTGCAAAGTCAACCACTGAAAGTATAGTTCCAATTGGAAATGTGTTCTTACATCTACAAAATTGTTCATCAAGCCACTAAGCATATTGAGAATGTTTCACCTATTTATACACAGTCTTATTCTTGAACTCTGTGACGAATGCATGTACACTACTTTGTTCTGTGACTAACTCACAACGCTTTCCAAATTTTTCATCCTTTAATGGATATTGAACATTGGTGAACCTCTTCACATCCACTAACTGTTGTCCAAAATCATGTGAACTACTTTCATGCATACATTCTCCTAACAATGAAAGGTTACCACATCTATTGCATTGTCTAGAAACACATGGTTTTAAAAAATATAATTCCCATCAGTTGTTTCACAATGTATACTTGTTATAAAATCCTTAACTATTGTAGGTGGCATATTAATATCACATCTTGCATAATTTGGTTAGTATGCAAAGTGCAACATATCTATCGAAAAACATAATAAAAATAATGAAATTGCACATGAGTTTTACAACAGCAAGAGATTCATTGCTTATTAATCTTGACATACCAAGGTTTGCATTTCTCAAATGATCTTTGACTTATACTAAAATTTTCTATAACTGAATAATCTAGAAATTTTCTATATAATTTTGTTTGAGTCATGTCTAAAAGATGTTTTGGATGAGGATCATGATTTTTTGACCCCACCCTTAATTTCAAATCATCTCTGGCATTTTGATGAAACCCTTGTATTATCATGCCAATATTTTTCAATCAAAGACCTAATTTCATTGTTTAATTTCATGTCAGACCTTGTGAGTCTACCAGTAAAAGTCCAACATTGGTTGATTGGATCCTCTTCAATACTTACTCTTCTCTTTGTTGTTCTTTTTAAAGTTATAGCATGCACATTTAAATATCCACTTGTCTTATTTATCATTCTTTTGCTCACAACTAATTTATTAACTAAAGCAGTTGTTATTGCTCGACATGCTGCATTCTTATCCTTAGATCGACTATTTTTTCCTATAGAATCAATAGCATTAGCAACACTAAACATAACTTGTTCCATTGATTCATCCACCTTTTTGGGTTTTACAAAAATGCCTAAATTTATCATTACTTTTCTCATTTTTGACATTCTCATCAATTGTAATACAAGTTGGCATTGAAATCCAAGAGTTTTTCTATAAAAAAATTGTTTGTACAATCTATTTGCATGTGTTCAAAAAAATATTACTTCAATTTAAAAAAAATAAAAAATTTCATTTTCATGCATACAAGGGTTTTAATTTTCATTTCTTATTGTCTTGTTTGTAGTAGAAGCATTTATCTCATCAATATTATATCCATCTTGCTTTATATCATTAATCTCATTACCATTCAAGGGATTCAAAGACATACCTAGATTTGTTCTTATATTTGTATTTTCCATGTTCTCGACCTCTTCCACATTTGCATACTCTACATTCACTTCATCCAAATTGGTCTCTTCAATATTCTACTCTTCAATGTTCTCCTCCTCAATGTTCTCCTCTTCAATAGTCATCGAACTGGATGCTACATCATTCTTCATTTTTTAATCCTTTCACTCCTATCTCTTTATCATTTTGCCTCTTTCTCTCGATGTGCTTCAGTTTCTTCAACTATCATAACCTTTCTCTTCTTTTTTTGTTGACATTTATTTGATCCATGATTACCAAAATGTGTTGGATCCCTTCTTAAAAAATGTATGAAAGACAAGTAGAAATAGATCCTTTGTTCAATATGATAGTTGCTTGATATTTGTTTGATCTCTCCAAGAAATTGAATCCTTCTAAAAATGGATTTCCTACTTTATTCCATCTGAAAATTATCCTTATGATTGAATCCCTGTAAAAATTGCATAAAATCTGTCCTCTTGAGAGCTTGAATTAACACTTTGCATATAAAAAAGTAGCAGAATTTGTCACTGTCGGTGTATTGGTAAAAATGAATGTCTTTCCAAGAAATTGAATGCATATAAAAAATAGATTTTCTATTTCATTCCATCTGAAAATTCTCCTTATGATTGAATCCCTGTAAAAATTGCATAAGATATGCCTCGTTGAGAGCTCGAATCGACACTTTGCACATAAAAAAATCGTAGAATCTGTCGTTGTCGGCCGTACTGGTAAAAGGGAATGTTACAGGATTTCAGTCGTACTACCAATTTATGAAAAAAAAAAATGGTTAAAATAGAAACGGGTGCCCATTTTAAAATGGGTACTCGTTCTAAAAAACAAGAAACGGGTACCCGTTCTACAAAAAAGAAATATAAATGAGTACTCGTTTGTAATAGGCATCCGTTACGAGTGGGTACCCATTTATAAACGGGTACCTATTTCTTGTTTTTTCAAATTTGACATCGCCAATTTGCATTGGTTTTAGGATTGGTAAAGGCTTGGAAACCGAAGCCTATGCCTTGGACTTGCAACCAACTTGCAACTAAGAAGCCATGAAAATAATGGGAGAAAAAACCAGTTTCACCACTGTGGTTGACGATTTTTTTTTTCAAAACATTTTAACAAAACTAAAGCCCATTGCAAATCTGAAAGTCTAGTTTTCAATTATGTATTTTTTTTTACTATTGAACAAAATTTTCTATTTATTAATTGTTTTCTAAACAAACTAACTCATAAAATTAAAATAACATAGGTTACTATTTTTTTAATAACTTTTAATTTTGAAACTTTCTTGAAAAAATTTATGTTTGACCAAACTAGACATCATTCTCTACATCATGATTTTTTTTACTAAATTGATTAGTTTAGCTAAAATTATGTTGGCTGTGCACAAGGGGTTTTAAAAAACACTAATTAGGGCCATTAAAAAATTAATAAAAAAATATTTATCAAAAAATAAAAAAAAATATCTTGACCAAAATTCAACATCCTGAGAATCTTTGTACAAAAAGAATTAGAAAAATACATTAATTTAGGTCAAATTATGTTGGTCGTACACACACATGCATGCTTTTGCAAAAAACATGGGACTTTTAAAAAACCACTTTTTGTACATCCAATTAAAAACCAACTTGCATCATTTAGGTATTAGAAATAATTACATATTTGAAAACTATTAACAAAATCCTACATTTCTTATTTTTACATCATCTTAATATTTTATGTGCAAGTGCTTCAAATTGTCACTCCAAGTACGACAAAATTTGAAAAAAAAGGAAAAACACTTCCACTTTTTGGTCAAAAATTGTACTCATCTTCTTGCACTTACCCTCTGCAGTTTGACTTGCTTGACTAGAATCTCTAGACATGAAATGTCTTGACTAAACTCAAATCCTAGTCAATCTGACTTAGAATTAATCCTAAATCTAGGATAAATGTAATAAATGGGTTTAGGTGACTTTAACCTTTCAGAGAGTCCCTCTTTGCATACTTGCAAATACTAGGGCCTGTGACTTCCTGTCATTCTACTCAATGACCCAAATATTGAACACTCTTGTGTAATATATCAAGTTTTTGACTCTATCATGAAATCATTTATTTTATCCTAAAGACTCTTCCTAAATTATACTTGTCTTGATCTATGGTTTCTCAACCATTCACTGTCGATTGTAATAAATAATAGACTAATTCAATGTTATAATGGATTTAAGGGTTTTCAAAATTTCTTAACCCTTCCGGGTCAAATCTAGGGATTTAACTTCTTTATCCCAACACATTGGAATATCAAAATCTCTTGTTTTCCAGAAATAATAATTTATAATAATATAACATGGAAACGATAACCTCTAGTCTTCTCTTGACCACTTGGGCATTGTTTGAATTCACATTTCTCATAACATGTATAAACATAGTACATGAGGTATATCCTCATTCATATAAGATCTTAATGAATACTATGATTATCATAACTAATCTTTTGACTAAGTTCAATCTTTCAATCTGAATAGGTTTGAGTCTAAAATAATAATATAATATTTTCGACCTCTTAGTCTTCTTAAGTTCATCGACTTTCGATATAGGATAGGTTATGAACTCATATTTAACATCTTTTATATATCAACTCTTGGGTTTATATTTGAATTCTCATAATAAAGTTTAGTCTCTGCACTTTACATATATAACTTCAACTAGTTATATCACTGTGACATTAATAGAAAATGGTCACTATATTTTATGTTCAAAGAGTGATAATAAAATTAATCTTTTCTCTGCATTCTGTATGCGAGATTTCTACACCAATTTAGCATTTTGACGGCTAAAAGAAGCCTATGTTTGCTTGACTATACAAGGTTAAGTGACAACTTTCTACAGACCGTAAACCTTTGTGTAAACAATGTTATTCATAACATTTTTCCATAATCACGTGTCTATCAAACAACAAAGTTTACAATATATTTTCTCTATGGGTTCGATGATACAAAATGATGGCATGAAAAAGTTATCTTCCATAGTATACTTGTTGTAAACTATAGCATTTTATTGTTTATCCTCTGCAGTTTTAAACTTCTATTCATTGACATTTTTTTACTGTCTCTCTCTCATAAATTCAAACTCCATTATCACAAGCATTCTGTGTGTGGTTTCATAGTTTTGACAAGATAGTGTTTCTATATTTCATACATATATGTGTTGACAAAGTTGTTATGACCATAATATCACTACTTTGTATAACTCTATATACTTTGCTATAAGAAATCACATCTCTATATGTTCATACATAATGGAAATATCACTGTTTAAAAATGGAATTAATTGCTTTTAAGAGATATCATTACCTCAAAGCGTCGATGACTTTCCAAACCTGAGCTAGTTTCTTCACTCTTCCCACTGCTACCCGAGCTATCTTTATACCTTTGTCTACATTTGTCTCTGGTTTATCCTCTGCGTTTGTTTGTCCTTCCTTGCTAAATTTTGGTGAGAACAAAACTCTGTATTTTTAAACAAAGTCTGTCGACTCCTTCCTATCTCTCAATAATATAGCCTTTAAAAAGGCTTTACTCTTCGTAACCACGGAGATTCTTCCTGCATCTATCCCTATTTGCACTTTAAAGTGGCATGGAGGAAATGATGGAGTTATTGATCATAAAGACCACTCCTACACTGTTCAAAAATTCCTCCTTTCTCTCCATATCTAATGTGGAGGAAAGAAGTTGAGTGCCCACAAAAATACATGAAGTGGTTTTGCATGAAATTTGTAACAACACCACGTTCCTTAAAATGCTCATCGACTACATACAATTGGTTTAAACGTAAAGTTCATATTAAATAGATATTAAACAACAAAATATAGGTATATACAACGTATACTTACATTGTCTCTAATGCACAATAAGATATGAGAATGGCGTTGAGTTATTCTCCCCCTCTCAAAATTGCTTAAACGTCAAACTAGATAAACTATCATAATAGAATTCCAATTGGGAATTACCGATAATAAAGTAGTTTACCTACTAGTATTTATTTGTTCTAGTAATATAATTTTATATTCATGTCACACAAAGAAACAATAACTATCGACCATTTGCTTGTTGATGGTCATGTTCTAACCTGACTTAGTTTTCGACAATAACCTCGGCTTAATGGATCTAGTTGACAATTGATGATTTGTCAAGTCAGAACCAAACTTAGACCAATTGGTCAAACATAGCTTACCATACTCGATGAAGGTTCACTAAACTGTGAAAGCACGAGACTTAGATGACAAACAATCTATTTTTATTCATACATCTATTCTCTTCTCTCTAATGATGCTCTCCCTCTCTTTCTTAGAGGGTAGAAAACCTGTTTCCTAGTTACAAATTGCAATCACCAAACTGGGATTAGTGCATCGTTAGTCAATCCATAAACCTTATGAACAAGTAATCATGACATCTTATAATCACATGTCTAAATTCTAATCATATAAATATAAACTCATGATATCATTGATTTATCCTGACATTTTCACATAACGTCAAATCATTAATTCATTCATAATTAACTACTAATTATGTGCAAGTAAACAATAAATACAATAGAACACACTTGATAAGGACACTCTTAAACTATTTCTCCCTTCCATGGCCAAAAACCTTGGTACAATTGCTCTTGACATGCCCCACTATTGAATTAACCTATTAAAAAATATAAGAGAACACACTTGATAATGACAATGTTAAACTATTTCTCCCTTCCATGGTCAAAAACCTTGGTACAATTGCTCTTGACATGCCCCACTCTTGAATTAACCTATTAAAAAATATAATAGAACACACTTGATAATGACGATGTTAAACTATTTCTCCCTTCCATGGCCATAAACCTTGGTACAATTGCTCTTGACATGCCCCACTCTTGAATTAACCTATTAAAAAATATAATAGAACACACTTGATAATGACGATGTTAAACTATTTCTCTCTTCCATGGCCAAAAACCTTGGTACAATTGCTCTTGACATGCCCCACTCTTGAATTATCCTATTAAAAAATATAATAGAACACACTTGATAATGACGATGTTAAACTATTTCTCCCTTCCGTGGCCAAAAACCTTGGTACAATTGCTCGACATGCCCCACTCTTGAATTAACCTATTAAAAAATATAAGAGAACACACTTGATAATGACGATGTTAAACTATTTCTCCCTTCCATGATAAAAAACCTTGGTACAATTGCTCTTGACATGCCTCACTCTTGAATTATCCTATTAAAAAATACAATAGAACACACTTGATAAGGACATTGTTAAACTATTTCTCCCTTTCATGGCCAAAAACCTTGATACCATTACGCTTGACATGCTCCACTCTTGAATTAATCTATTAAAAAATACAATAAAACACACTTGATAATGACCTCACAAACTATTTCTCCCTTCCATGGCCAAAAACCTTGGTACAATTGCTCTTGACATGCCCCACTCTTGAATTAACCTATTAAAAAATATAAGAGAACACACTTGATAATGACAATGTTAAACTATTTCTCCCTTCCATGGTCAAAAACCTTGGTACAATTGCTCTTGACATGCCCCACTCTTGAATTAACCTATTAAAAAATATAATAGAACACACTTGATAATGACGATGTTAAACTATTTCTCCCTTCCATGGCCAAAAACCTGGGTACAATTGCTCTTGACATGCCCCACTCTTAAATTAACCTATTAAAAAATATAAGTTTCTCCCTTCCATGATCAAAAACCTTGTTACAATTGCTCTTGACATGCCCCACTCTTGAATTATCCTATTAAAAATTGCAATAGAACACACTTGATAAGGCCACTGTTAAACTATTTCTCCCTTTCATGGCCAAAAACCTTGATACCATTACTCTTGACATGCTCCACTCTTGAATTAATCTATTAAAAAATACAATAAAACACACTTGATAATGACCTCATAAACTATTTCTCCCTTCCATGGCCAAAAACCTTGGTACAATTGCTCTTGACATGCCCCACTCTTGAATTAATCTATTAAAAAATATAAGAGAACACACTTGATAATGACAATGTTAAACTATTTCTCCCTTCCATGGTCAAAAACCTTGGTACAATTGCTCTTGACATGCCCCACTCTTGAATTAACCTATTAAAAAATATAAGAGAACACACTTGATAATAACAATGTCAAACTATTTCTCCCTTCCATGGTGAAAAACCTTGGTACAATTGCTCTTGACATGCCCCACTCTTGAATTAACCTATTAAAAAATATAATAGAACACACTTGATAATGACAATGTTAAACTATTTCTCCCTTCCATGGCCAAAAACCTTGGTACAAACGCTCTTGACATGCCCCACTCTTTAAATTAAGATGTTGATCGCAACTACGTAAGAGCGCACTTGTGACAATAAAGTCTTCCCCATCCGATTCTCTTGGCAAAACGACAGTCTTCGCAGAACTACAGTCTCCACGGCGGTCGATTGTGACTTTCAAACGACCAACCTAGTATGAACCTTCGTTCCCACAAGACTTATAAATACCAGTCAGCCCCTCCTTCACCCCCCAGAGGTATAAACCCCAGTCGGCCTTGAGGGAGTAGCAGCCTAGCAAAGGAGGGGTAGCTGCCGGCCTCGTACTTCGGCCTCGGAGCGGAGCGAGCGTATGTGAGGCAGAAATCAGCGGAAGCAGGTGTTTGTCCAGGTCTTTGTTTTTCCTACCAGGCTCATAAAGTTATTTAGGCTGCTTGTTTAGAGTTTTTATGACGTTTCCTAATTACGGTTTCAATGATGGATTAGTTTTGTTCCCTGAAAAATATTAGGTTTTTGCACTAGAATTTTTTTAAGTCGGAAATTTATAGACTGTGCGGGTCTCAAACCTGTAATCAAGCTTATATGATTCCACCTATTTCTTTGAGACTTCAAGTTCTAACTTTTCTTTGGTGTGACTTGAGAATGCTGGTAAATATGAGGCTCTTCTGTTAGGAATATTGTTTCTACATTTGGAAATTTTGATGTAACATGTATTGGTAAATACTAGGCTTCTTTTTGTCTGTAAACCTAAAAAATTCTGTTCTAAAACTTCAATGCTTTTTAAAGGTATTGCGTTTCAATTTTTCGTTGAATATGCAAGAATTTTTGCTATTGCCATTTTCTGTGTTTTAAGTAGGTTTTCTCCTCTCGATAGTCCTATTTCTAAGTTGATCAGACTTCATTTTTTAGCCTCTGTGTTACATTTTTTTCTTCATTACAACTTAGGCCAAATCAAATAGTTCTTTTCTGCCGACTACTGTGGCACAAGAGCAGGTCAGGCTATCATGGCGAAAGAAGGATTTAAATATCCCCAAAATTTTAATCATTAATACATTCTGAGTAATGCAAATTTCCTCATAATTCTTTAAATGCCCTCCTAAAGGTGTTCATCAATACCAGGTTTTCAAAATCAACACCAGGTTTTGAGGTTGTATGTGCAAGACCTGACAGACACCTAGATTGCCTAACCTCCTCCCAATGCAAGCACTTGAGCCTGCAACCGACATCATGCCCCAAGGCAGCACCACCATCTCCATCCCTACTGGTATGCTACTTTTAAATATCTATTTCTTACACTTACAATTATAATTTCAATAGATCCATTTATAATATGAATTTATGGTGTAGACAATGGAAATCGGCGCCAGAGAAGTGCAAATCGGCGGCGGAGGAGTGCAAATTGGAGACAATGGGAAGTCACATGGTAGATATTGGGACTTGATGCTGTTATGCAAGCTGCGCTTCTCTCTGCATTCCTTTCTGGCATTGAAGACAGAATCAACTGTCGAATTTGGTGGATCCCTACTACACTCTCTGCAGTCTTTTCATTTGTGGCACTCATTTCTCTTTTTTCCCTTCTAAAACGTCTCTATTCCAGTGGAAGACAAAGCCTCCTAGTAACGCTCTTAACTGCTTCAGTTTTCACACTTGTTTCTGTCCTTGTTATGGGGGCCTTTAGACTTGTGCTCTGTTGAACATCTTGTCTGTTAACATTCTTTTGGTTTCGCCAATGATGGCTGTGTTCTCGCAAGATATGTAATTTTCAGATTAATGTTTGGTCTTTCTGACTTACATTTTCTTTGTAGATCTTATTTGTTAAGGAATGGGATTTGTTAGGTTATTTTGGTTTCATGCTGGAAAATCTTTCCATTTGGTATTTGAAACTTAGACTTAAAATTTCAATATATCTTTATCTCAGTTATTCCTATAATCTCCAACATTAGAGTAGGATTATCACTTATTTTAGTTTTTCCTATAGAACCATTCATTTTTCTCATTTCTGCTAACATAAATCGGAGGTGAATCATAGTAATTTAACTTATTGGTCATTTGAAAGTCATCTTCAGTGTCTACAAGTTGACTCAATTTCACGTCAAAACATAATTCATGTTTATATGCCACTGCATGTTTACAAAGATACAATAAATCTTATCTCCCAAGACTCTCTTACATGCCCCTGTAGCTGGTCGTACTGCTTGGATATAGAGGGTAGAAAGCTTGGTCAACACACACACACACACAGATATATATATGCCTTAGTTGAGAACATCGGTCTTATGGGCAACGTAAAGACCATGTTACATAATTTAGGTGTCTGATTAACTATAAATACTAAAATATAACTTGGAACAAAATGAGCTCCATAACTTTTGCTACAGACCGTTTTCAAAATTATAAGATATCTTGGGGGATTCGATACAAAAGGTTTGATGGATTTTTATCACAATCTTGGAAAACCTTACATTTCATGTATTAATAGATGTACAAACAAAATTTTTCCAACAAATCCTGTTCATGGGCTACAATCCTAAGAATCTTACATTGATTGGTTCAGGAAAGAGAACTAAAGGTTGAGCCTGTTAGAAAATAGTGCATGCCATAGTGTGTGAGATAATAAATAATAAATTAACAGTATTAATGTTAGTATTTAATAATGTTAGTTTTGGGAGTTATTTTCCCATAAGTAGCTTTGTACGGGAAAGGAAGGCTTTATATGCCAATACAATGTAATGAAAAAGTGAGTGATTGTGACCGATTAATATATTTTTGAGAGTAATCTCAAACCATTTCAATGTGGTACTGGAGTATCCCCCCCCTGTTCTGCCCCTAAATTTCAGGAGTCAGAGCTTGACATTTCGTCAAACATTTTTCAATATGCTAAAATCACAGAATTTTCTGATGTATATGGAACAACTTGTTATAAAGTTATGATGCATCAATGCATCATAATATTCAAAGAATGAGAAAGGACATAATGCCAAATAGATTGCTGCCTTTCAAATAAACTGTAACACAAGTAAGATAGACAATATAATCTGCTGTACACAAAATCAGAATCATACACAACTCAGAAATTATCAAATGGCACAAGGAAGGACAAGTTTACCATTGTTGAATGCTGGTGGATGATCAAAGCCTCTTGACAATCTGTTCAAACACTGAAACAAATCTGGACTGCTTGTAATCTTGTTGTTCCCAATACAACTTACTCAGAAATCCAATAGATAACTGCCCAGCAATAAAATTAAGTTTTGTACCCTGCTGGTACGGCAAGAACCACACCTAGAAATCCCTCAAAGATGCTCATAACCATAGTTCCACGGAGTTTCGGGGACGGGGACGGGGGGACGTGTTTCGGGGACGGGGGGCCTAAATTTGGGGACGGCGGTGGAGGAGCAGTGCGCTGAAATACATATAATACTTGAAAAATTAGTTATAAAAAGATGTATAACTGTAGAAGCCTAAGGAATAAGTAAAGTTTAGTGTTTAAACACATTGCCATGAATTCGTTGAACTAGTGAACATTGAAACAATGTGAATGCACTTAAATTTAATAGACATTGGAACGAGAACTAGATGTTTGAAGTTTCATAATTTGAATTTCATAATCTAATATCATTGTTCATAATTACAATCAAGTTTCAACAATACTGAAATAGTAAATAGTAAATACTAAATACTAAATGCCAAAATGGTTAATGGTGTTGAGACATGGACCAGCTAGGAGTCAAACCTAGGACCTTCCATACGCTGCTGGAGTGCTCTACCACTGAGCTACTGGCCCCTCTTGGACCAGTCCATCGTCGGTCCGGGTGTGGCTTATTTCCAACACCAACACCCCCATCGTCGGTCCAGGTGTGAACTCATTATGATGATGATGATGCTGCAAAAGAAAATAAAAAAAGTTAAAAACAGAAAACTTGAAGTTAAAACAATGTTAATTTGTTAAGAAAAATTAAAAATATTAAATAATTAGCCGATAGGCTTTATATGTGAGCATCATAGTGCTCGGAATTGTCTCACGCCGTAAAAAAAACAAAAAATCACGCTGGGAAATCTTCTAAACTCGTCGGTTATTCCTATCGGCGTATTCCTTGAACCTCCTATGGGGGCAAGTGCTAGTAAATAAAAAATTTAAAAAATGAAAATGTCTAACATCAAACATGTCTAACAGGTCTGATCAGTGATACTGATTACTGTTAGACATGTATGATGTTGATGTAAGCAAAATGTGGAAGCATAGACAACTACAAGGCACATGAACTGTTTGACAGAATGCCTCAAAGAAATGTGGTCTCATGGACTGCAATGATTGCAGGATATGCCGTTGCAGAACCACCAATCTTGGTGAGAAAAAACAGTCTATATTTCTGAGTCCTGACAGATCTGAAAGATTCCCATAAAAAATTATCCACATTACAGTTAAAATGGCTACAAAGATTTTACAATCAGGCTGAGAGCAGATTGGAAGAACATGCTTTAGTTGAATGATGAATGCATACCCATTGCATCGTTCAAGAATCGAAACATAAAGGATTCCGATTGAGGCATTCTGTCAAACAGTTCACAACGGGCCTTGGCTATGCTTCCACATTTTGCATACATGTCTATGCTTCCACATTTTTTATACATTTGATTATGATATTAAATTATTAATGGTTCTGGGTTGTAAGTTTATAACATTTTGCATACATGTCTAGTCTCATCGAGTCCCATGATATGCACAAGCCACAAAATGGATTTGTGGCAACTCACTGAATGCCTCAGGCATTCAGCCGCCACAAATCCGTTTTGTGGCTTGTGCACACTGCATATCTATTATCGCCATCGGATATCCTTTAGGCTTTAGCGCTTTACGCCTCAGAAAAATTTAAAAAACACTCACCTTATTTATTTGGGACTCACGCACAGCAGAGACTCCGGGGGACTCGCGCACAGCAGTAGGAAACTCATGCCCTTCGCACTTGCACTTGCACCATAGGAGGTTCAAGGAATACGCCGATAGGAACAACCGACGAATTTAGAAAATTTTCTGGTGTGAATTTTAGACTTTGAAAAATTTCCGGCCTGAATTTTACACTACGGCGTGAGACAATTCCGAGCACTATAATGCTCACATATGAAAGCCTTCAGCTAAATTAAAGTTAGGTTTTCAAAATGATTAAAATTTTTTCATTTTCCATGAATTTTTTTTTAAAAAAAGTGATTAAATTTTTTTTTGGGGGACGTCAATTGGGGAGATGTTTCAGAGATGGCCGGGGGGGGGAGGGGGGCGTTCGGCGTCTCCCCGTCCCAGGGACATCCCCCTCTGGGAGATGGCTGATTTTGGGGGGAGGGGGGGGGGGGGGGACGCGTCCCCATGGAACTGTGCTCATAACTCAACCAATACTCCAAGTCTCCTCACCAAATCTGCTGCGAACTATGGCTATAGCCTAGGCGTCACCTTTAAGAGGTATAGACAGCTCTATAAAGGAGCGATTTATTTCCTTGAGGCTCCACTTCCCTTTGAGAAGTACGGTTGCTGAGTACCATACGGCAGTGATGCAGGAGCAGGTTTCTTGTGAAACCTTTCTGAAAATTTGGCCTTGCTCATAACAAGACTGAGCAGTGCAAACCACGTGCGAAAGTCTTCTTATTCGATAGGATATTGGGTCTTGCTGACAACAGGGGAGCAGTGCAGCCCTCGTGCAATCCTGCTAAAAATTGTGTAGGTTTTTGCAGAGGCAGATGAAGGCCACTCAGAGGGCATCTGAAAGAGTTACAGAAAATGCTATTAAAAGTGAACATTGTTGGAGGAGGTGTAGGCCTGTATTTTGGGCGCAGTTATGTCGGCATATTTGTGCAGTCATTTCTGCATATGTCTTTGGCGTAGTCAATTGTTTAGCAGCAACGTTTAATTTCTAGATGTCTAAAGTGCTGATTTATTCCAGCTTAATTGGGGACAAGGAAGATTTAATCGGTTGACCTTATTTGGAGGTCACACATTTGAATTTTCCAGGGCCCGTTTGAAGACATTGATCCAGGAAAGACAACGGTCAACAAAGTCGTTAAATCCGTTTTAAACGTGAGGAGTTGCTTCTCTCTACCAATGGTCAAACGCTTCTTCCTTTAGCATGGTGCAGTTCAAGTCAGCACAATAAAAAATGACAAACCACGTTGGAAGTGAAAGATAATGATAGTGGTTGTTATTTGTTTGCTGGGTGAAAGTTTAGTGTTTACATTTTCTGTAGTTTGCTGCATATTGGAGCGATAAGGTTTATATATTTATTTATTTTTTGCCCCTCTTAAATATTATTGTAAGGACGCATTTTCGGTTGAAGCTGATGTCCTTTAAGTCAAACTTTGTAAGAGTAATATGGATAAATTAAGCCAATGTGACAAGTCTGATGGAAAGGATTTCCATACATGGCAAATTTAGATACAATTGTTATTGATTGAAAGAGACCTTTGGGATATTGTTGATGGCATTGTGGCCAAACCAATAGATGCTGATGAACTCCAAAAATGGAAGGTCAAAGATAAGAAAGCTTTGGCCATTAATGGTTTCGGTTTATCAAAACCCTACTTGCATCATGTGGACCTCAAAAAATCCTCTAAAGAGATCTGGGAAACATTAAACATGCTATTCAGATCTGAACTTGATAGTGCTGAAATATCACAAATTAGCAAGTTTCGTTCTTTGTTAAGTCGGTTGGTATGAATGAAGAAGTAAAGGAAAATGATTCAAAACCCATACTTCTAAATGGTATGCCCAATAGTATGTCCAATAAGGTATTTACCCTAAACAAAATAAATCCGAGTTTGGAAAATATTATATCCACATTGCTTGATGAGGGAAATAAGCAACATGTTTTAGAAGAAAAGTGTTAGTTGCACAAAACAAGCCCAACATTTCTTACTATAAATCAAAACATGTGGCAAGGTCTAAAAATGAAAATGACACATGTTTCTACTATAAAAAGCCATGGCATTTCCTACTGAATTGCAAATAGAGAGCAAGAGACCTCCTTGATGGAAAGCTACATGACAAGGCTATGATAATTGAAGAAAAGGAATACACCTCTAGTGATGAAGACTTTGCTCATCAAAGTGACAAAGAATGTTTGTACTAATTATTTCTTTGTTTGTGGTTAGATTCCTTACCCTATGTTAGCACTTAAGGGGGGAATGTTAGAAATTAGTGCATGCCATAGTGCGTGAGATAATAAATAGTAAATTAACATTATTAATATTAATTTATTAAATAGATGTTAGTATTTAATAATGTTAGTTTTGGGAGTTATTTCCCCATAAGTAATTTGGTACGAGAAAGGAAGGCTTTATATGCCAATACAATGTAATGAAAAAGTGAGTGATCGTGACTGATTAATATATTTTTGAGAGTAATCTCAAACCATTTCATTACATCCAAATGATATGTGGGAGTCAAAATACACCATTCATCACATATTTTGGCATGGTATATTATAAGAGCATGCCTTGTACCAAAAACAAAACATGGATTCCCCTCTTTTGCTGCCACTTACTACTTCTTTGTGAAGATCTAACCTGATCCTGTTGCAAGAAGGGGGTACACCCTTCCTCATACATGCACCATTACAACTTGAACACTAGAAATGGGAAATCTAATTAATTGCCAAAACTCATTAGACCTTATTTGCTCGTTAAGAAATATCCAGAGTATTCAAAATCAAAGAAAGCAGACTTATGAATTAGAAGAATGCACCCAAGACAAATGAAAGATACCTTTTTTATAAGGGAACCAAAACACAAAGGTCAAGTAATAACATGCACTTAATCCAATTCACATTTTATGGTCCCAGTAGATTGACACAAGTGACAATTCTCCACTTCATAAGCAAAACATTTGGTGCATTCCTCTTGCAACATATTCTCATTCACTTTTTTATTTTGCAAGACAATTTCACACAAACTATGTAATAATTAAATATGCCTCTACTTCTCTTGATATCTTTCGTAGTCTATAGGAAACATGATTACATATACACATACTATTTCGAAATAATCTTACATATAGAAGCAAAGCTCTTTTTAAAGGCCACAACATAGCCAACACATGAATTTAGTGTTATGTACCTAGGGATATGATATTATAATGTATTCAGGTGGATGGAGATGTCGACATGTGGCACACATCCCTTAAGTTAGTTACATTGGGTCATGTGGACAACTTGTATAATTAATTATATCAGGTGATGAGTAGGCCTTCATTGGGATTACCCCTCCATTATATTATTAGGAGGTCTATAAAAAGAAGGTGAATACCATTGTAAGGATATGTGTTTATGATATTGTATTTGGGATCCCTTGGAGATATAGCATGGAGTTGCTTCTTCCATCAGGATTATTGTACGGTGTTACACTACCTCAAGGGTTTATTCTATTTCTGCATATATTGGATATTAGGGCATCTTGGCCCACAAACATCTCTTGTGTGGTGTGTGATCTTTGTTCTACATTGTTTTATTGCATTTATTATATGTGTGGATCTTACCAAGTGGCATTAGAGCGAGGGTTTGGGCAAAGGTGATGACAAAACCCTAATTTTTGAAGATTTGTCTATATCTTCCAAATGGTTGCGAATTTTTCTGCAATTTCATATTGAAATGATCATATAAGGAAGCTACAGTTTAAAAATTAGGTTTTTAACATCACTATTGAGTGAGTTATTGCAATTTTATGATTTTTCATAAATTCTCTCTCTAGGCCACAAATCAATGTATTTTTTTGATATTTTTACATTTCTGGAAAGTTTGTAAAAATTTATTAGGGGTAATTAATTTCATTTTTCAATTTGAGGCCGACTACATTATGAATCGGTTGGATCAAAGTTTGGTCAACTAGATTTGGTAGAATGGTAATCTATTGAAAGCATATTTCTCAAACCCTGGTTTCAATAAAGATTCCTAAATTTGATGGAAATGGAGATGCATTAGAATGGTGGAACCAATATAAGAAAAATGATGGTTGGAAATTAGGTTTTGCTCTATTTTTGAAAGGTGAAGCTAGTCAATGGTATATGCCATTGCGTAAGAAATGGTTTTTGAAGGAACTAGAACAAGCTTTCCTAGATAAATGGGCACCAAAAGAAAAACTAGAAGAAGAAAAAGAAAAACATGAAGAAGGAGAAGGATAAGGAGAAGGAGATGAAGAAGAGGGAGACAAAGAAGAAAATGAAGGAGATGAAGGTGTCATGTCCATTTTTTAGAATTAAAATAATTGGGAGATTCGAATCCTATTTCTTTATTTCCGGTAGGCTAAGGGATAAAGTTAGGGAAATGATTTAATAATAATATTTTAAGTTAGTCCTAGTAACTTTATTTTAAAACATTGTAAAAGGACAACATAAATATTATTGTTATTATTTTAGTAAAGTGGGTCGTCTAAATGGAACATTGTAAGGTCTTATGTAAATATTTTATTAAAATGTTTTAAATGAACACTTTTGGAGGGAATTTTCGGAGGGAAAAGGAAATTCAAATTAAAAGGGCCAAGAGGAAGCATATAAAAGGAAGAGAATTGCTCAAAGGAAATCATCCATTGTTTATTGAAATCAAACTTTTTTCTCAGAGCTTAAGCACTTGTGTCATCTACTCACCCGAGGACGAAAACTCTTGGTGTGCGGGAATTTGGAGGTCGAAAACCCTCTTGGTTTCTAGTTTGGGATTGGAGGACAAGAACCCACTTGTGCTTTCGTGGTGGTTTCACTCATGAATCGCCTTGGTGCTGAAAGATTGAAGTCATTTCCAATTTTTAGGAGTACTTTGAAGATTTTTCAGTTGTGAAGGGTTGTAATCAAGTTCCAGCGAAGGTTTTTAGTTTGATAACATTCCATTTGCTGTTAAACAACAAATCTAATCGCAATAGTTTATATTCATTCCTGGCCTTACTTGTATTAGCCGTACTAATTATCTTTGTTGCAGCCATACCTTTTGCACTCTATCTTACCTGCTGTAGCATCCTTGGTGGCTGCGGTACAGTGTAAAAGTGGGTGTTGTACCAATCTACAAGGTGTCGCATCGTATGAACATTAGTCGCAGCCATTTGAAATTGCTTAGTTTGTCACTTCTGTCATATACTCAGTCCGTACGGTTTGCATCAATCTCTACATTCAAACTGTGAGTTTGGGATCGCTAATATTGAATGATAATTTGGGTTTATGCTGTAATATGGGCATTCCATCAGTGCTTAATAAATATTCAGTTTGTTGAATGCATATGGGTTTGGTTGAATATTGTTATTCATGGCAGTGTTATAAGTTTCCAGTTTGCTACAATAATTGTGATATTGATGTATCGAGGGTTTTAATAGTAAATATTAAATTTAAATCGCTGCTATTCGGTATTTTTGTTTATGACCTTTACTTGCATAGAGTGTGAAAAACACAAAAAATTTTAGAGTTCATAAAAATATTAGAAAGGGACATTACAGAAGGAGAAGAAGTAGTAGAAGAAGGAGGAGGAGAAGGAAAAGAGGATGATGAAGAGAAGATGAAGGATACAAGTAGATGCACTTTAACTCTAAGGAAAGAAGATTCAATCCTCCAATTTCATGGATACATTCAAGAGGAAAAGGTTATTGTTTCTATAAACTCTAGCAGCAAGTATAACTTCATTATCATGGAATTAGCCAAGAAACTAAAAGTACAAGCAAAGCACGTCAAGGGCACTCAACAGCGGGTAAGGATATTCAAATTTTTGAAGATTTGAAGCTCTCTATGGATAAATATGGTTTGCATTCAAAATTCTATGCTTTGGATATGGATGGATTGGACATTGTTCTTGGTTATCCTTGGTTAGAATTTTTGGGAACAATAAACATCAATGTGCAAAAGAAATTCATGAAGCTTTGGTATAAGAGGAAAAATGTTACATTACGTGATATTACACATAATAAAGTCCAAAGGGAAGTCAAGGAAGAGCAAGTTCAGGTATCTACTGAAGATTGCACCAATAAATTAGAGGACAAACAAGAGGAGCAAGATGTAGAGAAAAAAAGAGAAGAGAAGACAAGTAATTCTCTTCACGTGCCAACAAAACAAGTGGCAAAAAAATGGTGAAGAATTAGAGAAGGTTTCAATGATAGCAAAGGGTGCAATACATAGGCATCTGCATCATTGTGAGAGGCAAGAATCATGGAGGAAACCATCATGGAGGCATGATAATACATGGAATCAACAAGACAATCACTATGGACCTACATGGAATCAAAGGAACAACTACAACAATCAGTGGTATCGGCTATTCATGGCAGCAAAGGACTTACTATGATAAGGAATCAAATCAAATGGGTGCAGCAAAATATGGATCAAGGATGGGACCTAGGCACTGTTAAGCTAAAACTACCCCAAGGGTCAACTATGGATGGTTAGATGATTGGTCATGGCATCATATTTGTAATGACTTGTGACAGTCATACTATTTGGCTTCTTCTCATGTTTTGGGGACAAAACATGTTAAGGAGGGATGGCATGTATGTACCTAGGGATATAATACTCATATTATAATGTATTTAGGTGGATGGAGATGCCAACATGTGGCACACATCCCTTAAGTTAGTTATATTGGGTCATGTGGACAACTTGTGTAATTAATTATATGAGGTGATGAGTAGGCTTTCATTGGGATTACCCCTCTATTATATTATTAGGAGGTCTATATAAAGGAGGTGATTATCATTGTAAGAATGTGTTGAGTATGATATTGTGTTTGGGATCTTTTAGAGATAAGGAATATTGTATGGTGTTACCCTACCTCAAGGGTTTATTTTATTTCTGCATATACTGGATATTAGGGCATCTTGGCCCACAAAAATCTCGTGTCGTGTGAGATCTATCTCCTACATCAGATTATTTCCATTATTATATGTGTGGATCTTACCATTTAGCATATGAGGATTTAAGGAATTTTTTTAGTCGTAGAAAGTTAGAAACAATTCCAAGAGGCACATTTTTTTAGGTGTATCTTGAAGGGAAATGTATTTTTCTATGACCTCATAAAAAACAAGGGGGCTTTGTAGGTTCGATCTGATTAGCATGGAAATAGAGTGGGTTTTGTCAATCCACTACACTAGGAATACAGAGACTACCTCTGGATCACACTAATCATAACAGAAAGCGTTATTGTTGTGACCTAATCACACATCGCCCCATTGCAAATGGGGACCCCCTTTTTTGAGCTCTGATGCTTTGCTAAGTCCAAGATGATGTCCTTTGCATGATGAAGTCAAGGGTGTTTTTTGTCTTACAGTCCCTTGATGACCTGATCCTGATGTTTGAAATCCTAAAAATGACTAAGTCTGGTATCTTGATCTTGAAATCCTGAAAAATTGGCTAAGTCTGAAATCTGGCGGATCCTCAAAAATCTAGAATCTTCATGTTAAATTTGGTGGATCTGAGACCTATCTCAAACATCCTGAAAGGTATACTGAAAAATATTTAAAGTATAAGAAATTCATACTTAAATATATTTTTTAATATACCTTGCTCTCTGGGACTTTCACTTTTGGGCGCAAAATTATTCTAAGAGTTTAGGCGTATTTTCTCACTTGCAGATACCCAAACCAGCGCCTTAGGTTAAGACTCAGATGTGCGCCTAGAGGAGAACACACTTCCAACCTCTCCTAGATAGACGCCTTGATTGAAATTGGCATAAAAGACCTTAAACATCAAAGAATTCGACAAAGGAATGATCAAGTTTAAATCAAGGATAGATGGCGCCTTAATGAGGAATGTGAAGTTGGAGAAGAAGTATCAAGTTACAAGTGTTAGGCGCCCTTCTTGATCCCTTGACATCCAGATCAACGCCTAATTTGGAGAAGATATTCACTTAAGTTTAGGTGCATTTCCTTGCCTATTTCTCCTAGTTTTAGCGCCTTAGCATGAAGGGAGTTTCTAAGTCAATGGAAGATGGCGCCCAAAGGGAAATCAATTTGAATTCATAAGTCTGTGCCTTGGAAGAAGTCCTTAGGAACATCTATAATCTTTTGAACATATAAAAGTCAAAGAAACACTTATTACAACCTTAGGCGCAAATTCATGCCCAAGAAGACCTTAGAGTGCGCCTAGTAATCAAGGAGGTTTGGAATCATCAAACTTAGGCCCCCAAAGGCTATTAGAATAATATCTTTCTATTTATGTTATTAATGGTCATCTTAGGATATTTCTATTTCAGTCTTAGTTTAGTATAGTTTAGAATGTTTCTATTAGCTTTGCTTTATTAGTTGTATTCTCTATTTAGAAACATCATGTAAATCCCTTTAAATAGAGTTGTGCTCTTCATTGTAATTATCTCATTCAGTTAATACAATTATGTTTTTCAGTAACGTGGTATCAGAGTTGATCTGAGTCCAACTCCCTCACAGGGGGGCTCAGGATCTTGGGAGGGCTCTTTGTTTTTCAGAATTTGGCAAATTTTTAGAAAAAAAATGTGGCCTCTTGTTTTTTAGCGATTTTTTTTAAAAATTTGTGGGGCATTTTTGTTTTGAAATTTGAGGGTTTCCTGGTGTCGCCTCTGGTTTTGTGACCTGCATGCCTAATCGATGTTGTTGGGTTTTAATAATTGTCCTAAAAAATTATTTGATGGGTTTTTAATATTTTTTTGTCCCTGGAAAAATTCTGATGGGTTTTAATCATTTTTCTCCTTAAAAAATTCTGTATGGTTTTCTGATCTTTTTGCTTGAAAAAATCATGGGAGGGTTTATAATTTTTTCCTCCAAAATTAAGGGTTTGCTCCTGTATGCCCTAGTCAGGTTTTTTGCAGTTCGGGAGGGCTCTCTGGTTTTTGGACAGGTTTTACCGTTTTTTCCTTAAAAGCGATGATTTGTATTATGATCCGTGTCTTGGATTTCGTGTTTGGTTTTGATCGATTTTTCACCTTAAAAATTGTGTCCGGTTTTGATCGATTTTTATCCTCAAAAATTGTGTTTGGTTCTTACCATGTGTAAGCATCTTTTTTGTACTTTGCTGCAGTTTGTCTTAAGTCGCACTTGGAGTTGTTGTGCGAACATCTGCACCAGTGGTTTTTGCAGTCTGTTTTTAGGCATCTTGCTCATCTGCAATAGTTTGGAGGGTTTGCCTATTTTTTCCTCAAAATCGTAGCAGTTGTTCTTGGTGTATCTCTGGTTACAGGGAGGGACAGTTCTCCAACATCAGGTTGGACGATTGGAATTGTTTTGGTTATTTCCAGAAGTTCTGCAGTTTCTGGGAGGGTTGGTGGTAGACTCATCTCAAGTGGCAGAGTCAGTGGCAGGCTCTTGTCTTTTGTTGTAGAAACGTTCTGAGAAGGAGGCAGCCTTCTCTGTTATCTCTTTGGATAGTTAGAATGATGACCATTAAGGGAGGGTATTAGAATAATATCTTTCTATTTATGTTATTAATGGTCATCTTAGGATATTTCTATTTCAGTCTTAGTTTAGTTTAGAATGTTTCTATTAGCTTTGCTTTATTAGTTGTATTCTCTATTTAGAAACATCATGTAAATCCCTTTAAATAGAGCTATGCTCTTCATTGTAATTATCTCATTCAGTTAATACAATTATGTTTTTCAGTAACAAAGGCAAGGATGTCCCTTAAGAGTTTAAGTATAAGGTAAAACCCTTAAACATCAAAAAGTTAGTCTCAATGAAGTCAAGGCACCCTTTCTAGTCTATATCACCTCATTTTGAGTGCCTTGGAAACTAAGTTCTATAAAGGTGAACTTGGGCGCCTAGTAAGGTGGGTTGGACTCCACATGTATCATGATGACTTGGAATCACAAATCCTTGAAATGAACACTTATTTGACCTTAGGTGCCATTTCCTACTCAGAGCATCACACATTGGCGCCTAGGCATGAGGAAGCCTAAGACTATGTAATTTGATGTTGATCCAAATAAAAAATCAACTATCTTAAGTTAGGCGCCTTCATTGAAAAGTTGCCAAGAGACCTCAAGAAGTGAAAATTTCACAAGGAAAACACAAAGTGAGCTTAGGCGCCCCTCATGCATACAATCACCAATTTTGGCGCCTTACATAGGAGTTCTTGAGCATCATAAACCTTGGCGTGACTTTCAACTTGTAGAGCCTTAAACATGCGCCTAGAAGGTAAAATGTTATGAACCCTAGTTCTAGTGCCCAAGAGTAGACTTCTTAAACATTCAAACATTGAGCAAAATCACCAAGTTTGTCTAGGCGCAATTCCTTCCTATTTTAGACATTTTTGGCGCCTAGCATGTAGGTGATGAGAATACCTCTTGAGAGATTGAATAAATGAACATAAGTGTTTTGAAGACTAAGAAGCTAGCTAAGTGTACCTAGGCACCTTTGCTTGTCACTCCTACCTCATATGAGCGCCTAGATTGAAATTGTATCAAAGACATCTTTGAAGTGAGCGCCCTGAGGAGAGAAGTCATTTTAAGCCATTACAATAGTTTGAAATCATTTCAAGTCATGAATGTGGGACTAACTTGTGTTAGGCGCTCTTTCCTCCTCTTTTCACCTGTATATGCGCCTAAGTTTGAAGTGGGATTATTACATGTTTAAAGTGATTTTTGTGTTACAAAGTGATTAATATTGTTTTCTCTTGTCTTATAGGAACATCAACCAAGCTAAGGAGTTGTTCAAGGAATCACCTTCAAGCGAGGAGTAAGGAGTCATCTTCAAAGAAGAGTTATCATGTAGCTGCTCTTTAAAGATCCTCAAGTTCCACAAGCTTCATCTCTTACATTATGTTTGAGGATACTTCATCCATCCAAGCTTCGAGTCAAGTTCTTACAATCTTCAACTCCCTTTGAGAGATCATCTACTCTTACATGAATGAAGCATCATCACCTACTCTTCATGAAGATGCATCGAAGAAGATCAACATCAACCTACCTGTAAGAAGGAACATCACAGAGTTAGTCAAATGAAGCAACATGTATCATACTTATCGAGTCAACAAGGCAAGATCAACAAGATACATCTCAAGCCTTCATCATCAAAGGCAATTACATTGAAGACATTGCACAAAGATGATAAAATTTGGGAATATGCCCAAAAGCATATTGAATTAACAGTTGAAATCCACAAGATACACTGAGGTGACACTTATGTGGCGAGTACACATCATCATCCGATCATAATCAGCCACATCATATGACTACATTCAATGTATTATTTAATAAAAGAAGCCAAAGGGACGCCTATGTGGAAGATGTTTTAAATGATTTCATCTTATCCTTATCACATTGGAAAACGTGCCTTCATTGCCTCTCATATGTACTAAAAATAACAAGTTGTAACTACCTATTGAGGTGGCATGATCTAAGCCCTTGGCTACATGAAATGATCTAAGCCATTCATTGTATTTCTGGACCTCTATATAAAGGTTTTGTTGCCTCATTTGTAAAATCATTAGAGAGTAGTTCAATTTATAGACAAGTAGGAGTAGAATAGAAGAGACTCTCGAAATTCTCTGAGAGGACTTGAAGTTGTTGTAAATATTTCTCAAGATTAATGCAAAGACATTGGAGTATTATTTGGTGTTAAGTGTTGTCTTGTGGAGTTACATGGTTTCTTGTATTTCGATGAAATGGAGAGATGTTTCAAAGTAGATTAGAAGCTCTTTGATGTAATGTATGTATGTGTTGGATATTTGATCAACTCCTAGCTCATGCTTTTAACATTCATCGCTGGTGAAGTGTTGTGTAAAGCTAGTTTGAGCCTTATCATTTGCTTGAGTTTGATTGTGGATGCTTGTTTGAGCTGCGCCATCCGATGGGTGCTTGTATAAGCTTTCATGATGTGAAAACCTTTTCGTTTCCCTTAGGAGATTGCACCAACTTCATGTAGTTGTAGGCATCCTTGACGAAGTGGAGTTAGGTTTATCAAGGAGTTTGTCTATTCAAGCATCATCATTTCTTCATCGACCTTGGATTAACTTTTCTAAACCTTTTATCTTTTTACTTTTCTTTATTATTGAAATCTTGTACATACATCATTCACATTGAAAGGAGCAACAAGCTGAATGAAATAAAAGAAGTCTAATGTAAGTCCCTTTGTGATTATCAGCAAGATCACATGTAATCACTGAGTTAACCCATCATGAATCATAAATAAGGAACCTTGGAGTTACTTCACTGGATCACATAGTTCAGCCTATGAAGAACTTTATTCAAGAGAGAGTGGGATACTCTAGTGTTTTACTCTATTGTTGACTTGTCTAAAAACAATCATCAACAATTATCAATTACAAAAGACAAGGAATAAAAAATAATTTATTGAGACCAAACAAAATTTCATAGTAGTTTAGAACTCCAGATTGCAGCCAAGTTGTAGTTATATCACTGTTCAATATTTATCATTATGGAACAACAGTGAAAAACATAATTGCATCAAATAAAGTAACATAGCAGTTTAGAACTGTAGATTGTATACAGCAACAATGAAAACCTTAGTCTAGTGAAATTCGAAGTCAGGTGAAAAGATCAGCTGCGGAAGTTATCGCAGACACAAGTTGGTATCCTCAAACAACCCCACCAGATATGCCTCTGCTGCATCCTAAAAACATTAGAACAACGTGGCTCTGGAATCACAGATCGGTTTGTAACAAACAAAATTGGACATCAACCATGATACTGAATCACCAGCCATGAATAAATCAAATAACAACTTAAACTTGGTATACTCAAACAGCCCCACCAAATCAGTTCATCTAAATTACAAAAATCTTTTATTTAATTGTGTCGAATCAGTTTGGTAAATGTGATATATGAAGCAGCAAATTAGTCTTCAATTTTAGTACTCACCCTTATGTATCTATATATAGTATGAAAGAAGCAATAATCTGAAAAAAATTGCAATTAATCGTGAATTGCTACAGTTCTTGATTTTTTCTAGAAAAAATTGTGTTTTTTAAAGAAATTGGAGTCAACAATGTTTGACTGTTTTTTTCATGCTTGAATTGCGATTAAATCTCGTTTAAATTGTCTGAATCATGTTTGAGTTGCAAGGTAAATGTTTCTGACCAATTTTCAACATTTTTTGGCCTCTTTAACGTGATCAGAGATTTTTCTGGGGGTTACGGTTTTACACGCGTCTTAGTTTGTATTTCAATGCAATTGTATTTACGTCATAGGGTTGTACCTGCCTCGTAGGGTTTTAAAGGTTTCGTTTTTTGATGGTCTTGCTATATCTAGTTTCTTACCATTGAAGATATTTGTACAATTTGATAATGGTTATGGGTGCTTGAAGGGCAAAGCTTATGGCATTTGATTGGTTTTAAACTTGGGATTTTATCTTTGGCTTTTATAGTGATAATCTGCCTAGCTATAGTTGTCAATGAAAATACATGTTCATTTTTGTTATGGTTTTGCAAAGTTTCAAAGACCAAGACTTAGTATTTAATGGTTTTTAGACTCTGCTTTTAATCTCTAAACGTGTCAATCTTGGATGTGTAACGTGCTTGTACAAGTCTCCTAGCAACAATTTTAGGCTTTGGCTATAATTGTATTATTCACTCACTGCCTCAGTCTCAATTGTTTTTGTTGTATCTTGGAATTATTGAATTTCATGGTATCGAGCTTTGTTTGTCCACTTAATATTTCCATTGATACACACTGTTCCTATTTTATCACACTTTGGCGGGATTTTTGCTTCATTTACTTTAAGTTTGGAAGTGGCCCTAACATTTTACCTACATACTGTGATTGTTCCTTCAGGCTGCAACTTCAACTGTGGCGGTACATTTGCCTTTTTTTACACTCATAGTCACGATTTGCAAGAGCCATTTGAAAGTGGAAATTTGCCATTCGGGTTTGATTCAAGTTCATTTCGTAGACTGTGAGTGCATTGTCCTAGTTTTTTTCTTCATTTACAACTTTCTTTTTCGTTCAGTCCTATGTACCTTGGGGACGCTTCCCCTATGTTACATCATTAACTTAAAAATAGTGTTTCTCCGAGTTTTTGGGACAGCGGTACGGGGAGATGGGTTTCCGGGGATGACAATTTAAAAAAAAAAAATTTAGGGGATGACTGTATATAGATTATAAATATATATTAAAATATTATTTGTATATATAATATTCAAAATCTTGTGTTATAATATATTAATATAAATAATAATAAATATATTAATATTATAAATATAAATTTTATAAATTTTAAATTTTAAATTTTTTGTAACTTTAGTGAACGCTTTTCACAGCCATTGAGGAACCCACACAACTTGGTGAGCCGCAAGTTGCAGGCAACTCCTCACACTGCAATACTCATAGACACAGAGAATGAGACAGCCGGTCGGAGGTAGAACTAGCAGGGAGTAGGGGAATGCTCCAACAACAACAGAGTTGTGTAAATTTCCAAACGCATTAGGTGGACGAGGACGTTTTGTCCCCATCCTCGCATTCCTAGGGCGTCCCTATTTCAGGAAACACCTGGAAAACAGAGGGGGACAGATCCCTAGGGTACACTACTTAAAAATGATAAAATTAGAAAAAATGGCATTTGCCTTGAAGGTTTGTGTGGTCTCAAAGGCTTTAAATTGGGCTTGGTGGCCCCTCAACCTCGTCCTCATGCCAAGGGTGTTGCCCCCAAACCCTGCGAAGAGTGTTGCCCTTGACCTTGTTGGGGGCACTGCCCCTAGACCCCCACGAGGGGCATTGTACCTTGACCCCATTGGGGGCATTGCCCCTCGACCCCCATGAGGGGAATTGTGCCTCAACCCTGTTTACAACTTTTTAGATCACATTAGATGATTAAATCATAAGATTTTAGTCTCCCAATAATGTACAAGCTGTCCAAAAAAAAATGTTATGTCCACAAATAAGTGAGGGAGATGTAGTGGAGGTTAAAAAGGAAGAAGTTCTAAAAAGTAAAAAAGGATATGAAAAAAAATCAGGTACCATTGATAATGACCAACCAATTGACCTTGATGAGATCAATCCAGATTCTTAGTGCATTCCAAATGATGATGTCCTTCTCAATCCTGATGATTTTGATATCCTAAGGGAGGTCAGTATTGATATTGATGTAGTTGAACAACTTAGGAGAGGCTCTGATTCAGGAGCTTCATCAACAGGGGCCACAACCCTCCATTGTAGCTCTTTTTATAGCAGCAAGAGTCATTGGCTTCGTCTGTTTTTTTGGAACTTTGTAATTAGTTTGTAGGTTGACTTTATACAAATTAGATTGTAATTGAATATTTGAAATCTATTTGTATCTAGTTATCATTTATGACTATGCATTGTGCAATGCAATGTAATCAACGATACATAAATGAAAAAAATCTATATTCCACAATTCATGGATTAAACTCTCATTTTTATTTGGTCTCCATATCTCTATGCTATTAAAATGCCTTTAAATTTAAAAACTAGAAGGTTTTTCTCTTTTTTTTTTTTGTGGCATTTTCTACTTTTTTTAAAACCTGATTTTTTTCCCATTTTTGAAAAAATCTTAATCTTTTGGTTTACCAATTTATTCCCCAAAAGATTTTTGCTGCTATGGTATGAACTGCTTCAAGTATGGAATATTGATTGCATGAATATGTTCGCTTATATTTGTCTGACAGCAAGATTGCTGATCTGGATTTTGCAGGCCATTTGCACAGGGTGGGTCGATACCAACATCAATCTTGAAAATCCAGAGAAGGATGTGGTGAGTTGTCTTTTATCTATAATAACTTATAAGTTTTAGTATAAGATTTCAATTGGTTCATTAATGTGACTGACATCTTGTCAAATTGCCATCTCTAGTATATGATTGCTATTGCTGGACCAAAAAAGAGATTGAACATTAAGGTTGCTTTATCCAATTCTTTTGGCTTTGGAGGTCACAGTTCCTCTGTGCTCTTTTCTCCTTATGAAGAATGTAATGAGAATTAGCTAAACAACCTTTCTCCCTATGATTTATTAATATTATTCTATGCCCAGGTTGAAATTGTTTGGCCTTGAGCTTAAATTGCAATTAAATTCTTCAATGGAGTTGCCTCTGCAGTGACTAGGATTTTAAGAATGTCATCTCTTCCCAGTGCATTGACAGAGAACTTAATCTTTCTGAAAATTTTGTATGCTCAAAGGTATATAGATCTTTCTGAAAATTTTGTATGCTCAAAGGTATATATATATATATATATATCTTGCTTCAAAGCATCATTGGAGATATTTGAAATGCCATGGGACAAGTTTGAAAAAATTGGCATAAAGATGGTCACTGTGTTTAGAAAAGGAGAAGCACAACATTAGTTGTGATTCAAATTGCTCACTGTTATGGCTAACTCAATATGATAGTTCACAAAAAACCCTCTGGAATCTTCCCGGAATGGCCACGTCAGCAGCGGAATTGGAATGCATCTCTTGGAGTCGCCCAGAAACACTTCTGCATGCGATTAGCAGAACCCTGGTCGATTCCACAGGGATTCCGGGCCGTAACAGATTCCGGTACAGACCAGTACCCGGAATCGCCAGGGCAGGGGGGAGATTCGGCAACTTAGCTTATAATTGTTTGTATACTAGCACTTGCACCATTAAGAGGTGCAATGTTTATGCCGAGAGGAAAATGACAGTAGTATTGACGGGTATCATATGGATGGAGATGTAACACAGTATTCTCACCATTTTTTCTTGTGTTCTATTTTGCTGGCATGAGACCACTTTTCCAGCATAAGACAACATTTCTAGGACTGATTTTTTCCCCTGCATGAGACTACTTTTCTGGTGTTAGACAATATTTCTGGGACTGAATATTACAAAGACTATTTTTTTCATATAAAACAATATTTTGTGGACAACAATATTATATAGAGATAGAGAGGAGTTAGTTACAGCATTAAGCCTTTCTTAAATTCTAAAAAGATGACACCAATCATTAAATTGATTATATTGGGTAAATATCAATTCTGGATAGGTGTAGTATGTATCAAAACAGTATGGATAGGTGTAATGAATCCACTACACATTTATAAGATGTATGGTACCCTGTGTTTACCCATACAAGTGAAGTGTCCATTTGAAGTGGACGGTGGATGGTGGGGGTTAACTCACTTCGTCCATCCTTCTTTTAACTTTAAAAATACAAGCCAACATTTTATTGTCTGATTCTAATATTGTACCTTTTAATCTGAGGAATTCATTTAATCCATCTCACTCGTGCACTTGACCACCAGCTGATTTGGCCCTTCTGTCCATTGGCACGGCACTTGAACTGGGTACTGTTCATTGTTGTTATCCTCATTAGACTCGTCTGTTTCATGACAAATTAGAGAGCATTCGTGCAGTTGGGTGGTGACAAGTATGTTGTTTCTGAATTGGGTACTGGTGGCTATATGCGGATTCCTAGGTTTTTTGCCCTCCCATGCACTGGGCATGGATTCTTATTTCAATTTGGAATTAAGAGATTTGCAAATCTTTTACTTTAGAAGTGTTGAATTATAATGCTTTAAAGCAATGAAAGATTTGGGGCCAGTGTAAGGCATGTGTATTCTTCTAGCCCTTTTCTCCTTGAGTTGATTTGAATAAAATGCATGATTATTGTTCTGTGAGACCTAGAGAATAGTGAGCTATTTGCAGTCAAACCCATAGAGTTGAGAGCAGATTTGAGGGGTGGATTGCTGGTATTGAAGAAGGAAGCTCAAATCTGCAGCGCTTAGATTCCTCCTGGATTGTTACGTGACTGGGCCATGATTGTAGGGAGAAGAATAGGTCTGAATGGGAAACCTGTTGTTGGAGTACATGGCAGGCGGCATGCTGACATTTTTAAGAAATTTGGAGGGAGATTGGACGGATCTGTGATTATGTCCATTTTTCTGGTGCAAGACAACATATCTGGGACTGAATTTATTTTCTGACATGAGACCATTTTTCCAATGCGGGACAACTTTTCTGGTGTTTTTTGTGCTGGAATGTCCACAGGGAAAAGCCTACTGGCTAATTACACACAAGTTTAACTCTTTATCACGTCTCCTAGGATTTGAACTTAGGCCTCTGTTATGGAAGCCCCAAGAGTTTTTACAACTCAAGCTTATTTTGTTCGACTTCATTAATGTATAAGTTTCCAGAGTCAGCTGTGTGAAGTCTTCATATACCACTCCAAATGATGGGATATATGATGATTTCAGACAGCTGACTCTGGAAACTTACACATATTGTAGAGGTGTCCAGGAATTTCTACAAGCAAACACCCAGCACTGCAATAACAACCTCAAATTTTCTATTTCATTGTATCTGCACATATAAAATCAAAATATAAAACCTGTTTCAGGATCAATCCCCTTACAGTTGCTTGAAGGTGATCTGGGTAAATTTGGTGGAATAGATACCTCTCCGTCCTTGGCACTAAGCTGAAGGATGTCAATGATTCGTGCACCTGATGCGTATGGGCTGCAAAAAGTATCAGGATGTTTATCCTCTGCACCCCCAAAAGACCTTAACAGTTGTTTGAAGGTTGTATTGCATTGTAATCAACAAAATGGATCTCATAATACTTTCAGAGGTCATATGTTGCTTATTTGTGGCATGGTTTGCATCCAGTTTATTTTTCTTGTGACCAACTATAGAGGGAAGCTAAAAAGTGCAAAACATTTTGTGGAATCTTAGATTGGTTGAGTGACAAAACCATGCAAGGACATCATTTAAAGTGGACAATAATGTTACAGTAAAGAAATAGATTGATCAAAAGTTTGACACAGCAGTTTACTCTGATATGAAAAGCTGTCCAAGATAATGGTAGCGTCTCAATGTAGATCTTACAACTAGCAAGTCACAGTAACAGAATATGCACAATTGCCTGCTGCTGAATATGGAATCTATTGTATTGCATCTACTAACAGCATTGGGGATGGTTAACAACAATAAGCATTGACAAAACAATGAAGAGAAGCTTATAAGACAATTTGTTGGCAATGCACGCGAGACATGTTAGGTATAAGACCCAAGACTATCTATTGAACTTTGAAACCCAAACAACAATTTCAATTTTGTTCGTTAAATAAATTCAGCATGAATCAAAGTGCAACATCATAAGTAAAACCATGCTTTTTGAGGTTGTGGAAATCTTTCCTAACAAGGAAGAGGAAGCAGCTTAATTTGGGACAAGTAAACTAGTTATTTGTAATCTGTAGGTGTTAGTGGAAGTCAACATACAGCCATTCTTTTCGAGGTTGTGGAAATCTGTATGTTGAAAGAATACAGAGCAGCTTATATATTTGGTCTGAATTTAAGTTGGGAAGGTAAAAAATAAGAGGCACATGTGGTTTATCTGTTGTTAGATAACACGAAACTATAGGAGGAGGTCAATACATCATAAACTGGAGTTTCTGTTACGGTAATGTTGTATTGATATCAATGTATTGGACTGCTTTTCTGTGTCTACATAGAAAAGTTTTCAACATTATGGCCTAGGCTACTTTGCCTTTTGGCCAAAATTACCAAGGAAATTTCTCTATATGGCATAGCGAAGGATATTGCAAAATAATCATAGATGCCATTAACAAAGGAGTATACCATCCATGGACACTGAACAATGCTGCAGGTCATTCCTTGTTTTTCTGGTTAGGTTGGACGAATAAGAACTGATTAAAAAATAATAGTATGGATGCAAAGTTTGGGTTGTCAAAATTAATCATGCTGCCCATATTGTTTCACAACTATACCATATCCTAAGCCAAACTATTGTGATAAGAAAAGATTTAGCATATATATTCAAATATATTTTAGCTAATCCAGGACTAAAAATTCTGACCCTCCCAAGACTGATCCACATCCTGTACACCACCGATGCCCTATTAGCACTAACTATTATCATATACCAACATAGTCCTATGCCCATTGGAGCAAGTATCTGACCCGCGGGGGGGATGGGGAAGGGTTCCTATGCCCCAGTCACAGAGCACTCCCCCTCTTAATCCAAAATATATTTTCAAATCTGCTGTCTCCCATGACACAAATCCGATCTGTAAAAATCTGCTGCAATTTATTTAATACTACACTCATAAAAAAGGCTGTGACCTTTAGGATGGAACTCCCACCAAAGGCAAAATTTCCATGGAAGAAATTTGAAAATAGGCTCTAGAGGAGAGGAGCCGGAACGTGTGCATCCAATTTTCGACGGTCCACGATAAAAAAAGATTTGCAATTGAAAGTCATAAATAAAATCATAATAAACAATAATTTTTTTTTATAAAATTTTATTTCAATTTGACACGTGGGACGACGCGATTAGGCGATCCCCAAAAAAAATGCCATTTTTTGCCATGCGACCGAATGGTGTGCAGTCGGAATGCCAGTTAGTGTGTGGCACATCGTCCAAAGTGGAATGCCTTGCCACACTCCGCCACATCACTCCGCCACCCTTTCACTCCACTTCCTCACATTAATCTCTTGCCGCCACTTGCATTACTCCTGTACAGTCGTGTTTACTGCACGTCAACTCTGCCTTCCTCCACGACATCCTGCGTAAACTTCGAGCCAACCTTCATTCAATGCTTCGAGTGCCACGCAAAACTCGCCAACTTTAGAGCCTTTCAATCTACCATTTTCTTGAATTTTCTTCAGACATATGCCAGAAGGTGCTCGCTAGATGTCTCTGCAACTTCCAGCCTGCCACCACAACATGCTACGTGAGACTCACGCAGGTGCCGGTTTGAGAAAGTGAAACCCACCTCCAGCTCTGTCATGCACCCAATTCCCGCGTTCGTCGGCGCCATGCAGGGGAAACAAATCGGCATAACTCCTTTCGACCCGGGTGAGCGTGCTCACTAAGGCCTCGCCATTATTCAGTTTTTCTTATTTAATTCATTTTGCGTTTGTTTTTTGGTCTTTTCTCTGTTGCAGAATTGGTTTTTGGTATGGAGCTTTCGTGTTTTTGAACACACTGACATATGTGTTCATAAACACACTAATTCTATGGAAATTAATCTTCTGTTTAAGCATTGTTCTCTTTAAAAAATGGTTTTTTTTTCATTATAGTAACAAATAATATTGTTGGTTGTTTCGGTGCCATAGATAAATCCGAGGTTATTTTTTTGTTGTTTCGGTGCCATAGATAAATCTGGGGTTGTTTTTATTTTCACTACAATAACAAATAATATTGTTGGTTGTTTTGGTGCCATAGATAAATCTAGGGTTGTTTATTTTTCATTACAGTAACAAATTGTTTCGGTGCCATAGATTAATCTATTTCCCTAGGGTTTATATTGCAAATATTACAGTCATAGGTTAGCATTTGCATTTCCCTAGGGTTTATATTGCAAATATTACAGGCATAGTTTAGCATGTGTTTCCCTAGGGTTTATATTATAAATATTACAGACATAATTTAGCATTTGTGTTTCCCTAGGGTTTATAATTCAAATATTAGTCACTTTGTAGCATTTGTGTTTCATAGGTTCTGCATTATCATACACTTTGGTTATCTTATTTTTATAGGTTCTGCATTATCATTCACTTTGGTTATTTTATTGTTGGTTGTTTTGGTGCCATAGGTAAATCTAGGCTTGTTTATTTTTCATTACAGTAACAAATTGTTTCGGTGCCATAGATAAATCTGTTTCCCTAGGCTTTATATTGCAAATATTACAGTCATAGGTTACCATTTGTGTTTCCCTAGGGTTCATATTGCAAATATTACAGTCATAGTTTAGCATTTGTGTTTCCCCAGGGTTTATATTGCAAATATTACAGTGTCACTTTGTAGCATTTGTGTTTATAGGTTCTGCATTATCATACACTCTGGTTATCTTATTCTCATAGGTTCTGCATTATGATTCACTTTGGTTATCTTATTATTGGTTGTTTCGGTGCTATAGATATATCTAGGCTTGTTTAGTTTTCATTACAGTAACAAATTGTTTCAGTGCGATAGATAAATTTGTTTCCCTAGGCTTTATATGGCAAATATTATAGTCATAGGTTACCATTTGTGTTTCCCTAGGGTTTATATTGCAAATATTACAGTGTCACTTTTTTAGCATTTGTGTTTCATAGGTTCTGCAATATCTTACACTTTGGTTATCTTATTCTCATAGGTTTTACATTATCATTCACTCTGGTTATCTTATTGTTGGTTGTTTCGGGGCCATAGATAAATCTAGATTTGTTTATTTTTCAATATAGTAACAAATTGTTTTGGTGCCATAGATAAATCTGTTTCCCTAGGCTTTATATTGCAAATATTACAGTTTTCCATAAATATGTTAAACTCTTACTGTTTTCCATTCGTAAGCTTTATATTGTTCTTCATTACAACCATTACAGTAATAGGTTAACAGTTGTGTTTCCCTACGGTTTATATTGCAATCATTACAGTCAGTTAAACAATTGTCTTTCCTTGCTATAAAATGTAAGTGTGGTTACCAATTTGCTGTGCCTGAGTATGTTTATGCTGTAAATGCCTTTTAAGATATGAGATGTGGTTATCCATTCACCAATTCAGTCATGCAATTATTGTAGCTTTTGCATCAATTCAGTAATGCAACATGTTGTGACCAAATCACACATTGCCCCATTGCAAATGGGGACTCCCTTTTTTTGAGCTCTGATGCTTTGCTTTAGTCTTGGATGAAGTCCTAGATTTATTTTATGATGAAGTCAGTAGTGTTTGAGTCCTATAGTTCCCTGATGTCTTGATATCCTGATGTATGTTGTGAGATCTTGAAAATGACTAAGTTTGATACCCTGAAAATCCTGAAAATTGGCTAAGTTTGAAATCTGGTGGATCCCTCAAAATTTAGAATATGCATGTTAAATCTGGTGGATCCGAGACCTATCTCAAACATCCTGAAAGGTATATTGAAAAATATTTAATGTATAAGAAATTCAATATACCTTACCCTGGGGACTTTCATTTCTAGGCGCAAATTTGTTCTAGTTTGTTAGGCGCATTTTTCCACTTGTAGTAACTCAAAACTCCGCCTACAACTCAGGGTGCATTTTATCATCCAAGGAACCTCAAAGTTGCGCCTTCAACAAATGATGCAAGAAATGGTGAAGTAAGTTAGGCGCCTTGAAGGATAGGTGTTGGAGATTATCAAAGAAGGTAGCGCCTTAGTAAAGATCACTTGAAACTTGAGGAATACACCTCTTTGAGCTTAGGCGCATTTTTCATCTCCAAACCCCCTTTTGAGTGCCTTAAGTTGGAATGCATGTTTGAAACTATAGAAGATAGCGCCTTGAAGAGCTAAACTCCTTGAGTCATCTTGCATTTGTTTAAAATCTAAAATTCCCTCATTTATGTCTAGGTGCACTTCATACCTCAGTCACCCCATTTTGGCGCCTTGGCAATAGAGTGGATGAATAACCTCAAAATGGGCGCTTAAGGATGAAGTAGTCTCACAAGGGTGTAAACAAGTGTTGAGAACCTTAAAATGTCAAGAATGAGCAAAGTCAAGTTAGGTGCCAATTCAACTCAAAATAACCTCATGCATGCGCCTAAGAAGGATTTGCAAAAGTGAAGGATGATCTAAGTGCTCTTTAAACATCAAAACAACCACAAAGTGCGCCTATCAATGAGACAAGTTTGAAATCATGAACTTTAGCGCCTAGAAGCAAGGAGGTTTTCTAAGAGCTCAAACATGAGATAAAACCCCTAAATGCCAAGAATTGGCTCCCAAATAACCTAGGCACACCTTACCACTAGTAGCAACTCAAAATGGCGCCTAGAGTTGAATATGACTATCTCAAAGAGTCTAGGCGCCAATTCACATACATATGGCCTTCAAAGTGCGCCTTAGGTTGGAGTAAACATCTTAGGCGCCATTTCTAACTGTTTGAACCCAAATCAGTGCCTAGGAAGTTTTTATCAAGTTTGGGCGCCATTTCACTCCTAAATGACACCATTTGAGCGCCTAGCAAGGTATGTTGGACTGTATTTGAGTATCTTCTTGAACTTCCATAATAACTTAGAATCATAAAACCTTGAAGTGAACACTTAATTGAGTCTAGGCACACTTTTACCTTTGTGCAACTCTACTTTGGCGCCTAGGCAAAACATGATTGAATCTTTGATTTTTTAGAGGGTACTTGAGTGTCTGGAACCCCTCATGAGCATGCCAAGTGATTTGAATCATTAAAAGTTCAAGTAAATAGGCTAAGCATACTAAGGCGCCATTTCCCACTCAGAGCATCCACTTTGGCGCTTACATGAAGGAAGCAATGAAACTTTGAAATCTAGCATGAGTGGATCTCTTGGAGGCTTAGAAGAGTGATTGAAAGTCTTAGAAAGCCAAGAAGTTAAGTCAAAGATACCTAGGCGCTCATTCATGTCTATATAAACTAGATCTAGCGCCTTACTCATAGAAGCATGATTCATTATCACCTAAATGGGCGCCTAGGATGGAAAGTCTTTAAAACATATTAAATATGAAGTTGAAGTCATTAGAGCTTGTGCAACAAGCATGAAGTGTTTTAGGCGCACTTTTCAATTCATTTTACCTTAGATATGCGCCTAACTTGGAGTAAACTCTCATTCACTTGAAGGCGCTAATACACATCTCTACAACCCTCAACTAGCGCCTAGCCTTGTGAAGGCAAGAATCAAAGATAAAAGACTTCACCTTGTTAAAGTGGAAAGTTGTAATTATTAGTATGAGTTTAAAATGCCCAGAAGCAAGCTAAGTTTCTAGGCGCCTATTTCTACCTCTGCAACCTAGATTGGCGCCTTAGAGAAGAACACCCAAATTTGCATCATTGAGTGGGCGCCTTAGGAAGAAGGATCATTTTAAGCCTTTATAATTGTTTGAAATCATTTAAAATGATAATTATGAAGTTATTTTGTGCTAGGCGCACTTTGCTCCTCCTTACACCTAGATGAGCGCCTAGACTTAGAAGGGTTGTTGAATGCTTAAACATGCTGCTTATATGCTATGAAATGCAATGTTATCAATTGTTTAATATGATTGTTTTCTCTATTTTGCAGGAGCATCAACAAAGCTAAGGAGTCATTCAAGGAACAAACACTTGGAATCACCAATGGGCAAAGATTGAAGTCAAGAGGAAGTCGCTGCGAGGAAATATCATACTACCACTTCAAAGGAACACTTCAAACTTATTGTGCAAGCACTTCATCAATAGTTGCATCATGTTCAAAGACATTCATCTATCCCTTCAAGTTCTCCCAATCTTCAAGTATCAAAAGAGTCTCTACTCAATGAAGCATCATCATCTACTCTACTTCATGTCATCATCCTCATCTATACTACTCCCCATGAAGAAGCATCAAAGAAGATCACCATGTACCTGTTGATGAGGTTTTTGTGACTACAACAACATTAGAATAAAACACAGAGTATCCTATCCTCTCTTGAATAAAGCTTCTCAGACACTGAACTACGTGATTGAATGAGACTGCTCCAAGGTTCCTTTTGTGTCAGGGCTTGACGTGCATAGGGATAGACTCAGTGGAATGATGTGATTTGCTGGTAATCACGAGGGGGACTTACATGGGCTTACTCCTTCGTAGACATGGAAATTCACTCCTGGGACTTGGATTTGTGGGTGAATGGAACTTTTTCACAAATGGACAACTTGGAATTCCTAGGTTCCACTCTTGAAGAGGCGGATGATTTGGCAATGAGGCTCTGGAAAACTAATCCTAGCAAAAATCTAAAAGAAAATGCAAAAGATGGGGTAAGGGTTTAGGAATCTAATTAATGGAAATGACTGCTGTTGAAGATGGAAACTGGAACCAGTCCTCTGCTTCATCGTGAGACAACAACTAGGCAGGGATGGTGCAATCTTTTGGGGTAGAAGTAGAGGTTTTCACACTGTCCTGTCATGGAACATGGAACTGATCATACAGAAACAACCGAAGTTAAGCATGGATTACGTTCAGATTAACCATACAAAGTGATTTGCAAGCCACAGATCACAAATAGTATGAACTAATCAACTTCAATCATTCAACAAGAACATTTCCATCGCATCTATTTAACGAAAGTAAGAAAATACAAGAAATAACTTCAATATCTTTCAGATTTGCTCCAAGAAATCAATAAGACCATGCCAAAAATCTAAAGAAATATATGAACACCATTCTTCAATGCATATATTATTGCTTCAGAAGTCTGTATTACAACAATCTGACTGATCTTTGGAGTTTCAGCTCAGGAAGAACAAGTGCTCTAGGAGCATCACAATGATAAAATCAGAAAAAGAGAGAGAGTTACAATGAGGTTGAGTGCCGGGTTGGGATCAGAAGGATATCCCCTGGATTGAACTTCCAAACTGGAGCTGTCGGACTAGAACTGAGTTCCATACCGGGGATGGACAGGGTTCTAAGTTGGAAAGATGGATTTTGACATGGAATGACAAGCCTTGTTGAATTCAGGACCCTGGATTAGAATTTCGAGACAAGAATCCAGACAGGAACTTTGGAATAGGATTCCTGGATAGGACCTTCGGGACAGGGACTTCTGGAATGGAGTGTTGGAACAGGGACTTCCGGACAGAGTCTTGGAATAGGAACTTCCGGACTGAAGTCTTGGAATAGAAACTTCTGGACTAGAGTCTTGGAACATGATTCCTTATTCATCATGGAGTCTTATGCTGAGAGCGAAGGATTTGGACTTTTTCTATGGGGATGATGGATTCCGTCCATGGACTATCCAGATTTAATCGAAGAATGATAGGTAGGACATTATTCATCCTCAGGAGAAATTCACTATTTCAAGCATTCCTAATGTTCCCTGTGAGCTAACTGCTTGGACATTCTTTCCTAGCTTCATGGATTCGGGCAAGAAACTGCAAGATCAAAGCAAAAATGACGGCGAAAGTGAGCAAAAAAGGGGGTCCCCATTTGCAATGGGGCGATGTGTGAAAACGTCACAACATCTAGCGCCACCTTTGAACAAATGTTCCTGAACATTCCAACGATAAAAGGTCCACTCAAAACTCGAGATCAACAATACAACTTCCTTGAGGCCATCTATCAGTTAAGAAATATACTCAAAAGGAGAAGAGTCATAGGTTATATCAAGACATCAATCTTTGCTGTTGCATTAAAGAAACATTTTCTTTTAAAGTTCAAGTGCTTCAATGATAAGCATGAGTTACAACTTCAGACATCCCTGTGCACACCCATACGTTAAGTCAGATAAACATGCATTCTTAGTCGAGGCTTCAAAATCAAAGGGTTAGTACAACCATTCATATCTTGGGGATCCAGTGTGTGCGATTGCATTCATTCCCATCTGTAAGCAATTAGGGTCATCAAAGTTCCTTTACATTAAGCTACGTGATTAGTACGCACCTCCTGAACTACCTGGACATTGCCTCACTGCCAGCAAGCGTTTATAGCCCCAGCGGGTTTGTCTCGTAATTCCACTCGAGTAGAGCCCCACTGCCAGCAAGCGTCCATAGCCCCGGTGGAGATTGCTGGATTGTCCATCTAACTGAGTTATAGTGTGTGATTGAGTGCTTTGTTCTTTTTCCTTTTTTTTTCTCTTTTTACTTTTTTTTGATTTTCAATTGATTAGAATTTCGGCAGAGTATAATGCAATACTTCTACCCTTGCAACACATGCTTTTGACGGCATAGGTTATGTTGATAACTCAGCTCGCTGGGTGTGGAATTCCGATGGCGGCAAAGGTGGACCATGGATTTTTCACTTAATGTAAGATCACAAAGTCTCTCCTAGTGACTTCCAAATTTCTTAGTGTGTAAAGTATAAGATCTCAACATACTTCAAGCCATCCTAAACAGTCGATTTATCTTCCAAGAGCAAGCAGCATGTTATCCAAACATTAACGATGGAGCTCACCATGAATCTATCCGTTTGACACAAGTTTCTCAAAGGAAAACTAGGAAGTGTTCATTTAAAGATTTAAGCATTTTAAACATATAATCAAAGATATCCGTGTCGAGATGTAATATATGATTCCGCACTCGAGTCAAGTACCAATCTTAACAGAAGATAAGCTAAAGAAAAGTTATCCTAAAGATTCAAGCAATTTCATGAGCAATTTATCTAAGGAATGAGTCTCACGGTGGAAGTGCTAGATTGTGTTTTAGAAGTTCAACACCTCCTTTCACAGGTTGGGAACCCCGGAAAACAACTAACTGAAGTGAGCTATACACCAAACCTAGAGACATCCTCTCCATGGAAAGCAAACCTAGACTAAGGAAAGCAAACGAACTATGGAAAGCAAACCTAAGCTAAAGCAAATTGAAAAGAAACCTATCTAACCACAAGCAAAGAGTGAACAAGACTTAAAAGATCTAAATATATACATGATTTAGCATGATTTCTCATAATGAATAGGAGCAACAATGCACAAGTGACTGTTCGGAGTGTAGCAAATTCGTCCTTGAATTTAAAGAAAACATCTTGCACACTACATTTCTCATATTCAAGCAAAATTTCATGCAGGATTATCAATTGTGGCAATTCAAAAGGACCATGATTAATCCAACACAAGTTGTTTTTCCTAAGTTTCCATAATCAAATTCATAACTTTCACAACTAATGACAGGGAAAGAGACAACCTGGGATATTTCATCTTCCAACGGAAATTGTTCAATCTCCATCAGCATATCAGGAGCTTGCAGTTGATGATGGATCATTCCTCTTGCAACAACTCGTTCATCTTGGAATAACTTTGGCAAAAGTTGTTCAGGCACTTCCTTTCTTGGGTCTTCCAGCGCCCCTTCAAACTGTCCTTCCTTGGACTCAATAGCTGGTACCTTTTTATCCAGCATATCCATAAGGTTGTCTTCCTCTCCTGGACACTTGAAATTTCTTGTGGTTCGTTCTCGATGACTTCCTCTTGTAGCATGGACGAGTGTTCGTCAAGGATTTCCTCCTCTTGCAATGGACTGAAGTTGCCTTCATTTTTGATGGAGGAATCAACATCTTGATCGTCACATGTATTTATCTGAACATCTTCTAATACTTTTCCAACTCCTCCAGCAGGCTCGTTCTTTCTTGGAAGAAGATATGCAAACTTGTTCTCCTCAATAGGGTTTTGATTATCAGAGCCATTTGTATTGTCTGCACTATTGGATGAAATGGGAAAATCTTCTCCTTTGGATGGATAATTGATTTCTTGAAGACACTTGCTCCACAAGATGTCCAATCTCAATCGTGTCTTGGATTCCTCTTCCAACCTCAATTGTTCCTTGACTTGACGAATAGCTTCCGCACAAGACAAACAGGTGGGTTCGGAATGAGCTGTGTTATGAATTCGGAATCAAGAAGTCTTCTACAGGCAAATCCTTCTCAATGCTCAATCTCCTCTTGATCATTTCCTTGAAACCCCTGAAGAACTCCCTTTCATCAAAGAGAATGTCGGGCACTACTTTCGTAGGAACAACTGGCTCATGTACCTGTGAAAAGGGAGTTTTCCCTTGCATTGCTAATTCCATCCTAGATAGAAATGTTAAACAATACATTTCATCATGTCCATTGGTCTCGTGGATTCTACATCCCCTCTTTGATGCAAAGTCATCCAAGCTCCTAGGATGAAGTTGTGCATTCAAATTCCACCAGAGCTGGAGAATGTTTAACTTGAGGATGATTCGCATTGAATTGCCCTGAAAGCCTTGAGAAATCCATCTCTGTATTTTTTAATTTTTTTAATTTTTTACTTTTTTTGTATTTTCCACATATGATGAGATCTAGCAAATCTCAAATTCTTCCTTGAAAGCTCACTTTGGTTCCACATTCACAATCCGGAGTTCATTCAGCATTCCTTCTTGCTTTCGTTAAGCATTTGATGGAGAAATGACTTGAAATGGATGCAGCAATCCTTCCTTTAGCCGCAGAATGAACAGGCAATTTGTAGTTCATGCCCAGAATGAACAGGCAATTTGTAGTTCATGCCCAGAATGAATGGAGTAATTCCTTGAACGGCCCTCCTCCTAGCGCCAATTTATGTTGATGCGCTGGAAGAGAGGGGCGTGCTGATGAAATCAATGTCTTTGAATGGAGCAATGCCCTTCTTCTGCCCTCCTTCTAGCGCCAATTTATGTTGATGCGTTAGAAGGGAGGGGCGTGCTAATGAAATCAGTGTCCTTGAATGGAGCAATGCCTTTGTTCTGCCCTCCTTCTAGTGCCAATTTATGTTGATGAGGTTTTTGTGACTACAACAACATTAGAATAAAACACAGAGTATCCTATCCTCTCTTGAATAAAGCTTCTCAGACGTTGAACTACGTGATCGAATGAGACTGCTCCAAGGTTCCTTTTGTGTGAGGTCTTGACGTGCATAGGGATAGACTTAGTGGAATGATGTGATTTGCTGGTAATCACGAGGGGGACTTACGTGGGCTTACTCCTTCGTAGACATGGAAATTCACTCCTGGGACTCAGATTTGTGGGTGAATGGAACTTTTTCACAAATGGACAACTTGGAATTCCTAGGTTCCACTCTTGAAGAGGCAGATGATTTGGCAATGAGGCTCTGGAAAACTAATCCTAGCAAAAATTTAAAAGAAAATGCAAAAGATGGGGTAAGGGTTCAGGAATCTAATTAATGGAAATGACTGCTGTTGAAGATGGAAACTGGAACCAGTCCTCTGCTTCGTCATGAGACAACAGCTAGGTAGGGATGGTGCAATCTTCTGGGGTAGAGGTAGAGGTTTTCACACTGTCCTGTCATAGAACATGGAACTGATCATACAGAAACAACCGAAGTTAAGCATGGATTACGTTCAGACTAACCATACAAAGTGATTTGCAAGCCACAGATCACAAATAGTATGAACTAATCAACTTCAATCATTCAACAAGAACATTTCCATCGCATCTATTTAACGAAAGTAAGAAAATACAAGAAATAACTTCAATATCTTTCAGATTTGCTCCAAGAAATCAATAAGACCATGCCAAAAATCTAAAGAAATATATGAACACCATTCTTCAATGCATATATTATTGCTTCAGAAGTTTGTATTACAACAATCTGACTGATCTTTGGAGTTTCAGCTCAGGTAGAACAAGTGCTCTAGGAGCATCAGAATGATAAAATCAGAAAAAGAGAGATCGAATGAGGAATCCCTCAGCCTTTATATAGGCTTTCAAAAATATCCTAGGGCAAAAGGAAATCAGATTTCCTTGAAACATGTGCCCTGGGTTACAAATCCTAGAAAAGCAGGTGGGGGCGTCAGAATGTTCATGCAGGAGACCGCCACCTGTCTAGGTCGTCAAAATGTGTAAGGAAAACTTCCAGCTGTCCTGGTCGCCACCTGTCTAGGACTCCTGGATAGGACTGTCTTGTCTGTCCTCCTCCTTGGTCGCAAATTCCATGATGTCCTGGAGTCCTTTATCCTGAACGCAGATTCCAAGGTGAACATGACTTTCATGTGGAGGAATCCTTCCTTGAGCAGGGGTGCACTTTCCTTAGGGTCCTGGAATGGAATTCCTTCTTGAGTTGGAATTCCCTGTCATGGAATAGGATTCCCTGTCCTGGATTCCTGGGTTGGAATTCCTCATCCTTAGCGTGGATTCCCGTTCTTCCTGATGGATGGTGAACTGTACTTTTGTTCTTGGCTCTCCAAGGATTGATCCTCTTGTCTGGAACTGGAATCCCTGATACTGGACTTGGAGTGATTTCTCCCATTTCGCCATCCTTGATGCAGGCATTCTCTGTCATTTGAAATCTTTGGAAGGACATCTTGATCTTCCTTATCCCTTTGTGTGAAGTCTCCTTATCGCCGAACTGGAATCTTTGATGTTGCTTCCCTTCCCTCGGTATGCATGTGTAGTCCTCTTATTGTCGGAACTCCTGGATCCTTGAAATGGTCATCATTTCCGGCGCTTGAACTCTCTGCATCCATCTTGCTTGCCCCGGATCATCTTTGTTCGTCCTCCTCATGGAACTTATCCTCGTCTTGGATTCCTGCAAAACATGGGAAACCTCGAATAGTCATGATGCACAAAATCCATAAATGCAATGCAATATGAAATGAAACATGAATGATTTTGCAAGTCTTGATCAATTTCACTTATAAATTCCTGAACAAACAAAGGATTTCCCTCATTCTTCGGCATTCTTCATACTCGACTGACTTTTCCTTCATTCCAGGGTTACCAGGCATGGACAGGGGGAATTTCCAGGTCAGGGAGCAATTTCCAGGTGGTCAGGGATTCTATGGAGTCGGGGATTCCTGCTCATCCTGGAATTCCACTTGTCCTGGAGGATGAATTTCTGCCTTTGAAGAATGAATTTCTGCTCTTGGAAAGTTCAGAAATCTGCTGTAAACCTACAGAAAATTCTGCCCTAATGAAGAATCTGCCCTTGGAAATACTAAAATCTAGAATCCTCCTTGGACAAAGTTGTCCTTCTCTTGATGAAATTTGTCCTTGGAATGAATTTTTGCTCTTAGAATGTAGTTTTCTGCTCTTCCTTGGTTTAGATTTGAATTGGAATGGTTGAAAATGACTTGGGCGTTGCGTTTATATAGGCATTTAAATTGACTACCACTTGGCCGACCTGGGTTAGAGGAAAAGAATTTTCTAATCGCCAAACTTTATCCCTGGCCGACTTGGTTTTTTGTCCTTTTCTGCTTTGTCGGTGGTCGGGGATTTATGAATGTCGGGGATTTTGCAATGTCGGGGAATTTGGCATGTCGGGGATCTTGGCATGTCGGGGAATTCTTGAGGTCTGGAATTTTGCGACGTCGGGGATTTTTCAATGTCGGGGAATTTGGCATGTCAGGGAATTCCTAAGGTCTGGAATTTTGCGACGTCGGGGATTTTTTGAGGTTTTGGATTTTCTTCCTTAGAATGATCCTTGAACTTTTTGTTAAAATCCAGCTAAGTCTTGGAATATTTTCTCCTATGGAATCTTACTCAGATGGAATGTTGTAATTTTGCACTTTGAACATGAATCTTTTCATGTCGCGTATTTCAGAGTGGATTGGACTTCTTGGAGCGCACTTTTGCTTTCTGTGGACAGGAGCTCATTCAAGTTGAAACTCCCGGACGGAGTTAGAATCTGCTTGGCATGTCTTCCTACAGGTCCCGGATCAAGTTGTTCGGTTGCATTCGTGACTGGGCGAGAAGGATTACTCCGGAGGAATTTTTGAGTTTAAACACCCCATGACGGACTGAAGTCTTCTGTTTGAGAAACTAGAGGGATATGTCCTAGGGCGCAGATTCGTGCTAGTTAGGGATTTTGCGCCTAGGACAAATTTTGCCTAACTAGCACGAATTTGCGCCCTAGGACATATCCCTCCAGTTTCTGAAACAGAAGACTTCAGTCCGTCATGTGGTGTTTAAATTCAGAAATTCCTCCAGAGTAATCCTCCTCGCCCAGTCACGAATGCAACTGAACAACTTGATCCGGGACCTGTAGGAAGACGTGCCAGGCAGATTCCAACTCCGTCTGGGAGTTTCAACTTGAATGAGCTCCTGTCCACAGAAAACAAAAGTGCAAAATTACAACCTTCCATCTGAGTAAGATTCCATAGAAAAAAATTTTCCAAGACTTAGCTGGATTTTAACAAAAAGTTCAAGGATCATTCTAAGGAAGAAAATCCAAAACCTCAGGAAATCCCCGACGTTGCAAAATCCTAGACCTCAGGAATTCCCCGACATTGAAAAATCCCTAACGTCGCAAAATTCCAGACCTCAAGAATTCCCCGACATGCCAAGATCCCCGACATTGCAAAATCCCCGACATTCATAAATCCCCAACCACTGACAAAGCAGAAAAGGACAAAAAACCAAGTTGGCCAGGGATAAAGTTTGGCGGTTAGAAAATTCTTTTCCTCTAACCCAGGTCGGCCAAGTGGTAGTGGGTTTAAATGCCTATATAAAGGCAACGCCCAAGTCATGTTCAACCATTCCAATTTAAATCTAAACCAAGGAAGAGTAGAAATTCATTCCAAGGACAGATTTCATCAAGAGGACAACTTTGTCCAAGGAGGATTCTACATTTTAGTATTTCCAAGGGCAGATTCTTCATTAGGGCATAAATTTCTATAGGTTTAAAGCAGATTTCTGAACTTTCCAAGAGCAGAAATTCATTCTTCAAGGGCAGAAATTCATCCTCCAGGACAAGTGGAATTCCAAGATGAGCAGAAATCCCCGACTCCATAGAATCCCCGACCACCTGGAAATTGCTCCCTGACCTAGAAATTCCCCCTGTCCATGCCTAGTAACCCTGGAATGAAGGAAAAGTCAGTCGAGTATGAAGAATGCCGGAGAATGAGGGAAATCCTTTGTTTGTTCAGGAATTTATAAGTGAAATTGATCAAAACTTGCAAAATCATTCATGTTTCATTTCATATTGCATTGCATTTATGGATTTTGTGCATCATGACTATTCGAGGTTTCCCATGTTTTGCAGGAATCCAAGACGAGGATAAGTTCCATGAGGAGGATGAACAAAGATGATCCGGGGCAAGCAAGATGGATGTAGAGAGTTCAAGCGCCGGAAATAATGACCATTTCAAGGATCCAGGAGTTCCGACAATAAGAGGACTACACATGCATACCGAGGGAAGGGAAGGCAACATCAAAGATGCCAGTTCGGTGACAAGGAGACTTCGCACAAAGGGATAAGGAAGATCAAGATGTCCTTCCAAAGATTTCAAATGACAGAGAATGCCTGCATCAAGGGTGGCGGAATGGGAGAAATCACTCCAAGTTCAGTATCAGGGATTCCAGTTCCGGACAGGAGGATCAATCCTTGGAGAGCTAAGAACAAAAGTACAGTTCACCATCCATCAGGAAGAACGGGAATCCACGCCAAGGATGAGGAATTCCAACCCAGGAATCCAGGACAGGGAATCCTATTCCATGATAGGGAATTCCAACTCAGGAAGGAATTCCATTCCAGGACCCTAAGGAAAGTGCGCCCCTGCTCAAGGAAGGATTCCTCCACATGAAAATCATGTTCACCCTGGAATCTGCATTCAGGATAAAGGACTCCAGGACATCATGGAATTTGCGACCAAGGAGGAGGACAGACAGGACAGTCCTATCCAGGAGTCCTAGACAGGTGGCGACCAGGCAGCTAGAAGTTTTCCTTACACATTCTGACGACCTAGACAGGTGGCGGTCTCCTGCATGAACATTCTGACGCCCCCACCTGCTTTTCTAGGATTTGTAACCCAGGGCACATGTTTCAAGGAAATCTGATTTCCTTTTGCCTTAGGATATTTTTGAAAGCCTATATAAAGGCTGAGGGATTCCTCATTCGATCTCTCTCTTTTTCTGATTTTATCATTGTGATGCTCCTAGAGCACTAGTTCTTCCTGAGTTGAAACTCCAAAGATCAGTCAGATTGTTGTAATACAGACTTTGGAAGCAATAATATATGCATTGAAGAATGGTGTTCATATATTTCTTTAGATTTTTGGCATGGTCTTATTGATTTCTTGGAGCAAATCTGAAAGATATTGAAGTTATTTCTTGTATTTTCTTACTTTCGTTAGATAGATGCGATGGAAATGTTCTTGTTAAATGATTGAAATTGATTAGTTCATACTATTTGTGATCTGTGGCTTGCAAATCACTTTGTATGGTTAGTCTAAACGTAATCCATGCTTAACTTCGGCTGTTTCTGTATGATCAGTTCCATGTTCCATGACAGGACAGTGTGAAAACCTCTACCTCTACCCCAGAAGATTGCACCATCCCTGCCTAGCTGTTGTCTCATGACGAAGCAAAGGACTGGTTCCAGTTTCCATCTTCAACAGCAGTCATTTCCATTAATTAGATTTCTGAACCCTTACCCCATCTTTTGCATTTTCTTTTAGATTTTTGCTAGGATTAGTTTTCCAGAGCCTCATTGCCAAATCATCTGCCTCTTCAAGAGTGGAACCTAGGAATTCCAAGTTGTCCATTTGTGAAAAAGTTCCATTCACCCACAACTCCGAGTCCCAGGAGTGAATTTCCATGTCTACGAAGGAGTAAGCCCACGTAAGTCCCCCTTGTGATTACCAGCAAATTACATCATTCCACTGAGTCTATCCCTATGCACGTCAAGACCTAACACAAAAGGAACCTTGGAGCAGTCTCATTCGCTTACGTAGTTCAGCGTCTGAGAAGCTTTATTCAAGAGAGGATATGATACTTTGTGTTTTATTCTAATGTTGTAGTCAGAAAAACCTCATTGACAGTACCCTACAAGAAGAAGAGGAGAAACACAGAGTTAGTCAAATGAGCTACAAGCATCATACGTATCCTACTTACAATGAACAAAGCAAGATTAACAAGATACATCTCAAGTGTTCATCATCAAAAGCAATCACATCGAAGACATCACACAAAGATGATACAATTTGGGAATATGCCCAAAAGCATATTGAATTAACAGTTGAAATCCACAAGTCTGCTAAGGTGGCAGCTACGTGGCATTGCGCTTCGTCATCACCAATCACAGTTTGCCACATCATTCAATAAAAAAAGAAGCCAAAGAGGACGTCCATGTGGAAGATGCTCTAAAAGATTCCATCTTATCCTTATCTTCTTGGAAAACGTGCCTTCATTGCCTCTCCTATGTACTAAAAATAACAATTTGTTGTAACTACCTGCTGAGATGGCATGATTCTGGCCCTTGGCTACATGAATTGATCCTAGCCATTCATTGTAATTCTGGACCACTATATAAAGGCCTTGTTGCCTCATTTGTAAAATATAGATCATTAGAGAGTACATCAGATATCAGATAGTTAGGAAGTAGAGTAGAGTATAGTAGGAAGAGACTCAAAATTCTCTGAGAGTGCTTGAAGTTGTTGTAAATATTTCTCAAGATTAATGCAAAGACATTGGAACTTGTTTGGTGTTAAGTGTTGTCTTGTGGAATGACATAGTTTTTTGTATCTTAATCAGATGGAGAGATGTTTCAAAATAGATTAGAAGTAGAATAGAAGCTCATTGATGTAATGTATGTTGTATTAAATATTTGATCAACTCCTAGCTCATGCTTTTGACATTCATCGTTGGTGAAGTGTTGTGTAAAGCTAGTCTGAGATTCATTGTAATTTGCTTAAGTTCAATTATGGATGTTTGTTTGAGCTGCGCCGTGCAATGGATGCTTATATAAGCCTTCATGATTTGAAAACCATTCGTTTACCTTAGGAGATTGCACCAACTTCATGTAGTTGTAGGCATCCTTGGCGAAGTGGAGTTAGGTTAATTAAGGAGTTTGTCTATTCTTACATCATCATTGCTTCATTGACCTTAGATTAGCTTTCCTAAACCCTTATCTTTTCCTTTTCTTCATTATTGAAACATTGTACTTATATTATCCACACTGAAAGGAGAAATAAGCTGAATGAAGTATGAAGAAGTCTGCGTAAGTCCCTTTGTGATTATCAACAAGATCACATGTATTCACTGAGTTTATCCACTGGAATCATGAGTATGGAACCTTGAAGTTGTCTCACTGGATCACATAGTTTAGCCTTTGAGAGACTTTACTCAAGAGGGAGTGGGATACTTAGTGTTTTACTCTATTGTTGACTTGTCTAAAAACAATCATCAACACAACATAGATAGCTTTTTTAGGTGCCTTAGATAAATTTGGGGGTGTTTTCTTTTTCATAGGTTTTGCTTCATCAATATAGTCATGCAACTATTGTAGATTTTTTTGGTTCCTTAGATAAATTTGGGATTGGTGTCATTGATTAATTTGGGGGTGTTCTCCTTTGCATAGGTTCTGCTTCATCAATTCAGTCCTCAAACTATTGTAGCTTTCTTAGGTGCCATTGATTAATTTGCCATAGTGGTACGCCGGTCCTCCACAAGTTAGGAAAAAACTCTTGTATAAAAAAGCACGATGAGATCAAACACAAATCAGATATTAAATGCATATTTAGTCGTATATATTTGTCAACAAAACTAGTATAGGTTGGCAGCCAAACAAGTGTAAGTGTTTTGAAATTGTATTTGACATAGGGGAGAGGAGTTGGAACGTGTGCACCCAATTTTTGATGGAATGCCACTTGGACCAATAATTTTTTTTTTGCAAATTAGGGACAAATAAATTATGAATAAACAATAAAAAATCCAACCTAGAAATAAAACAACCGTATCATAAAAGTTTGCACCCTTCCCCATAAACATTCAAACCCAACTATCGCACCAATCTAGGTGTCACTTACAGATTAATCACAACTACACAACAAAATATAGGTGCCACGTCAACAAAATTCAAACCCATGTGTCCCATCTTTGACTGAAATGATAACCCATTACAACCATGTTACCTACCATAGCATAACCTAAACAATTCACAAATGCATCTGCCTATCTCATCAAACATGAGACCTAAAACACGTATCAGCAGGAGTTTGTCCCATCTCGCCAAGTAGGGTGTGCACGTATTGCCTCCTTCCTTTAAAAACCCACCTGCATCCAAAAATACAAGTTGTAAGGCCGCCATTATTCATATAGAATTTATGGAAACAAATGCAAACAATACACCAAACCAATCAACTCAACAATTAATGGCCCAAATTAATCAAATATGCAATTCATATCACCCACAATTCAAATTCGATACACGACAGGGATTTAATTCACCACACCAAACAAGCATCAATAAGATTCAAATAATTCCCCATTCAAATAGCCATTGATTAATTTTCTTCACATTGATGCCATAATGTGTTGGCTTAAGGTCTCTGCAACTTCAATCCTTTCACCACTACATGTTACACTCAGAGTTTGGTGTCCCTTCCAACTTCTTGGATAGACATATACATATGTATGTATATGCATATGTATAGACATATACATACACATACACATACACATATACATATGTATATGTATATGTATATGTATATACATATACATATACTACTTCCACAACATCCCGCGTAAACTTCGAACTGACCTGCAGTCAATGCTCTCAGTGCCTCGCACAACTTGCCAACTTTAGAGCCTTTCCATCTATCATCTTCTCAAATTTTCTTCACATTGGTGCCATTGATTAATTTGGGGGTGTTATCTTGTTTATAGGTTTTGCTACATCAATTCACTCATGAAGCTATAGTAGCTTTCTTAGGTGCCATTGATTAATTTGGGGGTGTTCTCTTTTGCATAGGTTCTACTTCATCAATTCAGTCCTGCAACTATTGTATTGTTTTTAGGTGTCATTGATTAATTTGGGGGTGTTATCTTTTTTATAGGTTCTGCTACATCAATTCAGTCTTGCAACTATTGTATTGTTTTTAGGTGCCATTGATTAATTTGGGGGTGTTATCTTTTTTATAGGTTTTGCTACATCAATTCACTTATGCAACTATTGTAGCTTTCTTAGGTGCCATTGATTAATTTGGGGGTGTTCTCTTTTGCATAGGTTCTACTTCAACAATTCAGTCCGGCAACTATTGTCATGTCTTTAGGTGCAATTGATTAATTTGGGGGTGTTATCTTTTTTATAGGTTCTCCTACATCAATTCACTTATGCAACTATTGTAGGTTTCTTAGATGCCATTGATTAATTTGGGGGTGTTCTCTTTTGCATAGGTTCTACTTCATCAATTCACTCCGGCAACTATTGTCATGTCTTTAGGTGCCATTGATTAATTCGGGGGTGTTATCTTTTTTATAGGTTCTCCTATATCAATTCACTCATGCAACTATTGTAGCTTTCTTAGGTGCCACTGATTAATTTGGGGCTGTTCTCTTTTGCATAGGTTCTACTTCATCAATTCAGTCCGGCAACTATTGTCGTGTCTTTAGGTGCCATTGATTAATTTGGGGGTGTTATCTTTTTTATAGGTTCTCCTACATTAATTCACTCATGCAACTATTGTAGGTTTCTTAGATGCCATTGATTAATTTGGGGGTGTTCTCTTTTGCATAGGTTCTACTTCATCAATTTAGTCCGGCAACTATTGTCATGTCTTTAGGTGCCATTGATTAATTCAGGGGTGTTATCTTTTTTATAGGTTCTCCTACATCAATTCACTCATGTAACTATTGTAGCTTTCTTAGGTGCCATTGATTAATTTGGGGGTGTTCTCTTTTGCATAGGTTCTACTTCATCAATTCAATCCTGCAGCTATTGTATTGTTTTTAGGCGCCATTGATTAATTTGGGGGTGTTCTCTTCTTTATAGGTTCTGCTACATCAATTCACTCATGCAACTATTGTAGCTTTCTTAGGTGGCATTGATTAATTTGGGGGTGTTCTCTTTTGCATAGGTTCTACTTCATCAATTCAATCCTGCAACTATTGTCATGTTTTTAGGTGCCATTGATTAATTTGGGGTTGTTCTCTTTTTTATAGGTTCTGCTACATCAATTCACTCATGCAACTATTGTAGCTTTCTTAGGTGCCATTGACTAATTTGGGGGTGTTCTCTTTTGCATAGGTTCTACTTCATCAATTCAGTCCTGCAACTATTGTATTGTTTTTAGGTGCCATTGATTAATTTGGGAGTGTTCTCTTTTGCATAGGTTCTGCTTCATCAATTCAATCCTGCAACTATTGTTTGTTCATCAAATAGCGATAGACATTGAAATATGTCTATCTGTTCAGGATATACGTGATCTACCGTGGATGTTTTGATCCATGGACATCATGTATATCCTGGACAAATAAGATTTCTATTTGCGTGTTCATCATTGCACAAACTTTCACACTGCCAATTGTGAAAGAATATTTGTATGGATGGAATTTAAAATTATTTTTGATGGCACCATTAAAGAGTATAAGTTGGCCACCCTTTCACTCCATTGGCTCACATTAATCTCTCACCACCCCTGCATTACTTCTGTACAGTCATGTTTAATGCACATCAACAGTTGGACTTTGTTACAACATGTATTACCATTACTGAATGTAACAATTAGCAAAATCCATTCATCCATGTCACATTGTGAAGTATTACCATAGAACAATAATCATCCATTGTACATGTATTACCATAGAACAATAATCATCAATTCTACTTTGTTACAACATGTATTTAGGGGACTTGGTTTTGCGAAGGCCTTTCATGGTTGCCTATGTAGCACTTCACAAATCAAATGGAATTGTGGACAAGTGCTCGATCAGAGTGCCATTACAAGAGCGTTCATAAAATCAAGTCTCCCTAAATCATTACTGAATGCAACAATTACCAAAATCATTTCATCCACGTCACATGTGTCTGCCATCCCAAACATAAGCATAAGAATTGCACCATATAGCATCCACTAAATTGATGAAGCATAACCTATGAAAAAGAGAACACCCAACAATATTATTTGTTACTGAAATGAAAAATAAACAACCCTAGATTTATCTATGGCACCAAAACAACCAGTAATATTATTTGTTACTATAATGAAAATAAAAACAACCCCAGATTTATTTATGGCACCGAAACAACCAACAATATAATTTGTTACTCTATACATCGCACATATAAAAGTTACAATAGTTGCATGACTGAATTGAATCACAACAGTAAAATAGATATGTATAAAGAGGTATATACTTATACATACATGCATACATTGGACAAACCAACAATATTTATATGTCTAAATTGAAGAATAACAACACAATATAATTGTATAAACATATATATACATTCATATATATATATGTATAAGTATATATGTGTATATATATTTACATGACTGAATAGATGAAGCAGAACCTATGAACAAGAGGTATATACTTATACATACATGCATACATTGGTTACTTGCATTGTTTTGCTTCCATTAGACAAACCAACAATATTTATATGTCTGAATTGAAGAACAACAACAAAATATGATTGTATAAACATATATATACATATTTACATGACTAATTAGATGAAGTATAACCTATGAAAAAGAGAACACCCCCAAATTAATCAATGACACCTAAAAAAGTTACAATAGTTGCATGACTAAATTGAAGAACATCAGCAAAATAAGATTTATGTGTATATATATATATACATATACGTATATACTATATATATATACACGTATATATAAGTATATATATATATATACATATATATACGTATATATATGTGTGTATATGTATATGTATATGTCTATATATATGCATAAACATATACATATATGTATATGTAACAATATAAAAAAGCTGGAAGGGACACTGGAGTCCGAGTGTAACATGTAGTGGTGGCGGGATTGAAGTTGCAGAGACATAAGTCTATGTGTATGAATATGTATATACATATGTATATGTATATGTATTTGTATATACATATGTATATGTCTGTGCATATGTATATGTATATGTCTATACATATGCATAAACATGTAGTGGTGGCGGGCTAGAAGTTGCAGAGACCTCTAGTGAGTACCTTCTGGCATATGTTTGAAGAAAATTTGAGAAGATGGTAATTGAAAGGCTTTAAATTTGGCAAGGTGTGTGAGGCACTGGGAGCATTGAATGTAGGTTGGCTTGAAGTTTACGTGGGATGTCATGGAAGAAGCTGGAGTTGACGTGCAGTAAACACAACTGTACAAAAGTAATGCAAGGGGTGGTGAGAGATTAACGCGAGGCAGTGGAGTGAAAGGGTGGCAGAGTGATTAGGCATAATGTGGCAAGGTATTCCACTTTGGACACCATGCCACGCACCAACTGGGATTTTAACTGAGCACGTTTTAGTCGCATGGAAAAAAATGACATTTTTTTGGGATCGACTAATCGCGTCGTCCCATGTATCAAATTGAATAAAAAAAGATGAAAATGAGAAACTGTCAATTAAACATAGGTGGAAACAAGAAGCATAAATACAACACACATTGCAATCTGATCAGAAAACATTGCAAATCAAAACTATAACGCTGCATCTGTAGTTATCATAAATTTAAAACAGTCAACAATAAGGGTGAATTTGTAGATATCAAAACTTATAAATTATCTAAAACATCAATTGCAAATGAAATCAAAACAAGGCTACATCTACCTGCTGTGATAGGGAAATGGTGGTTGGCTACTTGGGGTGCCACTAGCCATGTTCTTGTCCCCTTCCAGTCGATGAGGAGTGCTGCTTACATGACTGGGAGTTGGATTGGAAAACGAGGTGCAAGTGACATGTGTTGGGGGTGGTGGTGAACACATTTGTACATCTCGAGTGGCAGTCTGAATTGGATATCGAGTGCACCTGAACTCAGTTTGGGAGATAGTTGAATAATTCATTGCTGTGGAGTAGTGAGGGATATTGATGTTGAGAATATCACAGAACTCCATTACTTTGAGACAAGGGATTAGCAGGAGTACTTAACCACCTTTCTCTTTGTAAAGCCCTCGGCACCTCCTCAATCTCTTTTTCCTTTCGGTCTTGTTCCCTCTGAAGCCTCTCTTGCTCCTTTTTGGCTTCTTTAGCCTTCTTTTGTTGTATTTTTTGTTGCTCTTTTTCTTTATGCTATATCTCCCTCTCTATTTTGGCCTACTCCTTCAACGCCTTTTCCAATTTCTTTGCTACCTTTTTCTCCTTGTTCTCTTTGTCTCTTTCGGGCTTTTAGGTCCTCAACCTATTTCTTCCTTTCCTCTTGCTGCATTAAGAGATTCATGTAGTCATTTGTCATGAACAACTGAGACTCTCTGCTCAACTGAATTGCACCACCTTTGGATTTTTTTGACAGACAACGTGTACAGGCAGCTTGAAGAATTTGCTAATGTGCGGAACTATTTCTATTTGTTCTGTCTAATCCAATTGTGAGACAATGTTCTCCTCCACTGCCTATGAGTCCTCGGTGAAATCTTGATTGCCTTCTAAATTTGAAGTGCAAGAAGGAACATAGTAATGCACAACTTCAGATAGGTCAATTGCAGGTGGTGGTGATGGGAAACTATAAGTACCTTGTTGTTCTGGGACGTGCAAATCAATGCCTACATTCATTGCTCCCTCCACCATCCAGGATGGTTGGCAAAGTTGCGATGGAAGACCTAAACTCTCACTGAATTAGTCAATGGGGCTGTCCATGATGGGAGGAGTTTGTTGATCAGCCACCACTTGTGCAATTGAATCAATAGGACAACTATCAGGTGACTGTTGTGATTCTGTCTTCAAGTGGAATTGTCCATCTGGAAGAGTGGACAGCAATTGTGCTACATCGTCTCTTGACACAATAACTCACGAAAGCCTAAGAATGTTTTCCATTGCACAAGCATCCTCACTGACCTCAAATGTCTCGCTGGGATGCATGTCCTCAACGAGTGCATCTGGATTGAGTGGTCATATCCCAGTCCTTTTAAATCATGCTTTGATGTTCTCAACTGTCAAAGCTCTTATCAGTGCTTTACTGCCTAACATTGCAAGTTCTATCCTCACTTCAGTGTTTGAAAACCTTGCCAAAAATGCTGCACATTCTGATTTGAAGTAAGTTTTAAAAGGTGAAAAGAGACTCACATCAACAATTGTAGCTTATGTGAGGTGTGTGATGACAATGTTAGTAAATCTACACCTAATTGTCTTGCTTCTTGGATGGTTTCAAGCGCTACATGGCTTCCATGCCCGTTAAAAATCAACAAGTGCCTGTTGGTGGGTGACACACCACTTGGAACTGAGTTTTTAAAGTGGGTCAACCAATCTATAAACAAGTCTTTAGTCATCCATGCATGGGCCTGGGATGCCATGCAAGCACTTGGTTCGTGATCTACAATGTAATTATTTATGTTATGTTTCCCCTTGAACAAGTAAAAGATTGGAATGCTCTACTTGACAGCATTGACACAACATAGAATGGTTATCCATTCACGACTCTTTGGAATAATGCATGAGACATTCCAGCTACCTTTTCTAGCCAACACCTTCATGGACCCATTTCTGCCTGTCTGGATGCTAGTTTCATCGCAATTTCAAATGCAATGAGGACCATATGGCAGTGCTTCATACGATGCAGACAATGTATCATAAAAAGATGCTACAAAAACAGGTCTAAGGTTGAGTGCCCTATCTTTGTCTAGGCCTTCTGTAGTCTGCAACACAAGTTCAGGATGTTGGTTCTTGAAACTTGTCCACCAGGACTTCCTCGGGAACCCATTGCTGAAAGGTTTTGGCCTATTTTGTCAAATTTGGGCAACCTCTACCTTAAGATTGACTATCTCAAGACCATGGCCAACCTTAGCCATTTCCTTGCACCATTCTACAATCAGATGTTCTTTCTCTTCAGTGAGGACTATTGGCAGACCTTTCTTGGACGTTGTTTTTAGTCCGCCTAGCCATTTGGAGAGTGTGGCTGTTGGGATTTTCCACTTTTTGGAAGCTCCCCTTACTGGCATGTCATTTTCATCAACATCATAGAGTGCCCCTTTCATGTCCTTTGAAGACCACAACCGTTGTTTCATTGTCACCTTCTGCGGTATTTGAGGTGTAGGAACCTCATTCTGCGGTATTCGAGGTGTAGGGACCTCATTCTATGGTATTCGAGGAGTAGAATTCTCCTCTACTAGTGCAACATGATCTGCTTCTGGGGGAATTTACAACCTTGTTTGTAAGAGGGCAACCAGTACGGGTCACCATTGCATTACCCTTAGCCATCTGCACAGAACAAGTACAATCAAAACCAAGGAGGGAAAACGACATATACTTACTTCTTCTGACAAAAATAGGAAGGCATTTTCATATTGAATTACATTTATCTTTATGTATGAAGACATCGATGCTTGAACATTAGATTAATTAGTTTCTGTATGTGTTTTCTTTTTAGTTTGTTGCATTAAAATTTAGAAATACTGTTAACAGTTTACAGACTTACATTTATTCTGGAGTGAGTGACATAAGGAAAAGAGGAGTGACAAGCACAAAATTACATTGTATGCAAGGGAGTTAGAGTTTAACAGTAAGTTAGAGTTAAACACTATCTCATATCTCTTAGGCATGTACAACTTAAACATACTCATGCACAACAAACTGGGAACCACACTCACATTTTAACTATGACTGTAATGATTACAATATAACCCGTATGGAAACACAACTGTTTAATAATGACTGTAGTGATGAAGAACAGTTAAAATCTTACAAATGTAAAAAACTAAGGCTGAGCTTAATAGATCTCATATCATAAACGTAGGGAAACACAACTACTAACCTATGACTGTAGTGATTGCAATATAAACCGTAGGGGAGCACAACTATTTAACTATGACTGTAATGGTTGCAATATAAACCGTAGGGAAACACAACATAAAGCTTACGAATGAAAAACAATAAGAGTTCAACAAATCTCACATCTTTTGTGCATGACGAACTCATTCACAAACATAAATTATTGTCAAGTGTAATATTTTGAATGACTAAATTGATGAAGCATAACATATGAAAAAAATGAAACAAAACCTAATAAAAAGAGAAACCGCCAAATTTATGACTGGCATCGAAGAAAACCAGAGTGAATGATAATGCAAAACCTATGAGAATAAGATAACCAGAGTGAATGATAATGTAAAACCTATGGGAATAAGATAACTAGAGTGAATGATAATGCAGAACCTATGAAACACAAATGCTAAATTATGACTGCAATATTTGCAATATAAACCCTAGGGAAACAAACATGGTAAACTATGTGTTACATCCCCTTTTTGGATTCAATATTACTATTTACTTTTTCTTGAATAATACAGCCATGTGGATATGTTTAATATCATAGAAAATGATGATATGTTTAGAAAAGGTTAATTTTATGAAATCATGGATTTTTACTTGATTATGATCAATATGATGTTATGAATTAGAATGTCTTTTCGATATGAAAATGAAATGATTTGATATAAATGTGTTTTGATTAGAATATTGGTACTCTGACCACAAAATTGTATGTGAGATTGTCAATGACAGGAATAGATGAAACATGTTCGCCAGGAAGAAAGAAGAAGAGAAAGTATCTTTGAGCAAGAGAGAATAGACTCTGGAATAACCCATGGGTGCTTGCCACTGAAAATGATTATCAGGTAGATAAACTTAGATGCCTTGAGTTAAGCTTTGATTTTGGGCTAAGTCAATTTTAGATGAGATGTCGAGGTTTGCAACAATAGGTCTTTCTCCTTTCGTTAGTTGTTGTTTTGAGTATGGGAAATCGACATCGGTGTCGTAATACTCTGAATCGTGTCGTCAATTATGGACAACCGAAATATTGTTAATATGTATTTAAATGTATATATTTGAGATCGAGTTGTAAGTCGTGTCTTGTTAGTGGTTTGGCGCAAAAGTTGAAAGTTGTGCGTAAGTCAACCCCAAACCTTGTTTTGCGTTTACGCTCAATTCGTCGTTATCGTCGTAAAACTCTATGAGCGTATGACGTAAACGTTTACTTGCAAAATTCGACGGATGTTGAATTGTTTCTATATTGGGCTATTATCGTATAATAAAAGGTTTAAATAATGTTTTTAAATCTTGAGACCATGGTGTGTAGTACCTTTGGTTGTATTGTATTGGAATATACAATATTATATTAGTTATAATTAAATTGTTATTTTGAGATAATTCCTTTATTCTTTTGTGATGTTGGTAATCGGGAGTAGCTTGAAAGAGACTCACTCAAGTCTTTTCTATGATGTCTTTTATTTCAAAATAATCTATTTGCCTTCGAGCTTTAAACCTTATGATGGTCATCGGCCTAGCCTTTATTCATAGTTTTTGCATTTGATTTATACTCATAACGGATATGAGTAGTGTGACAGTTTGTTAAAATTGTCAACCGCCACCTCACCAAGTGTGGAGCTCCACTCTGTAGAGTAAACGTGGATTGAGTGAGTAATATCAAACCATTTTCTGGTGATGATCGTAAAAAGAGGAGAAGGTTTAACATGCAGGGTAGTTACCCTATTTGTTAGGCATGGTCTTGTGTAGTGGAAAAAGTTAGTTTTGCTCTTGAGAAGAGTGAGCGGGATATAGAGGAAGGGGGAGTCAATTTTTAGGGAGACACAGAACACAGAGAGGAAGCGGAGAAGAGACCAAGCTTGAAGCAAATGTGAACAGCTAAGAGAAGAACGAGCTTCTTGGACCATTCTACAAACAAACACAAGAGATTACCTTCAGGTTCTCTTCATCTCATCTCTGCGCAGTCTTAGTTTCCAGATATGGTTATATTAAGTAATGACTCTACTTACATTGTGATGGAACTTAGTATTTGCTTAAAAGATGCAAAGTGTGAATTGTTACCAACTGTAGCCTATGTGTTTTCATCACCCGCAAAACAGAAGCAATGCTTTTGTCCCTTGCACCGCACCACAGTTGAGAAACCCACAGTATATTACATTGTTCTTCAAAACAACTTCAAGAACTAGATCACAGCTATCGAGCCGTAGTGGCAAAACCTAGGTCGACGTGGAATGAGTTCTCATATGGCCAACCGAATACAATTGCTTGGTTCTGTCAAATTTAAAAGACAACTAGTTTTAAAGTAAAAGACTTGTTTTGTGATATCCGTCGACAGAGGAGTATCAATGGTGTGATGTGTATGCTGAAACATGCAAGACTTCACAGTCCTCCTCAATTTCTGAGTTTAAAATGGTTGGTCGACCATAGAGAATTTGCTAACCTTGCTGCAAATGATAACAGGTTTTAGTTCATTTGTCTTTGTAAACAACTCTTTTGCTATTAAAGTATTCAAACTGTTGTGTCCCCGAGAGAAGGTATAGACTTACTTTTTGGACTTTACAACCAAACAAGTTAAAATATTGAAGTTTTAGAACAAATATAATGAGTCCTTAGTCAAGTATTTAGCCTAGACTTGCATGCTATCTTCTTGCTAATAGAAACAACAAGATAGGGTTTCTAAATGCTTAGATTGACAAAGATTAGCTATGTCAAATATTTCAATAGGTCGAAGAAGATTCTTTAGAATGTTTAATTTTAAACTTAGGGTCTTCGAATAGTTGTATTCTATAAATTGGTTTATAGTATAACACTTCCGAAACAACAAAGATGAGTTTTGTGCCCGCTCTTGAGTGGTTAATTAAAGCAGTGGGCTAACTTAGTGTTCATTGTATTAACGTATAGCATTATCTGAATAATTGATAAGCTAGGAACCCATTCTTTTATCATGTGGACGGAAATATCTCCATGAGCTAAGATGAGAGTGTAAACCTCATTGCCATGCATTAATGCATGATGGGTTTCGAACACCTTGAGGTTATCGAGGTCGTTATATTAAACTAATTCATAGGAAACTGTAGGATTGCGATTAATTCGAGTCGAGTTGGGGTGGGTGAACTTATACTTGCGTTGATACAACGCTAATTATATTCAAATCCTTTGGCCAAGGTAATGCATGTGCCTCAAGTGCATTATTAGTTCACTTTGATTGGATGGCGTAGCTTGTGGAGTGGTCATGCTTGACTAGAGGGTATCTACGGGATTGCATGATAACAAGTTACGTAGGTCACAACATCAGTACTCAGATGGAAAACACCATTGGTTATCCTAAGTCTATCATCTTTGAGTAGGGTAGGGCCACTTCCGGATAGGAAGGAGTGCGGGAGACTGACGGTCTGTGGTTGGAGGTTAAGCTCCTTGAAGATACTTTCTCTTCTATATTCCTGAGAATTGCCAAGACTTGAATTTGGATGGTCAACAATCGAGATGCAGTGACTTTGGTAAGCTTCTATTTTGAAAATGTTCTAAGTAACTTTTAACAACATATTGTTTAATGTTGTAGATGATTATATCCTTTTGTATAAGTTATAATTTCATGATTATTGTTAGTCGATGGATGAATTACTTGGTTTTAAAAATTAGAAAACAAATTATTTTTCTGTTTTAAACTTTAAAAAAAAAATGATTACCTTTGGTTAAAACTTAGTTTTTAGGGTGAAAACAAAACTGGGTATTACACTATGACTGTAATATTTGCAATATAAAGCCTAGGAAAACACAAATGGTAAACTATGACTGTAATATTTGCAATATAAAGCCTAGGGAAACACAAATGCTAAACTATGACTGTAATATTTGCAATAGAAACCCTAGGGAAACACAAATGCTAACCTATGGTTATAATATTTGCAATATAAACCCTACGGAAACACAAATGCCAACCTATGACTGTAATGGCTGTAATGAAGATCAATATAAAGCTTACAAATGGAAAACAGTAAGTTGCCTATTAAAAAATATCATATCTTAAAGGAATGTACAGCATAAACATACTCATGCACAACAATTTAGGAACCACACTTACATTAAATGATATGGAAACACAACTGCTAACCTATGACTTTAATGGCTGTAATGAAGAACAATATAAAGCTTACGATTGGAAAACAGTAAGAGGAATACTTGGAACAATATGGAATCTATGATGCTGCCTCCTCTTGCTATTATGTTGGTCAAATATGTGCTTTTCACTCCTCCTTTTCATATGTCACTCACTGCAGAATAAGTGAATACTTGAAGGTTTTCATAGCTATTTGAATTGGGAATTATTTGAATCTCATTGATGCTTGTTTGGTGTGGCGAATTAAATCCCTGTCTTATTTCGAATTTGAATTCTGGGTAATATGAATTACAGATTTGATTAATTTTGGCCATTAATTCTTGAGTTGATTGGTTTTGGTGTAGTCACGGTTAGGAGGGTCCTCAAAGAGAACTACCCAATCTATGTAACTAGAGTAAACACAACGGAAACAACTCAAAGATATGAACAAATGTAGATTCAGTCATTCATTATATCATAGAATTCGAATACATATCAGCTAACAACATGTGGGCTTACAATTAGGGCTCACAGGCCTGATTACAGAATATCAGAATATGCACAAGATATGGATTTGAAGCTCCTTCGCACAAAATCCAAACTTTCAAACTCAGAATTATCAATTACTATTTTCCTAGGGATCTATTACATCATTATATATCATGTCCAGAACATAAGATTCCTCTGTGTCAGCCAAGGAAGATCACAGACTCCAATGAAGAACTGTAACGTGTGTACACGGATAGGTCGGACCCAACTGAGTAGGACTCCTCCGCAAATGAATGGAATGATGTGCAAATCTCAGGGAAGGTCGGCCATGAAACAAAGATCATTGAATGATGTGTCATTAGGCTCCACAAGTCAGGAAATGCTCTGCAAGTCTTCTCCTTTAGCTGATTATCTGAACTGTCAGAATGCTCTGCTCTGAGAGAATAGTCAATCTTCTGATAGCGATATCTTTCTGTTAACTAATCCAAATGCCCTAAAAATTGGATATATGTAGATGAACATGTCTAGATGCTAAGTCCAGGTCCGCAAGGTCTGAAATGAAACTGCAGCAGAATGCGAACCAAAATATAGAAACTGCTACTAACTGAACTGCCTGAACTGAACTGGAAATGAAAAGAAACAAATTGAAATGCAAATATTTTTGGTTGATGCAAGATTGCTCTTGAACTAGGGATGCTCTTGCATTAGACACCCGGGGTTGTTTTGAAAAGTGAGTTCCTCACTTTGTTGGGGCTAGAGGAAAACCAAAACGGTCTACCTTAGCCTGAGAAATCCAAGATGAATCTTCTGCTGGTCTGCCTTTCCACTTAACCAAATATTCTCTATACTGCTTTCCTCTAGTGCTTTGTGCAATTCTGCTATCCAAAATATCTTCAATCTTCTTTGGTGCTTGTTGCGGTAACTGCTTCTGCAAGTCATCTGCCATGCTATTACTGAACTCTGCTTCGTGATACTGGTATATCTGCAATGTTGAAAATATGTGATATACCCAATGTCTTTGGTAGCTCCACTTCATATGCATTTCCTGAATCAAATTTCTTAAGTATCCTACAAGGTCCAAACTTCTTCATCTTCAACTTGTTATATGTCCCAACTTGAATTCTTTCTTTTCTCAAGTATAGCATCACTTCATCTCCCACTGCAAATTCCTTGTGTCTTCTCTTCTCATCTGCTTGTTCTTTATACTTGTTGTTCATCTCTTCCAAATGCTTCTTCAGCTGATTATGCACTGTCTCCATGTGTCCTATAAATTATTCCGCTTCTACACTTCTCTTGTCTTCCAAACTAATATCTCTCAATTCTGCTACTCCTCTAGGGTTTACTCCAGTAACAATCTCAAAAGGTGTTCTTCCGGTACTCCTATTCACTAAATTATTATATGCAAACTCTGCTTGTGAAAGAATCAAGTCCTAACTTCTTGCCTTCTCTTCAACCAAACATCTCAACAAGTTTCCCAAACTCCTATTCACTACCTCTATCTATCCACCAGTCTGTGGATGAAATGTTGAACTAAACTTTAGATCAGTCTTCATCTTCTTCGAAAGTGTCTTCCAAAAATATCCCAGAAATCTTGTATCCTTGCCTGAAATTATGCTCTTAGGTAATCCATGCAATCTCAAAATCTCCTTGAAAAATAGGTTAGCTACATGCATTGTATTAGTTGTCTTCTTACAAGGTATGAAATGTGCCATCTTTAAAAATTTGTCCACCACTACAAATATTGAATCATGTCCTCTCTGTGTCTTAGGCAATCTCATTACAAAATCCATAGTTATGTTTTGCCAAGGTCTCTCTGGTACTGTCAAAGGTTTATACAATTCAGTATTTTGACTACTTCCTTTTGCAACTTGACAAACTCTACAACTTCGCACAAATTTCCTAACATTCTTATGTATCTAAGGCCAAAGTAGTTTTCACTTACCAAAGCCACTATTTTATCAATGCCAAAATGTCCTGCCAATCCACCACTGTGTTTCTCCTTGATCAAGTTATCTCTCATTGAACTTCTAGGTATGTATAACTGATTTCCCCTTAACAACATATCTTCTTGAATGAAATAGTCCAACCACTTACTCCTATCTATCACAATAGGTTCCTTACATGCTTTCCAAGGTTCTACAAAATTAAGATCTTCCTCATACATGTTCTTCAATTCATCAAATCCCAACACTTCAACTCTCATCTCTGTCAACAAATTTCTTCTCTTACTCAATGCATCTACAACTTTGTTTGATTTTCCACTCCTATGCTTCAACCCAAATGTATAACTTTGCATGAACTCTACCCATCTTATATGTCTCTGATTTAACTTACTTTGATTGTTCAAATATTGTAAAGATTGATGATTTGTATACAGTACAAACTCCTTAGGCAACAAGTAATGTCTCCACTTCTTCAAGGCTTGAATTATGGCATAGAAATCTTGATCATAAACTAAATATCTTCTCCTTGCACCATTCAATTTCTCACTGAAATAAGCTACAGGTCTACCTTCTTGACTTAACACTACTCCCATTGCATTCCCACTTACGTCACAATCTACTTGAAATACCTTATTGAAATCTGATAACACCAAAACAGGCTGCTCTGTCACTTTCTGCTTCAACAGCTCAAAGCTTTTGTTTGCTCCTGATGTCCACTTAAAATCTTTCCTATCACCTCTCATTGTCTCTGTCATAGGGTTACAAACTAAACTGAAATTTTTGATGAACTTCTGGTAGAAACTAGCTAATCCATGAAATGATTTGACTTCTCCAATGCTCTCCGGTGTAGGCCTTTCAACAATTGCTCTCACTTTCTCAGGGTCCATCTTCAATCCTTCTGCAGAAATCACAAATCCCAAGTATACCAATTCTTCCTTAATGAAATTACATTTCTTAAGGTTTATCAACAATTTCTTCTCTCTCAGTCTCTGCAAAACTTGTCTAAGGTTCTGCAAATGTTCTTCTTTTGTCTTATTAAAAATTAGAATGTCATCCAAATATACAATCACAAACTTACCCAAGAACTTCTTCAAGACTTCATTCATCAACCTCATGAAAGTAGTCGGTGCATTTGTCAACCCAAAAGGCACCACTAACCACTCATACAATCTTTCATTTGTCTTAAAATCAATCTTCCATTCATCTCCTTCTCTGATTCTGATCTGATGGTATCCACTCTTCAAGTCTATCTTTGTGAAATATTTTGCTCCACTCAAATAATCCATGATATCATCCATCCTAGGTAAAGGAAATCTATACTTAACTTTGATCTTGTTTATTGCTCCAGAGTCTGTACACATTCTCCATTATCCATCTTTCTTAGGTGCAAGCATTGCAGGTACTGCACAAGGACTCAAGATTTCTCTAATCAAACCCTTCCTCAACAACTCATGTATCTGTCTATTCAATTCTTCATTCTCTGTCGGTGTCATTCTATGTGTTGCTTTGTTAGGCAAACTAGCTCCAGGTATAAGATCCATGTGATGACTGATACTCCTGATTGGTGGCAATCCTTCAGGTACATTGTCTGATATGATGTCTTCATACTTTGTCAGCAACTCTTTTATCTCATCTAGTTGTGATTCTTCAGTCTCCTTCTTCAATGTTTCAGGCTTCTTAGGAATCAAGGCATGACAAATATTTTCATGTCTCAAACCATCCAGAAATTTTCTTCCATCTACCAAATAGATTCTAGCATTTTCACATACTTCACTCTTATGATCATCCTCCAAAAGAATCAAAGTAATTTTCTTTCCATTTGATGTTATAGTGTGTGTATTCTTTCTCTCATCATGTATAGCTTTTCTATCATACTGCCAAGGTCTACCCAACAAGATATGACATACATCCATAGACATAATATTACACAAGACTTCATCATGATAAGATCCAATATTGAATTTCATCGAACATTGTTCACTCGCCAGTACCTTATGATCATCTTGAATCCATGCTATCTGATAGGGCTTAGGGTGTTTCAATCTTTCCAACTTTAGCTTAGTAACCATCTCCTCTGAAACTAGGTTATCAGAACTACCACTATCAATTGCAACTTTACAATATTTACCTCTTGATTTGCATCTGGTTTTGAACAAACTTTTCCTCTGTGGTGGCTCCTCATCCGTCTCTTCTTGAAATAGTGCTCTCCTCATGACAAGTGATTTTCCTTTCTCAGGTTTACCAACTGAACTCGGTGATCCAATAGGTTCTTCTTCCACATAGGCTACTCTTCCACTGTTTTCTGTTCTCTTGCTTGTACTCCCTTGATTACATTCAAATTCTCTATGTCCTTCACCTCCACACTTGAAACAGGTTCCTCTAAATGTTCTCCTATCAGGTCCTCTTCCTTCTCTTCTGTATCCTTCACTCTAGTATGTACTAGGGTTTCCTCTGCGGTAGAAAGTTCTATCATCTCTCCGGTATGCATTGTTATCTCTATCCTCCTTCTTGAATGTGTTCTCTTGTTTGTTATGCTCTGCATATGATCTCTCTCTGGAAAATGTTCTACCTCTTTGTTTCTGATCATGCTTCTTATTCAACTTTTCCTCAACCTTTAGGGAAAACTGATATGCTTCTTCCAATGTTGTCATCCTTACCAAACTCAACTCTTCTTGAATGTTAAATTTCAGTCCATTGATGTATCTAGTGACTTTATCTTTGCTTGCTTCACTATGTCCTGTCCTTATGATCATCTTATGAAATTCATCAGTATACTCCTTCACAGATTTCTCCTTTTGTCTTAGGTTTTCAATCTCTTCAACATCTCCAACTGATAGTCAGCAGGTACAAACTGATTCTTCAATTTTGTCACCATCCTATCCCACTTTGTAATCTTTTCTTTTCCTCTCTATTTCTATCCAATTGAACTTCTTTCCACCATATAGCAGCATGTCCTTTTAGCTTTGTCTTTGCAAATTTCACCTTCTCTAGATCTTCAAATTCTTCATACTCAAAGTATTTTTCCATGTCATTTATCCAGTCAATCAACTCTTCCGAATTCAAATTGCTGGTGTAATTAGGTACATCCACTATAGGTATCTTCCTAATCTTTGAAATAGCTCGCAACATCTTGACTTGATCTGATTCTTCTTCTTCATCACCTCCTAGGGTTTCGCCAATTTGATCGACAGATTGAAATTCTTCATCATCACTTTCAATATTAGGTCTAGGTGTCAATCCTCTTCGCCTACCTTCCTTGACAACATCCAGTTGAATTCTCATTGTTTTCATCATTTTCATCATCTCATCCATCCTACCAGCCATTGTTCCAACAATAGGGATTTTTCTCGATAGTATCTTCTTAGGATCAAGTGCAAACTACCTCAAATTCAGCAATCAGGCTACAAGGTGACAACTGCCTCACAATCGGCGATTGGTTTTGATACAAGTAACTTGCCTTGGATTTGGCGATCTGTCCACAACAAGATCTTATTCGCCCAATTCGCTCAATTCACTCACAAAGATTTGAACTTTTGCTCTGATACCACTTGGTGCAGTCATGGTTAGGAGGGTTCTCAAAGAGAACTATCCAGGCCGTGCAACTAGAGTAAACACAACGGAAACAACTCAAAGATATGAACAAATGCAGATTCAACCATTCATTATATCATAGAATTCGAATACATATCGGTTGACAACATGCGGGCTTATAATTAGGGCTCACATGCCTGATTATAGAATATCAGACTATGCACAAGATATGGATTTGAAGCTCCTTTATACAAAATCCAAACTCTCAGACTCAGAATTATCAATTACTACCTATGACTATTTTCCTAGGGATCTATTACATCATTATATATCATATCTGGAACATACGATTCCTCCGCGTTGGCCAAGGAAGATCACAAACTCTAATGAAGAGTTGTAACATGTGTACATGGATAGGTCAGACCCAAATGAGTAGGACTCCTCCGCAAATGAATGGAATGATGTGCAGATCTTGGGGAAGGTTGGACACGAAATAAAGATCATTGAATGATGTGTCATTAGGCTCCATAAGTTGGGAAATGCTCCGCAAGTCTTCTTCTTTAGCTGATTATCTAAACTGTCATAATGCTCTGCTATGAGGGAACAATCAATCTTCTGATAGCGATATATTTCTGGTAACTGATCCAAATGCTCTAGAAATTAGATATGATGTAGATGAACATGTCTAGATGCTAAGTCTAGCTCGTCAAGGTCTAAAATGAAACTACGGCAGAATGCGGACTAAAATACAAAAACTGCTACTGACTGAACTAGAAATGAAGAGAAACAAACTGAAATGCAAATATTTTTGGTTGATGCAAGATTGATCTTGAACCAGTGATGCTCCTGCATCAGGTTTGGTGTATTGTTTGCATTTGTTTCCATTATTTTTTTTGAATAATGGCGGCCTTACAACAATTATTTTTGGATGCAGGTGGGTTTTTAGAGGAAGGAGCCAGTACGTGTACAGATTACATGGCGATTGGAATAGACTCCTACTCATGCATGTTGTAGGTCTCATGTTTGATGAGATAGGCAGATGCATTTGCCTGTTGTTTAGGTTATGCTATGGTGGGAAACATGGTTGTAATGGGTTGGCATTTCGGTCAAAGATGGGACACATGGGTTTGAATTGTGTTGATGTGGCCCCTCTTTTTTGTTGTGTAGTTGTGATTAATATGTAACACTTGGATTGGTGAGACATTTGGGTTTGAATGTTTATGGGGAAGGGTGCAAACTTTTATGATGCAACTATTTTATTTCCAAGTTGGCTCTTTAGAGTGATATGTCAGATACAATTTCAAAACACTTACACATGTTTGGCTGCCAGCTAACGCTTGTTTTGTTGACAAATATATATGTTTAAATGTGCATTTAATATCTGATTTGTGTTTGATCTCATCGTGTTTTTTTATGCAAGTGTTTTTTCCTAACTTGTGGAGGACTGACGTGTGAGTGTGGACCCCAACGTGCACCAGTCCTATCGCACATTAGGGTCCCCACGCACGATCTAGCTCCTCTCCCCTAGTTGCTCAAGGGAAAAAATGTTTATTTATAAATTTATGGGGGTTCTTTTAGATTTTCTAACTCCAAAACCATAGGTGCAAGAAAATTGGAAACCTTATAAATATATAGATATTCTCATGATGCTAAAGGGATAATCCACAAATATCTTATTCACTAAAAAAATTGGATTTAATTTTTCAAGAAGCCCTTGGTTATGAAAAATTTGGGTTGTCCATGAAGCACTAATTCCCTCTCTTCAATCCCATAGAAGATCTTCTAAGCATGGACCTGTATGCACCAAAATCACGCACAACCTCCACAAGGACCTCAATGATAACTCACAATCCTTGTCATGTACATGTAAGCATGAAATAATGTCTTCTTGTCACATCTCATTTTTTTGGACTTTATTATAAATGATATCTTTGAACATTTTACTACGAACATTTTTTTACTTTGAGTAAATTCCACATGTGTGAAGGTAATTATCGTGATGTTACATTTGCATGAACTAGAAAGTTGATTTAATATTAAATATTATGGATGTACATTTTATTTTTCTTCGGCTATGATTTTTGGGGAACTAATCTATTAATGAAAATCTAAGTGCAACTGAGTGCAAGGAATGTTGAAGACAAGAACATGGTCGAGGTAGAGGTGTTCTAGCCACTTGGCAAGAACTGTTTGGGATGGATAACCCTGATGCACTCACACACTCACATAGGCTCATATCATATTGCATTTTTTGAATGATCTTATTATGCATTATTAATTAGTCGATAAATGTGATTGATGACTTGGGAGTAAATAAATATGTGCTTTTATTGTTACAATAAGTCTATTTTGAATGCATAATTTAGTCATAAATATTAATGTTCCTAGATATATATTTAATGTGGTGTATTTTATATTATTTAATATTATAAGTATTTTCCTTTTTATATAAATACTATTGTTTGAGAAACAATATCTAATTTAGACTTAATACAATTATGTTTAATTACAATAGATATATATAGATATTATTATTATTGCAAATACTACTTGTTGATTTAAGTAATTGTGTTTTATTAAAAATAGATAAATTATATTAATAATATTATTATTATATTTAGAATCTAATTAAAAATGAATTAAGAGAATTTACTGTCATGCAAGTGAAAGAAATATAATTAAGTTATTTTATTCTAATTTAAATAGAAATTTGAGAGCCTTTTAATTGGAAATATCATGCAAACGTATGTAGAACTTCAGTTATCAAAAAGCAAGAAAACTTAAAAATAATTGGATGCCAAGATTTGGAGAGATTTTTAATAAAAACAGAAAGGGGGTTAGCAAAAAAGATACATCATCTTCAAGCAACCAATATCCCCAGATCTGGGAGCGACAGGAAGCAGGGAAAGGCAGCAATTGGAAGGGCAGAAGTAGCGAGCACTTAGGATAAAATCAATCTTCTTCTTCTTCAGCACAGAAGCCAAGTATTACCCTTGTTTAAATTGCAATAAATTATGGTGGTTTATGCTTGTTAAAAACATAGCAAATCTGGTCTATGTTACACCTATGGGCGGCCAATCTTTTTATGTTTCTTTGTTTATGATTAAAACGCCTACCATCAGCTATCTTATTCCTTGCGACCAGACTAGAATTGAACTTCTATTTCTACTTTTTCTCTCTGCTTTGCCTTGTGATCAGATTGCTATACTTCGCTTATAGAACAGATCTCTAAACTTATATCTTTTAAACCACTAAAATTTATTCATACCTAGGCCTGCGTTGTTTTCCTTCTCCCTGTTGAGGGAATCAACCTGTGTTGGTAGGCATTTATGCCTCTTTTGTTTTCTCGACCTACCTTAGATTGCTATCCTTGTCGTCAATTTCCTTAAAACCATGGTGTTGGGAGGTTAGTTCAGCCTGCCAAGCGTGAGCAACTGTCATCTTACCGTCTGTGGTTATCATCCTGCCGTGTATGCAAAAGTATCTTTCCTGCTGTTCATTGTTTTTCTGGTTTTATGCCAAGTGAATCGCCCTCTTTTCTTGATCTTGATGCAACCATTGAAACTGTAGTTACTAGTATACTAGACGCTGATTAATTATTCCCTGGCAGACTTAAAAGCTGTTATCTTCTTGTTTGCTATTAGAAATCAGTCTTTTGTTAGAAATCAACCTTTACTTATTGATTGAATTATGTGAAAATAACTCTTAAACTTAGGTAACAACATTAGAATCCTGTAGCAGCCTTGTGTAATGAATAAGAGGTTTCTTGTAAGCTATCTTGTTATTTATTTTAATACTGTTTCAGACCTATTTTAGTTACTATCCTTTGTGTGACAGTAAGTCTGTTTTGAACTCTATTGCTCTTATTTTTAACTCACTGTCACAGTTCCTGTCATAGTTGTGACAGTAAGACTGTTGTTTTTCTTATTTTAACTTCATGTCACAATTGTGACAGTAAGGTTGTTTAAATGATTTCAAAAACTTATTACATTACATATATTGAATGAAATAGTTATTGTCATAGTTGTGACAGAAAGGTTGTTGAATGAATTAGATTATAGATTAAATTATCTTTTTCTTTTATGATTGCTGCAAATGGAGTAAAAATCCAATGTGGATACACCATTGTTTTATTTACAAACTTTCTTGAAGTAAACTCTATACTTGGTTAGGTATAGAAACTAATTACATTGGTAATATGTGAATGAAATATGGACTAGGGAAAATAAATTCAATTATTAGTCCTATTGATGCAATTTGCATGATTAAATGAAGTTTCTTTGATGAAGTACTTGCTTGAAAGTGTACTCTCGTTGGTTGAGCAAACAAATGAATTAATAAACTATATTTAAGATAAACTATTTGTTATTTAATTGGATATGAAATCATAGCTCAAACGTTTTGAAATCATTGAGCATATTTACCATATGTATATCTATGTGAACGCCATCTTATATATTACTAGCATCTATTCTATTTTATTGCTTGAATTGTATTTCTGTTGATTGTGCAATGGGAAAGGGCTTAGAATGGTTTAGGCAAATATGAGATATTATCTATTATGTGTGTTTGGGGTGGCTTTTGGGCTAGGATGCCGAATGTGGATTATCAGAGATGGCTTTTCCTCTTTTCAGGAATTGAACCTGTAACTATTTTTCTAAGGCTTAGATCTGTAACTATTTTTCTAAGGCTTAGATTTAAGTGAGCAGTCATTGAAAAAGATGAATATTTTGTCTAGCAAAACTGTATTGATATATATCTCTGCCACATCCTATTGTGAGACAATCTACATTTTATTATTTATATTTGCACATTAGACTTACATCGGGTGTTCCCTCCTGCAAGTTGTTTCCAGGTAGCTAGACATTTCGTGCAGGGATGGGTTTCCTTCATGTCATGAAGGGATCCAGGGAAGCGTAATTGCATCATGGTTGGGCAGAAAAGCACCTGAACCATGTTCCTGTCTCTCAGCTCGCAGGAGGACCAATGTGGGTTCGTGGCGACTAGAGATTTTGTTTGATGTATTACACTTGTACATATTTAATGTAACTTGTGATTGGATGAATTATGGCATGAAAACCAGTGGACTTTGTATATTATTTTTATAGTGCAGTCACCTAGATTAAGCACGTGATTATGTAAGATTTAATGACTTTTATTGATTCATATTTATGAGATTTATCTTTTACTTAAGATGTTGTATTTAAGGATTATTTATTTCGTGTAATTTTTGAGATGGAATGAGTACTTTACATTTGGTATCAGAGCATGGTTCCAGCATTGGGAGCTCTGGGGTGTGTGTTTCTTAGTTTGATCGAGCACGTGTGGGTCCTTGTGTGTTTGCCTGTTGTGAATAGCATGTGCCTTTTTTTACAGGGTTAGATAGACCCTGACAATTGTTCTTGAGTATGATTGAACTAGGTTCACTCTTTTAAGAGTTATGCATTAGTATGTGAAAGAGGATGTTGGATCATATGCTTGTCATATTGAATTTTTTTTGCCTTTTTGGTAAATGCTTGCTTGAAATGCATATTGCATTGTCTTATTGAGAGCATGATTATGAGTATGGATTCATTATGTGGTTATAAGAAAGATAGTATTGCTTTGACTTATTGAAGTTTTAAGGTGAGAAATAATAACCGCTGCTTGTTGGAAAGAATGGTGTGTTGTGATATCTTGGTTTGTGAACTTGATTTTATCCCAGCTTAAATCTTGATTGTTGCATGTTTGCTACTATATGACTGCATGTCTTTGCATAATGATTGTGATTTCCTTGATCAGAATGTAACCTTGTTGCTCACATCATTGAATGGTGTTTGTGTGGTTAAATAGAAATGATTTTTGATATAGATGAGTTTGGAGTTTTAGAAGACTTGATTGTTTGTGTAATTGAGTTTGTTCTTTTAACTCGCCCCAATTTTGGTTTAAGGCATAGTGTAGCATCGTACTCCCTCTCTAGTGGCTTGAATTAGTCACATAGTTCATGTAATGTGAAACTTTAGAATTTTCATGTTTTATTCATTTGACTTGGAAATTTCTCTAAACTTTGTAAAGACCAACATTGAATTTTATTTTTATTTATGAAAAAGTATAGCCATCAAAATTTGATATTTACTTATCTTGTGACCCTAATGCTCATGTTTGATTTACTGTTAAAATTGAGCTCATTTTATGCCTTATTGTTGGAATTGAATTTTTCTATTCTCCAGAATTTATTTATTATTTATTATTGGTGGCTATGCTGGAATGTTTTAAATTGTTGGTCATGTATCATGTTATGTTTTCTATCATGTCCATGATGGGCCTCTAATAGGTTGTGTAAGGGAGTAAGATGCAGAGAATATACTGTTTCATAGCGTGTATGTTACTAAGAGCTTTGGTAGATTGAGTTCATTAATTGTTGTTAGAGGCATTGAACATTGTTTGAAGTGTTGAGGAAGTTTTGAAATAGATTTTTGTGTCACTATGGATCACTTGAAGTAAGTTGAAATTTTGTTTGAAGTTAAAGGTTTATGGGGTGAAAAGTAATTTTTGAAAGAAGAATTGAAAAACAAAAGTTAATAAAGAATTGATGAATGTTTAAAAGATTAATATAGAATATATGGAAATAATAAAGGAGTTAGGAAAGGAAAAGTATGAAAATTTATGTGAAAATGATCTTCTGGAAAAAGAATTGGTGAAAGTTCAAGAGAAAAATGAAGAATTAGAAGAAGAGTTGAAGTTGTTTGATAAGGTTAAAGAAAAAAAAGAATGAAGACTTGCAAGAAAAGTTGAAGAACCTAGAAGGAGAAAATTTAAAATTGAAAGATCAAAATGATGAGTTAAAACAATTGTTTGTAGCATGCAAAAAATAAAATGAATGTTGAAATCAAGCCTTCAGTTTGTGAAGTCTCATATGACATAGATGATTTGTGTTCTTTTGATCAATCATTTGGTAGGTTTTCTGAAGTTGTTTTTGCTGAAGAATGTAAAGGATGAAAATGATTATGAATCTGCTAACATAGCTAGTTGTTTTGATGATAATGATGGTTTGAAAATCTTGAATAAAATTGGTTATATAGGCGAAGGTTTGGGTAAGCATGGGCAAGGAATCAAAGAGCCCATTGAGTTAGTTGTGGGGACTAAGTATGAAGGTCTCAGGTATCGAGGTAAAGAAAAAAAAAGAGACAAATGTTTTTGTAAGTACTAAGAAGTTATTTCAAGAAAATGAGATTTTACATTGTTTCCATTGTGATAGAGAAGGGCATAGAAAAGAAAATTGTTGGAATTTACATCCTTGCAAAAATTTGTGGTTTGGAAAAACAAAAATCATAGTGAAAAGACATGTTGGAATAGAGAGTTGAAAAATGAATCTATGACAAGTTGTTTGAAAATGAATTGTGGTTGGATAAATGTATTTGATTGTCAAAAGATCACAGGTATGTTTAGAATGTTTTATAGACATAAGCCTTCTCATGTTGAGAAAAAAGAAAAAGAATTGAACAATAGAAACAAAACAACCAAATATAGTGAACAACCAAGTGCATAGAATAGTAAAGAGATTGAAGAAATTGAACTATTTTAGCATTGTGCAAAAGCACGAGGAAGACAAGGAAGAAATTTTGAATTGTAGATCAGGTTGAAGATAAAGTTTGGTTGCAAGTAATGAAAGAGGAAATGGATTCCATTGATAAGAATGATATGAGTGGTATAGTTTCAGAGGTGTTGTTTGCACAATGGTTAGATATGACCTAGTTGGTGTACCTTTGGAGTTTTGTCTTGTTGTTGGAGACCTCAACCTAGTGTTAGTTTGGGAGGACTGATCTTTTGATATTATATTGTGTTACCATGAAGTTGCATGTGCATTGTGAGGAATGATTCATGTTTTTATGAGTCTATGATGAATTGATTTTGCCTCATTTGGTGTACATTAAAGTTGTGATTGTTATTCTTATGCTAGAATGAATGTAATTGAATTGACAGTTGTGCCATGTGAATTGGTTGATTGATTATATACTTGGATTTATTTGATGGACGCAATGTTAAGTGCAAAATCGAGACATTGTTTTGTATAAGGATGAGTAGGACTAATAGTTTGGTGGATGGTGCCACATGGGAGGATGTAAAAGGCATTAATAAGGATGCTTTGTTTAATTTATTGACACTTTGATTGATATAAGTGGTATACTTCTACTATTTTAGTATGTGTGTGATAAGACATCGAGATGATGTCTTTTCCTAGTGGGGAAGGATGTCACATCTCATTTTTTTGGACTTTATTATAAATTATATCTTTGAACATTTTACTACGAACATTTTTTACTTTGAGTAAATTCCATGTGTGTGAAGGTAATTATCGTGATGTTACATTTGCGTGAACTAGAAAGTTGATTTAATATTAAATATTATGGATGTACATTTTTTTTTGCTTCAGCTATGATTTTTGGGGAACTAACCTATTAATGAAAATCTATGTGCGACCGAGTGCAAGGAATGTCAAAGATGAGAACATGGTTGAGGTAGAGGTGTTCTAGCCACTTGGCAAGAACTGTTTGGGATGGATAACCCTAATGCACTCACGCACTCACATAGTCTCATATCATATTGCATTTTTTGAATGATCTTATTATGCATTATTAATTAGTCGATAAATATGATTGATGACTTAGGAGTAGATAAATATGTGCTTTTATTGTTACAATAAGTCCGTTTTGAATGCATAATTTAGTCATAAATATTAATGTTCTTAGATATATATTTAATATGGTGTATTTTATATTATTTAAAATAATAAGTATTTTCCTTTTTATATAAATACTATTGTTTGAGAGACAATATCTAATTTAGACTTAAAATAACTATGTGTAATATATATATATATATATTGCAAATACTACTTGTCGATTTAAGTAATTGTGTTTTATTAAAAATAGATAAATTATATTAATAATAATATTATTATATTTAGAATCTAATTAAAAATGAATTAAGAGAATTTACTATCATGCAAGTGATAGAAATATAATTAAGTTATTTTATTCTAATTTAAATAGAAATTTGAGAGCCTTTTAATTGGAAATATCATGCAAACGTATGTAGAACTTCAGTTATCAAAAAGAAAGAAACCTAAAAATAATTGGACACCAAGATTTGGAGAGATTTTTAACAAAAAAAGGGGGTTAGCAAAAAAGAGACATCATCTTCAAGTGACCAATATCTCTAGATCTGGGAGCGACATGAAGCAAGGAAAGGCAACGATTGGAAGGGTAGAAGTAGTGAGCACCCAAGGCAGAATCAATCTTCTTCTTCTTCAACATAGAAGCCAGGTATTACCCTTGTTTAAATTGTAATGAATTATGGTGGTTTATGTTTGTTAAAAACGTAGCAAATCTAGTCTGCGTTACACCTATGGGCGGCTAGTCTTTTTGTGTTTCTTTGTTTATGATTAAAACACCTACCATTAGCTATCTTATTCCTTGCGACAAGACTAGAATTGAACTTTTGCTTCTGCTTTTTCTCTCTGCCTTGCCTTGTGATCGGACTGCTATACTTAGCTTATAGAATAGATCTCTAAACTTACATCTTTTAAACCACTGAAATTTATTCATACCCAGGCTTGTGTTGTTTTCCTTCTCCTTGTTGAGGGAATCAACCTGTGTTGGTAGGCATTTATGCCTCTTTTGTTTTCTTGACCTGTCTTAGATTGTTGTCCCTATCGCTAATTGCCTTAAAACCACAACATTGGGAGGTTAGTTCAGCCTGCCAAGCGTGGGCGACTGTCATCTTACCACCTGTGGTTATCATCCTGCTGGGTATGCAAAAGTATCTTTCCTACTGTTCATTATTTTTCTAGTTTTATGCCAAGTGAATCGCCCTCTTTTCTTGATCTTGATGCTGTTGGAATTAGGACAGATAACTGAGAGGGGGGGTGAATCAATTGTCACAAAAACTTTATCTTTTCTGTAATTAATCTTCTTTATCACTTATAAATAGATTAATGATATTATCATGAAAGCATGAATCAATAACACAAGAGCAGAAAAATTAACAACACAGATAATACAATGATTTTTACTTGGAAACCCAGTTAAGGGAAAACCATGATGGGGGTTAACCCACAAGAATTAATAATTTGTTAAAAGTATTATAAATGGGGAAGGCATATGCCTTTAGCATGTACTACCCAGAGCTCACTGCTCCAAGAGTCTCATTGACTACAGAAACATTCACAAGAGTTATCACATAATGATTGAACTGAGAAACAACATCTTCACCATGCCAAAGATCAGTTCCATTTAAGCTCCAAACACATCTCTACTCTGCCCCCAAACACTTCTTTGCTACATCCACATATTCACTCTAATACACACATTTCCACGACTTCGATTCACTTATTTATACATGACATTGACTTTGGAATGAACATCAAAGTCGGCCTTAAAAACATTACAAATAATTACAATTACAATGCAAAATACTATATGTGAATCACTACACTGTCAACCAAACACAACTGGGACCCAAATCTTCCTCGATCAACATGCCACGCTTCATACGACTCAACTTAGATCATCCGCAACATGTATTACGCATCCGGTCGGCCAAGACTGGGAAGAACAGAAACACCCATGAAGAAATCTTCAACCACGAGCTCCTTTGTCAATGTGGACCACCAATACAATAGGCACACGATCGAGAGACCACCACAATCACAATGAAATCAACAAGAACAACCACACCATTTCGCATCACTAGAATCACTTGCATCTTCACACTGAACCTCAAGAACACACACTGCCATAAATGTCACACTAGAAAGATTGCTTGCGAACCTCCAAACCAATAACCACTCAAGTTGAGGGAACACACCAACATCCTAGACATGCCTCTAGATCTGCAGATCATAATACTCTCATACTGGACCAATCCGGACCAACTTCTAGTCACTCTGTCACCTTTGAACAACAACAAAACCTAGTTCTACTCAGATGGCCATAACTTCCTCAAATCTTTATGTGGACCTCTCAAATCTTAACTGGAACAACCATAGACAATCATCTACAAACCCTTTAATCCACATACTTTGATTTTCATCCTACTAGAAATGCTGATCACTCCTTTGCACTGTCTTCACTGAAAGATATGTTGCCATCAATGACAACACATCAGGCACATATTTGCAACAATCTCCCCCTTTGTCATTGATGGAAACATATGATGTGAAAAACTGATTCAACCATCAAGACAAGAGCTTCTCCCCCTTTCTCTTATCACACCTGCAACCACTTTCTTCACTACTCCCCCTTTCACAAGCAACTACTAACTTCTGAGTTTTTCATATGACTTCTCTCCCCCTTTGACATCAATGACAAAGGTGCACATATTTGCAATTATCTCTTCCTCTTCTCAAACTAAACTCCAAACTTCACATATTGACTACTCCCTTGAGTAGCATCCTCCTAACATCAATCTGGATCACAAGATATGACTGTGTGTTCTACTGGACTAATGCACCTTAGTTCTGAACAGGAGGGGTATTGACCCCTAGCTTCCCTCTAAGATACTCAAAAGTATCCTTAGGTAGAGGCTTAGTGAAGATATCTGCAATCTGATCCTCTAAAGGAACAAAATCCAATCTGACTTCATTCTCATTTACTTTCTCTCTCAAAAAGTGAAACTTGATAGATATGTGCTTTGTCTTTGAATGCAACACCAGATTCTTTGAAATGTTTATTGCACTTGAATTATCATAGAAGATTGTAATAGGCTCTTCAAACACAATTCTGATATCCTTCAACATCTGCTTCATCCATAAAACTTGAGTGCAATTACTTTCTACTGCTATGTACTCTGCCTCTGCAGTAGACAGAGATATTGCCTCCTACTTTTTGCTCAACCAAGAAACTGTTGGGATAAGGTGCCATTAACCTTGTAAATCCCAATATTGTATTTATTCCATTTATTATTTGTAATTTGTAATTACCCATAAGGGATGTATAAGTTTCACCGGCAGTGGTAAAAATTATTTACTGTCCACGGTAATTACGAAGTTACTGCACGATAAGTCCCGGAGTTACTAGCGGTAGTTATGAGATGTCATTTACTATGGTAAATGGTAATTGGTCAAAGTGGGGTGCACATGTGGAGGAATAATCTATTTTTAGTGTTATGACGCATGTCATAGATGCTGTAAGAGGGTGTAAGAGATTCTATGACAACTGTAAGTTGTCATAAGAATCTATGAAACTAATAATAGCATATGACGCATCATAAGATGTTGTAAGTGGCTATTTTTAGCTTCAAGTCATTCAATCTTGCATGGGTACTTTTTCCCATGTGTAGGATGCATGTATGACAACATTTATGACCCCGTAAGTGCCTATTCTTGGCCATGGACGACCAAGGTTGTATGGTTGACTCTTGACAAGTGTTATGAGCTTGTAAGAAGTCATTTAATGTCTTGAGGTTGTCTAAATTCTATAAAAACCATAGCATAGTAGATGAGATGAATATATAACAGTTTACAGGTACCCAGGTTCTATCAGAGTGAAGGTTGAAGGACAGAGGAAGTGAATGTATTTGTAATCTCCTTTTGTGAAGATAATACAACTTGGCCTCTTTTCTTGGTGGAGTTTTTTACCCGAAAAGGTTTTCTCCACGTTAAACACTTGTGTTGTGTGCTTCATTCTACTTCTGGTATATTTATGTATTGTGGGTTTATGTTTTGTTACAATCTCCATTGTTAACACACACTTGAAAGATTGCTAAAATTTATTCGAATCAGATTTTCATTGAAGTAGTGTTGTTTTCATTTCTAACATTTGGTATCAGAGCCTGGCCAGCTTTGGCTCTTGGGTGGTAGTGTGGAAGCTGTAGCTGCAGTGGGAGATTTGGTTACATTTGTTTTGCAGATCTTGTGTTTTATTATGGTTGCATCCACCGTTGTGTCAACCTCTCGAATGGATATTGAGAATTTCAACAAAATGGGGTATGAGTTGTGGAAGCTGAAAATGGAAGATTTGTTGGAAGAAAGAAACCAATGGTTGGCTGTCCAAAAAGAGAAGAAACCTAACAATGTCTCTCAAGATGAGTGGGATAGATTAGATAAGAAGGCACGGGGAACCATCCGGTTGTGTCTTTCAGACTCTGTCCTGTTGAATATCGCAAAGGAAGAGACTGCATACAAGTTATGGAAATGGTTGGGTGAGATCTATCAAGCCAAGAGTATGGTAAATAAACTTTATTTAAAAAGAAAATTGTTTTCTATGAAAATGCGAGAAGGTGAATCAGTTGCAGAGCATTTAAATTCTTTTAATTTGTTAGTGAGTCAGCTTGATTCAGTAGATGTTGAGGTTAGTGAGGAAGATAAATGTATCTTACTTCTTTGTTCTTTACCTGAGTCTTGGGAGAATGTTGTCCTTGCTATCACTGCTAACCTCATGGATCCATAGTTGGATGCTCTTGTTTCAGTGCTACTGTCATAGGAATTGAGGAAGAAGAGTTCAGATAGTTTAGGAGATGCTCTCAATGTTAGGGGAAGGTCTAAGGAAAGGGGATAAGGACAAGTCCAAGGGCTAGTCTAAGACTCCTGGTAAAAAGAATAGAGTTAAGTGTTGGAACTGTGGTAAAAGGGGACATGTGAAGGAGTGTAGAAACCCCAAGAAACAGTGGGAGAGTGCTTCAGATAAGTCCTCGAATGTAGGTGAAGAAGTTTTACTTTCTGCATGTAATCTTGTTTCTAATAATCATTGGTTGGTTGACTCAGGATGCTCGTTTCATATGACTCCGCATAAGGAATGGTTCTCCTCATATGAAGAATATGATGGAGGTAATATCTACCTTGGTGACAACTCTACATATCTGATTGTTGGGAAAGGAAAGGTATTGTTGTGTTTCAGTGATGGGAGGATTAAAACCATCCCTGGTGTCTTACATGTTCCTAGATTAGCTAGAAATCTGATTTTAGTTTCAAAGTTGAATGAGTTGGGAATGCATGTGACATTTGACAAGCATGGCTGCAGATTGGTGAGAGGGAACTTGGTGGTAGCGAAAGGGAAGAGATTCAGAAACTTGTTTAGGCTTGAAGCCACTATAGTTTGTAATGCCTCCTATGTATCTGAGGCCACTACTGAAAATACATGTATGTTGTGGCACCATAGATTGGGCCACACAAGCAATAATGTATTAAAAACTATTAAGAATAAAAATTTGTTGGATGGTTTCTCCTATCTTGATGAGCACTTTGATTTCTGTGAGCATTGTGTGTTTGGTAAATAAAACAAAAAATCATTTCCTTTAGGAAGCAATAGAGCAAAAGAGAAGTTAGAAATTATTTATACGGATGTGTTTGGACCTGTGGATAATGAATCTATCAAAAAATATCGTTATTTTGTAACCTTCATTGATGATGCATCCAGATTTACATGGATTTATTTTATGAAGCATAAATATGAAGTTTTCACTAAGTTTAAGGAATTCAAAGTCTCAGTAGAGAACCAATCAGGTTTAAAGATAAAAATATTAAGATCTGACCATGGAGGGGAATATTGCTCTAAGGAATTTGATGAGTTTTGCAAGCATGCAGGTACAATCAGACAAAAGACAACTCTGTATAGACCACAACAGAATGGTGTTGTAGAAAGGATGAACCGAACAAATATGGAAAGGGCCAGAAAGTGATGCACAGTTGGATAAATGCTTTTAGGCAGAGGTTGTGTGTACTGCTTGCTACTTGACAAACAGATCTCCTTGTAAGGCTCTTGATTCAACACCTTATGAAGTGTGGATAGGTAAGAAACCTTCTGTTTCACCTTTAAGGGTTTTTGGCTATGAGACTTTTGTTCATGTGCCTAAGGAAAAACAATCTAAGTTGGATCCAAAGGTTGAAAAATGTACATTCATTAGATATGGTGATAATGTCAAAGGTTATAAGCTTTGGAATCCACTAACTCGCAAGATTATATTTTCTAGAGATGGTATTTTCAGGGAACTTAGAGCTATTTCTAAACCTGAGCAACCAAAAGAAAAAGATGAAAAGGTAAAGAGAGTGCACTTTGAGTTAGAGGAGTAAGATGCACCTCAAAAAGAACAGAATGATGGATTAGGAGGTGAAGAAGAAGAGGATTCAAGTAGTTCTGATGAATATGAATCTGTTGTGACAGAAGAAGTTGGTACAGATAATCATGCAGAAGAATGAGTAGAGTCTCTTACTCCACTTGTAAGGAGATCCACAAGACAATGGAATCTAGTTGACATGTATAGCCCACCAGATTTCTGTTGTGTATATGCTTTATTGAGTACTAACGATGAACCTAGATCCTACAGGGAAGCTATTTCTACAGATGATAGTGAGTCTTGGTAACTAGCCATGCAGGAGGAGATGATGGATTTTGACTCTAATAACACCTAGGATCTTGTTCGTTTGCCCAAAGGAAGAAAGGCCATAAGATGTAAGTGGGTCTTCAAGAAGAAGTTTGGAGCAGACGGGTCATTGGAGAAGTACAAGGCTAGACTGGTAGCCAAGGCCTACTCCCAGAGAGAGGGAGTTGATTTTGGTGAGATATGCTATTCTATTGCTAAATTGACTTCTATTAGATTTCTCTTATCCATTGCTGTAGCTTATGATTGGGAGATTGAGAAAATGGACATTAAGACTGTGTTGTTGCATGGAGATCTTAAAGAAGAAATTTATATGCAATAGCCTACAGGTTTTGAGGTAAAAGGAAAAGAACATTGGGTTTGTAGATTAAAGAGGTATCTTTATGGTCTGAAACAATACCCCAGAATATGGTATCAAAAGTTTGATTCATTTGTTTTGAAATTGGGTTTTGTTAGAAGCGAGAAGGATCATTGTGTTTACATTCATTGTGTTGATGATTCTATACTAGTTATTGCTTTGTATGTTGATGCCATGTTGTTTTTCAGCAATACTAAGGGTATGGTCAGTAAGCTTAAAGCCCAACTTTCAGGTGCATTTGAGATGAAGGATCTTGGTGCTATAAGGTATATTTTGGGAATGGAGATTAGGAGGGACAGAGTTAACAGAAAGCTTTGGTTGTCACAAAGTAAGTATGTGAATACTATTTTGCAGAGGTTTAGTTTGTAGGATTGTAATCCAGTTAGAGTTCCTTTACCCATTGGTACTAAGCTTTCATTAGATATGTGTCCAAAGACTGAGGATGATCTTGAGGATATGTCTAATGTGCCATATTCTAGTGCTATAGGGAGTTTGATGTATGCAATGGTTTGCACTAGACCAGATATTGCCCAAGCAGTGGGAGTTTTGAGCAGATTTATGTCTAACCCTGGTAGACAACATTGGAACTATGCAAAGAGGGTGTTTAAATATCTTGCAGGTACTCCTAATCATTGTTTGGTTTATTCTGGTACTGATAGTGCTGATAAATCTTTGGACATACAGGGTTTTGTTGATGCAGATTGGGCAGGTGACTTGGATAGTCGAATGTCCACTAGTGGATATGTGTTTACTCTGTTTGGAGGTGCAGTGAGTTGGATGAGTAAGAGGCAGCCCACAGTTGCTTTGTCCACCACATAAGCATAGTATATGGATGCAATTCATGTCTTTAAGGAGGTAGTTTGGTTGAGGAGACTGTGTACAGGTATTGGTTTTGATTGCAGGAATATTCAGATTGGTTGTGATAGCCAAAGTGCTATTTGTTTGGCTAAGAATCCCATGTATCATGCTCAAATTAAGCATGTTGATGTTCAGTATCACTTTGTTCGAGAGTTGGTTGCAAATGGAGAGATTGAGTTGAAGAAGATAGACACTCCAGAGAATGTTGCAGATTCATTGACCAAGCCTATGAGCACAGAGAAGTTCGCGTGGTGCAGAGAGGCCATGGGCCTTATTTCTAGTGCCTGATTATTTTTTCATTTGATTTCCTATGGGTTGATTTACAATGTATAATGTCAAGTGGGAGAATGTTGGGATAAGGTTCCATAAACCTTGTAAATTCTAATATTGTATTTATTCCATTTATTATTTGTAATTTGTAATTACCCATAAGGGATGTACAAGTTTCACCGGCAGTGGTAAAAATTATTTACTGTCCACGGTAATTATGGAGTTACTGCACGATAAGTCCCAGAGTTACTAGCGGTAGTTATGAGATGTCATTTACTATGGTAAATGGTAATTGGTCAGAGTGGGGTGCACATGTGGAGGAATAATCTATTTTTAGTGTTATGACACACGTCATAGATGCTGTAAGAGGATGTAAGAGATTCTATGACAATTGTAAGTTGTCATAAGAATCTATGACACTAATAATAGCATATGATGTGTCATAAGATGCTATAAGTGGCTATTTTTGGCCCCAAGTCATTCAAGCTTGCATGGACACTTTTTCCCAAGTGTTGGATGCATGTATGACAGCATTTATGACCCTATAAGAGTATATTATTGGCCATGGACGCCCAAGGTTGTATGGTTCTCTTGACAAGTGTTATGAGCTTGTAAGAAGTCATTTAATGTCTTGAGGTTGTCTAAATTCTATAAAAACCATAGCATAGTAGATGAGATGAATATATAACAGTTTACAAGTACCCAGGTTCTGCCAGAGTGAAGGTTGAAGGACAGAGGAAGTGAATGTATTTGTAATCTCCTTTTGTGAAGATAATACAACTTGGCCTCTTTTCTTGGTGGAGTTTTTTACCCAAAAGGGTTTTCTCCACGTTAAACACTTGTGTTATGTGCTTCATTCTACTTCTGGTATATTTATGTATTGTGGGTTTATGTTTTGTTACAATCTCCATTGTTAACACACACTTGAAAGATTGCTAAAATTTATTCGAATTAGATTTCCATTGAAGTAGTGTTGTTTTCATTTCTAACAGAAACCAATCTCTTTCCCAAGAAAAATACACCACCACTAGTGCGCTTCATGTCATCCACATCTCCTGCCCAATCAACATCTGTATATGCATGAAGAGTGAAATCATCATCCTTAGGATACCACAGACCCAAATCAAATGTTCCCTTCAAATATCTAAATTTTTTTTTGACTACCACAACATGAGATCTCTAGGATCAGCTTGAAATCTAGCAACAAGACCAGCTGCATTCATGATACCAGGTCTGGTTTGTGTCAGATAAAGCAGTCCTTCAATCATTGATCTATACCTTTTCTGATTTGCCTTAAGGGAATCATCATCCTTACTCAACTTGCATCCGGTTACCATAGGAGTTCTCACTGGTTTTGAATCCTCTATTCCAAACTTCTTCAACAGCTCTTTCACATACTTAGACTGAGATATGAAGATGCCTTTATCTGTCTGAATGATTTACAGACCCAAGAAGAAATTCATTTCACCAAGTATAGAAATCTCATATTCACTTTGCATCTAATCAACAAATTTCTTACACATGCTCTCATTACCATCAAAGATAATATCATCAACAAACACTTAAACAATCAAGATGTTTTCATGATCAATCTTGAAGTAAAGATTACTATCATTTGTGCCTTTGCTAAAGCCTAACTTTAGTAGATACTTATTTAGTCTTGCATACCATGCTCTTGGGGCTTGTTTAAGTCCATACAATGCTTTCTTCAACCTGTAGACCATATCTCCTTGATCAGATAACTAGAATCCTTTTAGTTGTTCAATGTAGACTTCCTCTTCCAACTCTCCATTCAGGAATGCTGACTTGACATCCATCTGGTAAACCTTAAAATCTTTGAAAGTAGCAAATGCAAGAAATAGTCTGACTGCTTCAATTCTTGCTACCAGAGCAAAGGTTTCTTCAAAATCAATTCCCTTTACTTGAGGATATCCTTTGCACACCAATATAGCTTTGCTTCTCACTACTTCACCATCTTCATTCAACTTATTCCGGAAGACCCATTTAGTTCCAATTACATTTTTGTCTTCAGGTCTAGGAACAAGATCCGAAGTGTTATTCTTTTCAATTTGTAACAATTCTTCTTCCATTACTTTTACCCAACTCTCATCATTACAAGCCTCATTCACTGACTTTGGTTCAATCTTTGAAATCAAACAATACTCCATTTGTTCTTCAGGAATTTTCTTTCTAGTCAGAACACCTTTGTTTTTATCTCCTATAATCTAATCTTTAGAATGATTCAACCTTACATACTTGGGAGTTTTGGGAATTTCTTGAACTTATGATTCTTGAACTTGTTCCACCTCATTTGCATTGGCTTTTTGAGTTTCTGGAATCTCCAGACCAATCTGAATCTGAGTTTGAGTTTGAATTTGCTTTCCTTTACCTGGACTTACATTTTGATCATCTAGTTCATATCCACAAGACATGGAAGGTCTCTCCTTGTTTTCATCAACCTTGACATTAGCACTTTCAACAATCTTTTTCAATCTCTTATTAAAGCACTAGTAAGCCTTGCTATGGTTAGAATAACCCATGAATATTCCTTCATCACATCTTGCATCAAACTTTCCTAGATCATCGTCTCTCTTGATATAGCATTTACTACCAAAAAATCTAAAGTATTTCACAGTAGGAGCATTGCCAAACCACAATTCATAAGGTGTCTTACCAGTATTACTTTTGATTTGCACCCGATTAAGAGTGTAGACAGCAGTACTCACAGCCTCTCTCCAATAAGAACATGGAACATTTGCCTCCATTATCATGGTTCTAGAAGCCTCTTGAATAATCTGGTTCTTTCTTTCCAGAACTCTATTTTGTTAAGGAGTCCTAGGAGCAGATAACTGTCTTCTTATTCCATACTTTTCACAAAATGCATTAAACTCACCAAAAGTAAACTCTCCACCTCTGTCTGATCTCAGACACTTTATCTTCATACCAATCTCATTCTCCACCTTAGCCTTGAACATCTTGAATCTGTCAAGAGCCTCTGACTTCTCTTTCAAGAAAGTGACCCACACCATCCAAGAGTAATCATCAATCAGCAACATAAAGTACCTGTCTCCTTGTAAACTCCTAACTCTAGCAGGACCACACAAGTCAGTGTACACAAGTTCCAACAATCCATTTGAAAATTATTCTTTACTTTTGAATGTAGTTCTAACTTGTTTCCCCAATTGACATTCCTTACACATGCTATCAGCAAGTTTCACAAGTTTTGGAAGATCTCTCATAGCCTGAGTAGTACTTATCTTGACAATATTATCAAAGTTTACATGACACAATCTCCTATGCCATAACCAACTCTGATCAATTTGAGCAATCAAACAACTTTTACTAGAACCACTTAAATGAAAGATATTACCTTTAGTCTGTGTACCAGATGCAATCTTAGTTCCAGAGCTTCCCAAGATTCTGTATTTTTCATCCTTAAATCGAAGATCATATCCTTTGCCAACCAATTATCCAACACTGAGAAGATTATGTTTCAATCCTTCCACATACAGAACATCATTAGTGTTATTCTTTCCATCAAAAGAAATAGTTCCTCTGCCACGGATTCTGCCAGATAAGTTGTCTCCAAACTTCACAATTCCACCTTCATATCCTTCCAAACTCACAAACTTACTTTTATCACCAGTCATATGATGAGAACACCCACTGTAAATCACCCATTCATCCTTTTCTTCAACTTGAGCAGACAAGGAACTTTCCACATTCACACAACTAGCAGATTCAGTAGGCATCGGATCTTCTTCTTTGATAGCAATGAACACCCATTCATCATCAGAGGTATTTCCCTTATTAGATTCATCATCTGTGACTCCTTCAGTAGCTTCTTGGGCATAGTAACACTTCTTCTAAAACCTAGATCTATTAGGGTTTGGATTTGAAACCCTCTCCGGACATTTTTAGGCAAAATGACCAATCTTATTGCATGCAAAACATATGAAAGGAAACTTTCCTTCATACTTACCGGATCCTCTTGGTAACATTTTGGCAAATAGAGCTTCAAGTTCCTTAAGCTCAGATTCATCATCTTCAAGATCCTTCCTTGCTTTCTTATATTTGTTTAGTCCTCTTGAAGAGATTTCACCTGGATCATGTCTTTGCTTTCCAAAAATAGTGGCTTTAAATGCAGATTCTGATTTAGGAAGAGAATCACCAAACTCACTCATTTCAAATGCTGAAATCTTACCAACCAACTGATCCCTTGTCACAATTACCATAGTCCTGATCTCTTCTATAGCAGCAACTTTATGCTTGTATGCAACAGGTAAGGATCTGAGTACTTTGGCAATAATCTTTGATTCTTCCAGTTTTCCACCAACACTTCTGATGCTGCTCACAAGCTCATTCACTTTCAACATGTAGGAAGTGATGTTTTCATCTTTGCTCATTCTCAGACATTCAAATTTACCCTTCAGGCTCTACAACTTAGCACATTTGACATATTTATCATCTTCTTACAAAGTCTCTAACTTCTTTTAGATTTCATGAGTAGTTTTCAATTCCAAAACATTTGTCATCTCAATATTAGTCAGGGCACTCAACAATGCTTCCTTAGCCTGAATGTTATTTTCAGCATCTTTGATTTGATTTGGAGTTGTAGGACCATTCGCTGGAGGCTTGTACTCATCCTTAGTTATCGACCAATAAGCATCACCTATGCATTGCAAATGACATTTCATGCGATTCCTCCAAAGCGAATAATTTGTTCCATCAAATCTCAAACTATCCTTCTTGTATGTCACCATCTTGGATCTCCTCAAGTGGTCAAGCTTCTTTCAGAGGAACCGGCTCTAATACCAATTGTTGGAATTAGGGCAGACAACTGAGAGGGGGGGTGAATCAGTTGTCACAAAAACTTTATCTTTTTTGCAATTAATCTTCTTTATCACTTATAAACAGATTAATGATATTATCATGAAAACATGAATCAATAACACAAGAGCAGAAACATAAACAACATAGATAACACCATGATTTTTACATGGAAACCCAGTTAAGGGAAAACCATGGTGGGGGTTAACCCACAAGAATTAATACTCTGTTAAAAGTATTATAAATGGGGAAGGCACATGTCTTTAGGGTGCACTTCCCAGAGCTCACTGCTCCAAGAGTCTCATTAACTACATAAACATTCACAAGAGTTATCACATAATGATTGAACTGAGAAACAACATCTTCACCATGCCAAAGATTAGTTCCATTTAAGCTCCAAACTCATCTTTGCTATGCCCCCTGAACACTTCTTCGCTACATCCACATATTTGCTCTAATACACACATTTCCATGACTTTGATTCACTTATTTATACATGACATCGACTTTGGAATGAACATCAAAGTCGGCCTTACAAACATTACAAATAATTACAATTACAATGCAAAATACTATATGTGAATCACTATGCTATTGGCCAAACACAGCTAGGACCCAAATTTTCCTCAATCAACACGCTACGCTTCATATGACTCCACTTAGATCATCCACAACACGAATTAGGCATCCGGTTGGCCAAGACTAGGAAGAACAACACCCAAGAAGAAATCTTCAACCACAAGCTCCTTTGTCAATGTGGACCATCAATACAATAGGCACATGATCCAGAGACCACCACAAGCACAATGAAATCAACAGGAACAACTGCACCTCTTCGCATCACCAAGATCACTTGCATCTTCATACTGAACCTCAAGAACACACACTACCATGACTCACACTAGAAAGATTGCTTGCGGACCTCCAAACCACTAACCACTTGAGTTGAGGGAACACACCAACATCCCAAACATGCCTCTAGATCTGCAGATCATAATACTCTCATACCGGACCAATCCAGACCAACTTCTAGTCACTCTGTCACCTCTGAACAACAACAAAACCCGGTTCTACTCAGATGGCCATAACTTCCTCAAATATTCATACGGACCTCTCAAATCTTAACTAGAGAAACCATAGACAATCCTCTACAAACCCTTTAATCCACATACTCTAATTTTCATCCTATTGGAAACACTGATCACTCCTTTGCACTGTCTTCATTGAAAGATATGTTGCCATCAATGACAACACATCAGGCACATATTTGCATCATATGCAACCATTGAAACCGTAGTTACTAGTATACTAGACGCTGATTAATTATTCCCTGGCAGACTTAAAAGCTGTTATCTTCTTGTTTGCTGTTAGAAATCCATCTTTTGTTAGAAACTGACCTTTACTTATTGGTTGAACTATGTGAAAATAACTCTTAAACTTAGGTAATGACATTAGAATCTTGTAGCAGCCTTGTGTAATGTATCAGAGGTTTCTTGTAAGCTATATTTTTATTTATTTTAATACTGTTTCAGACCTATTTTAGTTAATGTTGTCTGTGTGACAGTAATCTTGTTGTGAACTCTATTGCTCTTATTTTTAACTCACTGTCACAGTTCCTTTCATAGTTGTGATAGTAAGACTGCTGTTTTTCTTATTTTAACTTCCTATCACAGTTGTGACAGTAAGGTTGTTTAAATGATTTAGAAAACTTATTATATTACATATATTGAATGAAATAGTTATTATCACAGTTGTGACAGTAAGGTTGTTTAATGCATTAGATTATAGATTAAGTTATCTTTTTCTTTTATGATTGCTGCGAATGGAGTAAATATCCGATGTGGATACACCATTGTTTTATTTACAAACTTTCTTGAAGTAAACTATATACTTGGTTAGGAATATAAAACTAATTACATTGTGAATATGTGAATGAAATATGGACTAGGGAAAATAAATTCAATTAATAGTCCTATTGATGCAATTTGCATGATTAAATGAAGTTTCTTTGATGAAGTACTTGCTTGAAAGTGTACTCTCATTGGTTGAGTAAACAAAAGAATTAATAAATTGTATTTAGGATAAAGTATGTGTTATTGACTTGGATGTAAAATCATAGCTCAAACATTTTGAAATTAGTGAGCATATTTACCATATGTATATCTATGTGAACGCCATCTTATATATTACTGGCATATATTCTATTTTATTTCTTGAATTGTACTTCCATTGATTGTTAAATGGGAAATGGTTTAGAATGGTTTAGGTGAATATGGGATATTATCTATTATGTATGTTTGGGGTGGCTTTTGGACTAGGATGTCGAATGTGGATGATTAGAGATGGCTTTTCCTCTTTTTGGGAATTGAACCTATAACTATTTTTCTAAGTCTTAGATCTAAGTGAGTAGTCATTGAAAAAGATGAATATTTTGTCTAGCAAAACTGTATTGATATATATCTCTCCCACATCCTATTGTGAGACAATCTGCATTTCATTATTTAGAATTGTACATTATACTTCAAGTTGCATCGGGTGTTCCCTCCTGCTAGTTGTTTCCATGTAGCTAGACATTTCGTGCAAGGCTAGGTTTCCTTTGTGTCATGAAAGGATCTGGGGAAGCGTAATTGCATCATGGTTGGGTGGAAAAGTGCTCGAGCCATGTTCCTGTCTCTCGGTTCGCAGGAGGACCAATGTGGGTTCATGGTGACTGGAGAGTTTGTTTAATGTATTATACTTGTACATATTTATTGTAACTTGTGATTGGATGAATTATGGCATGAAAGCTAGTGGACTTTGTATATTATTTTTATAGTGCTATCACCTGGATTAAGCATGTGATTATGTAAGATTTAACGACTTTTATTGATTCATATTTATGAGATTTATCTTTTACTTGAGATGTTGTATTTAAGTGGATTATTTACTTCGTGTAATTTTTGAGATGGAATGAGTAATTTACACTTCTTAGCAATGATTCTCTTAGTAGCATTTGGGTTTTTCCTTTTTTTTTCCCACCTTTGTCGTGCTAGCCATCTCCCCACCTTCGATGCTTTTCGACACTTGTCAATTCTCGTTTCCTGTGCTTGCGACTTTATCCCTAAGCCTTGTATTCGTCTTGTTGCTGTGATTTGACCTTTCTATAGTGTTTTTCATCCAATCCCCCCTAGGAGCCGTTTAGAGGACCTCCCAAGCCATCTCCAACTTTCAATTTTTTGTTTTGATCAGCCAATCCAAATCTCCCATATTATTTGAGGATCTCCCTCAGGAGATTTGACTTTTGCAAGTGAAGATTTGGATTTTATCCCCCTTTCAACCAGTTTCCAGAGGCAGTTCACCTCCTTTTCCCCTAACTAATAATTTCCAACCTGCTTTCCAACCCAGGACCTCCCCTCTGTGGGTCACCCATGGGTCACCCCCAGGTGACTTGGACTGGTGAAAGAGGCGACCCATGGGTGACATTGTTGTCTTTTCTAGCTACGAAAGAACTTGAGTTTTTGACTCATTTTTTTTTTGTTTTGATCCATTTTTCTTCTTGTTTGCATGAGTTTTTGGTCTAAACATAGAGTTAGCTATTCCAAGTCTCCAAGCATGCATAATTAACTTTTTTTTATCTCAACTTGTCAACTCATGCATTCTTGTTAACTCCATTTCTTCTTCAGTGATAATCTACATTGGCTTGATCACTCCCTAATTAGCCCAGATCACTCCTTAGTCTTCTGAGTTAACTCTCCAATCAAGTGAGTTAACTCTCCATTCTCTCCCACCTCTCATAGCCTCTTTCAACCTATAAATACCTCCCTCTCTCAAGCAAAAATGAAGGCAATTTCATTTGTGCATCCAATGTTTGCAGGTTTTTTCTCTCCTACTAGCATCCATATGCTTATACTTGACAATCGAGCCTTTTGCTTTTATTGTTATTTCATCTAAGCTTTGCTAAAATATTCATATCGCATCGATACACTGCCCAAATCACAATCCATAGTGTTCACAAGCTCACATTGAGCTCACGTTCAAAGCTTTCAAAAGCTCTTTTTACATTCCCTTTCCTATTGTTGCCAAAATGATATCTCCGCTGCTACAAGAGGACAAAGAGCCTGCTGACACAAGGATTTCTGAGGGTCGTGGAGGTTCACGCATCTCATATTCTAGGTTTTTTAGTGTTTTTTATATAGTAATTAGAAAATCAAAATTTGCTCTTCGGAATAGTAATTTAATATTGCAATTTCCTTGATAGGCTAAATAGGATTTGCATTGTTAGATTAGTTTTCTTTCAAAGTTCCTTAGATTAGTTTGTTTTCAAAGTAATTTCATTTTCCTAGAGTAGTTGTTCCAAAAATCTAGAAAATCAAACAAAAACATAGATCAGATTGCATACATATTTTGATGAAGGGGGTAAATCATAAAACACACAATAACAAAAATTGCACACAAAAAATAGAATGATATTTTATTAATATGGGAAAAACATTACATTACAGAAGCTCAAATACAATTAGAGGATGGATCCCCTATAGGTTGCAACACATTACAACTCCCTCTCTCAAGACTCTAGAATCTTCAGCGTTTTGTAATTCTCAAATCAACTAGGGTTTCTAATTTCCCCACCTTTCTTGACTCTACACCTTCCCCCTTAACTCCACTACCCTAAGGGTTCCCAAAAAATGGTTATATATAGCCCTTTTTGGCAACCACTAGCTTAATTTCAAAATTTGCATCTCCCTCCAAAAATAGGTCAACTTCGCGGGGCCATAACTTTCGATCCGACCGTTGGATTTTCAATTATAATACCTTTTTAGAAAGCTTTTGAGAAGATGATGGAGCACAAGTAGTACCATTTGGTAAACTAGTTGGGTTTCCCACCAAATTTCGAGCCCATCCCGAGCCTCTAAGTGCCTCAAATTTGACTTTGAATATTTCAATAGGATTTTTGGAATTCAAAATTTTAATATCTCACAAATGACAAATGATATTGAAGTGATTTCTTCACCATTAGCTTCAATTCACCATTCTGGAGGTCCGTGTAAGATTTTGTATCCAATCGTGCACAAATGCAAACTTACTAAAAATAGTAACCCTACCAAATTTAGCCCTTATTGAAAAGAAACAACACATTTTTTTATTTTTTTTGGTTGATGCAAGATTGCTCTTACACCTTGGATGCTCCTGCATCAGACACCCAAGGTAATTTGAACAGTGACCCTGTCACTTCTCATGAGTTAGAGGGAAACCAAAATGGTTAACCTCAGTCTTAAATAACCATGGTGAATCTTCAACAGGCCTTCCTTTCCATTTCACCAAGTATTCTGTATACTGCCTGTTTCTTGTACTCTTACCCACAAGACTATCCAAAATGCCCTCTATCTCCTCCTCTGAAGTAGATGCTAGAATGTCCCACTGTGTTCCTTTATCAAGTCCATCATCATGATACTCTATCAGATCTGAAATGTTGAACACTGGTGAAATATTGATGTCATCAGACAAATCTACCTCAAATGCATTTCTTGAATCATGCTTCATTAGGATTCTACATGGTCCAAATTTCCTCATCTTCAACTTATTGTATGTACCAACTGGAAATCTTTCTTTTCTCAAGTGAATCATGACTTCATCACCCTCCTAAAACTCCTTATGTCTCCTCTTCTGATCTGCCTTAGCCTTATACTAAGAATTCATCTTATGGATATGATTTCTTACCTCTTCATGCAAATTCTTCATGTGCTCAGCAAAATTTTTAGCTTCTGCACTACTCTTCTCCCCCTTATCCATCCTCCTCAATTCGGAAGCAATTCTTGGGCTACTCCCATACACAACTTGGAATGGAGATTTACCTGTGCTCCTATTGACAGAATTGTTGTAAGCAAATTATGCCTGTGGTAAAATCAAATCCCATCCCTTGGGCTTATCTCCTACTAAGCATCGTAGTAGGTTACCCAAACTCCTATTCACCACTTCTATCTGTCCATCAGTCTGTGGATGGTGTGCAGAACTGAACTTCAAATCGGTCTTCAACTTCTTCCACAATGTCCTCTAAAAATAACCAACAAACTTGGTACCTTGATATGAAACTATGCTCTTAGGTAGACCATGTAGTCTCACCACCTCCTTGAAAAATAACTCTGCAATATGAATAGCATCATTAGTCTTCTTGCAAGGAATAAAATGGGCCATCTTTGAGAATCTATCCACCACCACAAAAATGGAATCATGTCCTCTCTATGTCCTTGGTAAACCAAGAACAAAATCCATACTAATATCATTCCATGGCTTCTCTGGTATAGGTAATGGCTGATATAGCCCTGTATTCTGACTTGTTCCTTTTGCCATCTGACACACTTTACAACTCTGTACAAATTTCCTCACATTTTGCTACAATTGTGGCTAGTAATAATGTTCAACAATAGCAATGGTCTTATCTCGACCAAAGTGTCCAGCTAATCCTCCACTATGCTTCTCCTTAATCAGGTTCTCTATCATGGAACTCCTCAGAATGCACAACTAGCTTCCTCTAAACAACATGCAATTTTGGATTATGAAATCCAACCATTTTGTCCTATCTAAAGTAACAAGTTCCAGACAAGCATTCCAAGCCTCTACAAAATCTGGATCTTCAAGATACAAACTTTTGAGTTCATCAAACCCAACAACCTCTATCTTCATTTCTGTCAACAAATTTTGCCTTCTGCTCAAGGCATCTGCAACTTTGTTGGAATTCCCACTCCCGTGCTTCAAAACAAAAGTATAACTTTACAAAAACTCAACCCATTTTAAGTGCCTTTGATTTAACTTCCCTTGACTATTAAGATACTGCAAAGCTTGATGATCAGTATATAAAACAAACTCTTTTGGCAACAAATAATGTCTCCATTTCTTGAAAGCTTAAACTATTGCATAAAACTCCTGATCATAAACATAATACTTTTTCTTGGCATCATTAATCTTCTCACTAAAATAGGCAATGGGCTTACCTTCTTGACTCAGAACAACTCCTATACCACTACCACTAGCATCACAATCTACCTGAAATACCTTATTAAAATCTGGAAGTGCCAAAACAGGTTGTTCTACGACTGTCTACTTCAATGTATCAAAGCTTTTGTCTACTCCTTTAGTCCATCTAAACTCTTTTCTATCCCCTTTCATTGTCTTAGTTAGGGGTGCACAAATGCTACTGAAATTCCTGATAAACTTTCTGTAAAAACTTACTAGACCATGAAAAGATCTTACCTCGAAAGCACTCCTTGGCATAGGCCATTCAATGATAGTCCTCACCTTCTCTAGGTCCATCTTAAGACCTTCTTCTGAGACAACAAATCGCAGGTATACCAACTTCTTCTTTGCAAAACTAGATTTTTTCAGATTGATCAACAACTTCTCCTCCCTCAGTTTCTCTAAAACTCTTCTGATATGCATCAAATGCTCATCCCAAGTCTTACTGAAAATCAAAATGTCATCTAAATAAAAAATAACAAAACTTCCCAAAAATTTTTTAGTACCTCGTTCATGAGCTGCATGAATGTGCTCGATGCATTGGTTAGCCCAAATGGCATGACTAACCACTCATACAAACCCTCCTTTGTCTTGAAGGTTGTCTTCCATTCATCTCCTTCTTTGATTCGAATCTGGTGATACCCACTCTTCAGATCAATCTTTGTGAAGTACTTGGCTCCACTCAAACAATCCATTATGTCATCCATTCTGGGCAATGGAAATCTGTACTTGATTGTGATCTTGTTGATGGCTCAGGAATCTGTACACATCCTCCACTCTCCATCTTTCTTTGGTGCTAGTACTGTAGGTACCGCACATGGACTTAGGCTCTCCCTTATCAGTCCCTTCCTTAACAACTCATGAACTTGTCTGTTCAACTCTTCATTCTCTGCTGGAGTCATTCTGTGGGCTGCCTTATTTGGCAAACTAGCTCCTGGTATCAAATCCATTTGATGACTTATCTTCCTCACTGGTGGTAAACCTTCTGGTACATTATTAGAGACAATATCTTGAAATTCTTCCAACATTTCTGAGACTTCTGCTGGTACATCTTCACATTTCTCTTGACTAATCTTAGGAATCAATGCAAAGCAATGACACTCATTCTTCATACCCTCCAAAAACTTTCTACCATCCACCAAGCAAATTCTGGTAGTAATACATACCTTTTCTTCCACCTCCTTCAAGGGCTTCAACTTATGACGGACTCCATCCTTTGTTAGGGAGTATGTGTTTGCATGGCCATCATGGACAGCGGTCCTATCATACTGCCATGACCTCCCCAATAACATATGACATGCATCCATCGGTATGATGTCACACAACACCTCATCATGGTAGTCACCAATGTTGAACTTCACTAAACACTACTCTTTGACCAAAGATCTATTGTCCTTCTGCAACCATGCAATTCGGTATGGATGCGGATGATTTCTTCTTGTCAATGTCAACTTGTCAACCATCTCCTCTGAAACAAGATTATCAGTGCTTCCACTGTCAATAATAATATCACAACACTTACCTTCACATTTGCACCTTGTGCGGAATAAACTCTTCTTCTGATTGGGTTCTTTCTCCTCATTCAACAAAGTTCTTCTGACAACTAGGGTTTCTCCCCTCTGCATCTACAGAGCACTCAGACTGCATCTTCATCCAGGTCATTGCCCAGGTCTACCTCTTCCTCTTCCTCTTTGCTCACCATTATTCTGGTCACGAGGATGGTAGGTATTATCTCGTCTTTGATTTCGATTGGTTCTAGCTTCTTCACCTTTCTTTGGATCTTCATTTCAGCCTCCATAGGGTCTTCCACCAGTCCTTCTGCCTTGACCTCTTCCCCTTTGCTTGCTTTCAAATCTCTTATTCATCTTCTCTTCCACCTTCAGGGAAAACTGGTACGCATCTTCTATGGTGGTCATTTTGACCAGGCTCAACTCTTCTTGAATACTTGGCCTCAACCCATTAATGTAACGGGCTACCTTCTCCTTGTTGGCCTCTCCATGGCCTGTCCTGATAGTGATCTTATAAAAATCTTCTGTATACTCCTTAACAGACTTGTTAGCTTGCTTCAATCCTTACAGCTTCTTCAGCAACTCCATCTCATAGTCCACAGGAATGAACTGCTAATCTTTGCTTCTCTATTTCTCTCTAATACTGGCATGGCCCTTCAACTTTGTCTTTGCAAACTTGACCCGTTCAAGTTCTTCCACATCTTCATACTCGAAATACTCCTCCATATCATTGATCCAATCAATAAGTTGTTCCAGATTCAAATCTCCAGAATAGGTAGAAACTTCGATCCTGAGCCTCTTTCCGATCTTTGAAATGGCCCTCAACAACCTAACTTTTGCAGGATCTCCTGCAGCTTCTTGTTCTTCCTCAGATAGCTCTTCTTCAGCTTCATCTTTGCTTTCCTCTCTCCTTCTCAGCCCGAACCCTCTTTGCAGCTCCTCTTGCAATGCATTGATTTGTCTTTGTAGGGCTCTAAAACTCTCTTCCATCAAAGCATTCCTCCCACCATGGTTTCTTCGTGGAGGCATCTTGATCTCTGCAACAAACCCACAACCTCAGGTCCTGGTGCAAACTGCCTCACAGTCGGCAATCTGTCTACACACTCAGGAACCCTTGCTCTGATACCACTTGATGAAGGGGTAAATCATAAAACACACAATAACAAAAATTGCACACATAAAATAGAATGATATTTTATTAATATGGGAAAAACATTACATTACAGAAGCTCGAATACAATCAGAGGATGAATCCCTTATAGGCTACAACACATTACAACTCCCTCTCTCAAGACTCTGGAATCTTCAGCCTTCTGTAATTCCCAAATCAACTAGGGTTTCTAATTTCCTCACCTTTCTTGACTCTACACCTTCCCCCTTAACTCCACTACCCTAAGGGTTCCCAAAAATGGTTATATATAGCCCTTTTTGGTGACCACCAGCTTAATTTTGAAATTTGCATCTCCATCCAAAAATAGGTCAACTTCGCGGGGCCATAACTTTTGAACTGACCGTTGGATTTTCAATTATAATACCTTTTCGGAAAGCTCTCGAGAAGATGATGGAGCAAAACTAGTACCAATAGGTAGACTACTTGGGTTTCCCACCAAATTTTAGGCCCATCTGGAGCCTCTAAGTGCCTCAAATTTGACTTTGAATATTTCAATAGGATTTTTGGAATTCAAAATTTTAATATCTCACAAATGACAAATGATATTGAAGTGATTTCTTCACCATTAGCTTCAATTCACCATTCTGGAGGTCCGTGTAAGATTTTGTATCCAACCGTGCACAAATGCAAACTTACTAAAAATAGTAACCCTGCCAAATTTAGCCCTTATTGAAAAGAAACAACACATTTTTTTAATTTTTTTTGGTTGATGCAAGATTGCTCTTACACCTTGGATGCTCTTGCATCATATTTCAATTTCTAGATTAGAAAAAACACTTTGTTTCCATAAAGATCTAAAAAGGCATAAAAATATTGTTTTGCACTCATATAGGCTTGCATGCATTCGAAAACCCAAAAAAAACACAAAAAACATTATTATCACAAGAAGATCACAAACCCTTGATTCCAACACAAGGTCAACATTGGTCAACATTAGTCAAACCCTTGATTCCAACACAAGATCAATGCAAAGTCAAACCTTAGGTCAAACAAATCCTAAGTCAAACTTTAAGTCAAATCGAGGTTAACTCCAACCAACTCTCGGTTTGGGCTCACGAATGTGCCCTGGGCTTAGAGGTGATTGGGTGAGGGCAATGCATGAAGAGATTGAGGAAATTCACCCTAGACTACAACACGATCAACAAACAATTTAGGTTCTACAACACAAGTTGAGGATATTCCAAACACAAGTTATCATCCAACAATTTGAAGAACAAGTTTAACTCAACAAAAGCATCAACGAGAAAATTCGTCAACCTACGCAACGTTGGAATGTTTGAAATCAAACCGAAGAACAATAACTAGTGACCCTTCGTGTCATATAGTTATTTCAATCACAATAGTCATAGAACATCAAATCATAATCGACACACAAGAAAGGCCCCAGGACCGACCGACCATTCTTCACGAAGTCCAGCTCTCAAGCGAGCCAGACTGCCCCCGTGTCTCATCTCCTCTCGACTGGCTACTCCCACGAGAGTGAGAGTGACGTGGAGGTTTGCCCTGGGTAAGTGCAAGAAGATGGGGGGCCAAAAAGGGGTCTTAAGTGGCCACTTTTTTTTTTTTTTTTTTTTTTTTCTGAAATCATGAAATACTGGCCTTGGATGAGAAATTGAGCATAGTTACACTCAAAATTTGGAGATGCAACCAAAATTGAGCATAGATTAAGGGGTTCAAAAGAGGGAGCCATAGAAATTGGTGTTGTTTCTGTCAAAAAAATAGAACATAGCATGTTTTGTGGCTCCCTCAAAAGGTCAACTTTTTTTTTGGTATTTTTAAAATCGCTTGGTGAGAAATTAGCTAATAGCATGTAGTTTATGCCCGATTTTTCTGATAATTTTTTTATGAATATTTGATTTTTTACTAATTTTCAAAGTGGACACATCCTAAAAAATAGAATTTTGGCCGTGCTACCCCTATAAATTTTGAAAACTAATTGAAAATTATTTTTTTCTTTTTTTAATATTTGTAGAATGGAGTCTAGTTTCTAAATATGTAATTTGTTTAAAATTTCAATGAATAGTTAATTTACAATGAAAAAAATACCGAACAATGGTTTTTGCCCAAAAACAGACACACAAATAAAAGAAATTAAAGATGAAAGGCTTAACATTGTTAAAATGTGAAAAAAATCACATCGTCAAATAGCTAAGAGAAGCCTAACATTACCCAGGTGTTCGATTTGTTCAACCTTGAAACAAGTGCAAATTTGAGGGTTAGCACGAACGAAATTATGTGAAATCTTGAAGAATATGGAAAAACACGTCTGTGGCTATTGAAAAGGCACTCCAAGCCTTTGGGTTGGAAATTCAAAGCAAATCCCAAGGCCAAGACTTGGGATTCCCAAAGAAAAACATAACGTGAGCACGTTATATTTTGCTTTGCATTTTTCCTTTTCCGCAAAAGTTTGTGTTGTTTGCCATGTTTGAAATAATGCGAGCGCATTATAATGCGCTCGCATTATGTTCCCCTTAAATTTTTTATGTTCAAGGCTATTAATCATGAATGTATGAATGTATGCCTATATGTATGTATGTATCTATGTATGTATCTATGTATGCCTATATGTATGTATGTATTTATGTATGCCTATATGTATGTATGTATTTATGTATGCCTATATGTATGTATGTATAGTGTTAAGGGTAGAGGAGGGTAGAGATGGGAGTGAGCCAGATAGGGGAGGAGAGGGGTGGATAAGGATTGAGTGATTAAGGTTTAAGGTTGAGGGTTGAGCGTTTAGGGATAGGATTTAGAGTCTAGGGATAAGGGATTAGAGTTTAGGACCTTGAGGGATTAGGGTTTAGGGTTAAGGCTTTAGGGATAGCGTTTAGGGTTAAGGGTTGAGGGATTAGGGTTAAGGTAGAGTTTTGAGGGTAGAGGGATTAGGGATAGGGTTTAGGGTTGAAAGTTTAGGGTTGAGGGATTAGGGTTTAAGGTATAGTTTAGTAGTTCTTGTGGATAGAGCCAGTAAACAATGGGAGATTATTAGCCTGTTTCATAACAATATACCTCCCCTAAGTGTGGGGTGGACAGCAAGAAACATAGATGTACCCCAATGCAAATCTTTTGTCATAATGATCATCCTTCTGATTTCAACTGTTAATTACTCACTGTGGATGTACCATATGCAAATCTTTTTTCATAGTGTGTACACCTATTGGCATAACCAACCCCAGATGGGCCAGAAAAACATGCCATATAACATTACTAACATTAAAAATGTTCATAGCCATTTTTCTGACATATTCTTGGAACTCAAATATCTTTAAGAGAAGAGTGTCAAAAATGATGGGTTTAACAACCTAACATAAGGCAAAGCAATTTTGTTGGGTTTAGGGATAGGGTTTAGGGTTTAGGGTTGAGGGATTATGGTTTAAGGTATAGTGTTAAGGGTTGAGGGTTTAGGGATAGGGTTTAGGGTTGACGGATTAGGGTTTAATGTTGAGAGTTGAGGGTTGAGGGTTTAGGTATAGGGTTGATGGTCAAGGGATTAGGGATAAAGTAGAGTGTTGAGGGTAGAGGGATTAGGGATAGGGTTTAGGGTTGAAGGTTTAACAATTGAGGGTTGAGGCTTTAGGGTTGTGGGTTAAGGGATTGGGGTTTAAAATATAGTGTTGAGCGTTGAGGGTTTATGGATAGGCTTTAGGGTTTATTTTTTAAGGGTTAAGGGTTGAGGGATAGGGTTTAGGGTTTAGGGATAAGGGATTAGGGTTTAAGGTATAGTGTTGAGGGTTGAGGGTTTAGGAATAGGGATAGCATTTAGGGTTTAGGGATGAGGGATTAGGGTTGAGGGTTGAGGGATTAGGGTTTAAGGTATAGTGTTGAATGTTGAGGGTTTATTGATAGTGTTTAGGGTTGAGGGTTGAGGGATTAGGTTTTAGGGTTGATGGATTAGGGTTTAAGGTATAGTGTTGAGGGTTTAGGGATAGGGTTTAGGGTTGATGGATTAGGGTTTAGGGTTGACAGATTAGCATTTAATGTCGAGGTTAGGGTTAGAGTGTCGAGGGTAGAGGGATTAGGGATAGGGTTTAGGGTTGAAGGTTTAAGGATTGAGGGTTGAGGCTTTAGGGATGAGCGTTTAAGGCTTAAGATATAGTGTTAAGTGTTGAGGTGTAGGGATAGGGTTTAAGTTTTAAGGGTTAAGGGTTGAGGGATAGGGATTAGGGTTTAAGGTATAGTGTTGAGGGTTGATGGTTTAGGGATAGGGTTTAGGTTTGAGGGATTAGGGTTTAGGGTTGATGAGGGATTAGGGTTGAGGGTTGAGGGATTAGGGTTTAAGGTATAGTGTTGAATGTTGAGGGTTTATTGATAGTGTTTAGGGTTGAGGGTTGAGGGATTAGGTTTTAGGGTTGATGGATTAGGGTTTAAGGTATAGTGTTGAGGGTTTAGGGATAGGGTTTAGGGTTGATGGATTAGGGTTTAGGGTTGACAGATTAGCATTTAATGTCGAGGTTAGGGTTAGAGTGTCGAGGGTAGAGGGATTAGGGATAGGGTTTAGGGTTGAAGGTTTAAGGATTGAGGGTTGAGGCTTTAGGGATGAGCGTTTAAGGCTTAAGATATAGTGTTAAGTGTTGAGGTGTAGGGATAGGGTTTAAGTTTTAAGGGTTAAGGGTTGAGGGATAGGGATTAGGGTTTAAGGTATAGTGTTGAGGGTTGATGGTTTAGGGATAGGGTTTAGGTTTGAGGGATTAGGGTTTAGGGTTGATGAATTAGGGTTGAGGTTCGAGGGTCAAGGGTTTAGGGATAGGGTTGAGGGTCATGGGATTAGGGTTAAAGTAGAGTGTGGAGGGTATAAGGATTAGGGATAGGGTTGGAGGGTTTAGGGATAAGGGATTAGGGTTTAAGGTATAGTATCAAGCCCATTGAGGGTCTACGAATAGGGATAGCGTTTAGGGTTTAGGGATGAGGGATTAGAGTTGAGGGATGACAGATTAGGGTTGAGGGTTGGGGGTTAATGGATTAGGGTTTAAGGTATAGTGTTGAGGGTTTAGGGATAGGGTTTAGGGTTGAGGGATTAGAGTGAAGGGTTGAGGGATTAGGATTTGACGTTGAGGGTTGAGGCTTTAGGCTTTAGAGTTTAGGGATAGGGTTGAGGGTCAAGGGATCAGAGTTAAGGGTTGAGGGATTAGGGTTTGATGTTGAGGGTTGAGGGTTGAGGTTTGAGGGTCAAGGGTTTAGGGATAGGGTTGAGGGTCGAGGGATTAGGGCTAAAGTAGAGTGTGGACGGTATAAGGATTAGGGATAGGGTTGGAGGGTTTAGGGATAAGGGATTAGGGTTTAAGGTATAGTATCGAGTCTATTGAGGGTTTAGGGATGAGGGATTAGAGTTGAGGGATGACAGATTAGGGTTGAGGGTTAAGGGATTAGGGTTTAGGGATAAGGTTTAGGGTTGAGGGTTGAGGTTTTAGGGTTTAAGGTTGAGGGTTTAGGGTTGAGGGATTAGAGTGAAGGGTCGAGGGATTAGGATTTGACGTTGAGGGTTGAGGGTTGAGGCTTTAGGGTTTAGGGTTTAGGGATAGGGTTTAGGGTCAAGGGATTAGAGTTAAGGGTTGAGGGATTAGGATTTGATGTTGAGGGTTGAGGGTTGAGGTTCGAGGGTCAAGGGTTTAGGAATAGGGTTGAGGGTCGAGGGATTAGGGTTAAAGTAGAGTGTGGAGGGTATAAGGATTAGGGATAGGGTTGGAGGGTTTAGGGATAAGGGATTAGGGTTTAAGGTATAGTATCAAGTCTATTGAGGGTTTAGGAACAGGGATAGCATTTAGGGTTTAGGGATGAGGGATTAGAGTTGAGGGATGATAGATTAGGGTTGAGGGTTGAGGGATTAGGGTTTAGGGATAAGGTTTAGGGTTGAGGGTTAAGGGATTATGATTTGACGTTGAGGGTTGAGGGTTGAGGCTTTAGGGTTTAGGGTTTAGGGATAGGGTTGAGGGTCGAGGGATCAAAGTTAAGGGTTGAGGGATTAGGGTTTAACATTGAGGGTTGAGTTCTAAAGATAGGCAAACAAAGATTTTGTATTCAGGTTATTTAGATGTTGATTGGTTTAGACTTGAGCTAAAATGTTGGACTCTTAATATAGCTTGAAGAGAGTTTCTGTCGTCAAATGCAGATTTATGGGTTCAGTTATATTGATTGCCTCTCTAGTTTTGGGGTGTGGATGTTTTGGAATCAATCAGGAAGTCTTCAGGAGACTTTGTGGAAGTGGATTGGCAATCTCTTGATAGAACCCCTGCTATTTATGCTTGGATAAGGATTTGTCACAAACTAGAACTTTTGCTTCCAAAGAAGATCTGTCTTTCTTCCTCGATGGGCATTTTCTATCAAGAACTTGATTATGAGGGCTTGCCCCTTCATTGTTATGCCTATCATATGGTGGAGCATCTGGCAAGCTCTTGCAGGAAATAGGAAAAGTTCTCCCTCAAAAACCTTGTGGTCATTCTAGTCTAAAGGGGAAGGTTTGGAAAGAGAAATGGATCACCAAAGAAGATAATACACAGGATGTGATCAATCTATAGCAGGACAAAATACGAGCGTGTTATAAAGCGCTCGCATTTTGTCCTACTATAGAAATGGTAAAAAAGTGTTGACCCCTGTGATCCAGGCCCACATGCTCTATTTTCATACTGATTATGCGCGTGCTCTGACAAAAAATAAGTGCTTTCATGCTGTTGGAAAGTTCACATGCACATTTGACACATTGTACCACCTTTGCATGATCTTTCCGCCACCTTTTCTACTTTGCCAACTTGAGAAGGAGGAAATAACATAGTTTTCACACCAAGTTTGATATATATATCTATTCAAGTTTCAATTTTTGTAGTGTTGCAATGTTAATTGTGATTCAATTTTAGGAATTTAACATTATAGATTGGTTAATAATATTATTGTTAGTAATTATATTTAAGTGTTATTCAATTTAACATTGAAAAGGAAGTAAGTGGTGAAAAACTCAAATTGTTGAGGAGTTTGATGCAAGAAGAAAAAAACACTACATAATTGGGTACTCTCTCCATTCGAATCTTCATTTTTTAGGCATGTCAAGTCTTTACATGCATGTTCTTTACATTTTCCTTAATTCGGATTGAATTAATTTATCATGCTCTATCATACATGTTTAAAATAGACACATTCCCAATCAAGAAAGCAACCTACAATCTCACATGATGCCATGTATATTTTCTACACTTGGGCTCTTAAATAATTATGTGTAATAAACAGACCTTAACATACCTTGATGTCAAACTATACAAGAATAAATCCTTCCAACATAATAAAAATAAAATCCCACTATTATCTTGTATTCATTTCTTAGGAAGTAATATTGGTCTCTTTATCATGCTACAGACAAATTCTCCGTCATGCCGAGGAAACGATCAAGAATTAAACCAACATAGGAAGAGATAGAAGCTAAGAATGCAAAGAAAGCAATGGCTATGAGGGAACTTCGTGAGAAGAGGAAATTGGACACGATAAATGAAGACATACCAATTGAAGAGGAACCACAACCATCACAAAGAGATATGGTATTGGCGGCACAAAGAGAACGAATGCAAAAACTTTGTGCTACGAGAGATTTGAATACCATAGTTGGAGACACGTCCTCTACCGCAAGTGAACATGTAGGGACACCATCTACCACATCTCAAGTTGAGAGTACATCATCACTCACATGTGATGAAGGAGGTACGCCATCATTCCCACCTCAACGTCAAGGTATGTTATCTATTCCATCTTCGATCGAAGGTATGCCATCTAGCCAATCTCATTTAAATATTGATAAAATTTCTAATGTTGAGATGAATTTACCTAACTTAACACCACCTAGATATTTGCATAGAAAGCCAAAGTATTTGATTGAAATTGATGAGAATATTTTGCAGCCAATGGAAGGTAGGATTCCAAAACACACTTGTAGAAGATATGCTCATAAGATTTGGAGATTGTTCTTTGAAAAGTTAAATGAGACTACAAGATGTCAACGATTCATTAAAATGAGGCGAAGTATAAAGTATAGGTCCATCATGAAGATTCTTGGGTTGAGAACATCAGAGGCTTCAAGTGAAAAATCTATTGTCAAGAATCTAATGAGTGCGTATGAGAGTGTGGGTAACACCTCACGCACAAAAGATAGTAATGCAACACGGCATGTGATTACATCAACTATAGTAAGTAGTCAAACGAGGAAAGCTCGTCTCATTAGAAAGATGAGTCAAGAATTGAGAATTAATAGGAAAACTTTATCAAGAGCAGTTGGAAGATGCCAAAGAATTGAGGACACTAATGCCAATGAATTATGGGCATTCTCGGGGAGACTACCATGAAAAGATAAACCAATTGTTGAAGCATTGAGATCACTAATTGAAGACTTTTGGAAGAATTACACAAGGGTATCTCCGAATTAAGGGGATGTGGTAAGAAGGAGAATCGGTAGTCAGAACCGTGAGCCACATCCAAAGCATTTTTTGGATGAGACTCAAACACAGTTTTATGGTAAATTTCTAGAGAAGTATCCTCAAATTAAAATTTGTCAAAGATATTTTGAAATGCTAAAACCTTTCTATGTCAAGATAAATCACACACACACTCTTGTTGTTGTAGATTACATATTAAATTTTCTAACCATTTTGGATGCTTATAGGTCTATATGTTTAGATATGCATACTAACAATGTTTTGTAGGGTTGTGCCATATGTGCCCCACCAACATCTTCAAGAGACTTCATATCAAGAATTTTATGTGAAAGAGAGGAAGGTCAAATATTCTACAAGAAATTATGCTTGGATGGCACATGTCATTGTTGCAGTGGCTTGCAACATTTGCTAATATGTGAACATATGGAAAGAACACATGCGGTTGGAAATGAACTAGTAGAGTTTGACAAGTATAAAACAATGGCATACAATACAAAAGATGGTAAAGAAGCAAAGAGGTGTGAATTGGTTATTGAAAAGATTCCAGTGTATCAGTTTATGCCTATATTTCATAACAGCATAATGTATGAGTATACAAGACATGCCCATAGAGCTTGATGGTTGGACTTGCAATTCAAGTTATGCAAGGACACATTTCTGGTTGGTAGCATTGTTTCAGTTGTCAACTTTGCAGAGAACTACAGTCTACAGCCACAGCGTGAGGTGCAATCACAATATTACAACTCCACACAAATTTCTATATTTATGCACATCACATTCATTCATGCGAATGATAGTACAGAGGATGACAAAAAGATCATAAGGGAGTATAATTTCTATATTAGTGATGATCGCACACATTCTATAGAGTTCGTGCAAGGTTGTTTTCAGGTGTTCTACAATGATTTGGCTAGAAGGGGCATATTATTCAGTCAGCATATCAAATGGTCGGATAACTGTGCGTCACAATTCAAGAACTCACAGAATTTCTATTGGCTGAGTAGGAGGCATAATTTTACAGGTATTCAACATATGTGGAACTTTTGTGAGGCCGGGCATGGAAAGAGGGGCATGATGGTGCAGGAGCATGTATCAAAAGAGCCATAGCACGAGAAGAGTTAAAGTATAAAGACAATGCAAAGTTGACAGATGCAAAATCGATTGTCGAGTGGTAATGCTTCCATGGGTCCAGGTAATGAAGGTAAGTCTTCAGTTCATAAATTTTTTTGGTTGATAGATGATACTAACATTGCACCATATGAGGACTGTTGTACACTGACATGATCAAATGAGATGCACTCTTTCAGAAGTTTAATTGTAGGTTCATGGAGTATCCATATGCAAAAGATGTCATGCTTTTGTTCTTCCTATACAATTCAAGTCTGGGATGAGTGCGAGTCAAAGGAGTGGGTTGACGAATGGCAGTTAAGTTATCTTAGCCCACTTGACACATATCAACCCCCGACGGCACTGGAACTAACACAGATGGAATCATCAGTTGACTTTGACCACATATCAGATTTAGTTCAACCAGGTAATATAGGGTACGTATATGCATCTAATTTCATCTAGTTCAACTAGGTAATGTCATCTTACTTTGTAGTGTTTTTGTAATGTTGACTAATTTCATCTAATTTGCTACACATATCAATGTAGGGCACGTATATGCAGTTATTGCAGATGAAGATAATGAAGAGGGAACAAATTATTACTTATGTCATTGTGTTGAGGCCAAAAAGAAATTGGAGGCCCCTGTTACAGATGGAGAAAACATCGAATACCCTACAGGCTCAGTAGTTATTACTGGAACATGGCTTAGAAGGTACCCACATAAGAGTGTTAATGTTTGGTTGTTTCAGGACTTTGACACGCATCGGAAGATTCTTCATTACTCGAACCTTGTCGTGGCATCCAATGTTCATTTGATAAAGTATCGGGGTAGACCTTTGAACAAAATCTTGTGGAAGGTGCGTGAGTCTGACCATGAAGCAATACTTGACACAATAAAGAGTAGAGTAGACCCGGATGGTTCATTGGATTAATTTGTAAGTATTCACATTGATTTTGTAAAGTCATGTTACATTGAGTTGTAAGTATGCACATTAATTTGTAAGGTTTTTTTTTTTTAAATTTCCTGCTGCATTTTTACACATATACACATTTTTATATCATCATGTTATGCATTTTTGGTCTCCTGCTCCTAATGCGACCAAACTGATAGTTCTAACGCATCCGGATGGGTACGTTTAGGCTAAGCATTGTTCTATTTTTCACCCAAATATGTCAAAACAGTCCGAGCTACATTGTACCGACGATATCCCTGAAGAGTCCAAAGTGCAAAAAGATAGCAATCTTTGATGAGATGTTACTCAAAAATTGTGTCACTTAGAAACATTCTGTCTGAGGCAACATGATCATGTAGAGTGCCTCTACAATAACCTCTCTCAGTTTTTTATATCTCTAAGGCATTTTCCCGTGGTGAAAGGTTTTTTGCTGCCCCAAAAATCGTCATAAGGAGGTAGTGTAAAGTTGCAAAGGGGTGTAACTTTCATCCTGCTCCTGATGCAACCAAAATGATTGTTCCAACGCATCCAGATGGGTACATTTACACTAGGTATGGTCCTGTTTTTCACCCAAACATGTCGAAATAGTCTGAGCTACATTGTACCGACGATATCCTTAAAGAGTCCAAAGTGTAAAAAGGCAGCAATCTTTGACGAGATGTTACTCGAAAACCGTGTCACTTAGAAACATTCCATCTAAGGCAATGTGATCACATAGAGTGCCTCTACAATAACCTCTCTCAGTTTTTATATCTCTGAGACATTTGCCCATGGCGAAAGGTTTTCTGCTGCTCCAAAAATCGTCAGAAGGAGGCAGTGTAAAGTTGCAAAGGGGTGTAACTTTTGTCCTGCTCCTGATGCGACCAAACTAATTGTTCCAATGCATCTGGATGGGTACATTTACGCTAGGCATGGTCCTATTTTTCACCCAAACATGTCGAAACAGTTCGAGCTACATTGTACCGACGATATCCCTAAAGAGTCTAAAGTGCAAAAAGGCAGCAATCTTTGACAAGATGTTACTTGAAAACCATGTCACTTAGAAACATTTAGTCTGAGGCAACGCAAACACGTAGAGTGCCTCTACAATAACCTCTCTTGATTTTTTATATCTCTGAGGTATTTGCCCGTGGTGAAAGGTTTTCTGCTGCCCCAATAATCATCAGAAGGAGGCAGTGTAAAGTTGCAAAGGGGTGTAACTTTCATCTTGCTCCTGATGCGACCAAATTGACTATTCCAACGCATCCGTATGGGTACATTTACGCTAGGCATGGTCATTTTTTTACCCAAACATGTCGAAACAGTCTGAGCTACATTATACCGACGATATCCCTGAAGAGTCCAAAGTGCAAAAAGGCAGCAATCTTTGACGAGATGTTACTCGAAAACTGTCACTTAGAAACATTCTGTCTAAGGAAACGTGATCACATAGAGTGCTTTTACAATAACCTCTCTCAATTTTTTATATCTCTGAGACATTTACCCGTGGTGAAAGGTTTTCTGCTGCCCCAAAAATCGTCAGAAGGAGGCAGTGTAAAGTTGCAAAGGGGTGTAACTTTCGTCCTGCTCCTGATGCGACCAAATTGACTATTCCAACACGTCTAGATGGGTACATTAACGCTAGGCATGGTCCTATTTTTCACCCAAACATGTCGAAATAGTCTGAGCTACATTGTACCGACGATGTCCCTGAAGAGTCCAAAGTGCAAAAAGGCAGCAATCTTTGACAAGATGTTACTCAAAAACTGTGTCACTTAGAAACATTCTGTCTAAGGAAATGCGATCATGTAGAGTGCCTCTACAATAACCTGTCTTAGTTTTTATATCTCTGAGACATTTGCCCATGGTGAAAGGTTTTCTGTTGCCCTAAAAATCGTCAGAAGGAGGCAGTGTAAAGTTGCAAAGGGGTGTAACTTTCATCTTGTTCTTGATGCGACCAAACTGACTATTCCAACGCATCTAGATGGGTACATTTACGCTAGGCATGGTCCTATTTTTCACCCAAACATGTCGAAACAGTCTGAGCTACATTGTATCGATGATATCCCTGAAGAGTCCAAAGTGTAAAAAGGCAGCAATCTTTGACAATATGTTACTCAAAAACTGTGTCACTTAGAAACATTCTGTCTAAGGCAACGCGATCACGTAGAGTGCCTCTACAATAACCTCTCAATTTTTTATATCTTTGAGGCATTTGCCCATCTTGAAAGGTTTTCTGTTGCCCCAAAAATTGTTAGAAGGAGGCAGTGTAAAGTTGCAAAGGGGTGTAACTTTTGTTCTACTCCTGATGCGACTAAATTGACTATTCCAATGCGTCTAGATGGGTACATTTACGCTAGGCATGGTCCTATTTTTCACCTAAACATGTTGAAACAATCCGACCTACATTGTATCGACGATGTCCCTAAAGAGTCCAAAGTGCAAAAAGGCAACAATCTTTGACGAGATGTTACTCGAAAACCATGTCACTTAGAAACATTCCATCTAAGGCAACACGATCACATAGAGTGCCTCTACAATAACCTCTCTCAGTTTTTATATCTCTGAGACATTTGCCCATGGTGAAAGGTTTTTTGCTGCCCCAAAAATCATCAGAAGGAGACAGTGTAAAGTTGCAAAGGGGTGTAACTTTCATCCTACTCCTAATGCAACCAAACTGACTGTTCTAACACACCTGGATGGGTACATTTATGCTAGGCATGGTCCTATTTTTCACCCAAACATGTCGAAACAGTCCGAGCTACATTGTACTGACGATATCCCTAAAGAGTATAAAGTGCAAAAAGGCAGCAATCTTTGACGAGATGTTACTCAAAAACTATGTCACTTAGAAACATTTCATCTGAGGCAACGTGATCACGTAGAGTGCCTCTACAATAACCTCTCTTAATTTTTTATATCTCTGAGGTGTTTGCCCGTGGTGAAAGGTTTTCTGCTGCCCCAAAAATTGTCAGAAGGAGGCAGTGTAAAGTTGCAAAGCATTGCTAAGAAATTCTCAATACTCAAACACTCCAATGAACTGAAGCAACTTCTTCTTAGGCACAAATGTAAGGGTACACAAGGGGAAAATAGCGCCTAGATGACTTAGTGCATTTTTATGACTTCATTCACATGTTTAAATGTTTGAAAAACTCTCCTTTACTAAGCACTTGTCCTCATGTCAATGTTAAGCTTTATACCTCCTAGGCACTCAATTAGGTGATGTCATTAGATACAACTTACCCTTAGGTGCCAATGTAGCTTCTTCAATCCATCACACTTCTAGGCGCTCAAATTTGAGGTCTTGGACTTGTATCTTATTCCTAGACGCAATTGGATGATCTTCCTAGATCTAGGCACTCATGATGGTGGGAAATTACATGAAGGGGCGCTTAAGTCCAATTTGACTTTGTATTTGATATTTATTACTCCAATTGACTAGGAATGGCTCAATTTCTAAAGTGCTAACTCAATAATGTAAGTTTAAGGTCTTTTCCTCCTAGGTGCCAATTAATGAGTTCACTAGATGCAATTTCTCCTAGACTTGAAGATTGTGAAAGAACTTGAAGCTTGGATGGATGTCTTCGAATGTTCGATGAAGAAGTGTTCCAACTTGAAAGGTCCTTTGAAGTGTAGATATTGATGATAACACTTTCCCTTATATGTGGAGTAGATGAATTCTCAAGGAGGCTTGAATGTATCAGAGGGACTTGAAATTGAATGGATGTCTTTGGAATGCTTGATGATGATGAGAAGTTCCTTTGGAGCGGTTACATGCTGATCTTGAAGCGATGATTGATGAAGAATCTAGTTGATACTTGAAGATGAATGAAACTTGAAGTGATAGATGGAAGTCTTCAAACATGATGCAACTAGTGATGTTGTCGATGAAGAAGACTTCAAATATATTTGTTGTGACCTCTTGAAGTAGCTACCTCTTGAAGTGGTGTTTCCTTGGTAGTGATTACTTCCATCTTAACTCTCTGGCATGAATGAATGTGAAAGGCTCCTTTGGAGCAGCTACATGATGACTCTAGGCGACTCCAAGCTCTTGCTCCTACCTTTTCCTTCAATCTTCCTACAATACAAACCAAGAAACACATCAATCCTCATGATTAACATTTTATAACACAAAGGAATCCTCTTTAAACATGGAATAATCTTACTACAAATCTAGGCGCATATATAGGTAAAAAGAAGAGCAAAGGGCGCCTAACACAATTTGGTCCATATTTATCACTTTAAATGATTTCAAACAATTGTAATGGCTTAAAGAGGTCAATCTCCCTTAAGAGATTCATTCAAAAGGTGTCTTTCAATGCAATTTCTCCCTTAGGTGCCAGAATGGGTTTGTACTGATGGAGAGTGCGCCTAGATTTAAATGTCTTTATACTTGCAATTTTGCAATTCTAAATGATGAGATATGTCTTAGAATGAATTCTATCTTTCAAGTGATCACTCCAAAAGGTCATCTCATGCAATTTCACCCAAGGCGCTCATTGAGGTGTCCTCAGAGGCTAAAGTGCACCTAACTCAATTGCCTTTATCTTTATCATTTTTGTTCTTTCAACAATTGAAAATGACTTAGAGTGATCCTTTCTCTCAAGGCACTCACCTATTGATATGAAATCAAGTTATTTCCCTTAGGCACAATTTAGGCCTGTATGGGTGAAAAGTGCGCCTTACATCCTTAGGTGGTTCTTTCTAATTCTCAATGATTTCAATCAAATGCCAAGTGTCTAAGGAAGCTTTTGTCTTGAGATGATTAAATTTTGAGGTTCAAATCCCTTCCTCAATCAAGGCACAATCTGAGGGTTGTATAGATGAAAGTTGACTTCAACTTGGGCACTCATTTGAGTTGGGAGGAGCTAGAATTTGTGCCTAGATTGGAGATAGATATTTTGGCTTATTTGATGATGGTCTCAAGTCTCTCTACCAAGGCGCATTTTGATGATGTTCTTATTTAAACTCTTATGAAGACTATCTCATCCCTAAGCACTCATCCTCATGATTTTCATGCACTTATACTTCAAGGTGCCAAAACTAGTAGGAAAATTCACAATGAGTGTCTTTGCTTTGGAAGAATTTCTTATTGATCATTAGGCATACTTTGGAGTTGATATGTACTTCCTTTACTTCCATGTACTGAATTCATCATAATTATTGTCAAAGACTTCTCCAAGTTGATTGATAACATGCTTCTTGATGTTAAGATCCTTCATTCACTCCTTAGATCTAGGCGCTCATGATGGTGGGAAATTACATGAAGGGCGCCTAAGGTTCAAGTTAGGTTCTTTCCACTCATCTTAAATTTCAACCATTGTAGTTAATCTCAAAAGACATCATCCAAAATGAGAAACCTCCAAGACTTGTCATTGTAAGTTGATTTCCTCCAAGGCGCCAATACAAGGTTCTTTTGAAGGCAAAGGGCGCCTAGGCTTATGGGGCTCAATTTGATGTATTTATTGAAAGCTGAAGGTGAATTGATGCTTATTGAAAATGCCACTTAGTCCTTCATTTGCATTATAGGTGTCATTTCCTGTTGACTTATATACTCCTCCTCATGCTAGGGTGCCATAATGAAGTGGTTTAGACAATAGGTGCGCTTCACTTACTAGAGGCTTGTTCTCCTTCCACCTTAGGCACACTTTTATGGTGGAACAAGTGTCAATGGGTGCCTTGTCTTAAATGAATGCTCTCTCCAAGTTGGGTGCCCTTTTGAGGCTTTATGAGTTGCAAATTGCACCTTAACCCTTCATGCTTGTTGCTCAATGTTTGAATGTTTAAGAAAGTCTCCTTTAGGCGCTTATCTTAGTGACTTTTTCTCAAGGTGCAATCATCCTAATGACTTGAATATTCATCCTAGTGTTTTAGGATATCAGGCTACCAGACTTAGTCATTTTCAGGATCTCAAACATAAAGAATAACATGATGATTCATTTTTTGTATTGCATATAGTTGACATTGTATGCTACTCATAAAAATATTAATATTTTTTGTTCAACATGATGATTCATTTCTTTTTTAAATACAACTTTTATCTTTTAGTTCCAAAATGAGGTTTAGGTGATACTTGAATAATAATAGCTAGCTTATTGGATCAACAAATATCCTATGTAATACAATTGGACTTTAAATATTTGAAGTAGCCATCTACAAATATCCATTCAAATGTGGATTTATAATGCAAGTATGGATGCCATCAATAAAAAAGATTTGTATTAACCAAATATCCATATAGGCATACATCAATATCTGTCGATATAAGTATAACATATATACAAACTAGCCATATAGGCTTACAAGAATGCCATATAGGCATACAATGTCAACTATATACAATACAAAATATATGTCCACAAATGCCATATAGGCATACAACAAAGGAACACAAGAAAAAGTCATTCCCCTCTGGCTGGTGAAGAGAATAGATCACGAGCAACCTTTGATCTTCTAGGGGATGGAGACGCGCATGTGGGTGGTCTACTACGAACCTGAGGGTTGCTCCTTCTATTTAGTTCTTCTTGCATCTTTAGCTGTTACAATAAAAAGTATAGACATTAATATATAGAAATTACATGTTATAAAAAATGAAACATTTAACAAAATAATCACTTACCGCTACCATATAATCTGTCTCCTCACTTGCCTCAGTAGCAGGAATAGGCCGTGGTGATGTCATGTCCTATAGAAACCATCTAGATAGAAATTAAACTTCAAATCAATAATCTTTTGATTTTTCAAAAATAGACAACTATAACAATGAATGTAAATTAAAATTTACTAATCTACCTCATACCCCTGTCAATGACATGGAGCTATGAATCGCAGAGGCCACACCATGCTCCATTGCCCTATGAACATGGGGAGGTGTCTCCGCAGCCTGCATCATCTGGAAATAAAATAACATTATTCAATTACAAAAACTATAATAGTGATGCAAATCATGGCTCCTAACATACACACACGTTCATCTAAACATGGAAGTACACGCATTAAAGTACACAAGTCACATACAAAAATCTAGTAAGTACAATTCGTTCATTAAACTATTTATTTTATTACCTCCGTAAAGCTTTGAAGTCCACCACCGCTGGCAGGTGTTGCCGTGAAATCTACAATATTAACCTATTCAACATCCAAAATTAGATATTAGAATACTGTTCATATAACGATGCTATTGACATGTAATATTTATAATTGTTTACTAGTTACATACCCCGACAGTAGATGATCTAGTGTAAAATGTAGATGGAGAACCACTGAAAACTGCATCGATGCTATGACCCTGAAATTTTATTAAAATCATCAATTTAAATTAGTTAATCTTGCATTTCAAAAATGAAATTTAATAAATTAAATTCAATAAACTTGCTAATATTTACCCGAGTATCAAGGCCGAAAGTCTCACTCAGGAGGGTATCTGTCATCACCATCTGCTCAGCTGCAGATGTAGCCTGTGCACCTGCGTCCTGACTATCCATGGGGTCATAACCATAGGCTGACCCGCAAGCCTAACAAGCATGGGGTGGGACCCTACTCCTCGTACTATCTCCCAACCCACTATGTGCTGCAGGACCAGCATGCTCTATGATGCTCTAGGTCAAGGCACTAATGGACTAAAGTGTAACGACCTCAACACTCTCCTTCACAATGAAAGGGATAGAAACATGCTCATGGGTTGGTCTACTAATTATTTGTCTCACTACCCGTTGTGGATCAAGACGTGCCCCTAGTCTATTTTGTGCTGACCCCCCACCTCTACCCTGGAAGTCCCGCATATCAAAATAGTTTGGCACTTTATTGAGGACAAACTCGCAGTAGAGTTTCCTCAAAAAGTATTGTGGGACCTCATTATTATTGCATGGAGGATGGTCAAAAACCATCCACCTCTGCCCAAAATTGTCCCTTATCGTTTGGTTGTTGCATCAATGGATAGGGAACCTCTTTCATGTAATGGGTGGAGGTTGATTTGTTTGTGGGTTTGTGAAAATTGAACACAAGTCTAATTTTGTGATTTGTAATTTTTTCAAATCTTGGTATGACAGCTTGTCTACATAATAATATCTAAACTCTCTCCTCTTATCCGCCCAACTAGTTATTTGCTTGCTAATTAAATCTACATTTGATAACATAGATTCAAGAGATTCAGCAAGCGTGGACCTATGCAAGGTTAAAGTGGAAGGATCTTTCAACCTTGCAATTATATCTTCAATTTCTTTTTTGTTGTTTTCAATTTGCCCCATTATATTTTCTTGTGTTCTAGGGGCATGTCGAGGAATGGATGGAGGAGGTTGTTGTTCTGCAGGATTTTGTGGAGGAGGAGGAGGAGGAGGTGCATTAACATTTCCTGACAATAAACAAAATTTACATCAAAAATCAACTCAAACCTACCTATTTAGAAACAAATTCAAACAAAAAAATAAATAAAACTCACTCCTTTGGCATGCTCAACGTCGTTGAGGCATTTTGGTGACGAATTGCAAAGATTTTTGTGTTAAATTGAGATCTCCAAAACGCGAGCGCGCTTCCTAGGGTCTACAGGCCGCAGGTATATAGGAGGAAAAAGAAATGAAATGAAGTGCTTTTTTATTTATTTATAGGAAGTAATAATGTGCTCGCGTTATAACGTGAGCACGTTATGGTTTGGTTTTGACGAGCCTTAGGCTCGTCATTACCAAACCATAACGCGAGCGCGTTATAACGCGCTCGCCTTATGTTTTTTTTTTTTTTTTTCAAAACAATGTGGCCACTTTTTGGCCCCCCATCTTTTTGCACTTACTCAACATCAAACCAACTTTATTTACAAATTTTTGTTTGTTGTCAAAAACAAATTAAATAGGCAACTTTTCTTTTCTTTTTGTTGTAACTTTCTTTTTCACTAACAAAATAGAGATCAACAACATAAATAGACATAGCATTTTCTTGAAATCACAAGCAATGAGAAGCTATTATAAGATTTCTGTTGGAAATATTTCACCCTAGGAGAGTATTGCACATTTATCTTTTTTTTTTTGACACTAACTTATAACATCAACCAACATATTTTACAAACTTCCCAAAAATGTATAATAACATTAGAAATCATTTAAAACATTACAAAGATGAGAGAGTATTTTTCTCTCTCTCTCTCTCTCTTAAAACAACTTTACAAAGGCCAATCTTGGCCAAGGCTCACAAGTAGCCAAATTTTTTTTACAATGAACATAAAATAAGAACACTTATTCCAAACCCCATTGCCAACAATAACACCTACAAGAAAAAAACAAAAGGGAGGGAAAAAAAGCCATGAAGTACCACTCTCCTCCCTACCATAGACTCAATCATGAGTCTCCCCCGAGCTTGGAGGTCATCCACACATAAAGAACTTTCACTCCACCACACAACAAACACACAAAGCAAATGAACGTGAAGAACACCCATGGCTTGCAAAAAATAAAACTCATAGAAATAAGTTTAAGGGGGTAGGGGAGTGGACATCACTCAACTCAAGAGTGCCACTCCAATATCTCAAAAACTCAACTTTACCAAGGCCTCAAGCCAACACATATATACCAAATTTCACAAGTTTCTCCATGGCTCTCAAGCCATTAAAAAATGCTCATATTCATAACTTGCCCTCAAAGCCAAAATACCAAAAGAACTAGGATGTGACCTTGAGGAGGTTCACTCCTTCCCCACCCCACACATGTTGAGCATTTTCTCCAAGTGGAGAGGCTCTTACAACACCCATAAAATCCCCACCACACAAAATGCAAAATACACACACAAAGCCATCACACAAGAAATGTAACTTACATAAGGAAAGGTATTTAGCCTTGAATCCTACCTTAAATAGCCCACATGGAAGATAGTTGAAGAAGAGCCCTTCCAACCCCACCTTCAAGTCCTTCTCCAAAAGAGCCTCCAAAAAATTTCTCTAACTCTCTCCCCAAATTAAAAAAATAAATAAATTGAAAACAAATCAACAACCCTTGCCCTCTCTTCAGGAGGGATTAAAATAGGCTCTCCTCATGAGCCTTGAGGAATGAGAAGGTGACACATGTCACCTTCTCTTTCCTCCTCACAACCACTTGCAAGCTTCATGGAATGTGGGGGTGACACATGTCACCCTCCCATTCCACCAAGTTTTGCCCCCTCCACTTGTGCTCTCTCACACATGTGGGAAAGAAAAGTGGAGCCAAAGAAGGATGTGGGTACTACAAATGCCCCAATCATATCCTCCTATGAAAGGCCACAAAACCCTAAGGTCTCCTCACCAATGTGAGAGAGCCTTAGAGTTGAGTCCTCCACAATTTAGGGGTCTTGAAGACTCCCCAAGCCTTGGTAAGAGGTGTGGATGAGGTTGAGTGTTTGACCCAACCTTCCACTCCTTCCCAAACTTCCATTTTCGTCATTTTACTTCAGGGTGAAGTTTAAGTGACCAAATGGGAGTTTACCTAAGGTTAGACAAACTCAAAAGGTCCCTAGACCCTAGGGGTACTACCCAGGGTCACTTTTAACCCATTTTAAGCACTATAGGGTGAGTAAAATCACATAAAAAAGAGTCACAAAAATAAAAACTCAAAAGGTAAAATCAATTAAACATACACCTTTACAACACCAAATACAACCAAATATAAAAGGGGTAGAGCTATCCCAACAACACCACACATAAACATTACGAAATTTCATCATGCATAACATAGTTGATCTTGGTTCCTCTTGGAATTAGACCGTTAACACATAAATTCACAAAATGTGTGGGATCATCTCTGATTATCCGTGGCTTGGTTAGAACACCTGCACACTTAAACAAAAGATTAATCCAACATGTATATCATAGCCGAAGCAAGGGAAACATATACTCACACCATCACATAATCATATAAAACAATCATAAAATCATATCATAATTAGATTCAAAATTTTGCATTTCTATAATCCATCTCAAGATAACATCGCATAATAATCCATTACATAATGTCACAACTAATATCACAAATAACATCATAATGTATCTCTCATGTCAAATCATCGTGAGTGAATCAAATCAAGGTCTAGTCTCATCACAATCATGCTAAACATAATTAATCACAAGTAAAAGCACATAGTCTAATAATCTTGCATATCGAGATCAAGAGTCCCCAAAAGTCTAAAATGTGTCTCCAATAGTAATATGAAACAGTCAAAATAAGGGAGTGAAAAGGTAGGCCTCACAATATGATTAAATCTAGAAAAGTGTTTTGTTGGGGTGACAACAAGAAAATTGTTGGGATTCATGTTAGAATCTGAAAAGATGATTAACCCAGAAAACTAGTGCAAACAAATAGATATTAAACTATGAATGCAAATGATACGAAATCAAAATAGAAACATAGAGTTAGTCTCCAAGAGAGTAATGCAAATGCTAGAAGCAAAATAACATTAAGAGGATGTAAAAGCAAGAGATGCAAAATACAAGCCAGGTATCATGCTTATATAGACCAGGGAGAGGGAGGAGGTGGCAACACTGACCAATCGGGAGCAACCATCTATCGGACTAAAGATAGTAAAGTATCTTCCCAAGATAGCTAATGGATGCTCACATGTAGGAAGGTGACACCTTATAACCCATCACCTAATAAGACATGCTTTATTAACCTAAGCGAAATTAATAAAAGGTGTAGGAAAAACCTAGGAATAAAGGGAAAATAAATAACCTGACTAGGAAATAAAAACCTACACTAACACCCCTTTAAGCGAAGCTTAGGTAGATGTCGAAATGGGTCCCAACAAATCAAGCCTGATGAGGTACCCATGTACATAAAATTCCCTCCTAAATAGAGATAGAAGAGACCCCCCAAAGTAGAGAGAGTCATGACTCTGAGTGAGAGGATGAAGCCCATACTCTCAGTGAAGGGTTTGGTGAAGATATCAGAAACCTACTCGGAAGTTAGACAATAGCGAAGGTCGATGATGTGCCCATGGATGAGCTCTCAGATGTAGTGCATGTGGACCTTAATGTGTTTGGTCCGCTAATGATGGACCAAATTCTGTGAGATCTAAATGGCACTATGGTTGTCACAAAATATGAGTGATGGTCATCTGATCTGAATACCAAACTTAGTGAGAAGATTTTGAAGTTAATGGCCTCAGTGGCAGCATTCATTGCCCCTCAATACTCATCCTCGGTAGAAGATAGATTAATAGCATACTGCTTCTTGCTCGACCAACAATCAGGACCTGAACCAAGTGAGAAGTTGTAACCTAAAGTAGACTTGTGATCCTGAGAATCACCTTCCCAATATGAATCTGTGTAGCCCACCAAGTCCAAATCAATGCTTGCTGCGTAGTGAATCCCAAAACTGTGAGTACCCTGAATGTAGTGAAGGATCTGCTTGGCTGCTTTCCAGTGCAGCTCATGGGGTTCCTGCATGAATCATGAGACCATGCCTATAGCATATGAAATGCCAAGTCTCGTATGAGTCAGATAAATGAGACTCCCAACAAGTTGTCGATACAAAGTGCCATCAACAAATGGAGAAGAATATTGAGCCTCAAGTTTGACTCCAAAAAGGAAGGGAGTCAGAGCATGCTTACAGTTAGCCATATGAAACCTAGAGAGCAAAGCTAGAGCATACTTGGACTATGTGATGGTGATCCTGGAAGCAGATTGGAAGATCTCAATCCCAATAAAGTAATGCAACAAGCCCAAGTCAATCGTCAAAAACCTGTCATGAAGGGTAGTTTTGACAACCCCAATGGAGGATGAAGAACTCCCTGTGATCAACAAGTCATCAACATACATAACCAAAAATAGGAGTAAATCATCCTACTGCAAAATGTAGACACTAGGATTAAAATGACATAGAGTGAACCCAACTATCAGAAGGAAGGAGTCCATATTGGCATACCAGGCCTGAGGAACCTCTTTGAGGCCATAGAGGGACTTCCAAAGATGGCACACAAGTGAAGAGTCCTGAATAAACCCCTGTGGCTGCTCCATGTAGATCTCCTCCTGAAGGTCACCATGAAGAAAAGCACTCTTCACATCCATCTGGTGTACTTCCCAATGATTATAGCTACAACAATGGCAGGAACAAGTCAGATGGAGTTCATTTGGGCAACTGGTGCAAAAGTCTTAGAGTAATCAATCCCAGGAACATGGGAGAATCCTTTGGCAACCAAGTGAGCCTTATGCTTGTTAATAGACCCATATGCTACAAATTTTGTTTGATAGACCCACTTACATCGAACAAATTTTCTTCCCTTAGGAAGAGGGACAAGATCCTAGGTGTGGTTCCTCATCAAGGCACTATACTCCTCTTGCATAGCTATATCCCACCTAGAAACACCAGAAGCCTCATGAAAGGACTGTGGATCTGAGGCAGTAGCAATGAAGACATGTGGAGCATCTTGGAAGTATGAACAAGTTCGCCTGGTGTCTGATGGATCCCCAACCCAATCACCTGCAGGCTGCAAAGTCTATCCAGACCAAAGTGGACCAGAAGATGAGAATGTGGAGGAGAATCATCATCCTCTAAATGATGACTAGGAGAGGAAGGAGGTGAGTCCTCTGAATCAATCTTAGCATTGGAAGTGGAGGTAGAAGACTGCTCAGGTGAATCTCACTCATCGGAAGATCTATCATGTATCCCAAGTGACTCCAATGTCGAAGTAGGAGGTGGAGAAGTGATGGAAAGTGAGCTCGAAGAGCCCTGCTCAAACTAAACACTCCTCTCAATGAACAACTCATGTGCAGTAGGGTGGAGCAACTGATAACCCTTCACACCATCAGGATAACCTACAAATATGCAAGGTCTGCTCTACGGATCCAAGGCCTTGCATTTCTCTATAGGAATGTGGGCCCATGTAGGAGAACCAAAAACTTGAAAGTGCTTAATTGATGGTTTCCAACCACTCCAAGCTTCAAAAGGAGTGACTCCCTTCAAGGCTCAATGAGGAACATGATTCTAGATATAACAAGCACAGTTAATGGCCTCTACCCAATATTGTGGTGCAAGAAATTTGGAGTGAATCATGCAGTTTGCCATTTCCTTCAAGGACCTATTCTTCCATTCTACAACATCATTTTGCTGAGGATTGTATGGAACTGAATGCTACAAATCAATCCCCTCTGAAGTGCAAAATTGCTCAAACTGATGGTTGACATACTCACCACCATTGTCAGTGTGCAAAACTTTGATGGCTTGCCCGAATTGCTTCTCTACAAAGGTTTTGAAGTCTTGAAAATGATCAAATACCTATGATTTCTTCTTGAGAAAGTACACCCAAATATAGCGAGAAAAGTCATCAATGAATGTGAGGACATACCTAGCCCTGTTGAATAAAAGATGCTAAAATGGACCAGCCAAATCATTGTGAACTAACTCCAGTATTTGTGAAGCTCTCCATACCTTTCCTTTGTCAAACTTTTCCTTAGGATGCTTACCAAGAATGCAGCCTTGGCAAACACCACCTGAAAACTGAACTGAAGGCAACCCTGTGACCATGCTCTATTGGTTGAGCTACTACAAGTAGCAGAAGTTAAGATGGCCAAACCGCTTATGCCATAATCTACTCACATCATTAGAACGAGTGAGCAAAATAGTCGAAGGAGGATCAGGAACAATGTGATAAAATAGATAGAGCTGTGACTGATGATCTACTCTCCCAACTATAACTGTAGAACCATTATGCAACTCACGAATCTCCACTGAATCAGGAGTGAACTCAACCCGCTTTCCTAAACTTATGTGAGTGATCTGGTATACTGATAGGAGATTAGTTGATAATGAGGGCACACAAAGAAAATCATGGAATGTGCCATCCCCCACATCAACAAAGCCTCTCCCACACACCACAACAGGAGTGTTATCACCCATCAAAATAGAAGGCATAGTACACGGCTCCAAAGTTGCAAGCTCTTCCTTTGATGAAGCCATGTGGTGTGAAGCACCCAAATCAAGAACCAAAGTGGATGGTGAAGAAGCAACTACTACAAGGGCCTTACCCTTTCCTTTCCCCTTGCTATTTTCTTTTGCCTTGTTAGACCCCTCATTAGAGCTCTATTTGATAGACTCAGGAACACTGAGATTATTCTTCTCAAGAATGTGTGTCAAGTGATCAATTTGTTTCTTCAGACACTTATGTTCATCATGATCAAGAATTTTACAATAGGCACATTGGACCTTCTCTTTCTTAGGCTTGTCACCCTTGGAAGATTGGGTCTCATTAGTTGCTTTTGAAGCAATTGGTATCTGATCCTTCTCTCCTTTCTATTCTTTTGTTTCTTATCCTTATTCTTGTTGTTACTACTTTGTCCTTTTTGTTCTTTTGTGCCTTGTTTGGCAACCAAGGCATGTGACTTAGAGGACTTAAGAGTGCCCATCTAGATTAGCTTATCATATTCTCAAGTGAGAGAGATAGCAAAATCATCTAAAGATGGCATGATGTATTGAGCACCAAGTGCACCCTTAGTAGCATAAGGTAAAAACAAATACAGAATATTTTGAGCTTAGCTTAGAGAGAATACTAAAAATCAGTTGTTCATCTTTCTTTTTGATTCCACATTATTTTAACTGCAGCCTTAGTGATTTCAATCTGGTGAAGAAATCCTAGATTGTGTTGAAATTGCCTGGACTTAAAATAATTAGTTCATTTTCCAGCATATGTCCCCTCATTGAATCTTGTGTGCCAAATAGTGTTTCTAGCTTTTTCCAAATTTCATTTGGTGAATTTAAAGACTCAATGTGAAAGAGCAAATCAAGAGAAACAAACAAACACAATGTTCCATATGCCTCATCACATTTGTTAAAAAACTTAGGCTTATCTTCATCTTTAGCAGGTTCAGTTTCAAGTCCCATAGTTATCCTATGTAATCCAGCTTTCCTTAAGTAGATTGTCATTCACGATTTCCACTCAAAGTAGTTGTATGGAGTTAGGATGGGGACAATTGTTTGATCTATGATGAAGAAATACAGAAAGTAAATGTTGAAAAGAAGAGAACACCACCAAGACAACCCCCCCTTTTCACTCAATCGAAGAATCCCCCCAATAAATAATGATTTTGGCACTTTATAATCAATGCGTTTACAACTGCCACTAGCAAGAAATACTTAGTGGTCTTGATCTCAATGCATTACAAAACCCTCACAAATTGGGTGTATGTTGAAAGTACAATACTGGAACTCTACCAAGAAAAACTAACAACACCACTACAATCTACTCAAAAAATTATGCACTTTAAAAAAAGAATCACCTCGATATGAGGTCATATGTGAAAGTTATGATTGATTTAATAATTTATTAAAACTTGGGTAATTTTTTTTCTATTTTTACTTAATTTATTCAAATTTTTATGATATACAGGTGGACATCTGAAAATTATAAAACAATACAGTAAAAAATCTTATTAGAATTATATTTTCTTTTACATATGTATTTATGGTTTTAATTCTAGAATGACATTCTATTTCAATAGATAGAAACAATTAGAATTATAAAAGAGAAGTTGATGTCAAGTTCATTTAATAAAAAACTTGAAAACAATTAGAAGAAATAAAGAAAAAAAGAATCCTCTAAAAATTGGAAGAAATATGTATATACTAGAGACATGCTTTAAATTTTATTGTCCCATCTATACATAGTTTTGAACATTATCATTTACACTTACACCTAATTTTTAGCATTTCATCCATGTAAACAATATTAATGAAGCTTGGAACTATTTGCAAATAAAAAATAGAGACTAACACCTTTCTCCCAAAAATTGTTCTATTCTTGCTAAAAGTAGCTATATTATTAAGTTATTCCATGAAAATAATACATAATCTTTTATTAAAATAGAAAATAAATTTGATTTGTATCTCACTGTGTAAACTACAGGTCCTTAAACATTACACTTACCATATGTCGTCACCCATTCCATTTTTACCTTAAAATAAAAAAGATTAAAATATTTTCATTTGAATTTAAATTTAAAAACTAAATTAAATCACCCCAAAAATACTATCTGCTAATTAAAAAATAAGAATAATAATAACAAAAATAAAAACTACAAAGAATATGCCCACTTAACTAAAAAACATAGTGTAATGGAAAAATCCAATGCTGCAAGAAATTAATGTTCATTTCTTTGCTCTTTCAGAATTTATAACATTGCATTGAGAAGAATTTTTTTTTGACGTTTTGATATTTGGTTAAATATTTGAGACATCACGATGGCATGGAGGAGGTTTTGCATCTACGTTTTTGTTGCAAATATGTGTCTGATGTGTTGTCATTGATGTCAACAAATCCTTCTGTCAGACACAATGAAGACAATGCAGGAGATTGATCAATACTCCTATCAGGATGAAGATAAAGGTATATAGATTAAAGGGTTTGTAGAGGATGGTCTGTGGTTGCTTCAGTTAATATTTGAGAGGTCCACGTGAAGGTTTGGCAAAGTTATGGCTTCCTGTGTAGAACAGGGTTTTGTTGTTGTTCTCAGGTGACAGAGAGATAGAGTTTGGTTTGGCCTGATCTGGTATGTAAAGATTATGATCTGTGGATCTAGAGGCATGTCTGGGATGTTGGTGTGTTCACTTAACTCAAGTGGTTCGTGGTTTGGAGGTCTGCAAGCAATCTTTTCAAGTGTGACAGTCTTGGCAGTGTGTGTTCTTGAGGTTCTGTGTGAAGATGTGAGTGAATCTTGGGATGCAAAGTTATGTGGTTGTTCTTGTCAATTTAAATGTGCTTGTGGTGGTCTCTGGATCGTGTACCTGTCGTGTTGGTGGTCTGCATTGGCGAAAGTGCTCGTGATTGAAGATTTCTTCTTGGTTGGTAGTGTTCTTCCCAGTCTTGGCCGACCAGATGCCTAATGCGCGTTGTGGATGATCTAGGCGGAGTTGTGTGAAGTGTGGCATGTTGATCGAAGATGTTTTGGGCCCCAGCTATGTTTGGCCAACATCATAATGATTCGCATAAAGTATTTTGTAATGTAATTGTAATTGTTTGTAATGTTTTGTAATGCCAACTTTGATGTTCATTCCAAAGTCGATGTCATGTATAAATAAGTGAATTCAAGTTGAGGAAAAAGTGTGAAAGTGAGCGAATATGTGGTGATTGCAAAGAAGTGTTTGGAGCAGAGAAGAGATGTGTGTGGAGCTGAATTGGAACTGATCGTTGGCATGATGGAGATGTTGTTTCTCAGTTCAAATCTTTTGTGAAACTCATGCGAAGGTTTTTGTAGTCAGTGAGACTCTTAGAGCAATGAGCTTCAAGGAAGTACGCCCTAAAGGCACGTGCCTTCCCCATTTTTATTCTTTTAACAGAGAATAATCTTTGTGGGTTAAATCCCCACTGTGGTTTTCCCTTAATCAGGTTTCCACATAAAAATTGTTGTGTTATCTGTGTTGATTAATTTTTCGCTCTTGTGTTAATGTTTCATGCTTTCATGGTAATATCTTTAATTAGTTTATAAGTGTTAAAGAAGTTTAATTGTAGAAAATATTGAAGAATTTGTGACAACTAATTCACCCCCCCTCAGTTGTCTTCCCTAATTCAACAATTGGTATCAGAGCTGGTACCTCTAAAAGAAGCTTGACTGCTTGCAGTGATCCAGGATGTCGACCTACAAAAAGGATAGTTTGAGATTTGATGGAACAAATTATTCACTTTGGAATAGTCTCATGGAGTGTCATCTGCAATGCATGGGTGATCCTTATTGGCTGATAACTAAGAATGAGTATAAGGTTCAAACGAATGCTCCTGCAACTCCTAATGAAATCAAAGATGTTGAAAATAACATTCGGGCCAAGGAAGCTTTGTTGAGTGCTCTAATTGATACTGAAATGACAAATGTCTTCGGTGTGAAGACTACTCATGAAATCTGGGATAAATTGGAGACTCTGTATGAAGGAGATAAACATGTCAAACTTGCCAAGCTATAGAGCCTGAAGGGTAAATATGAAAAAATGAGGATGAGTGAAGATGAAAATATCACCTCCTACATGGTAAAGGTGAATGAACTTGTGAGCGACATCAGAAGTGTTGGTGGATAGTTGGAAGAATTAGAGATTGTTGGCAAAGTGCTTAGATCCTTACCTGAAGCCTACAAGCATAAAGCTAGTGCTATTGAGGAGATCAGGTTGTGTATATGGAAAATCGATCTATTCTAAACTAATAAAAACCAAAAATCCAATAACATAAAGAAAACGAATTTAAATAAAAGCCATGACAAATAATCAATGCAATAAAGACTTTTACCGAAATTTGTGTTGTTTCCTTTGGATTGAATGTAGAATTGCTCAATGAAATTGCAAAGCCATAGCTGCAACAAGCAAGTGTAGTGCTCAAGAGATCAATGTCAAATGATCGTAAGGTTGCTCAATCGACGCGTTGTGTATACTCAAAGCTTTGTTAAGTATGCCTGAAAATACAATCAAAGAGAGAGAGAGGCTAAATAAGGGAGATGAGGGGGGTTTATATAGATTTCAAGGATAATCGATCAACGGTCCAGATAATTCAGAAGAATCAATGGAGGAGATAAGCTGAGGAATGTGCAACGAATGAAAAGCAGACATGTGTCTTGCTTGCTTTTGCATGAGAGGAGTTATCAAGAATAGAAGAATGAGTTAACTGAAGAGATAAATCAATTAAAAGAATAAAGCAATCAGTTAAGTGATTTAAAACAAGAAGAAGAGATTTGCATGAGAAAAGAAGATATTTTGCTTTATTAAATATAGCAATATTTAATTGATGAGCAAGAAAGCTTGAGTTATTTTAGAGATAACTCAAATTAGAAAAAAAAGCAATTTAAATAAATAATTGATTTATTTAAATTTAGAGAAGATATTTTGGAAGAAATAATTAAATAAATGGAATTATTTAATTTAGAAGATTTGAAAAGCAAATTAAATAAATAAATTTATTTAATTGTTGTGCATGATTTTGGGGGAATAAATTTGATTTAATTAAATAATTTAAGAATTATTTAATTTTAGATAAGAGGGAATTTGTTGAATTAATTAAATAATTGGATATATTTAATTAATGTGGCTGTGAATTTTGGAAGGTGACAATGATTTAATTAAATAATTTAAGAATTATTTAATTTTAGATAAGAGGGAATTTGTTGAATTAATTAAATAATGAGGATTTATTTAATTAATGTCGTAATTTAGGAGATTTAGAAGAATTTGATGAAATTAATTAAATAATTAGATTATTTAATTAACGTTGAAATGCAGGTGATGAGACAGATAACGGAATGCAAGTGGTTTGACGACACGGGCATTTTAGGGTGTCTACACAGGTCTGTGGTAGATGTTACAAGGGATCAGTTGGTTGGTAAGATTTCAGCCTTTGAATTGAGTGAGTTTGGTGATTCTCTTCCTAAATCTGAGTCTAGATTTATGGCTACTATTTTTGCAAAGCAAAGACATGATCCAGGTGAAATCTCTTCAAGAAGACCAAGTAGATTTGAAAAGGCAAGGAAAGATCTTGAAGATGAAGAATCTGAGATTAAAAAACTTGAAGCTCTATTTTCCAAAAGGTTACCAAGAGGGTCCGGTAAGTATGAAGGAAAATTACCTTTCAAATGTTTTGCCTGCAATAAGATAGGTCATTTTTCTTCAAGGTGTCCAGAGAGGGTTTCGAGACCAAACGCTAACAGGCCTAGGTTTGAGAAGAAGTGTTACTATGTCCAAGAAACTGCTAAAGAAGGAGTCACAGATGATGAATCTGGTAAGACAAATACCTCTGATAGTGAATTTGTGTTCATTGCTATCAAAGAAGAAGATCTGGTGTCTACTGAATCTGCTAGTTGTGTCAATGTGGAAAGTGCCTTGGTTGCTCAGGTTGAAGAGAAGGATGAATGGGTGATTGATAGTGGATGCTCTCATCATATGACTGGTGATAAAAATAAGTTTGTGAGTTTGGAAGGATATGAAGGCGGTATTGTAAAGTTTAGAGACAACTCATCTGATAGAATCTGTGCTAGGGGATCTATTTCTTTTGATGGAAAGAATAACACTAATGATGTTCTGTATGTGGAAGGATTGAAACATAATCTTCTCAGTGTTGGACAGTTGGTTGACAAAGGATATGACCTTCGGTTCAAAGATGGAAAATGCAGAATCTTAGGAAGCTTGGGAACTAAGATTGCATCTAGCACACAAACTAAAGGTAACATCTTTCATTTAAGTGGTTCTGGGAAAAGTTGTTTGATTGCTCAGATTGATCAGAGTTGGTTATGGCATAAGAGATTGTGTCATGTGAACTTTGATAACATTGTCAAGATAAGTTCTACTCAGGCTATGAGAGACCTTCCAAAACTTGTGAAACCTACTAATAGCATGTGTAGAGAATGTATGTTGGGAAAACATAGCAGAGTCACATTCAAAAGTAAAGAACAATCTTCAAGTGGTTTGTTGCAACTTGTACACATTGATTTGTGTGGTCCTACTAAAGTTATGAGTCTACAAGGAGACAGATACTTCATGTTACCGATTGATGATTACTCCTGGATGGTGTGGGTTACCTTCTTGAAAGAGAAGTCAGAATCTTTTGACAAATTTAAGGCATTCAAAGCTAAGATGGAGAATGAGATTGGTATAAGGATAAAGTGTCTGAGATTTGATAAAGGTGGAGAGTTCACTTCCGGTGAGTTTAATGCATTCTATGAAAAGCATGGAATAAAAAGATAGTTGTCTGCTCCTAGGACTCCTCGGCAAAATGGAGTTATGGAAAGAAAGAACCGGACCATTCTAGAAGCTGCAAGAACCATGATGATGGAGGCCAATGTTCCTTATTCCTATTGGAGAGAGGCTGTGAGTACTGCTGTCTACACTCTTAACCGGGTGCAAATCAAAAGAGATACTGGTAAGACTCCCTATGAATTATGGTTTGGTAATGCTCCTACTGTGAAATATTTTAGAGTTTTTGGTAGTAAATGCTATATCAAGAGAGATGATGATCTAAGAAAGTTTGATGCAAAAAGTGATGAAGGAATATTTTTGGGCTACTCTAACCATAGCAAGGCTTACTGATGCTTCAATAATAGATTGAAAAAGATTGTTGAGAGTGTTAATGTCAAAGTTGATGAGAGCAATGAGAGATCTTCTAGGTTATGTGGATATGAATTAGATGAGCTGAATGGAAGTACTAGCAAGGCAAAGCAAGTTCAGACTCAGACTTAGACTCCTCCAGAGAATTTAGTGGTTCAAGAAGCTAGTGCAAAGGTTGAAGAACAAGTTCAAGAAATTCCTAAAACTCCCAAGTATATACTTGGTTGAATCATTCTGAAGATCAGATTATAGGAGATAAAAACAAAGGTGTTCTGACAAGAAGGAAAGTTGCTCAAGAACAAATGAAAATTTGTTTGATTTTGAAGATTGAACCAAAGTTAGTGAATGAGGCTTGTAATGATGAAAATTGGGTAAAAGCAATGGAAGAGGTATGGTTGAAAATTGAAAAGAATGATACTTGGGATCTTGTTCATAGACTTGAAGACAAAAATGTAATTGGAACTAAGTGGGTCTTCCGGAATAAATTGAATGAAGATGGTGAAGTTGTGAGAAATAAAGCAAGGTTGGTGTGCAAAGGGTATTCTCAAGTAGAGGGAATTGATTTTGAAGAATCTTTTGCTCTGGTGGCAAGGATTGAAGCTATAAGGATATTTCTTGCATTTGCTACTTTCAAAGATTTCAAGGTTTATCAAATGGATGTCAAGTCAGTATTTCTGAATGGAGAGTTGGAAGAAGAAGTCTACATTGAACAACCAGAAGGATTCCTATTGTCTGATCAAGGTGATATGGTCTGCAGGCTGAAGAAAGCATTGTATAGGCTCAAACAAGCCCCAAGAGCATGGTATGCAAGATTAGATAAGTATCTGCTCAAGTTAGGCTTTAGCAAAGGCACTACTGATAGTAATCTGTACTTCAATATTGATCATGAATTCATCCTGATTGTTGAAGTGTTTGTTGATGATATCATCTTTGGAGGTAATGAGAGCATGTGTAAGAGTTTTGCTGAATAGATGCAAAGTGAATTTGAAATGTCTATGCTTGGTGAAATGAATTTCTTCTTGGGTCTACAAATCATTTAGATAGACAAAGGCATCTTCATATCTCAGTTGAAGTATGTGAAGGAATTGTTAAAGAAGTTTTGAATGGAGGATTCAAAACCAGTGAGCACTCCCATGGTAACTGGATGCAAGTTGAGTAAGGATGATGATTCCCCTAAAGCTGATCAAAAGAGGTATAGATCAATGATTGGAGGACTACTTTATCTGATTCAAACCAAACCTGATATCATGAATGCAGTTGGGCTTGTTGCTATATTTCAAGCTGATCCCAAAGAGTGTCATGTTATGGAAGTCAAAATTTTTTTCATATCTTTGAAGGGAACAATTGACTTGGGTCTGTGGTACCCTAAGGATGATGATTTCAGTCTTCATGCATATACAGATGCTAATTGGGTAGGAGATGTGGATGACAGGAAGAGTACCAGTGGCGGAGTATTTTTCTTGGGAAAGAGATTGGTTTCTTGGTTGAGCAAAAAGTAGGAGGCAATATCTCTATCTACTGCTGAGGCAGAGTACATAGCAGCAACAAGTAGTTGCACTCAAGTCTTGTGGATGAAGCAAATGTTGAAGGACATCAGAGTTGTGTTTGAGGAGCATGTCACTATCTTTTGTGACAATTCAAGTGTAATAAATATTTCAAAAAATCTGGTGTTGCATTCAAAGAACAAGCATATATCAATCAAGTTTCACTGTTTGAGAGAAAAGGTGAATGAGAATGAATTCATATTGGAGTTTTTCCCTTCAGAGGATCAAATTGTGAACATCTTCACTAAGCCTCTGCCTAAGGATACTTTTGAGTATCTCAGAGGGAAGTTAGGGGTCATTACCCCTCCTGTTCAGAACTAAGATGCACTCAGGTGCATTAGTCTGGAAAATCACAGTCGCATCTTATGTCCCGGATTGATGTTAGAAAGGCTACTACTCAGGGGGAGTAGTCAATATGATTTTTGGAGTTCAGGTCTAAGAAAAGGAAGAGATGATTGCAAATATGCGCATACATTTCCATTGATGTCAAAGGGGGAGAGAAGTCATGTGAAAAACTTGAGAGTAAGTAGTTATTGGTGAAAGGGGAGCAGTGAATAAATTGGTTACAGGTGTGCTAAGAGAAAGGGGAGAAGTTCTTGTATTGATGGTTGAATAAGTTTTTCACATCATATGTTGCCATCAATGACAAAGGGGGAGATTGTTGCAAATATGTGTCTGATGTGTTTTCATTAATGTCAATATATCCTTCTGTCAGACACAGTGAAGACAGTGCAGAAGATTGATTAGTACTCCTATCAGGATGAAGATAAAGGTATGCGGATTAAAGGGTTTGTAGAGGATGGTCTTTGGTTGCTTCAGTTAAGATTTGAGAGGTCTGCGTGAAGGTTTGGCAAAGTTATGGCTTCCTATATAGAACAAGGTTTTGTTGTTGTTCTAAGGTGACAGTGAGACAGAGTTTGGTTCAGCCTAATCCAGTATGAAAAGATTATGATCTGTGGATCTAGAGGCATGTCTAGGATGTTGGTGTGTTCACTTAACTTGAGTGGTTTGTGGTTTGGAGGTCTGCAAGAAATCTTTTCAAGTGTGACAGTCTTGGTAGTGTGTGTTCTTGAGGTTCTATGTGAAGATGCGAGTGAATCTTGGGATGAGAAGTTATGTGGTTGTTCTTGTCGATTTAACTGTGCTTGTGGTGGTCTCTAGATTGTGTACCTATCGTGTTGGTGGTCCACATTGGTGAAAGTGCTCGTGATTGAAGATTTCTTCTTGGTTCGTAGTGTTCTTCCTAGTCTTGGTCGACCAGATGCCTAATGCGCATTGTAGATGATCTAGGCAGAGTTGTGTGAAGCGTGGCATGTTGATCGAAGATGTTTTGGGCCCCAGCTATGTTTGGCCGACATCATAATAATTTGCATAAAGTATTTTGTAATGTAATTGTAATTGTTTGTAATGTTTTGTAATGTCGATTTTGATGCTCATTCCAAAGTCGATGTCATGTATAAATAAGTGAATTCAGTTTGAGGAAAAAGTGTGAAAGTGAGTGAATATGTGGTGATTGCGAAGAAGTGTTCAAAGTAGAGTAGAGATGTGTGTGGAGCTGAATTTGAACTGATCTTTGGCATGATGGAGATATTGTTTCTCAGTTCAAATCTTTTGTGAAACTCATGTGAAGGTTTTTGTAGTCAGTGAGACTCTTAGAGCAGTGAGATCCGGGGCAATACACCCTGAAGGCACATGCCTTCCCCATTTTTATTCTTTTAATAGAGAATAATCTTTGTGGGTTAAATCCTCACCATGGTTTTCCCTTAATCAGGTTTCCACGTAAAAATCATGGTGTTATCTGTGTTGATTAAGTTTCTTCTCTTGTGTTAATGTTTCATGCTTTCATGGTAATATCTTTAATCAGTTTATAAGTGTTAAAGAAGTTTAATTGTAGAAAAGATTAAAGAATTTGTGACAACTAATTCACCCCCCTCTCAGTTGTCTGCCCTAATTCAACAGTTTTAGTAGTATCACAAAGAGCTTTTTGCCAAGACCCAACACTTAACCATGCAACAAGAAATTGATATTTTTTTCCTTTGGGACTCAAAGAGTCGGTAATGGGAAACACAAAAAAATAGTGCAACAATATAATTGAGAAAAGAAGAAAGGTATTACTAGATTTCATAGATGTAGACCATGTGGCATTGCTAAAGCATGATGAAATATCACAAGAATTAGAGTCTGAGAGTGATAATGATGAAATATCACAAGAATCAGAGCCTGAGAGTAATAGTAATCCAATTGGTTTTCCAAATTATCAAAGTTCTATAAATTCATGCTGGCTACAAGTCTTTCATAATCCTATATTTTGTCCAACACAAATGTCAGAGTCAAGTGGCCTGTCTATTGTGTCTACAAGCTCAAAACATTGTGCAACAAATGGAAAGTTACATGATTTTAAACCTACCTTACAGAAGAAGAAAATGGAGAAGGTATCCTTTCATTTCCATCTCTCAATTTCTTTCTATAAAATATGTAACAAGATTTAAAGTCAACAGTTAGTTAGTTCTAATTGTGTTTTGTTGATTCATTTTTTTAATCATATGTTGGTTCATTGTTTCAATCATATTTGTCATTAAGACATACAATGTGTTAGTTATTTTTCCTGAATTGGCAGAGGGTTTGCCAGTTCCAATGCACGGGCAGATTCAGCCAACAGATTACGGGAGGTTGCGTGAGCTACCTTCCCTTCACTTCTGGTTCTACCGCACCAAGGGGGGGATCCCTACTTGATAAAGATATAACATTCACTCTCCAAATGACAGCAAGATTTAGCTTTGTGATAACAGGCAGAATACTCTCATTTTGGGACCAAGATTTGTGTGATAAATCACAAGGTTGGCAACGTTCTTGGACATATTTGTCTGGTCAGGTATGAGAGTATACAGGGGTTCCTAATCCTACTCCTACAACTAACAGGTTGAAATTATGGAATGGTTTGAATTTGATAGTTTGGATGCAAGACAGGGGTTTTTGGATCATAACTATTTCACAAGATTAGACCAGTGCCTATCTCAGGGCAAGGAGTCAAATAGACATATACATAAGAATGGATTGCAACTAGCATTTGAGTTTCAAGGGGTTAGGACTGATGCTTGCCTTACAAACATCACCCAAGGATAAGTATTTGACTGTCCATACTTACAGATATCCCAGCTGACATACACTTTTCTCCATACCTTAACCTAAAACAATTTAATCCACTCCTTGAATGGAAGTTAGAGATCAAGTATGCAATACATAAATCTATATTCTAGAATTTGAGAAACCCTTAGCAACCAAATTCAGAAGAAGAGATGCATACAACAAGTGGAGACAGATAGCAAAACACATGCAAGAAGCATTTTTCATATAAAATTGATGCTGAAACTGAACATATGTGCAAGATACATCACAAATGCAATACATAAACTCCAAAATGATTTAGAACAGCAAGGAAATGCTCTGTATTTCATTATTCACATAAAAAATTGCCCAAGTATTCAACAACTACGATGAGTAACATAGTTTGGCTTATATACTAAGACTGTGTACTCATCAAATTAATTATGTGGCAAGTCAAAACTTCGCCAGATACAATGCATTAGGAATGGTGCTCAAAAACATTCAACGCTGTGGGGAGACAGAGAGGAATGAGTAGATGGAATCAGGATCCACGCTGCCGTTCAAGGACATTCATCTTCAAATGGGTTGTTGACCCGTCCATCACTGACCCATACCGCTGCAACTTTGCCATTAACGCTTTAGCTACCCACAACCTCTCTGACATGTAGCAACGGCGTACCACTGAGAATTTCCTGCTCAAAAACGGCCGCACCCGCTCATAAAAAAAAGCCATTGTCGAAGGTTCAAAACAAGGCAGTCGATCAAAGAATTCATTGCTGGGATCAACAGCTGCAAAACATGCATAAAGAGTTGCTAGCCAATGATATCATGCCATGTAGGCACCTTAATTTTCTATCGCTGACCCTTCGCTCTTTCCATTTCACCTTTTCGCCCCTGTACATGCAAAAACACATGCATATACAAACATCGTATATACAAGTCGGACCCTAAATTTGTTGGAACAAATTGAAATTCAATTCAGGTCTGGCTTGTATCCTTTTCTTGCATTCATCGTTTTGTATATTACGGAATATACAAGCGCAAAACATATATAGGGCGGACGCCAAGTACCCTTTCTGCTGGAATGGAACATCTCTTGGAATCTGCATTGTATCCCTTTCATTTGCATCTTTGCTTTGTATATCGCATATACAAATGCGATATACAACCTGCGGACCTGAAAATCTATCTATTGCAGCTTGATTTCCTCTTCGGGTCCAAAATGTATATTTCTTCTTCGTATATTGGCTTGTATGTGCAAACATACAAATGAATGCACATACAACTGGTGGGCCTGACCATTTTCTCTCTCCTTTGCACTGTTCACTTTGCATGCCACAAGCCTTTGTATAATTTTCAATGTACATTCCCTTGCACATACAAACAAGGAATCTTCTCCAGAATATTCCTGCAATGTACCTAACCATTGTATGTGTGCCCGAATGTATATTGCATATATATTTCGCCTTGTATATCCACGGGCCCCACCACATGCATCTCTGCCTCGCCATTGTAGCAAATGTATATTAGCACGCCCTTGTATATTTTTCAATGCACCATTACATACAACCCGATATACAAAGCGGGAATATTCCTAGGAATCTGCGAAAGATTCCCCCTTTGTATATGCACATTTAGAGCCTGATATGCACTCAGAAATGCATCTAACTGATTTTTTCAAAGGGCGATGGAGATTTTACACCTGCCAATGCATATTTCAGCAGTATGTATATACAAAAAACCCTTGTATATACAAAGACACCTGTACTTAGCTAATTTTTCACAATTTTACCACTGCAGAGGCTGAAAGTGTTAGAACTTTTTGGATTTTTGGGAAGGGGCCTGCATATTTAAATGCTTAAAAACTGATTGCTTATGCAGGTACCACCACAATGCATATAGCTAACATGGAGAATTTAATATATTTAGGAAGAGGAGGATAGGAAATGAATCGAAGATCTAAAGATGTAGAGGCAAAAAAAATTGTAGCAAGGACAAATTCAATTGCTAGTAAATCAGCGCCCAACACGCAATCCAATAGAACAATCAAAAAATTGAGCTCACAAAAATTAGAGGTATATGGAAATAATCTTAGTCAATCTATTTTTGCTAGAGTGGCACTCATAATGAAAAGTTCTAATGCCTCCAAACAAGTGCATTCCAAATTCAAAAATATGTAAGCTATAGATTCATTCTAAAGAGTCAAGAGTGCATTCCAAATTCAAAAATATGTAAGCTATAGATCCATTCTAAAGAGTCAACAGTGCATTCCAAAATTTAAAGTGTATCTTGAAGTGTATGTACATAATTATCTTGTAATGCATTTTCCAATTTTCTTGGAACAATATCTTCAATGGTAAAATGGTAGAATTATGATGATAAAATTGTTCCTGGAAGCTTGAACTTATGTATATTGAAAGTATGGATTTCTTCTTGAACCCCTCCTCTCAAGAATTTAGTCTTTAGATAAGCTATCTATTTAGAAGATACCATGATATTTAGCTTGGGTGAAAAATGTTTTCCATAATATCTTCCTCTGTCCTCTTCATAATATCTTATCCTATGCGGTTAATAAAGGATAACGTCTATCTTACTGGTAGAAACTTCATCACTAAGCTTAAGTATCATGCTACTTGCTCAGCCTTGCAAATATCCCTATTCTTAACCAATAAAACTCACCATAATCTGTTGAAGGATCAACTTAATGAAAATTTTCCCTTGGATTGCATGTTCTCCTAATTATTGTTGTCCATGTGAGGGTTGTCTCCCAAGCCTGCAGACATTAAAGGCAATTTGAACAAAGAGTAGGACAAGGGGCCTTCCTTGTCTTCATGACAGGGGCAACTGATGCACTTATCTGAAGATTTATTTTTGAAAAAACCTTAGAACCTACACCATCAGAGGCTCAATACCAGCATAGTGATAGCAAGGCTGTAGGGTTTGTCTTAACCTCAAAAAAATATGCCAAACAATTGTTCAAGTACAACAGGGTTCATCAAACAAAGCAAATGGAACACATCATCCAAAAGCACCAAATAAACTAAACAGGATACATGCCATGGGAACCCATGTGGCTTCATTAATTAAAGATGCACCCGAAAGCATTTCCCTGATGTCAATTCCCTAATTACAAAAATAGATTGGCCAGAGATTCTATGTATAATATTAAAACAAACAACAAATTCCAACCATATGCAGAAAAACAACAGAAATGTAATTGGTCCATTAACAGAGCAATGGACCTGAAGGGTAGTTGGAAGCAGTCCAATAGCTGACATCTCAGATGTTTGACCTCCAACCCATTCAAACATCAAAAATATTGCCACCCATCCTTCTAATCTAGCAATGAATTTTCTTGAGTGATGGCAACACCTTGAAAGAAAAAAATCATAAAATTTTATTCATTTTCATTTGAAAATACTAGTGTACCTGACCAAATGATAATATCCACCAAGAAACCAGACCCCAAATAAATGAAATCCAATCACAATAAATGGATGGTGATGTCAAAAGATTTATCTGGCAATTTTAAAATTCTAAAAAAATACAAAATGTCTCTTTTTCATTTCTCATGAGGTTAATGTTGATAAAGGTATTTGGAGATATTACTATGGAACAGGGCCGTGCCTGATGAGAAAAGGGGGACTCCATGTTTACAATCCTCTTATGAAAACATGTTTCAATCTCGTTCCAATGAAATTTATGTCAAAAGCAATGGTGGCAGGGATTTTGGATGCGAGCACTAGAGAGATCTACAAAGTGGTTTCTATGGGTCATGATAAGTATACAAATACAAACAACATAGAAATCTACGATCCTGTCGATAATTTATGGAGGATTGTGCTTGAGCTGCTATCAATGTTTGAATATTCGGGCATCATGACATAGACTTATGCAAAGATGTTTTGGTGTGTGTTACAACACTGCCCTTGGCATATTCCATGGTCTATAACCTATAAGAGGGTAAGTCAAACATGAGTTTAGTACCATTACCTGTTTAAGAAGCACAGTGATGGCTAAGGATTCAAAAATGATGGCTAAGGATTCACTACAGACTACAAGAATAATTCAACACTCTGTTTTCAGTGGGACAGTTATAAAAACTGGTATAGAGATGAACAAATCCACATCAAGGAACTTAGTTTTGCTAGGGACAGTCAGTCTAAACAAGAAGAAAAAAAATGGCATTCAACAATGTATCTAGGGTGAACTGAATTATATTAGCAGTAAGGTTTCAACCCCTAGTGACATACAATGTCCTTTTATCTGTCACACGACCCAGAAGATAGTCAAAAATAATCCAAACTCAAACAAAGTAGTTTCTTATTGATGTTCTTTTAGACTATCACAACCCATAATGAACATTCAGTTAACCAATGTCTTTTCTGAACCTAACAAGCACAAATTTGAGGAGTTTTCAGATCCCAGAGGACATAATATACAGTCAAAACATATCAAAACAACTATGGGGAGTTTGGTATGGTACGTGTGATGTAGAGACACTAGATGGATGGATGATTCACTAATAGGCCTCTCAAACCTTGAGGCATGTATGGGGAATTGCACTTCATTCAAAACAATCTTCCTAAACATTGAACTCTTGAACCAAGAGTACCCTTCATAAATAGGACATCAAATGACTCACTTGGTTGAGGGAAGACATGTCAGGGGTCCTAAGACAACATACACAACCTTCCCAAACCATTGAATAGGGTCTTGTATCTATAGAAAGGGTACTTGCTTCATAACCTCTTAAACTCCTAGTAGCCCTGTTTCAGAGAAAAGTAGTGTATAACTTTTGACAAAGGCCTCTCTCCAAAAATCTCAGACTAATTTTTGATACCCTTTATGGAGACACATAACATATGTTAAAATGACCTTGGGTTGTTTTGGAAAGTATGCCCCAAAAATAGACTGGTAATTCTGGCCTGAGCCTTAATTAGCCCTATTTTCTAAAGGGATTGCACCTAATTGACTTTACAGAACAAAACAAACCATTGGACCATGTTAGTTGGGTGCCAAAAATAGAGATTCAATAGATTTCATGCTTCTACTGTTGACTGTACGGTATTAAGAGCCTATGATCACTTCAAATGGCTTAACACATGGGTTTGTTAAGACAAACTCATACAAACTCTGCAACAACTTGTTCCTCCATCCTGCAAGAGATCCAAACCACAAAAACATGATTATACAAACCCATTCCACTAGTTCTATGGTAAGGAGAAATAGTGGAATGGTCAAGTTCCCATCGTTTGAACAAAACCCTAGTTCAGGGTTTGAACGACTTGTTTACAGAGAAGTAGTTATAACTTTGCTCAAATTTAATGTCGAGAACCCAAACCAAATTAAAACCACACCTAATACCATTCTCTATCCATACAATATGATGTGGGCTTATGACAATCCCATACTAAGACAGGGTATGGCCTGTGACAGTAAAAAGATACTAGAAAATGCAGGAAAAGAACAGAGTTTTGTATTTTTTTCTTAAGAATCTTCAACTTCATGCCCTACACAATGTGTGAGAGGAATTTTATACATGTTTACATCCTCATCAAATAGTTTGGGTCACTTGGTAACTGAAAACCATCCTTGCAACCTCTAAACTGCTCACTTGTCACCTTATTGCAAATACATACTAGTGTATTTTGTTTACAATATTGATAATTCTTTCACAAGACCACTTCAAACACCTTCTAAGCAGTGTCAACAAGCCATGAATGACTCCAAACATGAATGCCACTCCATTTTCATACCTATGGAGGGTTTGACCATAGTTGACCAACTAGGTCCCAATTGCCTACATGTGAACAATTGGCACCAAGGCCTTACAAGATGATTGCAAATGACTTCACATGCTTCAAGGTGGTCACAAGACCTTATTACAATTCAACAGATGGTCTTCAAGACCTTATTACAATGCAAACCAAAACATAGCAAGAAAACTCATGATAGGCCTCTTGGACCTATAGGTGCCCCTGCATCATGCTCCCGGGGAGAGAAGAATCTCAAGTCCCCTTTGAGATGAGGTCTTCAAGAGAAACCCCATGCTATTTGATGTCATTCTCAGACATCCAGGTGGCATCTTCTGTAGGTAAGTCTTGCCATTTGATGAGGTACTCTTTGTAGGTCTTCCTTCTAGTGTTCTTCACCTCCTTTGTATCTAGGATACGCTCAAGCTTCATGGGTTGTCTAGGTGGCAACTCCTTCACCCAATTATCATCCTCATTTGCTGCTATACCTACATTAGAATCACCAATCACAGAGCTTTTGTATGGATACAAATCAGAAACATTGAAGATTGGAGAGATTGCTACCCCAAGAGGAAACTCAATTTCATAGGCATTCTGCGCAAATTTATGGACCACCCTGCAAGGTCCTATCTTCTTCATCATGAGTTTGGTGTACTTGCCTTTAGGAAGCCTTTCTTTCTTCAGATGTGCCAACACCAAGTCACCAACCTTGAATTGAAGGTTTCTCTTCTTCAAATCTACTCTTTCCTTGTACTTGTCTACATTCTTTTGAAGAGTTTCTTTCACTTGTTGATGTATGTCTCTAATTGCAACAACAAAATCTTCCCCTTGAGCACTTCTCCTATCCATTTCTTGTAGATCTCTCAATCCATAGACTCCTCTAGGATGCATTCCATAAACCACTTCAAAAGGGCTCTTCCCAATGCTCCTATTCATGGAGTCATTATATGCAAACTCTGCCTGGGGTAAAATCAGATCCCAAGCTTGCCCATGCTTCTTTGTTAAACACCTTAGAAGGTTCCCCAGTGACCTATTTAACACTTCAATTTGTCAATCCTTTTGTTGATGGTATGCAAAGCTATATGACACCTTTGTACCTGTTTTCTTCCATAAGGTCCTCCAAAAGTGACCTATGAACTTAGAATCCCTGTCAGAGACAATATTCAAAGGCAAACCATGTATTCTTACTATCTCCTTAAAGAATAAGCCTACAATATGGGATGCGTCATTGGTGGTTTTGCAAGGAAGGAAGTGTGCCATTTCACTAAACCGGTCAACAACTACGAAAACACTGTCAAAACCTCTTTGTGATCTAGGCAGCCCCATCACAAAATCTATACTTACACTCTCCCAAGGCCTATTGAGAATGGGAAGTGGCTGATAAAGCCCTACATTTGATAAAGTTCCTTTGGCTCTTTGACATATAGTGCAGCCCTCAACATATTTCTGACATCCACCTACATTTTTGGCCAATAATAGAACCTCCTAACCTAATCCAAAGTTTTGTCAAGACCAAAATGACCTCCAAGACTCCCACTATGCTTCTCCTTCATAAGATTCTCTCTCATTGAACATCTAGGCACACATAACTGACTCCCTTTGAAAAGAAAACCATTTTGAAGTAAAAAATCAAAGTATTCACTGTGAAATGTGTTAAAAAACTGAGTGCAAACCTCATAAATTTCTTTGAAATCAGCATCATCACGATACATGTCCTTGAGTGCATCTATCCCCATGCTTTGAAATTGCATTTCCTACACCATAAGTGCCCTCCTACTAAGTGCATCTTCCACCTTATTGGCTTGGCCTTTCTTATGCTTTATGGTGAAGGTATAGACTTGTAGATACTCCACCCATTTCATATTTCTATGACTGAGTTTGTCTTGCCCATTCAAGAAAATTAGAGCATGATTGTCAGTAAAAACAACAAATTCTTTAGGCAATAAGTATTGCCTCCATTTCTTAAGTGCTTGAACCATAGCATATAACTCTAGATCATATGATGAATACTTTTGCTTTGCCTCATTCAGCCTTTCATTGAAAAATGCAACTGGTCTACTCTCTTAGCTTAAAACAACCCCTATTGCTTGGTGTTGATGGTGATGTTACTCACATACAAACACACAAATAAAAGTTACACAACCTTTATTTATCTTGAAAGATTCGATGAATTCAAAGAATTCATGATCCCAAGTCTCCATTGATTAGTTCATAATCTACTGACGTTGCTCAATGGTTGATGTGTGTTGCTGTTAATTATTCAGGGGCCTTACGTTGATCAGTAGATTCTGTTTCTTTCAAATATGCTACACAGAAAGGTTTGTCTACATAGTATGTTTCTTCAAATAATGTGTATGTAGGTTGATATTTACATGATTTCTACCATTATTTGTAATTATTTGCATGATATTTTCAACACTACATGCATTTAGCTCAAATATGCTAGTGATATTCAGTTATCTACGGGATGTCAGCATATTTCTCTGTTCTATTTAATATTTATCATGATTTGCAGTTATGGAAGTGATTCACTGAAATTAAAATGAGAAAAAGGGTTAGAGAATGAGATTCCCAAAATTACTTAACTGAGATCATTGATCCACATACATGCTTCGATATAGTAATGAAGAGAAGAAAACTAGAATCATACTTCACCAGGACATTCCACAAATCCACATGATCCAGTGTAAATCTTCAAAGGAAAAGTTGACAACAACATGTAATAAATTGAAAGTACTTCTAGTTGAACACAACATTCACCATTACATATCCAGAAATCAACTTGAAGATTACGTAAAGTTTACAATCAGGATGTAATCTGAAGCTTCATCTCCATTTAGTATGCTTAAGAACAGGTACATTTACAATGATCTGAGGAAAGAACCTTGACATTTCAACAATTCAGTCCTCATTAGTCTCAGTAATCTGATCTCCTATGAAATTATCTAGGTCAGATTTTTTTATAATTGACCTCTCTCTTTTACAAAGTAAAGGGGCTCAATATATATCTCTGATTATCCCCAATACAGTCCCAAAAAAAACATAATTAATCGATGGTCTGCATCTCAAGTGCAGCATCAAATGGTGGAAAACCAATCCCGCCAAAACCTGACTAGCATGCCCATACTGAGTGCCGCTCTAACAATAATGTTTCCACCTACAATCTCCTTTGCATTGAAAGCCCATACTCCTCCTGCTTTTGCTGTTATCCCTTGGGATTCGATCCGCCGCTAGTGATGTCCTTGCCATTAAAGCTGCATCTTTATATCTACCTGCATGCTGCTAGTCAATTCTGCATATAAATCCTTTTGTAGGCCTTACCTTTTCCCATGTAGACCTCACCTTTAGGGATGCCATTGCCCCTTTGTAGCCTTCCATATACAAGCACACATATATTAGGCTTTGAAACCATAAAAATTGTGCATCCAAATGCATATACAATTTAAAAAATGGTCGGGTCAACCATCGTTGACCAAAAACATGCATCGAGCTCGAAAACAACTTCAAAAATCCTATCGCTTTGCTTTCACACCCTTTTCCTTATATCTCACGAATGCATATCGTTCTGATCATTAGCGTAACTATCCTCAGTCAGAGCGAGCCAAAAATTTCCCATCGATCTCATCTTTCTGGCTGATGCACCTCCCTTGTTCACTTTATCTGCGCACTTGTGGTCATCATACATTAGTCAATAAAATGCACTTTAAAATTCACATTTAGTCAAACTTCAAACTTGGTCTAGCGCTGCAATAAACATACAAGCATTATAATATGCAAAGAATTTTCTATTTTTAATTCTCCCTTTGACATCCAACTTGCATATTTTGCCTTGCATATCAGAATGTATATTGCAACATACAAACGCATATGCATACAAAGAATATGCAATATTTAATCTCTTTTCACATCTGCTCTTTGTATCTTGAACTTTGCATCTTTTGCTTGTATATCGGTTTGCATATTGAGCACATACATTGTAATTATACAATCCGAATATACAAGTGGTGGGGGCCCACATTACCCTTTTCATTTGTATCAAACTTGAATATACAAGCACGGATGCATACAAACCCTTTTTATGTCTTTTCGGACTTCAAATTTTTATAGACCGTAGTTTATTCATTTTCAGCTCTGTGACCTGCATAAAGTGCAAATGCATCATTAGATATACATTGAGTCAGAATGCATTGGTTTAAACAAATTCTAAACTTTCTTCAGCTCTGCATTGCATGTATAATAGCTTTGTATATTTTGCCTTGTATGTATCGCAACATACATACAAGGCAGAAACATGCAACAATTTAATCTCATTTCATAATTCTTCGGTTCTGTGCAGCATGCATATTTCTTTGTATGTCATCAAAACATACAAGCCCGCATACATACAAGGACTTAACCTTGTTTCATAACTTTTCGGGTCCGCGGCTTGTACAAGTGCAATGCATGTCTTCAATATTCATTCGGGCGTGATGCATTGCCTAAATCAGATTTAAATTTCATTTGAATTCTGGCTTGTATGCATCTTGCAATGTATGTTTCGCAACATACATACAAAGTGTGGAATGTACAAGCAGTAAAGCTTCATTCTATAACTTTTTAGTTTCGGCGTTTGTATATAACCAATGCATCTTTACCTTGTATGTTTCGCAATGCATGTATCGAAACATACAACTTAACGAACTTTAATAACGTTTCAGTTCCGCAGCATGTATAGAGCGTTGTATATCGCAATATATGTAAGATACATACATTACGCAAACATACAAGGACTTAACCGATTTTAATAACTTTTTGGGTCTGCAACTTGCATGTTTTGATAAAGTGCTAGCAACATGCATACAAGTATAAATGCATAAAAAACTCGATGACCCATTTTTGCGACTAACACAAGGACGATATACAAAGGACTTTGTAGGTGAATGACCTTGCATGTTTTGACGTTGTATATGCAACCCAATATGTATATGAATGACTTTGCATATACAAACAACTTTGTATATGCAACATACAAACTTGAATGTACATTTTACCAAAATACTCAAAACTTGCAAAATACAGGGAATTTTAAGATGGTTCAAAAAGCAACCCCTATTCATTTTTGACAAGGATTCCACCCATCTTATGCTCTGGTACTCAATGCAAATTTTCTCTTTGTTTTAACAAGGTTTGTAACTTTTCACCTCCCTTTTCCCTTTACCACCAAGCAGAACATCACACACAAGCAAAAGCAAAAGCCACAGTAGGGGTCCTCATTTTGCTAAGGAGTAAAATGGGGCATGTTGTGAACATCACAACAACTAGCAACCAAACAAAACAATCAAAAAAATTAAAACCATTAAAGGAAATTGAATGAAATAAATTCATAACTTCCAACTATCTTTCTTGCAAATTATCATTTAACTTGAGACTCAATGTATTTAATAAGGTGCATGAATTTTCCAATTTTAGTTTAAGTGGGTGCACGTGATTAATTATCCTCATCTTGAAAATTAGTTGAACAAACTAGTGACTGATATTAGACTACGTAGGTGAGGTCATTCCCTCATAGCCAACCGGATAGAGCCTTGCTACTAGCAGGCGTCCATAGCCCCGGCAAGGTTATTGTTACAATTCTCCTAAGTAGAGCCCCACTGCCAGCGAGCGTTTATAGCCTCGGTAGAGTTACTTAGATGGCTTAACTTGGATTTTCAATAAAATCTATTTTATTTATTTTATTTTTTTTGTATTTGATAGTGATTTCATAAGATATTACAGTTGTAACTTCATGATGCAAGGAAAGGTCACTTGTTGAAATTAAGCTGAGAATTGTAATGGTAGCAAGGGTGACCTCTATTTTTTCACCTAATATCTACACTAGTAAGTTCAACAAACCCAAGGATTTTAGGTGTGTCATTGTGAGAAATATTCCTTGAATACTCAACCCACTCTTATTGAATACAAAATTTCACAAGTCAAACAACTTTCTACATTCATGACAGTCACAACAAGTTATGCATAAATTTTAAATAATTAACCTGAATGTTCTGAATTTTCTATTGTTTTCAGTGGTTGTTAGTCTGCTCCTGCATACTCTAAATCAAAATAAACATCCCTACTAAGGAAACAACAAGAAAAGTCAAACAAGCAGACTGTACAAACAACTATACAAGAAATGTACACTATGATACACATGACTATCATGGCACTACCTCAGGCTTGAAAATAGTGTTTGAGAAACTGTCCATTAACAGGTAATGGAACATCCTCACCGGTTAAGGTCTTAAGCCTGTAGGTGCCGTCTCCAAAAATTTTAGAAATTTGAAAGGGACCTATCCAGAGTTTATCAAACTTACCATGATCACCTTTCTTTTCATGTGCTTTTTCCCACATCAGGACTAAATCTGAGATCCTGAAAGCCTTAATTCTAGCTCTTTTGTCAAACCAACGCTTGACAACAGCCTAATGTTTAGCAAATTGGTCAATTGCTTCACTTCTTTTTTCTTCTAGGTGCATCAACTGAAGCAACCAAACTTCTTGTTTATTATCTATGCCCATGTATTCTTGTGCAAACTGCAGTGTAGGAATCTTCAAGTTAACAGGGAGGATGGGATCCACCCCATATACTAAGTGGAAAGGTGAATTTCCTAATGCAGCCTTATTCCTGGTTCTATCTACCAACAAGGCCTATTTCAATAAGGTATTCCATTCCCTTGGGTTCTTTTCTATTAATTTCTTTATGGTGTTCAATAGGTTCTTGTTTGTGGATTCTGCTAATCCATTCCCTTGGGGATAGTAATTTGAGGAGAATTTCAAGATGATCCCATAATCAAAAGCCCAATTTGATAGTTTAATTGAAGCAAAAGCATCCCCATTATCACATACTAAAGCATATGGAACTCCATACCTGGTCACTATATTGCTTTCCAAAAACCTGATGACATCCTCAGCATTACATGTCTTACTGTTGACAGCTTCAGTCCACCTGATACAGTAATCAGTAATAGTTAAAACATACCTGTGGCCTGAAGATGATGGAGGATTGATAGGTCCTATGAAGTCCATTCCCCATTGAGCAAATAGGCGCATCTCCATCACTGGCTACAAAGGTTGAGCAGCATATCTTTCTCTGTTTGCAGCAACCTGACACATATGATAGCATTTGATGTGTTCAGCAGTATCTTTAAAAATCATGGGCCAATAATACCCTGCCCTGAGGATAGCATGAGTGGTAGCTAAAGATGATCCATGTGTGGTCCCAAACTTGTCATGTAAATCTGCTAACACCTTGTCTGCTTCTTGTCTTTTCAGGCATCTAAGGTATATCCCCTCATAGTTCTTCTTGAAAAGGGTTCCTCCTTTTATCATGTATTTCTATGACCTTATCTTTAAGGCTCTCCTTTGTGAGGCCTGCAATCTTGAGGGACATCTTCCAGTGATCAGGATGTGTCTGATGTCTGAGTACCATTCTTCATCATCCTTTGCATTTATAACATACTGCTGGCTCATGATATTAGGATCAATTTCTGATAACATCTGGCTCAATGCCTGTCCTCTCACTAACTTCATGGGTGTTATGTCCATATCATACTCTTGGAGGATAGTGATCCATTTAGCTCTTTTCTCACCTGGTTCGCTTTGCATTAATAATATCTTTACTGCTGCATCAGGTACTACAACAAGCACTTTACTTCTTAGAATGTAATGCCTAAATTTCTTGACTGCTCGAACCAGAGCAAGTGCATGTCTTTCAACATCCATGTATCTGAGTTCTGCATCTTTGAAAGGGCAGCTCATGAAGGCTATAGGTTTTTCTTCTTTGGCCTCATTTCTCTGTGTTAATACTACTGCAGATGTATGTTCTAAAGCAAATAAGTAAATGTAAAAATCTTTGGTATAATCTGGACTAATCAGAATTGGAGCATCTAATATGGCCTTTTTAATATCTTCAAAAGCTGGTCTAGCTTTAGGTGTCCACTCAATCTTAGCGTCCTTCTTGAGCATGGCGTTCAAGGGTTTGACAATCTCTGCAAAGCTAGTAATAAACTTTCTAACAAAATTAATCTTACCAAAGTAAGATTTGACCTCCTTCTTGCTTCCAGGAAGCTGTATCTTCATGATGGACTCCACTCTGTCAGGGTCAATGATGATCCCATTTTCTGTCATTAGGTGGCCTAATAGCTTCCCTGTGGTTACCCCAAATATGCACTTCTTAGGGTTCAGGGATATCCCGTATTGCTCGCACTTCTTTAGCACCTTTCTCAGGTCCTCTACATGGTTTCCTCTATCTTTAGAGAACACTGCTAAGTCATCCATGTATATGACTATGCATTTACCAATCAAGCCTCTGAAGGCTATGTCCATTGCTCGCTGAAATGTTGCCCTAGCATTTATTAACCCAAATGACATGCGCCTGTAGGTGAAGATCCCCCACTTTGTGGTGAATGCGCTCTTCAGTCTGTCTATTTTGGCCACCATCACCTGGTTGTAACCAGAGAAACTGTCCAAGAATGACATCATCTTGGCACCATTCACAATTTGCAGGACCTCATCCAGAGAAGGCAAAGGATAATTATCCTTTTCAGAAGCTCTATTTAAGTTTATGAATTCCACACACAATTTGATGTCACCATTCTTTTTCCTTACTAGGAACAGATTTGCCACCCATGTGGAATGTCTCACAGGAAATATGATCCTGGCATTAAGTAGCCTTTTAACCTCTTCAAAAATGAGGGGCTCTAGTAAAGCATTGATGGGCCTTTGTTTCTGCCGAAAAGGCTTGGCATTTGGCTTCAAAGGTATTGTATGAGTGATGATTGATGTGTCATAAGTTTTTAACTCATCATACATCCAGGCAATGGCATGGATATAATCTTTGAGAGCTTGGGTTATTCCTTCCAACTCTTCTTCTATACAGACTTTCCCAATCAGAACGTTTCTTTTTTTATCACCCTGTCCAATGTTAACTTGTGAGTACTGTCCTTCATCAGCCTTTGTGAGATCCTTCTGTTTTAGCATGTTGTCTACATCAAATGCTCTTTCTAGCTCTATCATGCCCTTCGGAATCTTATTACTAGGCAACTCTAGGATTTCTTCTTCTTCCTAGACATGATTTTCCATATTTATTTCATCTATGATCTTGGCTTCAAAAACATCTCTGTTGGAAATGAAGTCCAATATATGCTAATCATCATCAAATACTTGAAGATTAGTTACATTGTCAGACACAGAAGGTATTGATACTAATTCTACTGAAAATCGTTTCAGACCAGATATGGACAGTGGTTCCAAAGTATTGGCAACCTGGACCAAAGCATCTGCCCTGTGATTTTGTTCTCTGGGTACATGGGTGATATTGAATGCATCAAAATATTCTATCAAGTCCCACACCCTATGTCTATAATTCGACAGCCTTTTGTAATTGCAAGAGTATATACCTCTTACCTGTCTCACAACTAATTCTGAGTCTCCATAGACATGCAGAATCTTCACCTTCTTTCTAAGTGCAAACAATATCCCATGAATTAGAGCTTCATACTCCGTCACATTGTTTGTACATGAGAACTGCAATCTGTATGCTGCTAAGTAGGATTTTCCAGATGGATCAATGAGATATACTCCTACTCCAGCTCCTTGTTTTGACTTGGATCCATCAAACCTGAGGATCCATGGCTTATCCTTAGCTAAAGGCTTGTCTGGGCCTTCTTTCTTCCTTTTAGCTCTACAAGCTGCACCATTTGATATCCACTTTAATTTCAGTATCTCAACTTTCTCAGACATCACCTTATCTATTTTATGTACAGCTGATATTTCTTCTTTTCTTTTATCCTTAGAAGGAAAATCTTTTGGACTAGGCAACGTCTGCCTTTTCAGAATATGCAGACACAATGAACAAGTAGCTTTTGAATGTGGCGCTTCATGTAACTGGCACCAGCCTTCAATCAAGACATCCTGTGGAGGTCTTTGCTGTCATGTCATCTTTTGAATCTCTTTTGATAAAAACTCTTCGAACTTGGACAGATTACTGCCCCTATCTTCATCAGATAACTCATAATTTGATTCTACTAAATAATCACTCCCTGGGGTGATTTTCCTTTTGCTTTTAGCATTACTCTTGTTGCATACTAGTATCTCTTCTGTCATCTGAATAGAACATTCATCTTGATATGTGTATTCTCCTATTCCTGCAGAAGACAAACAAAAATTAGTCTCGCTATCACTATCTGCAGAACTCACCTCGGATGACAGTGAAGATGCTTCACTGTATGCCTATTCCAGCTCCAACATGTTTAAACAGGTGTCACAAGCCTTTTCGGAATGTGCCTCATTATGTAACCTACACCATCCATCAATTAGAATATCATGAACATGCATTTTTAACAGTTGACATCGTTGCACCTCTTTAAACAAATGCATCTCAAAATTCTTGAAATGATCTACCTATACTTCATTTTCAGGGTTACAATCAGATTCTAAAGTTATTTTATCATCTTGAGGGTCATCATCATGATTATGAACGTCAAACATCAGGATCTCCTCTATGCTAGTGGTCTGGGATCTGATGGAGTAAACTTCAGGTTCTACATCTACATACATGATTTCATTGGTTTTGTTATATTCAATGATCATGTGTTTCATGCGAGGTTCAACATCTATCCTTATTTGATTTGTTATTCCTCTCCAGGTCAACCACATATGACTAAAATCAATTGACATGTATCCATTAAAGGTTTTCGACCAGTCTCTGCTGAGTAACATCCCATATGTATCAGGTATATCAACTACCTGAATATCAATATAGTACTGATTTCTGGGATCTGATGCTAACTACATGTGAATGTGAGTCAGTTCTCCTACCACACTTACCTCTGTCTTGTCTAATTATGTTACTTTCTTTAATGATTTAGCAGAATGTAACCCTAAAGCATTGCAGATGGATAGGGGCATTACATTGGTAGATGCTCCTGAGTCTACTAAGCAGTTGTGTAAATTTTTACCAAACATCCTTATGGTAAGGAGGAAAGGAGGTGACTCACTCTTGTCTTTGTATAGGGTCATGTGGGAAGTTTTTGCAGCTTGAACAGTAGCTGGCACTTTATGTTTAACATTAACATCCCTAGCAGCGTGATCTTTATTTCCAAACTGACCCAAGGTATGACTATCCTCTTTTTTAGTAGGATCATCCAGTGATTTCATGAAAGCATTCTTGATAGCAGGGGTTTTAAGTAGCTCTAACAATGACAAGCTAATTTTAACCTTTTTCATTTCATCTGCCAGATATGTAACCAATTTATCAGATTCAAAAGGTAGACTACCATCTTTTGGTGCTATATTCTGTGGTGCCAAATATTGAGCATTAACCTTGGGAAATCTAGGGTTATTGCTGGCCTTGGGATCAGGTGGAGTGTTGAAATTGTTTGGAGGCAAGGATGTGGTCAAAGGATCAGCAGATCTATTTGAGTTATTCCTCAAGTTGTAATTATGCCTACCTTGAGGTTGCTGTTGATAAGCATTGACTTCCTCATGCTCAATTGATGGCTCATTCTCATCCTCAAATGGAAAAACATAGTTAGATTCAAAAGCCATGGCTGATTCCTCACATGTTGAGGTGTAATCCTAATGAGATGAAATTGTATGCTGATAAGGATGATGCATGAAGCTTTCTAGCACTAAGGCAAAATCATATTCACAGGGGACAATTTCATTTCCCTTTGCATAAGGTGGATTTCCTGAAGTATTGGACACTTCAACTTGGAGAATATTGGCAACAATCCTGAATTGAGGACAGTCTAGCTCTGCATGAGCATTGGTGTTATGTAACCTGCACTAGTTTGTAAGTGCTACCTCTGCAAGGTTTACTCTGGTGGTCTGTTTAGGTTCACTAGGAGGCTGGTTGTCCAGGGGTGATGGCAAAGAACCGTTATTTGGCCTAGTGTTCCACACTCTAGGTTGTCTAGGAGGATTATTGTTGCCATTATTGTTATTGTAATTATTGTTTTACCCCCTATCAGGATAATTAGGTCTGTCATTGGCATAACCTCTATTTTGATTTGGTTGAGAATAGAAGTTCTTGTTGATAACTGAGAGGGGGGGGTGAATCAGTTATCCTAATTATTTCTGCTTTCTGAACTTTCTTATTAATCAATGCAACATTAATTCAAATAAGCAAACATTACCATGAAAAGGAAAAACACATGACACAGTATTTTTGACGTGGAAACCCTGTTAAGGGAGAAAACCACGGGGTGATTAACCCAAAGATTATTCTCTGTTAGAAGAATAAGGAAATATAAAATGGCACTTGCCAATTAGGGCTCACTGCCTGAGCACACTGCTCACAAAGGAGGCACACTACTCACAAAGGAGGCACACTGTCTACAAAAGAATGTTATACAATACTTGAACTAATTGAAAGCATCCACATATGCTAGAGTTCAGTTCTGGTTAGGCTCAGTACACTGATCTGCTGCACTTCATCTTTCCTCTTCTCTTATGCTGCTTTCCTTTCACATATTGGACCTTCCTTTCTGCTTCTGCTTTGCTCTGCTTTTATTCGCATACCACATAACACAACAACAACACCACACAACTAAATCCATTATGTATATATATCCGTACAAGTAATTTCATCACCTTTCAAGTCGGCATTCGGAATAGTCAATTCTTTTCACAAACTCTGATCTGTCGGCTGAATCCTTCCACACCAATTAATGCGGATCAAGCATATACTTGAAGAGATCATTAATCATGTCGACCAAACATGATTCATGCTTTCATAACCTTTAACACCATTAGTAACACATCCGGAAAGTAGTCTGATGTTCTGTCAGTCAGTTCTTCCTTTGTTCACACTGTCATTCAGGAACCCAATATTCAAGTATTCATATCTTTTACCTCATCTATCACCAGAGGCTACAACATTGGAATCTATCACTCAAGGTAGTCCTCTTGACTTCCCCAAAACTGCACTTTGCCAAGATACTTCCTCTGAGAGATCTGGACCAGTCTGTCGGACCTTGCCACATGCTCTGTTTTTGTTTATCGGACCACAATAATCTTCATTCTGACTTCCGGTAGAGACACACCATGTCCTGCGGATGTGTGAGATGACCTTTGTTGCCATCAATGACAACAAACATGAATCCATATAGTGTCTCTTGCCAACAATCTCCCTCTTTGGCATTGATGGCAACACTTAGTGAAAAATGACTAAGTGTTTACACTATGCTACCCCTTGGGTGATGCTCTATCTTTATATACATTTTCCAGAGCTCCCCCTTAGTTGGATTCCTCATTTTTCATTGCTCCTCACTCCCCCTTTGACATCAATGGCAAAGGGTAGGGTCCGCACACCAAAATTTTCAAAAATTTTACTATACTTGGCCGTATATTACATATTCACATAAACTGAAGAATGTCTGCAAAGGATGTCTTCAACTGGATGAGTTCTGTAGCCCAACTTTGCTTCATTCTATCCAAAATTGAAATGTGACCACTCAACAAAAATGCAAAAGTTTCTGCCCTCTTAAGATCTGTCGGATCATTGGTTTGGGCAGTAGTCTGAGCATCACTTATGGCCTCATGCATGGCCTCTAACTTAGGGATAATAATCCTTCTAAGTTCTCCCATCCAGTTAATTATATTCTTCCTTTCCTTCTCAAAATTCTTTATTGCATTTGTGATTGCAATAGTTTGACACTCTTGATTTAATATGGAGGAAGAGAGAGGATCAAAACTTTGAGACAAACTTAGTAGTTTATCCTCTTCCTCTTTTATTTTCTTCTCAATTTCTACTATTGCTTTTGACTAGGAGATACAAAATTTGTAAATGTCACTGCCATCCTTAAGAGCATTTTATAAGCTCTTTATTCCAATATGCATATTTCTCCTATCATTAGAGATTAATCCTTGTACCTCTAAGAATCTCTTATCCAAAAACTCCTTCTGGACCTTTTCTTCAGCTGATTTTTCTAGAGAATCAAAATGTGTACTAACACTGCTGACTAAGGTTTTGAGATTATCGGAAGAGGAGGCTGTGGGATCCTTCTGAAAGGATGGTATGATCTGTTCTAGCACTCCGGATGCAGCTTCTATCAACTCATAGTCTTCCATATGAGACTTTAGGAGTTTTTCATTAGCCTTAGCATTTGCAAATGAAGCTATTTTCATTGTCTGTACCGGAGAAAGAGAATCAAAATTGAATGGACCTTGTAGAAGTTCCGGTTCATCAATCTCTACTATTTCTTTGCTCAGGAATTCTTGGACAATCTGTGCAGTGTCTCTTGCCAGAGATAGATGTTTCTTCTCTTCTATAGTCTTGGAGCTGTCCTTTGGAATTTTCTCTCCCTCTACATTCCCACCACTAGCAGTTGTGGTTTTCTCTGGTAAAGTCTTCTGTCCTTCTGCCATCTTTGCACTGTCACCTTCTTTTTCCTTCACCTCTGCTTCTTTCTCTTGTAATTTCTCTTCTTCTTTGGATCCAGAGATTGTAGGGGAAACCAGAGGAGAAATGTTGGTCTATTCAGGGCCCACCTCTTCTGTCGCTTTCTCAGAAGTTTCTTCTACAACACTTGTGGATGAAGGATCAGTACCCAAGTCCTCTACAACAGGAAGATTAAATCTTTTGAAGGCCTTCCAGAGGATCTCTTCTGTATCCTTGGCCACCTTGTCAGTCTCACCAAGCATGAGATGATTCATCCTTGCTTTGCTCCTGAACTCGTCCTTACAGTCTTTGAATATTATGTTCATTGTCTTGGGATCAATTTGAGGATATAGTTGAATAGCTATCTGTTCCCAGATCTCAAGATCTTTAGCTTGGGCATTGGACTTTCTCATTTCCAACTCCTTTTGTAGACTTTTAGGATTAAAGAGATAATTTCAATAAAAGATTTGTTGTAAATGTTCAAGAACTTAACTATGGCTTCCTCTAGAATCCTTTTATTTGCTTCATTATAGTCATCATAGAATTCTGTTAGGGGTTGAAGGTTGCCATCCACAGTAACTACTTTTACTATATCATCTAAGGAGAGAGTAGGTTTTTCAACAAATTCCTCTTCCTTTTCTTCATCTCCTTGACCGGTAGAGTGTTTACTAGATGATTTCTTCTTCTGTTTCTTTATCTCCTTTACCCCCTCATCTGATTCGGTTTCCTCTTCATCTTTCTGACTTGCATAAGCCCTTGTGGCTTTTATTTTAGACCTTTTCTCTCCTTTACCGGATGTCTGACCTTCCAGTTTTGATGTTTTTGAGCTTTTGGTTGTGACAGGTGTAGATCCTTTTGATGATCTGGTCTGGGATGAGGTTTCCACCGGAGTACTTTTCTTGCTTTTCTTTTCTGCCTCTTTCTTCTCTTCCTCAGCCTTTTGCCTCTTTTCTCGGTTGGTATCAAGTGCCTCCTTTGAGATGCCTAGGCCTTGGGCAATACTCTCTACTTCTTTTCTTACTTTTCTCTTAAATTCTGGCTATCTGAGTTCCACATGAATCTTTACACTCAGCTCCTCAAAGGTGCCAAACCTTTCTGCCTTAGGATCCTTAGGCTGACTTAGCATGTGTTGAACATGCAACTCCACAATTTGTTCATCAACTTCATACCCCATGGGCATGATCCATACAGTTCTTGGTTCTACTGCCTCCATTAGGCACTGATTTGTTTCTACCATAAAGCATACTATGTCTTTGTATTTCTCCACAAGAGACTGGGGAATTCTTTCTCTTGCTTGCATCATGCTCTGAAAGTTCTTGAAATATCCCCACAGGGTTGTATTTCTTGCTTTGGCATCCCCAAGTGCATGTAAATAATCTCTGATCTGGACTGCTACTAGTTTGTCATTCTTCCATACCCATCCACTTGATCCGAGCAGCTCATTCATGAAGTAGAAAAATAGACATAATATAAGTGTACCATACTTGAAAGAATTCTTTTTGTCCTTTTTGATCTTTTGTATATTTTCCATTAATTGGCTTAAAAGAAGTTCACAGAGATCATAATCTGCATTCTTCCTCAGCATCTCATAGGCAGTATATACTGTAGTTCCGGATACTGAATTCTCCCTACTGGAGTGATAAATCTTGTATCCTATTATCATAGATGTAAACTTGATATCCAGGTTAGAAATATCTTCAATGGTCATTGCCCTCTTATCAAATTTTGATCCGGTGGCCTCAGTTACAATGTTATTTTTGACAGATTTGAGGATAGGTATCCCTCCAAAAGAGTATAGACCAGTTACTACCCTAATTGCCTCTTTTGTGATCTTGCACGGTCTATCCAGCCATAGGAAGTTGTCATGCACCCTACTCAATACGTACCGGACCCATTCATCTTCTTCAAAGCAGGGGAAATGAATGAATTGATCAAAATATTTTTTTTGGATACCCTTATACTCTGGTTTAAGCTCAAAAGCATTGTCTATCAGTTATTTGTGATAGATATCTCTTAATTTGAATTCCCAAATTCCTCAATATTTGCATGTATGTAAACCCTAATGTCTTCTGGGTGTAAAACGCCATGTGGAACACTAGAGAATGCTCCTAAGGAATCTACCTCTAATGACTTGTATGGGTGTTTCTTAAATTCAGGTCGGGGCCTATCTGAGATCTTTATTATATTCGAAGTAGCCATTTTTCAAAAGATTTGCAGTGAGATATTGAAAATGGAAAATACCTTATGCGCCTTCGGTTACACGGAGTTGTTGGATTGATTTCTATATGTAATGACTTCTGCAAGTGATCTTCGGTGAACTTGATGAATTTTGTTGCAGAGCTCCACTTTTCACTTCTTCTTGAGTGCAGAATGAACAAGTGATTAAAGAGAAAACCCTTATATCACTCCGCAAATCCTAATATCAGACTGCAATAAATGCTCGACCTACATTATTCTGGTTGGCCTTATTCGGATGACTTGAAGAACTGGATCTGTCCAGATCTATGAACATCATGCGAATATTTCAAAACATGAACAAATCGAGATGACACATCACAAGGACATCCCAAACACTCTGTTCAATCCACAGAATAGGATAATGCACTTCCGGATCTCACCGAACCCTTTTGTAATCCTCTGTTACTCTGGAGCATCTCTCGAAACTGGTTCTACTTGATTGATCACAACTTCTTCACAACTTCATGCAGACCTCTGAAATCTTAACTAGATCATCTCAGGACTCATATCTACAAACCCTTTAATCCGCATCCTTTTCTTGTGCCAATTCCAGCACCACTTGACTGGCTGGGGGAACAAGGTTTTCTTTGTGTCTCCCCCTGAGCCAGAGCTCACTTTTTAATTTCTGGAAGGAATATCAGCACCAGAGTTTGGTGCGGATCCAACCTCTATATTCTCTGTACTTTTCTTCACCCAAATCTTGCTCATCTCACTTTTAACTTCATCCGCATTCACTTTTTGTTTACCCTTATCTTGATTCTGATTATGATATACCGGACCTCTTTTGTCCTGATTCTTGTTTCTGCAGAATTTTGTACTGTGACTGGATCTATTGTAGATTTGGCAAACAACATTTCTTTGCATATTTGACTGATATCCTTTTGATCTGCATTGATTAGCCATATGACCTATTCTATTGCATGCAAAGCATCTACCATTGAATGATTTGTTCATTTGCATATTTCTGCATTCATGAGATTTGTGACCATACCTTTTGTAGTTAAAACACTGTCTGGAGAAGGAAGAATTAGTCTGATTCATTCTCTTTCTACACTAATTAGCTTTGTGACCAAAAAGATTACAGCTGTGGCAGTATCCATTGAAAGATGGATATCTTTGAGCATTGGGCTGTCTTACCAGAGGTCTTCTAGGCCTGTTCCTTGGATTTTCTGATCCAAAATTCTTTTGACCGGATCTGGAGCTTTCTCCTTTCTCATATCCCAAACCACACTTGTCATCTGCCCTTTTTTGACTTCCAAGAAGAACTTCAAGTTGAGCAGAACTTATCTTGAATTTCTCTTTATATTCATTTGTTGATTGAAGATCCCTTTTGAGAGAGATAATTTGATCCTCAAGTTTTTCTTCATTTTTTTCAGCATCTTCAAGATCAGATTCAAGATGTCTGATAATTCTATCCATTTGGTGGCAATCTTCTGATTTCTCCTTGAGAGATTGTCTTAGATCATCTTTAGTTTTTCTTTTCTCTTCAATCTCTTGGGTAAAATTTATAACTCCTGATTCCATTTCATGTCTTACCATAATGACTTCTTTTGATAACTTTTCACATAACTTGGTTTTTTCAGTCAGCTCTTCATTTGCATCATTAGTTTCACCTTGTCTTGCCAATTGCTGAAGCAGCTCCTTTCTCTTTTTCATAGAGAGACTTAATTTGTCTTTTAGTTCTCTCATGAAATCATCAGCGTGTTTGAGTCTTTCCTTTAATTCATTGACTTCAGAGTTTGACCGTTCAAGATCTTCAAGGGTAGTCTTGAGTTGTTCCTTTAAACCATATGCATCCATTTGGATTCCCAGATCTTCCTCAAGTTGTTAGACTCTTGTTAGGAGGAACTTAGCTCTGATACCAATTGTTGATAACTGAGAGGGGGGTGAATTAGTTATCCTAATTATTTCTTCTTTTTGAACTTTCTTATTAATCAATGCCACATTAATTCAAATAAGCAAACATTACCATGAAAAGGAAAAACACATGACACAGTATTTTTGATGTGGAAACCCTGTTAAGGGAGAAAACCACAGGGTGATTAACCCAAAGATTATTCTCTGTTAGAAGAATAAGGAAATACAAAATGGCACTTGCCAATTAGGGCTCACTGCTCGAGCACACTGCTCACAAAGGAGGCACACTACCTACAAGGAGACACACTGTCTACAAAAGAATGTTATATAATACTTGAACTGATTGAAAGCATCCACATATGCTGGAGTTCAGTTCCAGTTAGGCTCAGTACACTGATTTGCTGCACTTCATCTTTCCTCTTCTCTTATGCTGCTTTCCTTTCACATATTGGACCTTCCTTTCTGCTTCTGCTCTGCTCTGCTTTTATTTGCATACTACATAACACAACAACAACACCTCACAACTAAATCCATCATGTATATATATCCACACACGTAATTTCATCACCTTTCAAGTCGGCATCTAGAATAGTCAATTCTTTTCACAAACTCTGATCTATCGACTGAATCCTTCCACACCAAGTAATGCGGATCAAACATATACTTGAAGAGATCATTAATCATGTCGACCAAACATGATTCATGCCTTCATAACCTTTAACACCATCAGTAACACATCCGGAAAGTAGTCTGATGTTCTATCAGTCAGTTCTTCCTCTGTTCACACTGTCACTCAGGAACCCAGTATTCAAGTATTCATATCTTTTACCTCATCTATCACCGGAGGCTACAACCTTGGAATCTATCAATCAAGGTAGTCCTCTTGACTTCCCCAAAACTGCACTTTACCAAGATACTTCCTCTGAGAGATCCGGACCAGTCTATCAGACCTTGCCACATGCTATATTCTTGTTTACCGGACCACAATAATCTTCATTCTGACTTCCAGTAGAGACACACCATGTCCTGCGGATGTGTGAGATGACCTTTGTTGCCATCAATGACAACAAACATGAATCCATAGAGTGTCTCTTTCCAATAGTTCTGACTTCTCAGATGAGTGATCTCAATGGTAAGTTTCTTTAACTGTGTTGATATTTCTTTGATTTCTTCTTTCTCTTCCTGAACCTTGGCCACTACACTCTCTGTCTGAGGCTTAAAAAAAGAAGATCCATTGTTATTGTTGGATTGTTCCACAACCTGAGGTACTTGTGTTTGTCCTGGATATTATAACATCTGGCCATTTCCATTTGGTGGCGGCATGATACTGAATGGAGGTATCCGCAAAGGGGCTGGCATCATAGCTGAAGGTATCATGGGTCCATTGGTCTGTTGGTGAACAGATATGTAGGATAACCAGGAAGTGTAGGGAACGAAATATTTGGTGTGGGGGAAGGAGCCAATTACTGGCTAACTTTGATAGCTTCTTCAAAAGCTTCTGCCAAAGTTGTTACACCAGGATGTGCTCTTCTGATAAACATAGAAGTCAAGGGATCTAAAGCTGAGTAATAAATGCTCCTAGCAGCTTCATCCATTACAACATAGGGAACAACTATCTTAGATAGCATCTTTTGGAACCTTGCATTGAAATTGGCAATAGTTTCCCCTTCAAATCTCTTGATTGCGGCAAACAAATGATAATTCATTGAAGGATCTATAGGTACCTTGAACCTATCCCTGAAAGCTTTTTCCAAGGCATCCCATGAACCGACTGAACCTTGACCAAGAATGATATACTAGTTATATGCCTCTTCCCCTAAGGAAAATGGAAATAACTTGCATACCACATCTTCAAGCCCATATCTAGCCCTACAATAAGCTTCCTTGAAAGTTCTGATGTGATCATCAGCATCCTAATATGATCATCAACATCCTGATATGATCATCAGCATCCTGATATGGATGATACTTAGGACAAATTTTATCAGGATTCTTAGGCAAATCATGATATACATTGAAGGTCAGAGGTGACTCTGCTGTAAAAAAATGACATTGCAACAGGTGGAGGTTGGACCTGAGGTGTGACAGGTGGTCCTGTAGGTGTTTGTAAGCCAATAGGAGTTATAGGAGCATGCTTTGGTGAAGCTTCTGACGCACTAGAATCGAGAGAGTGATGAATGTCCATAGTTCTAGGTCTGAATCCCCTGATAGGCAATTCTTCAAGGAGTCCACTAGATCTGGACGTGGTATTTGGCCTGAAAGCCAGGATTTCTCAAAATTTTAAGGAAAATTGGCTAGTTTACTGTAAAGGTCAGTTGAAACTCCCTAGCCAAGGCTGTGTTTATGGTCAGAATTTTCACTGACGGGGTATTTAAGCAATATTTGCAGAAATCCACAGATTCCTTGTTTAGCCCTCCTTCTAGCGCCAATTCTATGTTGATGGTGATGTTACTCACATACAAACACACAAATAAAAGTTACACAACAACCTTTATTTATCTTGAAAGATATGATGAATTCAAAGAATTCATGATCCCAAGTCTCCATTGATTAGTTCATAATCTACTGACATTACTCAGTGGTTGATGTGTGTTGTTGTTAATCATTCAGGGGCCTTACGTTGATTAGTAGAATCTATTTCTTTCAAATATGCTACACAGAAAGGTTTGTCTACACAGTATGTTTCTTCAAATAATGTGTCTACAGGTTAATATTTGCATGATTTCTACCATTATTTGTAATTATTTGCATGATATTTTCAACACTACATGCATTTAGCTCAAATATGCTAGTGATATTTAGTTATCTATGAGATGTCAACATATTTCTCTGTTCTGCTTAATATTTATCATGATTTACAGTTATGGAAGTGATTCACTGAAATTAAAATGAGAAAAAGGGTTAGAGAATGAGATTCCCAAAATTACTTGACTGAGATCATTGATCCACATACATGCTCCGATATAGTAATGAAGAGAAGAAAACTAGAATCATACTTCACTAGGACATTCCACAAATCTGCATGATCCAGTGCAAATCTTCAAAGGAAAAGTTGACAACATGTAATAAATTGAATGCACTTCTAGTTGAACACATCATTCACCATTACATATCCAGAAATCAACTTAAAGATTAAGTAAAGTTTACAATCAGGATGTAATCTGAAGCTTCATCTCCATTCAGTATGCTTAAGAACAGGTACATTTACAATGATCTGAGGAAAGAACCTTGACATTTCAACAATTCAATCCTCATTAGTCTCAGTAATCTAATCTCCTATGAAATTATCTAGGTCAGATTTTTTTATAATTTATCTCTCTCTTTTACAAAGTAAAGGGGCTCAATATATATCTCTAATTATCCCCAATACAGTCCCCAAAAAAACCTAAGTAATTGATGGTCTGCATCTCAAGTGCAGCATCAGGCGGTGGAAAACTAATCCTGCCAAAACCTGAGCAACATGCCCATACCTAGTGCCGCTCTAACAATAATGTTTCCACCTGCAATCTCCTTCGCATTGAAAGCCCCTACTCCTCCTGCTTCCGCTGTTATCCCTTGGGATCTGATCTGCCGCTAGTGATGTCCTCGCCATTAAAGCTCCATCTTTATATCTACCTGCATGCCGCCAGTCAATTCTGCATATAAATCCTTTTGTTGGCCTTGCCTTTTCCCTTGCAGACCTCACCTTCATGGACACCATCACCCCTCTGTAGCTTTCCATATACAAGCACATAGATATCAAGCTCTGAAACCATAAAAATTATGCATCCAAATGCATATACAACGTCAAAAATGGTCGGGTCAACTATCGTTGACCAAAAACATGCATTAGGCTCCAAAAAAGCTTCAAAAATCCTATCGCTTTTCTTTCCCACCCTTTTCCTTATATCTCGCGAATGCATATCATTCTGATCATTGGCATAACCATCCTTAGTCGGAGCGAGCCAAAAATTACCCATCGATCTCATCTTTCTGGTCGATGCACCTCCCTTGTTCACTTTATTTGCGCACCTATGGTCATCATACATTAGTCAATAAAATGCACTTTAAAATTCACATTTAGTCAAACTTCAAACTTGGTCTAGTTGCTACAATAAACATACAAGCATTATAATATGCAAAGAATTTTCTATTTTTAATTCTCCCTTTGACATCCGGCTTGCATATTTTGCCTTGCATATCAGAATGTATATTGCAACATACAAACGCATATGCATACAAAGAATATGCAATATTTAATCTCTTTTCACATCCACTCTTTGTATCTCAAACTTTGCATCTTTCACTTGTATATCGGCTTGCATATCGAGCACATACATTGTAATTATACAATCTAAATATACAAGCGGTGGGGGCCCACATTACCCTTTTCATTTGTATCAAACTTGAATATACAAGCGCGGATGCATACAAACCCTTTGTATGTCTTTATGGACTTCAAATTTTTATAGACTGCAGTTTATTCATTTTCGGCTCCGTGACCTACATAAAGTGCAAATGCATCATTAGATATACATTAAGTCAGAATGCATTGGTTTAAACAAATTCTAAACTTTTAGATATACATTAAGTCAGAATGCATTGGTTTAAACAAATTCTAAACTTTCTTCAGCTCCGCATTGCATGTATAAAAGCTTTGTGTATTTCTCCTTGTATGTATCGCAACATACATACAAGGCGAAAACATGCAACAATTTAATCTCATTTCATAATTCTTCGGTTCCGGGCAGCATGCATATTTCTTTGTGTGTCACCGAAACATACAAGCCCGCATACATACAAGGACTTAACCTTGTTTCATAACTTTTTGGGTCCATGGCTTGTACAAGTGCAATGCATGTCTTCAATATTCATTCGGGCGTGATGCATTGCCTAAATCAGATTTAAATTTCATTTGAATTCCGGCTTGTATGCATCTTGCAATGTATGTTTCGCAACATACATACAAAGCGCGAAATGTACAAGTAGTAAAGCTTCATTCTATAACTTTTCAGTTCTGGCGCTTGTATATAACCAATGCATCTTTACCTTGTATGTTTCACAATGCATGTATCGAAACATAGAACAACTTAATGAACTTTAATAACGTTTCAGTTCAGCAGCATGTATAACGCGTTGTATATCGCAATGTATGTAAGATACATACATTGTGCAAACATACAAGGACTTAACCAATTTTAATAACTTTAAGGATCCGCGAGTTGCATGTTTTGATAAAGTGCTAGTGACATGCATACAAGTATAAATGCATAAAAAAACCCGATGACCCATTTTTGCGACTAACACAAGGACGATATACAAAGGATTTTGTATGCGAACGACCTTGCATGTTTTGACCTTGTATATGCAACCCGATATGTATATGAATGACTTTGCATATACAAACAACTTTGTATATGCAACATACAAACCCAAATGTACATTTTACCAAAATACTCATTACTTGCAAAATACAAAGAATTTTAAGATGGTTCAAAAAGTAACCCCTATTCATTTTTGACAAGGAATCCACCCATATTATGCTCTGGTACTCAATGCAAAGTTTCTCTTTGTTTTCACAAGGTTTCTAACTTTTCACTTCCCTTTTCTCTTTACCACCAAGCGGCATAGCACACACAAGCAAAATCAAAAGCCACAACAGGGGTCCTCATTTTACTAAGGAGTAAAATGGGGCGTGTTGTGAACATCACAACACTTGGTTACTAGCATCACACTCAATAGTAAAAACCTTATCAACATCAGGAAGCACAAGTATAGGTTGCTGGGCTACTCTTTTCTTCAAATATTCAAACCCTTTATCAACTTCATTGGTCCAAGAAAACTTACCCTTATTACCTCCTTTGATGGTGTCAAGGATTGGTGCACATATGTGGCTGAAGTTCTTTATGAATTTTCTATAAAAGCTTGCAAGTCCATGGAAACTCCTCACATCTCCCTTGGATTTTGGAGTTGGCCAACTGAGAATAGCATCTACCTTGGAAGGATCCATCTTCAAACTTCCTTTGGAAATGACAAAGCCAAGGTACACCAACTCTTCTTTCATTAAATCACACTTATCCAAATTTATCATCAATTTCTCCTCATGTAGCCTCTTTAGTACCATGTCAAGGTGCCTCAAATGTTCTTCTTTGGACCTGCTAAAAATGAGAATGTCATCTAGTTAAACCACAACAAACTTTCCAATGAAAGGTTTCAAAACCTCATTCATAATGCGCATGAAAGTGCTAGGTGCATTGGACAACCCAAAGGGCATCACCAACCATTCATAAAGACTATCATTGGTCTTGAAAGAAATCTTCCACTCATCTCCCTCTCTAATCCTTATCTGATGGTAACCACTTTTCAAATCAATCTTTGAGAAGTAACATGCTCCTCCCAAACAGTCCATGAGATCTTCTATCCTAGGCATAGGGAATCTATACCTAATTTTTATCATGTTGATGACTGTAGAATCAATACAAAGCCTCCATTTCCCATCCTTCTTGGGTGCTAGGACAGTAGGTACAGCACATGGGCTCAAACTTTTTCTCACTAGGCCTTTATCTAACAATTCTTGCACTTGTTTTGCAATCTCTTCATTTTGGGTTGGTGTCATCTTGTAGGCAGCCTTATTAGGCAACGTAGCCCCTAGTATCAGGTCAATATGATGACTGATATCTCTGATAAGAGATAGAGAATTAGGCAAATCATCCACTACAATGTCCTTATACTTCTCCAACAAGTTTCAGATTTCACTAGGAATAGGTTCTCTCTTATTTGTGGACAAAACAGACCTACACTTTGTCTTAACAATCAAGGCAAATCCTAGAACCCCTTCTTCTTTCAAGGTTTACAAAAATTCTTTTTACCCAACCACCATGACACTAGAACCCACTTGTTTATCTAGGCCTTGATTCGGCAAAGGATTCAAGGTAAAAGACTCACCATTCTTTGTGATAGTATAGGTATTCGTTTGCCCATCATGTTGTGCATTAAGATCATATTGCCATGGACATCCTAGGAGCAGATGACAAGCATCCATGGGAATTACAGCACATAGAACTCTATCCCTATACCCTCCAATTTGAAAATCTACCCAAGATTACTCATTTACAAGTACTTGTTGACCCTTATTTAACCAAGACACCTTATAAGGGGTAGAATGAGGGATTCTCGTCAATCCTAACTTCTCAACCATTTCTAATGATACCAAATTATCTGTAGATCCTGAATCAACTATGAATTTACATACCTTTCCACCGGATTTGCAAGAAGTTCTGAAAAGTGACTTCCTCTATGGTGGCTCCTTGGCACTTAGCACCTTCAAGAGAGTTCTCCTCATCATTAGGCTTTCTCCATACTCTGGATCTATAGATTTAGGTGGTGTGTTGACACTTTGACAATCCTCTTCTTGTACCAACTGATTTCTTCTTTCTCCTCCATAGGAACTAGAGTCTTGCTTCTCTGGACATTTGAAGGCTGGGTGTCCCACTTGATTGCAATTATAACATCTGCCTGTGAAGGTGTTTGAACCTCTTCCTGGGCCACCAAATCTTCCTCTCCCATTTGGTCTTTTTCCTCTAAAACTTCCTCTACTACTTGAGTCTCCACTTTGTTCATTTTGACTAGACTCTCCTTGCTGCCTTTGGGACTAATTTCTGCCATCAAAACTACCTCTTCCTCTGAAATTCCCGCCTCTTCCTCTATTTTGCTGATCACTCTCCCTCTTCAACTTCTCTTCTGCCTTACATGCCACTTGGAAGCACTCTTCTACTATCTTAGGGGTCACTAGGCTCATCTCATCTTGGATTGTGAACCTTAGGCCATTCAAATACCTAGCCACTCTCTCCTTCTCATTCTCCACATGGCCACACCTCATACTAAGCATGTGAAACTCCTTAGTATAGGTGGCTATGTCCATGTCCTTTTGCTTCAAGTTCTGCAACCTTCTAAACAATTGCACCTCATGATCTGCAAGAAGAAATTGTGTCTTCAACTTGCTTACCATTCTTTCCCATGAAGTCACCATGTTCTTACCCTCTTTCACTCTCTCTCCTTGGTAGTAATTCCACCAAGTCAAAGCAGCCCCATTCAATTTGGTCTTGGCAAACTTAACTTTTTTGTTATCTGCCATCTCCTTGTATTCAAAGTAGTTATTCATGGCATCCACCAACTCTAGTAATGCTTCAGCATTCATTTTTCCTCCATACATTGGTATAGCTATCTTTACTTTTGTGGTTTCTACTTTCATGGTTTTCAAGGCTCCAATGAACCTTCTCTCTTCAGGAGGCATCTCTTCTTCAGGATGGTCTTCCTCTCCATCCTCTTCCTCCTCTATTGAGGTATTCTTTTCCTTAGTGGCCATTCTCTTCTTCTCTAAGGCATCTACCTTATCTCTCAAGGCCTTCAACTCTCTTGCAACTGTAGACCCACGTTTTGGAGGCATTGTCACACACCTCACTCAAAAATTCTCTTCACAGCTTTCCCAAATCAGACTAGCTCTGATACCACTCTGATACAGAGACACTAGATGGATAAATGATTCACTAATAGGCCTCTCAAACCTTGAGGCATGTATGGGGAATTGCACTTCATTCAAAACAGTCTTCCTAAACATTGAACTCTTGAACCAAGAGTACTCTTCATAGATAGGACATAAAATGACTCACTTGGTTGAGGGTAGACATGTCAGGGGTCCTAAGACAACATACACAACCTTCCCAAACCATTGAATAGGGTCTTGTATCTATAGAAAGGGTACTTGCTTCATAACCTCTTGAACTCCTAGTAGCCATGTTTCAGAGAATAGCAGTGTATAACTTTTGACAAAGGCCTCTCTCTAAAAATCTTAGACTAGTTTATGATACCCTTTATGGAGATACATACCATATGTTAAAATGACCTTGGGTTGTTTTAGAAAGTATGCCCCAAAAATAGACTGGTAATTCTAGCTTGAGCCCTAATTAGCCCTATTTTCTAAAGGGACTACAACTAATTGACTTTACAAAACAAAAAAAACCATTGGAGCATGTTATTTGGGTGCCAAAAATAGAGATTCAACAGATTTCATGCTTCTCCACTTGACTGTACGGTATTAAGAGCCTAGGATCACTTCAAATGGCTTAACACATGGGTTTGTTAAGCCAAACTCATACAAACTCTGCAACAACTTGTTCCTCCATCCTGCAAGAGATCCAAACCACAAAAACATGATTATACAAACCCATTCCACTGGTTCTATGGTAAGGAGAAATAGTGGAATGGTCAAGTTCCCATCGTTTGAAAAAACCCTAGTTCAGGGCTTTAACGACCTGTTTACAGAGAAGTACTTATAACTTCGTCAAATTTAATGTCAAGAACCCAAACCAAATTGAAACCACACCTAACACTATTCTCTATCCGTACAATATGATGTGGGCTTATGACAATTCTGTACTAAGACAGGGTATGGCCTGTAACAGTAAAAATATACTAGAAAATGTAGGAAAAGAACAGAGTTTTGTATTTTTTTCTTAAGAATCTTCAACTTCATGCCATACATGATGTGTGAGAGGCATTTTATACATGTTTACATCCTCTTCAAATAGTTTGGGTCGCTTGGTAACTGAAAACCAACCCTACAACCTCTAAATTGCTCACTTATCACCTTATTGCAAATACATACTAGTGTATTTTGTTTACAATAATGATAATTCTTTCACAAGACCACTTCAAACAACTTCTAAGAAGTGTCAACAAGCCATGAATGACTCCAAACATGAATGCCACTCCATTTTCATACCTATGGAGGGTTTGACCATAGTTGACCAACTAGGTCCTAATTGTCTACATGTAAACAATTGGCACCAAGGCCTTACAAGATGATTGCACATGCTTTAAGGTGGTCACAAGACCTTATTAGAATTCAATAGATGGTTTTCAAGACCTTATTACAATGCAAACCAAAACATAGCAAGAAAACTCATGATAGGCCTTTTGGACCTATAGGTGCCCCTGCACCAATGTGGAGGATCCATTTCATTCCTTTCTCAGACCAAACCAAACATTGGAGCAACTGTGGGGATTTTGGCTTCTTTCTACCTTTATAAGTTGTGAATCAGTTCTATACTTTCTCAGACCAAAACAAACACTATTTTTAACACTTATCTCTATTACATAGAGAAAACACAATAACAAACTGATTCTTTCTTACAAAATCCACGACCTGAGTTATTTTAAAATAGTATAAATAATGAACTATCTCTTTATATCCTTGTTGAAAGCATCATTACAAAGGAAATATGCCTCTACCACCTCTTCAAAGAGAAAAGACCAATCTGCACCTTCAGAAACGAGACAAAAGGATGATAGATGGCATTTCCATAACCACAAAAGGGCAGTTTATCAATTTTATACCCGCGTTGAGGGTTCTTTACACCATCAAAAGAAATTACTGCCTATTCATTCTTTCCAATCTTCAATCTTCTCTTGATGAACAGAGCACAAACTCTCAAAACTATCCCATGCCACTAAGAAACCTGTGGAAAAACTACCGAAAACTACCCTTGAAGCTATCTAAAAGGCATCAATGCATACAAACTCCTTCCTGTTGTGACCATTTTACAACATCACCCCATTGCAGATGGGGTACCCTCCTTTTGACTTGGCCTAAGATTTTTTCTCTGATCCTGCAGTTTCTAGCATGATTACAGGCCAGAGGTGAAGTCAATAGTGAAGTTAGCTCATAGGTGCTCAGAGAAGTAAAAAATGAAGGATGCCTCTTGCATAGATTTGAAACCCTAACAAGTAGACCTGGCCAATCTAGGATAGAAATGCATCTCATTGAGGGATATCAACTCTCACCACCTCACTCCCAGCATGGAACCTCGTTCCAAGCCTGCAACCTTACTTCGATGAGTCCAATCCAGAGGATGTCCATTTTCGATCCCACTCTGGGACTCATCCCAAAATCTTAAGGCCATGACTCGGAGGAATATAGTGGGTAGGGTTTTCTCAAGACTTAGAATTTTGAAAGAAAAATCTAATTCCTTTCTAGGACCCATCTTGAAGAACTTCAACTGTGGTCATGGAACAATTCCTAACTACCAAATTCCTGAACACCCTGGAAAGTGCGACCTTAGGTCAGGAATCCGGGTCCTACTGAAATCTACACCCTTATTAAAAATTCTTGTTCCAGGTGGATTTTGCGCCTTGGAAGGAATTCCTATTTCAAGTGGATTTTGCAACCCATAAGTTTCCTCCTTAACTGGGTGGATTTTGCGCCAGGAGGTAAAGATTCCTGTTCAGGGTGGAAAATGTGACCAAGTCAAAAATCCTTCTCAAGGTGGATTCTGTGATCTTAGTGGGAAATCTAGTCCCCTCTTAAATTTGTGACTTGGAGTCCAAAATCTTGTTAACCTTGAAATTTGTGACTTGGAGTCCAAAATCTTGTTAACCTTGAAATTTGTGACCTAAAGTCTGGAATTCCTTGAGGAGATAGAAAAGTGCAACTTGTGATAGGTGAAAGTCAGGTGTGGAAGATCAGACATAGTCATGAAACCCTAACCCTACCATCATCAAGGAATCTAATCTAAATGAAATCAAAGGATAATGCAATTCAAGCATAACATCACCTAGACCGTGCGATTCCTTGTTTTGAGAGATAGATGTGGACTGCTTCTTCAACAATAAGCAATTACAAAGCTGAAAGCTGCCATGATGGATGATAAAAGCTCAAATGCTTAGATGCTCAAGATGATAATGTAGGTGCTATATGATTGCTGGATTGCTGGATATCTCATATGGAGTGAGAGGCTGTTTATATAGGATTCAGCCAAGATCAATCAACGGTGGAGATTCAGAGGCTATGTGAATGGCTAGGATTGAAAGTTACTAAATTTAGATCCAATTAGTTGTGCATGTGAAGGATTTTAAATGAAAGTTGTCTTACAACACATGATGAATGGGAAATGGACAAGTGTTGAAATGTGATAAATGATGAGGGCTTAATTCAAATAAAATATTTGAATTAGTTGGGATATGAGTTGGAAATTAATTAAATAAATAAAATTTATTTAATTAATAGGATAAATACATAAAATGAGATAAGACCTGATGTGGAATTAATTAAATAAATACAATTTATTTAATTAATTGGCTAAGTGGATGAGAATGGGATTTTAATTAAATAAATAAAGTTTATTTAATTAATTGGCTAATGGATTAGTGATTTCATAAGGTGTCGCTAGACATGGACAAATTTGGGTGTCTACATTTTGCTCCTCTTTGATACAATGTTCAATAGAACGTTGTGTCAAAGAAGATGTGAGATGCGTTCGATAAACAAGTTATGCCCCAGTGTAACTAACAGGTGATGCCCCCTCGAGAGGTAAGCCAGGCTAACCAAGAAGGGCTGGGTTGGCTCTCGATAGAAGAAAAAGGCTAAAAAGAGGGCAGACGCGAAGGAAAGGGGGGTTGCATGGAAGAAAATAGGCTGTGGCATAGAAGAATTAGGGTTTTGAGAAGGGCTATAAGTAGGTGCTTCAATGGCAAATAGGCTCATTTGTGCTCATTTGTGCTTAGAAACTTAGAGAAATCCAGAGCTCCGAAGAGTGAGAGTGACAGAGCTAGCAGGATGGTGATTCCACGCAGAGATCATCGTGCGGAGTGAGTGAGGACACATGGACGACCAGAGGGAGCAGGCGCACCGGTATGTTTCAAAACTTTTCCCAAAAGCGTGCATTTAATAGCCTAAAAGCGTAATTAATTCACACACGTCACCAAAAGCGACTAGGTTAGGACATGGCACATATAGGTTGCTTATATAGGAATAGAGATCGCTTAGAGTAATTCAGCTCGCATATGGGCGCGGGTAGGTCGCTTAGGAAAAAAGTGGTCGCATCCTGTCGGCAGGAAAATATTGGCTAAAATGCGCATATAGGGAAAAACGAGTCGCTTATAAGCAAATTGTAGGCGCATAGGGTAATAGAGCTCGCATAGGAAGGCAAGTAGCTCGCATATGGTAAATAGCGCGCTTATAGGGCTAGAATAGGCGCATATGCGTAGGTGGCTCGCTAATAGTGAGAAGCTAGGCGCATATAAAATAGAGCTCGCTTTTAGGGTAAACAGACTCGCATATAGGAGATGACGCGCATATGAAGGAAGAATGAGCGCATAGGGAAGTTTAGGTCGCTTATAGTGAAACAGTGAGCGCATGTGTAAAATAGCTCGCGTTTGGTCAAAACAGAGGCGCATATGGTAAAGTGGGTCGCTAATGAGTAGGAAAAAATTGCATGTAGTAAAATGGACCGCTTATAGTAGGTGTAGGATAAAATAGCAGATAGATAGGCAAATTTTGATATGGATGGCTAACGGAATGGACTGACAAGGGTAAATGGATGATGCAGGACGTACTACCGCCATTGCTATCACGGGAGCCCCATCCGAGAGACTTGCGGCTGGTGAGACGGTTGGATGCAGAGGAGCTACTAGTGTTGGAGATCTTGGGCTTAGAGCATGTATCCTGATTAGAGCCAGTTCAGGCACATCGAGGGCTGATGACAGCGATGATGGAGCGATGGATGAGCGAGCACAGTTCATTCTTGTTACCGACAGGAGAGGCGACCATTACCTTAGAGGATGTATTCCAGATTTTGAGGATTCCGATAGATGGGGATCGGGTAGATTATGATCCGGAGATGGGTCCAGCTGCATTCAGGAGATTGTTTGGGACCCTAGACATCGGAGCAGAGGGTTCAGAGATACCGATGGGGAGGATGGAGGAGCTCTGCGACAGATTACAGCGGGTGGTAGCGGCTATCATTAGATGGCTAGTGGGTGATAGGAGAGCCAGAGGTTTTCCTGTAGGATGGGGGACAGTGATGGAGGGCATGTTCTCCTATGGCACGAGATATGCATGGGCAGAGTGCGTGTTGGGACAGCTCTATCATTACCTGCATGATTGTGCGTACATGTTTGGAGCCAGTATGTCAGCAGGAGTGACAGTTTTGCATGTATGGGCGTATGAGCACATTCCGGTGATGAGACCAGAGGGATGGGTTGCTAGAGCAGCAGGAGGGCCATTTGCACGGATGTATAGAGGAGCCTTGACTTATTGACAGCGCCGAGGGGTGGTATACTGGCGGCGGAGATTAGATGAGATAGACAGATTTGTATGGAGGCAATGGCTAGGATGTGAGCAGTGGGAGGAGGAGGATGCGGAGCTTGCCTATGCTAGACAGGAGAGATACATTTTTGGACGCGGCGTGTACATTATAGAGTGCTATTTGCTAGAGAGAGCCCTGAGACAGTTTGGAGAGGCACAGGCAGTACCTGTAGGTGATGCCGTTTTTGGGAGGACGAGGCAGGAGGTGTTCGATTGGGGTCCAGAGGTTGTGGTGGACACAGCCTTGGCAGAAAGAGATGGACTGCAGCCAGTAGCATGGCAGTGGAGACAGGGTCCTACAGATCCAGGCACATTGCCAGAGTACGATGTATACTGGGCGACAGCTAGGCCGACTCAGTTGACACGAGATGGGGAGATTGGAGAGATTGGGATGGAGAGACCAGTACGGAGGCGACGACGACGGGCTCCACCAGCACAGGCAGTAGTGCCAGCTGCACCAGGGATACAGATGCCAGGGCAGGTGCCAGGTCAGCCTACTATATTAGCACAGCCACAGTTACAGATCAGAGCAGGAGATGATGTGGGTATTCAGCAGCTGCGGAGATGGATCAGAGAGGAGAGGAGATGGAGGCAGCGGGCACAGATGAGGCTGAGGAGAGTGGAGATGGATAGGCATCAGGCCGTGATTAGTCTGCGGCATGCTAGAGCACAGGCACAGACTTATCAGGCTCAGCTACAGTTGGGAGCACAGAGACGGGATGGACAGGATGATGGTGCTCTTGCTAGAGTGACAGGAGAGAGGGATACAGCTAGGCAGCATGAGCAGATGATGAGGCTTGAGCGAGACACTGCGGTACAGCAGGAGCAGGCTATGAGAGCAGAGAGAGATGGTCTGCGAGTGGAGAGAGATAGGGCCGTGCAGCAGCTGCAAGGGATGACTAGTGAGCGAGATATAGCAGTGGCTGCCTTGGGGACCGATGGAGCTACCATGTACTTGGCCACACAGTTGACAGCAGTATAGGTTGAGCTTCGGAGAGTGCAGGGTGAGGCTGAGTATTACAGAGGCTTATATTATGGAGCTGTGCCGGCAGAGCAGAGACAGCCTAGCTTCAGGAGCAGGTCAGGGGCTTCGAGCTCACGGAGGTCAGGTGGATCTCGATCAGTAGCTTCAGTGATGGGGCCACCGAGAGATGAGGGACCAGGTACAGGACCTGTTGGTAGTGGTGGTTAGGGCGAGGGAGCTGGCAGTAGTCGCTAGGGCATACCTTGTTGACATTGTATCATGATGAGGCCTAGATCCATTGTTGTACATTCATTCTTTTCAGGGCTCAGCTTGTATTGTAGACACTTGTATTTTGACACACATGTATATATATATATATATATGGCAGTTTTGGCGATCTATGTGATGTTATAATGGTTGTGATGTTGATATTATGATGGCTATGCATGTTATGTGTATGGATTATATATGGGTTATGGATGGATGTTTATGCAAATGGTAATGGATAGAAAATGTATGAATATGTAAAAGGTAATGATATGAATAGATGTAGGCATATAGGTAGATGGTAATGAAAGATATATATAATGGACTCATGTATGGCTAACACACTTGTTTTGCAGGAGTGGAAATAGGGACAAAGGATAATGGAAATGATTGATCTTGGCTGAGGATAATGGAATGGATAGATAGAATGAATAAGTAGGATGATGATGGGCAGCTTTCAAGTAATTGCGCAAAATGAAAAGAAATGCAGTCCTTATGTTTGATATAGCATATGGATGTTACGCACCAAGGTATAAGGAACCAAGGTGTCGAGGTATCCAATGCAGAACTAGCATGTTACAATCTTGTCTGAACGCATGTGGTCAAGATGTGGAGCCAACATGCACAAGATATGAATAACAGCTAGTGTTGGACTTTGACGCTACAAACAATGGTTTGAGCTTATCTCCACGACACATAATGATAGCTTGCTGGTTATATGTATGGAGTTAGTCTTAACATAGAATAGTCTCAAATGCATAAGAGACTGTTTAGCTTCTCAGATGCTAGAGATATTGATATGTAAGATGCTAATCCCAACACGTACAAGATACCAATATGCATAGGAAGAGAATAAGATCATCCCGCAAACACGGCATACGAAAGCTATATGACCATGCCCCAGTCCTTACTTCATCGCAACATACCAAGATATAAATAGATCAAGGCAGTCTTGATTAGTTATAGAAAAGGGACAAAAGATAAATCAAAAGATAAAACAAAAGATACTGTCATCATGTTCTCTTGCCAAATTTTGGGTGCTCTTGGATGGATCAAGCTGGTGCCTTGTTAAAAGGAAAGCTACATCCTGTTGAAGGCTAAAGTTGTTGATAAATGGCTATAGCAAATGTTGGCTTAAGGCATGCGGACAAATAGATTCTGGCGTACCTTTGATTGATTAAAGTGCTTGAGCTTGCAATATACACATGGATTGCTTCTTGTTTGAGCTGATCAAAGAGAAGAAGATGGATGATGCACGCAGATGAAGAAGATGGGGTGGATCATCTGTGCTTGAGTACTGGAAACTTCCTTCGTATTCCAGACTGCCTACATACCCTGTATCCACGGGATCAAAGCACATTTACGATGAAGATGAGACATGATGAATATGTAGTTCTGGCTTTTATTGATGATGTAAGTGATGAAAGATAGAAGAATGTGAGCTAAAAGATTGAAGGATGTGTAGAAGAAAGATGAAAGATGAAGGATGGAAGGGGCTATCGTCTTAACCTGAATCAGAGTGCTTCCTTCGCAGCTCAGATTGCCTACATACCCTGTATCCACGGGATCAAGGCATCAACGATAGAGCTAGATGTAGTTCTTATTGATATGGCTAATCGAGTGGATGTTTGATCAAGTGATGTTTGTTGCGATTGTTGGATGAATGTGGATGGATTGCGAAGGTATGAGTCCTGGTTGCAAGTTGTTAAGTCACATTTGTCGGTGGACATGTGCCATGGCTGAAGTTGATAAGGTGTGCTATGTTGTAAGCTGAGTTGTTTGATGTGTTATGAGCTAGAGATAACAGGATCCACTTCCAAATAAGACTCAACAAATGCCCCCAGTGCGGGATGAGGTTTATTATGCAGAAGCGACAAATGCAGAAAAGATGTAGCCAAGATGCTAAGGTGCCAAAAGATATAGATATCACGACAATGTCTCAAGTATGATAGCTAGCATTGGCAAAGGATGAAGATGAAAGGCTATGTGTGAGATTGTGGTAGGGCTTATGAGTATGGCTTATACAAGATGCAGTGGGAAAAATGATCAAACGAACCAAACAAATGAGGGAAGCTGGGCACTACACATAGCGCCTGTTTACCAGGTTTTCACTATGGTACTTATCCAAGGCCCCTGTTTACCAGGTTTTCACCAGAGGACGGATTATTTATTGAATGTTTTTTATTTTTTATTTTTTGCTTTTTTTTATTTTTTGAGTTTTTGGCTTTTTTGATTTTTTTTGGCTTTTTTTTGGGGGATAGTTGAGATTCATGGATAAAACTTCTTGAGATGAACGCTGTTGACGGGTTCATCCAAGGGAATGCCTTAAGGTGTTGACAGAGTGTATGCACCGGATCCATAGACTGCTGTGATAATGAAAGGACCAAGCCAATTTGGTTCAAACTTGCACTGTTTCTCTCGATGCTGTTGATTCCTTTGGTTTTCTTTAAGGACAAGGTCGCCAACCTGAAATCTGCGTTCTCTGATCTTTTTGTTGTAGCTGCGGCGTAGCCGGTTTTGATAGACTTGAAGATGGTTCAATGCTGTAAGGCGGCGTTCATCTAATAGCTCAAGATCATGGAGTCTAGACACTCGATATTCTTCATCTGAGATAGTATGTTGCAAGGATATGTGCAAAGAGGGGATCTCAACCTCGATAGGCAAAATAGCTTCAGTGCCATAGACGAGAGCATAGGGTGTGGCACCAGTAGGAGTTTTGACACTTGTTCTATATGCCCATAAAGCAGGATGCAGTTGTAGATGCCAATCTCGACCAGCTTCATTAACAGTCTTTTTAAGGATCTTGATGATTGTCTTATTAGAGGCTTCAGCTTGACCGTTGCTCTGAGGATAATAAGGCGTAGAGAACCTATGTTGAATATGGAACTTATTGCAAAGATCTCTAACCTCTTGGTTCTTGAAAGGCCGACCATTGTTTGTGACAATAGCTTGAGGAACTCCATAACGGCAGATAATGTAATGTAAGATGAATTTAGCTATTTGTTTACCTGTGATGTAGGTCATTGGTATGGCTTCTACCCACTTCGTGAAATACTCAGTGGCAGTGATAATAAACTTATGACCGTTTGATGAAGTAGGATGGATTTTACCCACGAGATCAAGTCCCCATTGCGAAAAGGGCCATGGAGTGACAATAGGCTGAAGCTCATGTGCTGGTGCATGTATTAGATCTCCATATTTCTGACATTGTAGACATCGCCTTGCAAATTGTTGGGCATCTTTTTCCATAGTTGGCCAATAGTCTCCTGCTCGCAGAAGTTTCTTAACAAGGCTAGGGCCAGCGGAATGCGAACCGCAGACACCTTCATGTACTTCACGTAAGGCCGTTTTTGCTTCCTCGGAATCAAGACATCTAAGAAGGATACCATCAAGACTCCAGCGATAAAGGGTGTCTCCTAAGATAGTGTAACGAGAGGCTCGACGGATAAAAGTTTTACGCTGGGTGTTGGATAGTTGAAGAGGCAAGGTTTGATTACGGAGATACTCGTATATATCCTTGTACCACGACGAGTTGGGACCAACAATCTCACATATGAGCTCAGACTGTGGAACTTCGAATGCTGGGATCAAAAGCTGTTTGACCAAGAATTCACACTTATGGGTGTTAGATGGCATGTCTAAAAGAGATCCAATCATAGCCATGGCATCGGCTACTCTATTTTGTAGTCTTGGAATTTGCTTGAAGGTAATGTCCTCAAAATATTGCTTGAAATCGTCCACCATTAGCTTGTATGGAAGAAGCTTCTTGTCTTTTGTTTGATATTCATCTAAGACCTATTTGATAACCAGCTGAGAATCGCCAAAGACTTATAACTGTTTGATAGCCCATTGTACTGCCATGTGCAAACCTATGATTAAAGCTTCATACTCTGCTATGTTATTGGTACATGGGAATGCTATTCTGTATGATTTAGGTATGCAGTCTCCTTGGGGAGTGACAAACAAGATACCTGCTCTAGATCCGTGTTGAGTGTATGATCCATCAAAGTATAGCTGCCATCGTGCTGGAGAATTTAAATTAAACAATCCTTCATCAGGGAATTCTGGATATATTGGCTGAATGTCTGTGATGGGTGCTGCAGCTAATTGATCAGCAATGACTTGTCCTTTGATAGCTTTACGGTTCACATATTGTATGTCAAATTCACTCAAGATCATAACCCATTTTGCTAGTCTCCCTGTGAGAAGTGCTTTTGAAAGGAGATACTTGAGGGGATCCACATTAGAGATGAGCTTTGTTGTTTGGTTCAACATATAGTGTCACAACTTTTGGGAAGCAAATACTAATGCTAAACAAGCTTTTTCCATGAATGAGTAATTGAGCTCATATCCCACAAGAGTTCTGCTAATGTAGTAGATGGCTTGTTCTTTTCCTGAATCATCATGTTGAGCTAGAAGTGCACCCAATGCTGCGGTTGTTGATGATATATAGAGCAGTAATGGACGATCAAGTACAGGAGGTGTTGCCAAGTATTCCTTTATCTTATCAAAAGCCTGTTGACACTTTTCATCCCACTTAAAAGGTTCACCCTTACGAAGAAGATGCTGAAAAGGATGACATTTATCTGCTAGTTGTGAGATGAATCTGCGGATAGATTGTAGCCTACCCTGTAAACTGCGGAGCTGTTTGAGATTCGTTGGTGGAGGCATTTCTATGATAGCTTTTACCTTAGCCGGGTCCACTTCTATCCCTCGTCGAGACACAATATATCCCAATAGTTTTCCTGATGTTACGCCAAATACACACTTCTTTGGGTTTAGTCTGACTTGGTATTTTTCTAATCGATCAAAAATTTGTGCCAATACTTGTAGATGTCCTTCCCTTGTCTTAGATTTTCCCAGGATGTCATCAACATAGTCTTCCATGATAGTATGAAAAAGGTCATGAAAAATAACTGTCATGGCTCGTTGATAGGTAGCTCCAGCGTTTTTGAGACCAAAAGGCATTACAACCCAACAATATGTGCCCCATGGACAAATAAAAGATGTTTTATCTTGGTCTTCCTCTGCTCTTCTGATTTGATTATAACCTGAAAATCCATCCATCAAAGATAGCATTTCATGTCCTGCTGTAAGATCAACAATGTTGTCTATGCTTGGTAATGGAAAATCGTCTTTAGGACATGCTTTGTTAAGATCTCTAAAGTCTGTGCAGCAGCGAACTCGTCCATCTGGTTTTGCTACAGGTACTAAGTTTGAAACCCATTCTGGATAATCAATAGGCTTTATGAACTTTGCTTCTAACAGCTTCTGAATTTCTGCTTTGACCAATAAGGCAACTTGTGGATGCATTTTGCGCAATTTTTGTTTGACAAGCTTTGCATCAGGGAATACTGCTAAATGATGTACCACAAGTGAAGGATCTAGTCCTGGCATGTCTGCATAAGTCCATGCAAAATTTATAGCTCTTCTCAGAAAAAATGCTGTGAAGTTCTTTCGTTCTTGCTCTGATAGTGATGCTGCCAAAAAAGTGATCTTTGGATTCTGTTCTGTTCCCAAGTTCATGTCTTGTGATTTTTCAACTAGCACAGTTGATTTCTCATGGTAATCAGTGGCAACAGGAAGATCAAATCCCTCATCCTCAGGCGCCTCAGAGAGGTTTTCACCTTCGGATACGTCCTTTATTTTTGCTTTTTCACGGTCAAGAGGCGCCTTGCGGTTTTCACCTAGTGACCTATTTTGTTGAATTTTGTTTATTTCACTTTTGCGACTGAAGGATTTGATACTTCCGCCAAAATATGCTAGTTTAGGTAATTCCATGATGAAACCTGCTTTGTGATCACCCAATGGGATACCTTGTCTTAAACCCATGAATTCTGCAATGGCTTCGTCATTTTCAAATGTATCTAATGTCGGTGCCCCCTGTTGGTCCCAATCGATGAGGTCAGGATATACGAGTGAAAGGCTAATGGAGGAATCGTGATGACTAGAGGAGGTTGCGGAAAACATGAAGATGGAATGTTCTTGAAAAAGGTCGGTGATATGAAGGGAGGAGTCATCGATGGTATCCGAATTAGAAGGCTCTCCTACCGAAGAAGGTCCAATGTCAATATCGGAAATACACTTAATGTCTTTGGTTTGCGGTACCTCCGGTTGGTAACCAAGGCCTTGCTTATTAAACTTCTTAGACACAATAATGGGCTCGATAGGTCCTTGTTCATGTGATCCCAAGCCGCCATGTCCTTTATAGCCCATGTTCTTTATGATACGAAACCCATTGTTGTATCGCTCTACTTCAAGTTGGACTTGGTCATTTTCATCAAAGAATATCCAAGAGTTGATGTCCTCAATGTCTTCGTCATCCAAGAAACCACCTTTAATGAATACGGTAGGGGGAGCTTTGATAACAGCGGAGGATGAAGTTGGCTTGGCTGTAGAGGGCTTACCATGGGATTTAGGAGATAATGGAAGGGTACCAACGCAATAGGATTCCTGCAATTTGTATTCACCAGGGCCATGTTCGGTATATTTGATATGGAGGTTGGAAGCGGCTTTCCTAGATGAAGGTTTGAGGAGATCGGATGGATCTACATAGGAGGAAGATGGATATGCCTCAGTGTTGATAGGGATACGGTTCGGACTCTGATATTTAGCTTGAAAGGCACGGCAAAACTCAAATGGATTGGGATCAGCTTGAATGGTAACTTCAACACCCTTATGTGGAAATTTAAGGCATTGGTGATATGTAGATGGAACTGCTTTAAGGGTATGGATCCAAGGGCGACCGAGGATGATGTTGTAAGGCAGATCAATATCAAGGACTTGACAGCAAGTTTCAGTAATGACCGGCCCAACTTGAATAGGCAATAAAATGATCCCTTCGGTATCTCTTTCAGCATCATCGTATGCTCTGATAGTTATAACTTTGGAAGTGTCAACATCCTTCTCAGAATATCCCAATTGCTTGATAAGTTTCAAAGAACATATATTAAGAACAGCTCCGCCATCTATCAAGACTTGTTTGATATGGCGTTGGTTAACAAATACTTCAATATGGAGGGCCTCATTGTGTGACGGATGAATGGAGCGTTGAAGATCTTTGTCAGAAAAGGTCAAATGACAAGGGGCTGCAATGCTAGTGACCATAGATTGAAATTGTGTGATATTAATATTATTAGGCACCGAAGACTCTTGTAAGGCTTTATCAAGGATAGCTTTATGTGCGGGGGATATGCGGAGCAGCTCAAGGATAGATATGTGTGCGGGTGTTTTACCAAGGTGATCCAAGAGATTATAGTCAAAGAGAGGTCGAGGAGGATGAGGAGGTGCGCCTTGAATGGTCACTCGACCTCTTCGCGTGGTTACAGCACAATCGGGGGTTCTCCCTTGGACGGTAATGGTAGAAATGCGAGCATGGTCAATGCGGCCAATAGTAGATGATGCATAGTTATAGGGAATAGCATTTCCATCTTGAAGGTTATTTGTCTAATCATGAGATGGAAGTGGATTCTTGAAAGTCTCTAGATCATAGTTTGATGTGGATGGTTGAGCAGGTTGAGCTGTTGAAGGTGTGACGTTGATTATACCTTGATCAATGCAGTCTTGGATAACATGTTTTAAGCGCATACAACCATTTGTTTTGTGCCCTTTAACGCGATGGTAATCACAATACTCATTCTCTTTGTACCAAGGAGCTCGAAAGAGTGGTTCGCCATTTGGTGGTGCATCGGGTAGAATAATGTCTCCGGCTTGAAGCAGCTTTCGAAGAATAACTTCCATGGGTTCCACTAATGGTGTAAATTGTCAGCGTGGATTAGAAGTTTGGCGTCGGTTTCTTCGTTGTGGAAAAGGCTGTCTTGGTGTAGAGGCTGCTTGAATGTTGATAGGAGCGCTCATAGTTTGAATATTCTTTGTATTGACAATATCGTCATTGACAATATTCTTGTTCTTGTTCCAAAAGCGAGACTTATCATTGGAATTTTGGGGAGAATCTTTGTTATCACGAAAGATCTTGATAGTTCCTTTGGCAATGAGAGCTCGTTCAATAATAACTCCTTTGGAAACTAGTTCGTCAAAGGTGCTAGCACTTTGCAATTGTAGTTGGAATGACAGCTCAGGATGAAGATTTTGAACAAAGATGTCAAGCTGTTGTTTCTCAGGGATTTCCCATGATAATTTGCTAGCCATGTTACGCCATCGTTGGGTAAATGAGGAAAAGGTTTCACCATTGCGTTGTTTGTTGTTGACAAGGTCATTCATGTTTACCTCATGTTCAATGTTGAAGGCAAAGTGTGATTGAAACTTGTTTGTCAATTCTGAAAAAGTCTTAATTCCTAGAGGTAAATGGGAAAACCATTCGAGAGCTTGTCCTGCTAAGCTTCGAGGAAATAGTCTCAAAAGATATGTATCATCATAGGCAACATCGAGACATGCCACGAAAAAGGCTCAAAGATGGTCGTCCGGGTTTCCTTTCCCTTTGTACTTATCAAATTGTGGGATTTCAAAGTGTGGCGGAAAATGTATCATATTAAGAGACTTGTCAAATGGATAGGCGCATATGTTTTCGAGAGAGAAAGGTTTCTTGCCTTGTCCTACCCTTTCATCGATCATCTGTTGGATATCTGCTGAAGATAACTGCTGCTGTTGCGAAGGGGGTGGAGCATGATATGAGACATATTGTGGTTGCGGTTGTGGTATATGTGGAGTTGTGACTGTTTGTTGGGGTTGTGTGCCCACAATGTATGTCAAAGGAGTGGTATGTGACATGTATGTGTTGGAGGATTGCTGTCCTTGAGACACAAGCGGCAATTGGGTGTGCATCACATGAGAAGTGGATGTTGGATTGATAGTAGCAGATGGTTGGGAAGTTGGGATTGAATTCATGACATGGTAAGTGACGGAGGGATTGGTAGATACGACAGAAGGATGAACATTTGGATTTGTATTTTGGACAATATGAGGATTGGTATGTGTCATGTGTTGGGTGATATTAGAGAAGCCTTGGGTAGCATAAGATGGATTGATGGTGTGTGAAGGATTGGAAGAAGACGACAGCATGGATGTAAGCTGATCAACATAAGCGATCTTATTGTTTGGATTGGCTTGAGAAATGAGGGGATCACTCATGTCAATGAGACTAATGTTGGGATTATAGGATAGCATGGAGGAATTAGCAGTTAGTATATGAGATGTGGTAGAGTGTAATGGGTGTGAAGCATGGACAACATGTGTTGTTGGAATGGTTTGAGAGGTATGCACACCATAAGACATGGAACTAGCTTGTGATGCTCGAAGTGTTTGCGCTTGTGTTGCATGGACAGCTTGTGTTACTTGAGGCATGGAAACAGTCATGGTAGAAGGAGAGATATGTTGAGGGACATGAAAAGGTGGAATGTTGAGATTTTGCGACATGAGAGGGAGCACATTGGTGGGCACTATCAATGGTTCTAAAGTATGCTCTGATCGTGGTAACTCAAATGAAGCAACAATAGGCAATGAGGATGATGTTTGCGATGTAATAGGAGATGATGTGATTATAGTAGATGCAACAACAGCAGTAGTGTTGGGATCTTGCTCTCTAATAGTGGATATGTCAAAGTCTCTAGGTAGTTTAGCACCCATGCGAGCAAGTTGGAGAAAACAGCGATCATGCTCAGATATCATGAGTTTCTCCACTTGGTCCCATAGATAGGTATCTTGGAATTCTGATGAGTCGTCTTGAGATTGTTCTTTGAAAATTTCCAAGGATGGTGGAGGTTGCATTCGTTGTGAAGATGATTCACCAATGGTGTATCCTTGAGGTATAAACGTATGATGAGGCATACCAGTTGTGAACTGAGTTGCATCCTTAAGGGGTGTTGTGAATTGTTTCATCTCAGCTTGCAATTTGGCTTCCATTTCAGCTTTCAATTTGGCTTCTATTTCAGCTCGATATTGACTCCTAGTTTGAGGCATGATGTTGGTGATGAAGTTAAGTTTGTCAAAGTCTTGAGACCCAAAAGATGATAGTTGGCTAGTTGGTTGATTGGTTGTTGTTTTGGTTTGCTGGTTTGGTTTGCTGGTTTGGCTAGTTCGCTTGGTTGGTTTGTTTTGGCTGAGTTGTTGTTGTTGGGTTGTTGTTGGTTTTCGCTAGAGGATAGCTCAAACACTCAAGGGAAAGATTGTTTGCTGTTGATATTTGTTGGAGCTAAAGCTAAAAGATGTTGTTTGCTGAAGCTAAAGCTGAAGGACGATGTTTGTTGAAGCTACAGCTGAAGGATGTTTGCTGATTGAAATGATTGGATTGATGTCTGATTTGCTGGTTGGGGTCTCAAAAAGATGGAAAAGCTCATGAGTTGTGATTGATTGATAAGCTCAAAATAGGAGACAAGGTCTAGGTATTTGCTGTTGATCAAAGAGAAGTCTGAAAACTGATGTTTGAGACTTAAGCAAGCTGGACCTGTGGCTAACTTCGGCTGATGCACTGAGATTTGCAGGGATTTTAGCTACAGGTGACTGATGATAGCTCAAAGGTGACTCAAAGGATGCTAAAGGCGATTAATGATAGCTCAGATGTGACCTGGTTTAGTTTTGATAGACAAATGACAGTACTAACCAGAAGCAAATGCTATGCCAGAGGCGATGACTGTTGGTTCAAAGGTGATTTCCTGTAAATCAGAGGCGACTCAGATATCCCTAGAGGCGACAGTTTATTGTTCAAAGGCGAGCTTGTTCAGGAATCAGGCGAATAACTGCGGCTTAAAAGTGATTTGGCTTAGACAAGATGCGATTGGTTATGACTCGGATGCGACTTGGTTCAGGCAGTAGGCGATCAGCTGTGGTTCAAAAGCGATTCTGTTCAGGCAATATGCGGGCATTTGTTTTTTAAAAGTGATGCAGCTCAGGCAAAAAGTGAATTACTATAGTTCAGAAGCGACGTCTGTGGTCTATGCGAGCAGTTTAGGTTCAAAAGCGACTGTGTTTGTGTAGAAGTTGTTTGATTTTGTAGTTTTTCAGCAAGAAAACAGTGATAACAGTCACTCACACTCACAACAAGCACAAACTGATACAACCTAGGCTAGGATAGGACAGTATCTGTTGAATCCCCTAGCTGCGCCTATTCAAAGCGGGTAGCTCCAGGATCTTGGTAGCACCGGCTCCTCCTTACATTTGCACACACTTCTCACGCATACCAAGATCCAGGATTCTTATAAGGCTTGACCCTCTCCAAACCTTTAGATTGTCCCTGCTACCTCGGCTAAGAATCGCATGAATCGGGGCCGCTTCAAGGGTTTTGCCCTTTGCGTCAACAGATAGAAGGTTTTTGGCTACTACACAAAGTTTCTAATAAGGGCATCCGTTCGGGTGGCTATACATGCGGCAGCGCTACTCTCCGTTATGGAGTCTCCCAGCCTCCAAGGGTTGTGCCTTGGAGGGTTTTGGGGGAGGTTGGCTGTCGGTATAAAACAACTGCACCCGTTGTTTGTGGCTTTCGACACAAACACTTTTCTTATATAGCGGTTCAGAAGGACTTGGCTTTAGCCCGTTACCGCTTGGGTCGTATCCCTTCTCACACCGGGAAGGCAGGCCCTCTAAAGATAATGACAAGTTCTCATACACCCAAGATCCATTTGATAGGCAAGGGGAGAGGATACTTTTGTCATTAAATTTGGGTTACAATCAGGCACATGCAAGCAATCAAAAAGATAAATCAAGCACGGAGCAAACAGTAGTTCATTTTAAGCACCAAGCCCATATATGCCTAATTTAGTAAAAAAAACCACAAATCTTGGACCGATCGAACCTACAACAGATATGTCAGTAGTTTGATAACCTCCTTTCTTGGACAAGTCGATAAGATGCTGCGCAAATACCCAGTTAATAGCCAAAAATCAAACTGGAACTGAAACAGATTTGAAAACAACAGAACTTACCAGATGCGATTCACTGCTGATCAAAAGCGACCTCCATTATATCAGAGGCGAAATACTGCAGATCATATGCGATGCGTACAAACATAGGATGCGACACCTGTCAGCTCATAAGCGATGCAGATTTTCCATAAGCGATCAATTGAGGGCTAAATGCGAACAGTATCTGCAAAGACACAGCCGACAAACAAAACCCTAGTCTAACAGGCGAGTATTATCAGTCCATAAGCGATACTAATGAAGTCAAACGCAGCCTCTGTCGACTCATATGCGATCCAGATATACCCAGAAGCGATCTGTTGCAAGACAAAAGTGACCTGTATCTGCAAGAAAAAGCTAAAACCCTAACCTGCACAGGCGATCACTATTAGCTCATAAGCGACTTAGATCAGTATAAAAGCGCGTACTGTTAGATCAAAAGCGATGCTAAATTGTGCAAAAGCGGCCACTGTTAGGTTAAAAGTGACCTGATTAGGTGTAAAAGCGGCGGCTGTTAAGTCAAAAGCGATAAATACTGTCAAAGTAGCCGAAAAAATAACAGGGAACATTTTAAAATCAAAAGCGATACTTTTTACCTCAAGCGACGACTGTTCGTTTGAAAGCGATCCAGAGAGGAAAATGCGACCTGTTCCAGCTTAAAAGCGACGCAGAAATTCGGAAGCGGCGGATTTTAGTTCAAAAGCGACCGGAATTTCCTGCGAGCACCTGCAAAATCTGATCTCCTAACAAACAACTCCAAAAAATGAAGTTAATCAGGGAAGTGAGTCCCACCGGGCGTGCCAAAATGTGATAGGTGAAAGTCAGGTGTGGAAGATCAGACATAGTCATGAAACCCTAACCCTACCATCATCAAGGAATCTAATCTAAATGAAATCAAAGGATAATGCAATTCAAGCATAACACAACCTAGACCGTGCGATTCCTTGTTTTGAGAGATAGATGTGGACTGCTTCTTCAACAATAAGCAATTACAAAGCTGAAAGCTGCCATGATGGATGATAAAAGCTCAAATGCTCAGATGCTCAAGATGATAATGTAGGTGCTATATGATTGCTGGATTGCTGGATATCTCATATGGAGTGAGAGGCTGTTTATATAGCATTCAGCCAAGATCAATCAACGGTGGAGATTCAGAGGCTATGTGAATGGCTAGGATTGAAAGTTACTAAATTTAGATCCAATTAGTTGTGCATGTGAAAGATTTTAAATGAAAGTTGTCTTACAACACATGATGAATGGGAAATGGACAAGTGTTGAAATGTGATAAATGATGAGGGCTTAATTCAAATAAAATATTTGAATTAGTTGGGATATGAGTTGGAAATTAATTAAATAAATAAAATTTATTTAATTAATAGGATAAATGCATAAAATGAGATAAGACCTGATGTGGAATTAATTAAATAAATACAATTTATTTAATTAATTGGCTAAGTGGATGAGAATGGGATTTTAATTAAATAAATAAAGTTTATTTAATTAATTGGCTAATGGATTAGTTATTTTATAAGGTGTCGCTAGACATGGACAAATTTGGGTGTCTACACAACTTATACTGGATTTCATTTCAAAATGCCGAGTCTTTGATCAATGTCAAGGGTCCATCCCTACAAAGATTAAGATAAAATGATATGTCCTTGACAATATCCATGAGGAATGTCTTGTCCCAAGGTCGCAAATTCCTGTTCCCACTGGAATATGCGCCCAGTTTGAGGAGAAGATTCTAGAAGCGCAAATTCCTTCACCTACGGGAAAATGTGACCTTAGCAAAATTTCTTATTCCTACTGAAATTTGCGACCTAAGAGGAGAATCTTGTTCAAGGTAGAATATGCACCCCTAGTGAAAATTCCTTCACCTACAGGAATATGCACCCCAGGTGAAAAATCCAGTTGATAAAGGAATATGCGCTCAGAGTTAAAAATCTAGTTGGCACTAGAGAATGTGCCTTAGGAAGATTCCGTGACCTTAAGGAATATGCGACATGAATGAGGGAAATCAAGGACTTGAAATAAAAATCCACAAAATGACTTAGTCAAAAACACAACTTGGAGTTAGAAATTCCAGGAGACTTCCAAATACAAAAATCCTTCAAACACTCAAAATTTGCCATGGAATTGGGAATTCCTTAACACACTAGAAAGTGCACCCTAGTGAAAAGTGTAGTCCCTACTGGAATATGAGCCCTAGGTCATGAGGGAATCCTTCCCTAACCTCCAAGAATCCCTGACACCTTGAAATCTATGCCACTGCCTAGGAGGAAAAAGACAAGAAACTATGGTGGCTAGGAAGGTTAGCTAAAGGTTTTCCTGCCTTTTTTAATATTTTTTCCTTCAATAGGGGTCAACCAAGTGGCATGGAGGGGCTTTAGCACCTTTATAAGGATGACATCCAAGACATTTCACTCATTCAAACTCAAATTCTAAAGCACAAAAGTAGGTTTCAGCTCTCCAAGGTAGATTTTAGCATTTTAGGAAGGGATTTCATCATTTGGAAGACAAATTTCATCAAGGAGAATCTAGATTTTATCATTTCTAAAGAAAATTTCTTCATAGGAGCAGAATTTTCTATAAGGTTAGGGAAGAAATTCATAATCCAAAAATTCATCCTCTAGGGGCAGAATCCTTCATTCTAAGACAGATTTCTTCCATAAGGACTAAAAATTTCTGAATTTGGAAAGCAGATTTCTCGGTAGGAATCCATTGGAAAGTCACAAATTCCTGCACAAAACTCAGAAATACATTAGAAAATTAGGAAATTCATCATTAAATCTACTTAGAAATCTGAAGTCCATTGTCCAAGAAAAGGTATGTGCAAGTAAGGAATAATATTTTCACTTAGAATATTCTTGTTCTTTCCTTCCTTTGCACTTAGCGTTTATCAAATTTTAGTCCCACATGCATAAAATCATTGAATTCACTCCTCATGGTGTGAATAAAATCTCATTGACCACCTTTTACTCTTAATCTCCAAAATCTCATGACTTATCTTTTTCCTTGATTCTAGGTGAATGGCAAGTGCCAAGGTAGGATCTTCAAGACAAACTCAAAAGAAGGATATCCTCAGAGGAATACTTCTAGAGTTCAGGATTGCCTCGAAATGGAGAAGCGTTGGCGACACCAACATCAGCCCGACTTGCATGGAAGAAATCAAGAAGCGGATATATGGAGCAGATGGACGTCCTCCGTCAAAGCTAGCAGCAAGGCTAGTCTGAAGTGGAATTGTATCCACCGCATGCTTCCCTCCTGCCATTCCTTGTTCTGAACTAATCTTGGAATGTTTCATGCACTATGATCTGGAACATCAGATGATTGTCGACCGCGATGACACAATGATAGCCTACTTCTCCAAGGACAAAATTGCTAAGGCATTCAACATTCTTGTCTATAGCCCTATCAAGTACACGAGTAAAGAAGAAGCATCTGACATGTTCAAGGCTGATCCCGCAACCTGTCTAGGAATCATCAATAATTCATGAATGCAGAAGAAAAGACGTCACCATTCCAAGTTGCCGAAGGGACTCCTCAAATTTGACTTCAAGCAGGAGCATGGAGACCTTGTCATCGTGCTGAATAGGATCATGGGAAGTCCTCAATCTTCCACCTTCGAGCCATGGATGTTCTACTACATTGAGGAGGTCAGAACGAAGATGATAGACTAGGCTTGTATCCTCAACGATAGCATTGATTAATAGTTCCAGAATCTGGAGGAATCAAAGGCATTTTACATGAGTTCCTACGTAATCTACATGCTGGCAAGGAACAATAGATACCGGGGACTATCATGGAAGGGATGCGTCAGGAATTCTAAGGGACAAGTCAGAGTCTATGACTGTTATCCACAGCTTCACCTCCAGAACATAGCTCATTTCAGGAGGTATAATGATACATTCTCCATGCACATCACAAGAACTCTCCAAGGAGGCACTCACCAAAGGTTGTCTCTTGAGTCCAAGCAGTTGATCAAGACGTATGGCTCCTGGTTCATCCAATTTTTGAAGTTCACATATATCCGAGTGCAGGGATTCTCTACCTACCTATATAGACGATCGAGGTATCCTTCTGATAAGATGGTCCTGCTGGAACTAACAAGACAACTCTCCACATATGATAAAGTCCAAAAGAAGAAGAAGGCTGGGATATTCTTCCCAATCCAGTTGGAGGATGCAGTCAAGGTATGCCCATCTCTCCAAGCTGCAGAAAGGTCAAATGAGGAACTGCAGTTTTACAACCTGGTGACCCATTCCTCTTGAATAAACTTTGACCCATTCAATACCACCTGAGTTGCATGTGAAAGGAAGCATAGACACAAGGTACACCTGGAGGATCACTGGGCGAATGTTGAGAATGACTTCAAGATTTAGAGGAGGATGTGTTCCCGCCTATTCGTGGACATGATCAGGGCGACCAAGGTCTTCTCAATTCTGGATCAAGTTAAGGAGGATGGGAAGTAGGTCCAGCCTACTTTCGAATAGGAAAAGGATAAATCTCTTCTGCCGTTAGTTTAGTCTGATCCTGAGGTCACCCACTTGGATGAGCTGATGGCACCCATACTGACAAGAACACAGAAGTGGATTGTAGATTAGATAATGCAAAACGAGAGAAAACACTAAATCAAATGCAATAACACAAGAGATTATACCTCACATACACAACCTAATCCCATACAAGGGAAAGAAGGAGCCTTTGCACCCAAAAGAAGCTCCTAAGACTAAGATGATCCCTAGACTATTGATCCAAATGTGAAATGCTCTTCAATTGTGCAACTCACTATTAACTCAAAGGTGATTTTGGCATGGTAACTTTGCATGAAAATGGATGATGAAAATGACTTGTGAGAGGTTGTATTTATAGACTTTTGGAGAGGATTTTGATCCAAGGGTGGAGATTGATTGGAGAGATCAATGGTGGAGGATGAAAGTGAGGTGGAGGGCCTAGATTTGATCTTGGAAGATGGAGGGCTAGGAATAAAAGTAAATCTTTTATTCATTTTTGGGAAAGGGGTGAATAAATGAGGTTGGGTGAGATGGATTATTTGTGAATTAAAAATTCACATGGGGAAGGGTAAAATGAATTAAAAATTCATTTGGGGAAGAGTGGATATGACATGTGTAAGGGATGTGTAAGAGGAGTAAATGTGATGTGTGATTTATTTGAATTTTAAATTTGGGAGGTGTGGAGAGAAGTGCTAATGAGGATTTGACTTTCTTAATTAGGGTGATTAACCTAATTAATGTGGCTGGAATAAATTAGTAGAGGGATTAGAGGGGGGATAAGATTAATTAATTAGTGATTTAATTAATTAATCCTAAGGCTAGGATGGGGTAGGCTAGAGTAGGCAATTAAATAATAGCTATTTAATTGTCTAGGGTAGGGATAGGCTAATTAGTAGGCTGGATTAATTAGTTAACATCGTTTTAACTAATTAATTAGATTTAGGGAAAATGGGGAATTGATTTAATAAATTTTGCATATTTATTAAATCACTTGGGTAAGGTTTGGACTATTGAATTAATAAAATTAATTCAATTTTTGGGGATAAAATGGTGTGGACTTAGAAAATGAAAGGGGTGATTAATTAAATAAAAATTTAATTAATTGGTTGGAAAGGGAATTGGTAAGTTTAGGGATGTCGGGAGTCAGTTTGGTGGTTGAGACATTTTTAGGTGTCTACATTTGCCCCTCTTTGACGTGGCGTAGGTCGAAGAAGAAAAATATGCCCCAGCTGCCGGGAAGGAATGAGATGGATAAGGGATACCCCCTCGAGAGGTTGGCGGGGAAAATAACAATTTGGCAGGTAAGCTCTCGAAAGGATGTGACGAAAGTGAAAGTTGGAGAGGTGTTGGAAAAAGAAGATGGTGGGAGGAAAAACAGAGGAAAAAGGCTGAGATCTACACCCTGGAGGGAAAAGGAAGGGATGGAGGGAGGACATGGCCCCCTATATTAGGAAAAGTGGGCCCAAAGAGTGCCACATTGGCACACTTTTGACCTTCTAGAAGAAAAGACAAATGAGAGATGGGTGAGCACAACCCACAGTTCCCGCGACTTCATCACATCTCAGAGCGATTCCAAGAGGTCAGGCGGTCACCCGAGGCTGGACCCCAGGTAGGGCCTAACCCGAACTTTGTGATTTTTTACTTTACGCACGTGTTTTTGGGTTTCGGGATATGGGTTAGGAGCACATGGCACCATAGACAAGGCGGATTAGCACAATCCTGCGGATTAGCGCTATCCGCTAGGGTAGGGTGAGGTGATTTTGTCGCCATTTTGGAGGAATATTAGCGCCATTGTCTGGATTGGTGCCAAAACTTAGGGCGAAGCAAATATGGCATTTTGATGCCATATTGTGGGTAGAACGGTGCTATCGTTTGGAATAGTGCCATAATGGGGAATAGCGCTATTATTAGTTTTAGCGCTAAAAGTTTAATTGACGCGAAAATTGATTGCTACGCCATTATCTGGATTGGCGCGATACATGGTGTGTAGTGGCGCCATTGTCTGTATTGGTGCGATGGGTAGGGAAAAGTAGCGCTATTTTTAAAATAGCACTAGGACTATCTATGTGGGGCCACATGATTTGGGCCTATGAGACATTTAGAAGAAAAGGTGTGTTGGGGAAAAAAATAAGTTAGTATCTAATGAAGAAGTGGTGGATGCAGGATACACGGCGGTTTATACTGCAGTCGCGAGAGCGATGAGTGCAATCCGTGATGCCGCTGTTTGATGAGGCATGGCGGTCTCGACTTGCGAGACTGGGGCTTTGGACGGTGGCAGCGATGCCAGTGTTGCGAGCTCATAGAGCTCTGATGACGGCCGCAGTGGAGCGATACCACAGCGAGACTTCCAGCTTTCTGCTGCCGATAGGAGAGATGACTATCACAATTGAGGATGTTTATCGCATCCTCAAGCTGCCGATTCATGGTCGACGTGTGAGGTATGACACGAGGAGGGGGTGGACTACGTTGATCAGAGTGTTCAGAGCAAAGCATGTGGTGTTTTCGGCAGACGGGAGGGAGATGGATTATGACAGGACACTTGCGGCGGGTGCAGATCCCTTTGCCTTATATTTGTGTGTGCTAATTGGAGGTGTGGTGCTGCCGGATAGGCGAGGCAGAGGTTTTCCTATGGGCTGGGGTGGGATGATAGAGGGGATGGTGAGTCATGATACTGTCTACGCATGGGGGCCAGTGATGCTAGCACAGCTGCTTCACGAGATGCACACGGTCGCCTATCTTCATGACAGGGCTTTATCTGCTGGGGTTACGCTGCTGCACGTATGGCTTTGGGAGCATATCCTTGTGACTTGGCCGACATGCGGTTATTATCGGTGTCCGTTTGAGGCATTTGTGTTTTTGTATCAGGATGCACTGTATACCTATACTGGACAGGTCCGCCACTGGGGGAGGATACTGGATGACGTGATTAGCATGGTATACCATCCATATATTGATTGTGAGGAGTGGTCGGATGATGTGACCCATCTCCCGTACACATTTCACCAGAGATTTCTTATGGGTCGTGCAGATCGGACCATAGAAATGTACCTACCCTCACAGGTGATGCGGCAGTTTGGACAGGTACAGGATGCGCCTCAGCAGATGGCAATATATGCACGGACACCGCGGGATATAGCCTACTGGCCCACAGCATTACAACCACAGGTTGCGTTGAATGACTGGGCAGCACTTCGACCAATTCAGTGGGATTGGAGGAGCATAGTGATGGATGCAGGTACTACGCCTGCTTATGATATATGGTGGCAGATGCATCGGCCCACTCGATTGACAGATCTGACAGTGGCGATATCAGAGGATGAGGGAGATGGGGATGGGGATGAGGTCATTGTAGATTTCATTATGGAGGTGATGGATGATGGGTTAGACAGCGTGATCTCTAGAGATGGTCAGCTTGTGGATGAGGTGGCAGTAGCGGTAGCGGGACAGGGGCCAGTGGGGCAGGAGGTTCCAGCATAGCAGGTTCTTGCACAATAGGTTCCAGCACAGTAGGTCCAGGCTAGGGGCGTACGACAGGGTAGAGCACTGCGACGACGCGGTGGACAGCCGAGGACAGAGCAGGGTGATCTATCCCCATCACGGGTGGAGCAGCTGCGGGTCGGTAGACATGATGCCGAGGCAGGGAGCTCAGGGGCAGGGATGGAGGTAGAGGTTGAGAGGCTGACGCCTCGGTGATGGTCATGGGAGGAGATGGAGGAGGTAGAGACACTACGTGCTCAAGTGGCCAGTTTAGAGGAGGCGTTGGGGCACCGAGAGGCTGAGTTGGGACAGCTGCAGGGAGTAGATGGGCGGTTGGCAGTGTCAGAGGCTCAGTTGGCTCAGGCCAGAGAGGATATGGAGGATTTGAGGATAGAGCGGGATGTAGCGCTCATGAGAGCACATCAGGCAGAGACTGCGTTGAGCAGTGCATAGGCTATGGGTGGGGGCCTTGCCCTGATTTTGGCAGGGATGCAGACTCAGCTGGTTCAGGCTCAGACACATGCGCATCAGATACAGGGGCAGTTGAGCCAGGCACAGGGACATGTAGCTCAGGTATAGGGATAGGTAGCTCAGGTACGGGGGGAGCTAGCAGAGGCCAGAGCACGGACGGAGTATTATTGGGGGTTATACTATGCAGCCGTACCCACAGCGCAGGGAGCATCGAGTTACAGCCAGGTCAGTAGATCGGGGGCGTCGAGATCACATCGATCTAGATCTATTCAGTCAGTTCAGCAGACGATGCCCCCTCCCACATATGTGCCCCAGCAAGATCCTCAGGTACCAGTAGCACCACAGGCACAGCCGCCGTCAGGATCGCAGGCTCGACCAGGGTCATCATCTCCTACCCCCTCAGAGAGAGGATCCTCGATGTGATAGTTAAACCATGATAGCCCTTAGAGGCATTGTATCAGGACACTTTATTTTTTGATGATGTGAGCGATGTACATTTTTTTGCGGTGATTATATATGATGCGATACTTCTGATGGTTTATGATGTTCTATTGTGATGATGCTTATATGATGGATGCACATGTTATATTTTATATGTTGTGGATGTATGATGTTTTTTTTTTTCAAATGATGTGTGTGATCTGGTGGATGCAATTATGTTTTTGTGATATATGCATGGTGTTGTGATTTTATGGACTATATGATGTAACTAAATATGCAGATTAACAAACATTTATTATGGATGAAAATGTATGGGATTATGTTATATGCCACTAGTTGTTTTAATGGTGATGTTGGTGATGTTGTAATGCAATTAAATGTTTATGAGATGTTGATATGTATGGAATGCAATGTGAATATGCACCTATGATATGATGTGTAATGATATGCAGCTGAAATGAATCTACTTGTGTTTTATGCAAACTTAAATGGATTTAAAATGAACCTAAAATGAGATGCAAACGGATTAAAATGAACCTAACATGAGATGCAAACGGATTAAAATGAACCTAAAATGAGATGCAAATGGATTAAAATGAACCTAACATGAGATGCAAATGGATTAACATGAACCTAAAATGAGATGCAAATGGATTAACATGAACCTAACATGTGATGCAAATGGATTAAAATGAACCTAAAATGAGATGGAAATGGATTAAAATGAACCTAACATGAGATGGAAATGGATTAACATGAACCTAACATGTGATGCAAACGGATTAAAATGAACCTAACATGAGATGCAAACGGATTAAAATGAACCTAAAAGGATATGCAACTGAAATGGATGAAAGAAGAACCTAAAATGATATGCAAATTGGTGGTGACATGTAGTTAAATGATATGTGCTAAATGCAGTGTCGGTGATAGGTGGTATGCAAACTAGGTGATAGGTGAGGTAGCCTAATCCTGATACACATGATGTTCCTTATGTTGACCCTGAATGGTGAGACTGTGGGAGAACGTGTTAGGTGTTGGGGATGATAGGGGTGAGAGCGTCTAGGGGATGGCGGTGGGGGGATTGGAGGATGGTTAGGTCATAAGATACCACGTCATTGAGGGGGGGGTTTGATTTGGTTCAAGATGTGTTAAGTGGAGATAGGTTGGGATGATGGGGTTAGTGTGGGAGTTAGATTGGTGGGGGGGGTTGGAAAGTGTCGATCAAATCTAGGCCGATATGGGATAGGTGACTGAGTGATTAGGATGATGATGTTGAGCTAGTATCAGTAGTTGCACAAAATTAATTGAAAGCATTTCTTAGTTTAATGTAGCAATGTAGGATACAATTCACGAAGGTATGAAATGACCTAGGTGATGATGTATATCCGACAATTGCATGGACTAGACCCACAAACAATAGGTTGGTTTCATGCATGCCCAATGTAGTATAATCTTGTCTAGTAGAGGAAGGGGACTCATAGCAGTGAGTGTGAATAATGCATATAAGGTGTTGATACCTGTATATGCAAAATAGGATTCATCATGCTAGAACCGACCTGAACTTCAAGATATGAATACTATTCTTGGAGTAATGAAACCAACCCACAAGCACAGCATACCGAAACAATGACTATGTCTACTCCAAGGGCTATCCGCTACGTACCATGATATAATGAGATCAAGGTAGCTTTGGAGATTACTTGGAGTGAGACAAAAAGATAAAAATCAATAAGCAAAAAGACCAACGAAAGATACAAATAGCCTTTGTGTGCTCTTGCCAAGAGACGTGATGATAGAATGATAGATTTTTGTCCATTGTAGGAAAGACGTATCCTAGGACGCAGATTTGTTTTTGATTGGAGAGTTTGTGGAAGATGGGCAAAAGAACATTCAGGCCAAATGGAAGACTATAGTTGGTATATTGCTTGATGATTTTTGCGCGAGGGACCATGTTTCAATGGTATGTGTAGCATGCATATCGTTTCGTAGATCTAGAAAGCTCAGTGAGTGGGAACCATCCCAATGGGTGGGATGGGTGCATCTTAGATACCTGAGTACTGGAAACATCCTTCGTATTCCAGACTGCCTACATACCCTGTGTCCACGGGATCAAGGTACTTTTAAGATGTGGGTGAAATGAATATGTAGTTCTGGCAAGACTTGATGATGTGGGAATGGTTGGCGATGTGATGTGATGAGGGTTGAGGCGTGTTTAGATGATTGTGGTGGGATGCGAGATTGATGCATGGGGTGATTATTTTTGGATTTTCTAATTTTATGATGTTTTTGGATTTTTTGATTTTCTGATGTTTTTAGATTTTTTGATTTTCTGATGTTTTTAGATTTTTTGATTTTCTGAACTGTACAAAGGAGAGCTTACAAGGATCCTTGTTCCCTGGATGGGGTTGTGGGTGGGTGAGGTAGTGTGGGATGGGCGAACAAACTTGATGTTTCAGAATTTCAAGCCATGGGATGTGTGGGTATGGAGTGTTATGCTGGAAAGAGGACTTATTAGATGGTAGAACCGGCCATTACGCATGGCGCCTGAAACAGGTTTTCACCATGGTACTTATCCAAGGCGTCACCGAGGTGATTTTCACCATTGGAATTTTTATTGCACTCTGATTTTTTCTTGATTTTTTGATTTTTTTGGTGTTTTTATTTTTTTGTATTTTTTTGATTTTTGGACTTGTGGTATCAGATGGGTTATGCATAGAATCGCTTGAGATGCAAGATGTTCATTGGCTCATCTAGAGGCTGCCCCTCGGGTGTTGCAAGATGATAAGCTCTTGACCCATAGTCGACGGTGATGACATAAGTCCTAGCCAATTAGGTTCAAATTTTCCTTGCTTCGGACGCTCTTGCAAGTTCTTTTGATTTTCCATTAGGACCAGGTCACCTACCTCAAAATTTTTGGTTATGATCTTTCTGGTTCTGATCTTTTTGTTGTAGCTTCTTCTGAGGCAGTTTTGGTATGCCTGTAAGTGATTTAATGCATTCAGGCGTTACTCATCCAACAATTCAAGTTGATGCAACCTTGCGACGCGATAGTCTTCATCAGAGATAATATTTTGCAATGATACTCGGAGGGATGGGAGCTCGACCTCTATAGGTAAAATGGCTTCTGATCCGAATACTAGTGAGTATGGAGTGGCTCCAGTAGGAGTGCGGATGCTGGTGCGGTAAGCCCATAGGGTGGGGTTAAGTTGGAGGTGCCAGTCGTGGCCAGCTTCATTGACTGTCTTCTTTAAGATGTGGAGGATGGTTTTGTTAGAAGCCTCTGCTTGACCGTTTCCTTGGGGGTAATATGGCGTGGAGAAGCGGTGTTTGATGTCGAACTTCTTGCACAAAGTGCGAACTTCTTGGTTCTTGAATGGCTTCCCATTATCAGTGACAATGGAATGGGGGATACCGTAGCGGCAGATGATGTAGTGGAGAATGAACTTGGAGATTTGGATGCCTGTGGTGAAGGTGAGTGGTATTGCTTCCACCCACTTTGTGAAGTATTCGGTAGCAGTTATTATGAATTTATGGCCGTTGGAAGATGGAGGATGGATTTTCCCTACGAGGTCGAGTCCCCACTGTGAGAAAGGCCATGGTGTTGTGCTTGGTTGCAGCTCCTGTGCTGGGGCATGGATGAGATCACCGTGCTGTTGACATGGGAGGCATTTTCTGATAAACTGATGTGCATCCTTGTCCATAGTGGGCCAATAATAACCAGTCCTCAGGATCTTCTTAGAAAGAGCTGGTCCACTTGAATGTGCCCCACAAACACCTACATGTACCTCTTCCAAAGCTGCCTCAGCTTCCCTAGAGTCTAAACATCGTAGCAGCGTACCATCAAGACTCCTTTTGTAGAGGGTGTCACCTATAAGGATGAAATGGGAGGCTCGAGGGATGAAGGACTTTTTCTGTGATGGGGATAGGTTGTTGGGGAGGATGTTATCATGAAGGTAGAGGTACATTTCCTGATACCAGAGGGATAAAGGACTAACGATTTTGCACAATAATTCAGATTGGGGAACATCATATGCTGGGATGGGGAGCTCTTCGATTAGGAATTCGCATTTCTTACTGCCTTGCTTCATGTCAACCAGAGATCTGATGGTGGCCATGGCATTTGCTGCTTTGTTGTTTAACCTTGGGATCTGCTCAAAGTGGATGTCACCAAAATAATCTTTAAAGTCATTGACCGTCTTCTTATAGGGAAGAAGCTTATCGTCCTTGGTTTTATATTCATTATTGACTTGCCTGATGACTAGTTGAGAGTCGCCATACACAGTTAGTTTGTCTATTTTCCATTGGATGGCCATTCGGAGACCTGTGATGAGGGCCTCATATTCTGCTACATTATTGGTGCATGGAAATGTGATTTTGAATGATTTAGGGATCATGTCACCTTGAGGGGTAACAAACAGGATGCCTGCCCCCGAGCCTCTGTGAGTGTAGGATCCATCAAAATACATCTTCCATGTATCTGTGGCTGGTGTGATTGTCAAGATGGCCTCGTCTGGAAATTCTGCTATTGTAGGATGTTCTACCTGAATAGGTGCCTTAGCCAGCTAATCTGCTATGACTTGTCCCTTGATTGCCTTCCTCTCTGTGTATTCTATGTCAAATTTGGTGAGAATCATGACCCATTTTGCCATCCTTCCAGTGAGAGCTGCTCTGTTTAGCAAATATTTGAGTGGGTCGATCTTAGAAATGAGCTTAGTCTTGTGATTGAGCATATAATGTCTTAACTTTTGTGATGTGAAAACCAGGGCAAGACATGCTCGTTCAATCTGTGTGTAGTTAAGCTCATAGGAAATCAAGGTGCAACTGATGTAGTAGATGGCTCTTTCCTTCCCCTGCTCATCGTGTTGTGCTAACAAAGCCCCAATTGCTGTGTCGGTCACAGAAATATACAAGAGGAGGGGCTCTCCTTGTCTTGGTGGAGATAGAATAGGGGGATTACCCAGATATGCTTTTAGTTGGTCGAAGGCATCTTGACACTGAGTAGTCCAGGTGAAGGCTGTATCTTTCCTAAGGAGATGCTGGAATGGTTGGCATTTGTCAGCAAGTTGAGCAATGAATCGGCATATAGACTGTAGTTTTCCTTGCAGGCTTCTCAGTTGTTTCAAGGTTTTAGGAGGTGGCATTTCAATAATAGCTTTGACTTTTGTCGGGTCCACCTTGATTCCTCGTCTAGAGACTATGTATCCCAACAATTTGCCTGAAGTAATGCCAAAGACACACTTTTTTGGATTTAGACGAACATTATATTGCTCTAGCCTGTCAAAGATCTTGGCTAGCACGTCTAAGTGTTCTTCTCGGGTCTTTGATTTGCCGAGTAAGTCATCAACGTAGTCCTCCATGATGTGGTGAAAGAGGTCATGGAAGATGACAGTCATTACTCGTTGATAAGTAGCTCCTGCATTCTTTAGGCTGAACGGCATTACTACCCAACAATATGTCCCCCATGGGCATATAAAGGATGTTTTGTGCCGATCTTCTTCAGCAATTTTGATTTGATTGTATCTTGAAAAGCCATCCATGAGGGATAGCATCTCATGCCCTGTGGTAAGATCCACGATCATGTCAATGTTGGGAAGTGGGAAGTCATCTTTTGGGTAGGCTTTGTTGAGGTCTTTGAAGTCAGTGCAACAGCGGATTCTGCCATCTAGTTTAGCGACGGGTACTAGATTCGAAACCCATTCAGGATAATCAATCAGACGTATGAACCTGACATCTAGTAACTTTTTGAGCTCTGCTTTGACAAGAAGGGCCACCTAAGGGTTCATCTTTCAGAGCTTTTGTTTGACAGGTTTGGCATCAGGACGCACTGCAAGATGATGTATAACCAAGGCAGGATCTAGCCCTGGCATGTCTGCGTAGGTCCATGCAAAGTTGCGATTTCTACGTGTGAAGAATGCCAAGAAGTCCTCCTGTTCGAACAGGCTGAGAGATTCTGCTCGATATGTGATTTTCGGCTCTTCCTCTATCCCTAGATTCATTTCCTACGTTGGTTCAACCAAGATGGGTGATCTGTCAGGATATACTTTATCTATTTCAGGGAGGCCCATGCTTCCATCTCCTGGTGCCTCATGGAGGTTTTCACTAGGAGATATGTCCTTTATTTTTACTTTTTTAGGATCTGATATTGCCGTGGAACAGTTTTCACCATCAGATCCATTTTTTTTTTGTATTTTTGCGACTAGAAGCAGGGGTTGTCTCCCCAAAATAGGCAGCCGGATTGAGTTCCATGATGTATCCAGCTCTGTGATCTCCCAAGGGGAAGTTGTCTCTTACTCCCATCATTTTAGCAATGGCTTCGTCATTAGGTGCGATATCCAAAATAGGAGGTCCTCGTTGGTCCCAGTCGATGAGGTCAGGGTATACTAATGGTAGGACATTGGATGATGAGACAAGAGTAGTGACAGAGTAGATGGTGCAAATGGAGGAGGTGAAGAAATCAGCAAAGTCGCTAAAGGAGTCTTGTAGGTCTATTTCGTTAATATTGTCGACATCTAGAGAAACTGGAGCAAAATCGGCTAAGATACATTCGCCGGTATTAAGGATGCGTTGTGGTTGGCCATACCCTAACCCTTGAGTATAGGGGTTCCTTGTTGCTTGCAGTGGTTCCACAATGCCCTGTTCATGAAGGCCAATGCCGCCTTGTCCTTTGTAACCCATGCTTTTGACTATCTCAGAACCTTTGCCGTAACTGTTTGCTGGGATGGTGGGGATGTCTTGTTATGTTTCCTCGTCCTTGTAAAGCTAGGATGAAATATCTTCAAGTATGTCCTGATCCAAAAGGTGTTTTTTCTCAAAGACAGGCGAGAGTTTGCATTTGATGATGACTGTGTCAGCTGCCTCTGTGTGCGGAGTGCCAAATGTCTTAGGAGTGGGTAATAAGCCCACGCAAAAGGTGCCGTGAAGGTTGTATTTCCCACAGCCTTGGTTGCTGAGCTTGATCTTGACCTCAGGTGGTGAAGGTGTTTGGGATGAAGTGGTGGCGATGTTGGCAAGGTCGATGTATGAAGTGGAAGCTGTTGGGGTGATTTGGTTGGTGGCTTTATTGTACGGACAGAAGGTTTGGTTGTGTCCTTCTAGAAAACTGCAGTATTGGAAGGGACGAGGATCGGCATAAATAGTGACTTCGGTGCCGTTGTGGGGGAATTTGAGACATTGATGGAAAGTGGAGGGGACGGCTTGCATGGCATGGATCCATGGGCGGCCAAGAAGAATGTTATAAGGGAGGTCAAGATCCAGAACCTGACATTTGGTTTCAAGGATTTTCTATCCCACTTGAATAGGAAGCTTTATGGTACCTTCGGATAGCCTTTCGGTGTCATCATATCCTTTGATTGTTATGCACTCGCTAGCATCCACAACCACATCTGAGTACCCCAAGTGTTTTAGCAATTTTAGAGTGCATATATTTAGGCTGGAATCACCATCTATTAGGACCCTTTTAATGGTGTGTTTGTGAATGCGGACCTCGATGTGTAGTGCATCATTATGTAGGTGTTCAGAAGCAGGAAGATCTTTTTCCGAAGACGTGATATGGTGTGGTGTGGCAATATGGCCGACCATGGCTTGAAATTGATTGACATCCAAGTTTGTAGGGACTTGTGTTTCCAAAAGGGCCTTGTCGAGAATGTCCTTGTGGCGGGGTGATGTGCAAAGTAGCTCAAGGATGGAGATTTGCGCGGGTGTCTTTCCTAGATGGTCTAGGAGGTTATATCGAGTGGTGGGTGATGGACGGGTGTTTGGACGAGGGGGGAGGGGATTAGATGTGGATGGGGGTGTTGGTTCAGTGGGAGGGGCAGTGTGGATTGAGACATGGCCTCGACGGGTTGTGACGGTGCAATCGGGTGCTTGTGCCTGAATGGTGATTGTGTTGACAGAGTGGGATGAGGGTTCGATGCGGCCGACAATGGAGTCGTAGTGTGTGGGTGGTGGAGTGACATTGTACGCTTGATTGGATGATGAAGCTTTGTTATGGTTGGGTAAGGGATCCTTGTAAGCTCCAAGATTGGCATTTGGTGATGGCTGTGTACTGTGCTCAAGGTTGACAAGATTTTGATCTATTAGGTCTTGGATACAATGTTTTAATTGCATGCTGTCCACTATTTTATGACCTGCCACACGGTGGTATTCGCAATAATCATTTTCATTATACCATGCTATCTTGAGGCCATTGTCTTGGCGTGGTCTGATAGGTAGGAGTGTGATTTCTCCTTGCTTGAAGCATCTATCGAGGATGTCCTCAATAGGTTCTGCTAATGGCGTGAAATTTTGGTGAGGTTTGCGGGGTTTATTTGGTCCTCTTTGGTTATTAGTGTTTGCTGCATACGTGTGTGCCGGTGTGTGATTTTAGATGTGTTGGACGGCCTTTACATCGGTGACGCCGTCGTTCAGATTATTCTTGTTCTTCCCCCAATAACATGATTTATCATTAGATTGCGTGTTGGTATTGTTGTTGTTGTTGGGGGTGTTATGATTGGATTTGTGGTTGTTGTTGGACTTGGGATCGTAAAGTTTGATGGAACCCTTGGCAATGAGGGCTCGTTCCACAGTGGTGCCTTTGTTGATAACCTCTTCAAAGGTAGATGCGCACAGAATCTGTAAGTGAAAACCTAATTCCTGATTGAGATTGGCCACGAACATGGTGACAAGTTGTTTTTCAGGAATAGGCCATGGGAGCTTGCTTGCTAGGCCCCTCCACCTTTGTAGGAAAGAAGCGAAAGCTTCACCGTTCTTTTGTTTGGTGTTACAAAGGTCGGTCATAGACACCTCATGTTCAAAGTTGTAGGAAAAGTGATTGACAAACTTCTCCGCAAGCTCGGGAAATGTTTGAATTCCAGGTGGCAGATGGGCAAACCATTCAGTGGCTTGGCCGCCAAGACTTCTTGGGAAGAGTCTCATAAGATATGTGTCATTGTGAGAGACTTCGAGGCAAGCAATGTAGAATTCCCGAAGGTGGTCCCTAGGATCGCCCTTTCCCTTATATTTGTCAAATTTTGGCGTTTCAAAGTTTTTAGGGAAAGGGGGCATGTACAAGGTGTGGTCAAACGGGTAGGGACAAATATCCTCAAAAGAATAGTATTTGCGTTTGCCCCCAGTTTGTAAGTCATCCACCTTTTGGATTAAGCTTTGCAGCGCGGTGTTGAAATCCTGTGGTTGTTGTGGTTGAAACGTGTAGGGTTGTTGATTGGTGAGATATTGGAGGTGGGGTGGGAGTTGGTGTTGGGGATTGGTTTGGATGAGATGTTGGTGTTGGGGATTGGGGTTTGGATTGATTAGTGCCTGCTGTTGTTGGTGCGTGTAGAGTTGTTGGAGAATATGTGGGGGTATTTGTGGATTGGGATTATGTTGGCTTATGGGGTTGAGGTTGGGTACGTGTATGTTGGATTGGTTAGATGCATTGTGAGATTGTTGTGAGAATAGTTGTCGTAGGTAAGCAAGGGTGTGGGGGTTTGGTGGGGGCACACCTGTGGAGGTACTTGCTTGTGTGATGTTGCCTTGTATGCCCATTGTGTTTGAAGCGGAAGGGTTGATGGTAGTTGTGGTAGTAGAAGTGATGACGGGTTGGGAGATGTTAGGTATGGCCGTGGAAATTGTAGGTGTGGTAGCGGTTGAGGTTGTGGAAGTGGTAGATACGTTAGGTGTTGACGTTTGAGAGATGGTAGGTTGGGTATGTGATGTAGATGCTTGGGTGTTTGATGGGGTTGGGACAACTATAGAAGTGGATGGTTGTGATGATGTTGTGACGGGGGGAAGTTGAGCACCAAGCTTGAGAAGATGGTCAAGATATCTCTTTGGATCCGATCTTAGGACTTTATCAAGTAGGTCCATATTATCGGCATCTTGCGTGAAGGTCAAGACATCTAGGTCATCTTGGGATATGGTGGGGACATTTTGTGGTGGTGGTGGGGGTGGTGTTGGTGCTTGTGGTAAGAAGTGAAAAGGGTCGTTGGCGCCAAATGGGGGGATGAAGGAATATGTAGGTGGATTGTATGTTTGATAAATGGGTATGTTGTTACTGTCAGTGTTAGGAATGCCAAAGGGCCATCGTTCTTCCATTTCTTGATTTCTTTTGTGTTGTGATCTTGTGGTGGGCATACACGTATGGATTTGATTTCTAGATGTGGGATGAGGTGGAGACCTTAGAGAATCGAATTTATTGTGTTGGACCCAAAGATGGATGTGGTCGTGGGATGGAGTAGAAGGGTATGATGAAGATCGATATGTTTTCCAAAGGTTTTATCCTAAGGGTGATATGAATGGGTGATATTGATATTTTTGCACAAATTTTGGACCAAAGATGGATGATAAGAAAGGGATTTGATGTTTTTGATTTTTTTTTGATTGATTTAGGATGGTGAGGATGATATTGTTGATGTTTCTCGAATTGAGCTTTTGGATAAGATCTAGATTTTGATTTGGCACACAAAGGATGATGATTTTCTTTGTTTGGGGTAGACTAATGACCTTACACAAAGAGAGGTGATTTATTTTTCTTGAAATGTAGACTAATGACTTTTCAAGGAAAACGTGATGTTAATGATAGGATCTAGATCTAACTTTGGCTCAAAAGGGTGACAAGATTTGATTGGTGATTTGATGAGGTTTTGATTTGGATGTGGATTTTTGAAATGATTTTATATTGGTCCAAGGAGATATGCAAAAGAAGTGAATGGGGATGGATAGATATGTATTTGGGCTGATTATGATGTATCAAAGGGGTCCAACAAGGGTGATGAGTGATCCTCTAAGGTCAAAGAGAATGTGTAATTTGGAAAACTTTGGAAGAAAATGGCTGGATGGTTGGCAGATTTCTATGAGATGGGTATGGATTATGGCAGAACAGAAGGTGTAGATCACAACAAAATGGGTCTTTGCTTCAGGCAAGTCAATCTAAAAATAGTGCCAATCCACGGGTGCAAAGGCGCTACAATCAGACAGATATAGCGCTAAAACAAGTTACATGGATTTCTGATGGCAAAATTTTGGGACTTCTGAAGGTAGATTTTTGGATTTGTCTGTTAGGGATGTGACCAACTGATTTGTTCTGTCTCAGGCACGTCAATCTCAAAATAGCGCCAATCCACGGGTGAAAAGGTGCTACAATAAGACAAATATGGCGCTGAAACAGAGTTTGACAGATTTCTGATGGCAAAATTTTGGGACTTCTGAAGGTAGATTTTTGGATTTGTCTGTTAGGGATGTGACCAACTAATTTGTTCTGTCTCAGGCACGTCAATCTCAAAATAGCGCCAATCCACGAGTGAAAAGGTGCTACAATAAGACAGATATGGCACTGAAACAGAGTTTGACAGATTTTTGATAGCAAATTTTTGGATCTGATTGTTTAGACTGTGACCAACTAATTTGTTCTTTCTCAGGCACGTCAATCTTAAAATAGCACCAATCCACGGGTGAAAAGGCGCTACAATAAGACAAATATGGCGTTGAAACAAAGTTTGACAGATTTCTGATAGCAAATTTTTGGATCTGATTGTTTAGACTGTGACCAACTGATGTGTTCTGTCTCTTGGCAAGTTGTTTGTGAAAAAATCAAAGCACTTTAACACACATTTGAATGCAAAACAAGCAATATTTTTGTTTGTGAAATGACATGACTTTGTTTAGAACAAGCACATTTTTACAACCTATGGCGAGAATGGGACAGTATTTGTTGAATCCCCTAGCTGCGCCTATTCAAAGCGGGTAGCTCCAGGATCTTGGTAGCACCGGCTCCTCCTTACAATTGCACACACTTCTCACGCATACCAAGATCTGGGTTTCTTATAAGGCTTGACCCTCTCCAAACCTTTAGATTGTCCCTGCTACCTCGGCTAAGAACCACATGAATCAGGGCCGCTTCAAGGGTTTTGCCCTCTGCGTCAACAAATAGAAGGATTTTGGCTTACTACAACAATGGCTCTTAGTAAGGGCATCCGTTTAGGTGGTTATACGTGCGGCAGTGCTACTCTCCGTTATGGAGTCTCCCAGCCTCCAAGGGTTGCGCCTTGGAGGGTTTATGGGGAGGTTGGTTGTCGGTATAACAAAACAACACCTGTCGCTTGAGACTTTCATCCCAAATGCCTTATTTTATATAGCGGCTTGGAAGAGCTTGGCTTTAGCTTGATGCCGCTCAGGTCGTTCCCACCTTTTGAAGCGGGGTGGCAGGCCCTCTAAGGATTACAAAAGCAATACAATCATGAAAACACTTTTGATCCCCAAGTTCATACAAAGATGCGAGGGGAGAGCATACGTGTTCCCTATGATTATATCACACTCAACATGGTTCAATTTTAGATCTTTGGATTAGATGGGGGGTGATTAATGCAAAGTGTTGTGAGAAGTTTTTGATTCCCAAGATCACCAAAAGGTGCGAAGGAAGAGCATACACTTTCTCACTCTACTTGACACAATCACGAAGACACTTCACACAATTTTATAGATTGTCTTGATTAGATGCGTGGAAATGCAAGTTTGTTGTTCTTTTTATCCAATGAAGTATGCAATTTGTTGTTCTTTTTATAGCCCAAATTGAAGTGTTTTGATTATTTGTTTGTTGACACACAAAAAGAAGTATATTTTAGAGCACCAAAAGCAAATGTTATGATCACACACTTCAATCAAGGAGTTGTTTGGATTGATTTTAGAACACCAAATGGAAATGTTTGTCTAAGACCTAACAAAGAAAACAAAGGTTTGTTTTAGTTTCCAAATTGAAATGTTTGCTAACTAGTTAACAAACCATTTTGCAAAAAGATTTTGTTAGTATCTGCAGTACCTGCAACAAACAGAAAGGCAAAATAGCGCTAAAACTGACATACACAGGCACCACTGCGGGCAAAACAACCTGACTTATGTAAAATGGCATTAAACTAATTTATGGCGCTAATTACAACCTAAGATAGCGCTAATTAAATTAAAGGCGTTGTTAGAGATGATAGCGCTAATAAAGTCTACGTTAGGCACTAATATAGTCGATAGCGATAATCTGAAGTAGTGAAGGCGCCACTGCGGGTGTTTCTGAATCTAGGGGGAAGACACCGATGGCGCTAATCTGAAGGATGGCGTCAAAACGTGGAACTGATGCTGTTTGTCTGATTCTGTCAAAAATTCGCTATAACCTCCCCCTGTGATTTTTTGTTTTCCTGCAAAACAGAGAACAAAAAACACAGAAAACAATAGGAAAAGCAATAAACACACGTGAGTACGGTTAGCATATCAAATAAAATCGCGCAAAAATAGCGCTAAAAGAGAAATAGCACTGAAATACGGCAGTGATGGTGTCACTGCAACGGTCGAATAGCGCTGATCCTGCAAAAGACCGAATACTAACACAACAACTCACAAACAAGGATTAGATTGGACCTTGTGGGTCCCACCGAGCATGCCAATGTAGATTAGATAATGTAAAATGAGAGAAAACACTAAATCAAATGCAATAACACGAGATTATACCTCACATACACAACCTAATCCCATACAAGGGAAAGAAGGAGCCTTTGCACCCAAAAGAAGCTCCTAAGACTAAGATGATCCCTAGACTATTGATTCAAATGTGAAATGCTCTTCAATTGTGCAACTCACTATTAACTCAAAGGTGGTTTTGGCATGGTAACTTTGCATGAAAATGGATGATGAAAATGACTTGTGAGAGGTTGTATTTATAGACTTTTGGAGAGGATTTTGATCCAAGGGTGGAGATTGATTGGAGAGATCAATGGTGGAGGATGAAAGTGAGGTGGAGGGCCTAGATTTGATCTTGGAAGATGGAGGGCTAGGAATAAAAGTAAATCTTTTATTCATTTTTGGGAAAGGGGTGAATAAATGAGGTTGGGTGAGATGGATTATTTGTGAATTAAAAATTCACATGGGGAAGGGTAAAATGAATTAAAAATTCATTTGGGGAAGAGTGGATATGACATGTGTAAGGGATGTGTAAGAGGAGTAAATGTGATGTGTGATTTATTTGAATTTTAAATTTGGGAGGTGTGGAGAGAAGTGCTAATGAGGATTTGACTTTCTTAATTAGGGTGATTAACCTAATTAATGTGGCTGGAATAAATTAGTAGAGGGATTAGAGGGGGGATAAGATTAATTAATTAGTGATTTAATTAATTAATCCTAAGGCTAGGATGGGGTAGGCTAGAGTAGGCAATTAAATAATAGCTATTTAATTGTCTAGGGTAGGGATAGGCTAATTAGTAGGCTGGATTAATTAGTTAACATGGTTTTAACTAATTAATTGGATTTAGGGAAAATGGGGAATTGATTTAATAAATTTTGCATATTTATTAAATCACTTGGCTAAGGTTTGGACTATTGAATTAATAAAATTAATTCAATTTTTGGGGATAAAATGTTGTGGACTTAGAAAATGAAAGGGGTGATTAATTAAATAAAAATTTAATTAATTGGTTGGAAAGGGAATTGGTAAGTTTAGGGATGTCAGGAGTCAGTTTGGTGGTCGAGACATTTTTAGGTGTCTACATGGATAAACTAGTAGACTAAGAGATTACACAAGAAAGGCATATGTCTGACCTATGATTTGATGGGAGATCTGGAATCTCAATCTTCCGAAGAGGATCCATCGGCGAAGAGAGTAAAGGCCTGGAAGGAATCTATCAGGAGGCCTGACCAGGAGGAGCTGAATGCAAGTAGACCCCATTCTACCAGCACTTCTCCCATCTAGGAGGTTGATCTATTCTCCAATAACGAGGTGTGAACAACTAAGGATAAAGAGCCCATGGAGGAGGAAATGATCCCGAATGAGCATGGTGTGGAGGGAGACAATAAGTCCATGGATTTTGCCTAGGAACAGACTCCCAGCCTAGTTGTAAGAAGTCTTCCTAACCTTTCATCATGAAATCTAGGAGAGGTCGAGCTTGAGGACATGCTTAATCACCCTGATCTGGAATTCCTAAACGAGGAGTTCAATTTCGACAAAGTGTCGATACCCATAACACAAGTAGATCAAGGATTGGATGAACCGATAAGGGAAGTCAATCCATCCATGAAATGCAGGTGGCTATAGGATAAGTTGAAGAAGAAGCCAATCAAGAAGAATGATCCTTCCTCCAAGCTTGGGAACTTCCTGGCCAGGATAGGAAAGACCGCAGACCTAAAGAAATCGAAGAAGTATTCCAGAATCACTAGGGATGAATCAGGGTCTCGCCACGTAGAGATAGCAGTTCCAAAGGTGAATGAGGCAAAAAAAGACATTAGTCCTGAAGATTTTGACATGGTGACGGTCGATCTTGGACCAACTACAAAAGGATAGGAAATGGAGGAGTTGGAGGATTCCGTTGCTGCTGTAGATTAGGGAAAAGCAATAAGGTAAAAACAAAACCAAATGTAAACAAAACATAAGATTATACCTCATGCAAAACCTAATCCCATCAAGGGAAAGAGGAGCCCTTGCACCCAAGAGAGGCTCCCAAGACCAAGATTTATCCCTAGACTATTGGTTCAAATGTGAAATGCCTTCTCAAATGTGCAACTCACTATAAGCTCAAGTGTGATTTTGGCATGGTAACTTTGCATGAGAATGGATGATGAAAATGACTTGTGAGAGGTTGTATTTATAGACTTTTTGAGAGGATTTTGATCCAAGGGTGGAGATTGATTGGAGAGATCAATGGTGGAGGATGAAAGTGAGGTGGAGGGCCTAGATTTGATCTTGGAAGATGGAGGGTTAGGAATAAAAGTAAATCTTTTATTCATTTTTGGGAAAGGGGTGAATAAATGAGGTTTGGTGAGATGGATTATTTGTGAATTAAAAATTCACAAAGGGAGGGGTAAAATGAATTAAAAATTCATTTGGGGAAGAGAGTTATGACATGTGTAAGAGGAGTAAATGTGATGTGTGATTTATTTGAATTTTAAATTTGAGGAATGTGGAGAGAAGTGCTAATGGGGATTTGACTTTCTTAATTAGGGTGATTAACCTAATTAATATGGCTGGAATAAATTAGTAGAGGGATTAGAGGGGGAATAAGATTAATTAATTAGTGATTTAATTAATTAATCCCAAGGCTAGGATGGGATAGGCTAGAGTAAGCAATTAAATAATAGCTATTTAATTGTCTAGGGTAGGGATAGGCTAATTAGTAGGCTGGATTAATTAGTTAACATGGTTTTAACTAATTAATTGGATTTAGGGAAAGTGGGAAATTGATTTAATAAATTTTGCATATTTATTAAATCACTTTGGCTAAGGTTTGGACTATTGAATTATTAAAATTAATTCAATTTTGGGGATAAAATGGTGTGGATTTAGAAGATGAAAGGGATGATTAATTAAATAGAAATTTAATTAATTAGTTGGAAAGGGAATTGGTAAGTTTAGGGGTGTCGGGAGTCAGTTTGGTGGTCGAGACATTTTTAGGTGTCTACATTTGCCCCTCTTTGACGTGGCGTCAGGATCTAGGAGGGAAGTGGCGTCAGGTCGAAGAAAAAATATGCCCCAGCTGCCGGGAAGGAGTGAGATGGATAAGGGATGCCCCCTCGAGAGGTTGGCGGGAAAAATGTCGATTTTACAGGTAAACTCTCGAAAGGACGTGACGAAAGCGAAGGTGATGGAAAAAGAAGATGGTGGGAAGAAAAACAGAGGAAAAAGGCTGGGATCTGCACCCTAGAGGGAGAAGAAAGGGATGGAGGGAGGACATGGCCCACTATATTAGGAAAAGTGGGCCCAAAGAGTGCCACATTTGCACACTTTGACCTTCTAGAAGAAAAAGACAAAGGAGAGATGGGCGAGCGCAACCCACAGTTCCCGCGACTTCATCACATCTCAGAGCGATTCCGAGAGGTCAGGCGGTCTCCCGAGGCTGGACCCTAGGTAGGGCCTAATCCGCTCTTTGTGATTTTTATTTTACGTACTTATTTTTGGGTTTCGGGAAATGGGTTAGGAGCGCGTGGCGCCATAGACAAGGCGGATTAGCGCAATCCTGTGGATTAGCGCTATTCGCCAGGGTAGGTTAAGGCGATTTTGTCGCCATTTTGGACGAATGTTGGCGCTATCCTGTAGATTGGTGCCAAAACTAAGGGTGAAGCAAATATGGCATTTTGACACCATATTATGGGTAGAATGGCGCTATCGTCTGGAATAGCGCCATGATATGAAATAGCGCTAAGATTAGTTTTAGCGCTAAAAGTTTGATTGACGCGAAAATAGGGAACTGCGCCATCGTCTGGATTGGCGCGATATATGCCTCGCAGTGGCGCCAATGTCTTGATTGGCGCTATACAGGGAGCGCAGTGGCGCCAGTTATGTATTGGCGCTATGGGTAGGGTGAAGTAGCACTATTTTTAAAATAGCACTAGGGACTATCTATGCGGGGCCACATGATTGAGGCCCGTGAGACATTCAGAAGAAGGAAGGGTGTGGGGGAAAATGAGTTAGTATCTAATTGAAGAAGTTGTGGTTGCAGGAGACACAGCGGTTTATACTGCAGTCGCGGGAGCGACGAGTGCGATCTGTGGTGGCACTCTTTGATGAGGCTTGGCGGCCTCGACTGGCGAGGTTGGGGCTGTGGATGGTGGCAGCGATGCCAGTGCTGCGAGCTCATAGAGCTCTGATGACGGCCGCAGTGGAGCGATACCGCAGCGAGACCTCCAGCTTTTTGCTGCCGACAGGAGAGATGACCATCACACTTGAGGATGTTTATCGCATCCTCAAGCTGTCGATTCATGGTCGACGTGTGAGGTATGACACGAGGAGGGGGCGGACTGCGTTGATCAGAGTGTTCAGAGCAGAGCACATGGTGCTTTCCGCAGACGGGAGGGAGATGGATTATGACAGGATGCTGGCGGCGGGTGCAGATCCCTTTTCCTTGTTTCTATGTGCGTTGATTGGAGGTGTGGTGCTGCCGGATAGGCGAGGCAGAGGTTTTCCTGTGGGGTGGGGAGGGGTGATTGAGGGGATGGTGAGGCATGATGTTGTCTACGCATGGGGGCCAGTGATGCTAGCACAACTGCTACATGAGATGCACACGGTCGTTTATCTGTATGATAGGGCCTTATCTGCTGGGGTTACGCTACTACACGTATGGCTTTGGGAGCACATCCCTGTGACTCGACCGACCTACGGCTATTATCGGCAGCCGTTTGAGGCATTTGTGTTCTTATATCGGGATGTCGTTTATACTTATACTGGACAGGTCCGCCACTGGCGGAGGATACTGGATGATGTGATCAGCGTGGTCTATCGTCCATATATTGGTTGTGAGGAGTGGCCTGATGATGTGACCCATCTCCCATACGCATTTCAGCAGAGATTTCTTATGGGTCATGGCGACCATACCATAGAGATGTACCTACCCTCACGGGTTATGCGCCAGTTTGGACTGGTTCAGGATATTCCTCGCCAGATGGCGATATATGCGCGGATGCCGCGAGATACAGCTTATTGGCCCACAACATTACAGCCACAGGTTGCGCTGAATGACTGGGCAGCACTACGACCAGTTCAGTGGGATTGGGGGAGCACCGTGGTAGATGCAGGTACTACACCTGCCTATGATGCATGGTGGCAAACACATCGGCCCACCCGATTTACCGATCCGGCAGCGGAGCTATCAGAGGATGAGGGGGATGGAGACGATCCAGATGGGCGTGGTGATGAGGTTATTGCAGATTTTATTGTAGAGGTGATGGATGATGGATCAGAGAGGGTGATCGCCAGAGATGGTCAGCTAGTGGATGAGGGGGAGGCAGCGGTAGCGGGACAGGGGCCAGTGGGGCAGGATATTCCGGGACAGCAGGTTCCTGCTCAGCAGGTTCCCGCGCAGCAGGTTCCAGCGCAGTAGGTTCCAGCAGAGCAGGTTCCAGCAGAGCAGGTGCCTGCGTAGCAGGTTTCAGGACAGCAGGTCCAGGCTACGGGTGGACGGCTGGGTAGAGCACCACGACAACGCGGTGGTCAGCTGAGGACAGAGCAGGGTGATCTATCCCCATCACGGGTGGAGCAGCTGCAGGTCGGTAGGCATGACGTCGAGGCAGGGAGCTCGGGGGTAGCGATGGAGGCAGAGGTTGAGAGGCTGACGCCTCGACGACAGCCACAGGATGAGATGGAGGAGATAGAGACACTACGTGCTCAGGTGGCCAGTCTAGAGGAGGCGTTGGGGCGTCGAGAGGCTGAGTTGGGATAGCTGCAGGGAGTAGATGGGCGGCTGGCAGTTGCAGAGGCTCAGCTGGCTCAGGCCAGAGAGGATATGGAGGACTTGAGGATAGAGCGGGATGCAGCGCTGGTGAGAGCATAGCAGGCAGAGACTGCGTTGAGCAGTGCACAGGCTATGGGTGGGGGCCTTGCCCCGATATTGGCAGGGATGCAGACTCAGCTGGCCCAGGCTCAGACACATGCGCATCAGATACAGGGGCAGTTGAGCCAGGCACAGGGACAGGTAGTTCAGATACAGGGACAGATGGCTCAGGTACAGGGAGAGCTAGCAGAGGCTAGAGCACGTACGGAGTACTATCGGGGATTATACTATGCAGCCGTTCCTGCAGCACAGCGAGCACCGAGTTATAGCCAGGTCAGCAGGTCGGGGGCATCGAGGTCACATAGATCGAGATCTGTGCAGTCAGTACAGCAGATGATGCCTCCGCCCTCACATGTGCCCCAGCAGGGTCCCCAGGTACCAGTAGCGCCACAGCCACAGCCGCCATCGGGATCACAGGCTCGACCCGGGTCATCATCTCCTACCCCCTCAGAGAGAGGATCCTCGATGTGAGTTATATCATGATAGCCCTTGGAGGCATTGTATCAGGACACTTTATTTTTTTTTATGATGTGAGAGATGTACATTTTTGCGGTGATTATATATGATGCGAAACTTCTGATGGCTTATGATATTCTATTGTGATGATGCTTATGTGATGGATGCATATGTTATATTTTATATGTTGTGGATGTATGATGTGTGTGCTTTGATGGATGCAATTATGTTTTTATGATGTATGCATGGTGTTAGTGATTTTTATGGACTATATGATGTGACTGAATATGTGGACTAACAAACATTTATTATGGATAATGGTGTATGGGATTATGTATATGTTGCTAGATGATATGTTGTTTCAATGATGATGATGCTGTAATGAAACTTAATTGTTTATTTATATGTATGGAATGCAATGTGATGATGTTTCTAATTTTTATGATGTGCCTATGTGATAAATGAGTGTGATATGATGTTAATGATATGCTGCTAAAATGAATCTATTTATGTTCTATGCGATTTTTAAATGGATGAAAAATGAACCTAATATGCGATGCAACTAGACTAAAATGAGCCTAAAATATGATGCGAATGGATTACAATGAACCTAACATGATATGCAAATGGATTAAAATGAACCTAAAATGATATGCAAATGGATTAAAATGAACCTAAAATGATATGCAAATGGATTAAAATGAACCTAAACCTAAAATGATATGCAAATGGATTAAAATGAACCTAAAATGATATGCAAATGAACCTAAAATGATATGCAAATGGATTAAAATGAACCTCAAATGATATGCAAATGGATTAAAATGAACCTAAAATGATATGCAAATGGATTAAAATGAACCTAAAATGATATGCAAATGGATTAAAATGAACCTAAACCTAAAATGATATGCAAATGGTGATAGGTGATATGTCCTAATCCTGATATACATGATGTTCCTTGTGAAGACCCTGAGGGGCGAGACTGTGGAGGATCGTGTTAGGTGATGGGGGATGATAGGGGTGGGCGTGTCTAGGGGATGGCGGTGGGGAAATTGGGGGATTGCTAGATCATAGAACACCACGTCATTGAGGGGTGGAGGGGGGGTTTGGGTTGGTTCAAGATGTGTTAAGTGAAGAGATGGTGGGAAGGTGGGGTTAGTTAGATTGGGTGGTGGGGTGGCAAAATGTTGATCAAATCTAGGCCCATATGGGATGGTTGACTGAGTGATTAGGATGATGATGTTGAGCTAGTATCAATAGTTGCACAAAATTAATTGCAAGCATTTCTTAGTTTAATGTAGCAATGTAGGATACAATTCACAAAGGTATAAAATGACCTAGGTGATGATGTATATCCTATGATTGCATGGACTAGACCCACAAACAATAGGTTGGTCTCATGCATGCCCAAGGTAGTATAATCTTGTCGAGTGGAGGAAGGGGACTCATAGCAGTGAGTGTGTATAGTGCATATAAGGTGTTTTGTACCTATATATGCAGATAGAACACATCATGCTAGAACCGACCTGAACTTCAAGATATGAATACTATTCTTAGAGTAATGAAGCCAACCCACAAGCACAGCATACTGAAATAATGACTATGTCCACTCCAAGGGCTATCCGCTACATACCATGATATAATGAGATCAAGGTAGCTTTGGAGTTCTCTTGGAGTGAGACAAAAGATAAAAATCAATAAGCAAAAAGACCAACGAAAGATACAAATAGCCTTTTGTGTGCTCTTTCCAAGAGACGTGATGATAGAATGATAGATTTTTGTCCATCATAGGAAAGACATATCCTAGGACGCAGATCTGTTTTTGATTGGAGAGTTGTTTTGTGGAAGATGGGCAAAAGAACAATCGGGCCAAATGGAAGATTATGGTTGGTAGGTTGCTTGATGATTTCTGCGCGAGGGACCCTGTTTCAATGGTATGTGTAGCATGCATATCGTTTCGTAGATCTAGAAAGCTCAGTGAGTGGGAACCATTCCAATGGGTGGGATGGGTGCATCTTAGATACCTGAGTACTGGAAATATCCTTCGTATTCCAGACTGCCTACATACCCTGTGTCCACGGGATCAAGGTACTTTTAAGATGCGGGTGAAATGAATATGTAGTTCTGGCAAGACTTGATGATGTGGGAATGGTTGGCGATGTGATGTGATGAGGGTTGAGACGTGTTTAGATGATTGTGGTGGGATGTGAGATTGATGCCTGTGGTGATTATTTTGGGATTTTCTAATTTTCTGCTGTTTTTTAGATTTTCTAATTTTATGATGTTTTTGGATTTTCTGATTTTATGAACTGTACAAAGGAGAGCTTACAAGGATCCTCGTTCCCCAGGTGGGGTTCTGGGTGGGTGAGTGAGTGCGGGATGGGCGAACAAACTTGATGTATCAGAATTTCAAGCCATGGGATGTGTGGGTATGGAGTGTTATGCTGGAAAGAGGACTTATTAGATGGTAGAACCGGCCATTACGCATGGCGCCTGAAACAGGTTTTCACCATGGTACTTATCCAAGGCGTCACCGAGGTGATTTTCACCATTGGAAGTTTTTATTGCACTCTGATTTTTTCTTGATTTTTTGATTTTTTTGACATTTTTTGTTTTGTTTTTGATTTTTTGACTTGTGGTATCAGATGGGTTATGCATAGAATCGCTTGAGATGCAAGATATTCATTGGCTCGTCTAGAGGCTGCCCCTCGGGTGTTGCAAGCTGATAAGCGCCTGACCCATAGTCGGCGGTGATGACATAAGGTCCTAGCCAATTAGGTTCGAATTTTCCTTGCTTCGGACGCTCTTGCAGGTTCTTTTGATTTTCCATTAGGACCAGGTCACCTACCTCAAACTTTCTGGTTCTGATCTTTTTGTTGTAGCTTCTTCTGAGGCGGTTTTGGTATGCCTGTAAGTGATTTAATGCATTCAGGCGTTTCTCATCCAACAATTCAAGTTGATGCAACCTTGCGACACGATAGTCTTCATCAGATATAATATTTTGCAATGATACTCGGAGGGACGGGAGCTCGACCTCTATAGGTAAAATGGCTTCTGATCCGAATACTAGTGAGTATGGAGTGGCTCCCATAGGAGTGCGGATGCTAGTGCGGTAAGCCCATAGGGCGGGGTTAAGTTGAAGGTGCCAGTCGCGGCCAGCTTCATTGACTGTCTTCTTTAAGATGCGGAGGATGGTTTTGTTAGAAGCCTCTGCTTGACCGTTTCCTTGGGGGTAATATGGCGTGGAGAAGCGGTGTTTGATGTCAAATTTTTCGCACAAAGTGCGAACTTCGTGGTTCTTAAATGGTTTCCCATTATCAGTGACAATGGAATGGGGGATACCGTAGTGGCAGATGATGTAGTGGAGAATGAATTTGGAGATTTGGATGCCTGTGGTGAAGGTGAGTGGTATTGCTTCCACCCACTTTGTGAAGTATTCGGTAGCAGTTATTATAAATTTATGGCCGTTGGAAGATGGAGGGTGTATTTTACCTACGAGGTCGAGTCCCCACTGTGAAAAAGGCCATGGTGTTGTGATTGGTTGCAGCTCCTGTGCTGGTGCGTGGATGAGATCACCATGCTGTTGGCATGGGAGGCATTTTCTAATAAACTGATGTGCATCCTTGTCCATAGTGGGCCAATAATAACCAGTCCTTAGGATCTTCTTAGAAAGAGCTGGTCCACTTGAATGTGCCTCGCAAATTCCTGCGTGTACCTCTTCCAAAGCTGCTTCGGCTTCCCTAGAGTCTAAACATCGTAGAAGCGTACCATCAAGACTCCTTTTGTAGAGGGTGTCACCTACAAGGATGAAACGGGAGGCTCGACGGATGAAGGATTTTTTCTGTGATGGTGATAGGTTGTTGGGGAGGATGTTATCGTGCAGATAGAGATACGTTTCCTGATACCAGGGGGATAAGGGACCAACGATTTCGCACACTAATTCAGACTGGGGAACGTCATATGCTGGGATGGGGAGCTCTTCAATCAGGAATTCACATTTCTTGGTGCCTTGCTGCATATCAACCAAAGATCCAATGGTGGCCATGGCATCTGCCGCTTTGTTGTTTAACCTTGGGATCTGCTCAAAGTGGATGTCACTAAAATAATCTTTAAAGTCATCGACCATCTTCTTATAGGGAAGAAGCTTATCGTCCTTGGTTTTATATTCATTGTTGACTTGTCTGATGACTAGTTGAGAGTCGCCATACACAGTTAGTTTGTCTATTTTCCATTGGATGGCCATTCGGAGGCCTGTGATTAGGGCCTCATATTCTGCTACATTATTGGTGCATGGAAATGTTATTTTGAATGATTTAGGGATCGTGTCACCTTGAGGGGTAACAAATAGGACGCCTGCCCCCGAGCCTCTGTGAGTGTAGGATCCATCGAAATACATCTTCCATGTATCTGTGGCTGGTGTGATTGTCAAGATGGCCTCGTCTGGAAATTCCGCTATTGTAGGATGCTCTGCTTGAATAGGTGCCTCAGCCAGTTGATCTGCTATGACTTGTCCTTTGATTGCCTTCCTTTCTGTGTATTCTATGTCAAATTCGGTGAGAATCATGACCCATTTTGCCATCCTTCCTGTGAGAGCTGCTCTGTTTAGCAAATATTTGAGTGGGTCGATCTTAGCAATGAGCTTAGTCTTATGATTGAGCATATAATGTCTTAACTTTTGTGATGTGAAGACGAGGGCTAGGCATGCTCGTTCAATTTGTGTGTAGTTAAGCTCATAGGAAATCAAGGTGCGGCTGATGTAGTAGATGGCTCTTTCCTTTCCCTGTTCATCGTGTTGTGCTAACAAAGCCCCAATTGCTGTGTCGGTTGCAGAAATATACAAGAGGAGGGGCTCTCCTGGTCTTGGTGGAGATAGAATAGGGGGGGTAGCCAGATATGCTTTTAGCTAGTCGAAGGCATCCTGACACTGAGTAGTCCAGGTAAAAGCTGTATCCTTTCGGAGGAGATGCTGGAATGGTTGGCATTTGTCGGCAAGTTGAGCAATGAACCGGCGAATAGATTGTAGTTTACCCTGTAGGCTTCTCAATTGTTTCAAGGTTTTTGGAGGTGGCATTTCAGTAATAGCTTTGACCTTTGCTGGGTCCACCTCGATCCCTCGTCTAGAGACTATGTATCCCAATAATTTGCCTGAAGTGACGCCAAAGACACATTTTTTTGGATTTAAACGAACATTATATTGCTCTAACCTGTCAAAGATTTTGGCTAGCACGTCCAAGTGCTCTTCTCGGGTCTTTGATTTGCCGAGTAAGTCATCAACGTAGTCCTCCATGATGTGGTGAAAGAGGTCGTGGAAGATGATAGTCATCGCTCGTTGATAAGTAGCTCCTGCATTCTTTAAGCCGAACGACATTACTACCCAACAGTATGTCCCCCATGGGCAGATAAAGGAGGTTTTGTGCTGATCTTCTTCGGCAATTTTGATTTGATTGTATCCTGAAAAGCCATCCATGAGGGATAGCATCTCATGCCCTGCGGTGAGATCCACGATCATGTCAATGTTGGGAAGAGGGAAGTCATCTTTTGGGTAGGCCTTGTTGAGATCTCTGAAGTCAGTGCAACAGCGGATTCTGCCATCTGGTTTAGCAACAGGTACTAGATTCAAGACCCATTCGGGATAATCAATTGGACGTATGAACCCCACGTCTAGTAACTTTTTAAGCTCTGCTTTGACAAGAAGGGCCACCTGAGGATTCATCTTTCGGAGCTTCTGTTTGACTGGTTTGGCATCAGGACGCACTGCAAGGTGATGTACAACCAAGGCGGGATCTAGCCCTGGCATGTCTGCGTAGGTCCATGCAAAGTTGCGATTTCTGCGTGTGAAGAATGCCAAGAAGTCCTCCTGTTCGAACAGGCTGAGAGATTCTACTCGATATGTGATTTTCGGCTCTTCCTCTGTCCCTAGATTCATTTCCTGCGCTGGCTCAACCAAGATAGGTGATCTGTCAGGATATACCTTATCTATTTCAGGGAGGCCCATGCTTCCATCTCCTGGCGCCTCATGGAGGTTTTCACCAGGAGATACGTCCTTTATTTTTACTTTTTTAGGATCTGATACTGCCGTGGAACGGTTTTCACCATCAGACCCATTTTTTATTTTTGTACTTTTGCGACTAGAAGCAGGGGTTGTCTCCCCAAAATAGGCAGCCGGATTGAGTTCCATGATGTATCCAGCTCTGTGGTCTCCCAAGGGGAAGTTGTCTCTTACTCCCATCATTTCAGCAATGGCTTCATCATTAGGTGCAATATCCAAAATAGGAGGCCCTCGTTGGTCCCAGTCGATGAGGTCAGGGTATACTAATGGTAGGTCATTAGGTGATGAGGCGAGAGTAGTGACCGAGTAGATGGTGCAAATGGAGGAGGCGAAGAAATCGACAAAGTCACTAAAGGAGTCTTGTAGGTCCGTCTCGTTAATGTGGTCGACGTCTAGAGAAACTGGAGCAAACTCGGCTAAGATACATTCGCCGGTATTAAGGATGCGTTGTGGGTTGCCATATCCTAACCCTTGAGTATAGGGGTTCCTTGTTGCTTGCAGTGGTTCCACAATGCCCTGTTCATGAAGGCCAATGCCGCCTTGTCCTTTGTAACCCATACTTTTGACTATCTCAGAACCTTTGCCGTAACTGTTTGCTGGGATGGCGGGGATGTCTTGTTCTGTTTCCTCGTCCTTGTAAAGCCAGGATGAAATATCTTCAAGTATGTCCTGATCCAGAAGGTGTTTTTTCTCAAAGATGGGCGAGGGTTTGCATTTGATGATTACTGTGTCAGCTACCTCTGTGTGCGGAGTGCCAAATGTCTTGGGAGTGGGTAATAAGCCCACGCAAAAGGTGCCATGAAGGTTGTATTCTCCGCAGCCTTGGTCGCTGAGCTTGATCTTGACCTCAGGTGGTGAAGGTGTTTGTGATGAAGTGGTGGCGATGTTGGCAGGGTCGATGTATGAAGTGGAAGCTGTTGGGGTGATTTGGTTGGTGGCTTTATTGTACGGACAGAAGGTTTGGTTGTGTCCTTCCAGAAAACTACAGTATTGGAAAGGACGAGGATCGGCATAGATAGTGACTTCAGTGCCATTGTGGGGGAATTTGAGACATTGATGGAAAGTGGAGGGGACGGCTTGCATGGCATGAATCCATGGGCGGCCGAGAAGAATGTTATAAGGGAGGTCAAGATCCAGAACCTGACATTTGGTTTCAAGGATTTTTTGTCCCACTTGAATAGGAAGCTTTATGGTACCTTCTGATAGCCTCTCGGTGTCATCATATCCTTTGATTGTTATGCACTCGCTAGCATCCACAACCACATCTGAATACCCCAAGTGTTTTAGCAATTTTAGAGTGCATATATTTAGGCCAGAACCACCATCTATTAGGACCCTCTTAATGGTGTGTTTGTGAATGCGGACCTCGATGTGTAGTGCGTCATTATGTAGGTATTTGGAGGCAGGAAGGTCTTTTTCAGAAAACGTGATATGGTGTGGTGTGGCAATATGGCCGACCATGGCTTGAAATTGATTGACATCCAAGTTTGCGGGAACTTGTGTTTCCAACAAGCCCTTGTCGAGAATGTCCTTGTGGTGGGGTGATGTACGAAGGAGCTCAAGGATGGAGATTTACGCGGGTGTCTTTCCTAGATGGTCTAGGAGGTTGTATCGAGCAATGAGTGATGGACGAGCGTTTGGACGAGGAGGGAGGGGATCAGATGTGGATGGGGGTGTTGGTTCAGTGGGAGGGGCAGTGCGGATTGAGACACGGCCTCGACGGGTTGTGACAGCGCAATCGGGTGCTTGTGCCCGAATGGTGATTGTGTTGACAAAATGGGATGAGGGTTCAATGCGGCCAACAATAGAGTCGTAGTGTGTGGGTGGTGGAGTGACATTGTACGCTTGATTGGATGATGAAGCTTTGTTATGGTTGGGTAAGGGATCCTTGTAAGCTCCAAGATTGGCATTTGGTGATGGCTATGTACTGTGCTCAAGGTTGACAAGATTTTGATCTATTAGGTCTTGGATACAATGTTTTAATTGCATGCAGTCTGCTGTTTTATGACCTGCCACGCGGTGGTATTCGCAATAATCATTTTCATTGTACCATGCTGCCTTGAGGTCATTGTCTTGGCGTGGTCTGACAGGCGGGAGTGTGATTTCTCCTTGCTTGAGACATCGATCGAGAATGTCGTCAATAGGTTCTGCTAATGGCGTGAAATTTCGGCGAGGTTTGCGAAGTTTGTTTGGTCCTCGTTGGTTATTGGTGTTCGCTGCATATGTGTGTGCCGGTGTGTGATTTTGGATATGTTGGACGGCCTTTATATCAGTGACGCCATCGTTCAAATTATTCTTGTTTTTCCCCCAATAACGTGATTTATCATTAGATTGCGTGTTGGTATTGTTGTTGTTGGTGGTGGTGTTATGATTGGATTTGTGGTTATTATTGTTGTTGTTATTGTTGGACTTGGGATCGTAAAGTTTGATAGAACCTTTGGCAATGAGGGCTCGTTCCACAGTGGTGCCTTTGTCGATAACCTCTTCAAAGGTAGATGCGCATAGAATCTGTAAGTGAAAGCCTAATTCCTGATTAAGATTGGCCACGAACATGGTGACGAGTTGTTTTTCAGGAATAGGCCATGGGAGCTTGCTTGCTAGAGCCCTCCACCTTTGTAGGAAAGAAGCGAAAGCTTCACCATTCTTTTGTTTGGTGTTACAAAGGTCGGTCATTGACACCTCATGTTCAAAGTTGTAGGAAAAGTGATTGACAAACTTCTCCGCAAGCTCGGGAAATGTTCGAATTCCTGGTGGCAGATGGGCAAACCATTCAGCGGCTTGGCCGCCAAGACTTCTTGGGAATAGTCTCATAAGATACGTGTCATTGTGAGAGACTTCGAGGCAAGCAATATAGAATTCCCTTAGGTGATCCCTAGGGTCTCCCTTTCCCTTGTATTTGTCAAATTTTGGCGTTTCAAAGTTTTTAGGGAAAGGGGGCATGTGCAAGGTGCGATCAAACGGGTAGGGACAAATATCCTCAAAAGAATAGTATTTGCGTTTGCCCCCAGTTTGTAAGTCATCCACCTTTTGGATTAGGCTTTGCAGCGCGGTGTTGAAATCCTGTGGTTGTTGTGGTTGAAACGCGTAGGGTTGTTGATTGGTGAGATATTGGAGGTGGGGTGGGAGTTGGTGTTGGGGATTGGTTTGGATGATATGTTGATGTTGCGGGTTGGGGTTTGGATTGAGATGTTGGTGTTGGGGGTTGGTTTGGAGGAGATGTTGGTATTGCGGGTTGGGGTTTGGATTGATTGGTGTCTGTTGTTGTTGGTATGCGTATAGCTGTGGGAGAACATGTGGTGGTATTTGGGGGTTGGGATTGTGTTGACTTGTGAGATTGACGTTGGGTATGTGGACGTTAGATGGGTTGGTCGTGTTGTGGGATTGTTGTGTGAACAGTTGTCGTAGGTATGCAAGGGTGTGAGGGTTTGGTGGGGGCACACTTGTGGAGGTATTAGCTTGTGTGATGTTGCCTTGTATAGCCGTCGTGTTTGAAGCGGAGGGGTTGACGGTAGTCGTGGTAGTGGAGGTGATGACAGGTTGGGAGATGTTAGCAGTGGATGTGGAAGTAGTAGCTGTGGTAGCGGTTGAGGTTGTGGATGTGGTAGATACGTTAGGTGTTGACGTTTGAGAGATGGTGGGTTGGGTATGTGACGTGGATGCTTGGGTATTTGATGGGGTTGGGACAACTGTAGAAGTGGATGGTTGTGATGATGTTGTGACGGGGGGAAGTTGAGAGCCAAGTTTGAGAAGATGGTCAAGATATCTCTTTGGATCCGATCTTAGGACTTTATCAAGTAGGTCCATATTATCAGCATCTTGCGTGAAAGTCAAGACATCTAGATCATCTTGGGGTATGATGGGGACATTTTGTGGTGGGGGTGGGGTTGGTGTTGGTGCTTGTGGTAGGAAGTAAAAAGGGTCGTTGGCGCCAAATGGGGGGATGAAGGAATATGTAGGTGGATTGTATGTCTGATAGATGGGTATGTTGGTAGTGTCGGTGTTAGGCATGCCAAAGGGCCATCGTTCCGCCATTTCTTGATTTCTTTTGTGTTGTGATCTTGTGGTGGGCATACACGTATGGATTTGATCTCTAGATGTGGGATGAGGTGGAGACCTTAGAGAATCGAATTGATTGTGTTGGACCCAAAGATGGATGTGGTTGTGAGATGTAGTAGAGGGATATGATGAAGATCGATATGTTTTCCAAAGGTTTTACCCTAAGGGTGCTATGAATGGGTGATATTGATTTTTGCACAAATTTTGGACCAAAGATGTATGATAAGAAAGGGATTTGATGTTTTTTGATTTTTGATTGGTTTAGGATGATGAGGATGATATTGTTGATGTTTAAGCTCTTGGATAGGATCTAGATTTTGATTTGACACACAAAGGATGATGATTTTCTTTGTTTGGGGTAGACTAATGACCTTACACAAAGAGAGGTGATTTATTTTTCTTGAAAGGTAGACTAGTGACTTTTCAAGGAAAATGTGATGTTAATGATAAGATCTAGATCTAACTTTGGCTCAAAAGGGGTGACAAGCTTTGATTGATGGTAAGGTCTTGATTTGGATTTGTTTTGAAATGATTTGTCTTGGTCCAAGGAGATATGCAAAAGGACTGAATGGGGGATGGATAGATATGTATTTGGGCTGACTATGATGTATCAAAGGGGTCCAACAATGGTGATGATTGATCCTCTAAGGTCAAAATAGAAGGTGTAATTTTGGAAGACTTTTGAAGAAAGTGACTGGACTGTTGGCGTATTTCTGTGAAATGGATATGGATTATGGCAGAGTAGAAGGTGTGGATCACAACAAAATAGGTCTCTGTCTCAGGCACATCAATCTACAAATAGCGTCAATCCACAGGTGTAAAGGCGCTACAATCAAACAGAGATGGCGCTAAAACAGGGAAACGATTTTCAGATGGCAAGTTTTTGGATTCCTGATGGGAAAATTCTTGATTTTGTCTGCTGGAATTTGATCAACTGGACTGGTCTGTCTCAGGCACGTCAATCTAAAAATAGCGCCAATCCACGTATGAAATGGTGCTACAATCAGGCTGATATGGCGCTGAAACAGGGGAAACAGAATTCTGAAGGCAAATTTTGGATTTCTGATGGGAGAATTTTGGATTTGTCTGCTGGAAATCTGACCGACTAGTTTGTTCTGTCCCAGGCACGTCAGTCTAAAAATAGCGCCAATCCACGGGTGAAGAGGCGCTACAATCAGACTGATATGGCGCTAAAACTGGAAAAACAGATATCTGAAGGCAAAATTTTGGATCTGTGTGTTTGGGATATGATAAACTGATGTTATTATGTCTCAGGCACGTCAATCTCAAAATAGCGCCAATCCACGGGTGAAAAGGCGCTACAGTAAGACAGATATGGCGCTGAAACAGGGGAAATAGATTTCGGAAGACAAATTGTTGGATTTCTTGGACTGTGATCAACTGATTTGTTTTGTCTCTTGGCAATTTGTTTGTGAAAAAAAAATCAAAGCACTTTAACACACATTTGAACGCATAACAAGCAATGATTTTTTGTTTGTGAAATGATATGACTTTGTTTAGATCAAGCACATTTTTTACAACCTATGGTGAGATTGGGACAGTATTTGTTGAATCCCCTAGCTGCGCCTATTCAAAGCGGGTAGCTCCAGGATTTTGGTAGCACCGGCTCCTCCTTACAATTGCACACACTTCTCACGCATACCAAGATCCAGGTTTCTTATAAGGCTTGACCCTCTCCAAACCTTTAGATTATCCCTGCTACCTCGGCTAAGAACCGCATGAATTGGGGCCGCTTCAAGGGTTTTGCCCTCTGCGTCAACAAATAGAAGGATTTTGGCTTTCTAAACAATGGCTCTTAGTAAGGGCATCTGTTCAAGTGGTTATACGTGCGGCAGCGCTACTCTCCATTATGGAGTCTCTCAGCCTCCAAGGGTTGCGCCTTGGAGGGTTTATGGGGAGGTTGGCTGTCGGTATAACAAAACAACACCTGTCGCTTGAGACTTTCGTCCCAAACGCCTTATTTTATATAGCGGCTCGGAAGAGCTTGGCTTTAGCTCGTTGCCGCTTGGGTTGTTCCCACCTTTCGAAGCGGGGTGGCAGGCCCTCTAAGGATCACAAAAGCGATACAATCATGAAAACACTTTTGATCCCCAAGTTCATACAAAGATGCGAGGGGAGAGCATACGTGTTCCCTATGATTATACCACACTCAACATGGTTCAATTTTAGATCTTTGGATTAGATGGGGGGTGATTAATGCAAAGTGTTGTGAGAAGTTTTTGATTCCCAAGATCACCAAAAGGTGCGAGGGAAGAGCATACACCTCTCACGCTACTTGACACAATCACAAAAACACTTCACACAAGTATTTAAATGGTCTTGATTAGATGCGTGAAAATGCAATTTTGTTATTCTTTTTATCCAATGAAGTATGCAATTTGTTATTCTTTTTATAGCCCAAATTGAAGTGTTTTGATTGTTTGTTTGTTTGCACACAAAGAGAAGTATATTTTAGAGCACCAAAGATAAATGTTATCACACACACTTCAATCAAAAGAGTTGTGGTTAATTTTAGAACACCAAATTGAAATGACAAAGTAAACAAGGGTTCTTTTTAGTTTCCAAATTGAAATGTTTTGCTAACTAATTAACAAACCATCCTGCAAAAAGATTTCATTAGTACCCGCAGTACCTGCAATAAACAGTCAAGGAAAATTGTGCTAAAACAGATGTATATAGGCGCCACTGCGGGCAGAACAACCTGACTTACGTGAAAATAGCGCCAAACTGGAAGATGGCGCTAATTAATACCTAAGATAGCGCTAATAAAATAGAAGGCGTAATTACAAAGGATAGCATCAATAAACGCTAATTTAGGTGCTAATTCCTATGATGGCGATAATACTGAGAATTTAAGGCGCCACTGCGCAGTGTTTTCTGAATCTGAGGAGACCAACGATAGCGCTAATCTGGAAGATGGCGCCAAAACGTGGCTCCGAATCAGTTTGGTTGATTCTCTCAAAATTTCGCCATAACCTCCCCCTGTAATTCCTGTTTTTCCTGCAAAACAGAGGACAGGCAACACAGAAAACAACAGGAAAAGCAGAAAACAGACGTGAGTATGGTTAGTATGCAAGATAAGCTCGCGCAGAAATAGCGCCAATACACAGATAGCGCTAAAATCCGTCAGTGATGGCGTCGCTGCGACGGATGGATGGCGCTGATCCTGCAAAAAGTTGAATACTAACACAACAACTCACAAACAAAGATTAGATTGGACCTTGCGGGTCCCACCGGGCGTGCCAATGTAGATTAGGGAAAAGCAATAAGGTAAAAACAAAACCAAATGTAAACAAAACATAAGATTATACCTCATGCAAAACCTAATCCCATCAAGGGAAAGAGGAGCCCTTGCACCCAAGAGAGGCTCCCAAGACCAAGATTTATCCCTAGACTATTGGTTCAAATGTGAAATGCCTTCTCAAATGTGCAACTCACTATAAGCTCAAGTGTGATTTTGGCATGGTAACTTTGCATGAGAATGGATGATGAAAATGACTTGTGAGAGGTTGTATTTATAGACTTTTTGAGAGGATTTTGATCCAAGGGTGGAGATTGATTGGAGAGATCAATGGTGGAGGATGAAAGTGAGGTGGAGGGCCTAGATTTGATCTTGGAAGATGGAGGGTTAGGAATAAAAGTAAATCTTTTATTCATTTTTGGGAAAGGGGTGAATAAATGAGGTTTGGTGAGATGGATTATTTGTGAATTAAAAATTCACAAAGGGAGGGGTAAAATGAATTAAAAATTCATTTGGGGAAGAGAGTTATGACATGTGTAAGAGGAGTAAATGTGATGTGTGATTTATTTGAATTTTAAATTTGAGGAATGTGGAGAGAAGTGCTAATGGGGATTTGACTTTCTTAATTAGGGTGATTAACCTAATTAATATGGCTGGAATAAATTAGTAGAGGGATTAGAGGGGGAATAAGATTAATTAATTAGTGATTTAATTAATTAATCCCAAGGCTAGGATGGGATAGGCTAGAGTAGGCAATTAAATAATAGCTATTTAATTGTCTAGGGTAGGGATAGGCTAATTAGTAGGCTGGATTAATTAGTTAACATGGTTTTAACTAATTAATTGGATTTAGGGAAACTGGGAAATTGATTTAATAAATTTTGCATATTTATTAAATCACTTTGGCTAAGGTTTGGACTATTGAATTATTAAAATTAATTCAATTTTGGGGATAAAATGGTGTGGATTTAGAAGATGAAAGGGATGATTAATTAAATAGAAATTTAATTAATTAGTTGGAAAGGGAATTGGTAAGTTTAGGGGTGTCAGGAGTCAGTTTGGTGGTCGAGACATTTTTAGGTGTCTACAGCTGCCATCAAAGAGAGGTTGATGAAGGAGGAAGAGAAGAAGAACTAGCTGAAGAGGGAAAATGAGGAGTTGAGGCATTACATACAGCATCTCATGGGCCCATTGCAGTTTGGTCATGCAGTAAAGGAATGGATGGAGAAGGTATTAGATAAAGCTCACAAGTTTATAGAGGATCTCATCCAAGTGTATGGGAGAGTTGTTGCCATCATGGACATGACTTAGGCAATCTTGGAAGTATGTCAGTAGTTCAGTATCGTCTAGGAGGAGACCATCCCAAAGTTGAAGGCATTGATGAACACTCCAAGGTAGGACTTGATAAAGGATAATGTCATTTGAGTGTTTCAAGCCTACAATTTCCTCAGTTGGTACTCTACCTTGATCATGAAGAGGGACAATCTTGAGAAGATCAAGAATGATGCTACCCAGGTCCACGCCATGTTAAGGGAAATATAGGATAAAATCCTTGTCTCCATGGAGGCATGGTTTGATCTAGATGTCCCATAGGATGGAGTCATTGACATGGAAGAGCTGAAAGGCAAGATGCAAAACATGTACTTCAAAGATAGCTATCCCACACAGGAATCCCATCTTGAGGATGCATCTTCATTCCTGATCTTCATAAACAATATCCAGGAGTTGAGGGTGGACTGGGAGAATATCCTTGTCGCCTGCACCACCACCGCATCAGTCATGGAATACAAGTTAGAAAACATGCCTGGCATCCCCATGGAGGAACTAGAAGTGGTTTTGACCAAATTTGTGGAGATAGAGACCAAAGAGCAGGATGACCTGGCAGTTGACTAGTCACCTCCCTACTAAGTAGCTTAGTCTACCTGGCCACCCAGGATAGGTGGCAGCATTCCATTGAGCCTGTGACATGTCTCACCTACCTCTTTAGGGTTTGGCACAGATTTCAAGGAGATATAATCTCCTCACCTCCTCCTTGTTTTTGTTTACCTATATAAAGGCTGGGGATGCCTCATTCTCTCTCTCTCTCTCTCTCTCTCTCTCTCTCTCTCTCTCTCTCTTTTCTTGCTCCTAGAGCAACATGTTAGCTAGCTTCATTTCTGTACTACTTGTTTCAGCTAAAAAACTTCAAGAATCAGCAAGATTGTTGTATACGAACTCTCCAAATCAACAATATAAGCATTGTGGATTGATGTTTATATAATTCTTTGGATTTTTGACATGGTTTTCTTGATTTCTTGAAGCATATCTTAAAATTGCTAAAGTTATTTCTCTTATTTTCAATCTTTTATTAGATAGTATGATGCAAAATGTTATTGTTGAATGATTGAAGCTATTAGTGCATACCATTTGTGATCTGTGGCCTGCAAATCACTTTGTATGGTTAGTCTGAACCTATTCCAAGCCTAGCTTCGACTATTTCTATATGATCAGTTCCATGTTCCATGTCAGGACAATGTGAAAATCTCTGCCTATACCCCAAAAGATCGCACCATCTTTGCCTAGCTGTTGTCTCATGATGAAGCAGAAGTGTGGTCCTAGTTTCCTTCATCAGCAATAGTCCTTTCCATCATTTAGTTTTTTTCGAGTCCTTATCCTTATACCTCTTTTTTCATTTTCTTTTAAATTTGCCTTAGGAGTAGATCATTGAGAGCTTACTGAGAAACCATTCCTTGTTCACATAGATAAGATTGGATGAACCTAGACCTTTTCTCCGCCTTAAGTTAAGAAGTCCAAGCCAGGAGTGGAAGAATCTGAATCTAGCCTCGGGAACTCACTGAAATCCAAGTCTTTTCTTTCTTTAGCATAGAGACCACTAAGTCTGAAGCATAAGTCCCCCTCATGATTATCAGCAAATCACATCATTCACAGAGCTTATTCCCAAACCCATCAAGACCTGAGACAAAAGGAACCTTGGAGCAGTCTCATTAGATCACAAAGTTCAGCGTCTGGGAAGCTTTGTTCAAGAGAGGATAGAACACCCAGTGTTTTATCCTAATGTTTGTTGCAGTCACAAAAACTGCATCAACACTTCTTGAATCTTGGGACCATACATAAATTTTGAAGACATCCCATAAGATGGCATAGCTAAGAGAAAATACAAACTAACATTTCAAATCTTCCAATGTCAAGCCTCAAAGGCTACAAAACCACAACAAAATGGAACAAAGGATAACATGAAAGCAACAAGGAAAAGTCACAAGACTAGAACAAAGCACACAAAAAACTTCATGAGGACGATGCTCCTGCATCACATGGCTTTTTTCTCTCACTCCTAAGAGTCATAACAATTGAGGTTTTGTTTTCCAACATGACATGCATGTGAATACTTCTTGTAATTGCAAGTACCATACCAACCATATCATAGAATGTTCTTTAATATAATTACCAAATATAGGGATCTCATGTTTAAAACTCATTCACTAATCTTATACTCAAACTTATGAAACAAAACTTCATATCATATACCATTGTCTTATAACTATTTTTATTAAGCATGGTAAGAAACTTGTATCATAGTCTTTAGAATTGTCTTCTTCAAGATAAATACACCATATAAACTATGGTTTAATATTCAACTATAAGGAAGCATTCGTATCATACTCAATTACATGAAAATAACATGACCTTCACATCTAGTGATATCAATAGTCTTAATATTTAATGATCCCTAGTGTCATTAGCACTTAATGATTAAGACTAGCATATAACAATCAACCTAGTAACAATGCACTAGAATATTAAGATCAACAATACTATATAGATAAGGCATGCCAATATAATAACCATACACTACAAGGTTAAGGGCATTGAGATACACTACATAGTGATGTCTTAAGTCAACCCAAAAAACAACACAACCCAGTCCCCCCCCAAAAAAGAGTAACCTCTCCACCTAACCAGTACCCATCTCCATAGGACTTGCAACTCCACTAGCATCCGCACCATTATCTCCATCTACAGGTACCAGGTAGGGTTAGAGAAGCTTCAATTCAATATTAAAGTGAGTGCAATCTACAATGATAGCTAGAAACATTAGACATTTAGGAAAATTTTCACCCCTCCTTCTCTATCATTTGGCTTGATTTTCCACTAAATTTTATAAATAAAAAATTATCTGTTAACAGGGAAATTTGTACAACCCAATCAGAAATTGAGATTTTAATTTTTTAGAAAGAAAATAATTCCAACAACCAAACAGACATTGGAAATGGTTTAATATTTTCCTATGCGTGGTAACCAAGATTAAAAAGAAAAATAGCCACACCCAAAACATAAGTATACCCTGCAGAACGCAAGACTAATAATAATAAAATTGTTATTAGGTATTAAGGATGAACTATTCATGAATACATATTAATGATTAATGAATAGATTGTTTTTTTTAAACCTCATCTTTATTATTACTAGTCATCTCTTTTTAATATATATTAGTTTAGTATTCTAATTTATAAGGTCTTAGCTTTTGGGGCTATTAGATTTTTAGATTAGGTTTTTTAATGGAAAAAGAAGGTGTTAATATAAATTTATGAGTTTTTCGAAAAAAACTTATTGAAAATTTTATAAATCTAATATTGTATTTTTGTTAAAGAAAAATGTATCATTTCTAATTATTTAAAGTTAAAAAAAATTGGATAAGGACTGTCATTTTATTTTGATTCTTTTAAGATAAATCAAAACATTCATTTGGTAGGGCTTTTCATCAATCCAATTTTTTATACATCAATTTCTTTGAGACATTTAGAGTGTGGTCTTGGCTTTGGTTTTTAGTCTTTCATTCCTAGGCATGATGGAGTATGAGGGTATTGTGGTCAAGATGGTGGTCACTCAGTGGATGTTGTTGATGCTTTGTTGAGCTCTTGATCATAGATAGTGTTCAACACATAAATCTCTGATTATTTTAGTTCAATTAAGTCTAGAGGCTTTCTCGTATAGTCACATAAGAGATAAACCATGAATACAATGACTAAGAATTTACCCAAGACTAGGGTATATTTTGGAAAGACAACCCCGACAAGCCTTAGAGAAGATAAGCTCGATGATTCAATTTGTTGTCTTTCATTGGCTCAAACCTATATAGAGAAAACGTATTAATTAGAAGGTGACTTCACAACCATCTGATACACGTTTCAACATCAAGTTGAAATGTATTGAATAGGGAGGGTTGATCAAGTTTAGGAACACCCCATACCTTGGAGCAATTCCCTAAACCCCTCTGTAAGGTGCAAAAAATTTACATACTAAACATAGTATTCCAAAAAGTAATTCTTAATCCAAAAATGGAAAATACATCATTTATAATTTCCAAATATCCATAACTTTATAAAATAGCAAGATTCCATTAATGAAGAATAAATTTCCAAACACTAAGAAGTGTTACAATTCCGTTACATACACCAATCTGGTGTTACAAACATCTGTTTCAATGTTACAAGTAAAGATATAGCATCAATATATAAATGAAGGAAATATTACATTTTACAATTGGCTATGCAAGCCATACAAGAGTAATATAATGAAATAAATATCCATATAACATAAGAATCTCTAAACTCAACTGTCGTGACCCTCCGATCTTCTGCAAGCCGAGACCAAAAGTGTGGTTAAGGTGTTTTTTCCACCCAACCACGAAGTACTGGACTTCCCCGGGTTTCTTCCTAACTCGAAGAAAACACTGACCCTGCACAAGGAGCCTAGCAACTTGGAATGGTGTAAGCAGGAGGGAATCTCTCGATGCATGCCCATTGCCTGTATGCATCCTATCCTAGAATGACATAAACTCTTGCAAGCAGGATGTGGTAGAGACATATATAACATAAATCTAGGCTTTTTCTTAATCCATCTATTTCAATGGTACAGTAGCTTGGCCAAGTAATAAAACAAAAGTGATAGTTTTAGAAAAAGTAAAACTATCATCTCTGGGAGCCCACATTCGGCATCCTATCCTGAAAGTACATTACTTTACCCAAAATACATGCAATGAATAGTTTTCTAAGATTAATTATCCATGATCAAGAATATCCATTCTATGAAACAATTACAGTTTTCGTCATCCAATACATTCATTTAGTTTGTTGTCTAAGTTTACAATTTTTCTAGTATTTTATATCAATTTTCATGATAAGGTATTTCTAGATGTGATGGTAATATCAATTTGTAATAAAAAATGCATCTAACCATTTACTATAGTGTCGTTTCTTTTGCAATTCAATGGTTTTGATATAATGCTAGTTTTGACAAAAATAGTCTCAATAGAACATTTATCTTCATACAAGAAACTCTTAATCAATAAATTTAAATAATAGTTCCATTATGACATTTATAGTAGTGTAAAACAAAATAAAATGAAAAATTCTTTTGTTGCATTCCAATATAATACTGATATATATAAGATTCCACAACAGTACCTATATGCACTAAGAATACCAAATCATTATAGTGTTGTTACAGTATACCCATACAAATTATAATGAATACATAATGATATATAAATATGAGAAAATTGATGTAATAGGCAGCACCCAGAATTGGGTAAAAATCACAATGCACAGTAATTAAGATCTCAGCGATCGTGACAAACTTTAGAGAGTTCATAAATGTAAAACATGTGTGTGTGTATTACCAAAATATGCAAATTTAACTATTGGCGTCATGCGTAGTGCCAATCAAGATTATATATCAAAATATGAACAATTAAAGATCATCAAATTTTAAATGGCATGAGTTCTGAGTTTGATTGAAATGTTAATTGGTATACATTGGCTAGCAACTACAAATGTTATAGCAGCGACCGTTGCTTGGTAAAGATGCTATGATATATATATTAAGTGAAAACAAGTTTAAATTTGTTTAAAGTTTAACAATGGTTGGCGTCCCCATATGGGGTCGCAGTCCCCTTTGGGGACTGCAGCACCATATGGTGGTGCCATAGCCACTTACCATTCCTTCTTATATTCTGATACGGCCTAGCACTGCTAAACTATTTTCTTAATCTTCGATTTAATTTTGATTTCAATGACTTCAAACTGTTACTAAGCTATATATGTATATTTTGAATACCATAATGGTGCTTTAATATTTATATATAAATAAATCTCAGTATATATATATATATATATACATAAATTGTATATGTATATATATATATATATATATATATATATATATATATATATGCATATTTTTACATTTATAAGATTCCATTAATAAAAACATATACAAAGCAATATACTTAGCAGCATAAAATCATATAGATAATATTCACAATGTTATAATATGAATAAAAATACACAAAAACATATATTTTCACAAAGAAAATTCAGAGGTTTGTCCACACAAAATTAATCACAGACAAATTGAGAATATAGATTTGCATAAAAACTTGGAGTTTCGCTCTCCAATCAATCAAATGCTTCAAACCCTTTGTTTCCCAAAAGCCTCCTTTGTTCCAAATCTTCAACCTCTTGCCAAAGCCCTCTTTTCCAGTATCAATAAAACTTATGTTTTCGTTTACAGATTGAGAGAGAAGAATGAAAGTTTGTGAATGATTTTCTATGTTGAGAGAACGAGATTTTATTCCTCTTTTATTATTTTTTTCTCCATTCTTTCTTTGCTTTCTTTTGTGTTTTATTTTCTAAATAAAAGTTTTCTTTTCTATTTTTCAATTGTTTTATTGTTTTCTTCCTTTTTGTTTTGTTTCTAAAATCTTGTTTTATTTTCTAATTTTATTCTATAATTTTATCACAACTAATATTAAATAATAAGCATGATTATCTCAATTACCTATAAAACAATTAATAATAATATTTTCATTCTTCAAATAAAAATCAAATAAATAATTAAACCATTTAATCTATTTTTCTATGAACATATAATATTAAATGCCAATTAATTAAATAATCTAATTGTAACTCAATAAAATAAGAACTATATAATAAAATCAATTAAGGCAATTCTAATGCATCTACATGATTCTAAGTGTTGTGTGTGTGAGAGAAATCCCTCCATCTTAACCCTGCCAGGCTGCTAACCTCCTTTATCTTAACCACACCCTTGTCTTTGACAACCTGCAACTCATGATAAACTCAAATTTCCCATTAATAGGTTAGTAACCCAATAGCCGAAGCATCAAAATTAATAACATGAAAATTATATGAACATTTCATTTCATCTTTTATATATTAAAATAATCATTCATCTTCCAAAATAACATATTATTTATCTAACCACACATAATTGTTCATGAATTATTTCCACATAAAGTAGTTCCGGAAAGCATCAAAGTCTGAGACATGACACCCTCCCCTACGAACTTGGGTCCAACAAAATCCATCACCCAAGAAATACCTACACAGCTTCTTCCAAATGAGATTGAAGTCCCATGTGGTTCTCCTCACTTAATCCCTCAAGGGTTAAACACATAGGTTCCTACCCTCAGGGTTTCATTGTCATCCCAATTTAATACCAACACTTCCTAATATTCCCATAATCAAATCCATACATAGAAATAAGCATAACATAATCAACATAAAATAAGTCCATTCATATTTGAACACAAGATATTAGCAATCAAAATATCTTCACAATGCAATAGTTATTCAAAGCCTTGATATGGCCCCAAATGATGTCCTACCATATAGGATTCAATGATAACAAGTATCAAAACTATATTATATTATAACATCCCTCTCAAGATTAAAAACACAACGTGCATCAACAAGGAACAACCATCTAAACTTCAAAAGACTTACAACCTTAATTATAAACATGCTTTAAGCACCCAAGTCATACTCAAGATAGATGGAAACACTATATCCATTAGATCATCAAAGGAATATATACACTCAATAAGAATAATAATATTCTTAAAATTATGATTTTATTTACCTTATGGTACAACCCAATATAAACAATAACCCATGATTATTTCCTACTAAATAGGGTTTAATGAACAATAGTTATAGAGTTAACAACAATCAACACAACATTTGAATTTCCATGCATCACAATTTTCAAGTTAAAGCACACCAATTGATGAATAATCATGCATCCTAGAAATTAATATTATGTCAAAATTTAACCAAGGGTAATTAAATTAAACTCAATCCATATCCAAGGTAAGATACCCATCAGGTAATAGTCATTCCTTACATCTCCATGCCAAGACAAATGTTGTGCACCTACCCCCTACTAGTTAAATTGGTAGTTCCAATATCTCTTATGCCAAATGGCAACAAAGTGTGTCACCCCATCAACTCCTAAGATTCATAGCGATTGAGGTTTTATTTTCCAACATGGACTTGATGGGGGTACAAGAATATCAAGAAGGTTTCTAGATATATCTTAGTATATACTAGATTATCCTTCCTACTAACCCAGACCCTCCTAAATCCATTTAATGACATGCATATGAATACTTCTTGTAATTGCAAGTACCGGCATGCCAGGATACTAATCATATCATAGAATGTTCTTTAATATAATTACCAAATATAGGGAACTCATGTTTAAAACTCATTCACTAATCTTATACTCAAACTTATGAAACAAAACTTCATATCATATACCATTGTCCTATAACTATTTTTAGTAAGCATGGTAAAAAACTTGTATCATAGTCTTTAGAATGGTCTTCTTCAAGATAAATACATCATATATACTATGGTTTAATATTCAACTATAAGGAAGCATTCTTATCATAATCAATTATACGGAAATAACATGACATTCACATCTAGTGATATCAATAGTCTTAATGTTTAATGATCTCTAGTGTCATTAGCACTTAATGATTAAGAATAGCATATAACAATCAACCTAGTAACAATGCAATAGAATATTAAGATCAACAATAGTATATAGATAAGGCATGCCAATATAATAACCATACACTACAAGGTTAAGGGCATCAAGATACACTACATAGTGATGTCTTAAGTATGATCATTTCGGTATGCGTAATATCCTAATATCTACTATCTGATGAAGGGGGTAAATCATAAAACACACAATAACAGAAATTGCACATAGAAAATAGAATGATATTTTATTAATATGGGAAAAGCATTACATTATAGAAGCTCAAATACAATCAGAGGATGAATCCCCTACAGGCTGCAACACATTACAACTCTCTCCCTCAAGACTCTGAAATCTTCAGCCTTCTGTAATTCCCAAATCAACTAGGGTTTCTAATTTCCCTGCCTTTCTTGACTCTACACCTTCCCCCTTAACTCTACTACCCTAAGGGTTCCCAAAAATGGTTATATATAGCCCCTTTTGGCGACCACCAGCTTAATTTCAAAATTTGCATCTCCCTCCAAAAATAGGTCAACTTCGTGGGGCCATAACTTTCAATCTGACCGTTGGATTTTCAATTATAATACCTTTTCAGAAAGCTCTCAAGACGATGATGGAGCAGAAGCAATACCAATTGGTAGAATGCTTGGGTTTCTCACCAAATTTCGGGCCCATCCGCAGCCTCTAAGTGCCTCAAATTTGACTTTAAATATTTCAATAGGATTTTATGAATTTGAAATCTTAATATCTCACAAATGACAAATGATATTGAAGTGATTTCTTCACCATTAGCTTCAATTCACCATTCTGGAGGTTCGTGTAAGATTTTGTATCCAACTGTGCACAAATGTAAACTTACTAAAAATAGTAACCCTGCCAAATTTAGCCCTTATTGAAAAGAAACAACACATTTTTTTTATTTTTATTTTTGGTTGATGCAAGATTGCTCTTACACCTTGGATGCTCCTACATCAGACACCCGGGGTAATTTGAAAAGTGACCCTATCACTTCTCATGAGTTAGAGGGACACCAAAATGGTTAACCTCAGTCTCAGATAACCATGATGAATCTTCAACGGGCCTTCTTTTCTATTTCACCAAGTATTATGTATACTACTTGTTTCTTGTACTCTTACCCACACGGCTATCCAGAATGCCCTCTATCTCCTCCTTCTCTGAAGTAGATGCTAGAATGTCCCACTGTGTTCCTTTATCAAGTCCATCATCATGATACTCTATCAGATCTGAAATGTTGAACATTGGTGAAATATTAATGTCATCAGGTAACTCTACCTCAAATGCATTTCCTGAATCGTGCTTCTTTAGGATTCTACATGGTCTAAATTTCCTCATCTTCAGATTATTATATGTACTAACTGGAAATCTTTCTTTTCTCAAGTGAACCATGACTTCATCACCCTCCTGAAACTCCTTATGTCTCCTCTTCTGATCTGCCTTAGCCTTATACTAAGAATTCATCTTATGGATATGCTTTCTTACCTCTTCATGCAAATTCTTCATGTGCTCAGCAAAATTTTCAGCTTCGGCACTACTCTTCTCCCCCTTATCCATCCTCCTCAATTCAGAAGCAGTTCTTGGGCTACTCCCATACACAAGCTGGAATGGAGATTTACCTGTGCTCCTATTGACAAAATTGTTGTAAGCAAATTCTACCTGTGGTAAAATCAAATCCCATCCCTTGGGCTTATCTCCTACTAAGCATCGTAGCAGGTTACCCAAACTCCTATTCACCACTTCTGTCTATCCATCAGTCTGTGGATGGTGTACAGAATTAAACTTCAAATCTGTCTTCAACTTCTTCCACAATGTCCTCTAGAAATAACCAACAAACTTGGCATCTCGATCTGGAACTATGCTCTTAGGTAGACCATGTAGTCTCACCACCTCCCTGAAAAATAATTCTGCAATATGAATAGCATCATTAGTCTTCTTGCAAGGAATAAAATGGGCCATCCTTGAAAATCTGTCCACCACCACAAAAATGGAATCATGTCCTCTCTGTGTCCTTGGTAAACCAAGAACAAAATCCATACTAATATCATCCCATGGCTTCTCTAGTATAGGTAATGGCTGATATAGCCCTGTATTCTAGCTTGTTCCTTTTGCCATTTGACACACTCTGCAACTCTGCACAAATTTCCTCACATCTTGCTGCAATTGTGGCCAGTAATAATGTTCACCAACAATAGCAATGGTTTTATCTCGACCAAAGTGTCCAGCTAATCCTCCACTATGCTTCTCCTTAATCAGGTTCTCTTTCATGGAACTCCTCAGAATGCACAATTGGCTTCCTCTAAATAGCATGTCATCTTGGATTATGAAATCCAACCATTTTGTCCTATCCAAAGTAACAGGTTCCAGACAAGCTTTCCAAGCCTCTACAAAATTTGGATCTTCAGGATACAAATTTTTGAGTTTATAAAACCCAACAACCTCTATCTTCATTTTCGTCAACAAATTTTGCCTTCTACTCAAGGCATCTGCAACTTTGTTGGACTTCCCACTCATGTGCTTCAAAACAAAAGTATAACTTGGCAAAAACTCAACCCATTTTAAGTGCCTTTGATTTAACTTCCCTTGACTATTAAGCTACTGCAAAGTTTGATGATTAGTATATAAAACAAACTCTTTTGGCAACAAATAATGTCTCCATTTCTTCAAAGCCTCGACTATTACATAAAACTCCTGATCATAAACAAAATACTTTTTCTTGGCATCATTAAGCTTCTCACTAAAATAGGCAATGGGCTTACCTTCTTGACTCATAACAGCTCCTATACCACTACCACTAGCATCACAATCTACCTGAAATACCTTATTGAAATCTGGAAGTGCCAAAACAGGTTGTTCTATGACTTTATGCTTCAATGTATCAAAGCTTTTGTCTGCTCCTTTAGTCCATCTAAACTCTTTTCTATCCCCTTTCATTGTCTCAGTTAGGGGTGCACAAATGCTATTGAAATTCCTGCTAAAATTTCTGTTAAAACTTGCCAAACCAAGAAAAGATCTTACCTCAAAAGCACTCCTTGGCATAGGCCATTCAATAATAGCCCTCACCTTCTCTGGGTCCATCTTAAGACCTTCCTCTGAGACAAAAAATCCCAGGTATACCAACTCCTTCTTTGCAAAACTACATTTCTTCAGATTGATCAACAATTTCTCCTCCCTCAGCTTCTCTAAAACTCTTCTGATATGCATCAAATGCCCATCCCAAGTCTTACTGAAAATCAAAATTTCATCTAAATAAACAATAACAAAACTTTCCAAAAATTCTTTTAGTACCTCGTTCATGAGCCGCATGAATGTGCTCGGTGCATTGGTTAGCCCAAATGGCATGACTAACCACTCATACAAACTTTTTGGTGCAGGGGCACCCCTTCAATAGCCTTCAACAGGATAAATATGCAGAAGAGGGAGAAGAATAAGACTTTAATATATTTTTAGATATTTCATGTTACCATGTAGCATTTGTATGTCATTGGCACATGTAACATTTTATTGTTACATTGTATGTTTTAACATCTCTCTTCCCGAGGCTAGTATTTGACATCATGGATAACAACAGGCAGTTGGGTTATGTGCAGGATTAAGGCAAATGTGTCGTATTATCTGATGTTTTGCTGTCTTAAGCAAAATAGGTGCCATATGGTTAATTAGGGTTTCTGCTGTTAACCTTGAAACAAACAAATTCCCGAAATAGAGGAGAGGGGTAAACAAAAAGGGAGAGAGTGTGGTTGAAAAGCAGAGTTCTTCCATTTTTTCCTATGAAAACGATCAATTGTATGTAGCTGAAATGAAGGAATAGAAATTATGTCACCCTGTGTTTTTTACAAATCTAGATTCTGTGTAAATTCTTAGTGTATCACATTATTCTTTGTATATCAAATTTATTCCGTATATTATCTGTTGTATTTAATTTAATTCTTCTGTTGCCGAGATGCATGGTTAAATCCATTCCACTAGTGGATTTCTGTGAAATCAGTGGAATGGACTTGTAAAATAGTTTTCCATTTTTGTTTTGTTCTTTTGTTCGATGAGCTTGACAGAGTAGAAATTGTGGAATTCGTCGTAGAGGAAGTTGTCGACGGGAAGTTCAAATGTACATTGATGTATATACATCAATTGTATGTGGAGACAGTCTGTGAATATATCGCATTTACATGCAAACAACTTCCTGTGTATATACTGGGGAAAATGGTATGTATAAAAGTTTGTTGAGTAAAATTTGTGTTGGTCGCTGAATATACAATCCCTATATATTTTGCCAATGTACTTGAGTACATTCTGTGTGTATCCTGCAATCGTATGTGAAAATCCATTGCCTATGTATATCGCCAAAGTATATCAACGGACAATTCCTGTGTTTGTCAAAATTGTCTGAAAAGATACATTTCCTGTGTATATGTCCATTGTATGTTATAGACAGTTTGTGAGTATATCACTATTGTATGTGAGTATCAGTTTGTGAGTATACTACAATTCAATATCACTGTTGTATGTTGTGAAAGTGCGATTAAAATATACATTTCATAAGATACAAAAGAGGACCGGCTGAGGTGGTAATTAGTTTGTATGATTGGGTTGCTTGTGGCCTACAGATACAAGGGATGACTGATAATAGCAAGTGACGAGGACCGGCAACAGGGAGTTGTCAATTGCATGTTCCAATTGTATGTACAAATGTATGTTGAAACATACAAGGGATCGTGATACAAGTGTTAATTGGCCGCAGCAGGTAAGAGCCTTTTTAGTCCACCAGGAAAAGCAAGTCGAAGAATGTATATCAGAATATACATTAAAACATACATTTTGAAAGATACAATGGGTGTCTGTCTGTGACGGTCAAAATAAATGAAGATGCAATGGGAGACTGGCGGTAGAAGATCAGGAATTGCATATATAAGCCGAAGTCATCGGTCTGAGGAGAACCCATTGGGAAAAGTGTTGGGAGTCACAGCGAAGGCAGGGTGTCACCGATAGAAAGCACATCGGCGTAAGAAAAGCATTGAGTGAATGAAATTTTGTGAAGCTGATAGTACATGTTCCTGCCGATCGGAGTGACAACTGAAAGTGTCACCAATAGAGAGTTTATCGGAATGAGTCTTATCATCGGAAGATGAGAAGAAAGCTATGCCGATGATAGGAAGTCTGAGCGATAGTGATAAGTCATTGGTGTGAATGGTGCATCGGTGGGAGAATTCTTGAGTGAACCGACGATATAAGGTGTGACCGATGTATAGAAGCTTTCGGTGAGACATTTGTATGTTCTTGCCGATATAGACAGAATTACCATTGTGTGTGTTTCTGCTGTGTACCCGCTCTGCATCACCTTCCTTTGTCTTGAAGGTTGTCTTCCATTCATCTCCTTCTTTGATTCGAATTTGGTGATAGCCACTTGTTGTGTGGTTACACAACACGCCCCATTTTAACTTATCAAAACAGGGACCCAACTTTTGGCTTGGCTTGTGTTGTCTGTTTTCTGGCGGTTTGGTAAAAATGAGTCAGGTGCATCATCATCATGATAATCGCAAGAGGAGGGTCATATTTTGTAAACTCAGTTTTGCTGTATGAAGAACGTCATCATCATATTTGAAACGCCCCCCCCGATAATATCCTGAGGTTCAAATATCCGGACGTCAACTTTAAGTCATAGTAAGTTTTCCCCGTCGAGCGGTCTTTTGTATCACGAAAGGTCATCATCATGATCTTGGTCTATCACCCCGATAATATCCTGAGGTTCAAATATCCGGACGTCAATCTTAGGTGATAGCGTGTTTTACCCGTCAAATGACCTTATGCGCATTGTGAGCATCATCTTTTTTAGGAGGGTCATATTTCATAACAACGAGCATCATGATATTTTTACATCACCTGATATTATAATATCATGCTGATATATAATATCCTCCTGCTTAGAAAATCCACCATCTGCATAATTTGCATGCGCACGTCAAAGTCCTATCGGAGGGTCATCATCCTGATCTTTCAAGAGGGTCAAACCTGATAATCGCGGGTGATCATCATATATTCCATTCCTCAGTCATGTTGTCAAGATCATCATGATCTTGTTTGTCTACCCGATATTTCGTAATGTCCTCCTGCCGAGAAATATAACCTTATGCAAATATCCTGATGACGTCATCCTAACCTGATAAACAAAGAAGCAAATATCAGGATGACATCATCATCACATTTCTCCTTCGGCAGGATATTTTCCAAAGCATGATCCTGTTCACCCAATATGACGATGACGTCATGTTCTAAGTTTAACAAAAGCCCCGGACATCCTGATGACATCATCTGGACATTCATCAGGATCATATTTTAAATATCACCTAGTGCGGATATCCTGATGATCATCATCATCTTGATCTTTCGAGAGGATTGCCTTGGCCGCAAAGGGGTCATATTTCATTCACCACCTGATCATCTTTCTTAGGTGACCCAATATTACATTTATCCCCTGATCTTAACTAAGCATGACGGTGACGTCATCTTTTGCATTTTAATGAAGCCCGAATATGACGATGACGTCACCATCATATTCCTTTCCTCAGCAGCAGGATCATATTCCAAATCCTCCTATTTTTCCTTCGACATGATGATGACGATGATGTCTTTCTTTCCCCAATATGCAGAAGTGAAACATCCTGATGTGCTTTTCATCAGAGCATTCGGAAGGGAGGAGCATCATATTTCATGATATTCTGCAGCTAGATAGAAGACGATGGGTGGACATCATCATGATTTTTGGCATCGGTATAACTGTTGCCGTCGGCCTAAGGTAAAATTGTCACCCGATCATATGTGGTCACACCGATGCGAATATGATGATGACCCGAAACATACAAACAGAGCATGCAAAGCTGGATTTGAAATAATTTGTTAAAGGCGATTGATTCCTCGTATATTTTGTGATGTATATGCATGATCATATTTGAACCTGATACACATGAAAATAGGCGGGAAAATAGAGCGATGGAAATTTGAAAGCCCGACTGCCTGATTTCCATTCAACGATGGTTGACCTGAGTGTTTTAACGCTGTTGATGCATTTAGTGCATATTTTCCATTGATTTGGAGCTCGATTTCCCTGTAGCTGCACATTTTGGGCCTGTTTAATAAAACGTTTAAATTCCTGTTGTTTATCCACATGATGATGAACTTAATGTTTGTCTGTTTACTTGCAGGAAGTCATGATGCTGCTGAAGCTGATAATTACAAAGTTGCACATGGAGGCAACATGAACCAGAAGTGAGGAGGATATTGTCAAATATGCTGTTTGCCAGCTGGAGACCAAATCAAGTTGAAGATGCTGGAATATTCTGTGCCAGCTGTACATTTGCCAACTGGCGAAGCATGTGCTTTTCATCTGGACCGTTGATTATTATGAGAGGATCCTGATCCTTGGATCATTATAACCGTTTTCTGGCATTTGTTCTATATAAAGGCCAGATCCTAAGACATCAATAGATAGACGCATCTGGCACATTAAGGCCGATTACTGTAGAATCAATTAGGAGATCGGATTACTGAGACTAATGAGGATAGAATTGTTGAAATGTCAAGGTTCTTTCTTCAGATCACTGTAAATGTACCTGTTCTTGAGCATACTGAATGGATATGAAGTTTCAGATTACATCCTGATTGTAAATTTTACGTAATCTTCATGTTGATTTCTGGATATGTACTGGTGAATGCTGTGTTCAACTGGAAGCGCTTTCATTTCATTACATGTTGTTATCAACTTTTCCTTTGAAGATTTGCACTGGATCATGCGGATTTGTGGAATGTCCTGGTGAAGTATGATTTCTAGTTTCCTTCTTTTCATTGCATGTATGGGAGCTTGTATGTGGATCAGTGATCTGAGTCAAGTAGTTTTGGGAATCTCATTCTTTAACCCTTTTCCTTTTTTTAATTTCATAAATTCATCACCATAACTGCAAGTCATGATAAATAATAAGCAGAAACAGAGAAATATGCTGAAATCCCGTAGGTAACTGAAAATCATTAGCATATTTGAGTTAAATGCATGTAGTATTGAAAATATCATGCAAAGAATTGTAAATAATGGTAGAAATCATGCAAATATCAGCCTGTAGGCACATTATTTGACTAAATTCACAGTGCAGAGGTAGAATTATTGGAGATTTATGCAGAGCAGACACACAGAGCAGGATATTTGGAGGAATAATGATGAACTTTGCAGAAATACGTAAGGCCCCTGAATGGAAAATAGCAACACACATCAACCACTGAGTAACGTCAGTAGATTAAGACCTAATCAACGGAGACTTGGGATCATGAATTCTCTGAATTCATCGTATCTTTCAAGATGAGTAAAGGTTGTTGTGTAACTTTTATTCTATGTTTGTAAATGACTAACATCATGACCAACACCACTCTTCAGATCAATCTTCATGAAGTACTTGGCTTCACTCAAACAATCCATTATGTCATCCATTCTGGGTAATGGAAATCTGTACTTGCCTGTGATCTTGTTGATAGCTCAAGAATCTGTACACATCCTCCACTCTCCATCTTTCTTTTGTGCTAGTACTATAGGTACCGCACATGGACTTAGGTTCTCTCTTAGCAGTCCCTTCCTTAATAGCTCATGAATTTGTTTGTTCAACTCTTCATTCTCTACCGGAGTCATTATGTGGGCTACCTTATTTGACAAACTAGCTCCTGGTATCAAATCCATTTGATGACTTATCTTCCTCACTGGTGGTAAACCTTTTGGTAAATTATCAGAGATAATATCTTGAAATTCTTCCAACATTTCTGAGACTTCTACTGGTACATCTTCACATTTCTCTTGACTAATCTTAGGAATCAATGCAAAACAATGACGCTCATGCTTCATACCCTCCAAAAACTTTCTACCATCTACCAAGCAAATTCTGGTAGTACTACATACCTTTTCTTCCACCTCCTTCAAGGGCTTCAACTTATGACAGAATCTATCCTTTGTTAGGGAGTATGTGTTTGCACGGCCATCATGGACAGCGCTCCTATCATACTGCCATGGCCTCCCCAATAACATATGACATGCATCCATCGGTATGATGTCACACAGTACCTCATCATGGTAGTCACCAATCTTGAACTACACTAAACACTGCTCATTGACCAAAGCTCTATGGTCCTTCTACAACCATGCAATTTGGTATGGATGCGGATGCTTTGTTCTTGTCAACTTCAACTTGTCAACCATCTCCTCTGAAACAAGATTATTAGTGCTTCCACTGTCAATAATAATATCACAACACTTACCTTCACATTTGCACCTTGTGTGGAATAAACTCTTCCTCTGATTGGGTTCTTTCTCCTCATTCAACAAAGTTCTTCTAATAACTAGGGTTTCTCCCCTTTCTGCATCTTCGGAGCGCTCAGATTGTGCATCTTCATCCACATGTGCAACTCGTGCATTACCTTCAGGTCTTCTATTCATCCTTCCTTGATGTTGGGGACACTCATATGCTCGATTCCCTTCTCCACATTGGAAACATGTTCCTCTGAAACCTCCTCTTCTAGGTCCTTGCCCAAGTCTAGCTCTTCTTGGTCCTCTTTACTCACCATTATTCTCATCACAAGGGCGGTAGGTATTATCTCCTCTCTAATTTCGACTGGTTCTAGCTTCTTCACTTTTCTTTAGATCTTCATTTCAGCCTCCGTAGGGTCTTCCACCAGTCCTTCCGCCTTGACCTCTTCCCCTTTGCTTTCTTTCAAATCTCTTATTCAGCTTCTCTTCCACCTTCAGGGAAAACTGGTACGCATCTTTTATGGTTGTCATTCTGACCAAGCTCAACTCTTCTTGAATACTTGGCCTCAACCCGTTAATGTAACAGGTTACCTTCTCCTTGTTGGCCTCTCCATGGCCTATCCTGATAGTGATCTTATAAAAATCTTATGTATACTCCTTAATAGACTTGTTACCTTGCTTCAATCCTTGCAGCTTCTTTAGAACTCCATCTCATAGTCCACAAGAATGAACTACTTCTTCAATTTCTCCACCATCCGATCCCTTCTGATAATCTTTGATTTTCCTTTTCTATTTCTCTCTAACTAGACCTCCTTCCATACTGGCATGGCCCTTCAACTTTGTCTTTGCAAACTTGACCCATTCAGGGTCTTCCACATCTTCATACTCGAAATACTCATCCATATCATTGATCTAATCAATAAGTTGTTACGGATTCAAATCTCTAGAATAGGTAGAAACTTTGATCCTGGGCCTCTTTTTGGTCTTTGAAATGGCTCTCAACAACCTAACTTCTGCAGGATCTCCTGCAGCTTCTTATTCTTCCTTAGATAGCTCTTCTCCAGCTTCATCTTCGCTTTCCTCTTTCCTTCTCGGCTCGAACCCTCTTCGTAGCTCCTCTTGCAATGCATCGATTTGTCTTTGCAGGGCTCTAAAACCCTCTTCCATCAAAGCGTTCCTCCCACCACAGTTTCTTCGTGGAGGCATCTTGATCTCTGCAGCAAACCCACAACCTCAGGTCCTAGTGCAAATTGCCTCACAGTCAGCGATCTGTCTACACACTCCGGAACCCTTGCTTTGATACCACTTGATGAAGGGTGTAAATCATAAAACACACAATAATAGAAATTGTGCACAGAAAATAGAATGATATTTTATTAATATGGGCAAAGCATTACATTATAGAAGCTCAAATACAATTGGAGGATGGATCCCCTCCAAGCTGTAACACATTACAACTCTCTCCCTCAAGACTCTGGAATCTTCAGCCTTCCGTAATTCCCAAATCTACTAGGGTTTCTAATTTCCCCACCTTTCTTGACTCTACACCTTCCCCCTTAACTCTACTACCCTAAGGGTTCCCAAAAATGGTTATATATAGCCCTTTTTGGTGACCACCAGCTTAATTTCAAAATTTGCATCTCCCTCCAAAAATAGGTCAACTTCGCGAGGCCATAACTTTCGATCCGACCGTTGGATTTTCAATTCTAATACCTTTTCGGAAAGCTCTTGAGAAGATGATGGAGCAAAAGTTGTATCAATAAGTAGATTGTTTGGGTTTCCCACCAAATTTTAGGCCCATCCAGAGCTTCTAAGTGCCTCAAATTTGACTTTGAATATTTCAATAGGATTTTAGGAATTAAAATTTTAATATCTCACAAATGACAAATGATATTGAAGTGATTTCTTCGCCATTAGCTTGAATTCACCACTCTAGAGGTCTGTGTAAGATTTTGTATCCAACCGTGCACAAATGCAAACTTACTAAAAATAGTAACCCTGCCAAATTTAGCCCTTATTGAAAACAAACAACACATTTATTTATTTTTTGGTTGATGCAAGATTACTCTTACACCCTGGATGCTCCTGCATCAAACACCCAGGGTAATTTGAAAAGTGACCCTGTCACTTCTCATGAGTTAGAGGGAAACCAAAATGGTTAACCTCAGTCTCAGATAACCAGGATGAATCTTGAATAGGCCTTCCTTTCCATTTCACCAAGTATTCTATATACTGCCTATTTCTTCTACTCTTACCCACACGGCTATCCAGAATGCCTTCTATCTCCTCCTTCTCTGAAGTAGATGTTGGAATGTCCCACTGTGTTCCTTTATCAAGTCCATCATCATGATACTCTGTCAGATCTAAAATGTTGAACACTAGTGAAATATTGATGTCATCAGGGAACTCTACCTCAAATGCATTTCCTAAATCGTACTTCTTCAGGATTCTACATGGTCCAAATTTCCTCATCTTCAACTTATTATATGTACCAATTGGAAATCTTTCTTTTCTCAAGTGAACCATGACTTCATCACCCTCCTGAAAATCCTTATGTCTCCTCTTCTAATCTGCCTTAGCCTTATACTAAGAATTCATCTTATGGATATGCTTTCTTAGCTCTTCGTGCAAATTCTTCATGTGCTCAGCAAAATTTTTAGCTTTAGCACTATTCTTCTCCCCCTTATCCATCCTCCTCAATTCGGAAGCAGTTCTTGGGCTACTCCCATACACAACCTAGAATGGAGATTTACCTATGCTCCTATTGACAGAATTGTTGTAAGCAAATTCTACCTGTGGTAAAATCAAATCCCATCCCTTGGGCTTATCTACTACTAAGCATCGTAGCAGGTTACCCAAACTCCTATTCACCACTTTTGTCTGTCCATCAGTTTGTGGATGGTGTGGAGAATTGAACTTCAAATCGGTCTTCAACTTCTTCCACAATGTCCTCTAGAAATAACCAACAAACTTGGTATCTCGATCTGAAACTATGCTCTTAGGTAGACCATGTAGTCTCACCACCTCCCTGAAAAATAATTCTGCAATATGAATAGCATCATTAGTCTTCTTTCAAGGAATAAAATGGGCCATCTTTGAGAATCTGTCCACCACCACAAAATGGAATCATGTCCTCTCTGTGTCCTTGGTAAACCAAGAACAAAATCCATACTAATATCATCCCATGGCTTCTCTAGTATAGGTAATGGCTGATATAGCCCTATATTCTAGCTTGTTCCTTTTGCCATCTGACACACTCTACAACTCTACACAACTTTCCTCACATCTTGTTGCAATTGTGGCTAGTAATAATGTTCACCAACAATGGCAATGGTCTTATCTTGACCAAAGTGTCTAGCTAATCCTCCACTATGCTTCTCCTTAATCAGGTTCTCTCTCATGGAACTTCTCAGAATGCACAACTGGCTTCCTCTAAATAGCATGCCATCTTGGATTATGAAATCCAACCATTTTGTCCTATCCAAGGTAATAGGTTCCAGACAAGCTTTCCAAGCCTCTACAAAATCTGGATCTTTAGGATACAAACTTTTGAGTTCATCAAACCCAACAACCTTTATCTTCATTTCCGTCAACAAATTTTGCCTTCTGCTCAAGGCATCTGCAAATCTGTTGCACTTCCCACTCCTGTGCTTCAAAACAAAAGTATAATTTGGCAAAAACTCAACCCATTTTAAGTGCCTTTGATTTAACTTCCCTTGACTATTAAGATACTGCAAAGCTTGATGATCAATATATAAAACAAACTCTTTTGGCAACAAATAATGTCTCCATTTCTTCAAAGCCTGAACTATTGCATAAAACTCCTTATCATAAACAAAATACTTTTTCTTGGCATCATTAAGCTTCTCACTAAAATAGGCAATGGGCTTACCTTCTTGACTCATAACAGCTCCTATACCACTACCACTAGCATCACAATCTACCTGAAATACCTTATTGAAATCTGGAAGTGCCAAAACAGGTTGTTCTACGACTTTCTGCTTCAATGTATCAAAGTTTTTGTCTACTCCTTTAGTCCATCTAAAATCTTTTCTATCCCCTCTCATTGTCTCAGTTAGGGGTGCACAAATGCTACTAAAATTCCTGATAAACTTTCTGTTAAAACTTGCCAAACCATGAAAAGATCTTACCTCAAAAGCACTCCTTGGCGTAGGCCATTCAATGATAGCCCTCACCTTCTCTGGGTCCATCTTAAGACCTTCCTCTGAGACAACAAATCCCAGGTATACTAACTCCTTTGCAAAACTACATTTCTTTAGATTGATCAACAACTTCTCCTCCCTTAGCTTCCCTAAAGCTCTTCTGATATGCATCAAATGCTCATCCTAAGTCTTACTGGAAAAAAAAATTTCATCTAAATAAACAATAACAAAACTTCCCAAAAATTCTTTCGGTACCTCATTCATGAGCCGCATGAATGTGCTCGATACATTGGTTAGCCCAAATGGCATGACTAACCACTCATACAAACCCTCATTTGTCTTGAAGGCTGTCTTCCATTCATCTCCTTCTCTGATTTGAATCTAGTGATACCCACTCTTTAGATCAATTTTCGTGAAGTACTTGGCTCCACTCAAACAATCCATTATGTCATCCATTCTGGGCAATGGAAATCTATACTTGACTATGATCTTATTGATAGCTCAGGAATCTGTACACATCCTCCACTCTTCATCTTTCTTTGGTGCTAGTACTACAGGTACCACACATGGACTTAGGCTCTCCCTTATTAGTCTTTTCCTTAATAGCTTGTGAACTTGTCTGTTCAACTCTTCAGTCTCTTCCAGAGTCATTCTTTGGGCTGCCTTATTTGGCAAACTAGCTCCTGGTATCAAATCCATTTGATGACTTATCTTCCTCACTGGTGGTAAACCTTCTGGTACATTATTAGAGACAATATCTTGAAATTCTTCCAACATTTCTGAGACTTCTGCTAGTACATCTTCATATTTCTCTTGACTAATCTTAGGAATCAATGCAAAGCATTGACACTCATGCTTCATACCATCCAAAAACTTTCTACCATCTACCAAGCGAGTTCTGGCAGTACTACATACCTTTTCTTCCATATCCTTCAATGGATTTAACTTATGATGGACTCTATCCTTTGTTAGGGAGTATGTGTTTGCACGGCCATCATGGATAGTGCTCCTATCATACTGCCATGGTCTCCCCAATAACATATGACATGCATCCATCAGTATGATGTCACATAGCACCTCATCATGGTAGTCACCGATCTTGAACTTCACTAAACATTGCTCATTGACCAAAGATCTATGGTTCTTTTGCAACCATGCAATCCGGTATGGATGCGGATGCTTTGTTCTTGTCAACTTCAACTTGTCAACCATCTCCTCTGAAACAAGATTATCAGTGCTTCCACTGTAAATAATAATATCACAACACTTACCTTCACATTTGCACCTTGTGCGGAATAAACTCTTCCTTTGATTGGGTTCTTTCTCCTCATTCAACAAAGTTCTTCTAACAACTAGGGTTTCTCCTCTTTCTACATCTTCAGAGCGCTCAGACTATGCATCTTCATCTACATGTACAACTCGTGCATTACCTTCAGGTCTTCTGTTCATCCTTCCTTGATGTTGGGGACACTCCTATGCTCAATGCCCTTCTTCTCCACATTGGAAACATGTTCCTCTGAAACCTCCTCTTCCAGGTCCTTGCTCAGGTCTAGCTCTTCCTCTTCCTCTTTGCTCACCATTATTCTGATCACGAGGGCGGTAGGTATTATCTCCTCTCTGATTTCAACTGGTTCCAGCTTCTTCACTTTTCTTTAGATCTTCATTTCGGCCTCCATAGGGTCTTCCACTAGTCCTTCTGCCTTGACCTCTTCCCCTTTGTTTGCTTTCAAATCTCTTAGTCAGCTTCTCTTCCACCCTCAAGAAAAACTGGTATGCATCTTCTATGGTGGTCATTCTAACCAGGTTCAACTCTTCTTGAATACTTAGCCTCAACCCGTTAATGTAACGGGCTACCTTCTCCTTATTCGCCTCTCCATGGCCTGTCCTGATAGTGATCTTATAAAAATCTTCTGTATACTCCTTAACAGACTTGTTACCTTGCTTCAATCCTTGTAGCTTCTTCTGCAACTCCATCTCAAAGTCCACAGGAACGAACTGCTTCTTCAATTTCTCCACAATCTGATCCCAACTGATAGTCTTTGCTTTTCCTCTTCTATTTCTCTCTAACTGGACCTCCTTCCACCAAATACTGGCATCACCCTTCAACTTTGTCTTTGCAAACTTGACTCATTCAAGGTCATCCACATCTTCATACTCGAAATACTCCTCCATATCATTGATCTAATCAATAAGTTGTTCCGGATTCAAATCTCCAGAATAGGTAGAAACTTTGATCCTGGGCCTCTTTCCGATCTTTGAAATGGCCCTCAACAACCTAACTTCTGCAGGATCTCCCGCAGCTTCTTGTTCTTCCTCAGATAGCTCTTTTCCAGCTTCATCTTCGCTTTCCTCTCTCCTTCTTGGCTCGAACCCTCTTCGCAGCTCCTCTTGCAATGCATCAATTTGTCTTGGTAGGGCTCTAAAACCCTCTTCCGTCAAAGCATTCCTCCCACCACAGTTTCTTCGTGGAGGTATCTTGATCTCTACAACAAACCCACAACCTTAAGTCCTGGTGCAAACTGCCTCACAGTCGGTGATCTGTCTACACACTTAGGAACCCTTGCTCTAATACCACTTGATGAAGGGGCTAAATCATAAAACACATAGTAACAAAAATTGCAGACAGAAAATAGAATGATATTTTATTAATATGGGCAAAGCATTACATTACAAAAGCTCAAATACAATCAGACGATGGCTCCCATACAGGCTGCAACACATTACAACTCTCTCCCTCAAGACTCTAGAATCTCTAGCTTTCTGTAATTCCCAAATCAACTAGGGTTTATAATTTCCCCACCTTTCTTGACTCTACACCTTCCCCCTTAACTCTACTACCCTAAGGGTTCCCAAAAATGGTTATATATAGCCCTTTTTGGTGACCACCAGTTTGATTTCAAAATTTGCATCTCCCTCCAAAAATAGGTCAACTTTGTGGGGCCATAACATTCGATCTGACTGTTGGATTTTCAATTAGAATACCTTTTCGGAAAGCTATTGAGAAGACGATGGTGCAAAAGCAATATCGATAAGTAGACTGCTTGGGTTTCCGACCAAATTTTGGGCCCATCCGGAGCCTCTAAGTGCCTCAAATTTGACTTTGAATATTTCAATAGGATTTTAGGAATTCGAAATCTTAATATCTCAAAAATGACAAATGATATTGAAGTGATTTCTTCACCATTAGCTTCAATTCACCATTCTGGAGGGCCATGTAAGATTTTGTATCCAACCATGCACAAATGCAAACTTACTAAAAATAGTAACTTTGCCAAATTTAATCCTTATTAAAAAGAAACAACACATTTTTCTTATTTTTATTTTTGGTTGATGCAAGATTGCTCTTGCACCCTAGATGCTCCTGCATCAGACACCCAGGGTAATTTGAAAGTGACCCTGTCACTTCTCATGAGTTATAGGGAAACCAAAACGGTTAACCTTAGTCTCAGATAACCAGGATGAATCTTCAACATGCCTTCCTTTCCATTTCACCAAGTATTCTGTATACAACTTGTTTCTTGTACTCTTACCCACATGGCTATCTAGAATGCCCTCTATCTCCTCCTTCTCTGAAGTAGATGCTGGAATGTCCCACTGTGTTCCTTTATCAAGTCCATCATCCTGATACTCTGCCAGATCTGAAATGTTGAACACTGGTGAAATATTGATGTCATCAGGTAACTCTACCTCAAATACATTTCCTGAATGATGCTTCTTTAAGATTCTACATGGTCCAAATTTCCTCATCTTTAGATTATTATATGTACCAACTAGAAATCTTTCTTTTCTCAAGTGAACCATGACTTCATCACCCTCCTAAAACTCCTTATTCCTCCTCTTCTAATCTGCCTTAGCCTTATACTGAGAATTCATCTTATGGATATACTTTCTTACCTCTTCGTGCAAATTCTTCATGTGCTCAGCAAAATTTTCAGCTTCGGCACTATTCTTCTCCTCCTTATCCATCCTCCTCAATTCCGAACCAATTCTTGGGCTACTCCCATACACAAGCTGGAATGGAGATTTACTTGTGCTCCTATTGATAGAATTGTTGTAAGCAAATTCTACCTGTGGTAAAATCAAATCCCATCCCTTGGGCTTATCTCCTACTAAGCATCGTAGCAGGTTACCCAAACTCCTATTCACCACTTCTGTCTATCCATCAGTCTGTGGATGGTGTGCAGAACTGAACTTCAAATCAGTCTTCAACTTCTTCCACAATGTCCTTCAGAAACAACCAACAAACTTGGTATCTCGATCTGAAACTATGCTCTTAGGTAGACCATGTAATCTCACCACCTCCTAAAAAAAAAATTCTGCAATATGAATAGCATCATTAGTCTTCTTGCAAGGAATAAAATGGGCCATCTTTGAGAATTTGTCCACCACCACAAAAATGGAGTCATGTCCTCTCTGTGTCCTTGGTAAACTAAGAACAAAATCCATACTAATATCATCCCATGGCTTCTTTGGTATAGGTAATGGTTGATATAGCCCTATATTCTGGCTTGTTCCTTTTGCCATCTGACACACTATGCACACATTTCCTCACATCTTGTTGCAATTGTGGCCAGTAATAATGTTCACCAATAATAGCAATGGTCTTATCTCAACCAAAGTGTCCAGCTAATCCTCCACTATGCCTCTCCTTAATCAGGTTCTCTCTCATGGAACTCCTCAGAATGCACAACTAGCTTCCTCTAAACAGCATGCCATCTTGGATTATGAAATCCAACCATTTTGTCCTATCCAAGGTAACAGGTTCCAGACAAGCTTATCAAGCCTCTACAAAATCTAGATCTTCAGGATACAAAATTTTGAGTTCATCAAACCCAACAACCTCTATCTTCATTTCCGTCAACAAATTTTGCCTTCTGCTCAAGGCATCTGCAACTTTGTTGGACTTCCCACTCCTGTGCTTCAAAACAAAAGTATAACTCTACAAAAACTCAACCCATTTTAAGTGCCTTTGATTTAACTTCCCTTGACTATTAAGATACTGCAAAGCTTGATAATCAGTATATAAAACAAACTCTTTTGGCGACAAATAATTTCTCCATTTCTTTAAAGCTTGAACTATTGCATAAAACTCCTAATCATAAACATAATACTTTTTCTTGGCATCATTAAGTTTCTCACTAAAATAGGCAATGGGCTTACCTTCTTGACTCATAATAGCTCCTATACCACTACCACTAGCATCACAATCTACCTGAAATACCTTATTGAAATCTGGAAGTGCCAAAACAGGTTGTTCTATGACTTTCTGCTTCAATGTATCAAAGCTTTTGTCTGCTCCTTTAGTCCATCTAAACTCTTTTCTATCCCCTCTCATTGTCTCAATTAGGGGCACACAAATCCTTTCTGTAAAAACTTGTCAAACCATGAAAAGATCTTACCTCAAAAGAACTCCTTGGCGTAGGCCATTCAATGATAGCCGTCACCTTCTCTAGGTCCATCTTAAGACCTCCCTCCGAGACAACAAATCCCAGGTATACCAACTCCTTTACAAAATTACATTTCTTCAGATTGATCAACAACTTCTCCTCCCTCAGCTTCTCTAAAACTCTTCTGATATGCATCAAATGCTCATCCCAAGTCTTACTGAAAATCAAAATGTCATCTAAATAAATAATAACAAAACTTCCAAAAAATTCTTTCAGTACCTCGTTCATGAGCCACATGAATGTGCTCGGTGCATTGGTTAGCCCAAATGGCATGACAAACCACTCATAAAAACCCTCTATTCTCTTGAAGGCCGTCTTCCATTTAGATTCAAATCTGGTGATACCCACTCTTTAGATCAATCTTCGTGAAGTACTTGGCTCCACTCAAACAATCCATTGTGTCATCCATTCTGGGCAATGGAAATTTATACTTGACTGTGATCTTGTTGGTAGCTCAGGAATCTGTACACATCCTCCACTCTCCATCTTTCTTTGGTACTAGTACTGCAGGTACCGCACATGGACTTAGGCTCTCCCTTATCAGTCCCTTCCTTAATAGCTTGTGAACTTGTCTGTTCAACTCTTCATTCTCTGTTGGAGTCATTCTTTGGGATGCCTTATTTGGCAAACTAGCTCCTGGTATCAAATCCATTTGATGACTTATCTTCCTCACTAGTGGTAAACCTTCTGGTGCATTATCAGAGACAATATCTTGAAATTCTTCTAACATTTTTGAGACTTCTGCTGGTACATCTTCACATTTCTCTTGACTAATCTTAGGAATCAATGCAAATCAATGACGCTCATGCTTCATACCCTCCAAAAACTTTCTACCATCTACCAAGCAAATTCTGGTAGTACTACATACCTTTTCTTCCACCTCCTTCAAGGGCTTCAACTTATGATGTACTCTATCCTTTGTTAGAGAGTATGTGTTTGCACAGCCATCATGGACAGTGCTCCTATCATACTGTCACGGCCTCCCCAATAACATATGACATGCATCCATTGGTATGATGTCACACAGCACCTCATCATGGTAGTCACCAATCTTGAACTTTACTAAACACTGCTCATTGACCAAAGCTCTATGGTCCTTCTACAACCATGCAATCCAGTATGGATGCCAATGCTTTCTTCTTGTCAACTTCAACTTGTCAACCATCTCCTCTGAAACAAGATTATCAGTGCTTCCACTGTCAATAATAATATCACAACACTTACCTTCACATTTGTACCTTGTGCGGAATAAACTCTTCCTCTGATTGGGTTCTTTCTCCTCATTAAACAAAGTTCTTCTAACAACTAGGGTTTCTCCCCTTTCTGCATCTTCGGAGCGCTCAAACTATGCATATTCATCCACATGTGCAACTCGTGCATTACCTTCAGGTCTTCTATTCATCCTTCCTTGATGTTGGGAACACTCGTATGCTCGATGCCCTTCTTCTCCACATTGGAAACATGTTCCTCTGAAACCTCCTCTTCTAGGTCCTTGCCCAACTCTACCTCTTCCTCTTCCTCTTTTCTCACCATTATTCTGGTCACGAGGGCAGTAGGTATTATCTCCTCTCTAATTTCGACTAGTTCTAGCTTCTTCACTTTTCTTTGGATCTTCATTTCGGCTTCCATGGGGTCTTCCACCAGTCCTTCCGCCTTGACCTCTTCCCCTTTGCTTGCTTTCAAATCTCTTATTCAGCTTCTCTTCCACCTTCAGGAAAAATTGATACGCATCTTCTATGGTGGTCATTTTGACCAGGCTCAACTCTTCTTGAATACTTGGCTTCAACCCATTAATGTAATGGGCTACCTTCTCCTTGTTGGCCTCTTCATGGCCTTTCTTGATAGTGATCTTATAAAAATCTTCTGTATACTGCTTAACAGACTTGTTACCTTGCTTCAATCCTTGCAGCTTCTTCAGTAACTCCATCTCACAGTCCACAGGAATTAACTGCTTCTTCAATTTCTCCACCATCCGATCCCATTTGGTAATCCTTGCTTTTCCTCTTCTATTTCTCTCTAACTAGACCTCCTTCCACCAAATACTGGCATGGCCCTTCAACTTTATCTTTGCAAACTGGACCTGTTCAGGGTCTTCCACATCTTCATACTCGAAATACTCCTCCATATCATTGATCCAATCAATAAGTTGTTCCGGATTCAAATCTCCAGAATAGGTAGAAACTTCGATCCTGGGCCTCTTTCCGATCTTTGAAATGACCCTCAACAACCTAACTTCTGCAGGATCTCCCATAGCTTCTTGTTCTTCCTTAGATAGCTCTTCTTTAGCTTCATCTTTGCTTTCCTTTCTCCTTCTCGGCTCGAACCCTCTTCGCAGCTCCTCTTGCAATGCATCAATTTGTCTTTGTAGGTCTCTAAAACCCTCTTCCATCAAAGCATTCCTCCCAGCACAATTTTTTTTATGGAGGCATCTTGATCTCTACAGCAAACCCACAACCTCAGGTCCTGGTGCAAACTGCCTCACAGTCGGCGATCTGTCTACACACTCAGGAACCCTTGCTCTGATACCACTTGATGAAGGGGGTAAATCATAAAACACACAATAACAGAAATTGCACACAAAAAATAGAATGATATTTTATTAATATGGGCAAAGCATTACATTACAGAAGCTCAAATACAATCAGAGGATGAATCCCCTATAGGCTGCAACACATTATAGCTCTTTCCCTCAAGACTTTGGAATCTTTAGCCTTCTATAATTCCCAAATCAACTAGGGTTTCTAGTTTCCCCACCTTTCTTGACTCTACACCTTCCCCCTTAACTCTACTACCCTAAGGGTTCCCAAAAATGGTTATATATAGCCCTTTTTGGCGACCACCAGCTTAATTTTGAAATTTGCATCTCCCTCCAAAAATAGGTTAACTTTGCAGGGCCATAACTTTCGATCCGACCGTTGGATTTTCAATTATAATACCTTTTCGAAAAACTCTTGAGAAGACGACGGAGCAGAAGCAATACCAATAAGTAGATTGCTTGGGTTTCCCACCATATGTCGGCCCATTCGAAGCCTCTAAGTGCCTCAAATTTGACTTTGAATATTTCAATAGGATTTTAGGAATTCGAAATCTTAATATCTCACAAATGACAAATGATATTGAAGTGATTTCTTCACCATTAGCTTCAATTCACCATTCTGGAGGTCCGTGTAAGATTTTGTATCCAACCGTGCACAAATGCAAACTTACTAAAAATAGTAACCCTGCCAAATTTAGCCCTTATTGAAAAGAAACAACACATTTTTTTTTGATTGATGTAAGATTGCTCTTACACCCTGGATGCTCCTACATCACTATCTAGGATGCAATGATGTAAAATTTATTACACTTAGAGATTTATTAATGAACTATAGCTATTTCATAAAATAATATTTCAAGGTGTTTAGCAAACCTATTTGCCTTTCCAACTTTGAAGGTTCCAAATTTGTAACTGACACTATAATATTTATTATGGCTCTATATCCATCTCATCAAGTTTATAACACTATAATACCTTATCCAAATTAGTAACAACAATGCTACTATTAGTATATCTTCCATTACTTTTGCTAAACTAGGTTTCTATAATATCAACAAGTTAATTTGTACTTTCCGCTCATTGGACAAATGGCATGGAAACTACATGTAATTGTCTTAGCGGCAAAATTGATCACCAAATATACTTTGTTGGAAATGATAAACAAGTGACCCGACCATATGAAAATGGGTCCTTAATATTGGGAAAGGCACATATTGATGTCTCAAAAAGTAGTTAGAGTTTCTAATTCTAGTATAATACTTCTTTTAGGCATAATAGTTGCTATCCCTCAAAGGATATTTCTTTTGAAGGCCCACCATAGTTAGAGAAAACTACATTCCTTTAGATGCTCTCGCATCTGATTTTCTAGTTCTCACCACAACACACTATTCTATGCATGCTTGTACTAGGTCTTCATCTACGTCCAATGACTCTATAACTAGAACTTAACTTGGTGGGGTCTGAATCCCAAATCCTTGTTGAGCTACAACCTTTGTTTCTCCTCGGAATGCAAGCCTTCCTTATACATCACTTCCAATTCTTGAATTTGTCACACAGTGTGTTTGTGGTTGTGCTTCTTCTATTGATTTATTACATGTGACTTCAATGATCATTTCAACAGAATAGGATTACAATTTAAGAGCATTTTCAAAGCCAAAGAGTGAATAGGGCCATCTGTTGTCCTTTAGAAGCATCATCATGTGGCTTGTACATCTTGAATCATCTACAACAACTACTCATCATAGTTGAATGGTAAACGCCCATGGTAGAAGTGCAACCAGAGTAATGAAGCAATAGGCATCACCCTCAAAATTACTACCATCAGGGATTAGTAATATCCCCCACCAAACTTCTATCTAATTCCCTTTAATATGCATCTACCGCCCATGCCTTATAGTAGAAGAATGTTTGATCATCCTTAATGAAGCTTACAGAATTGTCTCCTCTAACCACTCGTGCCTTCACCAACCACCCATCAATCACTTTGATGTGTTGATCTAGATGTTCATGCACTATTCCAAAGCTTTCAACCATACCTCAATAAATATCTTTGCTAAATATCTATTTGACAAAAAAAATTATTTATAAAATAATTACCACCAATGGGGTTGTGACACTAAGCCACAAAAGTTACAACCCGACCAGATAAAAAGTTAGAGCAACACCAAAAGAAACAACATAGAAAACTACAAAAACTACATAAACACTACAAAAACACTACAAACCAATTATTTTTTACTCATTAGTTTTTGAGAGGAAAAACAAGAGGATATTATTTCATAGTCTCAACAAACAATCATACTTAGAGCTAAAAATTAACCACTTTTAAGGTATACGATATTTGTAAACATTTTTATTAAATGTGGATACTAACTATGAAGTATATCTTTTGGTTTTGCTTTTGGGCCTAATATATGTGAGTCTGAGCTTTTTTCCTTCTTATTTTTGGGGTTAATGTTTCTAATGAGCCCTGTAGACAAACGATTTGTAAATATATTTGGAGTTTTAGATGTTTAACTATTTTTTCTAATCACATTCATTTTCAAAAGTTGTCATTTCAATACTTTCCTCTAATATTCTAGTTTAGATGGTAATCTTGTTAGTGCTTCGCAAAAACCATTAAAGTTAATGACAAGATTAAAAAACAAGTTGCCTCTCTTTAAGGTCAATTTTCCACACTTACCAAAAACCACAAAGACCTCTCTAAAAAGATGGAAGGACTTATTTTGAGAGTGGGCAGTCTATCCAACATTAGATCAATTCTAAATAATGAACACAACACTAACAAAAGCAACTCCCAATTCATTCTAAATGTACAAAAAATATTAATTGCATAATAGATCAAAGAAGCATTAATACTACTCACCTAAATAGCACATGCCTTTAGGAGCTACTACTGCATCCATGATTTATTAACAATTATTACTAATTGTGCCCTTCAACCAATTATATGTTTGATTTTTTTATTAAGGCAAATATTTATCTTTTACATAGTTTATATGCATTTTTAATTTTTTTTTAAAATAAATGAGTTATTAGGACATTGATTGGTTGTAGAGCTTTTACCTACCAATATGATTGGCTATAAAAAATTTACTCTTATTACAACCTTCAAACTGTTCAAGGCATATAATAATTAATTTTGTATAATTTAAGCTAATTTAAAATATGACTTCTACAATCTTAACATTTGGATATACCAAAAAAATGAGTTATATTTCTTTAAAGCTCATATCAAATAATATTACCACTATATGGAAGAATAAATGTTCATCTACTCTCATTCTCTCCTAGTGGCTTGATTTCCAATTGTTTGAAGTAGATAATACCTAAGTAAGGTATGTGGCATTTAATCACCCACTTTCAAAACTCAATAGAAAACAATAAGAGACATGGATAAAGGTATATAGTTATTTTAATTTTTAATTTTAATATCTTATTAATAGTTATATATAAATTATTTATATCTAAATATTAATATATATTTCTCTATAAATATAAAATATTAATATATTATAATATCTAGTATTTTTTGTATCATTGAATTTGGCATTGAGGGAGTTGAATCCCATGGAACTAAAATCAAAGAAAATTTAACTACTAAAGGGCTACTCAAAAGAGGGCTTGTCATCTATTACTTCAACTTTTTTCATACAAAATAGTATATTATCATATATATCCTATACTGTATACATATACTTAAACTATTACAAAAAATAATTCTATCTACCACCTTCTATTTCAGACATCTTCCTCAGTCTCATCCCTTGAAGCTTCTATCTCGATGGCACTAGACCAAGCCACCCTGTTTGCATCAACAACACCAACAACCACTTTCAGAAAAACTAGACCCCATTTGGCTTTGTTCCTTCTATTCTCCTCACTAATGCCCACATTAGGTATAATAAATGCAACCCAGGGACCATTATAGGCTAGAAGGATGGAGGGCCAAAACCCCTTTTCTAGATGAAAACTGAGGCCCATGACCGCTAAATCTAGAGTCTTATGCAAACTACCCCTCCAAACAGGCTTTATCAGTGCAGTGGCCACCTTGCGAATGGTATCTTTTGATTCACCCAGATCTAACATAACAACAACAAACATTGAGGCTATATTGGAATTAACCCTATATTTCTACTTTAGATTCATGAAAGGGTGCCTCAAAACCATGCCAATGGCATGAAGAGCCACGAACGATTTGGCCTTGAAAACTTTTTTCATCCTTTTATCTAAGATTTCTCCAAGGAAGGGCATTTTCTTTTTCTTCCTTGAGAGAAACACCGTCGAAACCATTTTGTTGTATGAGGTCTAACATTCCTGTCTTAAAATTATTTCCACCTTCCAGTGACATACTTAGAAATAAATGTTTTGGTAATCCCATGATCAACTCCAAGCTATCCCACATGAGCCAAGGTACTGTGAAATTCCTCCATCCATCACTTCGTCATAATTTCAAATTACGTTAGGGTGATGCAAATCTCATGGAGATGTACCACACATTTTCCAACCCATATCACTCCATAATGAAGCCAATGCTCATCTATCAACCACGTGTAATTTATCACTGCCACTTGGAGGCCTGTGGGGTGAAGTGATTTCCACCAACAGATTTGAAATCTCCTGCCACAAATAAGAGTCCCGAAAGACATTAGCAAATTTTACTATCCCTATTATCATCATAATCATCTTGAATGAGGTTCTCCAACTCAGGAATATGCCTTTGCCAATCAAGAAATGAGTAGCTCACCAAAGAATCCTCTAACATGTCAAAAATTGAATTAACAATTTTTTCTACCAACCTATTGGCCTCATGGAAAATATGGTCCACCTTGAAAGTTTTGAACCTGTTAAGAAGTTTCAAACCTCAAATCAACATATTATTTAACTTCCAATTTGTTGTTTGTTGACTTTGAATGGAATTAATAGTGACCAAAGAATCTCCTTCAATATGGATTTTCCTGATTCCAAGAGAGAGGCCTAATTGGAGCCCCATAATGAAGGCATGGAGTTCAGTCTCATTATTTGTTTGAATTCTGGTTATTTTTTATGTTGTCCCAATCAACCTTCCATTTTGGTCTCTTATAACACATTTTGCACTGGAGGTCCCTGGGTTTCCTCTTGATGCGTCATCAAAATTCAATTGCATCCATCTTATTTCTGGGAGGAGCCACCTTGCTTCAATCCTTTTTTCATTATTCGAATAATCTCAAGAAGCCCCTTGAACATGGGATATTATAATATCTAGTATTAATGTTAATATGATTATTTAATTTTTATTCATTCAATTTGTATATTAATTTTAATATTAATATTTTAAATATCAATAAAAATTTCAATTTCAATTAATTTTAAATTTAAATATTAATACATATCAATTTTAAATATATTTATATTTAAATTTTAATCACTAAAATATTAATTTGAAATAAAGAAACATCAAATTTAATTAGTTTTTATTAAAGGAGTAAAAAGCAAGTTTTGAAGGGGCCCTAGAAACATATACAATAGGTAAAATGTTAGTGAGAGCACAACTAACCTAAGCAAAACCACAAGCAACCACCCCAAAGAGGCTACAACTTAGCTACCAAATAAAACCTTGAGCAACCACCTACACAAACCCAAGCCACGTATTTACAGTAAAATATCTTGGTATTTTTTAGATAGATGTATTTAAGATATCTATACTAGTATATAAATATTAAATATTAACATTATCATTGTTATATATGGAACATTTAAATATAAATATTAATATTAATTTAGAAGTTAATCACAATTGATTCTTATATATAACTTTATAAATAAATATTTACAAATTATTAATATTTAACAATAATACAAATACTTAGGAACGCTACTAACAATGACTCCATTGGCATCTTCTGTTGTGAGCATTCCATGCGTAGAGTCTGGGCCTGTATGTGAGAATTCGAGCGGGCTTGTCCTGTTTGGATCTGAGTGTGGACAGGGCATAAAGTGTAATCTTGAGAGCACTTTGAATGTGTTTGGGAGGGAACCATGTGTTAAGGAAAACCTTGGGCGTGGGGGGAGTTTTTCCTCTGAGCAAGAAAATTCAAACGGGGCTTCACTGTTTCAGTCAATGGTGCATGTAGTAGGTGTAATGTCCCCTATTGGAACAATACTAAATTTACCCTAAAAATTCAAATACCACAAGTTTAAGGTTAGGGTTTCTAATTCATTCTCCCTAGAACAAAATGGTTTGATAGGGTGCCCAAGAAACCCTCTACCCTAGGCCCAAGAGCGGGTACCTTACCCCTCTTGGCCCCATGTGGCCTTCTTTCCATCCATATGGGGTGGCGTGCCTAGTGATGCATTCTATCATTGTTCCCCTTATCAAAACCATTTTGTTTCCTTTTTATGATTCAATTAATCACCATGATGGGAGGTTGGGGGTTCGACTACAATAGGGTGTCCCGAAAATCACTCCTAAGCCCAAGAGTGGCCTTCTATGCCCCCTTGGCCCACATGTGGCAGGCCTCAGTAATCCACCATGGGGTGGCATACTTAGAGGATGATCCCAACACTGTTTCCCATCCTCGTAGGCCCTTAATTCCCTCCATCATAACATTCACACAAGAATCCACATTAATGCATAATAAACTAATCAAACTTCATAGTTGCAAACAACCATATCAGCAATGCATAATGAATTATGAACATGATATCCCAATATGCATGATCATATCTAAACACACATAAATACTACATATATTAATTTACAAATCTACAATCACAAACTAGCTTATGTAACAGAGATCTTATGGTCTGCTTGCTGATTTGTTTCTCTTCCCCTTTCAAATTTGCATACTTCTCCTTCAAATCTGCATACTCAATTAAGTCTACGGGGATATATATATATATATATATATATTTCACAACATATGAGAAGATGGAATTGTAAGAGTAATTTACTGATCTCTTTATGTCTTTCTGCTGTAACTTTCAAAACCAATATATTTTTTTTTCTACTTCAATCACAGGCTTTATTTATATCCTCCATCATTCTTCACAATGGATACAAGCTTTCACTTGATCGCACCCTTTTATAAGCACATATACTCTTATCACAACCGCTCATAAAGTACTGTTGTTTATCATAAACAAATCGCAGCACATATACTACTTATGTCTTATATTAGTCGCTCCATGGTTAGCCACCTTTTGAAAATTACTTTTAATTATTAATATTGATTGTTGTTTAATTGTGGATCGTATTTAACAATGGTATCCATCGTATGTATTCTATAAGTCTTTTGAAGATGATCTGGCCCCTTGGTTTATTGCTACATCTCGTATAAAATCCATTGTCTATGACGTAAATGTTCAAGCGACTTTACTCTTATACAAGTGCTTAGATTTATGATCAAGCAAATCGTATTGTGCTATAGACTACAATGCAGTTCCAATGGTTTGTGCACCAATGATGAAGATGGTTCTCATTCGTTTGTATCACGTAGCTTTGTTTTATTCCTTATATTCTTTTATCCGTTGCTAATATAAAATTTGCTCAAAATAATACTTTTTATCTATCTTGATCGTTGATCTTCATCAAGAGTTATTACTCATATTATGTTTGATTGTTCTTTTATATTAATTGTTGATTATAATAAGACATTTTGTCTTATATGGGGCACTTCCTTGTGAGGGAGTCATCTCCTTATTTATAAGATTTAATTTATAATATTTAATAATAATTAATTTATAATATAATATAGTATTATATTTTAATAATTATAATAATATTTAAGCTATTTATATTTATATTTAAAATATATATTATATTTAAATTATATCAAAAAATATTTACATAATAATATCATTTATTAAATATTTTATATATATCCAATTATCATTCAAATTGACCATTTTTCAAAAAAGCAATTTTATCGATAATCATGATGTTTAAATCTTTAATTTAAACAATGCCTTAATATCGAGACATCACAGTCCACCCTGCCCAAAATTGCTTGTCCTCAAGCAATTATAACTATGATACTTCTAAAACCATCGATCTCCTTGAAGAATTGTTGTTAGTATTTTTGTCTTAGTTCTTTGTTCTTTAAGACCATAAGATTGATAGTATTCCCTAAATGACAAATATTCATGTGTTTGTATTTTTCCAATCAACAAGCGCTGGTAACTAAGGATATATGTAAATTAAGATAAGTTTTATCTTGTCCTTAGAGAGGAGGACCCAAAAGATATCTTGATCCTTGATCTTATAGTTTTACCCCTTTGATAATTTATTGATCCCAAAGAGTCATGCTCAAATCCCATGAGGATAGGAAGAGGTAACCATGTTTGAGGACTAATGGATTATATGATGTCATAGAGAATTTGTGTAAGTATTCAAACAAGGTTTATGATAAGTTGATTTCTCATGAAAAGTTTACTAGGTTTTGAATCACTTATCTCAGCCAAAGGCCTACTATAATTCTTGAAGAATGTACAATAGTTAGTCACCCCTTAGCGAGTAATAGGACTTACTTCAATTCCTTCCTATCTTTTGATTCCATTGGGGTTTTAACCTTCTTTTCACATATATCTATGTTTTGATAGTAAATTGGTTTTCCTAATACTGATATCCTTGACCCTTAATCATGAATGAAGGGTTACTCTTAAGAGAAGAAGACCCTTGAATGAAATGATCTACCCTAGATATTACATGTAGGAAAAATAAGACAAAGCTCACTAGATCAATATTATAAGTTATAAGGTAGATCATATGATATGGACTTGGGTTGTTTCATCATTGTTTCAAGTACATTTGATCTCGTTCTAGATAGAATAATTAAGTTCGATGAATATATCTTATTATAAATTTGCACATTTCTTTTAAGATCTTTCTCCCTATTTGTGGGTTCCTAGTTGTCTTTGTTATGTCCCCTCAAAATTGTTGTTTTGGATTAAATAAGAGGTTGACATGATACCTTAGTGGTCCTAAATATATATTAAAATGATGTTTTTGGATGTCTTTCTTAGATGAAATGCTCTTCCCTTTTTCACCTCAAATTTGAGGGAGTGTCTTTAGTTACAACATGAAGTAAACATATAGATATACGTAATATATGACGCATACGAAATATGTAAGACATGAAGTATATGTGATACATAAAGTATACATATATGAAGCATGTACGCACACAAATATATTTGAAGTATGAGTCATACATATTATACATGTAAAACACAAGGCATAACTACATGAAGCATACACAAGCTTATATGCTTAATACATGGAGTATACACATAATACACAAAAGTATATGAAGCATGTAATACATGAAACATATAGCATACACTTGATACACAAAGCATGAAGCATACAAAGTATACGCATGTAATATACAAGCATACATGCAACACATAAAGTATGAAGCATGCACGTAATTCACAAAGTACACATGTAATACATGAATATGAAGTATACACATGAATACAAGTAAGTCATGAAGTGCACCTTTGAACATACATAAGTCATGGAGTACATGTAAGTCAAGTAGTAAACACTTGAACATACAAAGTCATGGAGTATACACTTGAATACATGAAGTCATAAAGTATGCAATTGAATACGTGATGCAGGGGCATCGTGCTCCAAATAATCTTGATTTTTAATTTCTGTGTTTTGGTTTTGTTTTGATATTTTGTCTATTGTGGTGGCTCTTTGGACGCTCCTATCATAAGGAGTCCCTATTGTCAGTCATTGGGCAGTTGCAGAATTCTCCTATCACAAAATGACAGAAACTATTGGCAGTTATTCTTTAGACCGACAATCTTGAAATTTTATGACGGTTACAGTTTAAGAAAAGAGGAATGGACAGGAGGAATAGATAATGCCATCATCTTTTGAGGAGGTCAATAGTAGAAAGAAAACTTCATGGTGAATAGTTGAAGGGCCATTGTGGTGAAGATGTAGGAGGCAATACATAATGATTTAAGACTGAAGGCGGTTATGGGTAGTAGAAATGCTGACAAAAGGAATACGTAACTGGCAGAATATAATGGTGAAGAAGGCCAAAGGCCAAAATATCAAGGGCCATTAAGCAAGAGAAGGAATCAATTCTTGAAAGTGTTATGAGAAATTGAAGGCCGCACATCTCAAGAATTGACAGTAGGATGACAGATGAAAGGAAACGAAGCAACGATCATTAGTGGAAGTAGGCCAACAGTTATGAAAGAACATGCTGATAAAAATAGTGGCCGATAACAAGATTGGGGCAGTCAGAATATAAGACCATCATTGGTAGAAGGAATAGAGGAGGAGGAGGTTGCATGCCAAATAATTGAGGACAATAAAAGAAGAAAAAGTGATTCTGGTGGGGGCCAAAAAATAGAGAAGCAGGTTGATTGATAAATGGTCGATAGTGAGCTGATGAGAGTCACCACAAGGAGAACAAATAAAATGGCATAAGGAAGGGATGAGGAAAGTGGAAGGAGGTTGAGTATTGAGAGGTGGTAAAAGGCTAAGAGGAATAAGAAGAGACCACAAGTGTGTAGTGGAATAAGAATGAATAGAAGGAAACAAAGTCAGAATTAGAATCAAATTACCATAGATAGGAAGAGGTCATTGGGTACAGGCCCATAAACTATGTAATGTTATGTTATGTTAACCAAATCAAAGAGGAAGGAATCTATTTCCTTGACATGGTCTTTTGTGTGTTAATAAAATATGTCTTTTAATACTTCCTATCATTTCTGGTACTTGATTGTTCTGACTATAGGAAGGATATGTGTGTGTATTCTGGTTTAAATAAGTTCCTGTCATCTGGTAGACAAAGTTGCATGTGTTAATGACAAATGCCTATAGCATAACTGAGTTAGAGTATGAACTATTTTAAATGACTGTTATTGTAAAAATCTTATAGTCCTTGCCTGATTCCTGTCACCTTCGTGACAAAGCCTGTAGAAGTTGGCTTGAATAGGAGAGTCTGGGTATTCTATCAATAGTTGTAGAGGGGAAATAGAGTAGTGCCTAAGAACTGTGCTATCAAGTGGTATCAGAGCCTAGAAGATTCTGAGTGCTGAGTAGATTGCTGAAGTGAGGTAACTTAGCCAGGAAAATATGAAGAAGCAAAATACAGATTTTGAAAAAGAGCTGGCAGTGTTGAGAAGAGACTTAAAGGAGTACATGATTGCAAGGAAGAAATGGCTTGAAGAAAGTAGCCAGGAGTACTTTTGGGTATGGCCAATGACAAGAAAAGTGAAGTGGCCTGTAAGGGAGCTTGTTGAGAAGAGGAAAAGGCAAAATGTAGAAGCCTTAGTAGGAAAAGATAAGAGTATGAGAGGATCCCTAAAAGTTGGGACAACAGAGAGTTTCCTCTAGAGAAATGTGGACCAAATGAGGTTGAAGAAGTTCTCATAGTGGAGGACTTAAAGGAAAGAAGAGAGAAAGAGGAGAAAGAAGTACCGCGAGTAGCACTTGTGGAAAAGAGAAATGAAGAGAAAAGAGTGTCCCTGAAGAAGACACTAAGGGAGACAATGTGGTCTCTTATTTTGTGTATTAATATTATGTTTGTAACTGTGTATGCAGGTATGAAGAATGTAGTAGAGAAGGTCAAGAATGAGACCTTGAAGATGATGAAGGATGGGGCAAGAATAGCACCTAAAAAAAGAGTTGAAGGTTAGAGAAGGTTGATTGCAGCAGCATGTCCAAAAGAGTTTACAGCAAAGGTACATTGTAAAGTGCCTGAAAATGAAGAGGAGCATGAAGCTGAGGATCTCCGGTTAGAAAATAAAGATAAGAAAACAGCCCCTGAATTCTATGATGCCTTGGAAGAAGTTGCAGATGCAGCACAAGTTGCTCGTATAGAGGAAGAGATAGAAATTGAAGAAGCCAATGAAGAGGATAAATTGGGGCAGCATGTAAGGGAAGGTCACAATACTAATTTTTGTTCTGTAAATGAAGATTGTAATGTTGGTTTTAATCATGTGCATAGAAGTGTGAATATAGATGGACAAGTTTGTGAGAAAAGAAAATGGGTGGATCATAGGCACATAGTCCCATGTTGGCAAAAGAGAAAGATGGATGTAGTACAACAGTTGGAATATAGGAAGCATGTTGTTTATGATGACAATCCAATGCAAAGAATGAGGGCTATGCAGATGACCAAGCAATAATTAGATTTGAAGGTAAAGTGGCCAGCACGAAGGCCTAGAGAAGATATTGTAAGGCAAAAGGCAAGAAGCACAAGTGCAGCAATGAAAGTGGATCAGCCCAAAGGTGTGGCAAACAAAGTTTGGAGAGCAAAGAATATGGCAGTAGAGGAGACAAGGGGAGCTGCAATAAATGATGTTGATAAAAGAGTAGAGGTTGTAAAGGAAGATGTTGGCAAAGAGCTTGTGAAGGAACATAATGAGAAGAAAATGGAGGAACTAGAGTGGTAGCAGTTGAAAAATGCCCCATATGTTATGAAAGGTAAGCAAATTGAGTTGCATGATGATGTTTTTGAAACCTTTGATGATTTTGTTGATAGAAAAGATAGAGAAAATTTGAACAAGCTAGCAGATTGTGGTGTTGGTGATTTTGAGGTTTTGAATGAAATCTATAGATTTAGGGAAGTTGTCAAGATGAATGAGTTAGATAGTGATTGGGAGATGAATAAGTATGAGGAGAAAATATGGAGGATGTTGGATGAAAAAGAGTTGAGGAGAAATAAATACCAGAAGAAGCAAGAAGGTAGGCAAAGACAAATTGGAAGATGCAGGTATGGCAGAAAAGAGGAAAAGTTAAATAGAAGAGTTGAACAGGAAAAGAGGACAACAGTAGCCTATGAAAGTGTAAATTTAAATATGGGAGCAGCAGTGTTCCAAGGAGAAGAAGACAAGAAGAAGAATGATGAAGACGATGCAGCAATAGAACTAGCAGAAGGAACAGCAAGTGAAAACACTGAAGAGGATTTGTGGAAGTAGTTGGCAGCCATTGAGCAAGAATGGAATAAAAAGGTTGAAGGTATGAAGCTATTTGGGACAGCCAAAAACACCCCGAGGGAGGTTGAAGATAATGGTATAGAAGTTGTTGCAGTCATGAATGAAACATAAGATGAAGCTAACAGTGATTTAATATTGCAACAAATAGCCATAGAGAAAGAGCGGTTGGAAAAGATGACAGATAAGCAAGTTGTGTATGGTAATGTTGAAAACATAGAAAATTTTTCATTTGTTTATGATGTGTTTAGAGATGGGAGGTGGACAGAGATTGAGGAAGAAAGTCTCGTGAGAGCAGCCCATAGTGTTGTACAAAAATGTGGGAAGGATGTTGTTTATGGACTAGAGAGAATGTGGAAGAAGAGGAAGAAGAGATAGTTAAACACATGTGTAGGAGCACATTCTTTTGTCCCCTGGGGAGTCTGATGCAAGGGCATCATACTCCAAATAATCTTGATTTTTAATTTTTGTGTTTTGGTTTTGTTTTGATATTTTGTCTATTGTGGTGGCTCTTTGGATGCTCCTATCATAAGGAATCCCTGTGGTCAGTCATTAGGCAGTTGCAGAATTCTCCTGTCATAAAATGATAGAAACTATTGGTAGTTATTCTTTAGACCGACAGTCTTGAAATTTTATGACGGTTACAATTTAAGAAAAGAGGAATGGACGAGAGGGAGAGATAATGCCATCATCTTCTGAGGAGGTCAATAGTAGAAATAAAACTAACCATCATGGTGAATGGTTGAAGGGCTATCGTGGCAAAGATGTAGGAGGCAATACGTAATGATTTAAGACTGGAGGTGGTTACAGGTAGTAGAAATGCTAACAGAAGGAATAAGTAAGTAATTGGCAGAATATAATGGTGAAGAAGGCCAAAGGCCAAAATATCGAGGGCTGTTAAGCGAGAGAGGGAATCAATTCTTGAAAGCATTATGAGAAACTGAAGGCTGCACGTCTCAAGAATCGGTAGTAGGATGACAGATGAAAGGAAATGAAGCAATGATCATTAGTGGAAGGAGGTTGACAGTTATGAAAGAACAGGCCGATAAAAATAGTGGCCGATAACAAGATTGGGGTTGTCAGAATATAAGACCATCATTGGTAGAAAGAATAGAGGAGGAGGAGGCCGTAGGCCAAATAATTGAGGACAATAAAAGAAGAAAAGGTGATTCTGGTGGGGGCTAAAAAATAGAGAAGCATGCCGATTGGTAAATGGCCAATAGTGAGCTGATGAGAGTCGCCACAAGGAGAACAAAGAAAATGACATAAGGAAGGGATGAGAAAAGTGGAAGGAGGTTGAGTATCGAGAGGTGGTAAAAGGCCAAGAGGAATAAGCAGAGACCATAGGTGTGTAGTAGAATAAGAATGAACAGAAGGAAACAAAGTTAGAATTAGAATCAAATTACTATAGATAGGAAGAGGTTGTTGGGTACAGGCCCATAAACTATGTAATGTTATGTTATGTTAACCAAATTGAAGAGGAAGAAATCTGTTTCCTCAACATGGTCTTTTGTGTGTTAATAAAATATGCCTTTTAATACTTCTTATCATGTCTGGTACTTGATTATTGTGATTGTAGGAAGGATATGCATGTCTATTCTGGTTTAAATAAGTTCTTGTCATCTGGTACATAAAGTTGCATGTGTTAATGATAAATGCCTGTAGCATAACTGAGTTTGAGTATGAACTGTTTTAAATGACTGTTATTGTACAAATCTTATAGTCCCTGCCCGATTCCTATCACCTTTGTGACAAAAGCCTGTAGAAGTCAGATTGAATAGGAGAGTCTGGGTATTCTGTCAATAGTTGTAGAGGGGAAATAAAGTAGTGCCTGAGAACTATGATATCAATACGCAAAGTCATGGAGTATACACTTGAATACATAGTCATGAAGTATGCACTTGAATACAAAGTCATAGAGTATACACTCGAATACAAATACAAAGTCATAGAGTATACACTCAAATACATAGTCATGAAGTCTACACTTGAGTACAAAGTCATAGAGTATACACTCGAATACATAGTCATGAAGTATACACTTGAGTACAAAGTCATAGAGTATACACTTGAACACAAATACAAAGTCATAGTATACACTCGAATACATAGTCATGAAGTATACACTTGAGTACAAAGTCATAGAGTATACACTCAAATACAAATACAACTTAGTTATAGAGTATACACTCAAATACATAGTCATGAAGTATACACTTGAGTACAAAGTCATAGAGTATACACTTGAATACAAAAACAAATTCATAGAGCATACACTCGAATACAAAATCATGAAGTATACACTTAAGTACACTTAAATACACATAAGTCTTGAAGTATATGCTAGTCACAAAATATGAATACACGTAAGTTGCATTAATACATGTAAGTAGAAAACTGGGAAGTAGATTCGGTGATTCCCATACTACACCACGGGTCTGTCCACCATCCCAAGGTCATCAAGGATACACATGAGTATACATGGCAAACATGAAGCATACACGTGAATACACATAATACACAAAGTATTCACATGAATGTATGTTACAAAGCATACCAATGTCACAAAATATACCTTTGAATACACTTGGATACACATAAGCCATGAAGTATACATTTGAATACACATAAGCCACAAGGTATACACTTGATTACATAAGTCACAAAGTATACACTTGAATACACATAAGGCACAAGGTATGCATCAATACATAAAGTACACACAGGATGGCAGGGAAGATGCTAATGTCCCCCATTGGAATAATACTAAATTTACCCTAAAAATTCAAATACCACAAGTTTAGGGTTTCTAATTCATTCTCCCTGAAATAGAATGGTTTGATAGGGTGCCCAAGAAACCCTCTACCCTAGGCCCAAGAGTGGGTACCTTACCCCTCTTGGCCCCATGTGGCCTTCTTGCCATCCATATGGGGTGGCGTGCCTAGTGAGGCATCCTATCACCATTCCCCTTATTAGAACCATTTTGTTTCCTTCATATGATTCAATTAATCACCATGATGGGAGGTTGGGGGTCCAACTACAGCAGGGTGTCCCGAAAATCACTCCTTCTAAGCCCAAGAATAGCCTCCTATGCCCCCTTGGCCCACATGTGGCAGGACTTAGCAATCCACCATGGGGTGGCGTACTTAGAGGATGATCCCAATGATGTTTCCCCTCCTTGTAGGCCCTTAATTCCCTCCATCATAACATTCACACAAGAATCCACATTAATGCATAATAAACTAATCAAACTTCATAGTTGCAAACAATCATATCAGCAATGCATAATGAATTATGAGGATGATATCCCAATATGCACGATCATATCTAAACACACATAGATCCTACATATATTAATTTACAAATCTACAATCACAAACTAGCTTATGCAACAAAGATCTTATGGTCTGCTTGCTAATCTGTTTCTCTTTCCCTTTCAAATTTGTATACTTCTCCTTCAAATCTGCATACTCAATTAAGTTTGTGGGTATATATGTATATATAACTTTCTTCCCATTTCACACCATATGAGAAGATGGAATTGTAAGAGTAATTTACTGATCTCTTTATGTTTTTCTATTGTAGCTTTCAAAACCAATATATATATATATATATATATATATATATATATATATATATATATATATATATATATATATATATATATTACTTCAATCACATGCTTTATTTATATCCTTCATCATTCTTCACAATGGATACAACCTTTCACTTGATTGCACCCTTTTATAAGCACATATACTCTTATCACAACCCCTCATAAAGTACTATTGTTTATCATAAACAAATCATAGCACATATACTACTTATGTCTTATATTAGTCATTCCATGGTTAGCCACCTTTTGAAAATTACTTCTAATTATTAATATTGATTGTTGTTTAATTGTGGATCGTATTTAACAATGGTGTCCATCACATGTATTCTATAAGTCTTTTGAAGATGATCTGGCCCCTTGGTTTATTGCTACATCCCGTATAAAATCCATTATCTATGATAGCAATGTTCAAGTGACTTTACTCTTATACAAGTGCTTAGATTTATGATCAAGCAAATCGTATTGTGCTATAGACTACATTGCAGTTCCAATGGTTTGTGCGCCAATGATGAAGATGGTTCTCATTCATTTGTATCACATAGCTTTGTTTTATTCCTTATATTTTTTTATCCGTTGCTAATATAATTGCTCAAAACAATACTTTCTATCTATCTTCATCGTTGATCTTCGTCAAGAGTTATTACTCATATATTATGTTTGATTATTCTTTTATATTAATTGTTGATTAAATAATAAGATATTTTGTCTTATATGGGCACTTCCTTGTGAGGGAGTCAGTCTCCTTATTTATAAGATTTAATTTATAATATTTAATAATAATTAATTTATAATATAATATAGTATTATATTTTAATAACTATAATAATATTTAAGCCATTTATATTTATATTTAAAACATATATTATATTTTAATTATATCAAAAAATATTTATATAATAATATCATTTATTAAATATTTTATATATATCCAATTATCATTCAAATTGACCATATTTCAAACAAGCAATTTTATCGTTTATCATGATGTTTAAATCTTTAATTTAAACAATGCCTTAATATCGAGACATCACAGTAGGTTCTTTGCCTATTGAAAATGTTGAGCCCTGTGTTACTAAGGTTGCTTCAAGCTAGCCTTTGAAGTCATTTTCTGATGTTATTACCAATTCTAGAGCTCAGACACACCCATCATAGGCTAGGTTTAGGCCTATGCCTTGTGCCCGTTCTTCCCCCATGGTGGTGTGTGGCTCTGAGGTCACAAAAAATGAGGGTTTTTATATGAAACATGGAGTGATCTGCAGGTTTAATAGCTTATGGCCCTCTCTCCCCAACCTGCATAGCTGGGTCATGGATTCTTGGAAGCCTCTTGTTGTTGGATAGCTTGAGCTTTTTCCTAGCATGAGGGGGTTCTTCATAGCGACTTTTGCTTCCTTTGAGGAGTGAGACTTAGTACTGGATAGGGTTTGGATGGGCGATCATTCCATGTCCATCAAGTCATGGGATCGCTCCTTCAATCCTCTCACTGAGCTTCTTAATACCAGACTAGTATGAGTTTGACTATTGAATCTCCCTCTCCAATTTTGGGAGGATTCCTACTATGAAGCCATTGGTAATGCTATAGGGTGCTTTTTGAAGGTTGACTCTAACCTCAGATTTATGTCATACTACGATGGCTTGCATTTTAGTGGATAATTACATCTCCAAACCCCTCCATGGAGATGTTGTTTTGATGGTTGATGACAGACCATGGATGCAACTATTGGACTATGAGGTTCTCCCTTTTCGATGCAAGAGATGTTTCTCTATTGGTCACTTAGCCTCTGGCTTCCCTCATTCTCGTTGCAAGGGTGTGGCAACCTAGTGGAAGAATGTACTCACTGATCATTTTAGGGTTGGCACTTCCTCGTCAGATGGGTCCTCTCAGGAGGGCGAGCCTCCCATGGTGGGTGACTCTTTCTAGGAGAACGTGCTTCCCCAGGATTCTTCGTTGCTCTCTCCTCCAATAGAGCTTATGGTGCCTAGGACTACTATTGTTGTTCATGTCGGGTCTGCTCGACCCTCACTGTCTTTGGACACCTCTACTGGTCCTTTTGCTTTGATGCAGGAGCATCCCTAGTTCAAAGCAATCTTGCATCAACAAAAAAACATTTGCATTTCAATTTGTTTATTTCTTTTCATTCTTTTAGTTAAGTTCTGGCAGGTCAATCAGTAAGCAGTTTCAGTATCTTGATCAGTATTCTATCGCAAGTGCATCTCAAGTGTTACGGATCTGGACTTAACATCTAGACATGTTCATCAACATCATCCTAAGTTTACAGAGCATTTGGATCATTTACCAGAAAGTTATTACTATCAGAAGATCCTCTATTTTCTCATTGCAGAGCTTTCTGTCAGTCATGAATAATTAGATGAAGGAGAAAGATTGTGAGCATTGGCCGACTTGCGGATCCTAATGATTCATTCTACAATGTTCCTTGGTTCATGGCTAACCTTCCTCATAGGTCTCCACTTCATTATGATCGTTGGAGAAGGATTTTCAAGCTGATAGGTCTGACCTATCCAAGAACACCCGTTACAACTCTTCATCAAGATTCTTAATCTCTTGTGGCCAACGCAAAGGAATCTATTGTGGCCGATGCGGAGGAATCTATTGTTTCAGATATGATATATAATGATGTAATAGATCCTTAAGAAAGTAGTTATCAAGATCATAAGTTCTAGATTGATAGATTATTCATTTTCTTGCGAAGGAGCTTCAAAGCTTATTCCTGTGCATGTATGTAATCAAGCTTGTGAGCCGAATTGTAAGCCTGCATGATGCCGACAGATCTCTGATTTGAATTCTATGATATACTGAATGACTGAATATGTATTTGTTCCATTCCATTGTGTTGTTTCTGTTGTGATTACTCTTGCTGCACAGTCCAGATTGTTCATTCTGTGAACCCTCCTACCATGACTGCACCAAATGGTATTAGAGCAAAAGTTTGATGAATTGGTGAAAGGGATTCCGTAAGATCTTGTTGTAAGAAGATCATTGATCTGAGGCAGGTTAGTTGTGCACAATCGATCATCGATTGTGAGGCAGTTGTTGCTTGTAGCATGATCGCCAAATTTGAGGTAGTTTGCACTTGATCCTAGGAAGATGTCGCCGTGAAGAGTTCCTCATGTTGGTACAATGGCTAATAGAATGGATGAGATGATGGAATTGGTGACAACAATGTGAATCCATTTGGATGCTGTCGAGGAAGATAGGAAAAAAGGACTAAACCCTAGACCTGATGTTGAAATTGATGAAGAAGAAGAACTTTGACCTGCGAATCATATTGATGAAACCTTAGAAGGTGAAGAAGAAGAAGAATCAGATCAAATCAAAATGTTGCGAGCTATCTCGAAGATTGGAAATAGACCTAGAATTGTTGTGCCAACTTATACTGGTAATTTGAATCTAGAAGAGCTGATTGATTGGATAAATGATATTGAATAGTACTTTGAATATGAAGAAGTTGAAGATCTGGATAGAGTGAAATTTGTAAAGATAAAGTTGAAAGGACATGTTGCTATATGGTGGAAGGAAGTTCAATTGGAAAGAAATAGGAAAGAAAAAGAAAAGATTACAAAATGGGATAGGATGGTGACAAAACTAAAGAATCAATTTATACCTGCTGACTATGAGTTGGAACTTTTGAAAATATTGCAGAACTTAAGACAAAAGGAGAAATCAGTGAAGGAGTATACTGAAGAATTTCATAAGATCATCATAAGGACAGGACATAGTGAAGCAAGCAAGGAGAAAGTTGCTAGATACATCAATGGACTGAGATTGAACATTCAAGAAGAGCTAAGCCTAGTAAGAATGACATCTTTAGAGGAAGCATATCAATATGCCTTGAAGGTTGAAGAGAAGCTGAATAAGAGACATGATCATAGACAGAGAGGAAGAGGAGGTAAATTTTAGAGAGGAAGAACATTTTTCGGATGTGATAGATCATTTGCAGAGTAGAACAAGTTTGATAGTGATGCAGGAGCATCCAGGGTGTAAAAGCAATCTTGCATCAACCAAAAAAATAAAAAATGTGTTGTTTCTTTTCAATAAGGGCTAAATTTGGTAGGGTTACTATTTTTAGTAAGTTTGCATTTATGCACGGTTGGATACAAAATCTTACACGGACCTCCAGAATGGTGAATTGAAGCTAATGGTGAAGAAATCACTTCAATATCATTTGTCATTTGTGAGATATTAAAATTTCAAATTCCAAAATTCCTATTGAAATATTCAAAGTCAAATTTGAGGCACTTAGAGGCTCCAGATGGGCCCAAAATTTGGTGGGAAACCCAAGCAGTCTACCTATTAGTACTGCTTATGAACCATCATCTTTTTGAGAGCTTTCTGAAAAGGTATTATACTTGAAAATCCAACAGTCGGATTGAATGTTATGGCCCCGTGAAGTTGATCTATTTTTGGAGGGAGATGCAAATTTCAAAATTAAGCTGGTGGTTGCCAAAAAGGGCTATATATAACCATTTTTGGGAACCCTTAGGGTAGTAGAGTTAAGGGGAAAGGTGTAGAGTCAAGAAAGGCAGGGAAATTAGAAACCCTAGTTGATTTGGGAATTACAGAAGACTGAAGATTCTAGAGTCTTGAGAGAGGGAGCTATAATGTGTTGCATCCTGTAGGGGATTCATCCTCTAATTGTATTTGATCTTTTGTAATGTAATGTTTTTCCCATATTAATAAAATATCATTATATTTTCTATGTGCAATTTCTGTTATTGTGTGTTTTATGATTTACCCCCTTCATTAGACAACCCATTCAAGAAGGATAATAGAGATGATAGTGCATACCAAAGAAGTGACAGAAATTTTCATCCTAGAGGCAATTACAATTCATACCGGAATGAAGGATACATAAGAGAAGGAAGAGGATTGGATAAGAGGTACTTGTTTCAAGTGTGGAGGTGAAGGACATAGACCATTTGAATGTAATCAGGGTAGTACAAGTAAGAGGATAGAGAACAGTGGAAGAGCAGCCTATGTTGAAGAAGAACCTGTTGGATCACCTAATTTGGTTGGTAAACCTAAGAAGGGAGAATCTCTTGTGATGAGGAGAGCACTTTTTCAAGAAGAGACAACTGAAGAACCACCGTAGAGAAAGAGTTTGTTCAAGACAAGATGTAAGTTCGGAGGTAAGTGTTGTAAAGTTGTGATTGAGAATGGTAGTTTAGATAACCTAGTTTCAGAGGAGATAGTGACTAAGCTGAAGTTGGAAAGATTAAAACACCCTAAGTCATATCAGATAGCATGGATTAAGGATGAGCATAAGGTACTGGTGAGTGAACAATGTTTGGTGAAATTTCATATTGGATCTTATCACGATGAAGTATTGTGTGATATTATGTCTATGGATGTTTGTAATATCTTGTTGGGTAGACCTTGGCAGTATGATAAGAAAGCTATACATGATGGGAGAAAGAATACATACACTATAACAACAAATGGAAAGAGAACTATTTTGATTCCTTTGGAAGATGATCCTAAAGATGTGGTATGTGGAAATGCTAGAATTGTTTTGGTAGATGGAATGAAATTTCTGGATGGTTTGAGACATTAGAACTTATGTTATGCTTTGATTCCTAAGAAGCCTGAAACATTGAAGAAGGAGACTGAAGATTCACAACTGGAAGAGATAAACGAGTTACTGATAGAGTATGAAGACATTATATCAGAGAATGTGCCTGAAGGATTGCAACCTATCAGAAGTATCAAGCATCACATGGATCTTATTCCTGGAGCAAGTTTGCCTAACAAAGCTGCACATAGAATGACACCGATAGAGAATGAAGAACTAAATAGATAGATACAAGAGTTGTTGAGGAAAGGTTTGATTAGAGAAAGTTTGAGTCCTTGTGCAATACCTGTAGTGCTAGCACCAAAGAAGGGTGGAGAGTGGATATTGTGTACTAATTCAAGAGCAATAAACAAGATCACAGTTAAGTACCAATTTCCTTTACCTAGGATGGATGATATCATGGATTGTTTGAGTGGAGAAAAATATTTTACAAAGATAGACTTGAAGAGTGGATACCATCAGATCAGAATTAGAGAAGGGGATGAATGCAAGACTGCTTTTAAAACAAATGAAGGATTGTATGAGTAGTTAGTGATGCCCTTTGGATTGTCAAATGCACTGAGTACTTTCATGAGATTGATGAATGAAGTCTTAAAGAGATTCTTGGGTAAGTTTTGTTGGAAACAAGGCAGATAACTAAGAGGGGGGGTGAATCAGTTATCTCAAATTTCTTTAACTTTCTTCCTTTTAATAATTAGTGCAGCATTAAAACATATAAGCATATGTGATCATAAGAACAGAAATAAAATCAACACACATAACACAAGGATTTTTACGTGGAAAACCCTATTAAGGGAAAAACCACGGGGTGACTAATCGAAGATTCTATTCTCTGTTAAAAGAATAAAGGAGTACAAAATGGTACTTGCCAATTAGAGCCCACTGCCTGAGCACACTAGTCACAAGAGGCACACTACCTACAAGAGACTCACTATCTACAGAACTTACATAAGGTAATCAAGTGTTTGAACTGATGAGAAGCATCCACACATGCTAGAGTTTAGTTCCAATTAGGCACAATACACCGATTTGATGCACTTCATTCTTCCTCTATTTTGGTGTTGCTGTTCTATCACATACCAAACTTGCAATGTTGTTTTCACACTTATCCCTGCTTTTCTTCACACTCTAATTTCTCACACACACACACACCTACATACTGAAATCCATCTGGTATATATATCCGCATCAAAGATTTCATCAACTTTCTAGTCGGCAATAGGAACACTCAAGATATTTACAAGTTACTGATCTGTCAGCTGAATCCATACTTGATTTGTGATGCGTATCAAAAACATGGGCATAGTAGTTTTTAACCATGTCAGCCAACAATGTATAATCCCCAAACTACTTAATCAACACCTTTTACTCATCTAGATTGCAGTCTGAAGCTCTGCCGGTCAATTCTTTCTCTGTCTGCTCTGCCTATCTGGAACCCAACACTCAGATGCTCATATCTTTTACATGCTTTCTCAGCAGAGGCTAAATATTTGGAATATAGTAGTCATGATACTCCTCTTGACTTATCCAAGTCCACAACTTGTTGAGTTACACCATCTGAGAGATCTGGACCTGATTGTTGGACCTTGTTGCATACTATGTTCTTGTTCACCGGACCAAAACAATCTTCAATCTGACTTCCGGTATAGGCATACTATGTACTGCGGATGTGTGGGATAGACTTTGTTGCCATCAATGACAACACTCATGAAGCCACACAGTGTCTCTTGCTAACAATCTCCCCCTTTGGCATTGATGGCAACACTTAGTGAAAAATGGCTAAGTGTCGCAGTAAACCCCCCCTTGGCTGATGCTCTATCTTTTGCACTATTTTACTGGAGCTCCCCCTTAGCTGGATTCCACATTTTTCACTACTCCTCACTCCCCCTTTGACATCAATGGCAAAGAACGGAATCTGCATACCAAAATTTTGCAAAAATTAATCGATACATGGCCGCATAAGTACATATACATGTTATACTTACATATACTTAAGTATATCCGCAAAAGTGACCTTCAACTGTACAAACTATGTGGCCCAACTCTGCTTCATCCTGTCCAAAATAGAGATGTGACCACTCAACAAAAATGCATATGCTCTGCCCTTCTTAGATCTATTGGATCACTGGTCTGGGCTGTGGTCTGAGCATCTGTCAAGGCCTCATGCATTGCCTCTAACTTAAGGATAATTATCCCTCTGAGTTCACTCATCTTGTTTAATATATTATTCTTTTCTTTGTCCAACCTCTTTATTTCATTTATAATGACAATGGCTTGGCATTCTTGATTCATTAAGGATGTAGTGAGGGGATCAAAATTCTGAGATAAACTTGATAGTTTACCTTCTTTTTCTTTCACCTTCTTTTCAATATCCTTTGTTACTTTGGGCCAAGATAGACAAAATTTGTACAAATCTCCACCATCTTTAAGAGCATTTTCAAGGCTCTTTATTCCAATGTTCAGGGTCCTTCTATCATTAGCAATGACTCCATGTACTTCAGTGAATCTTTTTCCCAAAAACTCCTTCCGGACCTTGGCTTCTGCCAATTTCTCTAAAGATTCAAAATGAGTGCTAACAAAATTTACCAGAGATTTCAAGTTACCAGATGGAGAGGCTGAAGGATCCTTTTGGAATGATGGCATGATCTTCTCTAGCATCTCAGATGCAATCTCCAATAGTTCACAGTCTTCCATGTGAGATTTCAGGAGTTTTTCTTTTGCTTTGGCTTGAGCAAAAGATGCTATTTTCATTGTCCAGACTGGAGAGAGAGAGTCAAAATTTAGTGGCCCTTGAAATAGCTCAGGTTCATCTATCTCCATCATTTCTTTGTTCAAAAAGTCCTTTATTGCCTCTACAATGTCTCTTGTCGATGATTGTGACTTCATTTCTTTTGGGATATCAGAAGAGTCAACATTAGTCTCTTCTACTTGTTCTTCCTCTTTTCCTCTACCCTCTTCTTCTTGATTTACTTTCTCCTCTTTTCTTCCTTCTCCTTCAACTTCAAAATTTGGAATGTTAGCATTGGGATCCAGAGGAGAGATGTCATCAGTGTTTATTGCTTCATGAACTTCCTCTTCCGGAACAGAGGAATCCAAGTCCGTAGACTTCTCTTCATCTAGCTCTTTTGATCCTTCTATATCTTTTTCAGAAGATTCTTCATTTGTTACTTTTAATCCTTCAACATCCTTGGTAGAAGGTTCTTCATCTGTTTCCTCTACAACAGGAAGATTGAATCTTTTGAAAGCATTTCAGAGGATGTCTTTTGTTTCTTTTTCTACTTGGTCAGTTTCTCCAAGCATAAGTTTATTCATTCTTGCTTTCCTCCAGAATTCATCCTTACAGTCCTTAAAGATCATGTGCATTTGTTTTGGGGTGATGGAAGGATAAAGATGAATTGCTATTTGTTCCTGGATCTCTAAGTCTTTTGCTTTTGCATTTTCTTTTCTCAGTTCAAGTACTTCTTCTAGACTTTTAGGAATTAAGGATATAATTTCAATGAAAGCTTTATTGTAAATATTCAGGTACCTGACAGTAGCTTCTTCTAAAATCCTCTTGTCTATATCACTGTATTCATCATAGAACTTTGTTATTGGCTGCAAGTTCCCATCCACAGTGACTACCTTGATGATGTCATGAATGGAAAGAGTAGGCTTTTCAACAAATTCTTCTGTCTTTTCTTCCCTATTTTTACAGGCAAAGAATTCTCCAAATGTTTTCTTGTTCTTCATTTTCTTGATTTCCTCATCAGATTTTGTTTCTTCATCATCTTTGAGGCTTGTATATGACCTTGTGGCTTTGGTCTTTGTCCTTTTTTCTCCTTTTCTAGATGTCTTGACTTCCGGTTTGGTGGCCCTTGAGCTTTTAGGAGTGGCAGGTGCAAAGCTCTTGGAGGATCTAGTCCGGGAGGAGGCTTGTACCAGAACATCTCCTTTCTTTGCTTCTTGTTTCTCTTTCTCAGCCTTCTCCATTTTCTCTCTGTTTGCACCTACTGCCTCTTTTGATATGCCAAATCTTTTGGCAATTTCCTCAACTTCCCTTCTAACTTTCCTCTTTATATTCAGTTGTTTTAACTCAACATGTATCTTTGCACTTAGTTCTTGAAAGGTTCCAAACCTTTCTGCCTTAGGGTCCTTAGGCTGGCTCAACAGGTGTTGAATATGTAGCTCCAAGATTTTCTCATCTACCTCGTAATCCATTGGTATTATCCACACTATTCTGGGCTCAACTGCCTCCATTAGGCATTGATCAGTGTCAACCATGAAGCACACAATATCCTTGTATTTCTCAACTATAGATTGAGGTATTCTTTCTCTGGCTTGCATCATGCTCTGGAAGTTCTTAAAGTAACCCTAGAGAGATGTGTTTTGGGCTTTAGCATCACCAAGTCCATACATATAGTCTCTAATTTGAACTGGTTTGTCATTTTGCCATACCCATCCACTTGATCTGGGTAGCTCATTCATGTAATAAAAGAATAGACATAGTATTAGACAACCATATTTGAAGGAATTCTTCTTATCCTTTTTGATCTTCTGTAGGTTTTCTAATAGTTGATTCAAGAGAAGATCACATAGGTCATAATCTGCATTTTCCCTCAACATCTGATATGCTACATATATTGCAGTTCCAGACACAAAATTCTCCTTGCTAGAATGATAGATCTTGTAACCAATTATCATTGAGGCAAACTTAACATCCAGATCTGTGATGTCATCTATGGTCATTGCTCTTTTGTCAAACTTAGATCTGGTGGCTTCAGATACTGTCTGGTTCTTGACAGATTTTAGTGCAGGTAGCCCACCGGATGAATGCAGTCTAGTTACTACCCTAATAGCATCTTTTGTTATCTTGAAAGGCCTCATTAACCACATGAAGTTATCATGCATCCTGCTTAGGACATACCGGACCCAATCATCTTCTGCAAAATAGGGGAAGTGAATGCAATGTCTGAAGTGTTTATCCCAGAGGGCCTTGTATTGAGGTTTGAGTTCAAAAATCTCATCTATTAGTTGTTTGTGGTAGAGGTCCATCAATTTAGAGTCTCCAAATTCCTCAATATTGGTATGAATATAAACCCTAACATCTTCTACGTGCAATACCCCATGCATAATGCTAGAAAATGCACCTAAAGGATCAACTTCTAGAGATTTATAGGGGTGTTTCTTAATTTTTGGGCACGGCCTATCAGTGATCTTAACAACTATTGGAGTAGCCATCTTGCAAAAGATTCAGAGAGAGATTTTCAAGATGGAAGTACCTTTTTATGCTTTAGGGTTCAAAATGGGAGCTGAAACAAATCACTGGTTGAGTTCGATTTTACAGTTGATCTTTGAGTGAGTTGTAGAAACTTTGATGCAGAGCTCTTCTTTTCTTCTTCTTGAATGCAAATGTGCAAGTAATGAGTGAATAGACCCTTTTAACCTTGTGCAAACCCTAATTTCTTTTTGTAATAAATGCACAACATAAGTTATCTGGTTGCCCTGTTTTGAGAGAGATCTTCTTGAATCACTGTGTTGAACTTAGAATCATTGTTAGTGAGGATTGACAATGTATCTTCTTTTCTTCAATCATACCATGGATCTGCAGATCAAAGTATTTCAATTTTGAATCATACTGGATCTGTCTATGAAAATCCTACTTTATTAGAGTGATGTCAAAACTAGATTAACTTGAGCAGTTAAACTCTTGTAAAACTCCATGCGGATCTTTCATATTTTTATTGAAGGTTATGTAGATGTTTTTCTGAGAACCCTTTAATCCGTAGCATTCCATATGCCGAATTTAGGCACTAATTGACTGGCTGGGGGAATTTGTTTCTCTTTGTGACTCCCCCTGAGCCAGAGCTCACCCTTTTAGTTACCGGAAGGAATATCAGCACCAGATTCCGATGTAGATCCATCCCCAATATTTTCTATACTCTTCTTCACCCAAATCTTGCTCATCTCCTTTTGAACTTCATCCACATTCATTTTACCTTTACCCTTATCTTATTTTTGATTATGTTGCACCGGACCATTTCTATCATGATTTCTACTTCTACATGATTTGGCAATATGACTGGATCTATTGCAATTGTAGCAGACAACATTTCTTGGCTTATTTGATTGATATCCTCTTGATCTGCATTAATTAGCCATATGTCCAATTCTATTGCATGCAAAGCATCTTCCATTGAATGAATAGTTTATTTGCATATTTTTGCATTCATGAGATTTGTGACCATACCTTTTGCAGTTAAAACATTGTCCAGAGAAGGATGGATTAGTCTGATTCATTCTCCTCCTACACTAAGTTTCTTTATGACCAAAATTATTGCAATTGAAGCAGCATCCATTGAAGGATGGATATCTTTGAGCATTTGGTTGCCTTACGGGAGGTCTTCTAGGCCTGTTTCTTTGATTTCTTGATCCAAAGTTCTTTTGACCAGATCTGGAGCTTTCACCTTTCTCATATCCCAAACCACGCTTATCATCTACCCTCTTTTGGCTTTCAAGAAGAACTTCAAGTTGAGATGAGCTTATCTTGAATTTCTCTTTGTATTCATTTGTTGTTTGAAAATCTTGTTTAAGAGTGTCTATCTAATTCTCAAGTTGTTCTTCATTGTCTCTAGCTTCTTCAAGGTCTGATTCAAGATGCCTGATTATTCTGTCTATTTTGTGGTAGTCCTATGTTTTCTCCTTGAGAGATTGTTTTAGATTATCTTCAATTTTTCTCTTTTCTTCAATTTCTTGGGTGAATCTCATAACCCCTGATTCCATTTCATGCCTTACCATAATGATTTCTTTTGACAGCTTCTCACATAGCTTATTTTTCTCTTCCAGATCTTCATTGGTATCATTGACTTCACTTTGATTGGCTAATTTTTGAAGTAGTTCCTTTCTTTTTTTATAGAGATACTCATTTTTTCTTTGAGCTCATTTATGAAATCATCTTGTTTGAATCTTTCTCTCAAGTTATTGACTTCAGAGTGAGATTGTTCAAGATCATCAAGAGCAAACTAAAGTTGTTCCTTCATACCATAAATATCCATTGAGATTCCCAGATCTTCCTCAAGCTGTTAGGCTTTGTTTGGAGGAACTTAGCTCTGATACCAATTGTTGGAAATAAGGTAGATAACTGAGAGGGGGGGTGAATCAGTTATCTCAAATTTCTTTAAATTTCTTCCTCTTAATAATTAGTGCAACATTAAAACATATAAGCATATGTGATCATAAGAACAAAAATAAAATCAGCACACATAACACAAGGATTTTTACGTGGAAAACCCTATTAAGGGAAAAACCATGGGGTGACTAACCCAAGATTGTATTCTTTGTTGAAAGAATAAAGGAGTACAAAATGGTACTTTCCAATTAGGGCTCACTGCCCGAGCACACTGCTCACAAGAGGCACACTGCCTACAAGAGACTCGTTGTCTACAGAACTTACAAAAGGTAATCAGGTGTTTGAATTGATGAGAAGCATCCACACATGCTAGAGTTTAGTTTCGGTTAGGCACAATACACTGATTTGATGCACTTCATTCTTCCTCTATTTTGGTGTTACTACTTTGTCACATACCGGACTTAAAATGTTGTTTTCACACTTATCCCTACTTTTCTTCGCACTCTAATTTCTCACACACACACACACCTACATATTGAAATCCATCTGGTATATATATCCGCATCAAGGATTTCATCAACTTTCTAGTTGGCAATAGGAACACTCAAGATATTTACAAGTTACTAATCTGTCGGCTGAATCCATGCTTGATTTGTGATGCGTATCAAAAACATGGGCATAGAAGTCTTTAATCATGTCGGCCAACAATGTATAATCCCCAAACTTCTTGATCAACACCTTTTACTCATCCAGATTGTAGTTTGAAGCTTTGCCGGTTAGTTCTTTCTCTGTCTACTCTACCTGTCTAGAACCCAACACTCAGATGCTCATATCTTTTACATGCTTTGTCACCGGAGGCTAAATCTCTAGAATATAGTAGTCATGATACTCCTCTTGACTTATCCAAGTCCGCAACTTGCTGAGTTACACCATCTTAGAGATCCGGATCTAATTGTTGGACCTTGTTGCATACTCTGTTCTTGTTCACCAGACCAAAAAAATCTTCAATCTGACTTCCGGTATAGGCATACTATGTACTATGGATGTGTCGGATAGACTTTGTTGCCATCAATGACAACACTCATGAAGCCACATAGTGTCTCTTGCCAACAAGTTTGTTATTGTATATTTGGATGACATTCTAATTTTTAGTAGAAGAAAAGAAGAACATTTGTGGCATATTAGACAAGTTTTGGAGAGGTTGAGAGAAGAGAAATTGCTGATAAATATCAAGAAGTGTAGTTTCATGAAGGAAGAATTGGTATAATTGGGATTTGTGATTTCTATAAAAGGATTGAAGATGGACCCTGAGAAAGTAAGAGTAATTGTTGAATGACCTACACCGGAGAGCATTGGAGAAGTAAGATCATTTCATGGATTGACTAGTTTCTACTAGAAGTTCATCAGAAACTTTAGTTTAGTTTGTAACCCTATGACAAAGACAATGAGAGGTGACAAAAAGGATTTCAAGTGGACATTAGGAGCAGATAAAAGTTTTGAGTTGTTGAAGCAGAAAGTGATTGAGCAACCTGTTTTGGCATTATCGGATTTCAATAAGGTATTTCAAGTTGATTGTGATGCAAGTGGAAGTGCGATTGGAGTTGTGTTGAGTCAAGAACGTAAACTAGTAGCATATTTTAGTGAGAAGTTGAATGATGCAAGGAGAAGATATTTAGTTTATGATCAGGAGTTCTATGCAATAATTTAAGCCTTGAAGAAGTGGAGACATTACTTGTTTCCTAAGGAGTTTGTGCTGTATACAGATCATCAAGCTTTGCAATACTTGAATAGTCAAGGTAAGTTGTGTAATGGTGGAAATTTGATTGCGGGATAGGGTTTAGGGGTTTTGATTTGTTTATGCCTATCCTCCTTTCACCATTTATGTTCAAGGGCCTTGGGTCATGTACCAGAGCACTATCAGGCCCTTGGTCACTTACAAATGTAGGGAAATTTGGATCTAAATGATTTGAATGCCAATTTTCTTCTATTGTACTCAATTATGCCTTAAAACCCTAATTATGCAATTTCGGAAGCAAACAGACAAATATAAAAAAATGCTGATACAGAAAGATGTAAAATGACAAATCACCATGTACCTATTTTCGGGGTTCCGAAGTAGAACAGTCGGAGACTAAGGAGTGGGGGCCCAAGTCCAAGGCCTAGGTTTTTGTCAAGATTTGGAAAATCAGTCTACAACCTGTTCCCACTGTACCAAAGATTTTCCCGACACGGAACTTTGAGGACTAATGAGCGGGCGCCCAAGTCCAGGATGCTATTTTCATCCTTGATCTGCAATTCCAACACTCTATTGTACCCTCCTGCAACTTCACTTTTTCTAGATGTGACACCTATAACCTACAATCATGAAAACTTTGGGAGGGGTTGTGGTGTTTAGAGGCTTGCCTTAGTCAAGCCCCAAAGAGACATTCAAGCCTTCCGAACACCGTTGTCAGATAAAGAGTGTGTGCCCTTGTGAGGTAGAGGCAAAAAACTAAATGATAAATGCTCACAAACACAAATGATGTCACCTTGTAGTGAAGATCTCATGGAAGGAAGAAGCTCTTCATGCCATGAGGAGATGATTCCTCAAATCTGCAAACACAAACACATAGACAACACAAATCTACTCTTGCAACACAACGAATGCCTTGAATCACCAATGCTTCAATCACAAGAATGCCTAAAGTTCACAATTGCCATCTAGTTTACAAATGAATGCCTAAACATGCTTATTTATGCAACTAAAAACACTCCTGCCAAGAATTTCATAATTCAAACTTATCGTGTTGGCATCAGACCTAATTAACGGTCACAATCTGACACCAAAAAATGGGACTGCCCCAAAATAGGGCAGGGCTAGGGCGCGGGCGCCCAAGTCATCCCTCCCTATTTTAGGCAGGGTCTAACTCAAGGGGTCCCCCTAGGTCCCATTTGCCAAGACACTTAGGGTTCATTCCATCGGGATGTTAAAATATGATATAAAATGTTCTAAATGCACACTAAAGACCTGGGAGCTAAACCTTATGAGGGAAAAGCCCCCAAGGGGACATTTTTTGACGTTACATTTAGCCCCCACTTTAATGTATGTATGAATGCAAGGCCCATGCATGCATTAAAGTACGGTCAACAAACACAGCAAACACGCCAAGCATGGAGAAGACACGCCAATCACTGAGAAGACAATAATAGGCACGTAAAACATGGAGAAGACAGTTACAGTCACGCAAAACATGGAGAAGACAATAGATGCATAGAAGACACATTAATGCAGAGAAGATAGGAATGATTTCTTTTCTTTTCTTTTTCTCATATATATGAAATGCAGATGCAAGTACAAGAAAGTAAACAAACCTCTCATAATGCAGGATGTACTCATCGTACAAGTCTTTAAACTACATATATGGGGCAACACACATGCAAGACATGCAAAACCTCCCAAAATGCAGGATGTACTCATCGCACAGGTCTTTAAACTGCATATGGGGCAACAGACACGCCAAACAAAACAAGCACGCCAAAACACACACACTTTGAAGATACAGAGAAAACACGGCAGACAAGCGATGGAGTGTCCCTATTTCTAGCTTCAACACCATCTCAGGCACATTACAGGCACACACCAATAATTAGGCTTCGCAATAACAATCACCAAAGACATGCTTAAGGGTTGAGTTAGTCACAAAGCCGCTCCCTACCTCCGCAAAGGACTTTTGAAAATGTGAAAAATACACCATCCCCACCTTCGAAAAGGGCTTAAGATAAAAAGGATATGAGCGTGATATCCCGCCTCCGTAGATGGCTTAAATGATTAATTGATTGCAAACAAACTCAGAGTGTAGGAGGGACTCATCGCCACCAGTCTTTAGACTGCACCTAAGGACAAGCACATTGCTAACATCTACAACAAACAACTTACCTTATATATGCCCCCACCTTAAGGTGGTTGATATCAGATATCAAATCAAGCACGTTAAGGTAGGAAGAAAACACACAAGGGAACACGAGCTTTTGCAAAGCCCATGCCCCCCGGAGGTGACATGTACTTTACGATCGCCAAATGTTCCCACAAACACATCCTTGCAAGAAACATGTTAGTGTCTACATAATCATGATAATAACATCAATGCATATGATTAACCATACAAAGAGCCAAGGTTATACTACAAATTCGGAGATCGAGGATAACCGTGGGGCTACATCACAAAGATCTCATAATCGAGTGCCACCAAGGCAAGATTCAAAGATAGACAAAGTGCACAGAGAAACAGTATTGTTATGTTTGTAAATGAGATAAAAACATCATCAAAATCACTACGCGAAAAGCATGAGTGCTTCCACTAGCCAAGCGTCGGATAAGATATACAACCCCCTCATCATATTAGGAACTAAGTCCAATTTTTTATATCTCGCAAAAGGGACATTAGGTCCGCATTAGTATATATGTTTTTCATCATCCGCCTACTAGATAGAAATACTAGAGGAAGGGAAACAATGAAATAAGAGAGGAGAAACAAGTGCCTTAGGGACAGTCACGTAGGAGGGTGCCCCCAAGTCACCAACTACAATGCTATGTCCGTAAGACACAACACACAACAATGAAATCAGAGAGAAAGGCAATATAGAAGAACGATGATACAAATAGAAGAAGGGTCACAACAGAGGTGGTCTCTTGGTATCTCAAACCTTACAAGAGAATCCAGGGTCATTCTAGGAGACCTAAACAACACATAACACATCACAGGGGAAACACATCATGGAGGTAAAGGGTTAGAAATACTTACCTGTAGGATTTTCATGCTAGCAGTCATCAAGTAAATCATCGTCTTCCTCCCACTCCCTAATGTTAGAGGAAAGTGGGATATAAGTTACCATAGTCCAACTCTTATTATTTTCCTCAAGTTGTCCATTCTTTAGATCTTGTTGATTTGTTTCAGTGTTTGGATTGATGTTTTCTTATTGAGTTGCAAGTCGTTGGGCATATTCTTGTTGTTTCTTCCTCCTTTCTCTTGCTTGTCTATTCCTCTTTCTCTGACCACTTATCTCTTATAAGATAGGGCTTTGCTCTTTCATAGGTTTGTGTATTTTAGAGGAGGAAGCACCATGATCAAATCCCATTTGTCTAGGAAGAATACTTTGTTGTCGACAATTACCTCCCGATCCTTGTAAGGATGACGGGGGAGGAACCTCAGCATAGGGACCTTGTCCTTTCGGTCTAGGGTTCTCTTCAAATGCGGGTTGCTTGTCTTTTGTTATTTCTTGTATAGAAGGACCGGTCATTGGATGTAACAGTTTTGCTTTGTAATTTCTATAACTCAAGAAGTTAAAGTCTGTTCGCAGCTCTGGTTCCTTTTCAGATTTATCCCAAAAGTAATCTAACATGCAATGTTTTCTCTCAACCAAAGGTTTATATCTATTGCGTGAAATAGTATGCAATTTTCTATTCAAAGGAAATTTTATACAATTGTGAATTGTTGAAGGGACAACTTTCATAGCCTTTAACCATGGGTGTCCAAGTTTTATGCGAAAGATGTCAGAAATAGGGACGACATCAAACCATTATTTTACATGTTTCTCAAATACAGTTACTAACAATGATATCTTCCCCAAAGGGTTTACAAAGGTTCCCTTATGATTCTTAATCATCATATTCGATGGGTCATAAGAGCCTTGCATTAATTGATGTGCAAAGAAGAACTCTTCTGTAGCAACATTAGTCATGCAATTAGGATCAATGAGGGTTCCATCAACATGATTTCCCATTATTTTCACAATAATGTAGAGGTCCTTTAGTGTCTCCAATTGTTCTATCATTAGGTGTAAACACAATTTCAGGTTCAAGAACCTTTTTCCTTATGTAAGGCCTAGGAGGCAACCTATTGTTATTATTGCGATGAGAAGCCATGAATGTTTGATTTTTTGTACCTTTTTCAATGCAAATATATGAAAGAACAGGTGTTGTAAGGATTCTGATCAAGGGTAGAAAATAATATGTCTGATATTAGTCCAATACAACAATAATATCCTTCACAACACACTTTTGATGCAAATCTAAGATGATGACAAGTCTAAATCTAGTGAAAATACACCAAAATATGTGATTTTCTCACCAAATCTTGATGTAAAAGAGCATAGAAAAGGGTGTTGTGAGGAAAATGATGATGGAATGCAAATAATATCAGTAATAACATCCACTTGATGCCAAAATATCTAACACAACACGCTTATAGTGCCACTTAAGATCAAACCCTAGTGAAAATATAGCAAAACATGCAATTTTGCACGATTTTTCAACTCCAAGACCTAGAAAAAGGGGTGTTGTAAAGAATTTTAGGAGGTTCAAAAATAAATAGAAATGATATAAGTCATCTCAAGTCATAAAAATTTTCACAACACGCTCAGAGTACAAATCTAGGCCAAACCCTAAGGCAAAAATAGCAAAAATGTGCAATTTTTCACCAAATTTTCAACACAGGAGTCCAATAAAAAGGTGTTGTGAAGATTTTTAGGAGGGGCAGAAGTAGATAACCCTAATAATAGAAAATTAGTGCAAAAAGAATCTTTCACAACACAATTAGGGTGCAAATTGAATGAAAAATCAATGAAGATGCTAGCTTTTTGTTGAGATTTTCTATGCAAAAATGCAAATATTTTAAATCTAAATGCAAATTTACACCAAAATGCAAAACTATAGTCAAATGCAAATTTGAATGAGTGCTTAAGATCAGTAGAAAAATCTGAAACAAGATTTTACCTACAAACCCTAGTTTTTGGAATTACTAGGTTATATGCGAATTTCACAATTTTCAACAAAACCCTAGCAATTTTATGATGAAAATGCAATGCAAGACACTAAATTTTTGTATTTTTCTATAATTTATATCAGATTTGATGCAAAAATCATGAATTAGGGAAATTTAGAAAGAATTGATACCAATTAGTAAGCCTAACAATACAATTTTTTTGGATTTTTCAAAATTTTCAATTTTTTTGAATTTTTCTCAATGCAATAAAATGAATGACTATATGAATGAATGAAATCAATGCAAATCTGAAGCAAAACACTTAGCAAGTTGCAAACAAGTCCAAAAACATAGGTTCACCAAAATGTAATGGTGGAAATTTGATTGTGGGATAGGGTTTAGGGGTTTTGATTTGTTTATGCCTATCCTCCTTTCACCATTTACATTCAAGGGCCTTGGGTCAAGTGGCAGAGCACTATCAGGCCCTTGGTCACTTACAAATGTAGGGCAATTTGGATCTAAATGATTTGAATGCCAATTTTCTTCTATTGTGTTCAATTATGCCTTAAAACCCTAATTATGCAATTTCGGAAGCAAACGAACAAATATCAGAAAATATTGCTATAGAAAGGTGTAAAACAACAAATCACCATGTACCTATTTTTAGGGTTCCGAAGCGGAACAGTCGGGGACTAAGGAGCGGGCGCCCAAGTCCAAGGCCTAAGTTTTTGTTAGGATCTAGAAACTTAGTCTGCAACCTATTCCTGTTGTACCAAAGATTTTCCCAACACGAAACTTTGAGGACTAATGAGCAGGCGCCCAAGTTCAGGGTGCTATTTTTATCCTTGGTCTATGATTTTGACACTCTATTATACCCTCCTGCAACTTCACTTTTTCTAGATGTGACACCTGTAACCTGCAATCATGAAAACTTTGGGAGGAGGTTGTGGTGTTTAGAGGCTTGCCTCAGTCAAGCCCCAGAGAGACATTCAAGCCTTCTAAACACCGTTGTCAGATAAAAAGTGCATGCTCTTGTGAGGTAGAGGCAAAAAACTAAATGATAAATGCTCACAAACACAAATGTTGTCACCTTGTAGTGAAGATCTCATGGAAGGAAGAAGCTTTTCATGTCATGAGGAGATGATTGCTCAAATCTGCAAACACAAACACATAAACAACACAAATCTTCTCTTGCAACACAATGGATGCCTTGAATCACCAATGCTCCAATCACAAGAATGCCTAAAGTTCACAATTGCCATCTAGTTTACAAATGAATGCCTAAACATACTTATAGATGCAACTACAAACACTCCCGCCAAGAATTTCATAATTCAAACTTACCATGTCGGCATCATACCTAATTAACAGTCACAAGTCAACACCCAAAATTTGGGACTGCCCCAAAATAAGGTAGGACTAGGGTGCGGGCGCCCAAGTCATCCCTCCCTATTTTAGGCAGGGTCTAACTCAAGGGGTTCCCCTAGGTCCTGTTTGCTAAGACACTTAGGGTTCATTCCATCGGAATGTTGAAATATGATGTAAAATGTTATAAATGCACACTAAAGACCCAGGAGTTAAACCTTATGAGGGAAAAGCCCCCAAAGGGACATTTTCTGATGTTACAAGTTGAATCAGAGACATATGAGGTGGGTAGAGTTCATGCAGAGTTATACTTTTGTGTTGAAGCATAGGAGTGGTAAATCAAACAAAGTTCCTGATGCATTGAGTAGGAGAAGGAATTTGCTGACAAAGATGAGAGTTGAGGTGATAGAATTTGATGAATTGGAGAACATGTATGAAGGAGACACTGATTTTGTAGAACCTTGGAAAGCATGTAAAGAACCTGTTGTGACAAATAGGAGTAAGTGGTTGGATTATTTCATTCAAAAAGATATGTTGTTCAAAGGAAGTCAGTTATGCATACCTAGAAGTTTAATGAGAGACAATTTGATCAAAGAGAAACATAGTGGTGGATTAGTAGGACATTTTGGCACTGATAAGACAATGGCTTTGGTAAGTGAGAACTACTTTTGGCCTCAGATTCATAAGGATGTTCAGAAATTTGTGCAGAGTTGTAGAGTTTGTCAAGTTGTAAAAGGGAATAGTTAGAACATTGGATTGTATAAGCCTTTGACAGTACCAGAGAGACCTTGGGAAGACATAAGCATGGATTTTGTAATGGGATTGCCTAAAACACAAAGAGGACATGATTCAATATTTGTAGTGGTGGATAGATTTTCAAAAATGGCTCATTTCATAGCTTGTAAGAAGACAACTGATGTAGTGCATGTAGCTGATTTATTTTTCAAGGAGATTATGAAATTGCATGGATTACCTAAGAGTATAGTTTCAGATAGAGATACAAAGTTTGTTGGTTACTTTTGGAGAACACTTTGGAAGAAGATGAAGACAGATTTGAACTTCGGTTCAACTTTTCATCCACAGACCAATGGACAGACAGAGATAGTGAATAGGAGTTTGGGAGATTTATTGAGATGTTTGGTTGGAGACAAGACCGGAAGTTGGGATTTGATACTTTCACAAGCAGAGTTTGCATACAATAGTTCAGTGAATAGAAGTACCGGAAGAACACCTTTTGAGATAGTAACCAGAGTAAACCCTAAAGGAGTTGCAGAGTTGAGAGATATTAGTTTGGAAGAAAAGAGAAGTGCAGAAGCTGAAGAATTTGCAGACCACATGAAGACAATACATGATCAGGTTAAGAAGCACCTGGAGAACATGAATATCAAGTACAAAGAGAAGGCTAATGAGAAGAGAAGACATAAGGAATTTGAAGTTGGAGATGAAGTGATGGTGTACTTGAGAAAGGAAAGATTTCCAATTGGGACATATAACAACTTGAAGATGAAGAAGTTTGGACCTTGTAAGATACTTAGGAAATTTGATTCAGGAAATGCATATGAAGTGGATCTACCAGAGACATTGAGTATATCATCTATTTTCAACATTGCAGACCTATATTAATACCATGAAATAGAGTTCAGTGACAGTATGAAAGAAGACTTGAAGAAGCAGTTACCATAGCAAGCACCGAAGCAGATTGAAGAGATTTTGGATAGCAGAGTTGGATGTAGCACCAGCGGAAGACAATATAGAGAATATCTTGTGAAGTGGAAAGGTAGACTGGAAGAAGATTCATCTTAGATTTCTGAGGCTGAGGTGGACCGTTTTGGTTTTCCTCTAGCCCCAGCAAAGTGAGGGACTCACTTTTTCAATAACCTTGGATGTCTGATGCAGGAGCATCCCTGGTTCAAAGCAATCTTGCATCAACCAAAAAAAATTTGCATTTCAGTTTGTTTGTTTCTTTTCATTCTTTTAGTTAAGTTTTGGCAGGTCAGTCAGTAAGCAGTTTCAGTATCTTGATCAGTATTATGTCGCAAGTGCATCTCAAGTGTTGTGGATCTGGACTTAACATCTAGACATGTTCATCAACATCATCCTAAGTTTGTAGAGCTTTTGGATCAGTTACCGGAAAGTTATTGCTATAAGAAGATCCTCTGTTTTCTCAGTGCAGAGCTTTTTGACAGTCATGAATAATCAGCTGAAGAAGAAAGATTGTGAGCATTGGCTGACTTACGGATCCTAATGATTCATTCTACAATGTTCCTTGGTTCGTGGCTGACCTTCCTCATAGGTCCACACTTCATTATGATCATTGGAGAAGGATTTTCAAGCTGATAGGTCTGACCTATCCAAGAACACATGTTACACCTCTTCATCGGGATTCTTAATCTCTTGTGGCTGACACGGAGGAATCTATTGTTTTAGATATGATATATAATGATGTAATAGATCCTTAGGAAAGTAGTTATCAAGATCATACATTCTAGATTGATAGATTATTCATTTTCTTGCGAAGGAGCTTCAAATCTTATTCTTGCGCATGTATGTAATCAGGCCTGTGAGTCGAATTGTAAGCCCGCATGATACTGGTGAATCCCTGATTTGAATTATATGATATACTGAATGACTGAATCTGTATTTGTTCCATTCCATTGTGTTGTTTCTGTTGTGTTTACTCTTGCTGCATGGTCCGGACTGTTCATTTTGTGAACCCTCCTACCATGATTACACCAGGCTCCCTTATTGACCCCGACCACCAAGGGTTGAATTAATACCTTGTCAAACCCTGTTTCATCTTCAACACTGTCGGCTTCTCTCTCATCTCATGATTGCTCTTTATCTATGGTGTTTGGTGAGGATCCCCTCGTCTTGCCTTGCTTTGAGGATTTTGATTTAGAGTCTTCTTGGTTGGTTGTTCAGAGAAAGAAGCAAGGACTCCCCAAATCTGTCGTTGCTTCACGACCGAGGGTTAAGGGAGTTAAATTTTTGCCCTCTAGATCTGGGGTTGTTTAGATCCATTGTTTGGTTTGCAGCTTGGTTGTTGTTTCTGTACTATTTATGTTCTATTTTTGGCCTGTTTTGCTCGGCCCTGGGGGCTTTTGTTTGTAAAGGGTTCATCCCCTTGTTAGTTGCTTACCTTAAGAAAAAATAATAATATTTTAAATATAATATTAATAACCCTATTTTTAATCAAAGTATTTTATTATCAACGTGTATTAGTCACCTTTTCAATATACATTATTATTAATGTTCTCTTACCCCTCTTAAGTTCTAATAATTAATTGCACCATTAAGTGTATCTTCTTCTATTCATTTTTCCTTTTTTAGTTCTTTCTTTACGTTTGGTGTTTATTTTTGCTCCCTCATCTCTTGTCTCCTCTTTCCTCTTCTTTTTATTTAAGCTTGGTCTGTAATCTATCATCCATTTTTTCTCAACTTGATGATGGACTATGGAGTACAATATAAATGTTGATACAAAAGAACCTCACATAGTTAACATCCAAAAGTACTCCTAATCAATAGAAAATATATAGTACATTAATGAGATAAGACCTAAACCACTCAATCTATGGTGCATATTTACTCCCATGGGGCCATAATATAGCTACACGACTAATGCGGTCTAGACTTCTACCTACAAACATAAACTTCAAGATGCCATAAAACAATACAATATATGAATTAATCTATAATTCAAAAGAAGTTTATTCCCTATTATGAATGTTTAGATGATGTTCCTTCCCTTGCACCTAGTAGAAAGTTTATCATATCTTTACACTTTCAAAATAATTAAGATAAATGAGTTAATAGTTGTCAAGTTTTATAAAGTTAAACTTTTATATATTTTTTATCAAATATCTTTTTTAACATGTACATCTTAAAATTTAATTTTATGATTTAAAATATTCATATTACTTTTAAAAATTAAATTTAAATTAAAGTTAAAGAATTTATATTATCAATTGATACCATTCTTGTTAATTTATAGTAGAACATATTCATATGTGGAAGAAAATTTTAAAGTTCACCTTATAAAGGTAATACAATATATGAACAAATACATACTTCAAAAAGATATATTTTTTCCTTTTGTGAATGGTTAGATGATGCTCCTTCACTATTGTATTTGTCAAATCTAAATTTATTAAAACCTCATCATAATCCAACCATAGTAAAAAAATAACTACAATATTTTATATTTGCATTTATTATAACAATGTACTATTATTTAATCTCACTTCATTGCTTTTGCCCAAAAATGACTAGGAATAATTCTAGTTGTCTATAGTTAATGATGCACAATTATATAATAGTTTACTACTTATGCAATCCAACATCCCCTAACTTCTACTTCAAATACAATTTCAACTATCGAATTATTGAGGAAATTAAATTTTTACATTGGAAAGTGTATTAGTAGTTTCCTCAATGTTTTGGATCATACTCCATACTCCATCATCAAGATGTAGTGAGTAAGAGAAGAGAAAGTAAAATGGTAAATTATAGACCCAAATTTGACAAGAATAGAATAGAATGCAATGCTACATGGAGTTCATACAGTAGCAAATAATCAATTTACAAATGGAGCTCATACAATAACAAATAATCAATTTACAAATGGAGCTCATACAATAGAAAATAATCAATCTACAAAGGTGACCCACTCGAAATTATTTGATCATCAATAGCTAATTGTTTAGTTATTAATGCAACAAATCATGACAAAAAGAAAACACTATTTAATAGTTATTTTATTTTATTTAATTAACAGTTATTTTATAGATTTAGTTTTTTTTAAAAAAATATATGTGGGGTGTCTTGCTATACTTAAATAAGGCTTAAGTAAATAAATAATAATAAAATGACTGTTCAATAAATAAAATGACTCTTAAATAAATAAAATTAGTTCTTCAAATTAAAAATAAATAAAATAAAATAATAAATCTCTTCACTAAATGAGTTTGTTTTGTTGCTCTATTGACTCTAACCAAAAAAGGAAATTGGAATACATAAAAATCAAAATCAAAAAAGAAATTGTAACGTGGAGAAAACATAAAAATTATAGGAAAAAAATTGCAAAAAATAAAAAAGGTTGAAGCAAAAAAAGGTGGAAAAAATTAAAAAAAAAAGATGCAAACACAAAAAATCAAAAATAAAATTAAGAAATTGAAAATGGTTGAAGCAAAAAGGTGGAGAAAATCACAAGATATCTCTCGCCATACTATAGATATATTGTTTTAAATATAAATATACTAGTAATACTATATTACTATATACATAATTTAATAAATATATTAACTAACATAATATATTATATCAATGAAATTATTAAGACCACCATGCAAAAAGAATATGATGCCATTTTCTTCAGTCAGAGAGGCTACTTAGCAAGGAAAGCTCAAATTGAATGCCGAAGAAGTGGTTGATAATGGTGCTTCCCAAACCATAACTACCCACAAGGAAGTCTTCCCTATTTTCTCTTGGGAGGCAGGGAATTCCCCCTATAGTTTTTATAGGGTTTAATTTTAAATATTTTATCTTGTGACAAATGTACACAATTTTCATTTGTCCATGAATATTTAACAAATATTTATTCTAAAGAACATAGTCAACTTCAACTATGCTTAAGTCTTGGGTTTGCTCCCCAAGGTCTTGAGTTCGAATCTGAGGCCCTGCTTCTCAAGATGCACTGGTTCTACGGGTGCGTGGGTGCATCCTCAGGGGGATTAGTCTTGTCCCAACTCGCCTCAGGTACCCAAGATACGGGGTGCTGGGCCGCTGGGCTGGGTAGCGGAGATACCCCCTGGGTCAAAAAAAAAAACAAAAACTATGCTAGTTATAGTTGTGTCATACTAGTCAACGTCAACTATGCTAGTTATAGTTGTGTCTAGTATGAATCAAATTTCATGTCACATCTTACAACTTGCAAATCATATTAATTAGATTATCAATTCTTTTATTACAATACCACAAAAGCCTCCCTGACAGGTGTTTATGAAGGATTGAGAAATATGCATCCTACCACAATCACATAAAGCATAATCCAACCTTGGCCCTCATGTATTAACACTGTAGCTATAGCTGCGGTGATGGACTGGACAGGGACAGACATCAATCCTCCGCCTAGCTACGCTGATGGACTCCACAGGTGACAGACATAAAATCCTCCGCCCCTCCGTGGAAACAAGTCAAAACTAGAGGCTTCCAGGGCTCCTTCCGTCACATTCAGAGTACAGCACAAGATGGGCTGCTTTTTAAGATTCAGAGTATTCCGACCTTGTCGGAGGGAACAGGAATCTCTTTAGTTTGTTATTAAGTTATTCAGGCTCAGACAGCTTGTTGAGAGCCATTGTAATGTTTCAGGCTTAGACTTCCTTTCTGAGCCCCTGTTTTACATATTTTTCTTCATTACAACTGGGGCCAGCTCAAATAGTTATTTTCTGCTGAGTACTGTGGCGCAAGAGCAGATTAGGCTATCTCCGGGGAGAAAAGGATTTAACTATCCCAAATTTTTTAATCACTAATGCATTCTGAGTAATGCAAATTTCCTCATAATTCTTTAAAAACCCTTCTAAAGGTGTTCATCAATACCAGGTTTTCAAAGGTGTTTGTCAACACCAGGTTTTTTTGAGATTGTAGGTGCAAGATGTGCCAGACCACTCTCCTTAAATATCATCCACTTCAGTGGTCAAACACTCAATAGCAATTTTACATCTCATTCACAATAAAAAAGTGGTAAATATTTGTCCTATTTTTATTGGCCCAAATTATTTGACTGTTGAAGTGGATGATATTTAAGAATAGCTGTGTGAGACACCTAAAATGGCTAATCTCCTCCCAGAGCCTGCAACCAACATCGTTCGCCAAGGCAGCATCATCATCTTCATTTCTGGTATGCTACTTTTCCATATCTACCTTATACACTTACCATTACAATTTCAATGTATCTACTTATAATATGAACTTGTGGTGCAGACAAGAAAACCTCTAGCTCTCCTTGCAAAACCAAGCCACGGCGAAGGAGGACAATGGCAATTCGAAGACAATGGAAAGTCACAAGTCAGATATTGGGATTAAATGCTGTTATGCAAGCTGCTCTTATCACTGCATTCCTTTCTGGCATTGAAGGCACAAACAACTGTCGGATTTGGTGGATCCCTACAACACTCTCTGGGCTGTTTTCATTTGTGACACTCATTGCTCTTCTTTACCTGCTAAAATATCTCCACTTCAGTGGAAAACAAAACCTCCTCTTAATTGTTTTGGTTTTCATACTTGTTTCTGTCATTGTTATGGGGGCCTTTAGACTTACGCTCTGTTGAGCATTTTGTCTGTTACATTCTTTTGGTTTCGCCAATGATGACTATGTTCTGGCAAGATATGCAATCTTCAGATTAACGTTTGGTCTTTCTGACTTACGTTTTCTTTGTAAATCTCATTTATTAAAGGATTGGGATTTGTTAGGTTTTTCGTTTGGTATTTGAAACTTATTTTATCTCAATTATTCCTATAATCTCCAACAAAAGAGCAGGGATATCACTTATTCCAGTTTTTCTTGTAGAACCATTCATTCTGCTCATTTCTGGTAACATAAATCAGAGGTGAATCATATTAAATTTAATTTATTTATCATTAAAAGCCATCTTCGGGTCTACAAGTTAAGTTAATTAACTTAATTTCACTAAAAAGATATAATTCATGTCTATATGCCACTGCACGTTTACAAAGATAAAATAAATCTTATCTCCTAAGACTCTTACATGTCACTGTAGCTGGTCTTACTACTCGGATATTGAGGGTAGAAAGCTTGGTCAACGTATGCCTTAGTTGAGAACATCGGTCTTATGGGTAGTGTAAAGACCAAATTACGTAATTCAGGTGTCTGATTAACTATAAATATAAAATATAATTTGGAATAAAATGAGATCCATAATTTGTCACAAACTATTTTCAAAATTATAAGATGTTTTTGGAAGATTTGATACAAAAGGTTTGATGGATTTTTATCACGATCTTTGAAAAACTTAATATATGTACAAACAAAATTTATGTAATGAATCCTGCTCTTGGGCTCTAATTCTAAGAATCTTACATTGAACGGTTCAGGGAAAAGAAACTAAAGGCTCAACCAAATGATATTTGGCAGTCAAAATATACCATTCATCATATATTTCGGCATGGTTTACATATTCGATGCAGCAGACCAAACAATTTATGACATAGCAAAAATTCGACAACTTGAACAATAGATAAGTAGGAGGTATTTTCTGTACTTGGGCCATTCATTCTCATGAGAGATGGGTTCGTGTGAACTACTATTCATGAAATATAAGTCAATCAGTTTGACTCAAAACCTACGTAGTTGAATCCTTATATAAATTTCATAACTTAAAAAATACTTCAATTTTTTTTTAAATATAAATTTTATGTAAAATACAGATAGAAAGTATACCAAATGAGTTTGGGGGAGGTTTGGGAGCAACGCCCCTAGTGAGTTTGAGGGGCAATGCCCCTCACAGGGGCCTAGGGGCAGCACTCCTCATGCGTTTCTTATCATGGTAAAAGGTGGGGTCGAGAGGCAAAGCTCCTGCCACAAAGCCCAATCGAAGGCCTTCGAGACCACATAGGTATTCATGGCCCATGCCATTTTTATAATTTTTAAAAAACAAAAAAAATCATGTTTATCGAGTATGAAAATTGCATTTTTCAATGTTTTTCCTTTGTCAATCCTATGCGTCGCAAGTTTTTCACACAGACTTCGCGAGTACTTGCCAATAACTCACCACCTAACTCGTGCAAACTTGCCAAAGACTCAGCTTGATAACTTAGCAAGTTAAACTTGAAAACACAGCGTTGTGAAAATCTTAGCATCGCCGAATAGTTGAACTATGTATTTCGGCATGTTATATTATAAAAACATGCTTTATACCAAAAACAAAACATGGATCCCCTTCTTCTGCTGTCACTTACTACTTCTCTATGAAAATCTGACCTGATCCTATTGCAAGAATGGGGGTACACCCTTCCTTATGCATGCATCATTACAGCTTAAACACTGGAAATGAGAAATCCAGTTAATTGCCAAAACTCATTAGACCTTATTTGCTTATTGAGAAATATGGAGAGGAAGAATGCAAATAAGAAAAATGGAAGATACCTTTTTCATATGGGGACCAAACACAAAGGACAAGTAATAACATGGACGTAATACAGTTCACATTTTATGGTCCCAGTAGATTGACACAAGTGACATCTCTCTACTCCATAACCAGAACATTTGATGCATTCCTCCTGCAACATATTCTAATTTAGTTTTTATTTTGCAGGACAATTTCACACAAACTATGTAACAATTAAATATACCCCAACTTCTCTTGATATCTTTCCCATTCTATAGGAAACATGATTAGATATACACATACCATTTCGGAAGAATCTTACATATAGAAGCAAAGCTCTTGTTAAAGGCCGCAGCATACCCAACGCATGAATTTAGCATATGAGGACTTAAGGAAATTTAGTCATAAAAACAAATTCCAAAGGCATATTTTTTAGGTGTATCATGAGAGGAAATGTACAAACAAAATTTATGTAACAAATCCTGTTCTTGGGTTCTAATTCTAAGAATCTTACACTGAACAGTTCAGGAAAAAGAAACTGAAGGTTCAACCAAATGATATTTGGCAGTCAAAATACACTATTTATCACATATTTCGGTATGGTTTACATATTCGGACTTGGCAGACCAAAAAATAAATAAGTAGGAGGTATTTTCTGCTACTTGGACCATTCATTTTCATGAGAGATGGGTTCGTGTGAACTACTATTTATGAAATACGAGTCAATGAGTTGGACTCAAAAACTACGCACTTGAGTCATTATATAAATTTCATAACTTGAAAAATACTTCAATTTTTTAAAAATATAAATTTCATAACTTGAAAAATACAGATAGAAAGTGTACCAAATGAGTTTGGGGGAGGTCTGGGGGCAATGCCCTAGTGAGATTGAGGGGCAGTGCCCCTCGCAGGGGTCTAGGGGCAGCACCCCTCACGCGTTTCTTATCATGGTAAAAGGTCGGGTTGAGAGACAAAGCCCCTACCACCAAGCCCAATTGAAGGCCTTCGAGACTACACAGGTATTCATGGCCCATGCCACAAAAAAACCTTATTTTTTGAGTATGAAAATAGCCTTTTTCAATGTTTTTCCTATGTAGGCCTTCGAGACTACACAGGTATTCATGGCCCATGCGTCACAAGTTTTTCACACAGACTTGGCGAGTACTTGCCAATGACTCGCCACCTGACTCGTGGAAACTTGCCAAGACTCAGCTTGATAACTCAGCGAGTTAAACTTGAAAACACAGCATTGTGAAAATCTTGCATCGCCGAATAGTTAAACTATGTATTTCGACATGTTATATTATAAAAACATGCTTTATACCAAAAACAAAAAATGGATTCCCCTTCTTCTGCTGACACTTACTACTTCTCTATGAAAATCTGACCTGATCCTATTGCAAGAATGGGGGTACACCCTTCCTTATGCACGCACCATTACAGCTTAAACACTGGAAATAAGAAATCCAGTAAATTGCCAAAACTCATTAGACCTTATTTGCTCATTGAGAAATATGGAGAGTATTCGAAATTAAAGAGAGCAAAGTTATGAATAAGAAGAATGCAACCAAGACAAATGAAAGATACCTTTTTCATAAGGGGACCAAAACACAAAGGACAAGTAATAACATGCACGTAACCCAGTTAATATTTTATGGTTCCAGTAGATTGACACAAGTGACATCTCTCTACTCCATGACCAGAACATTGATGCATTCCTCCTGCAACATATTCTAATTCAGTTTTTTATTTTGTAGGACAATTTCACACAAACTATGTAACAATTAAATATACCCCAACTTCTCTTGATATCTTTCCCATTCTATAGGAAACATGATTACATATACACATACTATTTCGGAAGAATCTTACATATAGAAGCAAAGCTCTTTTTAAAGGCCGCAGCATACCCAACACATGAATTTAGCATATGAGGATATAAGGAACTCTAGTCATAAAAAAAATTCCATTAGGCATAGTTTTTAGGTGTACCATGAGAGGAAATGTATTTTTCTATAACCCCATAAGGAAAAAGTGGGCACCATAGTTTCAATCTCATTAGCATGGAAGTAAAGCAGGCTCTGTCAATCCACTACACTAGGAATACACGGACTACCTCTGGATCACACTAATCATAACAGAAAGGGTTAGACAAGGGATAAAATTTATTTTATTTAGACCAAACAAAAATTCATAGTAGTTTAGAACTCCAGATTGCATCCAATTTGTAGTTATATCACCGTCCAATATTTATCATTATGCCACAGTGAAAAACATAATTGTATCAAATAAAGCAACATATCAGTTTAAAACTGTAGATTGTGTACAGCAACAATGACAACTTAATTTAGTGAAATTCAAAGTCAGGTGAAAACATCAGCTACGGAAGGTAGCGCAGACACAAGTTGGTATCCTTAAACATCCCCACCAGAGACGCCTCTGCTGCATCCTGCAACGCTAGAACAACTTGGCTCTGGAATCGTAGGTTGATCTGTAACAAACAAAATTGGACATCAACCAAAATTCGGAATTGCCATCCATGAATAAATCAAATAACAGCCTAAATTTGGCATACTCAAATAGCCCAACCAGATATGCCTCTTCTGCCTCCTGCAACACGAGAACAACGTGGCTATGGAATCATAGATTGGTCTGTAACAAATGAAATTTGACAGCATTGACCAAGATATAGAATTGCCAATGCTTCAGGCAGGTATGAAAAAATAGTACAGTTCAATGCATGCTGGCCCGTCCAAGAGAACCCGTAGCTAGATGAAGAACAAGGTGGGAGGAAGATTTATGGGTCATCACTTGTAGAATCTCAAAGATGAGTGAGAAGCTGTTGTTAATCTCAACTCCCTGCCCTCTTCCCTTTAGTTTGGCTGTGGTTTCTTGTTGTTTTATGGTGCTGTTGGGTTCCTATCTTTTTTCTTCATCTTTGTTTCTTTTGCCTTGTTCTTAGATTGGTTGTTTATATGTTGTAATCTTTGCAATTTCTCCTCCTCCTGGTTGTAAAAGAGTTTGGCCAAAAAATAAAATCATTAATACATTAAATAAAAACCTAAATTTTTAATAGCCAAGTGTGACATGCTGAATGAACATACCTTAAAGTCTTGTGGAATCTATATAATGAGTCTCTGAAAAGGCAGTTTCTGGATCATAAGCTCAGTGCTCTTCTAGATTCGTTCAGAATTTTACTGATACCCACCAAAATTATGAAGTTAGATTTCCAAAGCCTCACCTAAGCAAAATTTAAATTTAGAAGGCCTATCATGTTCAACTTATGGTTTAGCAAATTAAACAAAATCAAATTCCCCATAGAGGCCACAAATTCAAAGTTTGAAAGCCTAATAGAGCTTTCAATCCCCAAAATTAGAGTAGAGACAAATAAAAACGCTAGTTCCAAGACAGTATATGTGCGGCTTTTTCGCTTCCCCTGTTGTGGGGGCAGATTTGTGAGTGGCCTGCAATAGAAAAAAAACAAAAGGTCCTAAATTTAAAACCTTAACATTAAAAAATGTATGCACAATTGCATTGGGGCAGCTCAGTAAGTAACTTTAGTGGCAAGCTGCTTCCTGGGAGCCTTCCCTCCTGTAGACATATGGGCTGCCTGCTTCGTATGGGCCATCTTTTTTCCTTGAAATGAATCTGCAATTGCCAATTAAAATCTATTTAATTATGTTGGAAATAAGTCACATTTGGACCGATGATGGACTGGTCACAAGGGGCTAGTAGCTCAGTTGGTAGAGCACTCCAGCAGCAAATGGATGGTCAGAGGTTCGAGTCCTAGCTGGTCCATATGAGCAGTAGCTCAACAATTGGTATCAGAGCCAGACTAGGAGCCCCAAGCATCTACAATGTGGCTTAAGGGGATGTTGGAAATAAGCCACACCCGGACCGACGATAGACTGGCCACAAAGGGCCTATAGCTCTGTTGGTAAAGCACTCCAGCAGTAAATGGATGGTTCTAGGTTCAAGTCCTAGTTGGTCCATATGAGCAACAACTCAACAAATCATTGCCATAACTCTACAGTGTTGCATGTGGATGACCCCATCTGAATTGTCTATAGTGTGGTCTGCTTACACATGCAAACACTACATCTGCCTTGTAACGAAAAAACTAACACCCGCTTCAAGTTGTCCCCTCTAGTGTTGTTACTGGTCTAGAGTTCAGAGTTTCGGTAAGTGTACTGTTGTCTCTCTCTAGTGTCGTTACTGGTCTAGAGTTTAGAGTTTCGGTAAGTGTACTGTTCTCTCTAACACTTGTCTGTCATACTTGACATATGCTCGGTTCAATTTCCCTATGGCCTACTAGAGTAATAAGTTATAAGCAATAAGGCTGATCAATTGTTTATTAAATCATAGTTAACTCCCACCTATTTGGTAGGTTTACTATGGTGTCAAAACTAATACACTCAAGACACACTGTGAATTATGATTTGTTTTCTCATCCGCTGTTCATTTAATCATAAATTTATTTGATGGCAAACATTTTTTTGCATGTTTATTTGATTGCAGACATTACTTCTTTAGTGTAAAAGAAAGATTGTCATTGTATTCTAACTGATACTACTGATCTGTATAAACAATAAAACTTATTTTGAAATAACTCTTTTTAAAACCTATCAATTTATTTTACACTAAAAGAAAATTACACTCAATTAAGCATTCCCATTGCAATTTGGGACCACTCACCTCTATCGTAGTTGGAGTGATCTCATTAGTGCAAGTTTATAAACTTTATGACTCAGTGGAATGTGATGTCGGCAGGTGGTGATGTGGCTAGCTCTCCAAACTCCTAAGTGTTGTTAGAGCTTTCTAGTTCATTGGTTGAAGCATATTAGGGGATTACAGTATGGCAGTCTTGTTTCAAGAAATGACAAAATAACATAATGACACGGTTGTCAGCTTCAACCCCAGAAACCGAGTATACTGCAAAGCCCAAGTCGCAAAAGGATGGGGAAAGTGTGGACTAAAGTCATTGGCCAGTGGCTAATTCACTCCCAGCAAGGAAACAAAGTGCTTGTGCAGTTAAAACGCTCCCTGTGTGCTGGCCATTAGATCAAAAGTCATTTCCAAAACAGTATTGTATCGTTGATCAAGTGTCATAATTCAAAGACTTAATCACCGACAATGACATGACCTCCGTACAGACTTAATCACCGACGCGCCATTAGAGTTAGGGTTTTGTTTTGTTTGTCATATAAGGGGCCTTCATTTTGCTTTCCTGAAATTGTCGGGCTAGGCATTCTGTTTGTACACCAATGTTCATATCCCAATTGTGTTAAAGAAAAACCCTAGGTAGTTATTATCACACTATTATAAGGTTTACAATTGTCAAAAACCCTAGTTCTATACTTTGAAAAAATTCAGACGGGGTTCAAGAGAACTGCAACCGAAGATATTATTGGAATTATATCTTGGGCCTGAAGGAAGTATCAAAACACAATTGGTAAAGGCCATGCCCCGACAAAATATGTTGTAGTTGCCAAAGAGGGCATAAGAGACACATTGACAACTATTTTCCAAGGAGAGATTTATTTTTTAGGATGTTTAACAAGAGAAATATGTACAAACCTATCAACAATACTTGAGAACTAGACTTTGCAAAGGTACCATTGCCCAATTGTTTTGTGGATCCCGAAGTTATCATTTGGGCTAGTAAAATATATGATGACAGAGAAAGGCAAATGAAGGATGGTGTGGGAAATGTATTGGTCACTCTCATCAAGCAGTTAATTTAGAAGATATTTGGGCTTAAGTAAGATGCTACTGTGGCATTGAATATGCAAACTTTGGCCATAGAAAGGATTATCATGTTTAGAGGTCGATGAAGTTGCCATGTTTTAAGCCCAAGAAAAGGGGCACCTCACTTGTGCTTATCCCTTAGGAAGAAATTGAGCCTCTGAAAGCAACTCAATTTAAATATAACTTCTAGGAGGTCTACCAAGGCTTGTGTCTAATCCTGGGGATAGTGTGGATGATAAGATGAATCTAGAAATGTTAGCATTTTGGAAGGACAACCAGAAATGTGTTTGTTAACACCTTATTTGACTATGGAACATTCTTGGCCAATCATCTACATAATGGCCTAACAAATTCCAAGAAATCCATTGCTGCAATATTTGATAAGAGGTTTAAGAGATACTCATTATTGTGCCTCCTCTTTTGTTCACCTTGGTTGGGGAGCTTGACAATAAATTAGCAATTAGATATAAATTCTCAAAGGTAGGTGGGGGAGGGTTAAAACCAACTCAATTATGGATAGTGCACATGGATAGGAACCACCCTCATGCTTCTTCTTATTGTAAGTTTGAGGATATTTTTGCAACCTAGTATTGAAGAAATTAGGTTTTGGTAGGCCAAGATTGCTAAATGAATTTGAGTTATTCCTTAGGCCACTTTAGATCAAACCAAAGGAGAAAGTTACAAAATAATCAGGGTGATTGGTTTTTGTTCAAGAAAAGCACAATTATAAGGATTTATGGGTCTACAATGCCTCCTTATGCATTACCATTTGTTGTACCAAATAGGGTTTCCTTTTTGGAAGTAATGAGATAAACAAAATCAACAACTTATGAAAATTTCAAGAACTATAAGGTTGGATTCATGATACCTAGTATTCAGTTGGAGGATTTTCAAATTTTTAGCAAAGAAGGTTTTGAAAAGGTTGATGAACACCTTAGGTTCCTCTATATGTCAACTACAAATCATAGGAATTGTGTCCTTGAGGGTTTCATTGACAAATTGAGAAAAGGTAGAGAGAAGAGTGGCTTTGAGAACACTTACCATGAACATGAGGATCTTATAAGGAATTGTCAAGATGGCATGGAGAGAATTATTATTTAAAGAAGATGGATGCATATTCAATATGCAAAGAGCAAAAGAATGGAGTTGAACCCTAATTATAAGGGAGCCTATGATGAGATTGAGGACCCTCTTAAGAGGATGAAGCACAAATTAGATAATGTAGAGGTTCTCTAAAAAAGGCTCAAGCCACCCACAACAAAGACAACTAAGTTGTTGCAGAACCAAGGTGAGTGTGTCCCTCCACCAAAAGTTGCTACTATTAATTCCCCGATCACATTAGAAATGACACCATTGGAGGTAGGCCATGAGGAATAACGAGGGTAGGATTCTCAAATGATCATTGATCAACCCTATGATAGCCCTGCATCACCTAATGTGTCAATCATGGACAAGAAAGCAGAGTAACATGTGGTAATAGAACAACTCCAAATTGAAACCTCCCCCTTGTTGATTACCCTATAATTGAATGCATTGGAGAGTTTTTTCCCCCAAGGAACACAATGGAAATTCAAGTTAGATCTCCTAGAAAAGCTAGTAGTAAAGCTCTAGTGCTCCAAAAACTCCTACATTAATGCAATGATTCTCAAGAGGATAAAATTCTAATTAGATAATGCATAGGTTCTATCAGAAAGACCCAATCCACCAACAACAAAGATAACTAAGTTGCTAGAGAAGCAAGGTGAGCTTGTCCCTTTGCCAAAAGTTGCTATTATTGGTGTCCCAATCACATAAAAAATGCCACCATTGGAGGTAGGCCATGAAGAATAGGGAGGATGTAATGTCCCAAATTGAAATATTTGATAATCTTGACAATAGCCCAATATTTATGTAGGAATTCTAACAATTTTTTATTATTAAGATCCAGGAACATGCAAGGTGAGAGCATACGATGACTAGAATATGAATAATATTTACTTCTACTACGCTTGTTGGTGACATACCACACAACTAATGATGCATGTCATGACAAATTTGAAAGATTATATGGGTCTTGGTGGCTAAGCCTTCCAAACACCACTCAATATCAAATGCAATATGAAAGTTCTAGTGGAGAACCACACATAGCTCTATATTAAAACAATGACTTATTAAATATGGAAACATACTATTATTCTACAAAAACCCTTCAAAAGATTAGTTGAGTAATTGTAATATTAGAACTTACATTACTTTAAAAGATGCCAAAGATGTAGTTGTACGGATACTAGAAAACTCTAAAAATCACACAATAGAAACCCCCAAATTAGTACAACAATTCCCAAATGCAACGATTCCATCCTTATCTCATACAATTGGTTGTAGATATAAATTATAGTAGAAAAAACACTAAGATCACCCAATTTGACTCTTATATAATCATACTAATTGGTATGACTTTTTGTAGATTGTTATACAATAGAGTTTAACATGAGACAACTCCTTGAAACTTATATGACTTCCTAAAACTATAGAAAATATGTGGTTACAGGTCTCTACAGTAGCATGACATATTCTAATCTCCCATTTTGTGGACTGCAAACCTTCTTGTGGTTGCAACTGAAAGGAAGCTAGGTGTACGGAAATCACTTCCTACACTAATCTATTGAGGAGAGGGCTATGCAAATTTAAATTTATCTTAACTATTACAGCAATGTTAAAGCATTAACATGAGATATTGCAGCAAAACACAAGAGCCAGAAAGTAGACAGAAGAGGAGAGACAAAGATTTACGGTGGGGAAAACCCTTATCGGGTGAAAAACCCCACACTCAGAAACCTGCAAAATGTATTAACAAATCTGAAAGAATGTTTACAATACACTTGCAATGCAAGCTTCAATGGTTTTCAACACTCGTGTCTGGAGTCAATCCGGCAGCATAACAGTACTTGTAAACCTGTGATACAAACTCCATCTCCAAGCACTTGTATAAATAGGAAATACAAGGCAATATTGGACCTATCTTGGAATGGGCGTCCAACATGGCTTCATGGACCAAAACCCACGCCCAAAGACACTTGGTTAACATTGTAGAATGTGCTTGACACTTGTCCACAACTCCCATTCCAAAGAGGTTGCCTATTTCCAAAATGGGCTATGACAGATGCTCTTATGACACTTACTACCGTCATAGAATCTGTCATAGCGGTTACAACTTATAGCTGTAAGAGAATCTGTCATACACATGCTATAAATAACATATTCTCTTACAACATGTCATATTCCACCTTGGGGTGCCCAAATATGCCTTATTCAAAGATGCTTCATGACACATGTCATCACCTGTCTTACAACCTTCTATTTCTGACTCTTACATGTCATAGATTCATCATAGGAATCCGTCATAACCATTTCGATCAAACATTCCTTACACAACATGGAGGATGCCGACACATGGTAGAATATTCCTACCACTAAGTGGGACACCTATCTCCTCATGTGAGGACAAAATAACAAGTTGTCATATTTCATGTAGGATTGACACATCACCGTGCCACATCCCACAACATGACAATATGGAATTTCCAAATATTTACAACATATGCAATTAAATAATAAATACAAACATTACAAATGTTGAGAATTACCAAGGTTGAGACACCTCAATTCCCAACAGCAACTAGGATCTTCAATTGTACAACAAAGTTTATAGAATTAAACCCTCCTCTAAAGGATATGATTTGTATGCAACAAGGGACAACTATCTTCAGTAGTACTTACAGTTGTACAGTAGGATTGTAGGGTACAACTTGATTATGTAGCTTTATATGCAACAAACTGATGTTAAAACCCTACATAAATAAAGGGTGTTGTGTAGTCTCACAACATGCCCCATTTTGCTCCTAGGAAAATGAGGACCCCCAACTTCTTTTTATTTTTTTGCTTGTTCTCCCCTTTGTGGTGGTTTGGTGGTAAAGGCAAAAATGGGAAGTTATCAAAAACAACAATTCTAATTCCCAAAATTCCTAAGTAAAGGTGTAGATAGAAAGAGCATCAAATTTTAGCTAGTGTCACCTTTGAAAATTTCTAAAAATTTGTTGAAATAAGCAAGTTATTCCAACCAGACATCCTAACTGAATATCCTAACTGGATATCCTAACTGGAGATGACATTTGTGAACTTAACGATCCACATCCCATGTTCCATATTTGGATGAAGATACTGCAACATCATGTGGAAAAGTTCCAGTTGGAATTGGTCCTTAAGAATTTGGAATAACTAGAAGTTCCTGGACCTGACCCAAAGTTAAAATATAGTTTAATTCTGAGAAATAAAGCACCTAACCCGATCTTTCATCTGAACCCGATGTTCCAACTAAACATGACATTTGCAAATCTAAAGATTAGGTTCAGTTAAAAGATCCACATCCAATTATATCCCATAAAGTAATTTCCATTTGGATATTCTCAATGAGTTTATACACTAACTTGAACCCAATCTTGCACAATAGACATTTGGTTCATCTCATGTTCCACATCCAGTTGGACTTCAACATCTGATAGCTTGCGGATAGATCATCATGACGTCATGCATCTAACCCAACATATCCCAACTTGACATATTCCAACCTGATATTGTGTAGGTGAAAAATGGATATGCAAACATAAACCAATGAGGAACATAAACGAGTACCAATTACCTCCTTTGCACAAACGAATTGCCTACACCGATCGAGTGAATTGAAATGCATCCTATTCCAATTTATTTCTTCTTGCTTTTTGATGTGGATTGCTCTATAATGGTAACATAAAATTGATCTCCCAAGGAATGATTGCGACTACATAAGTTTACTTAAATGAGAGATGTCTAGAAATGGAGAATGAAGCTTCTTTTATAGACATGTGAGACAACAGATCTATGGTTGAGGATTATTAGAAAGATCAACGGTTGAGAAAGGTTGAGAGAATGTGTGCGAATGAGAGAAGGACAAGTGTCCAAGCCCTCTCATGAATCAAGGGAGCTAACCGATCTAATTAAGGAGTTGACTGAATTGATTGAGTAGTTAAGTGAATTGATTGATCAGTGAACTAAATTGATTGATTAGTTGATTGAGTTGATTGCTTTGTTAACTGATTTTGATTGATGAGTCAACTGTTTTGATTGACTGTTAACTAATTTTGATTGGAGGAATTTATGGTGGGTAAGGATAAATGGGAAATTAAATAAATAATTATTTAATTTCATGTGCACATGGGATAATTGAATTAAATATTAATTTTAATTCATTTTGGAGGAAATAGATTATTTAAATAAATATTTGGTTTATTTATTTAAGTTGGAGGGAAATTTGAATATTTAAATAAATAATTTTGATTTTATTTATTTAAATTAGAAAATAAATAATTTAATTAAATAACTTGGATTAGTTAATTAATTTAGAGGAATAAAAAAGATTTAATTAAATAATTGGAATTTTATAATTAATCTAGAGGATAAAATTGATGATGATCGAATGATGAGCTTAATCAAATAATTAAGAATTAAATTTAATTAATTTGAAGTATGGAAGGTGCATGTATGATATGGAAATAGGTCAATTTTAGGTGTCTACAAATATATCTTCTCGATACAAACTCCTGGTCAAACTTGATTTGGTCAAACTAGGTCACATTAGGGTCAAACATGATATCTCAGTCAAACCTGACATTGCCTAACCAGATATTCTAACTGAACCTAACATTATAATATTTGAACATTCCACACCTGGTGTTAACAAAGCTATCCAGATTATCCAATTGGATTTTTAAAATTTAAAAAGCAAGTCAAAGTAGGTATATTCCCCCGCTCACCATTAATGCTCACCTACTGCATGCTAAATTTAATGCAACCCTTAATGAATTTTAGATGTTTAAAAGTGAATTTTATCTTCATAATTCATTACCAAAGCTATCAAGTGATCAAAGAGCAAAGTTACAAAGTGATTTAAAGGTGAATTACAAAGCTTGTGAAGTGCGAAGGAGAAATTACAATCTAAAAGCAAATTCAACAATGACAGTGACATTTTCATCCGGACATCGAGTTAAAGTATAATACTCATATAAAGGTGAAATATGTGGTATACAGGTATGTAAGAAATCCATTTACCTTAATTCCCAAGTTACAGTAAGTTTCAAATTGATTTAATTCAGTTTCATCTTAGGGTAACTTCAAGTTTACATTTCTTACCATTGTGAAGTTGAATTTACATACTATAATTTAGGAATTTTATCTTTCAAAGGAATTTAATAAAGAAGTTCTAGATACTCGTGTTCCAGATATAGTTTAGTAATTGGATACTTCGCAAGATGATGTTCCACATCCGGATGGTTCATAGGGAGAAATTCTACATACAAAAGTACCGGATGTAAAACAAAAGGAGCAACCAGATGTTCAACACCCAAATACATCTCAACTAGACACATCTACTCAGTAGGAGGATATACATTTGGATGGCATTCCAGATAGTCCTCAGAAGGAGAAAGGGCCTCAACATAAAAACATTCAACCCAATGCTTCCCAACATCCGGTTGGATAGGAGAAAGCGCTTGGAGTGCAAAATGTGCACATAGAAGATCAACATCAGGTTGAGCAACATGAAGAGGATCCACATCAAAATTAAGATAAGGATCAAGGCAAAGTGACACATTCAGAGGATCAACATCAAGAAGTGAATGTGGATCAAAATAAAGAACATGATACAGAACAACATACGAATGGTGAAGGAAAAGGTCAAGATGCACATATGGGAAAACAAGATGACCAAGACAAAGAACTTAATCTAGAAAAGGACTAAACACAAGACCAATAGAATGGTCAAGATCAGGTTGAGAAAGATGGGGAAGAAGGGGAGTTTATAGTTGAGGATTGTACAAGTATGGAAACAAAGTGATATCATTCTTTTGTATAGTTCACATTCTTTTGCTAACCCAACATGCCTTGTGCATCATTTGGCCAACTAGACATGTTGCACATTCATTTTTTAACCAGTTATACTATTGTGTTCTTTGAACAACCAGATGAAGTGGAAGTCAATCCAGATGCAATCTGGGCTGTCACATTCTTAAATTAACACAATCAGGTTAGGTTGTGAATTCATTATATCAAGATGGATCAGATATCTGGTTGAGGAAGTCTATCATATTCTTTACATAGGCAAGGCAGATTGGGGATATCTGGATGTAGTTGAAGATTCACATGCCACATCTAGTACCAAGTGCCTCATGACAAAATATTCTAGGTCAAAGAGCATATGCCAAGGATGCCAACTATCATCAGTGCCAATTGTTAGGAATGCCAACTAGCATGCACATGCTTTGCTCCTGTGCCATTGATTTTCATGATGTAATGTGAACTGTTGATATTGTAACTAATTATGGGTTCCTTGTTCTATAAAAGGACCCGAATCATGCATTTTTAGGGGGAATTAAATTGTAGAAATTTGTCAAGCTTGGAGTGAAGAACTGATACTTCAAGTGTTGCCTCTTGATTTTCTCTTCCCCTCAATGTGATTGTTTGTATATTCTATCTTAGATTTGTGAATTTGAGACTGATTGCTTGTCGTGTCCATAGTAAATCTCAAATGACTGTACATTGACATATGGTAATGAAATGTCAAATTGGTGTGTCCTGTTGGGATTGCATTTGAATTTTTGCATATTGTTGTCAATTTCCTTTGAAGATTCACATCATATATATGTAGTTGTGAAGAATTCTGGTGAAGTATAGACTGATTTGTCTCAATTCATGAATTTGATAGGATATTCGTGTGAGATCACTGAAAACTTAACTTTCTTAGAACTTTATTCTCTTTTCCCTAATCTTTTGTTATTTCTTTGTTAAAACTTCAAAATACATAAAAATAATGGTGAATATTGTTAAATCCATAGACAATTAGCTGAAATACCTATGAATTAGTAAATTTCATGAAGAACTTTCAAGTAATTTCAGAAGAATTAATAGAATTTGTAAAGTTATCTTGCAATTGCATAAATATGATGAGATATTCGTAAAGTCTAACGATATAAGTGCAGATCCAATAAGATCTGGACATTATTTGCGGAAATAAGATCTTTTGAAGATCAGTCAATTTGTAAGATCAACGTATAAAGTAAGCCCCTTGAGACAAAAACCTATTACATCAAACTTGAGCAAAGAAACGCACATCAGGTCCTAACTACTGGAGCATTGGGACTGCAAATTCCAAGTAAATTTGAGGTCTTTCAAGAGAGATATCATTTTTTTGTTTCAGAATTTTATCGGTGTTTGATGTGATTAAAATCCACATCAACAAAGGGTACTAGATGTCTGGATTTTATAATGATTACAACATCAAATAAATCTGAAGCCGTTCAAATAAAATTAGAAACAATATTGAAGCCCTTCACAACAAAAATGATATAATATTAAAACCCTTCACACAATAACTAGAACTCTTCAATATATAATAATCTAAAACAACTACAAAAATCTTCAATATACTCCTCAAAATCTTCAAATAAACCTCTGAAATTGTAGTGTGACATTGTAGTAACGATACATAATATGAAAGTACTATAGTGGCAATATTCAAGTACTATAGAAACGATATTGTAGCAAATAGAAAATTTCCAAAATCCTTTTCAACCTATTGAAACTATAGATAAACTTTGATCTTTTAACTCTAAGGTAATCCTTGAATGGAATTACTCCAATGAATCAAAGGGTTTTCATCCTCCAATCCACATTGAAATCTAGAGGATCTTCATCTTCTGAATCTCGATACGAAGAGGGTTTTCTTTTGTTAGGGTTAGTCGATAGAAGATATCAATTAAATGCAAATAAAGATTAAAAAGAGGAATAAAAATACACAGAAATAATAACAGCGAGAGACAATATTTAAGGTGGTTCACCCAAACTTGGGCTACATCCACCAACAGAGAGTCCAATATTAGTATACAGTAAATCAAAACCGATTACAACCAACAATCCTTGCAACTCAATACCGCTGCAAATGCTACAATACAATATCAATGGAAACCCTAACCCTTAGCTGCTTTTATCAAGCCTTATGTCAGTTACAAAAAATAGGGTTTTTTTTTTATGTTGGCTAATAGAAAAATAACTCCTGACGCCTTTATAAAATAATAGGCAATTTTGGAGGGGCTCTGCCCCCCTGCATTCCCCCGTTAAATAATTTGGGGGGAAACCACACCGATAAAAGTGGGGAAAATTTAACCTTCGAGTCTGATTAGGCTCCATATAACAACATCTTTCTTAGGCAAGAAGATGAACAAAGAGTTTGATCTCAGAAAAAGGGGTTTTAATTTCATCAAAATAGATGATATCTTCTATGCCCAACCTCTCCTTTTCTAATTTTTAATTTATTTTTCTACCTCCTTATAGAATTGTCTAGAAACACCATTAGACCCTCTTTCTTAATGACACTTTTTTTACTATAACATTGACCCTCTTTTAATAATAACATAAATGTTATCCTTTTTATGATGTTATAACATAAAAAGTGAGTAGGACAACTTAAGTTATTATTTTTAAATTATTTCTCTCACCTTATCCCTTAGCCTAAGGAATAGGCTATAGGTCTTCCGATTATCTTCACTTGAAAAAGGGTACATGACAAAGGTTATTATTCTCAAATGATCATTGATCAACCCTATGATAGGCCTGCTTCATCTAATGTGTCAATCATGGAGGAGCAAGGGGAGCATCATGTGGTAATAGAACAATTCCAAATTGAAACCTTTATCCTTTTTGATTACCCTATGACTAGATGCATTGGAGATTTTGTTCTCCTGGGGAGCACATTGGAAATTCAAGTTAGATCTCTTGGTGAAGCTAGTAGCAAAATATCTAGTCCTCCAAGAACTCCTGCACTAATGCAACAATCTTTGAAGCAACAAACATGAGGGATGTAAAAAAGAAAGAAAAGAAAGAAATTATAAATTAATATCCATGGATGACCAAATGTAGGTCAACGGGACTCTAAGAGTATAAAATTTTACAATAGAAAGTTCTAGGAAGAGAAACCTAGAAAGGCCCCACAAAGAGGAAGAACAAAAGTAAAGAAACATGAAACAACAAGGAAACACCTACAAAATTGGTCAACATCTGATAATGCTCATTCAGGAGTGTTGAGGGCTAGAGATTCAAGTAGGGCACTTCCCCTATGATCACATCTAACATCCAAGGCTGAAGTAACCCTTGAATGAGTGAAAAAACTCATAACATGCATTTGCCCTTATGGTTGGCAGTGGTTGAAGAGGAGTAGAGTAGGAGTAAGGAAAAATCTTTTGATGAATTTTTTGAAGATGATACTTTTGTCAAGACTAAGGAGTTTTAAGCTTTTGCATTGACTGTTAAGATTAAAAAAAGGCTCCTAGAATAGAAGAAAAAACTAAATGAACTATTGGGGGATCATGTGCAAGATATAGTAGAAATCTCAAACCTACCCCCAAAGTTCAATTTTAGTACATTAAGAATATAACCCTAGAGCAAGAAAGAAAGATGGCTAGGGAAAGTTCTATTAAATCAAATTCCCTATAGAGGTCACAAATTCAAATTTTGAAAGCCTAATATAGCTTTCAATCCCCAAAATTAGAGTCAGAGACAAATAAAAATGTTAGTAAAGATGGTGTATTTGTGGCTTTTTCGCTTCCCCTTTTGTGGGGGCAGATTTGTGAGTGGCTTGCAATAGAAAAAAACAAAAGATCCTAAATTTAAAACCCTAACATTAAAAAATGTATGCACAATTGCATTGGGGTAGCTTAGTAAGGAAGGGGTCTCATGGAGTTGCTAGAGGATCTATTTTTGTGGAGCAAAGGGTCCCATGAAACCCAAAATAAATTGCTGCTGCATAAATTAGAATCTTTTCCTCCAAAATAGGAGTATCTATTTTTTAGGTTGTTGATTTTGAGCAGGTGCATTTGAGGTGGGGCTAAAACTTTCCTCCACTAGCTTAGGGATTTTTCTACCAATTTTCAGGTTCCCTCCATTTAATTTAGGAAATATTTTGGGGGGAAATTTTTTTATTTGATTATTTTAAATCTTTTTATTTGTAAGTCCTAAAAAATCTTTGTTAAATCATTTAGCATTAAACTAAAAATCTCATGAAACGCCTAGCTTCCATACATTTGGGAGCTTAAAGTTTTAAGCCTACCTACAAGTACAAAATTCAAGGGACCACTTGTTTTAAAATGCTCTAAAATTTTTTTAGCAACACCGTTGAGATAATTTAGGAAGCCCCCCCTCCATGGGACCAAATTATAAGTAACCTTAGTGGCAAGCTTCTTCTTGGGAGCCTTCCCTTTTATGGACATACGAGTTTCCTGCTTCATATGGGTCATCCTTTTTCCTTCAAATGAATCTGTAATTGCCAACTAAAATCCATTAAATCATTGCCATAACTCTACAACATTGCATGTGGATGACCCCATCTGAATTGACTGTAGTGTGGTCTACTTCCACATGCAAACACTACGTGTGCCTCCTGATGAGAAAAACTAACACCCACTTCAGATTGCCCCCTCTAGTGTTGTTACTGGTCTAGAGTTTGGAGTTTCAGTAAGTGTACTGTTGTCTCTAACACTTGTCAAGTATATTGGTCTAGAGTTAAGAGATTTAGTAAGTGTATTGTTGTCTCTAACACTTGTCTATCATACTTGACATATGCTCAAGTTCAATTTCCCTATGGCCTACTAGGGTAATAAGCTATAAGTAGTAAGGCTCATCAATTGTTTAGTAAATCATAGTTAACTCCCACCTATTGGGTAGGTTTATTATGGTGTCAAAATTAATACATTCAAGATATTATGTGAGTTATGACTTGTTTTCTTATCAGTTGTTCATTTAATCATAAATTTATTTGATGGCAGACCTTCTTTTTTGCATGTTTATTTGATAACAAACATTACTCTACTTCTTTAATGTAAAAGAGAACTTGTCATTGTATTCTAATTGATATTACTAATTTATCTAAACAATAAAACTTATTTCAAAATTCTTACTAAAACCTAACAATAGACTTTACACTAAAAAAATTACACTCGATTACGCATGGCGAAGGGCATTCCCATTACAATTTGGAACCACTCACCTGCTATCATAGTTGGAGTGATCTTAGTAGTTGGAGTGATGTATTTGGAACCATATAGCCTAAGTTGGCATGTTGGTGAAAAAATTGTCCTCTTGAAAGGGAGGTCACAAGTTCAAATCTTGTAGGGGGTAGGGTATGTATGCTTCATATTGAAGCAGAGTTAGGTGCCTCCTTCAACACTAGTGGGAGTATGAGGTAGTCCCATATGCTACAAGCCACCTATAAGCTAGGTCGTGAGTCATTGTGGACTATAAAAGGATTCCATTTCCATTTCCATTCAAGTAGTGCAAGGTCTCCACTCCTAAGTGTTGTTAGAGATTTCAAGTTCATTGGTTGAAGCATTTTAGGGAATTACACTGTAGCAGTCTTGTTTCAAAAAAATGATGAAATAACATAGTGACACGGGTGTTAGCTTCAACCCTAAAAACTAAAGATACTACAAAGTCCAAGTCGTCAAAAGATGCTTTAAGTGTGGACTAAAGACATTGGTCAGTGGCTAATTCACTCTCAACAAGCAAACAAAGTGCTTGTGCATTTAGAATGCCCGCTATGTTGTTATCTCTTCACTTCATACATATACAACTAAAGCTTTAGTCTTTTTATTTGGTTATGTTCTCTCCTCAATCTTTGGGGGCATGGACACAATTTTTGGTTCGTGATTACAATTGGTCATCTAGTGGGTCTAATGGTTTGTGGTTTTAGAGTGATGTGTTGTTTTTTTATATATGTTTATATGGTTTATGATGGTTGTCCAACCATGTTTTTATCAATCATAAATAGAACTCTGCTTTCTACATCTCTAAATTTTGTATAACTTTATATTAACTTTTTTTTATAAAAAACACTCGATCTATAATTAACTTTTTATTGTATTCATATTTTTCATTTTTTAACAACTACAAAATCTCTTAATATTATTATTTCCCTGATGAAATAATTATCCAAATCATTTTTAACATAGTTACTTTTATTTCCATTATTACATTGTCTTAATAAATGAATCTAAACTCTAACACAAGAATTTAGGTATTGAATTCCATTCATGAACTCATCTTTTGTTTTGAATCTATAACCTAGTGGACAAGTTCTCATAGGTCAACCTCTATGAGATATTGGTTTTATGGTTGTGCTAAATATCAATAGGTAGCAAGAAAGGGTGCAAATTTCTTAAGATGATGAGATGCATAATGAGATTCTTTTTAGCTATTATAATTGGAGTGTTACTACATGCTCCTTTAAATGTGGATTTTTTTGAATAATCTTGTGGGTGATAAATGAATACAATTGAATGCCTTTAAATATAAGGATATAGCAATAAATCACATAAACATGTATTTAGTTAGCCCATAATAGCTAAAAAAAGGGGTAGAAACTTTAGAATTTGAATTTGAATTTTAAATTTTGGGGATTAATTCTATGATTGTGGGATTGATCTTGCACTTGCATGATTGATTTATGACAATCATATTCAAATATCCAAGTTAAAATAATCCTTTCAATTAGGTATACTAATGTGAATATTTTTAATAAATAATAGAAGAATATTGAATATTTGAAGAACCGGTAACAAACTTAAATGACTTTGTGGTGCTCAGTTCTAAACATGTATCTAAATACTAACAATTTTTTTTCTCAAAGCCTTGAATCCTTCACTAAAATTTAAATTTACTTGAGATAGTATATATAATTATATATTTTTTGCACCTCCATCCACTTGTTACATGCACATATTAATTTGTAAATTTATTTTTGTAGGCTACATACCTAGACAAACACCTTTATTTTTTATTAAATGTATTTTGAGAAATTTTAAATTTGAAATGTTTATATTAATGTCAAAATGTAAGAAAAATAATTTAATAGGATTGTAAGAAAAATACATCTTATACAAATCCTGTGAGAAAAAGAAAAGATAAATCGTAATTCACAATGATCTCACTTACACCTTTGGAATGGAGGCTGAAGAAAAGAATATGAAGGAGAATGTTGAGAGAGAATTGTAACAATGACTCTTATAATGCAGACTCTATGTTGGGTCATCTTTTTAATGAATAGATCTACATACATAATGAATGAGATCTCATAGAGATCCATGTTTTTCTTTGGAGAGACAATTAAAATTATCATAGATCTCATAATACATTAGACATTTAAATATAAATACTCTTCTAATTCAAGTTCATTATTCTAAAGTGCAAAAATGTATTGTTTCCTCAAGATAAAGTGCTCTGATTCCATGTGAAGATAATGAGAGTATGTATACCCATAAATCCAACCCAAAGGAAACCTTAAACCAAAAGCAAGCCTATTATATTTGGCACAATTAATGTGTCCATCATCTATATTGCTAATGTGCTTAAGTAGTGTTGCATTTTTGTTGATAATTTGGTTATGTTGGTTTTATCTATCTTGAATTTGTTGGGAAAATGTGTCTCAACTTGCATTCTTAATGTTCATTCACTATTTCATCTTTTGTGTATTTTGTTCGGAGAGTTGAGGTTGAAAGTTTAAATCTATTTCATATTTTTATAAAGGAAATGACCAACACTGATCTAACTTTTTAACTTGAATCATTATAAAGTGACATATATGTTTTGAATTTTAAAATAATGTGAACTAGTAAAATGTAGATTTTTTAGTTTATTTTGTATATATTTTTAAATTAAAAAATTATTTGATTGTAGTTTTTTATAAAATTGACACTATAATTTAATTGTTGATAAAATGCTGAAAACTAAGGTTAAGTGGGACATTGCACTTTATATAGTAAATTTTTTTTTTTCCTTCAAATTTTTTTGGTATTTATAACTTGAAACTTTAGTGCATGGATTATTTTTTCCCCATTTTTATAGATATATTTTTAAATAAATCTTATAAGTTTTGTGTAATTAAAACATAGCTATTTTGATGGGACATAACCTTTTGCCTTCACTATTTATCTAAGATAGGAAAAAAAATATATCATTTCAACATAGAATTTCTCCTTTAGTGCATCATACTTTTTTTTTAAATATAAATAAAATTTAGTATTTTTTCTTAAGAGAACAATCAACATCATATTTTGGTGCTAATGACCTATTTTTAGTTAAAAAAAAATTTAAAAATACTAATTGAAATGTTTAAAAAATATATTTTTACAAACTCCACATAAATCTACAAAAAGGTATTTTTAGATTTTTTTAAACAATTATTTACACGAATAGAAGTTGTTAGAACATCAAGTTTTTCAAATATTTATTTTTGGTAAATTAGCCCCAAATTGATGTTACATATGTGTTTAGTGGACGCTTCTAGTTTGAAAAATTATAGCATAGATCTAATTTAGCTAGAATGAATCTAGCTAGAACATATATTTCACCAAAATTGACTTTTGGTTGAAAATACTTAAATTCATTTATGCTAATAAGTTGGCTTGAAGTGTGACACAGATTTGAACTTCTACACTTGACATCTCATTTGGAGGTGACAAAGAATTAGTTTTTAGTAGATTTTGTCCTCACATGAGGAGGTAGGCATCCCACTTTGAGGTGGCATAGTTTGGCCATGTGTTGACATCTTGTGGAAGTTATAAGATCATTGTGATGGGAGTTATTTATGACATGTAAGAACATGTAAGAGGGAGGTTTCATTAAAATTTTGACCAACATTATGACAAATGTGGACACTTGTCATGGAGCATCTTAATGCAATGGGAATGAAGATAAATTTGGGCACCCAAGTTTGGGTGGTCAAATATGACAAAGTATGCCAATATAAGAGCGTAAGAGAATATGTTAAAAATAGTTGAGATGACCAAGACGAAAGGGGGTGTTGGAATATCAACTTTAAATATAGGTGTCATACCTCTCTTGTATTGGAAATCAATTTTCTCATACCATTTATGGTTTCCAATTTTTGTTTCACCTATTTAATAGTGCTTGGAGTTGTAGTTTGTATGGGTAAATTTGCACGTATTGTTATGTTATTGAAATCACTCAAAAATTGGATGTTGGTGATACTTATGTGAAGGCTTGATTTATAAATGTATTGTAGCTATGCCATTTACTAAATAATACATTAGGCTACTTTGAAGTGTGGGCTTTTTCTCCTGAAAGAGTTTTCCCATGTACAGGTCTATGTTATGGTATATTATTCATTTTATGTTATATGTGTTTCTAATTTCTATAATTTTAAAATATTGAAATTTGCTCAACACTCTCCACTAAAGATTAATGTATGAACTATTTTTACATACCTTGCTTCCTTTCATTTTGTATCTTTCATTTTGTATCAGAGCATAATCACTTCAGATTCTAGGTGTTGGGTATAGGGTTTTTGTACTAATATTCATTTGAGTGGGAACTTACATAGAGGGGATTTTTATTTTATTACAAGAAGAGATGGAGAAGTACTCATGCACTAATTTTGAGTTGTGGAAACTCAAAATGGAAGTTATTGTCATAGATAGAGATCTATGGGTTGTAATATTTGGTACAAAGCCTACTACAATGAAATAAGAAGATTGGGATTTGATGGATAGAAAGGTGAAGGGTCTTGTGAGACTCTGTTTGGTAGATTTAATTCTGTTGAACATTTATGAAGAGACCACTCTAATAAATCTTTGAAAAAATCTTGGAGAAATCTATTAGGCTAAATCCTTGGTGAATAAGTTATTCTTAAGAAATAATTTATACACTGTCAAAATGGAAGATGGTGGATTTGTTGTTGATTAATTAAATGCCTTCAATATGATAGTCACCCAACTAAACTTTGTTGGAGTTATAATGAAGGAATAATATCATTGTATGGTGTTGCTTTGTTCTTTTCTAGATTCTTGGACCACCTTGTTATGGCCATTGGGAGCACTACCACCAAGTTGAATATGGATGGAGTGGTTTCATCATTGCTATCAGAAAAAATGATAAAACTTCTAAATCAGCCAATGAGGCCCTAGTTGTTCGTGGAAGATCTAAAGAAAAAGGAAAGAAGAAGGACAAGATGCAAGATAAGTCAAGATCTAAATCTCATGGGAGATCCAAATCTCCTGTTAAGTTTAAGGTGAAATGTTGGAACTGTGGAAAGTTTGGACACCTTAGAAGAGACTACAAGGAGGAGAAGAAGAAAAAGAACATTCTAATGATGAATCCAAAAAATCATCTTAGGATGATGGTGATGTTTTTATCACTTCCTTGGCTACTCAAGTATTGGACCTTGTGTATGGCTTATTGAATTTGATGAGTCTTTTCATATGACCTCACATAAAGGTTGATTTACATGATATATAGAATTTGATGGTGAAATTTTGTATCTTGGAGATTATTTTCATCTAAAGATAGTTGGTCATGGAAACATTCTGATATGATTTATTGATGGACAAGTGAAGGGGATCAATGGTGTTCTGCATACCCCTAGTTTGGTAGGGAACCTACTTTCAGTAAGTAAATTGAATGATGTGGGTGTGCAAGTTGTTTCCTTGAGTGGAGGGTACAAGATGGTGAGAGGAGATATGGTTCTTACTAAGGGTGTTTGTATGGGTACTCTATTTAAATTGGATACACACACAATTTAGTGTAATAGTTCTTATGTTCTTGTAGTGAAGAGATTTTTAGAATCTTTACCTTCACCATTAGAACTAGTAACAAAGATGTCTTGTGTTTACATATAATGGTCATGCATTCTAGGTACCTAGGGGGTGCTCATTCTTCGGAGACAAAATTTCATGCAAAGAAAATGTTATGGCACCAAAAGATGGGTCACATAGGTGAGAAGGGTCTACAAACCCTAAAAATAAAAATCTTGTTGAGGGACTTAATGCTTGTAACCTTGAGTTTGATTTTTGTGATCATTGCATATATGGAAAAATAAAATAGTGTTTAGTTTTATTCTAGTTTTCACAAATCTTCTAGGGTATTTAATTTGATAAATTCTAATGTGTTTGGTCCTGTTAGTATTCCTTCAATTTTAATGTATATTTATTATATGTGTCTTTATTGATGATTATAGTAGGACATGGATATATTTCTTAGGAGTAACTCTAAAGTTTGTAGTCAATTTAAGGAGTTTAAAGCCCTTCTAGAAAATTAGACTGGTAAAAAGATTAAGATTTCAAAGATTGATAATGGCAGTGAGTTTTGTTTGATAGATTTCAATGGGTTCTATAAATATCATGAAACATAAAAGCATACAACAAATCCATAATCCCCTTAGAAAAATATAGTTGCAAAAGAATAAACATGATGTTGATGGAGAGGGCTAGTAGTATGCTTAGTGGGGCTAGCATGGAATACAAGTTTTGGGTAGAAGCAGTTGCTATGACTTGTTACCTAGTTAATAGGTCTCCTACATTAGCTCTTGTTGATAAGACACCTATGGAGGTGTGGTTGAAAAAAATCTTCATCGAGACATCTTAGAGTCTTTGGTTGTGAGGCATATATGCACATGTGCATAGGGAGAAGTAGTTAAAGTTAGAAAACAAGGCTATAAAATGTATCTTCATTAGTTATTGGATTCATTGAAAGAGTACAAGCTTTGGGATCTTGTGGTTAAGAGACCTTTTGTTGGTGTAATTATTAATTTAATTACACTTAATTGTTTAGTGAGCTTACTTAGGGATTTTTCCCCCTTGCACATAAAGCAAGGCTCTTTTCCTTTTTTATTCATTTTGTAATTATTATTTTCAGAGGTAATAGAAAATTATTCTTTGTAGCTCTCATTTGTGGAAGGTTCTTAGGTTTTACTGTTTGCTTTATGTGCTTATGGATTCTCCATTTCTTCAACATTGTCTTAGAGCAAAAATTCAGCAAACCCCTTCTCAAATCTTGAGGGTTTTGTCCATCAGGTATTACAGAAGGCCTCCTCGAGAAAAATGAACCTCTTCATTGCATCTAGAAGGTGTCAAAAACCTAGGATTGACTGCCCAAGCACTGAAAAGAGAGTAGGAAAAGTTTTGAGGCATTTTTTCAAGGGTTTACAGATTTTGTCAAAAAAATCCATATAGTGTACGAATCCATACCTGTCCATACTGAAATCCTCTTTGGCTACATATTTTTGGTTCGAGCAACGGGTTTTTATTTAGGGCATCGCTGTGTTTTTTTCTCGATGGCCAGATTTGTGCTCACTACCTCTAGTGGGGAGATATGCTACTGTTTCTAATAGCGATGCTCTTTGTTTTTCAGTGTAGGATTTATGCCACCGCCGTGGTAGAAATCTAACCTATTGCCACCATTTTGTTTTGGGTGGCACTTCGCATGGCCTCCACCATTGCTCTAGGGCTAGATCCCCACCCTAGCAATTCCTTCTTCATGGCAATGCCACCTCCAACATTCTACAAACCCTCGGTCGCGCCACCACTCGAACTCCACCATGACCGCTACTCTACCCGAGTGGCGTCGCTTGTCCACCGTCGGGCCTCCTTCGCCATGCCACCAGGTATCAACCCTCTCCCTCAAGTCCTTGGTCACGTGGGTGACCAGGCTCTTAACCAGGGGGGCATTTTTGCCCTACAACACCTTGTTGGAGATATTTCATAGAATCGACTATATCTTTGGCACACTAGGTCCATTTTTTGCAAATCATATATCATCAAAAAGTTAGTTTAGAGGGATTTCCAGTGGTGCTACTTGTTTTTCTAGATTCTGCTCCTAGTTATTTTTATTGGCTGTTGAAGTCAGATCAAGCAGTTTGTGCCTTTTGGGTCATAACTTGGGCATCCCAGCTCCATTTTTCACAAATGAATAGGTGTCAGAAAGTTGATTCTGCACTCTACACATAAATCAAAATTGTTTTTCTAGATTCCTTTCTAGGTACACATTATTTAAGTTTTAATTCAACCCTTTACTTTTTTTTTTCCATTGTAAAATTTGTAAAAAGGGTTTTTTTGCTGTGAGGGGGTTCTTTTTTCTCCCTAAAATCTATTAAGGGATCAAAAACATATAAAAACCAGCAAGTCATTATTTTTTTCCAAAATAAAAACTCAAAACCAATGGTAGAAATCATGTCAATTGACCATCTTACGCCACACAATTATCATTCTTGGAAACCAAAGATGACTAGATTGCTCATGTCCAAGGGATTATGGTCCACATTGGATGAAACACAACCTAAATTGACTCGCCAGTTTGAGAGATTTTAGCATAGGAACAAGATGGATGAGGCTATGGGTCTAATTTCACTATATGTTTCAGATAGTCTATTGTTTCATGTTGATTCTTACACCACTCCTAGGGAGATGTGGGAAAAATACAAAGAGCTTTTTGGTACAATTAATGAGTTCCAGGCACTTCAGATTGATGCAAAATTGACTACACTAGTACCTAAATCTTTCTCCTCCATTAAAGATTATCTGGTGAAATTCAAGTCACTTAGGTCACTTTTGCAGGGTTGTGGAAAGGATAAAACTAACAAAGAATGCATTTTCTTGATTTTGTCTAAGCTTCGAGAGCCATTTTACATTTTCTCTTCTACATTTTACTCCACTATGGATGCATTAGGTGATTCTTTTACCTTGCCTACCTTTGAGGTTTTTTGTGATTGTTTGACATGGGAACAAGCTAAGTTGGTACAATTAGATTCTCTTTCCAATTCCAAAAACCAAGCCTTGGTAGCACAATCATCTAAGGGGAAACAAAAGAAGAAACAAAATCTTGTTGATCACAAAGAATACTAAGAGGGAGGGTGAATCAATATTTTATAAAACTTTTCATTCACATATTTATTAATCCATTTACCATATACAATAACATGAAAGAAAAACAAACATAAGAAGAGCAGCTCCACAAAGTCATAACACATAGACACCATGATTTTTATGTGGAAAACCCAAAAAGGGAAAAACCACGGTGAGTGTTAGCTCACAATATATTATGATAGAAATACCGAATTACATGGAGGCTCACTGCCTTAGGGATCACTGCCCAAGGACTCACTATCCAAAGAAGTGCTCATTGCAATAGGCTCACTACCAAAAAGAAGGGAAGACAAGATAGAGAAGGAATGGCTCACTACCAAGAGATGACTACTACAAATGCATCTATAGAATGCTGAAGCATAGTTCCATTAATAGCTCAGTATACAGACTCAAATGTCTTCATAATGTTTGCCCTACTTTTTCTGCTCTACTTCACATATACTCTGCTCTTCTGCCATTTCTATCCTTTTTTTATCACAAAACTACCTTAGATCACACACATTGAATTTGCACTATGTTCGTACTTACTCATCCCTCCAAAGCTGAAAACTATCAAGTATATATATTCACATCAAGAATTTCCTCAAACTAGGTCGGCATGGAAAAGATAAAGCTTGTATATTCAAGATATACCTTGTTGGCTTGTTATTGTGCCCAAACAACAATGCAGACCCAATCAATCATGCAAGACTCTTTTTATGACTCTAGAACTATTATAGAACCACTTAGATTAATGATTCCAATCATATATCTTCACCGCATATCGATCTAACATGATTGTTGCCTTAACCCTTGTGTGCACATCCAACTAGCTTGACTGTCATACCATAACTTTCAATGCAAACCATATGAGACTTTGAAATTCATAACCAACATTCATTATGTACCTCTTATCAGACCTTCAAAACCACATAGCATAATACTCTTTGATAGTGAAATGTGGATCTTAGAACTATTGTTCTGTTATAGAGAAATACTGTCAGACTGAAAGCCAATACTGGAGAACTTGTCGAATATGACCTAATGAACTTCAAGTGCTACAAGTCTAGATTTAGATGATTATGACATGTGTCTACATTGCCTTAGAACTGCAAATCAAAATACTGAATAGCGGAGAAATATGGACCAAAATACATAGGTAATCCTATATATATTTATATACAAAGAGAGAGAGAGAGAGATAAAAGTAAATATAAATTACTTATATACATATAGATATGTATATAAGTGTTTACATTTACTTTTAATTTATTATTTTTTCTTTATATATATACTCTTTTATAGGTTTATACTTATGTGTCTATGAGTTTGTTTTACCGTTCCATCTTTTTGTATATCCTCTTATCTCTTTGTACAATCTTATATATTTTTTTAACTTTCCATTATTTCTAACGTTCCTCTTTATACATTATTTATACATATTTGCATAGGTCTTTCCTTTACTTATTTATCTATCCTTTCTTCTAATCTCTATTATCTTCTTATCACTTATATACATAGGTAATCCTCTCTCTCTCTCTCTCTATATATATATATATATATATATATATATATATATATATATATATATATATATATATACCTTTCTTTCCTTTAAATCTTTTATCAATCTTTCCCCTTGGTTCTTTGTGTCTTTTTATCTCCCTTCTTGATTTTTTACATGTAACCTTTTTCGGTATTTCCCTCTTATTTAGTTTTATCTCTTTATATATAATTATTTATTTATACTTATATGCGTTTAGGTGTTTATGATTTTTCTTCTTTATGTTTCTTCTTTCTTATATATAGAAAGATTGTTAGATTTATGCATATTTATATTTTGTTGTCTTCTTTGGATGTCTTTTTTCTTTTTTGACTTATTTACTCTTATTCTTAGCCCTCTATTGGTTTCTTCTCCTCAGGTTAAACTCTGTGCCCACACCTCCCCCCCTCTCTCTTTTTGTAGAACTATCTCTACAAACATAACTCACTTATTCTCTTCTTTTCATCTTGATGATGGATCATGGAGTGTGATCTGAAACGTCAATCCAAAAAAGCAACACACAGTTTCTTCCAGAAGCACTTCATTCTTATACCATGGACGATGGAAACAACATGTCTATAATTGATGAAATGAATTGTTTTTATTGCTTGGATTTTTGTTGGATATTTAATTTTTTTTATTTTCAAATGTTTTGATTTATTTTTTGGATTTTTGGTTTGTTTTGGATGTTTAGCATTGGACTGTGCATGTATAGCCTTTAGATAGATGTCAATGACAAGGGAAAACCAAACCAAAAGGCAAAGATGATGACAAGATGTGGATGAACAATAATGGATGGGATAGATAAAAGGATTGGATGGATTGATAAGAGGATGGGTGAGAGGATGAAAGTAGGATTAGAAAGATTGGTAATGGCATAAATACAGGATTTGATGGGTGGATAAAAAGGACGTGCCATAGGACAAATGTCAGATTGGGTAGGTAGAAGGATGGACAATAGGATAAAGGTAGGAGTATGGATGGATAAAATGATTGGTGATAGAAGGACAATGGATGGGGAATATATGATAGATGGATAAAGGGAGTCTAGGATGTGATCTCCAAGGACTACATTGCATAGGAATAACCTACCCCCACTCTTGATATTATGCCCTAGGATTTTGCGAGGTGATGCTCATTAGGATGCATGATGGGGATAATGCTTGGAACGGATGAATGGACTTAGTGGTAGATGGGTGTATGGAGGATATTATTAGAAATAGATGGGTGTAAGTTGGAGTATGATAAGAGGTGTCAAAAGAATTTTCAACATTTTGCCCCTACCCTCATCAAAATCAAAAAGGAGGAAGGGAAGATGGATAGTCACATGAGGAAGGTATGATAGATATGATAGGTAAGGATGTCAATATAGGAGGAAAAATGATAGGATAGGATATGAGATGGGATAGATAGGATGGGATAGGTGAGACAACATGCCCCCAAGTGGAAAGCAAATAGATAATAACCTACACATGATGCCTGTTTGCCAGGTTTTCATCATGGTACTTATCCAAGGCACCATAAAAATGGTTTTCACCATTGGACGAATGATTTATCTTCACTATTTTGATTCTTTTAAAAAAAAAAAATTGATAGGGGATTTGTTGGATGGAATAGTTAGGGATTCAAGATTTTGTTCCCATAGCAAGGTGGTAATGGCCCATGATGGATAGAAGTCACTCAGAGACCATTACAAGTAATATTATGCCCATGGATGTTGGTAGAGGATGGCATGAGAGGAAAATAGAGTAAGGAAATAGTATATTATGGATGGACGGATAGTGGATTATGTATGGATCATGGATAGTGGATTATGATGGGCATTAGGATGGAAAGATAATGGATTATGATGGGGATTAGGATGTAAGGATAGTGGAGTAGGATGGAGATAAAGAGATAGATATGACTTGATTTTATTTGAAAGCATGGACCATAGGGAAATGATGGAAGAAATAAGTAGGATAATAGATGGAAGATGGGAAGATGGAGGTATGTGGGAATGTTGTGGAGTGGAAGGGAACCAAGATCAACAGTTACACACACCGAATTGAATTTTGAAGCTTTTTATTGGAAGGGGGATTTGGGAGTAATGGAGATGTTATTTGAGGGGTTTTCCTATTTAGGTCTTTAGGGAACCAAATGGACTTATGAATTTTAGGATTTTGTGATGGGGAGCGGGATGTTTGGGATTTGAGGATTGTGTATGCTCCATTTGAATTAGGTGCTTTTTGCTTGGGGACCCAAACCATTTTGATTTTTAAATTACCTTTTTGAGATGTAGACTTGGGTAGCCTTTTTGAGTTTTGATTTTGATTTGATTCTTTGTGTTGCAAGTATGTGCTAACTGGTGTTGTCCTTGATGTCAACATGTCTGTTTGATGATTGATTGAAGAACATTGTCTAAGTATTTTGCTCCACATTTTCTCTATATTGAAGATCAGAGTATGAGCTTTGGATATGATTTAAAGAAGTGTTTAAATATGCTAAATCTAGAATTTGGTGGTCCGGATTGCTGTGCAGAAAAAGTTCTATTCACCACTTTGAAGATTGTGCCTGGTAAGGTTTGCAAAGTGACAAGGAGAAAGTGTTTTGCTATGCATTTCTCCACAGATTAGATTTTGGCTTTGCAGATCTAGAATTAATCTTATAAGGTCCTTAGTCATCTTCATTCCAAAGAATATGTGATTTGAAGGTCTAGAAAGCAAGTTTCTAATTAACAGAGTTTGACACTGTTTGATAAGAAGCAATCTGTGATATGTTCTTCAAGTGATATATGTTGTGTTCTTGTAAGATCTATTGTGATTGGATTTGTTGGCTCCCAAGTGATTATATGTTGTTCATAGATGTCTATAGAATGTGTTGAATGCAGTGCTTGATCTGCAAGCTACAATGAAGATCTTGCAAGAAAGTTTTTAAGTGTTCTTGATATGTGCATAAGTTTTGGCCGACCTGATTTGTCACACTTGTTGTGGAAGTGATTCATGAATTGTAGAAGTGTGTCCAAGTGTGTGAGGATGTATTTGGGTCTGATTTAAGCCCTGATGTTTTCATCCTTCATTCATTTACCTCGTAAGTTTGTTTAGGTCTAGTCCTAATTTGCTTTATGTATGTATGCCAACCATGGAGAAAGTTCCAATGGTTGTAGAATGTAATGCCAACCTTGATGTTCATTCCAAGGTTGATGATAGGTATAAATGCATGTAATGAATTAGTGATTGAGGTGTGATTGTGTGAAGATGTGAAGACAAGTGTGAAGTGTAAAAGCAGAGCAGAGTAGAGGAGATATATTGCACTTCAATGGAACTAAACTCAGGCATGGTGTAGATGCTACTAAATTAGTTCACCCTTTGGCAGTGAGCCACCCCTGGCAGTGAGCCAACTCTCAGTAGTGAGCCAACCCTTGGTAGTGAGCCACCCTTTGGTAGGGGCCATTCTTTTGGGCAATGAGCCTTGGGCAGTGAGTCCTTTGGTAGTGAGCCACTGGGTAAATGCAAGAAGTTGTGTCCACTTAAGGTGGAAGTTTCAGAGTTAGAAAAAAATCTGAAATTGGGGAACCAAAAACGGGATCCCGTTTATATAAAACGGGATCCCGTTTATAGAAAACGCGATCCCGTTTTGCTTCGAGATCCCGAGCCTAGAACCAAAAATGCAATCCTATTTTTTCCTGGGATCCCGAACCTAGAAGCTAGAAACGGGATCCCGTTTCAAAACACGGGATCCCGTTATAAATGGGATCCCGTTTTATATAACGGGATCCCGTTTTATATAACGGGATCGCGTTATATATAACGGGATCCCGTTTTATAAAACGGGATCCTGTTTTTAAAAAGTATTAAATTTTAAAAAAACGGCAGAGACCCCATTTTCAACAGCGACAGGTGACAGGCAAAAATGGGATCCCGAGTTTAGAGACCATCCAGCCACCAGGTAAGTGGATTTTTCCACTTCTACAAATTACCCATGAATTGTTTTAAGCTTCCCTTGTTTGTTTTGATATAAAATACAATCAAAATTTAAATTTTGAATTATTATTTAGGGTTTAGGGTTTATGAAATCAACAGTTGATTTTTGATAGTTTAGATGTAAAATACAATTGAAATTTTGAAAGACTGTATCAAATAAAAGGTTAGAATTTGAACAAACTGTCAAAATTATGTTTAAAATTGAGAATTGAATAGATATATTTAGACATTTTAGCTGTAAAATACAATTGAAAATTTGAAAATACTGCATCATATGAAATGAGAGATTTTGAACAAACTGTCAAAATTTGAGTTCATTTTGAGTGTTGAATAGCTGTATTTAAACATTTTAGCTGTAAAATACAATTGAAATTTTGAAAATACTGTATCATATGAAAGGAGAGATTTTGAACAAACTGTCAAAATTTGAGTTCAATTTGAGTGTTGAATAGCTGTATTTAAACATTTTAGCTAGAAAATGCAATTGAAATTTTGAAACGATTGTATCATATGAAAGGAGAGATTTTGAACAAACTGTCAAAAATTATATAGCATTGGGATGATATATATATTTGGTTTTTATAAAATTTACTTATAACAATGTATGTCATTGTATTTTAAAGGCATTATTGAATAGCTAACTATCATGTAAAAAAATTACAACAAACCATAATAAAACCAATTTATCACATCCAAAATGATGAAGCCATCATGAAACTTATGAAGTGTCAAGACCACATCCCCATTGTAATCATAAGAAAGACTTTTCCACCATACTTAACACCTACATATATGCTTATTTTGGAGAGAAAGAAAGAACCCTTTAGTCCTGAGGCACCCTAGTCTAGGTAGAATAGCAACAATCTATATAAGAAGAAACTTGTGATCGATTAAAATGATACAATAAAAATGGACACTTCCCAAGAGCTCCTCAATTTGACAAACTTCACCTTCCATTAGATACCACTTAGATACAAGACATGACTCCCCTCTCCTTGTTGAGGACATGCTATAAACATCAACTTGTGAATAGAAGCTTGGACCCTAAACTCTCTAAGATAGTAGCTCCACTGGACCTTGACATCAAAGAAGGCATATATAACCATGTCACCATGTTAAATATTACATTGATTTCTTCATGTGGTCTTATGGTGATCTATGCCTTGAGACTCCATCTTTAAAGTCATGCATCATCTTGTGGTTCACCTCAATGCCAAACCTATTCAATAAAAGCTACACAAAATGCACCCCCAAGTAGCTCTCGTGGTCATAGAAGAATTGTATAAACTCTTGGATGTCCAGGGTTCATTCAGACTATTACTTATCCTAAATGGGTAGATCTAATGTGGTCTTAGTTAACAAGAAAACTAAGGGAATTCATGTTTGCACTAACTTTTGAGACATCAAAAAAGGATCTACCCCAACTTAGATAACTTTTCTCTACCAAACATTGATATGGTCATGGATCTTGTGCATAGCCATATATATATAATTTTATCATTAATCTGGATATAATATGGACCAAGTTGAAACATTTGAGTTAGACATGGAGACACCTAGATTATGGAGCTCGGTCTATGTAAGAAAAGACGTCCTATAGACTCAACACAAACTTATCCCTCAACCCTCTAAATTGTGACTTACATCATTTGATTACCCTGGAACACACTATAGACAACTCTAAATATATTTGGCAAAATATATTTTCTCCTAACAGAAACTTGTATATGTAGAAGTATCTACTACTACATTAGATTTGATATACTTCTTAAAAGGAAAGAGTTGGGACTAACAACTAAATAGAAAACAATAACTAGTTTTGCATTTTCTAGGAAATAGGAAACAAAATTGAGCTAGAACCATCTTGACTAATTTATCTATTTCTAGCTAGATTGAACCCTAATTCTATATGCAATTCCAACCCTAACCCTAACACTAATTCTAACCCTAATCCTAACCCTAATTCTATATGCAATTCAAACCCTAACCCTTATTATAACCCTAATCATAACCCTAACCCTAACTCTACTTGTAATTGTAATTGTAATTGTAACTCTAACTCTAGCCCTAACCCCAACCCTAACGAGCTACTTGTAATTGTAATTGTAACCCTAACTCTAGCCGTAACCCAAACCATAATTGTAGCTCTAATACTTACCCTAATTTAGCAACCCTTGAATTCTAATTCTAACCTTAACCTCAATTCTAACCCTAAGCCTGATCCTAATTGAAACCCTAACCCTAACTTTAATTAATCACAAGTCATGCTACAGGGATTTCTTCTACATATTTTGTATGCATGTGTTATTCCCTTATTGCATGTGAGTTCACCAATTATTTGGAAGTCTCCTAACTAGGAGGCAGGCTTGTATTCAAGCCCTATAAATTTTGTGTTTATAGGTGTTATGTTTAAAGCTATATATGGAGACTTGTAATAGGAGGTCTTGAATTTGGTACCAATGATTGTGAGTTCCTTGTCTAGAATATGATGAACCTTTTGAACAAGAGAACCTTGTAGGTCTCCATGATGCATATGTTGAAATTTAAACTTGAACATTATCGTCATGTGAATGCTTTTAGCCATCCTACAACCTCCTATCACCCTTCATCCTCTTATAGGGATATGCCACACAACCTCTCCAAGTTGACCATGCCAAGCCCAAAGTCACAATCGTAAGAGGTAAAGAATCTTTTGGCCCCATTCAAGTCCACTCCCTAATAGGAGTGATACAATGCTAATAGGGTTGTGAAGGTAATTAAGTTCTTGATTAGCATGTTGGGTGTATCTAAGCATAACGATGATATAGTTAGTCCTGATTTCATTAATCTTAAGATCATTGAGCTAGAGTACTTAATATATATGGTATAGTTTTGTTCAATCAATAGTGGTAGGGAAAATTAATATACTACAATGACATCAAACATAAACCAATAGGTGTCTTAAGATATATTAGTGGTAGGGAAAATTATAGTGGCCCTAACCCTAGAGTAATAAGTTGAAGTAGTGTTAGAATTACTAATAAACTAAAAAACTTTATCCTAGGTTGGTGGGACAAATTACACAAGCCTTACAAAGCCTCTACCACTTCCTTGACATTTTTAACATTGTTTGAATTTGATAGGAGGGATTTATGTCACCTCCTCCTCATCTTAATTCTCATAGTGGATAGAATCATCCAATTTAGCATCAAGACATGAAGGTTTATCTTCATTAAATCTTAGAAATATCCTCTAATACTTACCCTAACTTAGCAACCCTTGAATTCTAATTCTAACCCTAACCTCAATTCTAACCCTAAGCCTGATCCTAATTGAAACCCTAACCCTAACTTTAATTAATCATGAGTCATGCTACAGGGATTTCTTCTACATATTTTGTATGCATGTGTTATTCCCTTATTGCATGTGAGTTCACCAATTATTTGGAAGTCTCTTAACTGGGAGGCGGGCTTGTATTCAAGCCCTATAAATTTTGTGTTTATAGGTGTTATGTTTAAAGCTATATATGGAGACTTGTAATAGGAGGTCTTGAATTTGGTACCAATGATTGTGAGTTCCTTGTCTAGAATATGATGAACCTTCTGAACAAGAGAACCTTGTAGACCATGATGCATATCTTGAAATTTAAACTTGAACATTATCGTCATGTGAATGCTTTTAGTCATCCTACAACCTCCTATCACCCTTCATCCTCTTATAGGGATATGCCGTGACACAACCTCTCCAAGTTGACCATGCCAAACCCAAAGTCACAATCGTAAGAGGTAAATAATCTTTTGGCCCCATTCAATTCCACTCCCTAATAGGAGTGATACAATGCTAATAGGGTTGTGAAGGTAATTAAGTTCTTGATTAGCATGTTGGGTGTATCTAAGCATAATGATAATATAGTTAGTCCTGATTTCATTAATCTTAAGATCATTGAGCTAGAGTACTTAATATATATGGTATAGTTTTGTTCAATCAATAGTGGTAGGGGAAATTAATATACTACAATGACATCAAACATATAAACCAATAGGTGTCTTAAGATATATTAGTGGTAGGGAAAATTATAGTGGCCCTAACCCTAGAGTAATAAGTTTCAAAGTAGTGTTAGAATTACTAATAAACTAAAAAACTTTATCCTAGGGTGGTGGGACAAATTACACAAGCCTTATCCTAGGGTGGCCCCATTGATATGTTTGAAGGAGATAGATTTAAACAAGTATTCACCAAGTTTCTAGCTTCCAATATATAATAGTTTCCAATAACCACAAGCTTCATCTATGCTTTTTCATATGATCAATTTTGATCTTGGAATCTCCTTCCACACTAAGGGATATCTTGTTTAGTTTCCAAGTCATCTTGAGGCCCTGGATATCATGGCCCTAGAATCTACCATATTATTGTTCTTGACACCAAAATCATAAGCTTTAAGATAGGTAGAGGTTTTCCCTTATCATCTCTTAATAAACATACTCCTCCTACTAGGATTACCCTTGGCTACCCATCAAAATTTCAAGCTTAATCCATCCCAATGTAGGTGTGGACCAAAGGGTGTGAATATCAACATGGGTATCTCCTTGTTTTAACCTTATTCAAAGCAACCTTGGCCAATTATGAGCCTAATCAGTGCCTCTTCTAGCATGATCATATATTCCTCTTTACCCCAACAATCACCAAGTTCCTAAATGCACCATATTTCTTTAAAATAACTTCTAAAATTTGGGATGCATATTCACATTTAAGAAATACATGATGATTGTCTAGAGAAGTTTCCTTACTTAAATGCACATTAAAATTTTGAAATATATATTGCCCATTGTATCAATCATTATTGAATGGTAGTCCTAATAGCTCTCTTACATTTTGAAATTTGGACATGCATGTATACATTATTTGTATGTTTTTAATTTAAATTTATTTCAAGTGTAATTTCTTGAAACATATATATATATTCTTGATTTAATTTTAAATTTGTACTGAAGTTTGTATGTTTATATGTATATATGATGCATGTTTTAGTGATTGATCTTTTCTTCTTGGTTTAACAAAAATGCCTAACATTTTCATTACTTTTCTCATTTTCCACATTCTCATTAATTGCATCATTAGTTGACATTGAAATGATAGTTTTTTACGATAAAAAAATTTCTTGTATAATCTATTGGCATGTGTTCTTATTTGTCTCCAAGAAATTTTACCTGGAGGATTATCCAAAACATCTCTTTCAATTTTGAAAAAATATTTCTCATTTTCAACATCACTTCCTAGATTTTCATTTTCATTTTCAACTTCAAAATGATTTTCATTTTCAACAACAAAACGGTTTTCATTTTCATTTTCAACAAAAGGATTTTCATTTTCATTTTCAACAACAAAACGGTTTTCATTTTCATTTTCAACAAAAGGATTTTCGTTTTCATTTTCAACAACAAAACGATTTTCATTTTCATTTTCAACAAAAGGATTTTCGTTTTCATTTTCAACAACAAAACGGTTTTCATTTTCATTTTCAACAACAAAACGGTTTTCATTTTCATTTTCAACAACAAATGGGTTTTCATTTTCATTTTCAACAAAAGGATTTTCATTTTCATTTTCAACTACAATTTGTTTCAAATTTTGATCTCTACGAATATTATCAATCTCAACATTGTTATATCCAGCTTGTTTTAAATCTCCTATCAACACTATTTCCATTTCATTCAAAAGTGGATTTGAAGAAGTACCTGGATTTGTGCCCATTGAAACATTCTCCATAGCATTAATAGGGGGATTTGAAGACATACCAGGAGTAGTTTGCATAATCGTATTAGTTTCCACATTCACCTCTTGCAAACTGGCATCATCTATATCCATGGTCTCCTCAATATTTTTATCTTCAATAGTTGTGGAATTAGATGCTTCAGCATTGTTCATTGATTGAATCTTTACTCTTCTATCTCTTTGTCTTTTTGCCGCCTTCACTCTCTTTGCTTCAATTTCTTCAGGAGTTAATAGCTTCCTATCTTTCCTCTTATTACGACTTTGTGATCCCATGATTAGAAAATTTATGAAGCATGTACAAATGAATGTCAAAAACTTGAATGTGTTTCAATTCCTTCAAACAAGTACCAATTCAACAAAATTTCACTCAAATAACGTCTCCATGATGGTTTCTATCAAAATACCAACAATACTTCAAGTTGATGGACCTGCAAAAGAAAGAAATATGCCAAAGAATGCTGCAAGTGTCGCTGTCGGCCGTACTGTAGGGCAAGTTGCAGAAATGACAGTCATAGTACAGTCTTCTTAAAAAAATGGCAAATATAAAACGGGATCCCATTATATAAAACCAGATCCCATTTACTATGGGATCCCATTTATTAAACGGGATCTCGTTTTATTCACGTCTGATGGATAAAGAAACGGGATCCCGTTTTATAAACGGGATCGCGTTTTATAAACGGGATCCCGTTATTCAACATTTGAATTTTAGGCTCGGTTTTGCTTTGTAACCCGCTTCGGAAAATGCTTTGGGGACCCGACCCTGACCTCTGGACCTAGTTTGACCTGCAACTTGAAGGCCCTGTCAATGTCATAACAAAATAGTGACTTTGGGCATATATTTAAAGGTCTATTTTGCAGAATATTTTGACGAAATTAAAACCCATTATAGAGGAGACAATGTAGATTCTAAATATGTAATTTTTTTTACAATTAAATTAATTTTTCTATTTTTTAATCAATTTCTGATGAAATATGTTCATAACCTTGAATTATCAGGGTTTTTTAATATTTTAATAACTTTTTATTAAAATATTTTTTTGTAAATTTTTTTTTATGAAAACGTACTTTAGACAATTCTTTTCAATTTTAAATTTTTTTTTTTCAAAAAATGTTAAGTTTAGGTCATCTTATGCATGACGTACATGATGATTTTTTAAAAGACAAAAAATGACCAATAAAAAATTAATAACAAAAAAATTATTCAATAAAAAATTACAAATAAATATGGAAAACGTGCTTCAGTGAGTTACAAAGCTTTTCCCAAAAGGATTTTGAAAAATATGATTATTTAGGTCAAAATATGGATGACGTACACGTACATGGTATAGTAAAAAAAAAGTGACTTTTAAACAGTGGTTTTTAGAAACGCCTATTCAAAATCAATTTCTATCATCTGGGTATTGAAAAAAATTACATATTTGGAAACTAGACTCCGAGTACTACATTTCATATTTAGTGACTTTTTCCAAGATTCCACCGTTAAGTGCTTCAAATTTTTAGGTCAAATGTGACAAATTCTGAAAATTAGGGAAAACACTTCCACTTTTTAGCCAAAAAGTGGACACAACTTCTTGCACACACCCCACTTTTGATATTCAGTATTGTTACTACATTATATTGTGAGATAACACTCACCATGGTTTTTCCCTATTTAGGGTTTTTCACATAAAAAATCTAGCGTTCATGTGTGTATGGTGTTGATGTGTTCATGTTTTGATTCTACTGTTCATGGCTAATGTTCATAATAGAAGGAGTTTGATTAAAAGTGAATGTGAAAGTGTTTTGGTTTAAAGAAGTTAAAGTTTTGATACAACTGATTCACCCTTCTCTCAGTTGTCTTGTGCCTTTCAACAATTGGTATTAGAGTGAGTTTCCTTTGAACAAAGCTTAATAGCTTAAGGTAGATCTGGGATGACACACAAGAAAGACATTCCTCAATTCGATGGATCTCACTATGCCTACTGGAAGGTACGAATGCAAAGTTATCTCATTTCTCTTGGTTATAATGTTTGGGCAATGGTTAAAGATAAATACATAGTTCCTAAAGATTTAGATTCTGAAGAAGAGATTAAAGAGTTTAAGGCTAATAAAAAAGCTAAAAATGCTCTGTTAAATGCCATGTCTAACACTAAAATGGCAAAAGTGGTGAATCTAGAAATTGTTTATGAGATTTGGGACAAATTAAATAAAATCTATGATGGTGATGCATCTGTCAAAAAGCCCAAGTTGCAGAATTTGAAGTGTTGGGAATTAAGGTGTCTCAACCTTGGTAATTCCTTACATTTATTTATTGTAATGTATTTATTTATTTAGCCTATGTTGTAATTTTGTTGCACATCCTATTTTGTCATTTAGTGTGAAGTGGCACGATGAGTTGTCACTCCACTTGTAAGATGACTAGGATGGTCAACTCACTCCATGAGGAGATAGGCGTCCCACTTAGTGGTAGAGGTATTTTTCCATGTGTCAACACTTTGAATAGTGTGTAAGTAAATCTTGACCGAAATGGTTATGACGGATTCCTATGGTAGAATCTATGACGTGTAAGAGTTGAAAATATAAGATACTATGATAGGTGAAGACATGTGTCACAAGGCATCTTGGAAGAAGGCATCTTTGGGAACCCCAAGGAGGGTTATGACATGTAAGAGAATATGCTATTTTTAGGCAGTGTATGACAGATTCTCTTATAGTTGTAAGATATGATAGTTATGACAGATTCTATGACAGTCGTAAGAGCATCTGTCATTGCCCAACTTGGGAATAAGTGACCATATTGGGATGGGATGATATGAAAAGTGTCATGACCATGCTGCAGTGTTGGACAAGTTTCCCTAAGCATGGTTTTTGGGCCATGAGGCCAAGTTGGACGCCCATCTCAAGAAAGGTCCAGTTTTGCCTTGTAAACTTTTATTTATGCAGGTGCTTTGAGAGATGTATTATGTGATTGACATGTACTGTTATGCTGCCGGATTGTCTCTAGATACGAGTGTCGAAGACTCCTATAAAGACTTGCATTGCAAGTGTGTTGTAAACCTTGTTGTTTAGATAATACATTGTGTAGGTTTTGGAGTGTGGGATTTTTCACCTGAAAGGGTTTTCCCCACATTATATCTTGTCTCTCTCTTCTTCTGTCTTACATTCTTGTGTTGTGTATTGCTACAATATCTCTGTTCTTAGGTTAATAACACTGTAATTGTAAAGTTTAAAAAGAATTTACACTCATCTCTCCCCATTAGATTAGTGTAGGAAGTGATTTCTGCACACCTAGCTTCTTTTCAGTTGGTATCAGAGCTTGATCACCTTTGGTCTTAGTTGTTGGGTAGGGGTTTTTTGAGATGATCTTAGTTTGAGTGGGAGTCTGTGTAGAGTATTATGTAATCTTTTTGTAGGAAAAGAGATGGCAGGCACATCCGAAAGATTAGAGGTGGGGAAATTCAATGGCACAAATTTTGAGTTATGGAATCTTAAGATGCAAAACATGCTTATTGATCGAGACCTATGGGAAACTGTATCCAGTGTAAAACCAACCACAATAGCACAAGCTGATTGGGATCTCAAAGATCAGAAGGCTAAGGGTCTCATAAGACTCAGTCTAGCTAATTTTTTCATGTTAAATGTCCATGAGGAGAAGACCATGAAAGACCTTTGGAAGAAATTGGGAGATGTTCATCAAGCCAAATCCTTGGTGAACAAGCTTTTTCTGAGAAAGAAGTTGTATTCTCTGAGAATGGAGGATGGAGGATGGATGATCTGATGCAGATCACCTGAATGATTTCAACATGTTAGTTGCATAATTGACATCCATTGGTGTGAAGATGGAGGTGGAGGATAGTTGCATGACCTTGCTTTGTTCTTCACCGGACTCGTGGTATCATCTTGTTATGGCTATTGGGAGCACCACATCCACTTTCAAAATGGATGAAGTGGTATCTTCACTGTTATCTAAAGAAATACGGAGAAAGTCTTCTGAAGCAGCTAAAGAGGCTCTTATGGTTCGTGGAAGACCCAAGGAGAAAGGGAAAAAGAAGGACAAGAAAGTTGAGAAGGGTAGATCCAAATCTCATGGGAGATCCAAATCTCCTACAAAAGTCCAAGTCTCTATGTTAGAACTGTGGAGAAATTGGGTATTTTTGAAAAGAATGCAAAGAGGAAAAGAAAAAGAAGAAGAATATCCCAAACTCATATTCTGACAAGTCAAAAGATGATGGTGATGCCTTCATCGCAGCCCTAGCCACCCATGCATTTGATGATGTGTGGTTGATTGATTCTAGTGCATCATTCCACATGACCTCACATCAAAGCTGGTTCACAAAGTATGAAGAGTATGATAGTGGAAGAGTGTACCTGGGTGACGACTCTCATCTGAAGATTGTCGGTCATGGAAGAGTCTCAATCTGATTCCCTGATGGACGAGTGAAGGGGATCATTGGGGTTATGCACATCTCAGGCTTGGCACGGAACATACTTTCTGTAAGCATGTTGAATGATATAGGTGTGCAAGTTGTCTTTTCGAAGGACAGATGCAAGATGACTAGAGGATCTATGGTGCTTGCAAAGGGTACTCGAAGAGGTACTTTATTTTAGCTGGAGGTATGCACTTCATAGTGCAATAGTTCTTCTGACATGAAGAAAAGAGATGCAGTCACTTCATCCCCACCATCTGAACCGGTAGTGAAGAAATCTGTTGTAACAAATTCTAATGGTAGTGCATCTTGGGTACCCAAGGGTGCTCATGCTTTGGAAGTTAAGCTTCCTGTTGAAAAGACAATGTTATGGCATATGAGATTTGGCCACATTGGTGAGATGGGTCTTAGAACCCTGAAAATAAAAATCTCATTGAGGGGTTAACTGATTGTAAACTCAAGTTTGACTTTTGCGAACATTGTATATATGGAAAGCAAAACCGTGTTTAGTCTTACTCTAGTTCTCACAAGTCTTCTGGTGTGTTGGACCTCATTCATTCTGATGTGTTTGGTCTTGTTAGTGTTCCTTCGATTTCAAAATCTGTATATTTTGTATCTTTTATATATGATTATAGTAGAAGGACATGGATTTATTTTCTCAGAAGCAAGTCTAAAGTATTTACTCGGTTCAAAGAGTTTAAATCTTTTGTTGAGAATTAGACTAGTAAAAAGATTAAGTGTTTGAGGACTAATAACGGTGGTGAGTTTTGTCTGACAGAGTTTGATAAGTTCTGTAAAGAGCAAGGGATTGAGAGACATGAGACAACTCCATACACCCTGCAACAAAACAAAGTTGCAGAGAGGATGAATAGGACACTAATGGAGAGGGCTAGGAGTATGCTTAGTGGAGCAAGCCTCAAACAAAAGTTTTGGGTTGAAGCTATAGTCACTGCTTTCTACTTGGTAAATAGGTCTCCTACATCAGCTCTTGTTGGTAAGACACGTATGGAGGTGTGGTCTGGTAAGAAGCCTTCAGTTAGACATCTTCGTATTTTTGGTTGTGAGGCATATGCACATGTGTCTAGGGAGAAATGGTCTAATTTGGAGAATAAGGCTGTTAAGTGTATTTTCATTGGCTATGGTGTCGGTGTGAAAGGATACAAGCCTTGGGATCTTGTGGCTGAAAAAGTGTTGTATAGCAGAAGTGTTATTTTCAGAGAGCTAACACCTTCTCTCATTGTTCTACAGCCAGAAGAAACAGAAAAGAAAGAGGATGTAGTTCAGTTTCCTTCTACCCCTGAGAAGACTAAACCGACAGACCTTGTGAGACCTGATGATGAGGAGAGCTCGAGCAGCTCTGAAAGTTCAAAAGAAGAAGTAGAACCTCAACCTCAGCCATTGAGGAGGTCTACATGAACAAGGAAGCAACCTGATAGGTTTGGTTATTCATTGCTTGATTCTAGTTGTGCTTTTGCCTTGCTTACTAACACTGATGAGACTAGAATTGTGATAGAGGCTATGGGCATGAAATATGCAGGTTCTTGGAAGGCGGCCATGGAAGATGAGATGGCTTCTTTGGAGAAGAATAAAACATGGAACTTGGTGCCTTTTCCTAAAGGATGGAAACCTATTAGATGCAAATGGGTGTTCAAGAAGAAATTCAGTGCAGATGACAGTGTTGAAAAGTACAAGGCCAGATTGGTTGAGAAGGGGTACTCACAAGTGGAGGGAATTGATTATGGTGAAATTTTCTCTCCCATTGCAAAGCTAACATCTATTCAGTTTCTGTTATCTCTTGCAGCAGCTTATGACTTAGAGGTGGAGCAAATGGATGTGAAGACAACATTCCTTCATGGTGATTTGGAGGAAGATATTTACATGTCACAGCCAAAGCATTACATAGAGATAGGTAAAGAAAATTTGGTTTGCAAGTTGAAAAAGTCTTTGTATGGTTTGAAGCAGTCTCCTAGGATGTGGTACTTGAAGTTTGATGCCTTCGTGTTGTCGGTTAGATTTCTAAGATCAAAATCAGATCAGTGTGTGTATTATAAATTTGATAATGATCACATTTTCATTATTGCATTGTATGTTGATGATATGCTATTAATTGGGAATGGTAAGAATATGATTTCTGATTTGAAGTCTCATTTGTCAGCACAATTTGAGATGAAAAATCTAGGGGCAGCCAGGTACATTCTAGGAATGGAAATCAGAAGAGACAGAGCTAACATAAAACTTTGGTTAAGCTAGAGTAAGTATGTGAAGACCGTGTTGGATAGGTTCAACATGGTAGATTGTAGACCATTGTGTGTTCCTGTTTCTTTGGGGACAAAGTTATCTATTAATAATTGTCCAAAATCTCCTAGTGAGGTAGAGGACATGAGCAGAGTAGCTTATGCTAGTGCTGTTAGTAGTTTGATGTATGCTATGGTCTGCACAAGACTAGACATTGCCCAAGCAGCGGGAGTCCTTAGTCGATTTATGGCTAATCCTAGATGGGTACATTGGGATGCAGTTAAGAGAATGTTTAGATATTTGACAGGTACTTCTGAGTATTTCATATGCTATCATGGTAATCCTACAGGACCTTCACATTCAGTTTGTATTCATGGATTTGTGGATTCTGATTGGGCAGGTGACATTGACAGTAGGAGATCCACCATTGCTTACGTGTTTACTATGTTTGGTAGTGTAATTAGTTGGATGAGTAAGTGGCAACTTGTGGTCACTTTGTCCATGACAGAAGCTGAGTATATGGAAGTAACTCATGCTTGCAAGGAGGCCATTTGGCTTAAGAGATTGTGTTCAGATATTGGTGTTGATGCAGGATAGATTACAATTTGTTATGACAGTTAGAGTGCGATTTACCCAACAAAGAATCCAACTTTCCATTCTAGAACAAAGCATATTGATGTATAGTTTCACTTCGTGCAAGACATGGTAGAGGATGGGAAGGTGAATTTGGAGAAGGTAGACACTTTGAAGAATGTTGCGGATGCATTGACGAAACCAGTAGGTACAGAGAAGTTCAGATGGTGTTCAGAGTCTATGGGCCTCTCGGCCTATAGCAGTTAAATCTTGTTATTTCTATTGGCTCTTACAAGGTATTTGACAAGTGGGAGAATGTTTGGAATTAAGGTGTCTCAACCTTGGTAATTCCTTGCATTTATTTATTATAATGTATTTATTTATTTAGGCTATGTTGTAATTTTGTTGCACATCCTATTTTGTCATTTAGTGTGAAGTGGCACGATGAGTTGTCACTCTTGTAAGATGACTAGGATGGTCAACTCACTCCATGAGGAGATAGGCATCCCAATTAGTGGTAGAGGTATTTTTCCATGTGTCGACACTTTGAATAGTGTGTAAGTAAATCTTGACTGAAACGATTATTACAGATTCCTATCACAGAATCTATGATGCGTAAGAGTCGTAAATAGAAGATACTATTCAACAGGTGAAGACATGTGTCACAAGGCATCTTGGAAAAAGGCATCTTTGGGCGCCCAAGGAGGGTTATGACATGTTGTAAGAGAATATGCTATTTTTAGTCAGTGTATGTGAGGCCTACACTTTTTCACTACTATTCATGAGACTATTTACAGTACTATTGCTATTACTTTTATGATTGGGGGACTGTTGATTCCAGATTCTAGATTATTAAACCTAATTGATTTTTAAGAACATAATTGTGCAAGGATAATTAGATGTTGTTTTTAAGAAAATGATGAATGGATAATATTAGAAATGGAACTTTAATGTGATTTCAGTATGTTTATATGGTAGAATGTTTAGGAATGCATGTATTTAAATTGCTTCGGCTATGATATCTTTATGTGTTATGAACTTCGAGTTTGAGTGTGCAGGTATTACTAACGAAACCACAAATACAGGAGATCATCCCATACCCTATGTTGTATCCCTTGTGAGCCAATCTAGTTCCACGAGGAACTAAGATCAACCTTGTGTTTGGAGAAATGTTGTAATGTTGTAATGTGTTAATGATGCATGAGGTCAAGGGAATTAGGTCTATCTTCTAATTTAATTATATTGTGATATGTGTTGTAAGAAATGTTGTTTTGAATCTTGTTTTAACTTTATTTCTTTTAGACCCTCTTCTTGTGTTTTTACTTGACTCTGGGAGTCCTAACTAGATAAAAATCAACCCTAGGTTGTACCCCATGGGTTTAGGGACAACTTTGACAAGGATAACCTTGGGATAACCTCCATATGGTCACTTCAACTTCATGGTGAAGTTAAGTGACGAATTTGGAAGCATGGGGATAATGGGATGAGTGGAATCCACACTCAAGCCCACTTCCAAGTCATGGAACAACTCCATGATCCCCTAATAATGGAGTGCTTTGTCTCTTTGTGCCTCTCTTTTGATGGGAGTGCCCCATTAAAAGGGTGGTGTGTCATCCATTCACTCCTTAATTATATTTTAATTATTATTTTATTCCTCCATGTGTTGTAAAAGGGCTATAGTGGAGAACCTCTTGAGTGGGGGTTAATTGTTTTAAGTCCATTAGGGATAATGGATAATGAGTGGGTTTAGTTTTTTTAATACCACTTGTAATAAGGGATAAGGGAGAGAATTTGTTTTAAAGGGAAGAAGAGGGAGAGGGTAAGGGGGTTGGATTATTGAGGAAAGAAGGAGAATTGGAGAAGGAGGCTAAGAGTTGAGCTCTTCATCAAATATCATCCATAATTGGGCTTTGTGAAGGTTGGTGAACAAAACTATATTCCTTGTAGGATCTGTTACTTGCTTTGTATGTATTGTCCTTGTTTGATGAATGAGGTTTGCAAATGTCTTCTATGTGCTTTCTGTATTTGGGGTTTGTGTTGGGTGTTGAAATAGCTCCTTCCAGTTGGAAGGCAATGCTCATCTTGTATAGGGAAGGGAAGGTGTGAACCTCCTCGGGTGTCTTTCTTGTTTTCTTGATATATGAAATGCCTTGAGGGCATGTTGGTACTTTTGAGCCAAGAGGGCTTTATGTCTTTGAGAACCTATTTGGAATAACATTGGAAATTTAATTATTTGGAAGACTTGAGGCCTTGAGAAAGAGTAAATTGTTGGCTTGAGGCCTTGTGATGAGTTGTGACAAATGTGTAAGGAATGACACCTTGAGTGAGAAGCGTCTACTTCCCTACCCTCCCTGAACTCACCTAAATTGAGTCTTTGTATTGTGAGTAAACCATGGAAGTGTGTGTGTTATTTGCTTTGTTTGTTGTTATTCAATGTTGTGAAGTGTTTGATCTATTCTACCTTGGGTATGAGGATGGTCTCCCTAGCTCGGGGGTGTCCCTCTTGCGGGACTATGGTAGGGAGGAGAGCTAGTTGGTTGTTGTTTTCACCCTTGTTGATATGCAGGTTACTGTTGGAGCATGTAAAAAGTATTGAAGGAATTTTGCCTTGATAAAGAAAATGTTCTATCTTCCTATTTGTAATGAGAGTTTGGTCTATTAAAGTTCCATTCTATAAGAGTTTTAGAGGAGAGAACTTCTCTCTTGTATTTATTGTAAAAGTTGTTATCTTGGGAGTGGAGAGAAGATCCTCCCTTATTATGTTGTTAGTTTTGACTTTAATTGGTTAAAACATTACATCATTTGGGTGAGCTGGGAGAAGAAAGTAATTACTCCATTAGAGTGTATGTGAGTTGTGGGATTCTTACAGTTGTTTGTTTCCTGTTTACCAAGTTGTAAATTGAGGGATTTGTTGTTGATTTGGTTCAGTTGTTTAAACATATCTATTGTATTATTTAGTGAGAGAGTTATTTTTACAATATTAAGAAAGATGCAATTTACCTTTGAAACAAAATTCAGAACTTGATTGAAGTATGCACTGGAAAAGGTTTTAATCGATTTACTTGTTTGTTTACTTGAAGTGAGAAATTTATTAGTTCATGTATGTACCATATCTCTTTAAATTTATTTGAATTAAAATTCATTCTTGATAGATTAAAATGTAGTTAAAAAGATTCTGTTTTACATGGTTATTTACTTCCTGATTTACTCAAGTATTTACTATATTGAAAATTAAAATGTAAAGAAATTGTGAAATAAATATGTGAAGAGAAAATTTGAAAGGTTGTAGGATATGTGAAACTTTGCTATGAATTAAATATAGATTTATATATATATATATATATATATATATATATATATATATATATATATATATATATATATATATATATATTATGAAAAGATGTGAAAATTTGATTCATTAGTGTATATATATATATATATATATATTTATAATTATATGAAATCATGTAAGTTTTGATATATATATATATATTTAAATAGTTTTAAGTTGAATGAAATAGTGAAAATGATACATATATATATATATATATATATATATATATGTTAACATTAAATTATAATTTCAAAATTATGAAATAGACTGAGAAGAGGGTTCGCAGTAATGAAGTATACACAGTCATAAAGAAAGAAATTACAAAGAATGAGGTGGGGGTTAAACCCCCACCAAAATCATATTACAGAGGGTGTGGGGAGGGGCGGAGCCCCACCCACACCCCATGAAGCAGGATGTGGGTGGGGCTCCGCCCCTCCCCACACCCCCGCCTCTGTCTCTCCACCATGCACCTTGCCTCCGCCCACCTCCAAACTCTGCCCCCTGCGACCGGCGCTGTCGCCCCATCTCTGCTATCGCCCTTTGCCTGTATTCAAACTCATTCAAACCACAAAGGATGTTAGGATTATTTAACCCTCTCCTCTATGAGTGGAGTTTAACAAAATACTCTATTAAAAAATATAACTGGGTTTCCACTAACATTTAAAAATAAACAAATTACATATATATATATATATTAATTGTAATAAATGTGCTTGCACTAAAAGGTTATATATATATATATAACCTTTTAGTGCAAGCACATTTATTACAATTAATATATATATGATTCCTAATATGCATGGGAATATTATGAGTTGGACTTATATAAAATACTCTAATAAAATCATAAGTGGAGTTTCCACAACATGATTTAAAAAAAAAAGAAATTATATATATATATAAATATATATAAATTATATATATATATTTAAGTTGTATATGTTTAATCGTTTAAATCCTTATGGAAAGGGGATTTGTTTTGAAAAAAAATTATATATTAAACAAAAGAGAAAATATTTAAATATAAATAAATATTTAAATATTTATTAAGTGAAATAATGAGACGATTAAGTTTGACATTTATTATTTAAAATTCACAGGTCGATCTGTAATAGAAACCGCATTCCAATTAAATAGAGGAGTAAACGCAAAATGCGAGGCAGATTAAATAGATTGAGATAACCTATAGAGACCAACTCTTTAACAAACGTAGTGAACACCTTACAAGCAAAATGAACGTTCACGTGTGGGGATTAATCAGAAGACATTTATCATTGACAACTTAAACATACGCAACCGAGCACGCTTACGCGTGCGAGGGGGAGATATCATATAGCGAAGGAAAATTTTTGACAATTCGAATCATGACCACATGTCGCATGTGGGCATGAACACGCGTGTTTGCGTGTTGTGACCGCATGTGAAATGTGGGCATGATAGTGTATGACAGATTCTCTTACAGTTGTAAGATATGGCAGTTATTGCAGATTCTATGACAGTCGTAAGAGCATCTATCATTGCCCAACTTGGGAATAGGCAACCATATTGGGATGGGATGATATGACAAGTGTTATGACCATGCTGCAGTGTTGGAAAAGTGTCCCTAGGCATGGGTTTTGGGCCATGAGGCCAAGTTGGACGCCCATCTCAAGAAAGGTCCATTTTTACCTTGTAAACTTCTATTTAAGCAGGGGCTTTGAGAAGAGGTGTATTGTGTGATTGACAAGTACTATTATGCTGCCGAATTGTCTCCAGATGTACGAGTGTCGAATACTCCTATAAAGATTTGCATTGCAAGTGTGTTGTAAACCTTGTTGTTTAGATAATACATTGTGCAGGTTTTGGAGTGTGGGGTTTTTCACTCGAAAGGGTTTTCCCCACGTTATATCTTGTCTCTCTCTTCTTCTGTCTTACATTCTAGTGTTGTGTATTTCTGCAATATCTCTGTTGTTGGGTTAATAACACTGTAATTGTAAAGGTTAAAAATAATTTGCACCCATCTCTCCTCATTAGATTAGTGTAGGAAGCAATTTACGCACACCTAGCTTCCTTTCATGAAGATCACATATGAAACCATGTGAATGGTTGAAGATGAGAACATAACAATTTACTTACAAAAGATTGATGAAGTTGTCAGCAACATCAGGGATCTTGGTGGAGAATTAAAGGATGAGGATGTCATAGATAAGATACGCAAAACTCTTCCCAAATCTTATAGTCACAAGGTATCTACCATTGAAGAGTTGTTGGTATTGGGAAAGCTTTCAAAAGATCAATTACTTGGTAAATTGATTGCTTTTGAAATAAGAGAGTTTGGTACTACTAATGGCCCTGTGAAAACTAAGACTACTTTCAAGGCCAAGGAACTAACTAAGACTGCTAGATCAGAGAAATATGTTGTGGAATCAGATGATGAAGACTTTGCAGAGCTAGATACCAAATTTGCAAATAGAATAAATAGGAGCAACAAAGGAAAATTCAAAGGTAAGTTACCTTTCAAATGCTTCAGTTGTGGTAAAATTGGTCATTATGCTTCAAGATGTTCTGACAGAGCTTTGAAAATCAATGAAAGCAAAGGAAAGATAGTAGGAAAGAGTTATGCTAGAGATGATGATGGTGTATCTGATGATGAATCTAATTCCGATGATGGTAATAGTAGTGAATGCTTGTTTATTGAACTTAGAAAAGAACCTGTTTCTGCTATTCTTGCAAGCTGTGTGAAGGAAGAAAGTGCAAGAGAGTTGTTTGCATTTCATTCTGAAAAGGAAGATGAATGGATCATTGACAGTGGATGTTCAAACCACATGAATGGAGACAAGAGTAAGTTTGTTAAGTTTGAAAAGTATGATGGAGGACTTGTTAGGTTTGGTGATGATGCAGTTGGCAAGATTTGTGGAAAAGGATCTATTACTTTTGATGGAAAGCATAATACATATGATGTTCTTTATGGCAAGGGCCTAAAGCATAATCTACTGTGTTGGACAAATGTGTGACAAAGGGTATAATCTTGTGTTCAAGGACAATGGGTGTAAGATACAGAATAGCTCTGGAACCTTAATTGCCACTGGTAAGAAGACTCATGTAATGTTTATCATTTGAAAGGTGCTAAGAATTGTTTCTTGTTGGCTAAGTCAAATGAAATTTGGCTATGGCATAGGAGAATGTGTCACATTAACTTTAATAATCTGGTGAGAATAAGCACTATTCAAGCTATAAGAGACTTGCCCAAGATTGTGAAGCCTACCAACACTATATGTAAAGAATGCCAATTTGGGAAGATGACAAAGACTACCTTCAGAAGCAAAGAAAAATCATCTACTGATTTGCTAGAGCTGGTGCATACATACCTGTGTGGTCCCATGAGAACAAGAAGTCTACAAGGTGAAAGGTATTTCATACTTCTCATTGACGATTTTTCAAGAATGACTTGGGTTACTTTCCTTAGAGAAAAGATAGAAGCTTTAGATAAGTTCAAGGCATTCAATTCTATGGTTGAAAATGAATTGGATTTGAGAATCAAATGCTTAAGATCTAACAGAGGTGGTGAGTTCACTTCAAATGAGTTCAATGTTTTTTGTGAAGAACATGGAATAAAGAGACATTTGTTTGCTCCTTGGACTCCTCAACAAAATGGAGTGGTTGAAATGAAGAATAGAACTATTCAAGAAGCTTCCAGAGCAATGATTGAAGAAGCATACCTACCAGAAGTGTACTAGAAATAAACAATACATACTATTGTCTATATTCAGAATAGAGTACAAATCAGAGCAGAAGAAACAAAGACACCTTATGAACTGTGGTATGGTAGAGCTCCTACTATCAAATACTTCAAAGTTTTTGGAAGAAAATGCTACATTAGAAGAGATGAAGAATTAGGAAAGTTTGATGCTAGATGTGATGAAGGCATATTCCTTAGATACTCCACTAAGAGCAAGGCTTATCGCTGCTATAACAAAATACTGAGAAAGATCATTGAAAGTGCAAATGTAAAGGTAGATGAAGATATCCAACCATATGGATATGAGTAAGATGAACCTACTGATACAAAAAAGACTAAAAAAGACAAAGAAAAGGAAGTTTAGACTGAAGAATAATCTGCTCCAGAAGAAGAAGAAACTCAAGATGAAGCTCTGGTAAGAACTCCTAAAACTATAAGGTATGTGCAAAGAGATCATTCTAAAGATCAAATTATTGGTCACAAAGGGAAAGGTGTGATGACAAGAAGCAAGATTGTAGAGGAACAAGTAAATCTCTATCTTCTTTCAAAGGTGGAACCTAAGACAATAAATGGAGCATGCAATGATGAGCATTGGGTCATGGCAATGAAATAAGAATGATAATAGATTGAGAAGAACAAGACTTGGGAACTTGTCCCTAGACCTGCAAACAAGAATATAATTGGAACAAAGTGGGTTTTCTGAAACAAACTGAATGAAATTGGAGAAGTTGTGAGAAACAAGGCAAAACTTGTATGTAAAGGATACTCCCAAGTTGAAGGAATTGATAATGAAGAGACCTATGCTCTGGTGGCAAGAATGGAGGCTATCAAACTATTTTTGGCATTTGCAGCACACAAAAATTTCAAAGTATATTAGATGGATGTGAAGTTTGTCTTCCTGAATGGTGAGCTAGAAGAAGAAGTTTACATAGAGAAATCGGATGGGTTCCAGATATCAAACAAACTAGACATGGTATGCAAGTTGAAGAAGGCTTTGTATGGACTGAAACAAGCCCCCAGAGCTTGGTATGCAAGACTAGATAAATATCTACTACAACAGGGTTTTAGTAAAGGGTACGCAGATAGCAATTTGTATATCAAGGTAAGCAAAGATCAAATCTTAATTATTGAAGTTTATGTAGATGATATCATATTTGGTGGAAACAAAGAGATGTGCAAGAATTTTGCAAATGAGATGCAAAATGAATTTGAGATGTCTATGTGTGGTGAGATGAATTTCTTTCTTGGACTACAAATTAATCAGGTAGATAAAGGTATTTTCATTTCTCAATCAAAATATGTCATGGAATTGTTGAAGAAGTTTGGAATGGAGGACTCTAAACTGGTATGCACTCCTATGGTCACTAGTTGTAAACTGAGCAAGAATGATGAATCTCCTAAGGTTGATCAAAGCAAGTACAGATCAATGATTGGAGGACTGCTTTACCTGACTATTACTAGACTGGATATCATGCATGCAGTCTGTCTTGTGGCCAAATTTCAATCAGATCCCAAAGAATCACATGTGATGGTAGTAAAAAGGATATTCAGGTATTTAAAGGGCACTCCTGATCATGGCTTGTGGTATCGTAAGATTAATGATTTTTCTTTATGTGCCTATATAGATGCAGATTGGGTTGGATGTGCTAATGATAAGAAAAACACAAGTGGAGGTGCATTCTTCCTTGGCGATAGGGCAGTATCCTAGCATAACAAGAAACAAGAATCAATCTCCTTGTCTATTGCAGAAGCATAATATATTGTTGCAGTATCATGTTGCACTTAGGTGCTCTATATGAAGCAAACCTTGAAGGATAGCAAAGTTGAGTTTGATGGACCAATTCCTATTCTTTGTGATAACTCAAGTGCCATAAATATTTCAAAGAATCCAATGATGCACTCAAAGACAAAGCACATTTCAATCAAGTATCACTTTTTGAGGGAGAAAGTTGCAGAGAATGAGGTAAATCTTGAGTATGTGCCTACAAAAGATCAAGTTGCTGCTATATTCACTAAGGCTCTTGCAAAAGACACATTTGAGTATCTCTAGGAGAAATTAGGGGTTATTGCCCCTCCTTCCTTGAACTAGATGCATAGGAAGGTGCATCAGTCTTGTTAGGGTTAGCGGGCAGAAGATATCAATTAAATGCAAATAAAGATTAAACAGAGGAATGGAAATACACAGAAATAATAACAGCGAGAGACAAGTTTTAACATGGTTCACCCAAACTTGGGCTACATCCACCAAACAGAGAGTCCAATAGTATTATCCAATAAATCAAACCAATTACAATCAACAATCCCTGCAACTCAATACCGTTGCAAAATGCTACAATACAATATATCCCAAAACTTTAACCCTTAGCCGCTTTTTATCAAGCTTTTTGTCGGTTACAAAAATAGGGTTTTCTTATGTCGGTCAATGAAAAATAACTCCCGGTGCCTTTATAAAATAATAAAAAATGTGTGAGGTTTTGGGGGCATTGCTCTTGAGCCCCCACGGGGGCGCTGCCCCTCGACCCCACCCTGTATCATGACAGGGAACGCGCTAGGGGCGCTGCCCCTGGACCCCGCAAGGGGCACTACCCCTTGACCCTGTCTTGGGGGCGCTACCCCCAAACCCCCGCAACGGGCGTTGCCCCTTGACCCCGTAGGAATTTGGGGGGAAACCGCGCTGATAAAAGTGGGGCAAATATAACATCTGAGTCTGATTAGGCTCCATATAGCAAGTCTAGTGTGCTTCAAAGTACATTTCTCTTTTTGAAGTGATGTTGGAGGCTACCTCTAAGAGGGAACATGTAGTGGTTTGAGATGATTGTTGCATTCAGGGGAAGTAAAGAATAGTTTCAGATTGATCAGAGTAGCAGTGTGCAAGTATGTGCAGTAGAAGATATGTGATGCCCTTTCCCATTGATGTCAAAGGGGGAGAGAGATCATGTGGAAAACTTAGGGGGAGTAAGAGTACAGAGGTATAAAAAAGAAAGGGGGAGTTCTGATGCAGAATTGTGTCTTAATGGTGAAACATGTTTTTCACATCATATGTTGCCATCAATGACAAAGGCAGAGATTGTTGCAAGTATGTGCTAACTGGTGTTGTCATTGATGTCACCATGTATGTTTGTTGACTGATTGAAGAACACTGTCTAAGTATTTTGCTCTACATTTTCTCTTATTGAAGACTGAAGTATGACTTTGGATATGATTTAGAGAAGTGTTTGAAGATGCTAAATCAAGAATTTGGTGGTCCGGATTGCTGTGCAGAAAAAGTTCTATTCACCACTTTGAAGACTGTGCTTGGCAAGGTTTGCACATTGACAAGGAGAAAGTGTTTTACTCTGCATTTCTCTGTAGATTGGACTTTGGCTTTGCAGATTTGGACTTAAGATTATAAGTTCCTTAGTCATCTTCATTCCAAAGGATATGTGATTTGAAGCTCTGGAAAGAAAGTTTCTAATTAACAGAGTTTGACAATGTCTGATAAGAAGTAGTTTGTGATATGTTCTTCAAGTGATATATGTTGTGTTCAAGTAACATCTGTTATGGTTGGATTTGTTGGCTCCCAAGTGATTATATACTATTCATAGATGTCTCCAGAATGTGTTGAAGGCATGTGCTTGATCTGCAAGCTACAATGAAGATCTTGCAAGCAAGTTTTTAAGTGTTCTTGATATATACATAAGTTTTGGCCAACCAGGTTTGTCACACTTGTTGTGGAAGTGATTCATGAATTGTGGAGGCATGTCCAAGCATGTGAGGATGTATTTGGGTCCAAGCTAAGCTATGACGTGTTCATCCTTCATTCATTTACCTTGCAAGTTTTTTTAGGTCTAGTCCTAATTTGATTTATGTATGTATGCTGACCTTGGAGAAAGTTCCAATGGTTGTAGAATGTAATGCCAACCTTGATGTTCATTCCAAGGTTGATGATAGCTATAAATGTATGTAATGAATTCATGATTGAGGTGTGATTGCATGTGAAGATGAAAAGATAAGTGCAAAGTGTAAAAGCAAAGTAGAGAAGAGGAGATATATTACGTTTCAATGGAACTGAACTCAGACATGGTGTAGATGCTACTAAATCTGTTCACCCTTTGGCAGTGAACCACCCCCCGATAGTGAGCCAACCCTCGGTAGTGAGCCAATCCTCGGAAATGAGCCACCCTTTGGCAGTGAGCAATTCTTTTGGGCAATGAGCCACTTTTGATATTCGATATTGTTACCACATTATATTGTGAGCTAACATTCACCGTGGTTTTTCCCTGTTTAGGGTTTTCCACATAAAAAATCTAGTGTTCATGTGTGTATGGTGTTTATGTGTTCATGTTTTGATTATTCTATTCATGGTTAATGCTCATAATAGAATAAGGAGTTAGACTAATTGAATGTGAAAGTGTTTTGGTTTAAAGAAGTTAAAGTTTTGATACAACTGATTCACCCCCCCACCCTCTCAGTTGTCTTGTGCCTTTCAACACTTTGCATTGGTGCCCTATGGCATGAGGATTATTATGATTTTTTACTTTATGGGTGAAGGCATCCTAATTTTTATTTTTGAATCCCATAGGGGTTTTTGGGATAACTTCATGTTTAGTCGATGTGTGCATTTTTTGATCATGATTAGGAATTGTAGGGGATTTATAGGAACGAGATGTATGGCTAGAGGGATTAATGGATTTGTGGTTAAAGTGATAAGGGGATTTGAGAATGGGAATATTAGAAGTTGGAAGAAGTGGAGGTAAAGTGGATGGAGGGATGTTAGGAGTTGGAAGAAGTGGAGGCAAAGTGGATGGAGGTAGATGGATGGTCACATGCTTTTTGGGTTTGTAGGATGATGGAGGGATGGCAACATATGTTTTATGGGTGTGATGAGGTGCATCTAGCTTGGGCTTGGATAGGGCAGATTTAGGAGACAGGGATTTGGTACCAACATCTTTAGATTGACTTCCTTGAGATATATAACCAATACCATACGGTTTTGGAGAGACTTTGACATGGATGGGTTCCAAGTTACCTTGCTCATGAAGGCCTAAGCCTTTACCTTGATAATTCATTTTCTGGAATATATGATGCACAATGGGATGCTTATTTTTTAGGACACAAGACAAGACTCCCTTATTGGATGAGGAAGGCAAGGTGGTAGATATATGTTGTTCTTTTCCTCAGGAAGAACACTCATGGATGAAAGTAGCCAGGCTATGTGGATAGGTTGATGGATTTGAAATGGGATTAATATGAGATGGTGAAGGAGAAATAGGATAAGTGATTATCATTATGCGTATTAAGATCCAATGTATTTGTTTGATCATCTATGTACTTGTGGGGACCAAGCGTCTCATCAAGAGAAGTGAATGTTGTGGGATGATGGATAGGACTGGTCGAGGTTTCTTGAGTATGTATATTATTGGGACCATGAGTGGAAGGAATGACAAGCTCTTGATCATAGATAATATCTTGATCATAGAAAAGACATAGGTTATGAATAGGTTGAATGGAAGAGCTTTGATCTTGATTTGGTAAGGAGAAAGGTTGATCATGCTTTGGATTTGACTTTTGACATAAATCTTAAGTTTGGATAGGAATGGAGGTTTCTTGGATAGGTTTGATGTATAATGGGGAGTAAATTGGGATTAAGATAGGTGTATTTTCAAGAGCATTTGAAGGTTCTTAGATAGTTTTAAGGATAGGGATTTCATGGCATGGGGTGGTGGTTGATTCCTTGCTAGTATCCAATGGATCACATCCTTCATTAGTATATGGGTAGATGCACAATATAATGGATGGAGAATAATGGTAGAAGGTGTAAACTTATGATTAAGATTAGGATTACTTGTACTAGATGGGGATGAAATTGGATGAGTGGATTTGGATTTATCCATAGCTTTTATTTTTCTTTTAGATTTTACAAAAATTTTTTGGAGAAAATCGTTCACTTGGATTCCTTGGTTGATGGATTAGAGATTGCAAAGTTTGATGGTGGTGTTGGTGTAGGACTAGTAGGCTTTGGGATAGGTATTCTATTGGATGGTGATGGAGGACTAGTAGATGGATTGGTGTATGATTACAAACTTAAGGCGATATTTCCCTTGTCAAGAGTATCATTAAGATGGCTTAAGGATTCGTGATCCTGGTGTGAGGAGTGACTAGTGCTAGCATGCTCATATTGTGTAGAATTTGGAGATGAATATTGAGGAATATTCATGAGATTGGTTAATGTGGAGGAACTAGGTTGACATGATCATGGGGGTGACTCATATAATTTAGGTTGAAGTTGATGATGTTGTGGTTGTGTTTGTTGGGTTTGGGATTGGTAGGTGGCTATGAGTTGTTGGATTTCAACTAGGAGTTGTTGTATTTGTGGTGATTGGTTTTGTTGAAGTGGTTGGCTATAGTTTGTAGTTGTTGTATGATTTGTTGGTTTAGGGTTTGTTCTAGTTGGTGGAGTGTTTGGACAATGTCTTGTAGTTCTTGTGCTAAGATCTTTTGCTCTTATGTTGGGATGGAGTTACACATAGGTTGAAGTCTTCATATTTTAGCTTGTTCCTCCAAGTATGCCTCATAATCTACAAGATTCTCATCATTATTAGAACTAGGAGGAGGGCCTCCTCAGCATATGAGTTTGGGTTTTGGTGGAAGCGAATATGGGGGGATATATGGTTCATGAGTGTCAAAGTATGTGTCATGATCTACAAAGTTCTCATCATCATTAGGAACAAATTTTGGACCACCTCAGAGTATATATGGTTTTGGATTTGACCTAGATTTGTTAATGATCACAACCATTTTGATGAATGAGGATTGGACTTGGTTGAAGGATGAGAATATGAGTAAGATGATGATAAATGAATTGGGTGGGAAATGGATGGATTGGATGATTTGATTGATTAAAGAGCTTCTTAGGATTCAAAATGATAGATGGTGACAAGAATGCACTTCAATAACAAAAACACAATGGCTAGATGTTTGATAGGAAGTATAAGCATAATGTGTATGTTTGATAGCCTCTTAAGGCCAAATTTCCACTGGTCTAGACACAATCGAATACACTTGAAGACAATGCTTAATCTACCTAAGGTCAATAGCCAATGGAAGCTTGTTCAAGCCCACAACTTGGAATCTCCTTCAACGCCAATGTAGGAACACCTAATGTGGGTGTATACACTTTTGTCTTTACAAGAGAGGACAAGTAGGGGCCTCTAGGACTAGAAGAATAACCTGATCACCCTCTCCTCGAAAAGCCAACAAGTAGCTTATGCTAAGCTGAGGATTTCTATCTCATCTTAGGGGAGCAATATGGTGAGTATCTTCAAAAAATGTATCCTCTTGCATTGAACAAGACACCAACAACTCAGGTAATTGGGTAGGCTTCTAACTTAAGGTGTCTAGTGAGAATTCAGGGACTTGACACTTATTCATGTGGCAATGACTCACTTCAGAGCCTATCCCAGCCACTTACTAACAATCCTTTAAAAGGAAAGAATGGGATTAACGTATCTCACACACAAGTGTATGGATACTAGGGAACTGTCAAAATAAGAATACTTCACCAAGAAGTCTTTGGCTTTTGCCTAAACCATTTATATAGCGGACCGAATTGAAAGCATCACTTAGAGTCGTCCCTTGGGGTGAGTACCTCTTTTCCCACCAAGGTAGGCTCTTCTAAAAAAGAAAAAGAAGATAGAACAATTTCTCTTACACCCAAGATCTATTGAGAGGCAAGGGGAGAAGATACTTTTGTTCTATCTTGGGATCTACTAACAGAATATGCAAATACACCAGACACGTCAAGCAATTAGGTTCTTTTAAAGCACCAATTGAAGTGTTACTATGTCAACATGCAAACATACGAAAATGATCCTACAAGAAAAGGTATTAGTAGTTTGCAAAATTTTGTGACTTGGACGCACGAGAAGCTGCAAACAAAACATTAATGTAAGATAATGAATCCTACAAAAAATTCACACAAAATATTAAATGCATGTGAGAAAAAGGATGTTTGATGTTTGCAAAATGAAAGTTTGAATTTCAAATGATTATACCTGAAATTTTTTTATGAAGTTGGACAAGTTACCTTCACCACGATGTAGCCCTCTGAGTTACCTTTCCAACGCCTGCAAAATTGTGCAAATCCAATGACAAATGAAAAAGTTCGATTATTTGATCGAAACAACCTCCAAGGGCTAAAAATGAGCACTCTATCAAGCTATCCCTGTTGTTTGATAGTTTGGTTATGTTGTGATCACATGAAAATGTCTAGTTTTTGACGTGATGTCAATATGTCTCTTTTGGCGATTTGATATGATCAATCACATGTCAAGATCTTCAAAGTTAAAAAATGTTTTGGTTTAAAGCTACAACAATCATGGTTACAGTGACACACAAAATTACAACCATTTGCAGCAATAACTGTCACAAACAATACACACTTTGGAAGCTGATCCTTTTGCAAAAATTCAGATATTTGCTCCACTTGCTCTTCTCATGTCAGATATTATGCCACCACCTTTTCCAAGCAAACACCGAATCTGGTTGGAAGACACAAGAACTCTAACAGTTGAATGCTTATCTTTCTTTGGCAAGGAATAGACAATCCGATTAAAAACATGAAGGATAGTATAGGAGAAAGCTGTCCTCTTGAAAATGCAGATGTTATAATTATGACAACTCGTTTATCTTCATCAGGTACAAACTCTGCAATTGTGATGTCAGAACGAGTATCTCTTTGAAGGTCCATTATTATACTACCTCCCTTTCCAATGATACCTCCAACCTTTTCATTTGAACACAACAAATCGAAATGTAATTTCCTTCTACAAAGGCCCTGATTACATTAGATTACAGGGTCCATAGAAGAAGAGAATAATTCATTTGATTACATTACATTCCCTTCCATAGCGGAAAACAATAGGGTAGGCAGTCCCTACCCTACCCTTCCCTTCCCTTCCATTGCTTTAAACATAGCAATGGTGTTAAAGATTAGATAAATAAACAACACACAAATTAGAACACAGAGACAGATATTTAACGTGGTTCGCCAATGTGGCTACGTCCACAGGAAAGCAGGGCAATAATCTTCTTATTATTTACAGCATCATACATATGATCTTTCCCTCATATATATACAATTCTCTTCAAGAGAAGGTGAAGAGACAAACAGGGAATATGAATTGAAGAGTCGGACTTCACATCCAACAATCTCCCGCTTGAAGTTTGATTCATGTTGCAACTTCACATCTGAACAACCTCCCACTTGAGAGTCATTCTCAAAAACATATAAATTGCCCTCTCTATTTCCTTTGGCAATCTGCATGACACCTTTAGTAACCTTCCATGAATCTGGATAGAAGGTAGTATTGCAGCCTTGTGAGAACAATTGGATTATAGAAATCAGATTCTTTTTCAATTTTGGGACATGCCTAACATCTTGCAAAAGCCATTTGCTTCCATTTTTAGATTGTAGGAGAACATCACCTCTACCAATGATGTCCAATGAATTGTTATCCCCCAAGTAAACCTTCCCGAACTGTCCTCCTTGATAATTAGAGAAGGCATCCGTGCAAGAGGTGGCATGAAAGGATGCACCCGAATCTAGAACCCATGAATCTGAAGTGGTTTCACTTACGGACAAAACCAAAATATTATCACCCTTGTCATAAATAGCATTGACCTCGCTGTCTTTAACCTTCTCTTGCACCTTCTTATAGGAATAACAATTTTTCTTGGTGTGACCGGGCTTACCGCAGAACCAACAGTCACCACCTCTACCTCTGGATTTTGACCTCTTTGCTGATTTTGATCTTCTTCTGTTATTGTCTTTGCCTCTATTATGAGGCCTTCCTCTACTAACAGCGGTTAAGGCTTCACCGGAAGATATTCTTGGTTCTTTCTACGTATATCTTCACTAAGGAGTGTAGCTACTACGTCATCAAACACCAATTTTGTTTTGGTTGAAGCTAAAGTACTTATGGCCATCATGACACCTTCCTAGTTGTTGGGCAATGAGCATAGCAGCAAGATTGCTTTAATTTCATCTTCCAACTTTATCTCCACCGAAGTCAGTTAGGTAAGTAAGGTATTAAACTCATTCAAATGGTTAGACATAATTCCGCCTTCTTTCATTTTCAGGTTATAAAGTTTTTTCATGATAAAAACTTTATTAGATGCTGAAGCCATCTCATACATCTTACAAAGTTTATCCCACAGCTCCTTCGAAGTCTTCTCCACTGAAACATTAAACAACACATTGCTGGACAGTGAGAGGAAAATCATAGCTCTTGCCTTCTTATCCATCTTGTCCCACTCTTCATCCGTCATTGAGCTTGGTTTCTTTGCTGACCCTTCAAGCGCGAGTGAGAGGTCTTATTTTATCAGCAAGGACTCCATATGTACTTTCCACAGTCCAAAATTCTGACTGGAGAACTTCTCAATCTTTGGTTCCTCCATGGCTCGAAAATCCAACACCAATTTTTGTAATCAGCTATACCGTCACTGTACAGCTCTGATACCAATTGTTAAAGATTAGATAAATAAACAACACACAAAGTAGAACACAGAGATAGATATTTAACGTGGTTCGCCAATGTGGCTACGTCCACAGGAAAGCAGGGCAATAATCTTCTTATTATTTGCAGCATCATACATATGATCTTTCCCTCATATATATACAATTCTCTTCAAGAGAAGGTGAAGAGACAAACAGGGAATATGAATTGAAGAGTTGGACTTCACATCCAACAAATGGCACACATGGAATTGTACAACAACCTACTGAATTACAGAACAAAAAAAAATAGTAGAATGAAGAAGGTTTATGTAATGAACTAGTTTTGGAAGAATTCAGTGGTCGTGGGTTATGTGTTTGATTATGGTGGTGTAGAGGAAGTGGAGAGCAATGTTCTGGAGAGGTGAGACAAATAGTTTAGTGATGAAGAGGCAAGCAAGCATCTTAAAAATTTGCAGTCATTTTATTTAAAAGATTCAAGATACAAGTTGGTTGAACCATTTAATAGAGAACCTAGTGAATTTGAATTTAAACCGTGAGATAATTTTCCAAGCTCTGTGATGCACACATGAAAAACAGGTGAATAGATTTTTATTTAATAGGGTGAAACAAATTTTCCTAGCACTATGATGCTCAGATTAAAAAAAAACAAAATGGTGAATATTTTTGACCAGGTGAAACAATTTTTCCAACAATATGCATGGAATCTACTTCCTAAAAGAAATGGTTATGACATGTAACCATTGAAATTCATAATGCACTAACTCCTGCAAGTTTTCAAACCACAAGAACACTTGCAAACGAATGATGAGAAAGGGGTATTCACATCAGGTTCACTATTTTGTGAGCAATAAAAAATATTTTTTTATTAAAAGGAATTTAAGCTATTACAATCCTAAAAACTTACATTTAATGCCACATCAAAGATTGCAACAAAAAGATTATAACAAACTATTAAAATCAAATGAAATAAATGTTACCGAACTAGTTAATATTGTGTTTGCTCAAAAGATTGCATAACTCCTTTTGTAAATTTTGCCAGGGGCGTAAATGAAAAATAGCTGAGTTTTTATTAATGTTTGGTAAAAACAGTTTGGGTGGTTAGGAAAACGGGTTTTTGGTTATGTGAAGTGTAAGGTAGGTAAAATATAGTTAGGGTTTTTGATTTTTAATTTGTTTTTATATTTTGGATAAAATAATAAATTTAATTTAGTTATTTTATTATTTATGGTAGTTTTTAGGTTTATTGATAAATAATAAATTAATTTTGTTAAATTGAATTTATTATTCATGGTAGATGGTATGAAAGATTTAATTAATTAATTAAATATTAAGATTAAGGGTAGACTAGGGATTAATTAGGGGTTTGATCGGTTGGTCAATTTTTTTATGTCTACAAGACTATACTAGCATGATTTGAAACCTTAGATGATCCTCAACACTTGCAAGTGTCTAGAAATTAGTTCACCAACCAACCTCTCAAAATGAGATGAAAACTTGTATTTATAGCATGAAAATCTATAACCTAGGTCATTGGAGGAGTTTCCCACTTAAAAATTAGTTGTAGAAGTTAAATCAAGAATTAATGGCAATCTTGGGATTTTTTGGCGTGCCCCATCACATTTTAGTGTGTTTTCTGCACTATGTAAAGGTTTTAAGTTTCTAGGGGATAGGCAGATCTGTAGACATTGGAATGGGACAGGACAAGATCTGAGGTCTGGGAGGGACACGAGATCGGGATTGAGACTAGGGATGGGGAACATAATCAGATTTAGGATCAAGTCCAGGGATCGAGAATGAGATTGGATCTAGGGACTAGGTCTATGAAGTGGATAGGGAAGGAGAATGGTGGATGTCTAGGGTCTAAGAGAACTTGGGTACTGGAGACTGAGGTTCTTGAAGAAGTAGGGTTCAGGATAGGGATTGGGATCGAGATCAAGATTGGGATCAAGATCAAGGATTGAGGGTTCCAAGGGAACTTGTAATAGAGAAGGCAAGGGTCTGAGGTTTAGGAGGAATCACGGACTAGGCACCCAAGTGGTCGAGGAATGGGACTGGGATTGGGATCAAGATTCAGGAGGAACCAACGAATTGAGGACTAAAAGGCTATGAGTGGGGAAAATTCCCAACCCAGAACATCCCTCTATTCCAACAAAACCTAAAAAACCTGGGAAAGCCAAAAATGGCCAAGGGAAGGTCCAACTTGGATTTTCTTTATATTTTTGTCAACTTTGGGACACAACCAAGGCATGGTGGAGGGGAAAAATGGTAATGGGGCATATGAATTAGGATTTTTGTGTATTTTGGGGGCGAGTGCCAACAACTTCCAAATCCTTTCAGCTAACTAATTATGTGCCAAACAACACTCCAAATGCTCCTTTGGTCAGATCAAGTATGTTGAGCATATTATTTCTAAAGGAGTTAAGGTAGATCCTACAAAGATTGAAACCATGTAGAAATGACCAAAACCCACAACATTAAAGAGCCTTCATGGATTTCTTAACCTTACAGGATACTACCATAGATTTTTCAAGGACTATGGAAAAATTATCACATCCTCACTGCCATGATGAACAATGATTCATTCCAGTGCTCCCCAAATATTGAAGAAACCTTTGAAATACTCAAAGAAACTATGTGCATGAATTGAGTTCTTGCTATGTCTAACTTCTCCAAAAGTTTTATTATTAAAAGTGATACCTCAGGCTTGGGATTGGGTGTTGTTCTAATGCAAGATGGATGACCCATTTCTTTCACAAGTAAGGACCTAACTAGAAAATATCTCTCTTTCTACCTATGAGAAGGACATGCTTGTCATTCTTCATGCCATCCACAAATGACATCATACTCTTGTTGGCATACACTTTTGCATTAAAACTAGCCATCCCAACCTCAAGTATTTTCTAGATTAGTGAGTTTCTTCTCCTAAGAAATAGAAGTGGGTCACTAAATTTATGGGTTATAATTATGAGATTATGTACAAAAAAGGCAACGACAATGTAGTAGTCAAAGCCTTATCATGTCAATTTAAAAATAATCCTACTTTGAGTGCTTTGTCACTACCCACACCCACTTGGCTTAGTGACTTACATTAGGAATTTCAACAAGATAATCACATTTAACACCTCATCCAATAGGTGTCCACTGATCCCTTTTCAAAGGCCAATAATTCATGGGATGGATCTTATTTATGATATGAAGGTTGTCTAATGTTGGCCTCCCAATCAACTTTGCGATAATTCTTTTGTCCAAATGTTATGTCACCTCATCTATAGGTCACTTACGGTTCCTCAAAACATATCAAAGACTTTACCATAATTTTCCTAGGAAGCTATGAAAAATGACATCAAGTAGTTTATGGTAGAATGTGAGATGTGTCAATACCATAAAGGCAAAAATGTTACCACTCCTAACTAGCTACAACTATTGCCTATTCTTGTTACAGTCAGTGGATAGGTATGTCCATAGGTTTCATTGAAGGCCTTCCAAGTTTGTTGTAAAATTAGTCATTCTAGTGGTGGTCAATCACCTCTCCAAATATGCCCATTTATGTGCCTTAGTCCATCCTTATTCTACCTCTACCTTTACCCATACCTCATTGACCAAATATTTTGACTTCAAGGCATACCTACTTCCATTATTAGTGATTATAACCCAATTTTTACTAGTCACTTTTGGCAAGAAATTTTCTAATGCCATGTTACCCAACTTAAAATGAGTTTTGCATATCATCCCCAAACTGATGGCCAAACCAAAATTGTTGATAAATACTTGGAGACCTATTTATTTTTCTTTACTTTTAGTCAACAACATCATTGGAATAAATGGTGGTATAATGCCACTTATCACATAACAATGAAGATGACTCCATATGAGTCCATGTGTGGTAAATTGTCACCCTCTTTCCAAACATACATACATGGCAGCTTGAATGTACATGTAGTGGATTCCATCCTTCATACACATGACAACATTCTTCACACCCTCAAGGAAAACTTACACCTAGAATAAAATTTGATCAAGTAGCAAGATGATTAACAGCATTTTGAGCACACTTTTAAAATCAACAACATAGCCTTCCTTTGACTATAATCATATAAGTAGTTATCTTTGAAGATTAATACTGTCAAAAGCTAACCCCCAATTTTTATGGGCCCTAGAAAATTTTGCATAAACTTTCCTTAGTTGCTTAAAAGTTGGAGTTTCCTCCCTCCTCCAAGCTCCATCTAGTTTTCCATGTCTCTTTCTTGAAGTAGGCTCTTGGTCAACAAATTTAGGCATAATTTGCTTTACCTGAGCTAGATACTAAAAGATCTATTATCCTCATGCATTACAATTAGGCATAGGGATAGGAGTAATAAATATGATGCTTGGATGAATTATTGAATACGTACGTATAAAGATAAGGTGGGGGCTAAATGAGTAGGAATATGTATGTATAGGGATAAGTAAAGGCTAGAAGAATAAACCTAAACTCACACAAAATTGTACCATTTATGTACATGTATATGTATCAAGGTCTTGGTCTCTAAAAGAGGATTGAGTGAAAAACAGCAATCATCAAAACTTTGGGAAAGTGATTGTTATTCAAAATATTGAAGATTCATCCTCCCATATGATATTATGGATGTTAGAGAGATAGTTTTTGTACAAACATGTACGACATGTTGATGAAAAAATTAAATAGCATTGAAAAATATTGCCCTTTCAAATACCAATTAAGTTAAGTCTACATCTCTTAGCAAACAAAGCAATCAACATCTCTTCTTGAGACAATAAAAGTATTTGATTTGGCAAAGGAATCAAATGAGTATAAACTTGCAAAAGATAAAGAGATAGATGGACATATTGACTCACACAAAATTGTACCATTTATGTACATGTATATGTATCAAGGTCTTGGTCTCTAAAAGAGGATTGAGTGAAAAACATCAATCATCAAAACTTTGGGAAAGTGATTGTTATTTAAAATATTGAAGATTCATCCTCCCATATGATATTATGGATGTTAGAGAGATAGTTTTTGTACAAACATGTACGACATGTTGATGAAAAAATTAAATAGCATTGAAAAATATTGCCCTTTCAAATACCAATTAAGTTAAGTCTACATCTCTTAGCAAACAAAGCAATCAACATCTCTTCTTGAGACAATAAAAGTATTTGACTTGGCAAAGGAATCAAATGAGTATAAACTTGCAAAAGATAAAGAGATAGATGGACATATTGACTTGAAAAGACCAAACAACTTGGATTATTGATCATTAATGGTAATACAAGTTGAGGCCTCAACAAATAACATCTACATAGACTTATATAAAATGTGCCCCAAAGCCAAGCACTTGAAGCATGGAATCAATGCAGCCATATGCTTTGGCAAAGTCAATTTTAACAAAAAATACAAGTTGTTGTGGGCATTGAGCCCATTCCATCCCTTCCCAAATGACAATATTATTGTCAATAATGTATCTACATTTTATGAAACTAGTTTTCTTTGGGCAAACCAAGTGGAGAAGAAGAGGCCTAAGCTTGAGACTTAGAGACTTGGAAATAATTTTATATGAAACATTTAGCAAAGTGATTGGCCACTAGTTGAATATATCTTCAGGGTCTCTAACTTCAGGTATGAATTTGATATTTCCATTGTTGATTAAATCTCCTAATGAATTGGTATGAAGAGCCTCAAGATAGACCTTATGAATATATTTACCCATAGTGTCCCAAAAGGCTTTATAAAATTCACATGGAAATCCATCCAGACCAGGAACTTTATCATTAGACATTGAAAAATACCATTGTACAAATCATCTTTGTTGAGAAGCTAATCACAAAGAATATGTTGGGAATTGGAAACTTGAAAGGGACCACATTAAGGAACTACTGCAAATCTATAGACTAATCCTGAGTATAATCCTAGAAGAAAAAAAGACATGCTCATAGTGCCAAACAGAAGCCTATAAAATATTTGGAAGATCATTAAAGATTTCTTGCCCTTCCTTGATTTGATTGACTATTTGAGATGTATGATGAGAACACAAAGCCTAAAAAAATCTTTTGAGACCCTATCTCAAATTCAAAGCCAATGAAGGTGAGATTTGATTTGGGCTCCGTGTGCAAAGTGGGTATTTGTAACCTACTTCTATTGTAACATCCATGTTCTAAATACATAGTAAAACATGAAATTTACCATGGAGTAAATCAACAAGGTAAAAATGAGATAGAGAATTTTTTTTCTTCTTTTTATTCAACATATAATCAAGTAAATACAATTACAAGATTTCTTTTTACAAAATACAATAAATCAAAATATCTTTCTCAATTACAATGTTTACAAAAGTAAACCAATTAAATATACAATTTTTTTGGAATAAATACTACTTTTGAATATCTGACATCTTTATCACAAGTCCTAGCATGTTTCCTGCTTGGAGAGAGAGTATCTTTCTAGTGATTTACCTCCAACCATAGACCGGCGGTCTCCTACACATTTTCCACGTAGGAAGTGGCCCTACCCTTCACAAGGAATATAGACCTTAAGTGACTAGTGGTAATTTGCCTTGCTGAGTACATAGTGTTGTATTCTACTCAACTCTATCAACCATACAACCCTAGATACCCTCTAGCTAAGTATGATTTCTGATAGGATGAGCAATCTAAATACAGTGAACCGACAATGCACGCAGAAAATATATGCATTACTTTGGCCAAATTTTTTAATATCAATATCATTCATAATGAACATAGTCATTGTGTTCACCCACCCCTACTTGACTTGGAAACTGTCGTATTCTTGCAGTTATTCACACTGACTATATTTACATAAATGGTTTAATCATCTTGTCATGATAATAGTTTTCTTAGGCTTAGATAAGTCTAAATGACATAAACATTCATTTGATTTATATTCAACTCTAGGGTTTTAAAACAACCCTTGAATATTACAATATTTCTATATTTATCATATCTCATTTCTACAAGCTAAGGTTCATAATCGACCTTTGGTTTAACTCAACCATAGTTAGGTATACAATAAATCTTGTTAAGATATTAACTTTTATTCAAAAAGAATATGAATACCTATTCAACTAAACTCTACGTGATGCCGTTGATCATCTCTACATATATAAACTCATATATGATTTTATACCAAGTTATTTCTATAAAGACATAGTCTATTACTACATAATAGTTTACTATAGGCTATACTCATCAAGATTACTAGTATAGACATGAGAAGATCTTTTGACATTTTATCCTGTTCATCTAAGTATCCCTAGTTCTTCAACCATTCAATAGGTTATACCATAGTTACCATAGACTACCAAGAATCTAGGTTCTTTGGATAAGATATTGTTTAGACAATGTATGGGAACTAAAACAAGATTGGTTTAATGACACCACTTAATACTTTATCCCATATTACTCTTGGTTGGTAAGTTTTCTAAAAATAATACCCTTTACACTAATCTTGACGAGAGTTTACATATCTATCCTATGATAAAGTAATCGACTTATTTCCAAATGATTGCTCATTCAATAGAGTGACTGGTTTTCTAAACCCTAGAAAACTATAACAATTTCCATCAAAAAAAGTTTGTTTATTTCCCGAACAATAAAAGGGTCTACATATTGATTTTATGACAGAAGTAATATCGAACCAAAATGATAATTCAAAACTAATATCATTGCAAAAGCTTGCATCGGCCTTTTCAGGCTAAGTCGATGCTTCTCTGCTTATACTAAAACATACACATACACTGCCAACTTAGTCAATCAAGTTAAATTGATAGTATTCAAAGTGACACAGTTGGCTTATTTCCTTTGCATAGTTTACACAAAATACTAAAAGGATAACCAAACAGAGTTAAACAATTGTCCAAGACAAGCATTCATTCAAATTATCTTTGTCTTATAAAACATAACTTGCAGGAGTATTTACCTGACAAAGATGGTTTACAGAGATGTATGGACAGGTAGAAAACTTCTGTGTTCGTCTCAGATGACCACGTTCTTCACTTTTCTTTAACCTCCTTCCTTACTACCCACCGCAAGTTTTCTTCTACTAATCACCCAGACTCAACAAACAAAACATATCCACCCAAAAGATGTGCCATCGACTAGCTAAGTCGTGGCTTTAAGAGCTTAAACAGACTCATAATGAGTCGTCCTCTCCGTTCGCTCCCACTCTAAGTAGTTCAAAACTTATTTAATTCCAACGGTATTTTCTTTATGGTTCAACTCCAAACACCAGCTATAAATATGCCAACATCAATAAATGTTGATGATGAAAGTATCATTTGAGGAGATCAGCGATGGCAGCTAAGTTATCTACCACTCCTCTTAGAAGAGACCGCCAACTCATTAAACTAACTTTGAGCAATCGGTTACTCTTAATGAGTAATTCAATCCATCATGTTTTTAACATTTAAGGCACTCCTCAATAGACGCCTGAGGCTGCTAAACTAAAAACCATAATAATTTATCATGAGGTATTACCTCATTCGACTATATATATATATATTTGATTAAATCAAATATTATTTTCATATCGTTATCACTATGTGATTATTATGATTTAATCAATAAAAGGATAATACTAAAATAAGGATTACGGATAATGTGATTGGGTTGAGCTAGTCTCCTCATCATGATCTGTTGACAAAAACACGTCATCTTAACTTGATGATAAAGTCTTAATGTTAAGAATTGGTTAAAACACCTCAAATGACTTAGTAATAATATGATAACCATTTTACAAAATATGATAACCATTTTATGACAATAACGTCGTAATATTTATGTTTAACGTAAATAGTCACGAATCAAACTCAAACGACGTCGTTAATGTTATTAACGACTAAAACAACTTACTATGACTAGAAAGATTTGTAAATAATATCAACTACATGTTGATTAGGTTCAGAAGTAAATTGACAAGACAAGGCTTACCTCTTACAACACATTGGTTCACATTTTCATTAAACACTTATACTCAATTTGGCAAATAAACCACTCGTACAACCTGAGGTCTATATCTCTCTCCTAGAAAGATACTCTCTCTCTTTTCTCGAAGAGTCATCTAATAACCTATCAACTAGTATCAAACTTGTTACCAAAGAAATTATGATCAGTACATCATTATTCAAATAATAGATCAAATCTCATAATGAAATTATTAAATCGATAATAACATAATCTTTCACACAATTTCATCAATGACATACAATAGAATCCATATTTTTTCCTTGTCATTAATCTAACATCATAATAAATTTACTTATGTCCAAGTAAAAAGTAAAAGTATAGCAAGACAAAAATTGGGGATGTAACATCTATTGTTGTAATTGAGCCACATAAAGTTTAGTGACTAGATTGAAAGGTTATGCTTCCAAATCGATAGTGGTTTGGCAGAGTTAGATGAGGTGGTGGCCATGTATGAGTGGTGGTAGAATCTCACTGGCTGGCAAGCATAAATGTATAGGAAGTGGGAAGTACATGTTATAACATCATTCCACTAAGCAATCCATCTTGATGCATTCATGGGATGTGGCTCCAAATTCTAAACATGTTGAATATGGGCCGATGTGGTGTTGTGATTAAGTAATGACATGTTTAAAATGAACTAGTTATTTGTGGGCTTAGGTTTGGAAAGTTTCCATTCAATACAAAACAAGTGGTCTGAAAGGACAATGTTTGATAGTGGCTCTACTAGCAAGGAATAATAGATGGCAAATGAAAAGGAAGATTGAGTTAACAACATGGTTCAATCTAGATGTTTGAGTATTCTATTAGATCTTGCTCTAAAATTACTCCATATGTACCATGTGGTATGATCCTAGTGGTGACCAAGATTGGGATTAAAAATCCCTAATTTATTGTGCATAAAGAGCCAAGCCTCTCTTTTTCTAGTTGTCTAATGCATAGGAAAAGACCCATATTTATCATAGGCTATTTCAATCATATTAAAATCCTCACACAGAACCCAAGTGGTGGTAGCCATTGAATTTACAATCCATCTCTAGAGGGTAGATCTCTGAACAACATCATTCAAAGTATAAACATTAATAACTCCAAAGGAATGATTATTAATGTTGAAAAGAGCCCACAATGCTCAATTGGTGGGGTTATCTCCCTAGTCAACTAAGTATTGATACCATATAGGAGAGAGAAAAGGGCCAACATTGTCCCAAGGTGTAGAAAGAAAAATACTAGAAATCTTAACCTCTTGCAAACAAAGGATGTCTAGACCTAGAAACTATAGTCAAGCATCTCAAACAAGATACTTCTATGGGAGGTATATCAAACCTTGAACATTCTAGGAGAGGCAATTCATAAACAAGTGTTGAGAGTCATCTCCTCATTACCCAAATCATCAAGAGTAGAATTATTATTTTGCAAGAGAGCTTCATTTAAATTAATGCTACATATCTAAAAGGAGAGCTAGATAGGTTGCCTCTTCCATGACACAAACTCTCCTTCTTCTAATAGACTTGGTGGGCTATAAGACCTCCTCTACACATCTGGAGGAGAGGAAGCATGTTGAATAGTGGTGGTTGAGACAATGTTGATGTCGCTCATGGAGTTCGCACAAATTTTGCCTCACTAAATGACTCCTAAGAGGGGAGAGAGTAGGTATTCCTACATCTAGAGTTTTTGGACCATTTTTTGAATTCATACCCCTAGATCTTGAATAGGGCTTAGGGGGGACATTATCACCAGAGTTTTTTTCTTTATAGGTAATAAATGTAGACCAACCTTCCTCTATTTTTACAAAAGGTTGAGACCTAGAAGTAGGCAGTATGAGGGGTTTAGGATGGGGAGAAACCCAAGGGAAGTCCTAAATCTTATGTCCAAAAGATTAACAATGATAACAAGCATTTGATAAATTTAGTAAAGAATTCATGTTGAGCATTTCTCATTTGGCCAATATGAATATCCATAGTCTCCTTTAGATCTAAGTTGGAGAGATCCACTTCAACATTGACCTGTTGTTGAGGATGAGATGAATAAAAATACTTTGGATTGACACAAACAATAGAGCCTAAAGATGAAGCTATTTGGCTCAAGAAATTATAGGATGGCAAGAGTAAACCAGGGAACTCAACCTAGACGGGAACTCTAAGAGCGTTCTTTTTTAAAATGATGAAGTCTCGAGTCTAGGGTTTGAAGACCAAAAAAGAAGAATGAACAAGCCATGGGCCACGATTGAGGATAGTTTTGGAATGGTTGGCATCAATAAAATGAAAAATAAAAAAACCTTTTCTAAGGTTCTAGATAGTGTAAGGCAAATCCCATGCAGGACCCAAGCCTTGTGGACCTAGTCTTTGAGCATGCTTTTAGGGGGGAGTCTACCCACAAAATACCCTATCAATATAAATTGCTCTAATCAGTGACATGCATCATCAAATTTAGGAATGGAAAGAACAACATTTGATGGTGTTTCAATGGATATACCTCGTGAAACACCTTTGAAACAAACTTCCTAGGTTGCTTGAGTGAGGGTGCCATTGTTAAACACCATCAAACCCTTAGCTCCAATAGAAAATATAGAGTTATGAAAGGTTGAGGTCATTTAAAGAGGGAAAAAAATACACATGGGCAAGGTAATCTAAAGAGTACCACAATAAATGCAGAAAAAACTAACAAGTTTTGATTCAAAAAGAAGCAGTATGACATAAGGGGGACCCAATATCAAATCCAAAAAGGCCCTTAGAGCTCTCTGTATCCAACATTTTTCTTGATTAATCCTTTTTCCAAATTTGGATAAGTCAATCAAATATAAAATCAATGAATATGTATTTGAGAAGTATGAAGACACTAATAAGAAAATGAAGATAAATATTTTAAGCTAAAAAAAAGGAAAATAAATAAAAGTAAAGATGATGATGATGATGAACTTCAAAAATCTTTCTTAAAATATGTAAAACATGGTTTTGGGAACCAAAATTGGGATCCAATCCTCAAGAATAATAACTATGCCTATTTCAAGCCTAATAGGTGGGAATGCAAATTTTGAAATAATGTGTGTTATGCACACAAAGTATTTGTGTTTTGTGTGCATAATTGGGGCTTATGAAGCCATGTTTCACTAGTAATGTGAGTGCATTATAATGTGTTTGTGTTATTTTTTTCGAAATGCAAGTGTTTTTTCTTTAATTTGTCTCCAAGATGGTTTTTGGCCACTTTCTTATTCTTCAACTTGGTGCACTTATCTTGGAGCATTTTCATCATTATAGTGGGACCCTCATTAGTTGTCATTTTCATAGTGGAGCATTAGATCTAAGGATGTGTACTTGCCAAAGTAATGATGTCAAAGATGGCTTTGTGAGTGGATTAATTACATGTGGGGGCATTATTTTTTTTCCATATACCATAGTTTTGGTGCAAGTGATTTTGGGAAACTACTTGTGGTTTCCTCTTCTCATTTCTCTATAAATTGGATGCATTTGTTGATAACTGAGAGGGGGGGGGGGTGAATCAGTTATCCTAATTATTTCCCTTTTTGAACTTTCTTATTAATTAATGCAGCATTGATTCAAACACAAAAACATTACCATGAAATAAGAGACACATGACACAGTATTTTTGACGTGGAAACCCTGTTAAGGGAGAAAACCACGGGGTGATTAACCCAAAAATTATTCTCTGTTAGAAGAATAGGAAATTACAAAAATGGCACTTGCCAATTAGGGCTCACTGCCTGAGCACACTGCTCACAAAGAGGCCCACTGCCTACAAGGAGACACACTATCTACAAAGTGATAAGAATCACAGTCTTGAACTGATTGGAAGCATCTACATATGCTGGAGTTCAGTTCTGGTTAGGCTCAGTACACTGATCTGCTGCACTTCATCTTTCCTCTGTTCTTTATTCTGCTATCCTTTCACATACCAGATCTTTCTTGCTACTTCTGCTCTGTTCTGCACTTATTCGCATATATCTTCACACACTCACACACTTCACAACTAAATCCATCCTCTATATATATCCGCACAAGTAATTTCATCACCTTTCTAGTCGGCATCCGGACCAGTCTAGTTTCTTACAAACTCTGTTCTGTCGGCTGAATCCTTGCTCACCAAGCAATGCGGATCAAACATATACTTGTAGATATCATTAATCATGTCGTCCAAACATGATTTATGCCTTCACAACCTTTATCATCAACAGTAACACATCCGGAAAGTAGTCTGATACTCTGTCAGTCAGTTCTTCCTCTGTTTTCACTGTCTCTCAGGAATCCGGTACTCAACTATTCATATCTTTTTCCTTGTCCATCACCGGAGGCTAAATCCTTGGAATATACTACTCAAGGTAGTCCTCTTGACTTCCCCAAATCCGCACTGCACCAAGACACTTCCTCTGAGAGATCCGGACCAATCTGTCGGACCTTGCCACATGCTTTGTTCTTGTTCACCGGACCACAACAGTCTTCATTCTGACTTCCGGTAGAGACACACCATGACTTGCGGATATGTGGGATGACCTTTGTTGCCATCAATGACAACAATCATGAATCCATATAGTGTCTCTTGCCAACAATCTCCCCCTTTGGCATTGATGGCAACACTTAGTGAAAAATGACTAAGTGTTTACACTATGCTCCCCCTTTGCTGATGCTCTGTCTTTATATACAATTTTCGGAACTCCCCCTTAGTTGGATTCCTCATTTTTCACTGCTCCTCACTCCCCCTTTGACATCAATGGCAAAGGGTAGGGTCCGCACACCAAAATTTTCAAAAATTTTCTATACATAGCCGCATATTTACATACTCACATATACTGAAGAATGTCTGCAAAGGATGTCTTCAATTGGATCAGTTCTGTAGCCCAACTTTGCTTCATTCTATCCAAAATTGAGATGTGACCACTCAACAAAAATGCAAAAGCTTCTGCCCTCTTGAGATCTGTCGGATCATTTGTTTGGGCGGTGGTCTGAGCATCACTGATGGCCTCATGCATAGTTTCTAACTTAGGGATTATAATCCTTCTAAGTTCTCCCATCCGGTTAGTGATATTCTTCCTTTCCTTCTCAAGATTCTTTATTTCATTCAAGACTGCAATAGTCTGACATTCTTGATTTATTATGGAGGAAGAGAGAGGATCAAAACTTTGAGATAAACTTTGTAGTTTGTCCTGTTCCTCTTTTATTTTCTTATCAATTTGTGCTGTTGCCTTTGACCAAGATATACAAAATTTGTAAATGTCATCGCCATCCTTAAGAGCATTTTCTAAGCTCTTTATTCCAATACTCACAATTCTCCTATCGGTAGAGATTAATCCTAATACTTCTGAAAATCTTTTATCCAAAAATTCCTTCTGGACCTTTTCTTCAGCTGATTTTTCTAGAGATTCAAAATGTGTACTAACACTGCTGACTAAGGTTTTGAGATTACCGGAAGAGGAGGCTGTCGGATCTATCTGGATTGATGGCATAATCTTCTTAAGCACTTCGGAGGCAGCCTCTATCAACTCACAGTCTTCCATATGAGACTTTAGTAGTTTCTCTTCGACTTTCTCATTTGCAAATGAGGCTATTTTCATTGTTTGCACCGGTGACAAAGAGTCAAAATCTAATGGTCCTTTTAGCAGGTCCGGTTCATCAATTTCTATAGTGGCTTTTGTCAAGAATTCTTGAACAGTTTGTGCTGTGTCTCTTGCTGGAGACAGATGTTTCTCTGTTGGGGTCTTCTCTTTCTCAGCATCCTTGGTGCTGTCAACCTCTTTTTCTTTGACTGCTGCTTCTTTCTCCTGTAGTTTCTCTTCTTCTTGGGATCCAGAGACTGTAGGGGAAACCAGAGGAGAGATGTTAGTCTGTTCAAGGCCCACTTCTTCCGGAGCAGATGATTCCAAGTCCACAGCTGTTTCTGCACCTAAGTCCTCTACAACAGGAAGATTGAACCTTTTGAAGGCCTTCCGAAGGATCTCTTCTGTCTCTTTGGCCACCTTGTCAGTCTCACCAAGCATGAGTTGATTCATCCTGGCTTTACTTCTGAACTCATCTTTGCAGTCTTTGAAGATTATGTTCATTGTCTTGGGATCAATTTGAGGATATAGCTGAATAGCTATCTGCTCCCGGATCTCAAGATCTTTTGCATGAGCGTTATTCTTTCTTATTTCTAATTCTTTTTCTAGGCTTTTAGGAATTAGAGATATGATCTCAATGAAAGCCTTATTGTATATGTTCAGATATTTGACTGTGGCTTCCTGCAGAATCTTTTGGTCAGCCTCATTGTAGTCATCATAAAATTCAGTCATTGGTTGAAGGTTTCCATCCACCGTAACTGACTTGATTACACTCTCTAGTGACAGAGTGGGCTTTTCAACAGATACCTCTGCCATTTCATCCTTGTCTTGGCCTGTGGAGGGTTTACCGGATCCTTTCTTCTTCTGCTTCTTTATTTCTTTTACTCCCTCATCTGACTCAGTGTCCTCTTCATCCTTTTGGCTTTCATAAGCCCTTGTGGCTTTTGTCTTAGATCTTTTACCGGATGCCTGGACTTCCGGTTTTGAACTTTTGGTTGTGGGAGGTGCAGATCTTTTTGATGATCTGGTCCGGGTGGAAGTTTCAACCGGAACACTTTCTTTACTTTTCTTTTCTTCCTCAGCCTTCCTCCTCTTTTCCTGGCTGGCATCAAGTGCCTCTTTTGAGATGCCTAGGCCTTGAGCAATATGCTCTACTTCTTTTCTCACCTTTCTCTTTATCTCAGGTTCCCTGAGTTCTACATGGATCTTTACACTCAGCTCCTCAAAGGTTCCAAACCTTTCTGCCTTTGGATCTTTGGGCTGACTTAGCATGTGTTGAACATGCAGCTCCACTATCTGTTCATCCACTTCATACCCCATGGGCATGATCCAGACAGTCCTTGGCTCCACCGCCTCCATTAGGCACTGTTCAGTGTCCACCATAAAGCACACTGAGTCTTTGTATTTTTCAACAAGAGACTGGGGAATTCTCTCTCTTGCTTGCATCATGCTTTGAAAGTTTTTGAAGTATCCCCATAGGGCTATATTTCTTGCTTTGGCATCCCCAAGCCCATGTAGATAGTCTCTTATCTGGATTGCAACAGGTTTGTCATTCTGCCATACCCATCCACTTGATCCGGGCAGCTCATTCATGAAGTAGAAGAATAGACATACTATAAGAGTGCCATACTTAAAGGAATTCTTCTTGTCCTTCTTGATTTTCTGTATATTTTCCATTAATTGGCTTAAGAGCAGTTCGCAGAGATCATATTCTGCATTCTTCCTTAGCATTTCATAGGCAGTATATACTGCAGTTCCGGATACAGAATTCTCCCTGCTAGAGTGATAGATCTTGTATCCTATTATCATGGACACATACTTGATATCCGGATCAGAAATATCTTCAATGGTCATTGCCCTCTTATCAAACTTTGATCCGGTGGCCTCAGTTATAATGTTATTTTTGACAGATTTGAGGATAGGTATCCCTCCGGAAGAGTATAGACCAGTTACTGCTCTAATTGCCTCTTTTGTGATCTTGCAGGGTCTATCCAGCCATAGGAAGTTGTCATGCATCCTGCTCAGTACATACCGGACCCATTCATCTTCTTCAAAGCAGGGGAAATGAATAAATTGCTCAAATTGTTTCTTCTGGATACCCTTATACTCTGGTTTAAGCTCAAAAGCATTATCTATCAGTTGCTTGTGATAGAGATCTCTCAATTTGAATTCCCCAAATTCCTCAATGCTTGCATGTATGTAAACCCTAATGTCTTCTGTGTGTAAAACTCCGTGAGGAACACTGGAAAATGCTCCTAAGGGATCTACCTCCAATGACTTGTATAGATGTTTCTTAAATTCAGGTCGGGGCCTATCTGAGATTTTCACTATATTTGGAGTAGCCATTTCTTCAAAGATTTGCAGTGAGATAGTGAAAACGGAGAATACCTTATGCGCCTTCGGTTTGCACGGAGTGGTTGGATTGATTTCTTTATGCAATGACTTCAGCAGGAGATCTTTGGTGTGCTTGATGAATCTTGTTGCAGAGCTCCACTTTTCGCTTCTTCTTGAGTGCAGAATGAGCAAATGCTTTTTGAGAAATCCCTTATATTGCTCCGCAAACCCTAATATCTGATGGCAATAAATGCTCGACCTATATTATTCCAGTTTTGCCTTATCCGGATAGCTTGGAGTATCCCGGATCAGTCCTGATCTAGTCCTAATCTGTGAACATCATCCGGATCTTTCAATCATGAATAAATCGAGGTGACACATTACAAGAATATCCCAAACACTCTGTCCAATCCGCAGAATAAGACAATGCACTTCCGGATCTCTCCGGACCTTTTTGTAATCCTCTGTCATACCGGAGCATCTCCCAGAATAGGTCTTACTTGATTGATCACAGCTTCTTCATATCTCCATGCGGACCTCTGAAATCTTATCTGAATCATCTCAAGACTTATATCTTTAAACCCTTTACTCCGCATCTTGTGCCACATCCGGCACCACTTGATTGGCTGGGGGAACAGGATTTTCTTTGAGTCTCCCCCTGAGCCAGAGCTCACTTTTTAATTTCTGGAAGAAATATCAGCACCAGAGTCTGGTGCGGATCCAACCTCTACATTCTCTGAACTTTTCTTCACCCAAATCTTGCTCATCTAATTCCTAACTTCATCCGCATTCATCTTTTGTTTACCCTTGTCTTGATTCTGATTATACACCGGACCTCTTTTGTCCCGATTCTTGCTTCTGCAGACTTTAGCATTATGACCGGACCTATTACAGATTTGGCAAATAACATTTCTTTGCATATTTGACTGATAACCTCTTGATTTGCATTGATTAGCCATATGACCTACTCTATTGCATGTAAAGCATCTACCTTTGAATGAATTGTTTACTTGCATATTTCTGCATTCATGGGATTTGTGTCCATACCTTTTGCAGTTAAAGCACTATCCGGAGAAGGATGAATTAATCTGATTCATTCTCTTTTTGCATTGATTAGCTTTGTGACCAAAGTGGTTGCAGCTGTGGCAGTATCCATTGAAAGATGGATATCTTTGAGCATTGGGCTGTCTTACCGGAGGTCTTCTAGGTCTATTCCTTGGATTTTCTGATCCAAAATTCTTTTGACTGGATCCGGAGCTTTCTCCTTTCTCATATCCCAAACCATACTTGTCATCTATCCTCTTTTGACTTCCAAGAAGAACTTCAAGTTGAGCAGAACTTATCTTGAATTTCTCTTTATATTCATTTGTTGTTTGAAGGTCTCTTTTGAGAGAGGCAATTTGATCCTCAAGTTTTTCTTCATTATCTTTGGCATCTTCAAGATCAGATTCAAGATGTCTGATAATCCTATCCATCTGGTGGCATTCTTCTGATTTTTCTTTAAGAGATTGTCTTAGATTGTCTTCAGCTTTTCTTTTTTCTTCAATCTCTTGAGTAAACTTTATAGTTCCTTATTCCATTTCATGTCTTAACATAATGACTTCTTTTGATAACTTTTCACATAACTTGGTTTGCTCAGTCAATTCTTCATTTGTATTGCTTTCTTCACTTTGTCTTGCCAATTGTTGGAGCAGCTCCTTTCTCTTTTTCATAAAGAGACTTAATTTATCTTTTAATTCTCTCATGAATTCATCAGCCTGTTTGAGTCTTTCCTTTAATTCATTGACTTCAGAATTTGACTGTTCAAGATCCTCAAGGGCAGTCTTGAGTTGCTCCCTTAAACCATATGCATCCATTTGAACTCCCAGATCTTCCTCAAGCTGTTAGGCTCTATTAGGAGGAACTTAGCTCTGATACCAATTGTTGATAACTGAGAGGGGGGGGGGTGAATCAGTTATCCTAATTATTTCCCTTTTTGAACTTTCTTATTAATTAATGCAGCATTGATTCAAACACAAAAACATTACCATGAAATAAGAGACACATGACACAGTATTTTTGACGTGGAAACCCTGTTAAGGGAGAAAACCACGGGGTGATTAACCCAAAAATTATTCTCTGTTAGAAGAATAGGAAATTACAAAAATGGCACTTGCCAATTAGGGCTCACTGCCCGAGCACACTGCTCACAAAGAGGCCCACTGCCTACAAGGAGACACACTGTCTACAAAGTGATAAGAATCACAGTCTTGAACTGATTGGAAGCATCTACATATGCTGGAGTTCAGTTCCGGTTAGGCTCAGTACACTGATCTGCTGCACTTCATCTTTCCTCTGTTCTTTATTCTGCTATCCTTTCACATACCAGATCTTTCTTGCTACTTCTGCTCTGTTCTGCACTTATTCGCATATATCTTCACACACTCACACACTTCACAACTAAATCCATCCTCTATATATATCCGCACAAGTAATTTCATCACCTTTCTAGTCGGCATCCGGACCAGTCTAGTTTCTTACAAACTTTGTTCTGTCGGCTGAATCCTTGCTCACCAAGCAATGCGGATCAAGCATATACTTGTAGATATCATTAATCATGTCGGCCAAACATGATTTATGCCTTCACAACCTTTATCATCAACAGTAACACATCCGGAAAGTAGTCTGATACTCTGTCAGTCAGTTCTTCCTCTGTTTTCACTGTCTCTCAGGAATCCGGTACTCAACTATTCATATCTTTTTCCTTGTCCATCACCGGAGGCTAAATCCTTGGAATATACTACTCAAGGTAGTCCTCTTGACTTCCCCAAATCCGCACTGCACCAAGACACTTCCTCTGAGAGATCCGGACCAATCTGTCGGACCTTGCCACATGCTTTGTTCTTGTTCACCGGACCACAACAGTCTTCATTCTGACTTCCGGTAGAGACACACCATGACTTGCGGATATGTGGGATGACCTTTGTTGCCATCAATGACAACAACCATGAATCCATATAGTGTCTCTTGCCAACAGCATTAGATATAAGTATTGTGGATCGAAGTGGATAACAACTATATTAGGGTAGATGCATGGATAGGTGTAATAAACGTGATGCTTAGACAAGTGTATCATAGTATGTGCATAGAAGGATAAGGTGGGCGCTAAGTGCATGGGAAAATGTGTGTATAGGGATAGGTAAAAGCTAGGAAATGAGACCAACTTCACATACGATTGTGTCATTTGTCAATATGTAATGTATCAAGGCATTTTTAAAAAATAAATACAAAAAATGACATAAACATACTAATTTTACTATTACACAAATCATACACATTTAAAAATAGTAAATAATCATCTTATTTTAAAGAAGGAAAACATTGTAAACTCTAAATGATTAAACCCAACCCAAAAGAAAAGAAAAGAAAAAAAAAAAAAAAAACATTTCATCACATTAAGTGAAATACACATCCATCCTCAAAACTTTTGGAAAATGATTGCCATGGATAAGACAAATTAAAGAGGGAACACACATATTAGATTGAAGATTCTTTCTTCCATAAGATAGTATAGAGGTTAAGAGGGACAATTTTGTCAAAACATGTATGGCCTGCTGATGAAGGAATATAATAGAGTCTATTTATTTCTCCAAGACATAAATGTGTGATGAGTGTTATGTAAGTTAAAGATTTATTTCTCTAAAAGACATAAATATGTGATGAGTGTTATATAAGTTAAATAAAGTCTGCATTCTAATCTATGTTGGAAAGTCCGCTCTTTTAAAACAGCAATTAAATAAAGTCCACATCTCATAGCGAACACAACAATAAAATCTTGGTGTTGACAGAGGGATTAAATGAGAGAAACACAGAGAGCAACCAGGAAACACAAGAATCCTCTTGGAACATTTTTTTATAAAGATTGAGACCCAAAACAATGTCAAAGTAGTGCAATTGTTCCGTTTCTTCCGAGGAAAGCCATTGTTTCACATCACTCCTCGCTGTTGTCTTGAAGAAGAATTTGAAAGCATGCTACACTGTACTCTTCTTCCACGCACATTCAAGGAAAGTAACCGTGTCCCATCACTTCTCACAGTGCTCTAATGTTTATAAGGACTTTACGAGAAAGAAAAGACATTGTGTCGCATTGACCACCGACCCCATACACAGCGTCCCTTACGGCATTTCTGACAGTCAATTTGCGCAAGGTGAGGCAATCTGTAAAAGATTATGCAGTTTCTATTCATCTGACTTATATTGTACCGGCTGTCACGGAACTTTCCTGCTATAATGTGAATCCAATCAAAACAGAATTGCCTGAAGTGGCTCAAATTTACTGTAAACATATTTCCTGTAAACATATTGACACGGCTATTCTTAAATATCATCCACTTCAACAGTCAAAGGTTTACCACTTTTTATTGTGAATGAAGTGTAAAATTATTATTGGCTGTTTGACCATTGAAGTGGATGATATTTAAGTAGAGTGGTCTGAAACTGTATACATGCACGCCAAGCTCTATGGAATGAATCTGCAGCTTCCGATCTTACCTCCAAAACTTGGGTCGTTAGAGTAATTCACAAGTGTTTGGCTATGGGTGAGCAAGTTACCTAGGTTGACTTTAATCAAGGAGACAATAAAAAAAGGTTATTCTTAAATATCATCTATTTTAATAGACAAAGGTCAATTTTGATTACTAAAAATAGAACAAATATTTATCACTTCCTCGTCACTTTTTTTAGTTTATAATGACATTGATGAAGAAGGATAATTGAATTGATCTATTTATTGACTTGAGTAGGCTAGTAAGAAAATAAAATTACAAATAGACTCTTACTGAATTATGGAGAAAGTTTCTCACATGGGTCCTTTGGGTTAGATTTGATAATTAGATTTTGAAGACATTAATTAGATTTCATTAAAAAACATAATATATAATTATAAAGGAAAATAAAATTTAAGAGATAATATTTCTATGGGTAGTAGTTTTCAAGTTTTTGAAATAAATCATTCACTCTACTTAAATATCATCCACTTCAAGGGTCAAACAATCAATGGTAATTTTATACCTCATTCACAACAAAAAGTGGTAAATATTTGTCCTATTTTTATTGGCCAAAATTGACTCTTGACTGTTGAAGTGGATGAGATTTAAGAATAGTCTAAATCATTACATAAAACTATTTAGAATAATTAAACACATATATTTACATACCAAATAGTTAACTTAGATTAATGACTTGCGAATGGAATTAAATGTGTAATTTCATATAATAAATGTTATAATTAAATACAAAAATTTAAATCAATTAAATGTAAAGGTACTTAGCTCTTAAATTGATCCAAATGTTAGGAACCCATTTACCATGATATAATTTTTCAACCCATTGTTGACCTAGAAATCTAACTGTGCATTTTTTTGGTTCACTTTTGTGAGTGTCGTCTTGAACCATATGAACATATTTGAATGCGAAACTTGTAGATCTAATTTGGAAGATTTCTATCATCTAAATATTGTTTGCCTCTCAATTTGACATTTACATTCGGTAAGGAACTGGGGGTATTTAAAAATATCATTAGGGAATCTACTAAATTGTGAGGGTCATATTCTCCTTAGTTAGGCCTCTAGATGAATTGATTCAATGATGATGAACCAAGGTCAAGAATAGCAAGTGAGCATGTAGTATGCCCCTATAATGATGATGCAATGTTGATGCAAATTTTTAATTCACTTACAATCAAACACATAAATTGCTCAATAGATTCATCTCTCAAACCTTGTTGCTAGATGATTCCTTTACATTATGGTTAGTCTTTAAATGCACCACCTTGTTAGGATTAGTGTTTTATTCACTTGCAATCCTATATATAATGTTATTTTCTCCAAATACCTTCTAGAGGCACAACTTTTGATCTAGAGCCCTGATTTTAGTGATGTTTTAAAATTGAAGATCTCAACAAGCCGAACATGTTAAGTTGATCAAATATTGGTTTGGAGATTGTTAGAACCCTCAAAAACCCCTTAGAAAGTAAGAAAATAAGCTCCAAATTTTCATAGTGTGATACCTAAGAAAAATAGTATGAGTAAGTGGTAGAAACTCTTAAGGATGTTAGGTATTTGGGTTGCAAATGAGGTATATGTGGTAAAAATGTAAAATTTTAACACAAATAGAAACCATCTAAATAAATAAAAAATGTAAAACTTACAAATTTCAAATTCTGCATCATATGGTTTCAACAAGTTGTATTAGTAATAGGCAAACCAAAGATAACTAGATACAACATCCCAAATGTGATAGAGAAACATGGCTAGTGCTTCAAATGAAACAAAAAATGTAAAACTTACATATTTCGAAAGGTACATCATATGGTTTCGACACTACATTAGTAACAAGAAAACAAAAGACAACCAAGGACATCATATAGATTCTCTATAATACTAACAAACCAAAACCTATAATTGAGAAACTACAAATCCATAACAAAACAACCATAGTTTAGGAATTTAACAAACAACTCCATAGATTTATGTTAAGTGACTAATCACATACCAACACTTTAACACCCAAGAAAGTGGCAAATGCTACCTCAAACTATGCATAATGCATGCATACAAATCTACAACTATCACAATCTAAAGAATCCTTAGGAATTGCAACAAGTGAGAATAGTCTTGGCATACAAATCTACAACTATCTCAATACAAAGAATCCTTAGGAATTACAACAAGTGAGAATAGTATCTTTATAGATCTATAAATCATAAATTTTGATTAATATGTGAAACATGTAAAACTATACATGTCAAAGACATCCACAAAAAGATTTAATCCATTTAACATTTGTAAACTAAAACAATAGAATTTCATAATTATGCAAAACCACATGTATTTTGAACAAAAAGCTACGAAACTGACAAATTCAAATAGCATGAACCTACAACATGCAAGTGTAAATATTCAAAAGGACTAGGGGTTGTCTAAGAATTCCAAGCCACCAAAATATCAACTCCACAATATTCACCAAGTACATGTAAATAGAAGAAATAGGGTATCCAAGAGCTTATAAGTCACCAAAAGATAAACTCCACAAGCTACATGCATATAGAAGTTAATCATCTAGTAGTTTCCAATGCCAAGGGCTAAAATCAAACATCCAATGTAAGAACTTTAAAACACTAATTAACAAAGCTAGTGCTCTCCCATGTGAGTAGGGAACCACTACAAATGACTATAGGATGAAGAAATATAATGACCATGGAAGACGGTGTTCCCATACAACAAAACAAGAGATCTAAGTCAACACCATGCAACATGCAAACACATGACCAATTCCAAGATCATCTATCTTAAGCATCAAAATTTCAATGTTGGTTCCATTGAACCTATTTTCCATTCTACAAATACTTTTTGAATACTATTTTTGAAACAAAAATAAGATCACAAAAAAAACTCCCACTCAAGAAAGGATCAATAGCACAAGAAGAATAAAGTATCCTACAACTAAAACTAGGCTTTGATACCAATTGTAAGAAAATATGCACACAAAGCTCTTAGCAATTAAACTCAAAACAAAGCTTAACTACTAAACATGTAGGTATGTCCACATTGATCCTATCAAAGAAAGTTATAGAAACCAATCTATAGAAATTTTAGTAGCATAACAACATATAAAAACCCACTTAGAGAGAGAGAGAGAGAGAGAGAGAGAGAGAGAGAGAGAGAGAGAGAGAGAGAGAGAGAGAGATCCAATTCCCAACAAAAACATAGTTACAATACAATTTCAAGGTTCAAAGAACATCTTCCAACCTAAGCACCCAAATATAAAGTAGAATTGAAAATAATAAACCACCAATCATTTGTGGAAAACAATGTACTAAAAATACACTAAATATGGTGTCTAACTCCCATGGCACAAATTCCAATGTCTAGATTGCATAATGGGTCAATATACTATTTTTTAGCATATTCTCTTATGTGTCATGCAAGTGTCATAACCTCCCACCAAACTTGGGCTCTCCATTTTAGCTCCATTATTTTTATTCAAAAATATTATATGATGTGTTATAATGCATCATAAGTTGATATATTGGTCAAGATTCTTAGTTCACTTTATAACTTCCTACATGCATGTTCTTACGTGCATTATAGAATCTCTTGCACACATACAACATCATAGATGATCTTACACATCATACATAACATATTTGTTTTTACAAAATCTTATACATACTTCATACCATGAATATGCATGGATGTCAAAGTGAAACACCATTTTTTATATAAATATAAAAGACAATACAATTAATTACACCGAGAGGCATTATACAGTCACATCGGGGTGGGGATGAGAGCACTCATTTTTTCTGCCTAAATTTATAAGAAAAAAATTAAAATACCAAAAAGGAAATAAAAAATAAAATTTAAGAAAATCATGAAAAAAAAAACTAAAAAAGAAATTAAAAATAGTTGAAGGAGAAAACACTAAATCACAAAAACTATGGAACCAAATTTTGAAAAAATAAAAAAATAAAAACTAAAAAAGAAATTGAAAAAAATAAAAAATAAAAACCAAAAAAGAAATTGGAAACTGTTGGAAGGAGAAAAAGCTAGAGAAAATCATGAAAACTATGGAACCAAAAAAGAAATTGGAAAAATTAAAAAATAAAAACCAAAAAAGAAATTGCAAAAGAAAATCAAAGGAACTATGAAAAAAGATATATACCTCAACATATTTTAGAAATATAAATATACTAGTAAATAATTCTAACATTAAAAATAAAGTATAAGATACTTAAGTATAACAATAAGAAAAACACACCCACCCAAAAAAAACACCCATGATAATAACCCTTACAAAATAAATGTTTATTTTCCTTCACAAAATTATACCAATATAAATGGAATGCTTATGTATTATGTTCTTTACTAACTAACACTATTAAGAAAGAAATAATTTCTTTAAAGCAGTGACAACTTATTTAAAAGATGTGGGAACGGGCTCTTACAAAGCATGCATGATTCAGATGATGTCTTTTTGCCTAAGGTAAAAACATTAAGAGTGAAGGGCTATTCTTAAATATATCTACTTCTCAAAGATTAATTTTACCCAATAAAAATAGAACAAATATTTACGACTTTTTGTTATGAATAAGATGTTAAATTACTATTGACTGTTTGACCATTGAAAAAGATGATATTTAAATAAAGTGAGAGTAAAGTCCTCCTCCATATCCTGTAAAGACTTCAGCACCATTTCACACTTTAATTTGAAAATTTCAAAAGTCATATACTTTAGGATGAAGAGTTCATTTATTATACTAAATTAATTTGTTGAAATATTGGCAAATCTTAAGAAGCGCGTGTAAATTTCCTTCTTAAATTAGTTGGACATTTTTCTTTTAAGTCAAAGTCTTCAACAATTTCATTTTCGTCTTTAGACTTTTTCCAGTTGTTTCGGAACTGTCCTCCTTTTCCACGAAGAAAAGAATAAAGTTCTAAACCAAATAATCTTTGACAGAGGGTGAATTATTATCAAAGCTCGGTTATATGAATGAAAAATTAACATTGTTGTTTCTCATCTTTGCCTTTTTTCTTTTCAAGTGAAAATGTATTATTAGCAGTTTTATTTAAATATTAAAAAATAATAATCAAGTTCTATATTTAATATATATTAAAATTTTACTTTTAAATCTTTTAATTAACAATAGCTTTAATCAATGCTACCTTTTTTAAAATAAATTTTCAATATGTGTATTTAAAAACTCACTCTAATTAAATATTATTAAATATCACCAAGTTTAAAGTCAAACAATTTTATATATCATCCATATTAAAATGTAGTAAATATCTATGAAGATTACAATTTTTATTAATATCAAAATGACATTTATAAAATTAGAGACACTATTCAACAGATTTATAAAGTTGTTGACTTAGTCAATATCTATTTAGACTCCAATTTTTATTAAAATGAAAATGACATTTATAAAATTAGAGATTCTATTAAATGTATTTATAAAATTGTTGAATGTTGTAAATATCTATGAAGATTCCAATTTTTTGACATTGTGCAAGAGGTTGAGTTTAATTGGTTAAATGTTGTATTCTCACTGTGGAAACCCAAATTCAAATCCCCATAGGGACATTTAATATTGAATTCTAAGTTGTGACTCTTGGTCATCCATAGACATTACAAATCACCTATAGAAGACCAAGAGTCACTACTTAGAAATCCACTTTATTTAGAAACCACGTCCACAATAGTATGAAAGGAGAGATATATATAAAGACTCTCAAAATTTATATAGGATTATGATAATATATATATTTGGTTTTTAAATAATTTACTTATACTAAAATATGTCATAGTATTTTAAAGGCACCATTGAATAGATAATTGTCATAAAAACATTGCTTGACAAGCAAGGTTGACTGAAATTTAAGTCCTGAATAGCTTGTAATAGTTGGCTTCTAATGTGGCTGTGATTTCTAAATAAAGTTGATTTCTAAACTGTGACTCTTGGTCTTCCATAAATGATTTGATTTGTAATGTCTGATATGAGCAAATTTGACATTTTATAAAATTAGAGACCCTAATCAATATAATTATAATGAATGTGGTAAATATCTATGAAGATTCCAGTTTTTACGAAAATCAAAATGAGATTTATAAAGTTAGAGTGGCTCTTCAATGTATTTATACAGTTGGTGATTATTCAATGTATTTCCATGAGGATTAGAGTGTGCATGCTTGATTTTTCTTTTGAGCTGTCTTGTCTGTAATTGTTTGGGAGGCTATGCACGCTGAAAGTCATGCAGTGTGGAGTGCGTTGCAAGATTATGCGCTGCGGGTTCCAGTACAGTGGTTGGTAAGGATTCTACTACTCATTAGCATGACATTGCAGCTTGTTTTGGTTGTTCTTGGTGCACGCAGATATCTTAGTACAAGTGGAATTTTGCATTTAATGGTGTGGGGAGCCTACATTTCTGCGGATGCTGTGGCCATTTCTGCACTTGGAACCATGATGCACAACGCTCGGAGTCAGATATATGGGATATGGGCTCCAGTGTTACTGATGCATTTAGGAGGACCAGATGCCATATCTGCCTATTCCATGGCTGATAACGAGCTATGGTTGAGACATGGATTCAATATGCTTTATCAAGTTTCTGTGGCAGTGTATGTCATATATGCATCAGCATTGAAAGGCCAAGCTTTGGCTTCTGCTATTCTTCTATTGTTTGTAGGATCCATTAAGTATGGAGAAAGAACCCTTGCTTTGAGGTTTGGTAGCTATTCTCGAATTGTTATGTCAAGTCTGTCAATTTCTAAATATATGGAGAAAGAAGATGTTGTAGAAAAGCGCGGGTATGTCGTTATGGGAGAGGATCAGTTGCAGAGAATGATAGAACAAGAGCCGCAATCGTCAGAGGCATCTTCAAGGGTAGTAACTACTGAGGATGTCAAGAGAGCTAATAATATTAAAGAGAGGGAGTACAATCTCTGCCTTTCCCATGCGTTGTTCAAAATGTATAAGCGGAGATTTGGAAGTTTGTATTTTGTTGAAGGAGATTGGCCCAAGACCAGAGGTTTCTGGGTTGATCGTGGTTCAGAAAAAGCATTCAGAATTGTGGAGATGGAATTAAAATTCATTTACGATGCGCTTTTCTCCAAATACAGCGCCACAGCGTTCAATAAGTGGGGGATGTTATTGCGCTTTCTCAACACCATTCTCATGGGGATGGCAGGGTTTCTAATTTTGAGAGAGGACCAATCCAGACAAGCACAAGGGACGGTGACATATGTTATAATTTCAGTAGCACTTTTGATAGAGATCCTTCAGCTATGGCGAATTATAGTATCAGACTGGACTAGGGTTTGCTTAATTTGTGCTCATGTTGTGCCATCCAGGCACACACAAAGCCGTATTAAATGGTGCAGATTGAAAGTGATAAGAGATGGCTATATTTGTTCTAGGCAAGGTTGAGAATTTTGTTGGAGAAGAGAGCTACTGGAGCAATCGAATTTCGCAGCACTGCCTGATAGAAACTTGGCTTCATAGATTTCCTTTAATGTGGAAGGTGGCTGGATTGTTCCCCAAGGCAGATAGTTTTATTGTAAGCTGGTACATCAAAGTAAGGCATATCCACGAAGTGCCTGTCCAAGAAGATCTCAAAGGCTTCATTTTTGATATCCTAAAACGGACATGTTCTCCGAACGTTAGTAGTGAAAGATTCAGAGAGAATGTTTACCACTTTGAGGAGCATTTGTTTGAAAGAGAACCTGAAATCCGGGAAGTTTTGCAGTCGCATCGCAATTTGGATGAGATCATTCTGCTGTGGCATATAGCTACCGCTTTATTCGACAGGGAGAGAAAATTTCTCGGACAGATTGACAATGAGAGTGCACGTTTGAGTAGAATACTGTCGAGATACTGTGCATATCTGCTGCTGTTACGCCCCAATCTTTTACCTCTCCACCCCAATATGACAATGATTGTTTACATGCAACTTGTGAAGCGACTTCTGAACACACTTGCCTTGGACAGAATTCTTGACAAAGATCCTAGAGATCTGTTAAGCTGCCATGACCAAAGTTTACTGGGCTCTGGGGCAGCACTTGCAGGCCCGCTGCTGGAGAAACAAGGAACAAAAGGGTGGGAATTATTGGCGGAGTTTGGGGTAGGTTGGTGATATATTTGGCGGTGTACAATAAGGCAACATTTCATGCTGAATGTGTGACTGCAGGAGGAGAATTTCTGAGTCAAGTGTGGGTTTTATTGGGTCATATGGGATGTGGAGAACAGTCTGACTCGGCTGTAACCAAGAAGATTGAGCTAAAGTCTGACTATGGTGCCAAGAACATTGAGATATCTTTTGATAGGGAATTAGATGTAATTAACAAGATTTCAACGGAGAAGATTTTACAGATTTTGCATGATCGTGGAGAGGAATTAGCTGCAGTGAAGGATTTGCTTTCTCGTAAAACAGGAATGCAGTATACAGAGGAGGATTGAAATAAAAGTTGAATCTGAAACCACCTGCTTTTAAGAAGAAAGCTTTATCAAATCATTTCACCTGGATAGGTAAAAGTTTTAAATAGTCTTTTAATTTGTTGTTAACCCCCCCCCCCCCAAAAAAAAAAAAGAGTAGTGTTGATGAGTTCTATAGAAGGTCGTCATTTCATCTATCTTTCCCCCTATTTTCTCTCCTTTCATGCCATAATAGTTATGATTGTGCCACTAAAACTACTTAATAGTGTTATAAATGTTTAATCATGTTAAGAGCAGGGCTTAAATTTAATGGTTATATGTTCGTATTTGGGAATTTTTGCTATAAAATACAATTAAAACTTTAAAAAGATTGTATCACACGACAAGGAGAAAGTTTAGATATACTATCAAAATTTATATAGGATTATGCTGATATATATATTTTGTTTATATATAATTTTATTTATACTAAAGTATGTCTTAGTATTTTAAAAGCACATTCAAATGGATAACCATCATAAAAGAAATTGTTTGACAGGCAAGGTGGACCATGAAAGAGGATAAATGGTAGGGAAAATAAGAATTTTTCTATAAAATGTAATTTAAACCATACAATTTTGTTGGATGTTGGTCTACAATGTTTTTTTATTTTTTGATGAATATCCTATTTAACTTATATTAAATAAAAAAATAGTACATATTCACAAAAAAAAAAGATGGGTGGTCAAAAGTTACACCCATGCAGTTACAAAGGGTGAATAAAACATAAGCCACAAAAGATGAATAAAACATAAGTCACAACCTCAAAGGCGAAACATAATGTCTAACAAGAAAAGACATAAAAAAATATTAAGCTGCAAGAGCAACACCAACAGATGGAGGAGGATCCTTATCATTAGGCTGAACCCTCAAAAGACCTAGGGGTAGCATCTTCAATAGGCTCCCAACCATCAAGAGCAACAATGGCATCTTCATTCTCCTCTAGAGGATGAGTGTAAACCAGGGAAATGGCAAGTTGTAGCCAAGGAAACTTACCAGTGTCTGGTCAGCCAACATCCCATCGAGGAGATGGTGGTCTGGAAGGCAAGGACCAGCCTCCATAGATAGCAAAATCCCTAGAGGAATGAGGTCCATGGGAATGAGAGCCACAATCATGGTCACCATGGTTGCCTCCATGGTCCTATTGGTCATGACGAGAAGTCTGCCTACGGTCACGCCGATGCCCCTGAGAGGAGGAAGAATCAGGTGGGACCTAGGCAATAGTGCAGGGAGCGTTGCCCCAGTGGTCCAGCAACTCCTAGAGATGGGCGACTTCAAGTGCAACTTTGTTAGCTTGCACCTAAATCTGTATCAGAACATTAGAGCAAATGAGAGCTTTATGTACAATGAAAAGTGCTTATCAACATAACAATGATTAAAAATAGTAGCATTTATATATTTCCAAATGCTAAAAAGAATTTTCATCCTGAAAGCGTGCTACATCTGAGCATATCTACGAGGAAGATAGTGTTGATAACTGAGAGGGGGGGTGAATCAGTTATCCTAGTTATGTCTTCTTTTGAACTTTCTTATTAATCAAAGCAACATTGAATCAAACAAACAAACATTACCATGAAATGAGAAACACATGACACAGTATTTTTGACGTGGAAACTTGGTTAAGGGAGAAAACCACGGGGTGATTAACCCAAAGATTATTCTCTATTAGAAGAATAAGGAATTACAAAATGGCACTTGCCAGTTAGGGCTCACTACCTGAGCACACTGCTCACAAAGAGGCACACTGCCTACAAGGAGACACACTGTCTACAAAAGAATGTTATACAATACTTGAACTGATTGTAAGCATCTACATATGCTGGAGTTCAGTTCCGGTTAGGCTCAGTACACTGATCTGCTACACTTCATCTTTCCTCTGCTCTTTATTCTGCTTTCCTTTCACATACCAGATCTTTCTTACTGCTTTTGCTCTGTTCTGCACTTATTCGCATACACCATACCACTACTACACTTCTCACAACAAAATCCATCCTCTATATATATCCGCACTAGTGATTTCATTATCTTTCTAGTCAGCACCTGGAATAGTCTATTTTCTCACAAACTCTGTTCTGTTGGCTGAATCCTTGCATATCAAGTAATGTGGATCAAGCATATACTTGTAGATATCATTAATCATGTTGGCCAAACATGATTTATGCCTTCACAACCTTTACCATCAACAGTAACACATCTAGAAAATAGTCTGATGCTCTGTCAATCAGTTCTTCCTCTGTTCACACTGTCACTCAGGAATCCGGTATTCAACTATTCATATCTTTTTCCTTGTCCATCACCGGAAGCTAAATCCTTGGAATCTATTACTCAAGGTAGTCCTCTTGACTTCCCCAAATCCGCACTGCACCAAGACACTTCCTCTGAGAGATCCAGACCAATCTGTCAGACCTTGCCACATGCTCTGTTCTTGTTCACCGGACCACAACAATCTTCATTCAGACTTCCGGTAGAGACACACCATGACTTGCGGATATGTGGGATGACCTTTGTTGCCATCAATGACAACAACCATGAATCCATATAGTGTCTCTTGCCAACAATCTCCCCCTTTGGCATTGATGGCAACACTTAGTGAAAAATGACTAAGTGTTTACACTATGCTCCCCCTTGGCTGATGCTCTATCTTTATATACAATTTCTAGAACTCCCCCTTTGTTGGATTCCTCATTTTTCACTGTTCCTCACTCCTCCTTTGACATCAATGGCAAAGGGTAGGGTCCACACACCAAAATATTCAAAAAATTTACTATACTTAGCCGCATATTACATACTCACATAAACTGAAGAATGTCTGCAAAGGATGTCTTCAATTGGACCAGTTCTGTAGCCCAACTTTGCTTCATTCTATCCAAAATTGAAATGTGACCACTCAACAAAAATGCAAAAGCTTCTGCCCTCTTGAGATCTGTCGGATCATTGGTTTGGGTGGTAGTCTGAGCATCACTTATGGCCTCATGCATAGTTTCTAACTTCAGGATAATAATCCTTCTGAGTTCTCCCATCCGGTTAATTATATTCTTCCTTTCCTTCTCAAAGTTCTTTATTGCATTTGTGATAGCAATAGTTTGACATTCCTGAGTTACTATGGAGGAAGAGAGAGGATCAAAACTTTGAGACAAACTCAGTAGTTTGTCCTGTTCCTCTTTTATTTTCTTATCAATTTCTACTATTGCCTTTGACCAGGAGATACAAAATTTGTAGATGTCACCGCCATCCTTAAGAGCACTTTCTAAGCTCTTTATTCCAATACTCATATTTCTCCTATCATTAGAGATTAATCCTAGTACTTCTGAAAATCTCTTATCCAAAAACTCCTTCCGGACCTTTTCTTCAGCTGATTTTTCTAGAGAATCAAAATGTGTATCAAAACTGCTGACTAAGGTTTTGAGATTACCGGAAGAGGAGGCTGTCGGATCTATCTGGACCGATGGCATGATCTTTTCAAGCACTCCGGAAACAGCCTCTATCAACTCACAGTCTTCCATATGAGACTTTAGGAGTTTTTCATTTGCCTTAGCATTTGCAAATGAAGCTATCTTCATTGTCTGTATCGGAGAGAGGGAGTCAAAGTTGAATGGACCTTTTAGAAGCTCCGGTTCATCAATCTCTATTTTTTTTGGCTCAAAAATTTTTGAACAGTTTGTGCAGTGTCTCTTGCCGGAGACAGATGTTTCTTCTCTTCTGCAGTTTTGTCCTTTGGAATCTTTTCTCCTTCGATATTCTTACCACTTTTAGTTGTGGTTTTTTCTGTTGGAATCTTCTCTTTCTCTGCATCCTTGGTGCTGTCAACCTCTTTTTCTTTTACTGCTGCTTCTTTCTCCTGTAATTTCTCTTCTTCTTGGGATCTGGAGACTGTAGGGGAAACCGGAGGAGAAATGTTGGTTTGTTCAGGGGCCATCTCTTCTGTTGCTTTCTCAGAAATTTCTTTTGCAACACTTGTGGATGAGGGATCAGTACCCAAGTCTTCTACAACAGGAAGATTAAACCTTTTGAAGGCTTTCCAGAGGATCTCTTCTGTCTCTAAGGCCACCTTGTCAGTCTCACCAAGCATGAGTTGATTCATCCTTGCTTTACTCCTGAACTCATCTTTGCAGTCTTTGAATATTATGTTCATTGTCTTGGGATCAATTTGAGGATATAGCTGAATAACTATCTGCTCCCGGATCTCAAGATCTTTTGCCTGGGCATTGTTCTTTCTTATTTCTAATTCCTTTTCTAGGCTTTTAGGAATTAGAGATATAATCTCAATGAAAGCCTTATTGTATATGTTTAGATATTTGATTGTGGCTTCCTGCAGAATCTTTTGGTCAGCCTCATTGTAGTCATCATAAAATTCAGTCATTGGTTGAAGGTTTCCATCCATCGTGACTGACTTGATTACACTTTCTAGAGACAGGGTGGGCTTTTCAACAAATACCTCTGCCATTTCTTCCTTGTCTTGGCCTGTGGAGGGTTTACTAGATTCTTTCTTCTTCTGCTTCTTTATTTCTTTTACTCCCTCATCTGATTCCGTTTCCTCTTCATCTTTCTGACTTGTATAAGCCCTTGTGGCTTTTATTTTAGACCTTTTCTCTCCTTTACCAGATGTCTGACCTTCCGGTTTAGATATTTTTGGGCTTTTGGTTTTGACAGGTGTAGATCCTTTTGATGATCTGGTCCGGGTTGAGGTTTCCACCGGAGCACTTTTCTTGCTTTTCTTTTCTGCCTCTTTCTTTTCTTCCTCAGCCTTTCTCCTCTTTTCCCGGTTGGCATCAAGTGCCTCCTTTGGGATGCCTAGGCCCTGAGCAATATGCTCTACTTCTTTTCTCACCTTCCTTATTATCTCAAGTTCTCTGAGTTCCACATGGATCTTCACACTCAGCTCCTCAAAGGTTCCAAACCTTTCCGCCTTTGGATCTTTGGGCTGACTAAGCATGTGTTGAACATGCAGTTCCATAATCTGTTCATCAACCTCATACCCCATGGGCATGATCCAAACTGTCCTTGGCTCCACTGCCTCCATTAGGCATTGATCAGTATCCACCATAAAGCAAACTGAGTCTTTGTATTTTTCAACAATGGACTGGGGAATTCTTTCTCTTGCTTGCATCGTGCTTTGGAAGTTTTTGAAGTATCCCCACAGGGCTGTATTTCTTGCTTTGGCATCCCCAAGGCCATGTAAATAATCTCTTATCTAGACTGCAACAGGTTTGTCATTCTGCCATACCCATCCACTTGATCCAGGCAGCTCATAAATGAAATAGAAAAATAGACATAATATGAGAGTACCATACTTAAAAGAGTTCTTTTTGTCCTTTTTGATCTTCTGTATATTTTCCATTAATTGGCTTAAAAGAAGTTCACAGAGATCATAATCTGCATTCTTCCTCAGCATCTCATAGGCAGTGTATACTGCAGTTTCGGATACAGAATTTTCCCTACTGGAGTGATAAATCTTGTATCCTATTATCATAGATGCATACTTGATATCCGGATCAGAAATATCTTCAATGGTCATTGCCCTCTTATCAAATTTTGATCCGGTGGCCTCAGTTACAATGTTATTTTTGACAGATTTGAGGATAGGTATCCCTCCAGAAGAGTATAGACCAGTCACTCCCCTAATTGCCTCTTTTGTGATCTTGCAGGGTCTATCCAGCCATAGGAAGTTGTCATGCATCCTACTCAATACATATCAGACCCATTCTTCTTCTTCAAAGCAGGGGAAATGAATGAATTGATCAAACTGTTTCTTCTAGATACCCTTATACTCTGGTTTAAGCTCAAAGGCATTGTCTATCAGTTGTTTGTGATAGAAATCTCTCAATTTGAATTCCCCGAATTCCTCAATACTTGCATGTATGTAAACCCTAATGTCTTCTGTGTGTAAAACGCCATGAGGAACACTAGAGAATGCTCCTAAGGGATCTACCTCCAATGACTTGTATGGGTGTTTCTTAAATTCAGGTCGGGGTCTATCTGAGATCTTTACTATATTCGGAGTAGCCATTTCTCAAAAGATTTGTAGTAAGATATTGAAAATGGAAAATACCTTATGCACCTTCGGTTACATGGAGTGGTTGGATTGATTTCTGTATGTAATGACTTCGACAGGAGATCTTTGGTTAACTTGATGAATCTTGTTGCAGAGCTCCACTTTTCGCTTCTTCTTGAGTGCAGAATGAGCAAGTGATTTATGAGAAATCCCTTATATTGCTTCACAAACCCTAATATCTGATGGCAATAAATGCTCAACCTACATTATTTCGGTTTGCCTTATTCGGATAACTTGAAGAACCGGATTAGTCCTGATCTATGAACATCATGCAGATCCTCCAACTATGAACAAATCAAGATGACACATCACACAGACATCCCAAACACTTTGTCCAATCCGCAGAATAAGACAATCCACTTCCGGATCTCTCCGGACCTTTTTATAATCATCTGTCATTCCGGAGCATCTCCTGGAATAGGTCTTACTTGATCGATCACAACTTCTTCACATCTCCATGCGGACCTCTGAAATCTTATTTGGATCATCTTAAGACTTATATCTTCAAACCCTTTACTCCACATCTTGTGCCACATCCGGCACCACTTGATTGGCTGGGGGAACAGGATTTTCTTTGAGTCTCCCCCTAAGCCAGAGCTCGCCTTTTAATTTTTGGAAGGAATATCAGCACCAGAGTCTAGTGCGGATCCAACCTCTACATTCTCTATACTTTTCTTCACCCAAATCTTGTTCATCTGATTCCTAACTTCATCTGCATTCATCTTTTGTTTACCCTTGTCTTGATTCCGATTATACACCGGACCTCTTTTGTCCTGATTCTTGCTTCTACAGACTTTTGCATTATGACCAGACCTATTACAGATTTGGCAAATAACATTTCCTTGCATATTTGACTGATAACCTCTTGATCTGCATTGATTAGCCATATGACCTATTCTATTGCATGCAAAGCATCTACCATTGAATGATTTGTTTATTTGCATATTTCTGCATTCATGAGACTTGTGTCCATACCTTTTGCAGTTAAAGCACTATTCGGAGAAGGATGAATTAGTCTGATTCATTCTCTTTCTGCACTGATTAGCTTTGTGACCAAAGTGATTGTAGCTGTGGCAGTATCCATTGAAGGATGAATATCTTTGAGCATTGGGTTATCTTACCGGAGGTCTTCTAGGCCTATTCCTTGGATTTTCTGATCCAAAATTCTTTTGACCGGATCCGGAGCTTTCTCCTTTCTCATATCCCAAACCATACTTGTCATCTGCCCTCTTTTGACTTCCAAGAAGAACTTCAAGTTGAGCAGAACTTATCTTGAATTTTTCTTTATACTCATTTGTTGTTTGAAGATCTCTTTTGAGAGAGACAATTTGATCCTCAAGTTTTTCTTCATTATCTTTGGCATCTTCAAGATCAGATTCAAGATGTCTGATAATCCTGTCCATCTGGTGGCATTCTTCTGATTTCTCTTTAAGAGATTGTCTTAGATTATCTTCAGCTTTTCTTTTCTCTTCAATCTCTTGAGTATATTTTATAACTCCTAATTCCATTTCATGTCTTACCATAATGACTTCTTTTGATAACTTTTCACATAACTTGGTTTTCTCAGTCAATTCTTCATTTGTATTACTTTCTTCACTTTGTCTTGCCAATTGTTGAAGCAGCTCCTTTCTCTTTTTCATAGAGAGACTTAATTTGTCCTTAAGTTCTCTCATGAATTCATCAACCTGTTTGAGTCTTTCTTTTAATTCATTGACTTCAGAGTTTGACTGTTCAAGATCCTCAAGGGCAGTCTTGAGTTGCTCCCTTAAACCATATGCATCCATTTGAACTCCCAGATCTTCCTCAAGCTGTTAAGCTCTATTAGGAGGAACTTAGCTCTGATACCAATTGTTGATAACTGAGAGGGGGGGTGAATCAGTTATCCTAATTATTTCTTCTTTTGAACTTTCTTATTAATCAAAGCAGCATTGAATCAAACAAACAAACATTACCATGAAATGAGAAACACATGACACAGTATTTTTGACGTGGAAACTCGGTTAAGGGAGAAAACCACGGGGTGATTAACCCAAAGATTATTCTCTGTTAGAAGAATAAGGAATTACAAAATGACACTTGCCAGTTAGGGCTCACTACCTGAGCACACTGCTCACAAAGAGGCACACTGCCTACAAGGAGACACACTGTCTACAAAAGAATGTTATACAATACTTGAACTGATTGTAAGCATCTACACATGCTGGAGTTCAGTTCCGGTTAGGCTCAGTACACTGATCTGCTGCACTTCATCTTTCCTCTGCTCTTTATTCTGCTTTCCTTTCACATATCAGATCTTTCTTACTGCTTTTGCTCTGTTCTGCACTTATTCGCATACACCATACCACTACTACACTTCTCACAACAAAATCCATCCTCTATATATATCCGCACTAGTGATTTCATTATCTTTCTAGTCGGCACCCGGAATAGTCTATTTTCTCACAAACTCTGTTCTGTCGGCTGAATCCTTGCATATCAAGTAATGTGGATCAAGCATATACTTGTAGATATCATTAATCATGTCAGCCAAACATGATTCATGCCTTCACAACCTTTACCATCAATAGTAACACATCTAGAAAATAGTCTGATGCTCTGTCAATCAGGTCTTCCTCTGTTCACACTGTCACTCAGGAATCCGGTATTCAACTGTTCATATCTTTTTCCTTGTCCATCACCAGAAGCTAAATCCTTGGAATCTATTACTCAAGGTAGTCCTCTTAACTTCCCCAAATCTGCACTGCACCAAGACACTTCCTCTGAGAGATTCGGACCAATCTGTCGGACCTTGCCACATGCTCTGTTCTTGTTCACCGGACCACAACAATCTTCATTCAGACTTCCGGTAGAGACACACCATGACTTGCGGATATGTGGGATGACCTTTGTTGCCATCAATGACAACAACCATGAATCCATATAGTGTCTCTTGCCAACAGATAGGACCAGTCCCCAAGTAAGACCATATGCCAAGAAAAGTCATTAGGTCTGAAAGGCCGAAAGAAATCATGTATCCAATTCCAAGCTTCATGATCTTGAGGGAAAAACCAGAAGAGGTTCTTGAGAGACTCAAGCTGGCCATAGAATGGGTAGTGATGGATGGTAACACCCATGTGAGCTAGGAGATCCCCCGGGGGAAGGCTTTGATACAACAAACACCAAGAAAAATGTGCCAACTTAGGCTCAACCACAACAGACCAAACACATAGAAACTGTCTGTGCCAGCTCCCATGAGAGGACTGAATATGCCAACGATGATTAAGATGCTCCACCATTTGAAAATGGGGAGACAACCAAGAGTATCCTTTACAAGGTTTGTAGCTCTAAAAAGGAGTATCAGGATACAATTTCCAATCTTTCCACCACGGCTTGAGAGATTGGACTCCCACCTTACGAATCATGTGAGGAGGAATGATAGCTTGGTAAGTATCATGGTCTACAATTTTTTTGTTCATACATAATCATGTGGTAGTGCAATAAGAGATTGTTGATGAGGTCATCTATAAGAAATATCTCTTTTAAGAAGATTTATAGGTTTGTACTCTCAACAATGTGTGTCAAATATTATTTTTGGACAAAATTAATTTATAAATTTATATAGTTGATGGTTAAACGAGAATGATTATACTAGATATTTTTTTTCTTAGAGATATTGGTTTTCTTAAAGACAGTTCTCCATGGATTCACACAAAGTCAACATGCAAAAATAGGGCAAAATAAAATAGTACTTTTATTTGTTTTAAAAGGCCATCCTTTGGGTGTGTAGATTTGTTGGAACAATATTACTTAATAATACTTTGTTTGTTTTTAGCATTTTAAATACATGATTAAAGTAGTCGATGGTATAGACTATTGTTGTTCTGTAAGTTTGTAATACACGTTCTTAATACAAAGTTCAACACTATTGATTTAAAGGAGCATTTATTAAGCTACCATAACAAGGGTGAGAAAGGGCTTGCTCAGTAGCTATTTGCATAAATTATTTCATTTTCAATCATGTGGTGTGTTGTGTTGGGACCCTCATTTTCCTATCCTAAATTTTGTAAAATCTTCTATTTAGCCTCCTCATTTTCGTACCTTTTCAATCCCTAATGTGTTTACCTAAGGTAAAATGCCTGAATTTGAAAACCTTGAGTATGTAAAAATCTCTAAAATATCCCTAAGAGTTTAAAGTGTTTGAAAATCCCTAAGTGTTTTGCCTTTCGAAAGTTTGGCAAGTTCTTGAACTTGCGAACCTATCAAAGGTGCTTCAAAGGTTCAAGTTTGCTCCGAAGTACCGACAAAGGGAAGAGTGTAAGCTAGAGGTCAAGAAATTTATAAATTCATAAGTGGTGATGGAAAAAGAACAAAGAAAGAATGTGTTTTAGCGAGTTCATAAGTTCATGAACTCACCAAAATGTCGATGGAGTTCAAAAGTTCCCCATTTTGTCAGAACACCAATGAGGAAGAGGTAAAGAACAAGTCAAAAAGGAAAGACCAGAGGAGGGTATTGTTCAAGAGTTCATAAATTCACTGAAATGCTAAATATGTGATAAAGGTTGTGGATGAAGGATCAAGAGATAATTTTTGGTGAGTTCCTAAGTTTAGGAACCCGCAGAAAGCCAGAATAGGGTCACGACGGGCCTAATTCGCTAAAAGGGTGAAAAAGACATAAAAAGGTGTTGATCGTGGCAATGAGCCACCAGTATGGTTTAACAGCCCTCAGGGTTTAACAACCCTTATTGTAATCTTGCTATGTTTAGGGTTGAGGTAGTGAGCCTGCTAGACCTAGTTGTTCTTAATGGCAGTGAGCCAGTATGTTTAGGCCCATGGGGTGACCAAGCCTGAACATCATTATTTCAAGATTGCAATATATATTGAGATCTAATCCTCTCCGTCATTTTTCCCCACCTTGGGGTTTTCCATGTAAAATCCGGTGTCTCTTGTGTTTGATATTGTATCTGTGGTTAAGTTTCTGATTTTATGCATTCATTGTTAAATCATAATAATTGTGGATAAGTGATTGATTGCAAAAGTGTTTATGTTTTTGAGACAACTGATTCACCCCCCGCCCCCCCTCTCAGTTGTCCGGGGCATATCAATAGGACATTTTACAACATAACATTTAGCCCCCACTTTAATGTATGTATGATCTTATGATCCATACATGCATTAAAGTATGGTTGAAAACACATCAAACACACCAAGCACATGAAGATAAGGCATACACAAAGATTGAGGAACTATTTCTAAGACACTAAGAAGTATGCAAAACACGAAGAATATAGTGGAAGCATGCAAAACACGATGAAGATGTAAGGCATATCTATTTATTAATTGAAAAATAATTAGTTAGTTGTATATTTTTTCAAAATAATTATTTAGACAATTTAATGCATTCTTGCCTCATGCAAGAAAGGGCAGTTACAAAGTTTAGTGAAGGGATAGTTAGTGAAGAGATAGTTGGTGAGTAATATTTCTTTTGAGTTTTTAATTAATAGAGTTAATGGGAGTCCATATTGGCATATGAAGAGTCAAGTTAAATAGTTTTAAAAAGATCAAGATTTGAATGAAGGATATCTTTTGGCTCTAAAAATTCTTAGGGGGTTCAGTTTGAGAAGGGAAGCAAGGAGGATGTTGTCTAGAACCGAGGATTTGATGAATATAAATCTGCTGCAAAAATCTGTAAGATTCTAAACTTTATATTCCATTGAGCAAAACACCGTAATCCTTTCATTTTGTCCAAGAATGTGGTTAATATATGATTGCTTTGCATGAATACCCTATTTTCTGTATGACGACAAGGGTGACTTTATCTTGTCAGAGTCTTGATTCTCTATGTAATATGATCAGGACAATTTTTAGTTTGATCTCTTTATGGGAATTTTGTCTTACTGTTCAATAGTGCATTAGCATAGCAGCAAACATCAAATAGTAAATATTATCAAAACATAATTGGAGTAGATTTTATATGGCAGTTTATCTATATGTTTTGAAGATTCAATAATAAGGAGATGAATACCCATAGGGAATGGTATAACAGCTATTGACCTTGTCAAAAAAAGGAGGAAATGTATCACAATTTCCTTCTTATATGTTTGATGAAAGTTGTTAACTAGTCCTAGCCTCCATTCTGTGTAGCCAAGGAGGAGGCAGACAAGAGAGTGTAAATTGGGTTTACTTTAACCATCATTTTTGCTTGAAAGTTACTAAATCCTGATCAACAAATCCAATTCATGCAAACCAACAATCATTGCATTCCAAGAGTTGACATTTCTTTGAGGAATTTTGTCAAACAGTTCACCTGCCTTGTTAGTTGTCATTGACTTGTTGTGTTTTGGCAATAATTTTTCTATGTAGTATTGGGTGACCTTCCTTTATAAAGAATTTATCTCCCAGCCATAACTATATTCAATATGCCTTGCATAAATATTGGCGAAATCATTTTGAGTGACTTCTCCATGTTCTTGCAACTTATTTATTTCCCTACCATAGAGATATTCATTGTGCCATGTATAAAATATAATGTTGAACTTATTTTGACAGTTTTAAACACCTCAATAAACTTCCATCATGCAACAACTTCCTGTAGGTTGTTTATTTCCAATAGTTGGCAGTCTGTATTGCATGCATGGTAGTTACCAATCTTGGTGCTATGAATAAAAAGGAAGTTGTGATTTTAATTAAAGCAATTTGGCGCCTTAGTTGGCCTTCTCTAGGCAGCATCGCCTCCCCTCAAACCATGGTACCATTCCATTTTTTTGGCAACTTTTCTAAAGCAAGTTTATTTCTAATAATAGGCATCTCTTTTGCCTCAACCTCTTAGATCCATACCAGCGTTTCTTCCTTCTAGATGTTTTCTCTTCCCAATTTTGAGGTCTTACTTGTTTGTGCCATAAATGTATTTTTATTATGCTACAGTTTTAATTCAAGATAGAAAAAGTAATTATCTCATTTCATAATAATTGCTCTCAATAACATTTTGATCTGTAGGTTTTCATATATATATATATTGTTAATTGATGTGTCCGCTGAATATTGTTATTAGCAATCTATTGTCATTCACTGTAGTTCTTATAAGATGAAATCACTGTAGAGTCATCAAATAAATTGTTAATTGCGACTATATGGTAATCGCTGTGGTTTATATATATATATATATATATATATATATATATATATATATATATATATATATATATATATATATATATATATATATATATATATATATATATATATATATATATATATATATATATATAGTATTACTTTCGTTGTACATTTTCTATATATTGTATTCACTGTAGATTTAATAGATAAGTATTGTTATTATATTTATGCAGTTGTTGTATATTCCTTTCATAAAGTTATTGAAATTGTAAATACTACCGAATTTTGTAAGGTATTTGCTGTAGTAATTTTAGTATATGTGTTTAGTGGGGACAGTGGTGGTCGTGGACCTCATGGTCATTATGGCTACCCACCTGTTCTTTATTGCTGACAATGGCATTAATATTAATCAACAAATAGGTATTGAAAACTATTAAAATGCATTTTTTTACAAAGTGATATTTAATATATTTAGATTTTCTAAAGTCTCTAACATTATAGTAATTATAAGTCAGCAAGAAATACAAAAGTATTATGGCAAACGTAATTAGGGTTGTGTATTTCATTATTACAAAAAAATTGATTTAAACTTATGTCGGTTTATTATTCTTAGTATCTCTATGTAAGCAGTTATTATAATTGTTGCCATATTTTTTTAATATTACAGTTATGATATTGTGTATTGAAATCATGTTAGCACCATAGGAATTAAGTCAATTGAGGCAATAGAGTTATCATAGATAGATACAATTTTTCCTGCAACTATGAATTATGATGATCTCTTAAATACATGAATTCTAATCTACACTCTTCTATAAACATATTCGACTCTGATGCTATATATATATATACCTTTGTTGAGTTTGGTGTTGTGTTGAGGTAGTTATGAGAATATAAGAAGGTTGATGGCTGGCGACACGCATTGTTTTGGGTTTCCATTAGTGTTGTTCTTATTCCTTGATATTAGATGTTGTGCCAAAGTCAATAGGCTTGTCAATTTATGGGAATCCTTAATGAAATATGTGTGCTATATGTATGTGTCAATACATAGATATATCATAAATTTAGGCTTCTATATGGGGGTAAGTGCAAGAAGATGGGGGGCCAAAAAGGGGTCTTAAGTGGCCACTTTTTTTCTGAAATCAGGAAATACTGGCCTTGGATGAGAAATTGAGCATAGTTACACTCAAAATTTAGAGATGCAACCAAAACAATGTTCGTAGTGCTCCGAGTCTACTTTCTAAACTACTATTTTGTTTTGAAAATGGCATAGATTAAGGGGTTCAAAAGAGGGAGCCACAGAAATTGGTGTTGTTTCTGTCAAAAAAACATAACATAGCATGTTTTGTGGCTCCCTCAAAAGGTCAACTTTTTTTTGGTATTTTTAAAATCGCTTCGGTGAGAAATTAGCTAATAGCATGTAGTTTATGCCCGATTTTTCTGATAATTTTTTGATGAATATTTGATTTTTTACTAATTTTTAAAGTGGACACATCCTAAAAAACAGAATTTTGGCCGTGCTACCCCTATAAATTTTGAAAACTAATTGAAAATCATTTTTTTATTTTTTTAATATTTGTAGAATGGAGTCTAGTTTCTAAATATGTAATTTTTTTGAAATTTGAATGAATAGTTATTTTACAATGAAAAAAAGACCAAACAGTGGTTTTTGCATAAAAACGGACACACAAACAAAAGAAATTAAAGATGAAAGGCTTAACATTGTTAAAATGTGAAAAAAATCACATCGTCAAATAGCTAAGAGAAAGCCTAACATTACCCATGTGTTCGATTTGTTCAACCTTGAAACACGTGCAAATCTGAGGGTTAGCACGAACGAAATTATGTGAAATTTTAAAGAATACAGAAAAACACGTCTGTGACTGTTCATAAGGCACTCCAAGCCTTTGGGTTGGAAATCCAAAGCAAATCCCAAGCCCAAGGCTTGGGATTCCCCAAGCAAGAAATAACGCGAGCGCGTTATAACGTGCTCGCGTTATAACGCGCTCGCGTTATTTATTGCCTTACATTTTTCCCGCAAGCCTGTCTTTTCCCATGTTCGACATAACGCGAGCGCGTTATAACGCGCTCGCGTTATGTCCCACTCAAATTTTTTTACACTCAAGGCTATTCATCATGAGGGTTAAGGCATAAAGGATAGAGTTGAAAGGTTTACGGATAAGGGATTAGCGTTTAAGGTATAGTATCGAGCCCGTTGAGGGTCTAGGAATAGGGATAGCGTTTAAGGTTTAGGGATGAGGGATGACAGATTACGGTTGAGGGTCGAGGGATCAAAGTTAAGGGTTGAGGGATTAGGGTTTGACATTAAGGGTTGAGGGTTGAGGTTCAAGGGTCAAGGGTTTAGGGATAGGGTTTAGGGTCGAGGGATTAGGGTTAAAGTAGAGTGTGGAGGGTGTAAGGATTAGGGATAGGGTTGGAGGGTTTAGGGATAAGGGATTAGGGTTTAAGGTATAGTATCAAGTCTGTTGAGAGTTTAGGAATAGGGATAGCATTTAGGGATTAGGGATGAGGGATTATAGTTGAGGGATGATGGATTAGGGTTGAGGGTTGAGGGATTAGGGTTTAGGGATAAGGTTTAGGGTTGAGGGTTTAGGATTAGGGTTTAGGGTTGACGGATTAGCATTTAATGTCGAGGTTAGGGTTAGAGTGTTGAGGGTAGAGGGATTAGGGATAGGGTTTAGGGTTTAAGGTTTAAGGATTGAGGGTTGAGGCTTTAGGGATGAGGGTTTAAGGCTTAAGATATAGTGTCAAGTGTTGAGGGTGTAGGGATAGGGTTTAAGTTTTAAGGGTTAAGGGTTGAGGGATATGGATTAGGGTTTAAGGTATAGTGTTGAGGGTCGAGGGATCAGAGTTAAGGGTTGAGGGATTAGGGTTTGACATTGAGGGTTGAGGGTTGAGGTTCGAGGGTCAAGGGTTTAGGGATAGGGTTGAGGGTCGAGGAATTAGGGTTAAAGTAGAGTGTGGATGGTATAAGGATTAGGGATAGGGTTGGAGGGTTTATGGATAAGGGATTAGGGTTTAAGGTATAGTATCGATTCTGTTGAGGGTGTAGGAATAGGGATAGCATTTAGGGTTTAGGGATGAAGGATTAGAGTTGGGGGATGACAGATTAGGGTTGAGGGTTGAGGGATTAGGGTTTAGGGATAAGGTTTAGGGTTGAGGGATGAGGGATTAGGGTTTAAGGTATAGTGTTGAGGGTTTAGGGATAGGGTTTAGGGTTGAGGGATTAGGATTTGACGTTGAGGGTTGAGGGTTGAGGTTCGAGGGTCAAGGGTTTAGGGATAGGGTTGAGGGTCGAGGAATTAGGGTTAAAGTAGAGTGTGGAGGGATGACGGATGATAGATTAGGGTTGAGGGTTGAGGGATTAGGGTTTGATGTTGAGGGTTGAGGGTTTAGGGTTAGGGTTGAGAGATGAGGGATCAGAGTTAAGGGTTGAGGGATTAGGGTTTGACGTCGAGGGCTGAGGTTCGAGGGTCAAGGGTTTAGGGATAGGGTTGAGGTTGAAGGGATTAGGGTTTAGGGACAAGGTTTAGGGTTAGGGTTGAGGGATTAGGGTTTAAGGTATAGTGTTGAGGGTTTAGGGATAGGGTAGGGTTGAGGGATTAGAGTGAAGGGTTGAGGGATTAGAATTTGGCGTTGAGGGTTTAGGGTTTAGGATCAGGGTTGAAGGTCGAGGGATTAGAGTTAAGGGTTGAGGGATTAGGGTTTGATGTTGAGGGTTGAGGGTTGAGGTTCGAGGGTCAAGGGTTTAGGGATAGGGTTGAGGGTCGAGGAATTAGGGTTAAAGTAGAGTGTGGAGGGATGACGGATGATAGATTAGGGTTGAGGGTTGAGGGATTAGGGTTTGATGTTGAGGGTTGAGGGTTTAGGGTTAGGGTTGAGAGATGAGGGATCAGAGTTAAGGGTTGAGGGATTAGGGTTTGACGTCGAGGGCTGAGGTTCGAGGGCCAAGGGTTTAGGGATAGGGTTGAGGTTGAAGGGATTAGGGTTTAGGGACAAGGTTTAGGGTTAGGGTTGAGGGATTAGGGTTTAAGGTATAGTGTTGAGGGTTTAGGGATAGGGTTTAGGGTTGAGGGATTAGAGTGAAGGGTTGAGGGATTAGAATTTGGCGTTGAGGGTTTAGGGTTTAAGGTATAGTGTTGAGGGTTTAGGGATAGGGTTTAGGGTTGAGGGATTAGGGTTTGACGTTGAGGGTTGAGGGTTGAGGTTCGAGGGTCAAGGGTTTAGGGATAGGGTTGAGGGTCGAGGAATTAGGGTTAAAGTAGAGTGTGGAGGGATGACGGATGATAGATTAGGGTTGAGGGTTGAGGGATTAGGGTTTGATGTTGAGGGTTGAGGGTTTAGGGTTAGGGTTGAGAGATGAGGGATCAGAGTTAAGGGTTGAGGGATTAGGGTTTGACGTCGAGGGCTGAGGTTCGAGGGTCAAGGGTTTAGGGATAGGGTTGAGGTTGAAGGGATTAGGGTTTAGGGACAAGGTTTAGGGTTAGGGTTGAGGGATTAGGGTTTAAGGTATAGTGTTGAGGGTTTAGGGATAGGGTTTAGGGTTGAGGGATTAGAGTGAAGGGTTGAGGGATTAGAATTTGGCGTTGAGGGTTTAGGGTTTAAGGTATAGTGTTGAGGGTTTAGGGATAGGGTTTAGGGTTGAGGGATTAGGGTTTGACGTTGAGGGTTGAGGGTTGAGGTTCGAGGGTCAAGGGTTTAGGGATAGGGTTGAGGGTCGAGGAATTAGGGTTAAAGTAGAGTGTGGAGGGATGATGGATGATAGATTAGGGTTGAGGGTTGAGGGATTAGGGTTTGATGTTGAGGGTTGAGGGTTTAGGGTTAGGGTTGAGAGATGAGGGATCAGAGTTAAGGGTTGAGGGATTAGGGTTTGACGTCGAGGGTTGAGGTTCGAGGCTCAAGGGTTTAGGGATAGGGTTGAGGTTGAAGGGATTAGGGTTTAGGGACAAGGTTTAGGGTTAGGGTTGAGGGATTAGGGTTTAAGGTATAGTGTTGAGGGTTTAGGGATAGGGTTTAGGGTTGAGGGATTAGAGTGAAGGGTTGAGGGATTAGAATTTGGCGTTGAGGGTTTAGGGTTTAGGATCAGGGTTGAAGGTCGAGGGATTAGAGTTAAGGGTTGAGGGATTAGGGTTTGATGTTAAGGGTTAAGGTTCGAGGGTTTGATGTTGAGGGTTGAGGTACATTTCGGTGTGACATTTAAATTGTCTTGCCGATATACACTGTAAAGGTTATTTTGTGGACTTTCAAGGATTTTTTCACCTGTGTTAATGTTCAACTTGTTTCGCTCTGCATCAAGGGATTACGGTTTGACGTTGAGGGCTGAGGTTCGAGGGTCAAGGGTTTAGGGATAGGGTTGAGGTTGAAGGGATTAGGGTTTAGGGACAAGGTTGAGGTTGAGGGATTAGGATTTGACATTGAGGGTTGAGGGTCAAGGGATCAGAGTTGAGGGTTTAGGGTTTAGAGATCTATAGGAGGACAAAACGCGAGCGCGTTATAGCGCGAGCGCGTTATAACGCGAGCGCGTTATAACGCACTCGCGTTTTGTAATTCTACTAAAACGGTAAAAAAGTGGTTACCCCCGTGATCCAGGCCCACATGCTCTGTTTTCTTACTGATTCTGCGCGTGCTCCGACAAAAAAGAAGTGCTTTCATGCTATTGGGAAGTTCACATGCACATTTGACACATTGTACCACCTTTGCATGATCTTTCCACCACCTTTTCTGCTTTGCCAACTTGAGAAGGAGGAAATAACATAGTTTTCAAACCAAATTTGATATATATCTATACAAGTTTCAATTTTTGTAGTATTGCAATGTTAATTTTGATTCAATTTTAAGAATTTAACATTGAAAAGGAAGCAAGTGGTGAAAAACTCAAATTGTTGAGGAGTTTGATGCAAGAAGATAAAAACACTACATAATTGGGTACTCTCTCCATTCAAATCTTCGTTTTTTAGGTATGTCAAGTCTTTACATGCATGTTCTTTACATTTTCCTTATTTCGGATTGAATTACTTTATCATGCATTATCATACATGTTTAAAATAGACACATTTCCAATCAAGAAAGCAACCTACAATCTCACATGATGCCATGTATATTTTCTACACTTGGGCTCTTTAATAATTATGTGTAATAAACAAACCTTAGTTCATACCATGATGTCAAACTATACAAGAATAAATCCTTACAACATAAAAAAAATACAATCCCACTATTATCATGTATTCATTTCTTAGGAACTAATATTGGTCTCTTTATCATGCTACAGACAAATTCTCCGTCATGCCGAGGAAACGATCAAGAATTAAACCAACACAGGAAGAGATAGAAGCTAAGAATGCAAAGAAAGCAATGGCTATGAGGGAACTTCATGAGAAGAGGAAATTGGACACGATAAATGAAGACATACCAATTGAAGAGGAACCACAACCATCACAAAGAGATATGGTATTGGCGGCACAAAGAGAACGAATGCAAAAACTTCGTGGTACGAGAGATTTAAATACCATAGTTGGAGACACATCCTTTATCGCAAGACAACATGTAGGGACACCATCTACCACATCTCAAGTTGAGAGTACATCATCACTCACATGTGATGAAGGAGGTACGCCATCGTTCCCACCTCAACCTCAAGGTATGTCATCTATTCCATCTTCGATCGAAGGTATGCCATCTAACCCATCTCATTTAAATATTGATGAAATTCCTAATGTTGAGATGAATTTACCTAACTTGACACCACCTAGAATTTTGCATAGAAAGCCAAAGTATTTGATTGATATTGATGAGAATATTTTGCAGCCAATGGAAGGTAAGATTCCAAAACGCACTTGTAGAAGATATGCTAATAAGATTTGGAGATTGTTCTTTGAAAAGTTAAATGAGACTGCAAGATGTCAACTATTCGTTGAAATGATGCGAAGTATAAAGTATAGGTCTATCATGAAGATTCTTGGGTTGAGAACATCAGAGGCTTCAAGTGAAAAATCTATTGTCAAGAATCTAATGAGTGCGTATGAGAGTGTGGGTAACACCTCACGCACAAAAGATAGTAATGCAACACGGCATGTGATTACATCGACTATAGTAAGTAGTCAAACGAGGAAAGCTCGTCTTATTAGAAAGACAAGTCAAAAATTGAGAATTAATAGGAAAACTTTATCAAGAGCCGTTGGAAGACGCCAAAGAATTGAGGACACTAATGCCAATGAATTATGGGCGTTCTCGGGGAGACTACCACGAAAAGATAAACCAATTGTTGAAGCATTGAGGTCACTAATTGAAGACTTTTGGAAGAATTACACAAGGGTATCTCCGAATCAAAGGGATGTGGTAAGAAGGAGAATTGGTAGTCAGAACCGCGAGCCACATCCAAAGCATTTTTTGGATGAGACTCAAACACAGTTTTATGGTAAATTTCTAGAGAAGTATCCTCAAATTAAAATTTGTCAAAGATATTTTGAAATGCTAAAACCTTTCTATGTTAAGATAAATCACACACGCACTACTTGTTGTTGTAGATTACATATTGAATTTTCTAACCATTTTGATGCTTATAGGTCTATATGTTTAGATATGCATACTAACAATGATTTGTAGGGTTGTGCCATATGTGCCCCACCAACATCTTCAAGAGATTTCATATCAAGAATTTTATGTGAAAGAGAGGAAGGTCAAATATTCTACAAGAAATTATGCTTGGATGGCACATGTCATCGTTGCGGTGGCTTGCAACATTTGCCAATATGTGAACATATGGAAATAACACATGCGGTTGGAAATGAACTAGTAGAATTTGGCAAGTATAAAACAGTGGCATACAATACAAAAGATGGTAAAGAAGCAAAGAGGTGTGAATTAGTTATTGAAAAGATTCCAGTGTATCAGTTTATGCCTATATTTCGTGACAGCATAGTGTATGAGTATGCAAGACATGCCCATAGAGCTCGATGGTTGGACTTGCAATTCAAGTTATGCAAGGACACATTTCCAGTTGGTAGCATTGTTTCAGTCGTCGACTTTGCAGAGAACTACAGTCTACAGCCACAGCGTGAGGTGCAATCACAATATTACAACTCCACACAGGTTTCTATATTTGTGCACATCGCATTCATTCATGCGAATGATAGTACAGAGGATGACAGAAAGATCATAAGGGAGTATCATTTCTATATTAGTGATGATCGCACGCATTCTACGGAGTTCGTGCAAGGTTGCTTTCAGGTGTTCTATAATGATTTGGCTAGAAGGGGCATATCGTTCAGTCAGCATATCATATGGTCGGATAATTGTGCATCACAATTCAAGAACTCGCGGAATTTCTATTGGCTGAGTAGGAGGCATAATTTTACAGGTATTCAACATATGTGGAACTTTTGTGAGGCCGGGCATGGAAAGGGGGAGCATGATGGTGCAGGAGCATGTATCAAAAGAGCCATAGCACGAGAAGAGTTAAAGTATAAAGACAATGCAAAGTTGACAGATGCAAAATCGATTGTCGAGTGGTGTAATGCTTCCATGGGTCCAGGTAATGAAGGTAAGTCTTTAGTTCGTAGATTTTTTTGGTTGATAGATGATACTAACATTGCACCATATGAGGATTGTTGTACACTGACAGGATCAAATGAGATGCACTCTTTCAGAAGTTCAATTGCAGGTTCATGGAGTATCCATACACGAAAGATGTCATGCTTTTGTTCTTCCTGTACAATTCAAGTCTGGGATGAGTGCGAGTCAAAGGAGTGGGTTGACGAATGGCAGTTAAGTTATCTTAGCCCACTTGACACGTATCGACCCCCGACGGCACTGGAACTAACACAGATGGAATCGTCAGTTGACTTTGACCACATATCAGATTTAGTTCAACCAGGTAATATAGGGCACATATATGCATCTAATTTCATCTAGTTCAACCAGGTAATGTCATCTTACTTTGTAGTGTTTTTGTAATGTTGACTAATTTCATCTAATTTGCTACACATATCAATGTAGGACACGTATATGCAGTTATTGCAGATGAAGATAATGAAGAGGGAACAGATTATTACTTATGCTGTTGTGTTGAGGCCAAAAAGAAATTGGAGGCCCCTGTTACAGATGGAGAAAACATCGAATACCCTACAGGATCAGTGGTTATTACTGGAACATGGCTTAGAAGGTACCCACATAAGAGTGTTAATATTTGGCTATTTCAGGACTTTGACATGCATCGAAAGATTCTTCATTACTCGAACCTTGTCGTGGCATCCAATGTTCATTTGATAAAGTATCGAGGTAGACCTTTGAACAAAATATTGTGGAAGGTGCGTGAGTCTGACCATGAAGCAATACTTGACACAATAAAGAGTAGAGCAGATCCAGATGGTTCATTGGATTAATTTGTAAGTATTCACATTGATTTTGTAAAGTTATGTTACATTGAGTTGTAAGTATGCACATTAATTTGTAAGGTTTGTCTTTTTTTATTTCCTCCTGCATTTTTACACATATGTACACATTTTTCCATCATCATGTTATGCATTTTTGGTGTCCTGCTCCTGATGCGACCAAACTCATAACTCACCCTACTAGACACCATTTGATGATCTCTCCAACACTCTGGATCCAGGGCACCCAATCATGATGATGACCTATATACCATTCTCCCAAGGCGCTCATAATGAATGAATGATAAGGAGCGCCTTGACCTCTATAATCAAGGTGATTTTAAGTCACTTTGAGTCATTTGGGGTCAGTTTGAGTCTTTGAGTCATGTTGCAAAAAAGTGTCAATGTTGTCAAGTTGCACAAAGCAACCTTTGCATTTTTGGTGTCTTGCTCGTGATGCGACCAAACTGACTGTTCCAACGCATCCGAATGGGTACATTTATGCTAGGCATGGTCCTATTTCTCACCCAGACATGTCGAAACAGTCGGAGCTACATTGTACCGATGATATCCCTGAAGAGTCCAAAGTGCAAAAAGGCAGCAATCTTTGACGAGATGTTACTCAAAAATCATGTCACTTAGAAACATTCCGTCTGAGGCAACGGGATCACGTAGAGTGCCTCTACAATAACCTCTCTCGGTTTTTTATAGCTCTGAGGCATTTGCCCGTGGTGAAAGGTTTTCTGTTGCCCCAAAAATCGTCAGAAGGAGGCAGTGTAAAGTTGCAAAGGGGTGTAACTTTCGTCCTGCTCCTGATGCGACCAAACTGACTATTCCAACGCGTCCGAATGGGTACATTTATGCTAGGCATGGTCCTATTTCTCACCCAAACATGTCGAAACAGTCGGAGCTACATTGTACCGACGATATCCCTGAAGAGTCCAAAGTGCAAAAAGGCAGCAATCTTTGACGAGATGTTACTCGAAAATCGTGTCACTTAGAAACATTCCGTCTGAGGCAACGGGATCACGTAGAGTGCCTCTACAATAACCTCTCTCAATTTTTTATAGCTCTGAGGCATTTGCCCGTGGTGAAAGGTTTTCTGTTGCCCCAAAAATCGTCAGAAGGAGGCAGTGTAAAGTTGCAAAGGGGTGTAACTTTCGTCCTGCTCCTGATGCGACCAAACTGACTGTTCCAACGCGTCCGAATGGGTACATTTATGCTAGGCATGGTCCTATTTCTCACCCAAACATGTCGAAACAGTCGGAGCTACATTGTACCGACGATATCCATGAAGAGTCCAAAGTGCAAAAAGGCAGCAATCTTTGACGAGATGTTACTCGAAAATCATGTCACTTAGAAACATTCCGTCTGAGGCAACGGGATCACGTAGAGTGCCTCTACAATAACCTCTCTCAGTTTTTTATAGCTCTGAGGCATTTGCCCGTGGTGAAAGGTTTTCTGTTGCCCCAAAAATCGTCAGAAGGAGGCAGTGTAAAGTTGCAAAGGGGTGTAACTTTCGTCCTGCTCCTGATGCGACCAAACTGACTGTTCCAACGCGTCCGAATGGGTACATTTATGCTAGGCATGGTCCTATTTCTCACCCAAACATGTCGAAACAGTCGGAGCTACATTGTACCGACGATATACCTGAAGAGTCCAAAGTGCAAAAAGGCAGCAATCTTTGACGAGATGTTACTCGAAAATCGTGTCACTTAGAAACATTCCGTCTGAGGCAACGGGATCACGTAGAGTGCCTCTACAATAACCTCTCTCGGTTTTTTATAGCTCTGAGGCATTTGCCCGTGGTGAAAGGTTTTATGCTGCCCCAAAAATCGTCAGAAGGAGGCAGTGTAAAGTTGCAAAGGGGTGTAACTTTCGTCCTGCTCCTGATGCGACCAAACTGACTGTTCCAACGCGTCCGAATGGGTACATTTATGCTAGGCATGGTCCTATTTCTCACCCAAACATGTCGAAACAGTCGGAGCTACATTGTACCGACGATATCCCTAAAGAGTCCAAAGTGCAAAAAGGCAGCAATCTTTGACGAGATGTTACTCGAAAATCGTGTCACTTAGAAACATTCCGTCTGAGGCAACGGGATCACGTAGAGTGCCTCTACAATAACCTCTCTCGGTTTTTTATAGCTCTGAGGCATTTGCCCGTGGTGAAAGGTTTTCTGTTGCCCCAAAAATCGTCAGAAGGAGGCAGTGTAAAGTTGCAAAGGGGTGTAACTTTCGTCCTGCTCCTGATGCGACCAAACTGACTGTTCCAACGCGTCCGAATGGGTACATTTATGCTAGGCATGGTCCTATTTCTCACCCAAACATGTCGAAACAGTCGGAGCTACATTGTACCGACGATATCCATGAAGAGTCCAAAGTGCAAAAAGGCAGCAATCTTTGACGAGATGTTACTCGAAAATCGTGTCACTTAGAAACATTCCGTCTAAGGCAACGGGATCACGTAGAGTGCCTCTACAATAACCTCTCTCAGTTTTTTATAGCTCTGAGCATTTGCCCGTGGTGAAAGGTTTTCTGTTGCCCCAAAAATCGTCAGAAGGAGGCAGTGTAAAGTTACAAAGGGGTGTAACTTTCGTCCTGCTCCTGATGCGACCAAACTGACTGTTCCAACGCGTCCGAATGGGTACATTTATGCTAGGCATGGTCCTATTTCTCACCCAAACATGTCGAAACAGTCGGAGCTACATTGTACCGACGATATACCTGAAGAGTCCAAAGTGCAAAAAGGCAGCAATCTTTGACGAGATGTTACTCAAAAATCGTGTCACTTAGAAACATTTCGTCTGAGGCAACGGGATCACGTAGAGTGCCTCTACAATAACCTCTCTCGGTTTTTTATAGCTCTGAGGCATTTGCCCGTGGTGAAAGGTTTTCTGTTGCCCTAAAAATCATTAGAAGGAGGCAGTGTAAAGTTGCAAAGGGGTGTAACTTTCGTCCTGCTCCTGATGCGACCAAACTGACTGTTCCAACGCGTCCGAATGGGTACATTTATGCTAGGCATGGTCCTATTTCTCACCCAAACATGTCGAAACAGTCGGAGCTACATTGTACCGACGATATACCTGAAGAGTCCAAAGTGCAAAAAGGCAGCAATCTTTGACGAGATGTTACTCGAAAATCGTGTCACTTAGAAACATTTCGTCTGAGGCAACGGGATCACGTAGAGTGCCTCTACAATAACCTCTCTCGGTTTTTTATAGCTCTGAGGCATTTGCCCGTGGTGAAAGGTTTTCTGTTGCCCTAAAAATCGTCAGAAGGAGGCAGTGTAAAGTTGCAAAGGGGTGTAACTTTCGTCCTGCTCCTGATGCGACCAAACTGACTGTTCCAACGCGTCCGAATGGGTACATTTATGCTAGGTATGGTCCTATTTCTCACCCAAACATGTCGAAACAGTCGGAGCTACATTGTACCGACGATATCCCTGAAGAGTCCAAAGTGCAAAAAGGCAGCAATCTTTGACGAGATGTTACTCGAAAATCGTGTCACTTAGAAACATTCCGTCTGAGGCAACGGGATCACGTAGAGTGCCTCTACAATAACCTCTCTCGGTTTTTTATAGCTCTGAGGCATTTGCCCGTGGTGAAAGGTTTTCTGTTGCCCCAAAAATCGTCAGAAGGAGGCAGTGTAAAGTTGCAAAGGGGTGTAACTTTCGTCCTGCTCCTGATGCGACCAAACTGACTGTTCCAACGCATTTGAATGGGTACATTTATGCTAGGCATGGTCCTATTTCTCACCCAAACATGTCGAAACAGTCGGAGCTACATTGTACCGACGATATCCCTGAAGAGTCCAAAGTGCAAAAAGGCAGCAATCTTTGACGAGATGTTACTCGAAAACCATGTCACTTAGAAACATTCCGTCTGAGGCAACGGGATCACGTAGAGTGCCTCTACAATAACCTCTCTCGGTTTTTTATAGCTCTGAGGCATTTTCCCGTGGTGAAAGGTTTTCTGCTGCCCCAAAAATCGTCAGAAGGAGGCAATGTATTAAGTCAGGATGAAAGCCTATTCACTCTAGGCGCCTGTTTTTGACCAAATCACACATGCGCCTTGAACAACTCTGTCTTCAAGGCGCTTTTCTCTAATCTCTGTAACTCTCCAAATCCACTAAGGCGCAAATTTTACCTCTTGGGCTCAAGATATAGGTTCTTCATCCAAGGCGCCAGAATGGTCCAAAGGCGCATTTCACCTCTAACCTCACCTCTGACCTTACTTGGAGGTGCTAAACCTCATCTCATTGCTCTCCTCCATTACAAGCGCTCACTTACCTCAATCTTGGGCGCATACCAACATCCCAACATCCAAATCACCTAGGCGCTCAAAACCTTCAAGACTCAAGGTGCATTTTATGATCAAACAAGGTATCTCCTGAACAAGGCGCTCATAGTCTCATCAGGGCGTTAATCATCATCATGAGCACTCATATTGTTCTAGGCGCACAGTTATCTCTGGAATGCTCAAGGCGCACATACCCTTCTCTAGGCTAGTTTACACTTATTCAAGGCGCTCATTCCAAACTTACATGAACTACTCATTACAAGACGCACAAACTAGATGATCCTAGGGCATAAGGGCGCTCATAGGAGTTGTTATGTGTCATTTTGGCCAAGGTTTTCTGGAGCAGTGAAGACATTAGGAAGGGGATGATCGTTTGGATAGTTTTGAATGCTTTATTTCTCCTTGTTTAAACTAGGCGCTCACTGAGGATTGGAGTAGCCTTTGCACCCTCACATCACGTTAATCGGTGTTTCAGAGGCAATCATAGTATAGGAAGATTTGCGCCTTGAAGAAGAGAGTTATCTGGTGAGTGCTTAGGAGTTCTGGCGCCTAGGGGAAAGGTCTAGGTAGAGCGCCTTCAGACTTTCATAGTGAAGTGCCTTAAGGAGTTGGATGATGTTTTTGCCTAGAGTGGAGATGATGTTTTTAGCGCCTTAAGGATGATGATGGAGCGCTTTGGAGTCAGGTTAGTCTGGAGCACCTTAAGAAGGTAAAGCACTTCAAATGTAAACACAAGTGTTTTGAGCGCCCTAATGAGAAGTTGTCTTGGCACCATAAGTTGTTCAAACGAAGATATGCGCCTTGGATAGTTGCAAAGACCTAATTTAGCGCCCAAGGTTGGAAGACTCTTTGTGAGCGCCCAGTGTTTGAAAGCTCTTTGTGTTTGGTGCATTAAAATGAATTTGGCACCTAAATAGTATTGAAACACTCAACTGAGCGCCTAAAGCCCATGAGAGAAGTGATATGTGCCTTGATAGGAATATCATGGAAGATGAGTTTACTGAATGGCGCCTTGAATGACTTGGTTGATTAAGTGTTTTAGCACCTAGATATGGGATGAATCATTGAGCGCCTTTGGTTGAGATGATGTCAGCACCTTTGAGATTATAACACCTTGGAGTCAAGTTCGAAGGAGCACCTTGAGAAGGTAAAACACTTCAAATGTTTTCAAGGAATTGGAGAAGTCACTTAGTGCCTAGAATGAATTCCAGAGCAAGAGGGTTGGAGCGCCTTGAGCTTCAAGTCAGATATGCGCCTAGACCTCTACCCTTTAGCAAGTTGAAGCCCTCTGAGCCTTGACAACGTGAGAATGCCTTATAGTGAATATGCGCCTTGGGCAAGGTTGAATACAAAGTTGAGGAGTATATCATAATGAGTAAGTGCACTGTAGGGTTAGATGATAAAGACTAGTGCCTTGAGTGTCTTGGTCAAAATTTTGACGTGAGAAGTCTTGCAAGATCAAACCCTGGAGTGCACCTTAGAGAGAACCTATTGATCCTTTGCTTTGACAAGATTTGGGCGCCAGAATGATCCTTAATAAATGGAATGTATCTACACCAATTTTGCGCCTTTAGGGAAGTGATGGTGGCCAGAATGATCCTTAATCTCATGTTTGTGCGCCTAGGTCTAGAAGCAAGATTTGAGCGCCTTAGGATAGGGTTTTTTGCACCTTGTCTTGGAGAGTGAATTTGCGCCTTGGATGATGTTGAAGCGCCTTGGGATGAAATGCGCCCAAACTTATAGAGGGCCTTCAGTGAGGGAGTTGAAGAGAGTGCTTAGAGGAAGGATAGCCTTAAGATCAAACTAAGTACTTAGAAACCTAAGATTAGCGCCTTATTTGAAGTTATACACCTATTCTGGCGCCAGAGAGTGAGTTTGAGTGTGAAGAAGTGAATGTCTGCGCCTTGAAGGGGATACAAAGGGAAGATGATGCACCTTGATGGGTTGATGATGGAAATTTGCGTTTTGGAGCTAAATGTGCGCCTTGAAGGAGATAGTGCATAGAGGTACAATGAATCTTCCGGAGAACATGGATAGACAACTAAGTCTCCAACTTGAGTCTTCTAAGTGAATTGGATAATGAAGAGAGTCTAGTCATTTTGGGCGCTAGTATCAAGATGAATCATCCAAAATGGGTGCCTAGAACTAGAAGGCGCCAATGCATGAGTTCAAGGATCCTCCATTGGAGCGCCTAGCCCAGATGGCTATAGATTGAAAGTTTTAAAGCTAAGTGATGTCTCTTACGTGAATTCCTAGCCCAGGTGCATGTGTTGGGAAAAACTCTTTGGCTCTGGCGCCTAGAATTGGGAGCTTTGTAAGATGCACCAATTGATGAAACATTTCCATTTTGCGCCTAGAATAGAACTCTCTCACATAGTTGAAATTGACTTGATAGAAGGAGATAAGTCTTAAGGACTAGTTTGGTGCCTCACTTGCCTATCTCACCTTTGAAATGTGCTTTGGTTGATGATCATCATTGATGGAACCTAGTGAAATGTAAAGCTATTTGCATCTCCAGAGGATCAAAATTGGATTAGGAGATCATCCTTGCAGTTGAGATTGACAGAGAAGTGTTAAAGGAATCACTTCAAATGGGCGCCTAAGCTAGTTGAGGCGCATATCAATTCCACTGTAACTCCAGACTGACACTTAGGATCCAGTCATCTCCTAAGGCGCAGTTCCATTCACCCATGACCTCGCTTGGCGTCTAAAATTTGGAAACTCCTTTGGAAAGCTCCTGTTGCGCCTAGAAGATGAGTTTGGGATATCAACTTGCAAAAGGCTTAGAAACTCTTCAAAGATGTTAGGCACAATCCCATGGCACTGGAGCTCAGTTTTGGCGCCTTCAAGGAATAGCACATGAAGGAACTTGGGAGGTCAGGTGCTTGTAAAAGGGAACACCTTGGAACATCTTCCAGGGGTTGAAGTAGTAAGAAAACATCAAGTGAGTCTAGGCGCACTCCCTTGTGTGAACAGTTTAGCTCTGGCGCCTAGCCACAGAGTGAGCCAGAAGAAGTAGTTTGGACATTAGAAGATAGGCGCTCATTCTATAATGAAGCATTCCACCTTCCTAATCAACAAAGACTTGCAAGAATTGACAAAGGAAGCTAAGGCGCACCTTCTACTTGTTTCCACCTCCAGAATGCGCCTAACCTTGAAAGGGGGTTCAAAGATGTTTGTTAGACCTTTTCACTCAAGGCACTCACCTTAGGCGCACTTTCTAAGTCCTTGTCACCTCAAGGAAACACCTAGTTTGGAAGGCGCTTGCCCTGTTCTCCACTCCTTTCAATTGGCGCCTAGAACACAGAATGCATGAAAGGAGCGCCTAGACTCCAGAGGGCTGATTTGGGCGCCTAGCATTTAAAACACTTTCATAATGATGATGTTTTGGCGCCTACTCTTGGAAACAATCCAGAGCATCCATAAACTCTAATTGGCACCTAATGTTGACAAGGCGCAACTTCAGGAGGAGGTCACCTCAACTTGGCGCCCAAGTTAGAAAAACCTGTAAATCCTTCAAATATGCGCCTACCTTGTGAGGTGATGAGTTGAACATTCCAAATCTTCAAATGTTGCTCAAATAAGGAAGACATTGTAACATCAAGGCTTCAAGGCCTGTCCTTGTATTTCCATTGAATGAGTTGTACTTCTTGCTATTGAAAGCATTTTCCATGTAATAAGACATTGCAAGTTGATTGAATCAAGTAACAAGACAAGTACCCAACTCTAATGTTGTTTCATTCAAATAGTTATCTTGATGTATATCTTTATGTTATTGAAGTAGTTGATGAATTGTTAGCAAGTAAAAGTGTTTAAGTAAGGAAAATTTTTCGTAGAACTAGTTGGGTATCTTACACTTACACCATGCCTATCCATCAAACATCACAATGCAATCAAAATCCTAACAACATGCCCATGATCCAAGATCAAGTGCAATCATGCAAAGATATTATCAATCACAAGCCTATTAAGAATGAACTAGAGTCTTCTAGTACCATACTTTTCCATCAAACACCATCATGTAATCCATGGCCTATCAAGCCTATCAAAGAAAATGTAAACATCCTATGTAATACAATCAGACTTTAAATATTTGAAGTAGCCATCTACAAATATCCATTCAAAAGTGGATTTATAATGCAAGTATGGACGCCATCAATAAAAAAGATTTGTATTAACCAAATATCCATATACGCATACATCAATATCTGTCGATATAAGTATAACATATATACAAAATAGCCATATAGGCTTACAAGAATGCCATATAGGCATACAATGTCAACTATGTACAATACAAAATATATGTCCACAAATGCCATATAGGCATACAACAGAGGAACACAATAAAAAGTCATTCCCCTCTAGCTGGTGAAGAGAATAAATCACGAGCAGCCTTTGATCTTCTAGGGGATGGAGACATGCATGTGGGTGGTCTACTACGAACCCGAGGGCTACTTCTCCTATTTAGTTCTTCCTGCACCTTTACCTGTTACAAAAAAAAGTATAGATATTAATATATAGAAATTACATGTTATAAAAAAATGAAACATTTAACAAAATAATCACTTACCGCTAACATATAATCTGTCTGCTCGCTTGCCTCAGTAGCAGGAAAAGGCCCTGGTGATGTCATGTCTTATAGAAACCATCCAGATAGAAATTAAACTTCAAATCAATAATCTTTTGATTTTTCAAAAATAGACAACTATAACAATGAATGTAAATTGAAATTTACTAATCTGCCTCATACCCCTGTCAATGCCATAGAGCTATGAATCGCAGAGGCCACACCCTGCTCCATTGCCCTATGAACATGGGGAGGTGTATCCGCAGCCTGCATCATCTGGAAATAAAACAACATTATTCAATTACGAAAACTATAATAGTGATGCAAATCATGGCTCCTAACATACACACACGCTCATCTAAACATGGAAGTACACACAATAAAACACATAAATCACATACAAAAATTTAGTAAGTACAATTCATTCATTAAACTATTTATTTTATTACCTCCGTAAAGCTTTGAAGTCCACCACCGCTGGCAGGTGTTGCCATGAAATCTACAATGTTAACCTATTCAACATCCAAAATCAGAAATTAGAATACCATTCATATAACGATGCTATTCACATGTAATATTTATAATTGTTTACTAGTTACATACCTCGACAGTAGATGATCTAGTGAAAAATGTAGGTGGAGAACCACTGAAAACTGCATCGACGCTATGACCCTGAAATTTCATTAAAATCATCAATTTAAATTAGTTAATCTTGTATTTCAAAAATAAAATTTAATAAATTAAATTCAATAAACTTGCTAATATTTACCTGAGTATCAAGGCCGAAAGTCTCACTCAGGAGGGTATCTGTCATCGCCATCTGCTCAGCTGCAGATGTAGCCTGTGCACCTGCGTCCTGACTGTCCATGGGGTCATAACCACAGGCTGACCCGCAAGCCTGGCAAGTATGCAGTGGGACCCTACTCCTCGCACTATCTCCCAACCCACTCTGTGTTGCAGGATCGGCATGCTCTATGATGCTCTGGGTCAAAGCACTAATCGACCTCAGTGTATCGACCTCAACACTCTCCTTCACAATGGAAGGAATAGAAACATGCTCGTGGGCTGGTCTGCTGATTACTCGTCTCACTACCCGCTGTGGGTCAAGACGTGCCCCTGGTCTATCCTGTGCTGAGCCCCCACCTCTACCCTGGAAGTCCCGCATATCAAAATAGTTTGGCACTTTATTGAGGACAAACTCGGAGTAGAGTTTCCTCAAAAAGTATTGCGGGACCTCATTGTTATTGCATGGAGGATGGTCAAAAACCATCCACCACCTCTGCCCGAAATTGTCCCTTATCGCTTGGTTGTTGCACCAATGGATAGGGAACCTCTTGCATGTAATGGGTGGAGGTTGATTTGTTTGTGGGTTTGTGAAAATTGAACACAAGTCTACTTTTGTAATTTGTAATTTTTTGACATCTTGATATGACAATTTATCTGCATAGTAATCTCTAAACTCTCTCTTTTTATCGGTCCAACTAGTTATTTGCTTGCTAATTGAATTTACATTTGATAACATAGACTCAAGAGATTCGGCAAGCGTGGACCTATGCAAGGTTGAAGTGGAAGGATCTTTCAACCTTGCAATTATATCTTCAATTTGTTTTTTATTGTTTTCAATTTCCCCCATTATATTATCTTGTGTTCCAGGGGCATGTCGAGGAATGAATGGAGGAGGTTGTTGTTCTGTAGGTATTTCTTCCTCAAGATTTTGTGGATTTTGAGGATTTTGAGGAGGAGGAGGAGGTGCATTAACATTTCCTACAATTAATAAAATATGCATCAAAAATCAACACAAAACCTACCTATTTAGGAAGAAATTCAAACAAAAAAACAAAGATAACTCACCCCTTTGGCGTGCTCGACGTCGCGGCGGCATTTTGGCGATGAATCGACAAATCTATTGTGTTGAATGGTGTTTTGTAGAACACGAGCGCGTTTTTGAAGGGTTTTAAGCCGCGGCGGAGGAAAAACTCACAACGAAATAAGATAAAATGAAATGACAGCGTTTTTTTTATATATATAAAGCGCTTTATAACGCGAGCGCGTTATAACGCGCTCGCATTATAACGCTCTCGCGTTATGGCTCGGCAATGACGAGCCTTAGGCTTGTCATTGCCAAGCCATAACGCGAGCGCGTTATAACGCGAGCGCGTTATAACGCACTCGCGTTATGCCTAAATTTTTTTTGAAAATTTTTTGGCCACTTTTTGGCCCCCCATCTTTTTGCACTTACCCATGGATTGTTCCTCATTCCCAAATATTTGAAAACCTAGCAAAGTCAACTGACTACTAGTTTGGCTATTGGCATTCTTAGTCTTGATCTACTTATTACAGTTGTGTTGGTTGTTATCAATATAGCATAGGTATGAGTTGTGGGTTAAACCTAGAATAAAATTGTTAAGGGAAAATTGGAGTAAACATGAATAATCAATATATTAATATCAATAATACCCAAAACTCAACGAAAAAGGAAATAATCAAGATCAAACAAACAAAGATAAAACCTTTGCAAACCTTAATACTTCATAGCTTCCATTGGTTTCCTATCTCAATCAATATTGCATGTATGAATAAGGCCCTCAGAGAGTGCACTTCCTTGCTATTCCAAGATTGTCAATGGAAAATAGCCATAATAGTGCTCTGTAATGAAGATGGGCTTCACAACAATGGTAGTGATATGGTAACAAGTTGATCGTAAGCAAATGGAATGATGTGGGTGCCAAAGGCGTGCTATAATTCCTGTAGAGTAACAATACTAAAAGCTCAGATGAATGAAATGGAAGAACATGGTTCAATTTATAGACTTGAAAGAGAGAAGATCAATAGTATAGAAAGAATGAGAAGATCGACGGTTGAGAACAGTTGAGGAATGTGCACAAATAAGAAGAAGATGTGTGTCTTGCTATATTTTGCGTGAGAGGAATTAATAAAATAGAAGAATGAGTTAACTGAAGAGATTAAATCAATTAAAAGAATAGATCAATTAGTTAAGAGAATAGAACTAGAGAATAGAAATTGCATGAGGATGAAAATATATTTTAACTCAATTAAATATTTAGAATATTCAATTGCATGTACACAAGGATTGAATTATATTTAGAGATAACTCAATTTAGAAGAAATTGACAACTTAAACAAATATTTGATTTATTTAAATATAGAGACGATATTATTGGAAGAAACAATTAAATAATTGATATTATTTAATTTAGAATGAATTAGGAAGAACTAATTAAATAATCGGTATTATTTAATTTGTTGGAGGAATTAGAAGAATTTAATTAAATAAATTGATTTTATTTAATTGTTGGGAGAATATGAATCAAATAAATAAATTTATTCATTTATTTATTGATAGAGGAATATGACTTAAATAAATATTAAGAATATTTATTTGGATAGAGTCCTGTCATTTTTAGGTGTATACATTTTGCCCCTCTTTGATGCAATGCAGTTTACTGCGTTGCTTCAAGAATAAGAATTTTTTAATAACGATACATGCCTTAGTTTGCCCCTAGTATAGGTTTAACAACGGTAGGATGCCCCCTCGGGAGATTGGATGGGAAGAAGGCAGAAGGACAAGAGACAGGCAATCTCACGATGAAGAAGGTGAAAAAAAGGTTAGAATGAAAAAATTGGGTTACGGTTCGGAGAAACAGGCACGGGAAGTAGTCACAATCACCACATAGCCAGTTAGGGTCCCATTTTCTATATATAGGAGCTGGATCCACAAGACAAGTCATTTGCACAGTTGGCTTTAGTTGGTTTGTCCTTGAGAGCTTAGGAGAACATAGAGCAGTCAACATTGAGATGGATATTCCATGCGAGGAACATCACTTTGAGTGAGTTCGTTGATTCGATCAGCCAGCTGAGGTAGGACCACTAATATGTAGCTTGAAAAACTTCACCTAGGGTCATTTATGAGTGCAATAAATGCTAGGGAAAATTAGGTAAGGTAAATGCACATGAAGGTAGTTTGGCACATATGCCATGCAAAACTGCGCATGCATGAGTTTTGCGCATGCATGTCATGAGTCGGCGCATGCATGAGGATCTTGTGCATGCATGGTGTCTTCTGGCACATGTAATTAGGTTGCGCATATACAAGGTATAGCCGCGCTTTTGATATGGATCTGCGCATCTAAGAAATGTCGCTACACATCTACCAAAGTGGCACATTTGCTAAAAAATTATGCATTTACCTTCGGGTTCTGCGCATATGCATAGGATAGTCAGTTTACTTAACAAAAATTGATTCTATTGGCATCTTGCTCGTTGTGTCAATCGATAAGCTATCTCTGAGATTGCAGGAATCTAGTCAAGAGATGTTGTATGCTATTTTGATCAATTTGATATGCTAAGTTAGTTGATATGATTCTTTAGATATGTGAAGCAGGTTTTCTGGCAGCTGTAGGTTGACGCATTGCCTTGCGTGTTTGTAGGAGGACATTCGAGATATACTTATGTCGAGGGAGCAGTCTCCCTTACCGATGTTGCAGTGCTACATGCTTACTGAGATAGATCAAGAGGCTCTCGGTGCTATGGTTCTTGATTACGTTTGTTTCATGCCTGAGGTTCGTGCGAACCTTGGTTTGCTGACTGCAGTAGTGGAGAGATTCCATAGCAAGGATGGGACTTTTCATTTGCCGACTGGCGAGATGGCGATTACTTTGGAGGACGTCTACAGGATTTTGCACTTGCCGATACAGGGTGAGCTTGTAGACTACGATCCTCAACGTGATGCAGGACTTGTAGAGTGCAGGCGGGTGTTTGATGACCCCAAGCTAGATTGTCAAGTTATCTCCTGGCAGGATATACATGATTATTATGACTACTTCCCAAGTATAGTGGCAGGATTGATCGGAGGCATTGTATGCCTTGATAGGAGATCGCATGGGTTGTCGATTGGATGGGGACGGATCATGGAGAGGATGATTATAGAGGGCACCCGCTATGCATGGGGTGTTTGTGTCTTGGCGCACCTATACCATGATATGCATCAGGTGGTATACCACAGGGGTGCCAGTCTGTTGGCAAGTGTTTCACTGTTGTAGTTTTAACTATGGGAGCATATTGCTATCACGTGGTCGATATGCATCTTTTCTAGATAGAGGGGCGAGCCGTATAGCTATGGGTATGCAGGAGTTATTTCCCAGCACAAGTTGGGAAAGCTAGAGTACTGGAGGCATGCGCTAGATAACATGGATAGAGTTATTTGACGCCCCTACCTGGAGTGTGAGCATTGTGATGATGAAGATGACGAGTTGCCCTATTGTTTTAAGACTCAGTGGCTTATTGGTAGGACTTGGTTTATACTGGAGAGACAGATTGTGAGCAGGGCGTGGAGATAATTTAGGATATATATATATATATATATATATATATATATATATATATATATATATATATATATATATATATATATATATATATATATATATTGGTAGGACTTGGTTTATACTGGAGAGACAGATTGTGAGCAGGGCGTGGAGATAATTTAGGATATATATATATATATATATATATATATATATATATATATATATATATATATATATATATATATATACCATGAATACACATAGATGTCAAAGTGAAACACCATTTTCCATATAAATATAAAAGATAACACAATTAATAAATATTTCTAAATAAAGTATAAGATACTTAATCCCAACAATAAAAAATACACCCACCTAGAAAAAAAACCCATGATAATAACCTTTACAAAATAAATGTTTATTTTCCTTCAAAAAATTATACTAATATAAACAAAATGCTTATGTATTCTTTTCTTCTTTACCAGCACTATTAAGAAAGAAATATATTTTTTTCAAAGCAATGAAAACTTATCTAAAAGATAAAACTACTAAGAGTGAAGAGCTATTCGTAAATATCATCTAGTTCCATAGTCAAAAGTTAATTTTGACCAATAAAAATAGGGCAAATATTTACCATTTTTTGTTATGAATGAGGTGTAAAATTACTATTAATTGTTTGACCATTGAAAAAGATAATATTTAAGTAAAGTGAGAGTGAAGTCGTAGTCCATATCTTGTAAAGACTTCACCATCATTTCACACTTTGATTTGAAAATTTCAATAGTAGTATACTTTAGGATGAAGAGTTCATTTATTATACTAAATTAATTTGTTGAAATATTGGCGAATCTTAAAGAAAAGCGTGTAATTTTCCCGCTTAAATTAGTTGGACATTTTTCTTTGTATCTGAATAGTCATCAAGGCAAAGTCTTCTAACAATTTCTTTTTTTGTCTTTAGACTTTTTCCCGTTGTTTTGGAACTGTTCATTTTCTTTTCCACGAAGAAAAGAATAAGTTCTAAACCAAACAATCTTTGACAGAGGGTGAATTATTATCAAAAAAATTAACATTATTGTTTCTAATCTTTGCCTTTTTCTTTAGTAGTTTTATTTAAATATTAAAAATAATAATCAAATAATTAAATAATAATTCTATATTTAATATATATTAAAAATTTTATTTTTACTGTTCTAGTTAAGAATAGCTTTAATCAATGCTACTTTTTTAAAATAAATTTTCACCATGTATATTTAGAAACTCATTCTACTGAAATATTATTTAATATTAAATATCACCCATTTCAAAGTTAAATAATTTTACATATCATTCACATTAAAATATAGTAAATATTTATGAAGATTCCAATTTTTATTAAAATCAAAATGACATTTATAAAGAAAAACAATATTCAATGTATTTATAAAGTTGTTGACTGTAGTAAATATCTATGAAGATTCCAATTTTTATTAAAATGAAGATAACATTTATAAAATTAGACAGATATAGTTATAAAGTTGCTGAATGTAGTAAATATCTATGAAGATTCCAATTTTTTGACATTGTCCAAGGGGTTGAACTTAATTGGTTAAATGTCCCTTCTCATTGTAGAGACCCAAGTTCAAATCCCCATAAGAATGTCTAATGTGGAATTTTGTGACTCTTGGTCTTCCATACTTGGCTTCTAATGTGGATGTGGTTTTTAAATAAAGTGGATTTTTACGTAGTAACTTTCAGTCTTCCATAGATGATTTCTAATGTGTTCCAGTTTTTATTAAAATCAAAATGAGATTTATAAAGTAGAGTGGCTCTTCAATGTATTTATACAGTTAGTGATTATTCAATGTATTTATAAAGTTGCTGATTTCCATGAGGATTAGAGTGTGCATGCTTGATTTTTCTTTTGAGCTGTCTTGTCTGTTTTGTTTGGGAGGCCATGCACGCGAAAAGTCATGCAGTGTGGAGTGCGTTGCAAGATTATGCGCTGCGGGTTCCAGTACAGTGGTTGGTAAGGATTCTACTACTCATTAGCATGACATTGCAGCTTGTTTTGGTTATTCTTGGTGCACGCAGATATCTTAGTTCAAGTGGAATTTTGCGTTTAATGGTGTGGGGAGCCTACATTTCTGCGGATGCTGTGGGCATATCTGCACTTGGGACCATGATGCACAACGCTCGGAGTCAGATATATGGGATATGGGCTCCAGTGTTACTGATGCATTTAGGAGGACCAGATGCCATATCTGCCTATTCCATGGCTGATAACGAGCTGTGGTTGAGACATGGATTCAATATGCTTTATCAAGTTTCTGTGGCAGTGTATGTCGTATATGCATCAGCATTGAAAGGCCAAGCTTTGGCTTCTGCTATTCTTCTATTGTTTGTAGGATCCATTAAGTATGGAGAAAGAACCCTTGCTTTGAGGTTTGGTAGCTATTCTCGAATTGTTATGTCAAGTCTGTCAATTTCTAAATATATGGAGAAAGAAGATGTTGTAGAAAAGCGCGGGTATGTCGTTATGGGAGAGGATCAGTTGCAGAGAATGATAGAACAAGAGCCGCCATCGTCAGAGGCATCTTCAAGGGTAGTAACTACTGAGGATGTCAAGAGAGCTAATAATATTAAAGAGAGGGAGTACAATCTCTGCCTTTCCCATGCGTTGTTCAAAATGTATAAGCGGAGGTTTGGAAGTTTGTATTTTGTTGAAGGAGATTGGCCCAAGACCAGAGCTTTCTGGGTTGATCTTGGTCTAGAAAAAGCATTCAGAATTGTGGAAATGGAATTAAAATTCATGTACGATGCGCTCTTCTCCAAATACAGCGCCACAGCGTTCAATAAGTGGGGGATATTAGTGCGCTTTCTCAACACCATTCTCATGGGGATGGCAGGGTTTCTAATTTTGAGAGAGGACCAATCCAGACAAGCACAAGGGACGGTGACATATGTTATAATTTCAGTAGCACTTTTGATAGAGATCCTTCAGCTATGGCGAATTATAGTATCAGACTGGACTAGGGTTTGCTTAATTTGTGCTCATGTTGTGCCATCCAGGCACACACAAAGCCCTATTAAATGGTGCAGATTGAAAGTGATAAGAGATGGCTATGTTTGTTCTAGGCAAGGTTGAGAATTTTGTTGGAGAAGAGAGCTACTGGAGCAATCGAATTTCGCAGCACTGCCTGATAGAAACTTGGCTTCATAGATTTCCTTTAATGTGGAAGGTGGCTGGATTGTTCCCCAAGGCAGATAGTTTTATTGTAAGCTGGTACATCAAAGTAAGGCATATCCACGAAGTGCCTGTCCAAGAAGATCTCAAAGGCTTCATTTTTGATATCCTAAAACGGACATGTTCTCCGAACGTTAGTAGTGAAAGATTCAGAGAGAATGTTTACCACTTTGAGGAGCATTTGTTTGAAAGAGAACCTGAAATCCGGGAAGTTTTGCAGTCGCATCGCAATTTGGATGAGATCATTCTGCTGTGGCATATAGCTACCACTTTATTCGACAGGGAGAGAAAATTTCTCGGACAGATTGACAATGAGAGTGCACGTTTGAGTAGAATACTGTCGAGATACTGTGCATATCTGCTGCTGTTACTCCCCAGTCTTTTGCCTCTCCACCCCAATATGACAATGATTGTTTACATGCAACTTGTGAAGCGACTTCTGAACACACTTGCCTTGGACAAAATTCTTGACAAAGATCCTAGAGATCTGTTAAGCTGCCATGACCAAAGTTTACTGGGCTCTGGGGCAGCACTTGCACGCCTGCTGCTGGAGAAACAAGGAACAAAAGGGTGGGAATTATTGGCGGAGTTTTGGGGTAGTTTGGTGATATATTTGGCGGTGTACAATAAGGCAACATTTCATGCTGAATGTGTCACTGCAGGAGGAGAATTTCTGAATCAAGTGTGGGTTATATTGGGTCATATGGGATGTGGAGAACAGTCTGACTCTGCTGTAACCAAGAAGATTGAGCTGAAGTCTGACTATGGTGCCAAGAACATTGAGTGATCTTTTGATAGGGAATTAGATGTAATTAACAAGATTTCAACGGAGAAGATTTTACAGATCTTGCATGATCGTGGAAAGGAATTAGCTGCAGTGAAGGATTTGCTTTCTCGTAAAACAGGAATGCAGTATACAGAGGAGGATTGAAATAAAAGTTGAATCTGAAACCACCTATTTTCAAGAAGAGAGCTTTATCAAATTTTCTATCATTTCATCTAGATAGGTAAACGTTTTAAATAGTCCTTTAATTTGTTATTAACCAAAAAAAAATTAGAGTTGATGACTTCTAAAAGGCAGTTATTTCCTCTATCTTTCCCCCTATTTTCTCTCCTTTCACATCATAATAGTTATGATTGTGTCACTAAAAGTACTTAATTATAAATGTTTGATTGTGTTAAGGGCAGCATTTAAATTTAATAATTATGATTGTGTCACTAAAAGTACTTAATAATGTTATAATTGTTTGATTATGTTAAGAGCAGCATTTAAATTTAATAGTTATGATTGTGCCACTAAAAGTAGTTAATAGTGTTAAACAAAAAAATTTAGTATTGATAAATTCTATAGAAGGCCATCATTTCCTCTATCTTTCCCCCTATTTTCTCTCCTTTCACACCATAATAGTTATGATTGTGCCACTAAAAGTACTAAATAGTGTTAAACAAAAAATTTAGTGTTGATGAGTTCTATAGAAGGCCGTCATTTCCTCTATCTTTCCCCCTATTTTCTCTCCTTTCACGCCATAATAGTTATGATTGTGCCACTAAAACTACTTAATAGTGTTATAAATGTTTAATCATGTTAAGAGTAGGGCTTAAATTTAATGGTTATATGTTCATATTTGGGCATTTTTGCTATAAAATACAATTAAAACTTTAAAAAGATTGTATCACACGAAAAGGAGAAAGTTTAGATATACTATCAAAATTTATATAGGATTATGCTGATATATATATTTAGTTTATATATAATTTTATTTATACTAAAGTATGTCTTAGTATTTTAAAAGCACATTCAAATGGATAACCATCATAAAAGAAATTGTTTGATAGGCAAGGTGGAGCATCAAAGAGGATAAATGGTAGGGAAAATAAGAATTTTTCTATAAAATGTAATTTTAACCATACAATTTTGTTGGATGTTGGTCTACAATGTTTTTTATTTTTTGATGAATATCCTATTTAACTTATATTAAAGAAAAAAAATAGTACATATTCACAAAAAAAAGATGGGTGGTCAAAAGTCACACCCACGCAGTTGCAAAGGGTGAATAAAACATAAGCCACAAAAGGTGAATAAAAAATAAGTCACAATCTCAAAGGCAAAACATAATGTCTAACAAGAAAAGACATAAAAAAACATTAATCTACAAGAGCAACACCAATAGATGGAGGAGGATCCTTATCATTGGGTTGAACCCTCAAAAGACCCAGGGGTAGCATCTTCAATAGGCTCCCAACCATCAAGAGAAACAATGGCATCTTCATTCTCCTGCGGAGGATGAGTGTGAACCGGGGAAATGACAAGTTGTAGGCAAGGAAATTTGCCAATGTCTGGTTAGCCAACATCCCATTGAGAAGATGGTGGTCTGGAAGGCAAGGACCAGCCTCCACAGATAGCAAAATCCCTAGAGGGATGAGGGCCATGGGAATGAGAGCTACGATCATGGTCACCATGGTCCTATTGGTCATGATGAGAAGTCTGATTGCGGCCACACCGATGCCCCCGAGAGGTGGAAGAATCAGGTGGGGCCTAGGCAATAGTGCAGGGAGCATTGCCCCAGTGGTCCAGCAACTCCTAGAGATGGGCTACTTCAAGTGCAACTTTGTTAGCTTGCACCTAAATCTGTATCAGAACATTAGAACAAATGAGAGCTTTAGTGTACAATGAAAAATGCTTGTCAGCATAACAATGATTGAAAATAGTAGCATTTATATCTTTACAAATGCTAAAAATAATTTTCATCCTGAAAGTGTGCTAGATCTGAGCATATCTACAGGGAAGATAGGACCAGTCCCCAGGTAAGACCATATGCCAAGAAAAGTCATTAGGTTTGAAAGGCCGAAAGAAATCATGTATCCAATTCCAAGCTTCATGAGCTCAAGGGAAAAACTAGAAGAGGTGCTTGAGATACTCAAGTTGCCCACAGAATAGGTAGTGAGGAATGGTAACACCCATGTGAGCCAGGAGATCCCCCGGGGGAAGGCTTTGATACAACAAACACCAAGCAAAATGTGCCAACTTAGGCTCAACCACAGCAGACCAAACACATTGAAACTATCTGTGCCAGCTCCCATGAGAGGACTGAATATGCCAATGGTGATTAAGATGCTCCACCATATAAAAATGGGGAGACAACAAAGAGTATCCTTTACAAGGTTTGTAGCTCTAAAAAGGAGTATCAAGATACAATTTCTAATCTTTCCACCACGACTTGAGAGATTGGACTCCCACCTTATGAATCATGTGAGGAGGAATGACAACCTAGTAAGTATCATGGTCTACAATGTTTTTGTTCATACATAATCATGTGGTAGCACAATAAGAGATTGTTGATGAGGTCATCTATAATAAATTATATCTCTTTTAAGAATATTTATAGGTTTGTACTATTGCAAGAGGACTCAGCTACAAGTTTGGTGTCACTATGAAATGATAAGGAAAGATAGAATGTATTGATGAATTTGTTAAAGCCTAATCCGATTAAGTCTTAAACCCTAATTATATGATTCTAGATACGGACGAATGAAATACAAAAAATGATCACACAAGAAGGCACTAAATACAAATTAGAAATATACTAGGATTCAGATTTTCGAAGGTGGAAACTTCAGGGACATTGGGGCAGGCACCATAGTCCAACATGCCACTTTTTATGTAGATCTGGAACAATGAGATGATGAAGACTGCAACCTGTTTCAGAGTTTCTGGCAATGACAATCAAGAGGACTATGGGGTGGGTGCCCTGGTCCAAAAGGGAATATTCTCTACTCTTTTCTTTAGATCCTAAACCTCTATCTCCTCCTCAGCTTCTCTGCAACTTCACTCTGCAAGATCCTGCACCTGTAACCTGCAATCACAAGAGAGGGGTTGGGGGTTGTGGTGTTTAGGTGCTTGCCTTAGTCAAGCTTCAGAATGGCATTCAAGTCTTCCAGCACCATTATTAGATAGAGTGTGTATCCTTGGTGGACAAAGGCAAAATCAAATGATAAGATAGATTGATTGAAACACAAATAGATATCACCTTGGAGGTGAAACCCTCACGGAGATAAATAGCCTTCAAAATCATGAGGAAATGAGTTGATGGAGCCAAATCTGCAACAAACACATACAACACCCAACACAATTTTTCTCTACAACATAATGAATGCCTTGAATGCTCTTTGCTTGACAATCATAAGTTCGTCTTAATCAACTACGAGTAAAATGAAGTCCTAAACATGTTTATATATGCATTCTTGCTAACATTCATAATTCAAATTGAAAAGGCCGACAAAGGGAAACCTTTTAATGGTCACAAACTAACACATTTAAATTTAGGTCCCAACAAAATAGGTCTGGACTAGGGCATGGGCGCCCAAGTCCAGGGGTGCATTTTGAGTCTTGATTAAGCATTAAAGTGGACCCCGAAGCCCCATTTGACATGGGTTTCAAGGGAAATTGCTCCAGGATAAGGTTTACTCATCCATGATTAAATTAAAGGGACCTAGGAACTAAACTAGGAGGTAAAATGTCCTAGGGGGACATGTTACAAGTATGTACCTAATCCATGTTGTCGTTGATGTCAACATATCTTTGTTGTCATTGGTGTTAACTGTGTTCTATTCTATTACTTGTTTAGAAGCCTTATGTGTTGAGGATATTGAGAAAATTGACCTCTCTAGAAGAATCAAATGAGTTACAGTGAAGTGCAGTATAGACAGAGAATTGTATGCTAAAGAACAGTCTGGTAGACTGTTTTGCATCTCCTACTGGATGAAGACCTTGGTTTGCAGATTGGAAGTTATTTAAAGGGATGTCTAAGGATGCTAAATCTTGAGTTTGAGCTTCTGGTGTGAAGTTGTGAGAAAGTTGCATTCACCAGAGTAAAGCCTACTCCTTTTGATTATTCTCTGGTGACAAGGAGAAAGTATTATGCTCTGTATTCCTCTGCATTCCTCTGCAATAAAGTATTTTTCTCTACGGTTCCAGAGGGAAGCTTGGGATGATGATAAGTATCTACAATTGAAGTGGTTCATGTTTTGGTGGTCTACAAGCTATCTTTATTTCATGATAGTTGAAGACAGTGAAGTTCATGTGTTCCAGTGAGAAGATTCCTATGGATAAAGTGGTTAAGGTTTATGTGGTTGCTCCTGACAATTATAATGTGCTTGTGGATGTCTCATGATCATGTTCCTATCTTGACATTGGTCCACGTTAAGGAATTGAAATCGTGTTAGAAGATTGTTCCCAGATAGTGTAACGTGTAACCAGCCTTAGCCGACTTAGTTAACTCTAGTTATTACGGAGATCCCTTGAAGACTGTGGAAGCATGTTGTCCAGTGTGGAAGATCGTGTTTGAGTCCTAGCTAAGGCGTGGCGTGATCCGCATACATCTTTACTTCATTTCTTTTGCATAATATTGTAATAGGTGAGGACCTATTTTGTGAATGTTTGTAATGCCGACCTTGGAGATTGTTCCAATGGTTGATGCCAACCTTGATGATCATTACAAGGTTGATGAAGTGTATAAATACTTGTAGTTGAGTCATGGAAAAGATGTCCTTGAGCGAAAATGGAAAGATAATAAGAAAGGTCCAAAAGGTAGAGCAGAGAAGAGGTAGAGCTAAGAAGAGGCAGAGTAGAGTAGAGGCAGAGCAGAGTAGAGGAATTATTGTACTTCAATCACAGACATAAAAAGGTGTTGATCATGGCAGTGAGCTTGGCAATGAGCCGCCAGTAGGGTTTAATAGCCCTCAGGGTTTAACAAACCTTATTGTAATCTTGCTATGTTTAGGGTTGAGGCAGTGAGCCTACTAGACCTAGTTGTTCTTCATGGCAGTGAGCCAGTATGTTTAGGTCCGTGGGGTGACCAAGCCTGAACATCATTATTTCAATATTACATTATATATTGAGATCTAATTCTCTCTGTAGTTTTTCCCCACCTTGGGGTTTTCCACTAAAATTTGGTGTCTCTTATGTTTGATGTTGTATATGTGGTTAAGTTTCTGATTTTATGCATTCATTGTTAAATCATAATAATTGTGGATAAGTGATTGATTCCAAAAGTGTTTAAGTTTTTGAGACAACTGATTCCCCCCCCCCCTCAATTGTCTGGGGCATATCAACAAGACATTTTACGACATAACATTTAGCCCCCACTTTAATGTATGTATGATCTTATGATCCATACATGCATTAAAGTATGGTTGAAAACACATCAAACACACCAAGCACATGAAGCTAAGGCATACACAAAGATTGAAGAACTATTTCTAGCCCCTAGTCTCAGGTAAACACTAGAAGACACATTGAAGACATGCGAGACACAATGAAGACACTAAGAAGTATGCAAAACATGAAGAATATAGTGGAAGCATGCAAAAGATGATGAAGATGTAAGGCATATCTATTTATTAATTGAAAAATAATTAGTTAGTTATATATTTTTTCGAAATAATTATTTAGACAATTTAATGCATTCCTTGCCTCATGCAAGAAAGGGCAGTTACAAAGTTTAGTGAAGGGATAGTTGGTGAGTAATATTTCTTTTGAGTTTTTTAATTAATAGAGTTAATGGGAGTCCATATTGGCATATGAAGAGTCAAGTTAAATAGTTTTAAAAAGATCAAGATTTGAATGAAGGATATCTTTTGGCTCTAAAAATTCTTGGGGGGTTCGGTTCGAGAAGGGAAGCAAGGAGGATGTTGTCCAGAACCAAGGGTTTGATGAATATAAATCTATTGCAAAAATCTGTAAGATTCTAAACTTTATATTCCATTGAGCAAAACACCGTAATCCTTTCATTTTGTCCAAGAATGTGGTTAATATATGATTGCTTTTCATGAATACCCTATTTTCTGTATGACGACAAGGGTGACTTTATCTTGTCGGAGTCTTGATTCTCTATGCAATATGATCAGGACAATTTTTAGTTTGATCTCTTTAAGGGAATTTTGTCTTACTGTTCAATAGTGCATTAGCATAGCAGCAAACATCAAGTAGTAAATATTATCGAAACATAATTGGAGCAGATTTTATATGGCAGTTTATCTATATGTTTTGAAGATTCAATAATAAGGAGATGAATACCTATAGAGAATGGTATAATGGCTATTGACCTTTTCAAAAAAAGGAGGAAATGTATCACGATTTCCTTCTTATATGTCTGATGAAAGTTGTTAACTAGTCCTAGCCTCTATTCTGCGTAGCCAAGGAGGAGGCAGACAAGAGAGTGTAAATTGGGTTTACTTTAACCATCATTTTTGCTTGAAAGTTACTAAAGCCTGATAAAAAAATCCAATTCATGCAAACCAACAATCATTGCATTCTAAGAGTTGGTATTTCTTTGAGGAATTTTGTCAAACAATTCACCTGCCTTGTTAGTTGTCATCAACTTGTTGTGTTTTGGCAATAATTTTTCTATATAGTATTGGGTGACCTTCCTTTATAAAGAATTTATCTCCCAGCCATAACTATATTCAATATGCCTTGCATAAATACTGGCAAAATTATTTTGAGTGACTTCTCCATGTTCTTGCAACCTATTTATTTCCCTACCATAGAGATATTCATTGTCCCATGTATAAAAGATAATGTTGAACTTATTTTTACAGTTTTAAACACCTCATTAAACTTCCATCATGCAACAACTTCTTGTAGGTTGTTTATTTCTAATAGTTGGCAGTCTGTATTGCATGCACGGTAGTTACCAATCTTGGCGCTACAAATAAAAAGGAAGTTGTGATTTTAATTAAAGCAATTTGGTGCCTTAGTTGGCCTTCTCCAGGCAGCATCGCCTCCCCTCAAACCGTGGTTCCATTCCATTTTTTTGGCAACTTTTCTAAAGCAAGTTATTTCTGATAATAGGCACCTCTTTCGCCTCACCTCTTAGATCCATACCAACATTTCTTCCTTCTAGATGTTTTCTCTTCCCTATTTTGAGGTCTTGTTTGTGCCATAAATGTATTTTATTATGCTGCAGTTTTAATTCAAGACAGAAAAAGTAATTATCTCATTTCATAATAATTGCTCTCAATAACATTTTGATCTATAGGTTTTCATATATATATTGTTAATTGATGTGTCCGCTGAATATTGTTATTAGCAATCTATTGTCATTCACAGTAGTTCTTATAAGATGAAATCACTGTAGAGTCATCAAATAAATTGTTAATTGTGACTCTATGGTAATCGCTGTGGTTTATATATATATATATATAGTATTACTTTCGTTGTATATTTTCTATATATTGTATTCACTGTAGATTTAACAGATAAGTATTGTTATTGTATTTATGCAGTCGTTGTATATTCCTTTCATAAAGTTATTGAAATTGTAAATACTACCGAATTTTGTAAGGTATTCGTTGTAGTAATTTTAGTATATGTGTTTAGTGGGGAGAGTGGTGGTCATGGGCCTCGTGGTCATTACGGCTACCCACCTGTTCTTTATTGCCGACAGTGCCATTAATATTAATCAACAAATAGATATTGAAAACTATTAAAATGCATTTTTTTACGAAGTGATATTTAATATATTTAGATTTGCTAAAGCCTCTAACATTATAGTAATTATAAGTCAGCAAGAAATATGAAAGTATTATGGAAAACGTAATTAGGGTTGTGTATTTCATTATTACAAAAAAATCAATTTAAACTTATCCCAGTTTATTATTCTTAGTATCTCTTTGTAAGCAGTTATTATAATTGTTGCCATATTTTTTTAATATTACAGTTATGATATTGTGTATTGAAATCCTGTTAGCACCATAGGAATTAAGTCAATTGAGGCAATAGAGTTATCATAGATAGTTACAATTTTTCCTGCAACTATGAATTATGATGATCTCTTAAATACACGAATTCTGATCTGCACTCTTCTATAAACATATTCAACTCTGATGCTATATATATATATATATACCTTTGTTGAGTTTGGTGTTGTGTTGAGGTAGTTATGAGAATATAAGAAGGTTGATGGATGGCGACATGCATTGTTTTGGGTTTCCATTAATGTTGTTCTTATTCCTTGATATTAGATGTTGTGCCAGAGTCAATAGGCTTGTCAATTTATGGGAATCCTTAATGTGTATATATCCATAGAAATATGTGTGTTGTATGTATGTGTCAATACATAGATATATCATGAATTTAGGCTTCTATACAGATTCTTCCTCATTCCCAAATATTTGAAAACCTAGCAAAGTCAACTGACTTCTAGTTTGGCTATTGGCATTCTTAGTATTGATGTACTTATTGCAGTTGTGTTGGTTGTTATCAGTATAGCATAGGTATGAGTTGTGGGATAAACCTAGAATAAAATTGTTAAGGGAAAATTGGAGTAAACATGAATAATCAATATATCAATATCAAGAATACCCAAAACTCAACGAAAAGGGAAATAATCAAGATCAAACAAACGCAGATAAAACCTTTGCAAACCTCAATACTTCATAGCTTCTATTGGTTGACTATCTCAATCGATCTTGCATGTATGAATAAGGCCCCCAGAGAGTGCACTTCCTTGCTATTCCAAGATTGTCAATGGAGAATGGCCATGATAGTGTTTTGTAATGAAGATGGGCTTCACAACAATGGTAGTGATATGGTAACACGTTGATCGCAAGCAAATGGAATGATGTGGGTGCCAAAGACGCGCTGTAATTCCTGCAGAGTAACAATACTAAAAGCTTGGATGAATGAAATGGAAGAACATGGTTCAATTTATAGACTTGAAAGAGAGAAGATCAGTGGTATAGAAAGAATGAGAAGATCGACAGTTGAGAATGGTTGAAGAATGTGCGCGAATAAGAAGAAGACCTGTGTCTTGCTATATTTTGCATGAGAGGAATTAATAAAATAGAAGAATGAGTTAACTGAAGAGATTAAATCAATTAAAAGAATAGATCCATCAGTTAAGAGAATAGAACAAGAGAATAGAAATTGCATGAGGATGAAAAGATATTTTAGCTCAATTAAATATTTAGAATATTCAATTGCATGTGCACAAGGATTGAATTATATTTAGAGATAACTCAATTTAGAAGAAATGGACAACTTTAAAAAATATTTAATTTATTTAAATATAGAGACAATATTATTGGAAGAAACAATTAAATAATTGATATTATTTAATTTAGAATGAATTTGGAAGAACTAATTAAATAATTGGTATTATTTAATTTTTTGGAGGAATTAGAAGAATTTAATTAAATAAATTGATTTTATTTAATTGTTGCAAGAGTATGAATCAAATAAATAAATTTGTTCATTTATTTATTGATAGAGGAATTTGACTTAAATAAATATTAAGAATATTTATTTGGATAGAGTCATGTCATTTTTAGGCCTATACATTTTCCCCCTCTTTGATACAATGTAGTTTATGGAGTTGCTTCAAAGAATAAGAATTTTTTGATAACGATACATGCCTTAGTTTGCCCCTGGTACAAGTTTAACAATGGTAGGATACCCCCTCGGGAGATTGGACAGGAAGAAGGCAGAAGGACGAGAGATGGACAATCTCATGATGAAGAAGGTGAAAAAAAGGTTAGAATGAAGAAATTGGGTTACAGTTCAGAGAAACGGGAAGAAATAGGCGCGGGAAGTAGTCACAATCACCACACAACCAATTAGGGTTCCATTTGCTATATATAGGAGTTGGGTCCACAAGACAAGTCATTTGCACACTTGGCTTTAGCTGGTTTGTCCTTGAGAGCTTAGGAGAGCATAGAGCAGTTGACATTGAGATGGATATTCCGCGTGAGGAGCACTGCTTTGAGCGAGTTTGTCAATTCGATCGGCTAGCTGAGGCAGGACCACTAATATGTAGCTTGAAAAACTTCACCTAGGGTCATTTATGAGAGAAATAAATGCTAGGGAAAATTAGGTAAAGTAAATGCGCAGGAAGGCAGTTTGGCGCATATGCCATGCAGAACTACACATTTGAATTCCTGCAGTGCATTTGAGATAGGAAAATCCGCATGCATGAGTTTTGCACATGCATGTCATGAGTTAGCGCATGCATGAGGATCTTGCGCATGCATGGTTTCTTCTGGCGCATGTAATTAGGCTACGCATATACAAGGTATAGTCACACTTTTGATATGGATCTGCACATTTAAGAAATGCCATGGTGCATCTGCTAGAAGTGGCACATTTGCTGAGAAATTGTGCATTTACCTTCTGGTTTTGTGCATATGCATAGGATAGTCAGTTTACTTAACAAAAATTCATTCTATTGGCATCTTGCTCAATGCATCAATCGATAAGCTATTTCTGAGATTGCAGGAATCTAGTCAAGAGATGTTGTATGTTGTTTTGATCAATTTGATATGCTAAGTTAGTTGATATGATTCTTTAGATATGTGAAGCAGGTTTTTTGGTAGCTGTAGGTTGATGCATTGCCTTGCGTGTTTACAGGAGGACATTCGAGATATACTTATGTCGAAGGAGCAGTTTCCCTTACCGATGTTGCAGCGTTACATGCTTACTGAGATAGATCGAGAGGCTCTCGGTGCTATGGGTCTTGATTACATTTGTTTCATGCCCAATGTTCGCATGAACCTCAGTTTGCTAACTGCAGTAGTGGAGAGATTCCATAGTGAGGATGGGACTTTTCATTTTTCAACTGGTGAGATGGCGATTACTCTAGAGGACGTCTACAGGATTTTGCACTTGCCGATACAGGGTGAGCTTGTAGAGTACGATCCTCAGTGAGATGTAGGACTTGCAGAGGGCAGGCGGGTGTTTGATGACCCTGATCTAGATTGTTAGGTTATGTCCTAGCAAGATATACATGATTATTATGACTACTTCCTAGGTATAGTGGTAGGATTGATCGGAGGCATTGTATGCCCCGATAGGAGATCACATGGGTTCCCGATTGGTGGGGATGGATCACGGAGTGGATGATTACAGAGGGCACCGGCTATGCATGGGGTGTCTGTGTCTTGGTGCACCTATACCATGATATGCATCATGTGGTATACCACAGGGGTGCCAGTCTGTCGGCAAGTGTTTCACTGTTGCAATTTTGGCTATGGGAGCATATTGCTATCACACGGCTAATAATTTCTAGATAGAGGGGTGAGCCGTATAGCTATGGGTATACAGGAGTTATTTCCCAACACAAGCTGGGAAAGCTAGCATACTGGAGGCATGCGCTAGATAACATGGATAGAGTTATCTGGTGCCCCTACCTGAAGTGTGAGCATTGGGATGATGATGATGATGAGTTGCCCTACTATTTTCAGACTCGGTGGCTTATTGGTAGGACATGGTTTATACTAGAGAGATAGATTGTGAGTAGGGTGCGGAGATAGTTCAGCAAGATACAGGGCATGCCCCAGGGACAGGCCTATTCTAAGGACACACTCAGAGAGGTTCAGATGGGGTCTAGTGGCATCATATGAGGAGGCCTTGGCAGAGTTTTAGTAGATGCCTTATGTGGCTTGGCCAATGAGGAGAGAGGTTATAGATGCAGGGATGACTCCTGATTATGAGGATTGCTTCGTAGCTCACCCTTTTCTGAGGTACTCAGGGCTTGGAGAGTTGGTTCCTCACATAGACGATGAGGATGGGGCTGGTAGGAGGAGGGGTAGGGGAGGACGGGGAGAGGGAGATGGAGGGGATGGTGGAGATGGGGGAGGTGGAGGAGGTGGCAGAGGAGGTAGACAGAGGCAGAGGAGGAGAGCTGGGGAGGGACCCTCCCAATAGCAGCAGGTAGTGCAGCCACAGGTTGCACAGCAAGCTTAGATGCTGCCACCACAGCAAGTGGCGTAGCAACAGGTGCCCCAGCAGCAAGTGCAAGGACAGGGATAGGTTCCTCAAGCTCCTCAGCTTGATCTACAGTAACATGCCATTGCGACACTGTAGGGTCAGATTAGGCAACTCTGGGCACAGCTCAGGATGGCTGAGGTGCAGAGAGAGGCAGATGCTCGCATGATATCAGGGCTCACTGTAGAGCAGGATACAACCCTAGTGAGAGTGCGGGTTGTTAGACTGATGAGAGACTCAGCTGTGGTAGCCTTGGGCATAGATGGCGCTACAGCTTTTTTGGTTACACAAGTGCAGCAGGCACAAGCACAGCTTGTACAGGTTTAGGCAGAGCTATCAAGGGCATAGGCCCAGACTCAGTACTACAGGGGTCTTTATCATTAGGCTGTGCCAGCAGACCAGAAGGCACCTAGCTTCAAGAACCAGTCTGTGGCCTCCCAGAGAATAGGGGGTTCACGTTCTGGAGGGTCAGTGATGGGCCCACAGTAGTTGAGGGCCAGCAAAGGAGGGTATGGAGAGGGAAGTGCTGGGAGTAGTGGTCCACGGTAGTAGGGCTAGCTAACACTTGTATAGATTTTTGGCTTTTATGTATACACTTTTTGATGGCTTAGATAGCCTAGCATGTATATACTTGTATCACTTTGTACAGAGACATGTACCATTATTTATGTGATGTATACATTTTATATGACTTGACTCAGAGATGGTCCTGGTAGACTTTGATATATTGTACATTTGTACATGTTTTATTTTATATTTTATATGATGATGCAGCTATTGATGGTTGATATGTAGTTGTTTATGTTATGTGTCATGGATGCATTTCTATTTTATGATGGTACACATGTGATGCATACTTTTGATTATATCTATGTGATGTTTATCTAATGCAGACTTAGATAGTTTATATGATGCTATGTGATGTTATCTAATGCAGACTTTAGATGTTTACTTTGATGTTTCTAATATGCAAAATGTGTTATGCGATCTATTTGATTTTTCAATCTATGCGATGCTCTACATGTCTTTGCCTATGTTTTTTATTTTTCTGTGGGTATTATGCTATGTATGATGCAAATGGATATGGATGATCTAATGCATTTATTATGTATACAAATGATTTAATCATGTTAATGACTATCTCATGTGATATGATATGCAAACTATGCTATGTTTTTGTTTTGTCCAAATGTACTCAATCGACATAGAGATGACACAATGATAGACAAAAGATTGATTGAAGACTGACTCGGTAGAAAGACTCACAAGCTTTTATTTGTATTGATACTCTATATTTTTGGATCTTTATTGCATGGTATATGGATGCTTTTATGGATGTATAATGGATGTGAATGGTGTTTTCTTTTGACATCTTGATGGTGCAAGTATTTTGAAGTGCTTATTTCATCATTGGGCAATTTTTTTGGTACTTTTTCCAAATGTTGTAAGTTAATACAAGCATCTAGGTATAATTGAACCAAGATGATCTGAGTATTGCTTACATGGATTTTGATTTAGCAAGTCAATACAAGCATCAAGGTATAATTGAACCAAGATGACCTGAGTATTTTTTTCGTATCAACAGACAAGGATTGCCCCCTTTCATGTTAGACCTTTGATGTCCTCGATGATATTTTTCCGATCATGTCGGTAGACAAGGCATCACATTACTAAAGTTTAATCCACAAACAACAAACAAAGAAAATAATCATGCCCCCATCATAGCATATCTAGCTTTTGGCATCCTTGAGTAGCATAGAAAGACATGATAACAAAAATCAAGACGTTGTAACCTAACCTGATCACAACCACAAAACATTTTTGCATTTAGATGTGTTTGTTTCTTGCCATAATTTAGGTAAAATCATTTAGAGTGCTTTAGGTACTTGCTTTCTTTTCTTTGGATAGGTTGAGGTCCTGTGTCAAAATCTCTGCTTGAAAGCGGGTTTTGCTTGCGCTTGCTTGCCTTGTGAAAGGTTCCACAATCCTTATTGGTGAGACGGACCCTAAGGGACTGACCTAGTGCCTCGGGGGCTCGTTGCTAAATGGCCTTGCCTATTTGACAACGTAGAGGCAACGTAGTTTAGGGTGACCCCTAATAGACCTAAGACCTAGGCGATAGAAAGTGGCACAGACTCAGATAGATAGAAGGACCAGATATGGGATGGATGGGGAAGTGGAGCCTCAGGGATGCATTGAAAAATGGCCTTGCCTATGTGACAACACAGAGGCAACGTAGACCATGTGGACACTGATGACAGACGCTACACTAGGCTGACACTATGGATAGGATACTGGATAAGACCTTGGTTGACAAGGTGACAAAAGAGATAGAGTATCAAGCCATGATAGGTTATCATTAGGTTTTTATTATGGAATAGATATGGATCAAATGGGATACGATTGAAGTAAGAATGGACACAAGTTGATTGGTTTACCAAAGATGGAGGAAGCGGTTTATCACAAGTAATTTCTGTTTACCAGGTTTTCACCACTTGCTTTTATTTACACGAAAGATAAAAGTACACATGACACCTGTTTGCCAGGTTTTCATCATGATACCTATCCAAGGCACCTATTTGTTAGGTTTTCACCAAAGGATGATTTTTTTGTTATTTTTTCATTTTTTTTCTTTTTCTTTTTTTTTTTTATTTTTTTACTTTTTTCTGATTTTTTTTGTATGTTATGCCCCCCTTACAGTGGGGTTCTCTTAGGTATAGAATTGGTGAAGATACATACTGTTGATTGGGTCATCAAGTAGCTCACCTTCTGATGTTGCCAACTGATATGCCCCTGATCCATAGGCAGCAATGATCACATAAGGCCCAAGCCAGTTGAGTTTGAACTTGCCTTTCTTTTCCCGATCTTGTTGATTGTGGGGATTTTCCTTAAGTACTAGATCTCCAACCTTGAATACTCTTGGACAAACTCTATGGTTGTAGCTTCGTGACATCATTTGCTGATATGCCTTGAGATGATTGAAGGCGTTCTGTCATTTTTCTTCTAGCAGCTCTAGCTCTTGCAATATGGAAACTCTATACTCTTCATCGATTATGAGACCTTTTAATGACACCCTTAGAGATGGTAACTTGACCTCGATGGGAAAAATGGCTTCTGATCCATAAACAAGGGTGTAAGGGGTAGCACCTATGGGACTGCATATACTGGTTCAATAGGCCCACAGAGCGGGATTGAGTTGGATGTGCCAATCACAGCCAACATCGTTGACTGTCTTCTTGAGGAGTTTCAAGATTGTTTTCTTGGATGCCTCTACTTGACCGTTGCCTTGGGGGTAATAGGGTGTGGAGAAATGGTGTTAGATTTTGAATTTATCACAGAGCTCTTGTACATCCTGGTTCTTAAAAGGTCTTCCATTATCCATGACAATGGATGAGGGAATTCCATATCTACAGATGAGGTAGTTGAGGATGAATGAGGCAATTTGTTTGCCTGTGACATTGGAGAGTGGAATGGCTTCAATCTTGTTGGTGCCTGCATGAGCAGTCAGTTTTCAAGCATATAAACATGCAGGCACCTTCCCTAAAAATCCAAAAAATTTCCTAAGTATTGGACCTCCTTAGTATTTTTCAGCTGCAGCATCATATTTTCTTAAGGGGAGGAGGTCATCATCATCATGTTTCCGATCATCATCCTGATGATGTTGCTGCAAAGTCCTAAGCATGACCCGATATTCATCGGGGTCATCATATTTGAACATCAGGGTGACATCCGCTTTTCTGCCTGTTTGCATCATGATATTTCCAAAGGGAGATATCCGCCTGTCGGCTTCATGCATTGTCTAGTGCGGGGTGATCATTTCAAATATCTGTCATATCCATACATCACCCTGATGTTTCATGGAGCTACAGTGCAACATGATATTTGTGCATCAGGATGATATTTCCAAATATCCGGTCATCTTCCGAATATCATCCTGATGCCGATATGGTGGTGATGTCATTAAGGTCTGGAGGGTCATATTGCTAACACTAAGTCATTTTATGGAGATCCCCCGATGTTGTGAATATGACGATGACGTCATCCAGGTATTTGGTGTGCAGTAGGCAGTATATGGCGATGACGTCATCCGGCTATGAGAGTTGCGCGGTATGCAGACGAGTGATGGTGACATCATCAGGATATGATGATGACGTCATCAAGATTTTTGAAGGCATCGGCGAGACCATGGGCATCGGCAAAGGAGTTTTGTGCTGGCCCGATGGTCTATCTCTGGCCGATGGAGCGGATTGTAAGGTAGGCATCGGCGAGACAATTGAGATCGATAAGAGTTTTTTGGGGTGAGCCGATGGTAGAAGTTTGGCCGATGGGCTTTTGGAGAGAAAAGCATGTGTCGAGCGTGGCAAAAGCGCTCAACACCTATCTTGCATGCAGCCATGTTTTTAAAGTGTTGAAGTGGTTTTCGCACCTTGCATGTGGGATTAATTTCCCTGCACATTTTAAAACTTCAGTAAAGTGTGTTGTGGCGGGAAGTTCTTTTTGATCGCAGCGACGGTTTCCAAGTAGGCCGCGGGTGGTTGAGCCATCAATGGCAGTTGTTGCTGAAGTATGGGCGTTGGCGTGGACGGATCCAGTACCCGACTGAAGTTGTACATCCACAGCTAGCGGCTCATGGCTCGAGAACCTCTTTTGATCCCTTCCTGTTTCCTCCCCTACCTGTCGCATTCAATGCGTTGAGCGCCATTTTTCTGATACTGTATATCTGGTGGGATTTTTGGTCAACTATGTAATTAATGTTGGGAACCTTCCTTGCTGTATATAGCAGGTTGTGTTGCTCATTTGAAGGTTGTTGAAGGCCTGAGGCATTTTTGTGTAAATAATGAAGAACAGGGCATGATCTTCGCTGTTTTATCCCATTTTGGAGTTTATGAGTTGCAACATGAATGTATTTTGCACATATTTTCAGTTTTAGTGTTAATGTTATATGAAAAATGCTTATTGCATGTGGCTATCTACTTGTCTCCATTTGCTGCATGTTATTCTCTTTCTTTTGAATCCGGTTGCATGTCAGCAGGGATATTTGTAAGTAGAGGCAGTTAGGTACCCATTCTTGGGTGATGTTTGTAAGGCAAGCATCAGTCCAACCCCCTAAAACTTGAGTGAAAGTTGCAAACCATCTGTTGTATACGTCTAGTTGACTCCTTGCCCAATGGATAGGCACCAGTCAGCTCCTAGATCAGTAGTTATGAGCCAAAACCCCTTGTCTTGCATCCCGGACATTATGTCCGCCCATTTCATCACTTCCACCTGTTAGTTGTAGGAGTAGGATTAGGAACCCCATGCATGCTCTCATACCCAACCAGACATATATGTCCAAGAACTTTGCCCACCTTGTGATCTATCATACAGATCTTGGTCCATACATGAGAGTATTCCGCCTGTTGCTGTCAAGCTAAATCATTGTGTTGTTGAGTTAGTCAAGGTTACATCTTAAGTTATAGGGATACCCCCCTTGGTGCGGTAGAACCAGAAGTGAAGGGGAGGAGCTCACACAACCTCCTGTATTAGTTGGCTGAATCTGCATGTGCATAGGAACTGGCAAACCCTGATGCTGATTCAGAAGAAAAACCAACAAATCTATTGGCAAGAGACACTATATGGACTCATGAATGTTGTCATTGATGGCAACAAAGGTTATCCCACACATCTGCAGGGCACAATGAGTCTTTACCGAAAGTTAGATTGAAGAAGTGTTGAGGTCAGGTAAGCAAGAATAGAGCAGTCAGTAAGGTCTGACAGACAGGTCCGGATCTCTCAGAAGAAGTATCTCAGTGAAGTGCAGATTTGGGGAAGTCAAGAGGAGTACCTTGACAAATAGAATCCAAAGATTTAGCCTCTGGTGTTGAAAGGATGAAGAGATATTAATACTAGAGTGTCAGGTTCCTGATTGATAGTGCGAACAGAGGAAGAACTGACTGGCAAGACATAAGACATTATTCTAAATGTGTTACTAATGATGGTAAAGGTTCTTAAGGCATAAGTTATGATTGGCCAACATGATTGATGACTTCTACAAGTATATCCTTGATCCGCATTCGTTGGTATGCAAGGATTCAGCTGACAGACCAGAGTTTGAGGAAAATATTGACTGTTCCGGATGCCAACTAGAAAGGTGATGAAATCACTTGTGAGGATCTATATACATGATTGATTTAGATATGAAGTGTGTGCATATGTAGTATTGGTGTAAAGAAAAGTAGCAGAGTAGAGTAAAGATAGTAAAAGAGGTCCAGAATGTGACAGTACAGTTGCATCAAAAGAGAGTAAGAATGAAGTGCAGCAGATCAGTTTATTGAGCTTAATTGGAACTAAATCTTAGCATGTGTGGATGCTTCTCATCAGTTCAAACATTGAGTTACCTTCCTTTTCTGTAGATAGTGAGTCTCTTGTAGGCAATAAGCCTCTTGTGAGCAGTGTGCTTGGGCAGTGAGCCCTAATTGGCATGTGCCATTTTTGTATCTTCTATTCTTCTAACAAAGAATAATATCTTGGGTTAATCACCCCGTGGTTTTTCCCTTAACCAGGCTTTCCACGTCAAAATCACTATGTCATGTGTGTTAGTAGTATTTCCTTTTCATGGTTATGTTTACTCATTTGATTTGATATTGCATTAACTGTTAAAGAAGTTCAAAAGGTAAAAGTTTAAGATAACTGATTCACCCCCCCTCTCAGTTATCAACAATTGGTATCAGAGCCAAGTTCCTCTCAATAGAGCCTAACAGCTTGAGGAAGACCTAGGAATTCAAATGGATGCATATGGTATGAAGGAGCAACTTAAGTCTGCCCTAGACGATCTTGAGCAGTCAAATTTTGAAATCAATGAATTGAAGGAAAGACTCAAACATGCTGATGATTTCATAAATGAATTAAAAGAGAAACTGAGTCTCTCTATGAAAAAGAGAAAGGACCTACTTCAACAACTGGCAAGACAAGGTGAAGCAAATGATACAAATAGAGATCTGAAGGAGAAAACCAAGTTATGTGAAAAGGTATCAAAAGAAATCATTATGGTAAGACATGAAATGGAATCAGGAGTTATAAAGTTTACCCAAGAGATTGAAGAGAAAAGAAAAACTGAAGATGATCTAAGACAATCTCTCAAGGAAAAATCAGAAGATTGCCACAAGATGGATAGAATTATCAGACATCTTGAATCTAATCTTGAAGATGCTAAAGATAATGAAGAAAAACTTGAGGATCAAATTGTCTCTCTCAAAAGGGATCTTCAAACAACAAATGATTATAAAGAGAAATTCAAGATAAGTTCTGCTCAACTTGAAGTTCTTCTTGAAAGTCAAAAGAGGGTAGATGACAAGTATGGTTTGGGATATGAAAAAGGTGAAAGCTCTGGATCCGGTCAGAAGAATTTTAGATCAGAAAATCCAAGGAACAGGCCTAGAAGACTTTCGGTAAGGTAGCCTAATGCTCAAAGATATCCATCCTTCAATGGATACTGCCACAACTGCAATAACTTTGGTCATAAAGCTAATCAGTGCAGAAAGAGAATGAATCAGACTAATACATCCTTCTCCACACAATGTTTCAACTGTAAAAGGTATGGTCACAAATCTCATGAATGTAGAAATATGCAAATGAATAATTAATTCAATGGTAGATGCTTTGCATGCAATAGAATGGGTCATATGGTGAAACAATGTAGATCAAGAGGATATCAATCAAATATGCAAAGAAATGTTGTTTACCAAATTTGCAATAGATCCGGTCATATTGCAAAATTCTGTAGAAGCAAGAATTAGGACAAAAGAGGTTCGGTACATCATAATCAGAATCAAGATAAGGGAAAACAAAAAGTGAATGCGGATGAATTTCCAAGTGAGATGAACAAGATTTGGGTGAAGAAAAGTACAGAGAATGTAAGGGATGGATTTGCACCAAACTCTGGTGCTGATATTCCTTCCAAAAATTAAAAAGTGAGCTCTGGCTCAGGGGGAGACACAAAGAAAACCATTTTTCCCCCAGCCAGTCAATTGGTGTCAGACTGGCACAAGGAGAGTTTCAGATTAAAGGGTTCGTAAGAAAAACATCCAAATAAACTATGGTTAAGATTTGGGAGATCCGCAAGATGTTCAGATCAAGATTGATCCAGTTCTTCAAGTCACCTGAATAAAACTGGAATGACTTAGGTTGAGCATTTATTGCAACTTGGTATTAGGGTTTGCGGAGTAATATAAGGGTTCTTCCTATCAAACACTTGGTCATTCTGCATTAGAGAAGAAGCAAAAGAAGAGCTCTGCATCAAATCTCCTGAAGCCCATCAAAGGTCTTCTATAGAAGTTGATTCATCCAGCAAATCAATCCAGATCTTTTCACGAACCCTAGACACACAAAAGGTACTTTCCATTATTGAATATTTCTCTGAAAGTCTTTTTGAAGATGCATACACTGAATGTTGTAAAGATCATTGAGAGGCCACGACCTAAGTTCAAGAAACATCCATATAAATCCCTAGAAGTTGATCCCCTAGGCGCCTTTTCAAGTATTCCGCATGGAGTTCTGCATGTAGAAGATGTTAGGGCATATATTCATGTGAACATTAAAGAATTTGGGGAATCCAAGCTGGTTGATATCTATCACAAGCATTTGATAGATGACTCATTTGAACTCAAAACTCAGTATAGAGCTGTCCGGGATAAACATTTTGCATAGTGCATTCATTTCCCCTATTTTTTAGAAGATGAATGGGTCTGGTATATCTTGAGCAGAATGCATGACAACTTCATGTGGTTAAACAGGCTGTTTAAGATCACTAAGGATGCCATTAGGGCTGTAACCGGGTTACACTCAACCAGTGAAATGCCTACGGTCAAATCTGTCAAAAACCAAATTGTCAGTGAGGCTACCGGATCAAAGTTTGATAAAAGAGCTATGACTATTAAGGATATCACAGATTTGGATATCAAGTTTGCATCAATGATAATTAGATATAAGATATATCACTCCAGCAGGGAGAATTCAGTTTCTAGAACTGCTATATATACTGCTTATGAAATGTTGAGGAAGAATGTAGACTATGATCTTTGTGAACTCCTTCTAAACCAACTCTTGGAGAATCTACAAAAGATAAAGAAGGATAAGAAGAACTCCTTCAAATAGGGCGGTTTGATACCCTGTCTTTTCTTCTATTACATGAATGAGCTTCTCGGATCTAGTGGCTAGGTATGGCAGAATGATAGACCAGTAGCCATTTAGATCAGAGATTATATACATGGGCTTGGTGATGCCAAGGCATAGAATACAGCACTCTGGGGGCACTTTAAAAACTTTCAGAACATGATGCAAGCAAGGGAGAGAATTCCCAAATCTCTAGTTGAAAAGTATAAGGATACAGTTTGTTTCATGGTAGAAATTGATCAGTGCCTAATGGAGGTTGTGGAGCCAAGGATAGTCTGGATCATGCCAATGGGGTATGAAGTGGATGAGAAAATTATGGAGCTACATATTCAGCACATGCTAAGTTAGCCCAAAGATCCCAAGGCAAAAAGATTTGGAACCTTTGAGGAGTTGAGTGTAAAGATCCATATGGAACTTAGACAATCAGAGATGAAAAGAAAAGTGAGAAAAGAAGTAGAAGATGTTGCCAAAAGATTTGGCATATCAAAAGAAGCACTTGATGTTAACAGGGAGAAGAGGGAAAGAGCAGAGAAAGAGAAGGAAGAAGCTGAAAAGGACAATGATCTGGTAGAAGCCTCCACTCAAACAAGATCCTCTAAGAGGTCTGCACCTACCACAGACAAAAGCTCAAAGACTTCAAAACCGGAAGCAAAATCAATCGGTAAAGCAGAGAAAAGAACTAAGACAAAGGCCACAAGGTCTTATATCAGTCAGAAAGATGAAGAAGAGACAGAATCCGATGAAGAAATCAAGAAGATGAAGAAGAAGAAGAAAGTATCCGGTGCAGATAAGGTGGCAGAGGCAGAAGAATTTGTTGAAAAGCCCACTCTATCCCTAGATGATGTAGTCAAAGTTGTTACTATGGATGGAAACCTGCAACCAATAACAGAATTCTATGATGCATATAATGATGCAGATAGAAAAATCTTGGAGGAAGCCATAGTTAAGTACTTGAACATATACAATAAAGCCTTGATTGAAATAATTTCTCTAATTCCTAAAAGTTTGGAAAAGGAACTTGAAATGAGAAAAGAAAATGCTAAGGTAAAGGACTTAGAAATCAGAGAACATATAGCTATTCAGCTCTACCCTTCAATTACTCCAAAACAAATGGATATGATCTTCAAAGATTGCAAGGATGAGTTCCAAAGTAAGACTAGAATGAATCAGCTCATGCTTGGAGAGACTGATAAAGTGGCAAAAGAAACAAAAGAAATCCTGCGGAAGGCATACTCAAGATTCAACATTCCTATTATAAAGGACTTGGGTATTGATCCCTCGGCTTCAAGTGTTGAAAAAGAATCTATTGAGGCAATGACAGAAGAAGCAATGGACTCTGGTGAAGGTAAAGACAAGGGCTTAAAATCCTCTACTCTGGAAGAGGTGGCTCATGAACAAACAAATATCTCTCCTCTGGTTTCCCCTATAGTCTCCGGATCTAAAGGAGAAGAAAGGATAGAGGAGAAATAAGAAGAAGCGAAAGGAAGAGAAGAAAGTCAAGCTAAGAAGAACATAAGTGACCATGCAGAAGAGAATAAATCTCTGTCTCTGGCAAGAGACACTGTAGAAACTGTCAAGGACTTCTTGACAAAAGAAATGTTGGAGATTGATGAACCGGAGTTACTTCAAGGTCTAGTTAACTTTGAATCTCTCTTCCCGGTTCAAACAATGAAGATAGCTTCATTTGCCAATGCAAAGGCAAAAGAAAAACTTCTGAAGTCTCACATGGAAGACTGTGAGCTAATAGAAGCTGCATCCGGCATTTTAGAAAAGATCATGCCATCTTTTCAGAAGGATCCCTCAGCCTCCTCATCAGGTAATCTTAAATCTCTTATTAGTTCAGTCAGCTCTCATTTTGAGTCCTTAGAGAAATCAGCTGAGGAAAAGGTCCGGAAAGAGTTTTTGGATAAAAGATTCTTAGAAGTACTAAGTTTAATATCAAATGATAGAAAAAATATGGATATAGGGATAAAGAGCTTAGAAAATGCTCTTAAAGATGGTGGGGAAATATTTAAATTTTCTCTATCATGGTCCAAAGCAACAATGGAGATTGAGAAGAAAATGAAAGAAAAGGAGATCCAACTAACAAAACTTTCTCAAAATTTTGATCCATTTACCTCATCCATAGTAAATCAAGAATGTCAGACCATTGCAGTCTTGGATGAAATTAAGAAGCTAGAGAAAGAAAATAAAAATAGAATCGGCAGGTTAAATGAGCTTAGAAGAATAATCATTCCTAAGTTGGAGGCCATGCATGAGGCCCTAAGTGATGCTCAAACCACCGCCAAGACAAATGATTCGACAGATCTGAAGAAGGCTGAAGTTTTTGCATTCCTGTTGAGTGGTCACATATCAATTTTGGACAGGATGAAGCTGAGTTGGGCAACTGAAGTTATACAATTGAAAAATACTTTTGCAGACATACTAAAGTATATATACTAAGTTAAATTTTTGAGAATTTTTTTTATGTGTGGACCCCACCCTTTTCCATTGATGTCAAAGGGGGAGTGAGGAGCAGTGAAAAATGAGGAATCCAACTAAGGGGGAGCTCCGGAAAATGTATATAAAAATAGAGCATCAGCCAAGGGGGAGTATAGTGTGACACTTAGTCATTTTTCACTAAGTGTTGCCATCAATGCCAAAGGGGGAGATTGTTGGCAAGATACACTATATGGACTCATGAATGTTGTCATTGATGGAAACAAAGGTTATCCGACACAGCCGCATGACATGATGAGTCTTTACTGGAAGTCAGATTGAAGAAGTGTTGAGGTAAGGTAATCAAGAACAGAGCAGTCAGTAAGGTCTGACAAATAGGTCTAGATCTCTCAGAAGAAGTATCTCAGTGAAGTGCGGATTTGAGGAAGTAAAGAGGAGTACCTTGACAAATAGAATCCAAGGATTTAGCCTCCGATGTTGAAAGGATGAAGAGATATGAATACTAGAGTGTCAAGTTCCTAATTGACCGTGCGAATAGAGGAAGAACTGATTGGCAGGACATAAGACATTATTCCGGATGTGTTACTAATGATGGTAAAGGTTCTTAAGGCATAAGTTATGATTGGCTAACATGATTGATGACTTCTACAAGTATATCCTTGATCCACATTCCTTGGTATGCAAGGATTCAGCTGACAGACCAGAGTTTGAGGAAAATATTGACTATTCCAGATGCCGACTAGAAAGTTGATGAAATCACTTGTGAGGATATATATACATGATTGATTTAGATATGAAGTGTGTGCATATGTAGTATTGGTGTGAAGAAAAGCAAAAGAGCAGAGTAAAGATAGTAAAAGAGGTCCAGAATGTGACAGTACAACTGCATCAAAAGAGAGTAAGAATGAAGTGCAGCAGATCAGTTTATTGAGCTTAACCAGAACTGAATCTCAGCATGTGTGGATGCTTCTCATCAATTCAAACATTGAGTTACCTTCCTTTTCTATAGACAGTGAGTCTCTTGTAGGCAGTAAGCCTCTTGTGAGTAGTGTGCTCGGGCAGTGAGCCCTAATTGGCATGTGCCATTTTGTATCTTCTATTCTTCTAACAGAGAATAATATCTTGGGTTAATCACCCTGTGGTTTTTCCCTTAACCAGGCTTTCCACGTCAAAACCACTGTGTCATGTGTGTTAGTAGTATTTTCTTTTCATGGTTATGTTTACTCATTTGATTTGATATTGCATTAACTGTTAAAGAAGTTCAAAAGGTAAAAGTTTAAGATAACTAATTCACCCCCCTCTCAGTTATCAACACAATCCACTTGGTAAAATATTTTGTGGTGGTTATTATGAACTTGTGGCTGTTGGATGAGGGTAGGTGGATCTTGCCCACAAGGTCGAGTCCCCATTGACAAAAGGGCCAAGGTGTCGTTAAAGGTCATAGTTCTTGAGTTGACAGATGGATGAGGTTTCCATGTATCTCGCACTGCTTGCACTTCTTCACAAATTGATATGAATCTATTTCCATGGTTGGCCAATAATAACCCAAACGCATGAGTTTCTTAGCTAAAGAAGGACCTCTAGAGTGTGTTCTACAAATTCCTTCATGCACTCTTATAAGGTAGTTTGAGATTCTTCTCATTCTAAACATCGGAGTAAAGTACCATCTAGACCTCAACGATATAGGGTGTCGGCTAGAATGGTGTAACGAGAGGTTTGGCGAATGAAGGTTCGATGTTGGTTAGAAGATAAGTCAGGAGGTAGGGTGTTATCCTTGAGGTAAGTGTAAATCTTACCATACAGTGGTAAATCAGATCTGATTAATAGGCATATGGAGTGGGTTTTAGGAAGATCATAAGCTGGTTACATAATGGACTCTACCAAGAACTCACATTGTGACTCATTCTCTGGGATCTTGAGGAGTGACGCAATGGTTACCATGGTATTTGTTGCTTTATTTTCAATGCGAGGTATCTGCTCAAAAGAGATGATCACAAAGTTCTCTTTAAATTTGTCAACCATGCGCTTGTATAGGATAAGCTTGTCATCCTTAGTTTGATAGTCGTCATTGACTTGATTGATCACTAGTTGAGAGTCACCATAGACATGTACCTCCTTTATTTTCCATTCTGCTACCATTTTGAGACCAATGACCAAGGCCTCATACTCTGCTATGTTGTTCGTGCATGGGAATTGTAGACGATAAGATTTTGGTATGGTGTTTCCCTGAGGAGTGACAAACAAGATTCCTACCCCCACTCCATGGTTCGTATAAGATCCATCAAAGTAGAGTTTCCATGAGGGTGTTGTGATACTGAATAAGGATTCTTCTAGAAACTCAAATGTCATTCGTGTGGTATCCTATAATGGTGCTTCTGGTAAACTGATTAGCAATGATTTGTCCTTTGATAGCCTTTCTGTCTACATACTCAATGTCATATTCACTTAGGAGCATTACCCACTTGGCTAGGTGACCTGTTCGGGCTGCTTTGCTTAATAGGTATTTTAGTGGATTTATCTTTGCAATAAGCTTGATAGGATGTGCTAACATGTAATTTCATAGTTTTTGGGAAGCAAAAACCACAGCAAGACACGATCTTTCTATTTGAGAGTATTGCAGTTCATAGCCCACCAATGTGCGACTGATGTAGTAGATAGCTCTTTCTTTACCTTCGTAATCTTGTGCTAGGAGGGCCCCAAGAGCTATTGGTGTAGCAGATATGTAAAGTAACATCAACTTTCCTTGGATAGGAGGCATCAAGATAGGTGGGTTCATAAGATATTCCTTCAGTTTTCCAAATGCTTCTTCGCACTTCTCATCCCACCTAAATGGAATGTTCTTGTGTAGGAGATGATTGAAAGGTTGGCACTTGTCTGCCAGTTGTGATATGAACCAATGGATTGCTTGTAACTTGCCCTATAGAGACTGCAGTTGAGTAATATTCTTTGGCGGTGACATTTCCATGATGGCCTTGACTTTGGCAGGATCCACTTCGATTCCATTTACTAATACAATGAAGCCTAAGAGCTTGCTGGAGGTGACTCTGAACACACATTTCTTCAGATTCAACCTAACTTTGAATTGTTCTAGTCTCTAAAAGACCTTCTCTAGCACATAAAGGTGGGATTCTCTTGTGAGTGACTTTGCAATGATATCATCTACATAGTCCTCCATTGTGACGTGCATCATATCATGGAAGATAGTGGTCATAGCACGTTGATATGTTGCTCCTATATTTTTTAGCCCAAATGGCATGACATTCCAGCAAAAAGTACCCCATGGACAAGTGAAAGTTGTCTTATGTTGGTCTTTTGGTGCTATCTTGATTTGATTGTATCCAGAGAAGCCATCCATGAGAGATAACATGGTGTTCCCTATTGTTAAGTTGACTATGATATCTATATTTGCCAACGGAAAGTCATCCTTGCGGCAAGCTTTGTTTAGGTCTCAAAAATCATTGCATAATCTAACCCTACCATCAGGTTTGGATACTGGCACTATGTTGGAGACCCACTCTGGATAGTCTATTGGTCTGATGAACCCTACATCCAGTAGTTTCTTGAGTTCTTCTTTCACTAGTAGTGCAGTGTGTGGATGCATCTTTCTAAGCTTCTGTTTGACTGGTTTCACTCCTGGATCTAATGGAAGATGATGTAGAATCAAATCTGGATCCAATCCTGGCATATCTACATATGACCAGGAAAAATTGACTTGCTTTTTCTTGAAGAATGGTACAAACTTAGTCTTTTCTGGGGGAGTTAGAGACTTAGCAAAGTGAATGATCTTAGGCTATTCCTCTATTCCAATGTTGACAAGTTCTGTAGGTTCCACAACAATCTGAGACTTCTCCTGGTGCATGTCGTCGGGGAGAGTGTCAAGCCTTCCATCATCAGGTGCCACAGTTGGGTTTTCACCATCGGATGCATCCTTTCTTTTTACTATTTTGGGATCTGATACTGTCGCGGAGCGGTTTTCACCATCAGATCCAATTTTTATTTTGATATTTTTGTGACTGGAAGGCTTGGCACCTTCTCTGAAATAAGCCATGGTATTAAGTTCAATGGCAAAGCTAGCTTTATGATCTCCTGTAGACAAGTGGTCCCTAAGTTCCATAAAATCAATATAGGCATCATCATTTTGGAACATGTCTAATTGCGGGGTTCCTCGTAAATCCTAGTCGATAAGTTTGGGGTGCACAAGGGGGAGGGGGTGGGAGGATAGATCTGATTCCTTGATAGTTAGAATGGATATGTGAGGAGTATTGGTAGGGATAGGATCTGGGATGGTATTTTCCTCTAAATTGTTTATTGCGATAGAACTTGAACCTTCCCCCAAAGTCGTACTCTCGGGAGTTGGCGAATCACACTCTAATGGTCTATGCGTTAGTGTTTGTCCCTCATGGTAGGGGCTATAAGTTTGAATGGTGTCAACTTCCTTGTCATCATAGGAGTGCTTTGTGAGTTCATCCCACTCATATTCATTGGAATTTGTGTCACTGTCTTCTTGAAGGTTATGGATCATTTCCGCCAGGCAAGCATTTGCTTTTGCTTTGCCCTTGTGCTTGTATCCTGGACCTTTTGTATTTCTTGCTAATGAGGATGAAGAAGGTTGAATGGGTTCTATTATTCCTTCTTTTCTTAGGCCAATGGGACCTTGTCCTTCATAACCCATTCTGTGTAAGATAGACTCACCTCGCCCATAGATTTCTATTGGGAGCTTAGGTGGTTCTTGTTGTGTGTTCAGTTCTTCTTTTGTGTAGAGCCATTATAAGATATCTCTTTCCTCTATTTCATCTGATAGGGTCCCCCATTTGACAAAGGGAGTTGTAGGAGGTGCAAGAGGAGCAGATGGATTTGGAAAATGTTTAGGTCGCCTAAAGGATCTAGGAGATAGAGGCATTTTGGCTAGGTTGAGGCTGTGCTCGATGGAGTATTCCCCTACTCATGTTTCTTTGATGGTAATTTTCTGCTCTTTGGGCTTGGATGAGGAAGCTTCGGAGGTGGAATCATGCTGTGAGGTAGGGGATGTAGAAGCTCTATTGTTGGGTATGATGTAATCAGGCTTTGAGCAGATAGAGTTGCAATGCTAAAAGGGGTCGGGATCACCTTGGATGGTGACCTGTTTGCCGTTATGAGGGAATTTTATGCATTGGTGGTAGGTAGAAGGCACAACTTTCATGGCATGAATCCATGGTCTACCTAGGAGAATGTTATAGGCTAGCTCCCTATATAGGACTTGGCAAACAACGTCCTTTATCATTGGTCCCACTTGTATTGGTAACACCATTGTTCCTTTAGTAGTTCTTTCCTCTTCATCATAGTCTTTAATAGTGATCTTTTTCCTTGGATCCACCACATTTTCAGAGAACCCCAATGTAAGGACTAGCTTGAGCGTGCAAATATTTAAACCAGCTCCTCCATCAATGAGAACCCTTTTGATACGATGCTTATGGATGAAAGTGATGATATGCAAGGGTGTGTTATGAGGTTGAGACACTAAGAGGTCATCCTGTTTAGTAAACAATATGGTGCTAGAGGAGGTTAGATTTCCTACCATGGCTTGAAACTTCTCTTGGGCCAAGTTCGTGGGTACAGTCATTTCCACTAGGGCTTTATCAAGAATCTTTGAAGTTGGTCTATGACACTGTACGTATGGGGGTTAGATGGAGAAGGTGATGACCTTGGAGGAAGCATGTTTAACGTGACCTTACCACTATGGGTGATGATGTTGTAATTAGTTTTGTTGGGTCCTGATTGTTGGTTGAATGTGACCACATTGATTTGTGGGATGTGCTCCAATATGTAGTTGATAGTATAATCGAATGGTAGGCTTGCATAGTTAGCGTTGTTGTTTCTGTTGTTTTGATTCTTCCTGTTATGATTGCTATTGTTGTTTTTGTTGTTGTTCTTGTATAGCCTGTCGTGATTGAGGAGTGGATCCTTGTATGCCACATGCGTCTCGTTAGAGGTATGTTGTTGAGTGCCTACCTGATTTTGGTCAAGTATCTCTTGAATGATGTGTTTGAGATGAATACAGTTGTTGGTCATGTGGCCTCTTCCTCTATGATACTCGCAGAAATCGGTGTCTTTCCAGTAGTGAGGTTTCACTTAAGGTTCATAATCACTAGTGGGGGGAAGAGTGATCTCATTGTTGGCTAACAACTTTCTTAGCGCAGATTCTTGGGACTCTCCTACGGGTGTGAATTTTCATCTAGGATTTGAGGTGAACCATGGCTTTGACTCCTTAGAGAAAGTTTTGTTGGGCATAGTATTGCTTGCCTCTCCTTTGAGGGTGAAGATTGGTTGCTGTTGTTTAGGAGCCGCTACCTTGGCATCTACCACTCCATCATTGACTACATTCTTGTTCTTTGTCCAAAACTTTGACTTGTCCATTATGTATTTTGAGTTAGGTGTGTCCTTGTACAACTTGATTTGCCCCTTGGTGATCATAGCTTTTTCAATAAACAATCCCATCTCAATAACTTTCATGAATGAGGTAGGGCATTGAATTTGTATTTGGTAACTAAGATCGGGATTAATATTGTGGACGAACATTTCTATCATTTGCTTCTCAGGCACGTGATATGAGCATTTTCTCATGAGTTGTCTCCACCTTTGTAAGAAGGCGGTGAAGGATTCGCCACTCTTTTGATTTGTGTTGCATAGATCTAGCATGGAAACTTCATGCTCTATGTTATAAGAGAAGTGTGTGACAAATAGGTTCATTAACTCATTGAAAGTTTTGATACCCAGGGGTAGTCTTGAGAACCATTCCATGGCTTGTTTGCCTAGAGATCTAGGGAATAGTCTCATTAGGAAAGTTTCATTATGAACTACTTCTAGGCATGCCACGCTAAACTCCCTAATGTGATCTCTTGGGTCCCCTTTTCCTTTGTATTTGTCAAACTTAGGAACTTCTAATCAATAGGGGAAGGGCACCATGTTCAAGTTTTTGTCAAAGGGGTATCGTGCGATGTCTTCCAAGGAATAAGTATTAGTGGGTGGCCTTGTTTTGAGTTCTGCATACTGGTCGATAGGCATGTTTTGGTTTGTTGTTTGCTTACTTTTGCCTTTATCTAGGGATTTTTCCTCATTTGTGCTCGTTTCAGGAATTCTTTCCTCTCGTGGTTCTTTCAAAGCATTGATGTCAAAGTCAGTGGGGAGTTTGAGTCCTGAGCTTGCAATGTAAAGAAAGTACTTTTGAGGATCCTCATGGAGTACTTTGTCTAGCAAACATTGGAATTTCCTATCTTGGAGGGTTTCTTAGAATTCCTCCTGAGGGATTTCCTCATCACTGATGTGACGGGACACCATTCTGTTAGATGCTTCGGCCATTTTCTTTTGGTATTGGGATTGAGTTAAAACCATGCAAGTTAACATGAGATGAAGTGGGGTGAAACTAGAGACTCGGGTAAGATGCTTGCGAAGGTTAGCGAGAAGGGGATACTTGCTTTGACGAGACTTGAACAAGGGACTTTTTAGATCAATGATTCCAAGTAAGGTAGTCAATATAAGATGATAGCCACAAGTAAGGGTACTCAATACCTGTTTACTATTTAGAGACTAGTCATGCACTAAGACCACTAGCAAAGTTCTGTGGCCTACTAGGGTTACTTGAATCCGAAATGATCTGAAAAAGGTCTTGTGCCAATCTGATATAGGATACTTTGACTTTGTGCTAGAGAGACCTAGTAGAAGGTGGATGAGACAACTTATGAAAGAGAGGGTATGATACGAAATGGATGGGAAAGCAACTACAAGGTTAAATCTGATCTCAGAATTTGGAACAAGGCTGAAATGGGTATCCAGAAAGGTGAACAAAATTTTCTCCAAATATGTGGAAATACTCACTGTCACGGATGCGTAGAATCAGATGCGCAACAACAGAGGACAAATGCGTAGCAAGTCGGTACAAATGCACAGTACTGGTAAAAAGTAGATGCACAGTAACAGGTGATAAAAGTGCAGGAAGTCAATACCAATGTGCAGCAAGTCGAGGTAAATGCGCAGCTTTGTAAGACAGATGCGTAGCTCTGATTTTTCTAATTGTTTTTGCAATTTTTGGCATGCTTTTTGATTTTTT